>JALAZF010000363.1:2940000-4410000 GCA_022829125.1 Lathyrus tuberosus
TTCAACAACAAATGAGTACGACCGAAAACGGACTCGAAAAGAAAGATCGGCCGAGGACGGAATTTCAACAACAAACGAGTGCGACCGAAAGCAGACTCGAAAAGAAAGACCGGCCGAGGACGGAATTTCAACAACAAACGAGTACTACCGAGAGCGGACTCGAAAAGAAAGACCGACCGAAAGTCGAATTTCCACAACAAACGAGTGCGACCGAAAGCGGACTCAAAAACAAAGACCGGCCGAAAACGGGATTTCAACAACACGAGAACGACCGAAAGCAGACTCGAAAAGAAAGACCGGCCGAGGACGAAATTTCAACAACAAACGAGTACGACCGAGAGCAGACTCGAAAAGAAAGACCGACCGAAAGAGGAATTTCAACAACAAACAAGTACGACCGAAAACGGACTCGAAAAGAAAGACGGGTCGAGGACGGAATTTCAACAACAAACGAGTACGATCGAAAGCGGACTCGAAAAGAAAGAGCGGCTAAGGACGGAATTTCAACAACAAATGAGTACGACTGAAAACGGACTCGAAAAGAAAGATCGGCCGAGGACGGAATTTCAACAACAAACGAGTGCGACCGAAAGCAGACTCGAAAAGAAAGACCGGCCGAGGACGGAATTTCAACAACAAACGAGTACTACCGAGAGCGGACTCGAAAAGAAAGACCGACCGAAAGTCGAATTTCCACAACAAACGAGTGCGACCGAAAGCGGAATCGAAAAGAAAGACCGACCGAAAGAGGAATTTCAACAACAAACAAGTACGACCGAAAACGGACTCGAAAAGAAAGACCGGCCGAGGACGGAATTTCAACAACAAACGAGTACGATCGAAAACGGACTCGAAAAGAAAGACCGGCTAAGGACGGAATTTCAACAACAAATGAGTACGACCGAAAACGGACTCGAAAAGAAAGATCGGCCGAGGACGGAATTTCAACAACAAACGAGTGCGACCGAAAGCTGACTCGAAAAGAAAGACCGGCCGAGGACGGAATTTCAACAACAAACGAGTACGACCGAGAGCGGACTCGAAAAGAAAGACCGACCGAAAGTGGAATTTCCACAACAAACGAGTGCGACCGAAAGCGGACTCGAAAAGAAAGACCGGCCGAAAGCGGGATTTCAACAACAAACAAGTACGACCGAAAACGGACTCGAAAAGAAAGACCGGCCGAGGACGGAATTTCAACAACAAACGAGTACGATCGAAAGCGGACTCGAAAAGAAAGACCGGCTAAGGAAGGAATTTCAACAACAAATGAGTACGACCGAAAACGGACTCGAAAAGAAAGATCGGCCGAGAACGGAATTTCAATAACAAACGAGTGCGACCGAAAGCAGACTCGAAAAGAAAGACCGGCCGAGGACGGAATTTCAACAACAAACGAGTACGACCGAGAGCGGACTCGAAAAGAAAGACCGACCGAAAGTGGAATTTCCACAACAAACGAGTGCGACCGAAAGCGGACTCGAAAACAAAGACCGGCCAAAAACGGGATTTCAACAACACGAGAACGACAGAAAGCAGACTCGAAAAGAAAGACCGGCCGAGGACGAAATTTCAACAACAAATGAGTACGACCGAGAGCAGACTCGAAAAGAAAGACCGACCGAAAGAGGAATTTCAACAACAAACAAGTACGGCCGAAAACGGACTCGAAAAGAAAGACGGGCCGAGGACGGAATTTCAACAACAAACGAGTACGATCGAAAGCGGACTCGAAAAGAAAGAGCGGCTAAGGACGGAATTTCAACAACAAATGAGTACTACGGAAAACGGACTCGAAAAGAAAGATCGGCCGAGGACGGAATTTCAACAACAAACGAGTGCGACCGAAAGCAGACTCGAAAAGAAAGACCGGCCGAGGACGGAATTTCAACAACAAACGAGTACTACCGAGAGCGGACTTGAAAAGAAAGACCGACCGAAAGTCGAATTTCCACAACAAACGAGTGCGACCGAAAGCGGACTCGAAAAGAAAGACCGACCGAAAGCGGAATTTCAACAAAAAACAAGTACGACCGAAAACGGACTCGAAAAGAAAGACCGGCCGAGGACGGAATTTCAACAACAAACGAGTACGATCGAAAACGGACTCGAAAAGAAAGACCGGCTAAGGACGGAATTTCAACAACAAATGAGTACGACCGAAAACGGACTCGAAAAGAAAGATCGGCCGAGGACGGAATTTCAACAACAAACGAGTGCGACCGAAAGCTGACTCGAAAAGAAAGACCGGCCGAGGACGGAATTTCAACAACAAACGAGTACGACCGAGAGCGGACTCGAAAAGAAAGACCGGCCGAAAGTGGAATTTCCACAACAAACGAGTGCGACCGAAAGCGGACTCGAAAAGAAAGACCGGCCGAAAGCGGGATTTCAACAACAAACAAGTACGACCGAAAACGGACTCGAAAAGAAAGACCGGCCGAGGACGGAATTTCAACAACAAACGAGTACGATCGAAAGCGGACTCGAAAAGAAAGACCGGCTAAGGAAGGAATTTCAACAACAAATGAGTACGACCGAAAACGGACTCGAAAAGAAAGATCGGCCGAGAACGGAATTTCAATAACAAACGAGTGCGACCGAAAGCAGACTCGAAAAGAAAGACCGGCCGAGGACGGAATTTCAACAACAAACGAGTACGACCGAGAGCGGACTCGAAAAGAAAGACCGACCGAAAGTGGAATTTCCACAACAAACGAGTGCGACCGAAAGCGGACTCGAAAACAAAGACCGGCCAAAAACGGGATTTCAACAACACGAGAACGACAGAAAGCAGACTCGAAAAGAAAGACCGGCCGAGGACGAAATTTCAACAACAAATGAGTACGACCGAGAGCAGACTCGAAAAGAAAGACCGACCGAAAGAGGAATTTCAACAACAAACAAGTACGGCCGAAAACGGACTCGAAAAGAAAGACGGGCCGAGGACGGAATTTCAACAACAAACGAGTACGATCGAAAGCGGACTCGAAAAGAAAGAGCGGCTAAGGACGGAATTTCAACAACAAATGAGTACTACTGAAAACGGACTCGAAAAGAAAGATCGGCCGAGGACGGAATTTCAACAACAAACGAGTGCGACCGAAAGCAGACTCGAAAAGAAAGACCGGCCGAGGACGGAATTTCAACAACAAACGAGTACGACCGAGAGCGGACTCGAAAAGAAAGACCGACCGAAAGTGGAATTTCCACAACAAACGAGTGCGACCGAAAGCGGACTCGAAAAGAAAGACCGGCCGAAAGCGGGATTTCAACAACAAACAAGTACGACCGAAAACGGACTCGAAAAGAAAGACCGGCCGAGGACGGAATTTCAACAACAAACGAGTACGATCGAAAGCGGACTCGAAAAGAAAGACCGGCTAAGGAAGGAATTTCAACAACAAATGAGTACGACCGAAAACGGACTCGAAAAGAAAGATCGGCCGAGAACGGAATTTCAATAACAAACGAGTGCGACCGAAAGCAGACTCGAAAAGAAAGACCGGCCGAGGACGGAATTTCAACAACAAACGAGTACGACCGAGAGCGGACTCGAAAAGAAAGACCGACCGAAAGTGGAATTTCCACAACAAACGAGTGCGACCGAAAGCGGACTCGAAAACAAAGACCGGCCAAAAACGGGATTTCAACAACACGAGAACGACAGAAAGCAGACTCGAAAAGAAAGACCGGCCGAGGACGAAATTTCAACAACAAATGAGTACGACCGAGAGCAGACTCGAAAAGAAAGACCGACCGAAAGAGGAATTTCAACAACAAACAAGTACGACCGAAAACGGACTCGAAAAGAAAGACCGGCCGAGGACGGAATTTCAACAAAAAACGAGTACGATCGAAAACGGACTCGAAAAGAAAGACCGGCTAAGGACGGAATTTCAACAACAAATGAGTACGACCGAAAACGGACTCGAAAAGAAAGATCGTCCGAGGACGGAATTTCAACAACAAACGAGTGCGACCGAAAGCAGACTCGAAAAGAAAGACCGGCCGAGGACGGAATTTCAACAACAAACGAATACGACCGAGAGCGGACTCGAAAAGAAAGACCGACCGAAAGTGGAATTTCCACAACAAACGAGTGCGACCAAAAGCGGACTCAAAAACAAAGACCGGCCGAAAACGGGATTTCAACAACACGAGAACGACCGAAAGCAGACTCGAAAAGAAAGACCGGCCGAGGACGAAATTTCAACAACAAACGAGTACGACCGAGAGCAGACTCGAAAAGAAAGACCGACCGAAAGAGGAATTTCAACAACAAACAAGTACGACCGAAAACGGACTCGAAAAGAAAGACAGGTCGAGGACGCAATTTCAACAACAAACGAGTACGATCGAAAGCGGACTCGAAAAGAAAGAGCGGCTAAGGACGGAATTTCAACAACAAATGAGTACGACTGAAAACGGACTCGAAAAGAAAGATCGGCCGAGGACGGAATTTCAACAACAAACGAGTGCGACCGAAAGCAGACTCGAAAAGAAAGACCGGCCGAGGACGGAATTTCAACAACAAACGAGTACTACCGAGAGCGGACTCGAAAAGAAAGACCGACCGAAAGTCGAATTTCCACAACAAACGAGTGCGACCGAAAGCGGAATCGAAAAGAAAGACCGACCGAAAGAGGAATTTCAACAACAAACAAGTACGACCGAAAACGGACTCGAAAAGAAAGACCGGCCGAGGACGGAATTTCAACAACAAACGAGTACGATCGAAAACGGACTCGAAAAGAAAGACCGGCTAAGGACGGAATTTCAACAACAAATGAGTACGACCGAAAACGGACTCGAAAAGAAAGATCGGCCGAGGACGGAATTTCAACAACAAACGAGTGCGACTGAAAGCTGACTCGAAAAGAAAGACCGGCCGAGGACGGAATTTCAACAACAAACGAGTACGACCGAGAGCGGACTCGAAAAGAAAGACCGACCGAAAGTGGAATTTCCACAACAAACGAGTGCGACCGAAAGCGGACTCGAAAAGAAAGACCGGCCGAAAGCGGGATTTCAACAACAAACAAGTACGACCGAAAACGGACTCGAAAAGAAAGACCGGCCGAGGACGGAATTTCAACAACAAACGAGTACGATCGAAAGCGGACTCGAAAAGAAAGACCGGCTAAGGAAGGAATTTCAACAACAAATGAGTACGACCGAAAACGGACTCGAAAAGAAAGATCGGCCGAGAACGGAATTTCAATAACAAACGAGTGCGACCGAAAGCAGACTCGAAAAGAAAGACCGGCCGAGGACGGAATTTCAACAACAAACGAGTACGACCGAGAGCGGACTCGAAAAGAAAGACCGACCGAAAGTGGAATTTCCACAACAAACGAGTGCGACCGAAAGCAGACTCGAAAACAAAGACCGGCCGAAAATGGGATTTCAACAACACGAGAACGACAGAAAGCAGACTCGAAAAGAAAGACCGGCCGAGGACGAAATTTCAACAACAAATGAGTACGACCGAGAGCAGACTCGAAAAGAAAGACCGACCGAAAGAGGAATTTCAACAACAAACAAGTACGACCGAAAACGGACTCGAAAAGAAAGACGGGCCGAGGACGGAATTTCAACAACAAACGAGTACGATCGAAAGCGGACTCGAAAAGAAAGAGCGGCTAAGGACGGAATTTCAACAACAAATGAGTACGACTGAAAACGGACTCGAAAAGAAAGATCTATCCGAGGACGGAATTTCAACAACAAACGAGTGCGACCGAAAGTAGACTCGAAAAGAAAGACCGGCCGAGGACGGAATTTCAACAACAAACGAGTACTACCGAGAGCGGACTTGAAAAGAAAGACCGACCGAAAGTCGAATTTCCACAACAAACGAGTGCGACCGAAAGCGGACTCGAAAAGAAAGACCGACCGAAAGCGGAATTTCAACAAAAAACAAGTACGACCGAAAACGGACTCGAAAAGAAAGACCGGCCGAGGACGGAATTTCAACAACAAACGAGTACGATCGAAAACGGACTCGAAAAGAAAGACCGGCTAAGGACGGAATTTCAACAACAAATGAGTACGACCGAAAACGGACTCGAAAAGAAAGATCGGCCGAGGACGGAATTTCAACAACAAACGAGTGCGACCGAAAGCTGACTCGAAAAGAAAGACCGGCCGAGGACGGAATTTCAACAACAAACGAGTACGACCGAGAGCGGACTCGAAAAGAAAGACCGACCGAAAGTGGAATTTCCACAACAAACGAGTGCGACCGAAAGCGGACTCGAAAAGAAAGACCGGCCGAAAGCGGGATTTCAACAACAAACAAGTACGACCGAAAACGGACTCGAAAAGAAAGACCGGCCGAGGACGGAATTTCAACAACAAACGAGTACGATCGAAAGCGGACTCGAAAAGAAAGACCGGCTAAGGAAGGAATTTCAACAACAAATGAGTACGACCGAAAACGGACTCGAAAAGAAAGATCGGCCGAGAACGGAATTTCAATAACAAACGAGTGCGACCGAAAGCAGACTCGAAAAGAAAGACCGGCCGAGGACGGAATTTCAACAACAAACGAGTACGACCGAGAGCGGACTCGAAAAGAAAGACCGACCGAAAGTGGAATTTCCACAACAAACGAGTGCGACCGAAAGCGGACTCGAAAACAAAGACCGGCCAAAAACGGGATTTCAACAACACGAGAACGACAGAAAGCAGACTCGAAAAGAAAGACCGGCCGAGGACGAAATTTCAACAACAAATGAGTACGACCGAGAGCAGACTCGAAAAGAAAGACCGACCGAAAGAGGAATTTCAACAACAAACAAGTACGGCCGAAAACGGACTCGAAAAGAAAGACGGGCCGAGGACGGAATTTCAACAACAAACGAGTACGATCGAAAGCGGACTCGAAAAGAAAGAGCGGCTAAGGACGGAATTTCAACAACAAATGAGTACTACTGAAAACGGACTCGAAAAGAAAGATCGGCCGAGGACGGAATTTCAACAACAAACGAGTGCGACCGAAAGCAGACTCGAAAAGAAAGACCGGCCGAGGACGGAATTTCAACAACAAACGAGTACGACCGAGAGCGGACTCGAAAAGAAAGACCGACCGAAAGTGGAATTTCCACAACAAACGAGTGCGACCGAAAGCGGACTCGAAAAGAAAGACCGGCCGAAAGCGGGATTTCAACAACAAACAAGTACGACCGAAAACGGACTCGAAAAGAAAGACCGGCCGAGGACGGAATTTCAACAACAAACGAGTACGATCGAAAGCGGACTCGAAAAGAAAGACCGGCTAAGGAAGGAATTTCAACAACAAATGAGTACGACCGAAAACGGACTCGAAAAGAAAGATCGGCCGAGAACGGAATTTCAATAACAAACGAGTGCGACCGAAAGCAGACTCGAAAAGAAAGACCGGCCGAGGACGGAATTTCAACAACAAACGAGTACGACCGAGAGCGGACTCGAAAAGAAAGACCGACCGAAAGTGGAATTTCCACAACAAACGAGTGCGACCGAAAGCGGACTCGAAAACAAAGACCGGCCAAAAACGGGATTTCAACAACACGAGAACGACAGAAAGCAGACTCGAAAAGAAAGACCGGCCGAGGACGAAATTTCAACAACAAATGAGTACGACCGAGAGCAGACTCGAAAAGAAAGACCGACCGAAAGAGGAATTTCAACAACAAACAAGTACGCCCGAAAACGGACTCGAAAAGAAAGACCGGCCGAGGACGGAATTTCAACAAAAAACGAGTACGATCGAAAACGGACTCGAAAAGAAAGACCGGCTAAGGACGGAATTTCAACAACAAATGAGTACGACCGAAAACGGACTCGAAAAGAAAGATCGTCCGAGGACGGAATTTCAACAACAAACGAGTGCGACCGAAAGCAGACTCGAAAAGAAAGACCGGCCGAGGACGGAATTTCAACAACAAACGAATACGACCGAGAGCGGACTCGAAAAGAAAGACCGACCGAAAGTGGAATTTCCACAACAAACGAGTGCGACCAAAAGCGGACTCAAAAACAAAGACCGGCCGAAAACGGGATTTCAACAACACGAGAACGACCGAAAGCAGACTCGAAAAGAAAGACCGGCCGAGGACGAAATTTCAACAACAAACGAGTACGACCGAGAGCAGACTCGAAAAGAAAGACCGACCGAAAGAGGAATTTCAACAACAAACAAGTACGACCGAAAACGGACTCGAAAAGAAAGACAGGTCGAGGACGCAATTTCAACAACAAACGAGTACGATCGAAAGCGGACTCGAAAAGAAAGAGCGGCTAAGGACGGAATTTCAACAACAAATGAGTACGACTGAAAACGGACTCGAAAAGAAAGATCGCCCGAGGACGGAATTTCAACAACAAACGAGTGCGACCGAAAGCAGACTCGAAAAGAAAGACCGGCCGAGGACGGAATTTCAACAACAAACGAGTACTACCGAGAGCGGACTCGAAAAGAAAGACCGACCGAAAGTCGAATTTCCACAACAAACGAGTGCGACCGAAAGCGGAATCGAAAAGAAAGACCGACCGAAAGAGGAATTTCAACAACAAACAAGTACGACCGAAAACGGACTCGAAAAGAAAGACCGGCCGAGGACGGAATTTCAACAACAAACGAGTACGATCGAAAACGGACTCGAAAAGAAAGACCGGCTAAGGACGGAATTTCAACAACAAATGAGTACGACCGAAAACGGACTCGAAAAGAAAGATCGGCCGAGGACGGAATTTCAACAACAAACGAGTGCGACTGAAAGCTGACTCGAAAAGAAAGACCGGCCGAGGACGGAATTTCAACAACAAACGAGTACGACCGAGAGCGGACTCGAAAAGAAAGACCGACCGAAAGTGGAATTTCCACAACAAACGAGTGCGACCGAAAGCGGACTCGAAAATAAAGACCGGCCGAAAGCGGGATTTCAACAACAAACAAGTACGACCGAAAACGGACTCGAAAAGAAAGACCGGCCGAGGACGGAATTTCAACAACAAACGAGTACGATCGAAAGCGGACTCGAAAAGAAAGACCGGCTAAGGAAGGAATTTCAACAACAAATGAGTACGACCGAAAACGGACTCGAAAAGAAAGATCGGCCGAGAACGGAATTTCAATAACAAACGAGTGCGACCGAAAGCAGACTCGAAAAGAAAGACCGGCCGAGGACGGAATTTCAACAACAAACGAGTACGACCGAGAGCGGACTCGAAAAGAAAGACCGACCGAAAGTGGAATTTCCACAACAAACGAGTGCGACCGAAAGCAGACTCGAAAACAAAGACCGGCCGAAAACGGGATTTCAACAACACGAGAACGACAGAAAGCAGACTCGAAAAGAAAGACCGGCCGAGGACGAAATTTCAACAACAAATGAGTACGACCGAGAGCAGACTCGAAAAGAAAGACCGACCGAAAGAGGAATTTCAACAACAAACAAGTACGACCGAAAACGGACTCGAAAAGAAAGACGGGCCGAGGATGGAATTTCAACAACAAACGAGTACGATCGAAAGCGGACTCGAAAAGAAAGAGCGGCTAAGGACGGAATTTCAACAACAAATGAGTACGACTGAAAACGGACTCGAAAAGAAAGATCTATCCGAGGACGGAATTTCAACAACAAACGAGTGCGACCGAAAGTAGACTCGAAAAGAAAGACTGGCCGAGGACGGAATTTCAACAACAAACGAGTACTACCGAGAGCGGACTCGAAAAGAAAGACCGACCGAAAGTCGAATTTCCACAACAAACGAGTGCGACCGAAAGCGGACTCGAAAAGAAAGACCGACCGAAAGCGGAATTTCAACAACAAACAAGTACGACCGAAAACGGACTCGAAAAGAAAGACCGGCCGAGGACGGAATTTCAACAACAAACGAGTACGATCGAAAACGGACTCGAAAAGAAAGACCGGCTAAGGACGGAATTTCAACAACAAATGAGTACGACCGAAAACGGACTCGAAAAGAAAGATCGGCCGAGGACGGAATTTCAACAACAAACGAGTGCGACCGAAAGCTGACTCGAAAAGAAAGACCGGCCGAGGACGGAATTTCAACAACAAACGAGTACGACCGAGAGCGGACTCGAAAAGAAAGACCGACCGAAAGTGGAATTTCCACAACAAACGAGTGCGACCGAAAGCGGACTCGAAAAGAAAGACCGGCCGAAAACGGGATTTCAACAACAAACAAGTACGACCGAAAACGGACTCGAAAAGAAAGACCGGCCGAGGACGGAATTTCAACAACAAACGAGTACGATCGAAAGCGGACTCGAAAAGAAAGACCGGCTAAGGACGGAATTTCAACAACAAATGAGTACGACCGAAAACGGACTCGAAAAGTAAGATCGGCCGAGAACGGAATTTCAACAACAAACGAGTGCGACCGAGAGCAGACTCGAAAAGAAAGACCGGCCGAGGACGGAATTTCAACAACAAACAAGTACGACCGAGAGCGGACTCGAAAAGAAAGACCGACCGAAAGTGGAATTTCCACAACAAACGAGTGTGACCGAAAGCGGACTCGAAAACAAAGACCGGCCGAAAACGGGATTTCAACAACACGAGAACGACCGAAAGCAGACTCGAAAAGAAAGACCGGCCGAGGACGAAATTTCAACAACAAACGAGTACGACCGAGAGCAGACTCGAAAAGAAAGACCGACCGAAAGAGGAATTTCAACAACAAACAAGTACGACCGAAAACGGACTCGAAAAGAAAGACGGGTCGAGGACGGAATTTCAACAACAAACGAGTACGATCGAAAGCGGACTCGAAAAGAAAGAGCGGCTAAGGACGGAATTTCAACAACAAATGAGTACGACTGAAAACGGGCTCGAAAAGAAAGATCGGCCGAGGACGGAATTTCAACAACAAACGAGTGCGACCGAAAGCAGACTCGAAAAGAAAGACCGGCCGAGGACGGAATTTCAACAACAAACGAGTACTACCGAGAGCGGACTCGAAAAGAAAGACCGACCGAAAGTCGAATTTCCACAACAAACGAGTGCGACCGAAAGCGGACTCGAAAAGAAAGACCGACCGAAAGAGGAATTTCAACAACAAACAAGTACGACCGAAAACGGACTCGAAAAGAAAGACCGGCCGAGGACGGAATTTCAACAACAAACGAGTACGATCGAAAACGGACTCGAAAAGAAAGACCGGCTAAGGACGGAATTTCAACAACAAATGAGTACGACCGAAAACGGACTCGAAAAGAAAGATCGGCCGAGGACGGAATTTCAACAACAAACGAGTGCGACCGAAAGCTGACTCGAAAAGAAAGACCGGCCGAGGACGGAATTTCAACAACAAACGAGTACGACCGAGAGCGGACTCGAAAAGAAAGACCGACCGAAAGTGGAATTTCCACAACAAACGAGTGCGACCGAGAGCGGACTCGAAAAGAAAGACCGGCCGAGGACAGAATTTCAACAACAAACGAGTGCGACCGAAAGCGGACTCGAAAAGAAAGACCGGCCGAGGACGGAATTTCAACAACAAACGAGTAGGACCGAAAGCGGACTCGAAAAGAAAGACCGGCTAAGGACGGAATTTCAACAACAAATGAGTACGACCGAAAACGGACTCGAAAAGAAAGATCGTCCGAGGACGGAATTTCAACAACAAACGAGTGCGACCGAAAGCAGACTCGAAAAGAAAGACCGGCCGAGGACGGAATTTCAACAACAAACGAATACGACCGAGAGCGGACTCGAAAAGAAAGACCGACCGAAAGTGGAATTTGCACAACAAACGAGTGCGACCGAAAGCGGACTCGAAAACAAAGACCGGCCGAAAACGGGATTTCAACAACACGAGAACGACCGAAAGCAGACTCGAAAAGAAAGACCGGCCGAGGACGAAATTTCAACAACAAACGAGTACGACCGAGAGCAGACTCGAAAAGAAAGACCGACCGAAAGAGGAATTTCAACAACAAACAAGTACGACCGAAAACGGACTCGAAAAGAAAGACGGGTCGAGGACGGAATTTCAACAACAAACGAGTACGATCGAAAGCGGACTCGAAAAGAAAGAGCGGCTAAGGATGGAATTTCAACAACAAATGAGTACGACTGAAAACGGACTCGAAAAGAAAGATCGGCCGAGGACGGAATTTCAACAACAAACGAGTGCGACCGAAAGCAGACTCGAAAAGAAAGACCGGCCGAGGACGGAATTTCAACAACAAACGAGTACTACCGAGAGCGGACTCGAAAAGAAAGACCGACCGAAAGTCGAATTTCCACAACAAACGAGTGCGACCGAAAGCGGAATCGAAAAGAAAGACCGACCGAAAGAGGAATTTCAACAACAAACAAGTACGACCGAAAACGGACTCGAAAAGAAAGACCGGCCGAGGACGGAATTTCAACAACAAACGAGTACGATCGAAAACGGACTCGAAAAGAAAGACCGGCTAAGGACGGAATTTCAACAACAAATGAGTACGACCGAAAACGGACTCGAAAAGAAAGATCGGCCGAGGACGGAATTTCAACAACAAACGAGTGCGACCGAAAGCTGACTCGAAAAGAAAGACCGGCCGAGGACGGAATTTCAACAACAAACGAGTACGACCGAGAGCGGACTCGAAAAGAAAGACCGACCGAAAGTGGAATTTCCACAACAAACGAGTGCGACCGAAAGCGGACTCGAAAAGAAAGACCGGCCGAAAGCGGGATTTCAACAACAAACAAGTACGACCGAAAACGGACTCGAAAAGAAAGACCGGCCGAGGACGGAATTTCAACAACAAACGAGTACGATCGAAAGCGGACTCGAAAAGAAAGACCGACTAAGGACGGAATTTCAACAACAAATGAGTACGACTGAAAACGGACTCGAAAAGAAAGATCGGCCGAGGACGGAATTTCAACAACAAACGAGTGCGACCGAAAGCAGACTCGAAAAGAAAGACCGGCCGAGGACGGAATTTCAACAACAAACGAGTACTACCGAGAGCGGACTCGAAAAGAAAGACCGACCGAAAGTCGAATTTCCACAACAAACGAGTGCGACCGAAAGCGGAATCGAAAAGAAAGACCGACCGAAAGAGGAATTTCAACAACAAACAAGTACGACCGAAAACGGACTCGAAAAGAAAGACCGGCCGAGGACGGAATTTCAACAACAAACGAGTACGATCGAAAACGGACTCGAAAAGAAAGACCGGCTAAGGACGGAATTTCAACAACAAATGAGTACGACCGAAAACGGACTCGAAAAGAAAGATCGGCCGAGGACGGAATTTCAACAACAAACGAGTGCGACCGAAAGCTGACTCGAAAAGAAAGACCGGCCGAGGACGGAATTTCAACAACAAACGAGTACGACCGAGAGCGGACTCGAAAAGAAAGACCGACCGAAAGTGGAATTTCCACAACAAACGAGTGCGACCGAAAGCGGACTCGAAAAGAAAGACCGGCCGAAAGCGGGATTTCAACAACAAACAAGTACGACCGAAAACGGACTCGAAAAGAAAGACCGGCCGAGGACGGAATTTCAACAACAAACGAGTACGATCGAAAGCGGACTCGAAAAGAAAGACCGGCTAAGGAAGGAATTTCAACAACAAATGAGTACGACCGAAAACGGACTCGAAAAGAAAGATCGGCCGAGAACGGAATTTCAATAACAAACGATTGCGACCGAAAGCAGACTCGAAAAGAAAGACCGGCCGAGGACGGAATTTCAACAACAAACGAGTACGACCGAGAGCGGACTCGAAAAGAAAGACCGACCGAAAGTGGAATTTCCACAACAAACGAGTGCGACCGAAAGCGGACTCGAAAACAAAGACCGGCCGAAAACGGGATTTCAACAACACGAGAACGACAGAAAGCAGACTCGAAAAGAAAGACCGGCCGAGGACGAAATTTCAACAACAAATGAGTACGACCGAGAGCAGACTCGAAAAGAAAGACCGACCGAAAGAGGAATTTCAACAACAAACAAGTACGACCGAAAACGGACTCGAAAAGAAAGACGGGCCGAGGACGGAATTTCAACAACAAACGAGTACGATCGAAAGCGGACTCGAAAAGAAAGAGCGGCTAAGGACGGAATTTCAACAACAAATGAGTACGACTGAAAACGGACTCGAAAAGAAAGATCGGCCGAGGACGGAATTTCAACAACAAACGAGTGCGACCGAAAGCAGACTCGAAAAGAAAGACCGGCCGAGGACGGAATTTCAACAACAAACGAGTACTACCGAGAGCGGACTCGAAAAGAAAGACCGACCGAAAGTCGAATTTCCACAACAAACGAGTGCGACCGAAAGCGGACTCGAAAAGAAAGACCGACCGAAAGAGGAATTTCAACAACAAACAAGTACGACCGAAAACGGACTCGAAAAGAAAGACCGGCCGAGGACGGAATTTCAACAACAAACGAGTACGATCGAAAACGGACTCGAAAAGAAAGACCGGCTAAGGACGGAATTTCAACAACAAATGTGTACGACCGAAAACGGACTCGAAAAGAAAGATCGGCCGAGGACGGAATTTCAACAACAAACAAGTGCGACCGAAAGCTGACTCGAAAAGAAAGACCGGCCGAGGACGGAATTTCACCAACAAACGAGTACGACCGAGAGCGGACTCGAAAAGAAAGACCTACCGAAAGTGGAATTTCCACAACAAACGAGTGCGACCGAAAGCGGACTCGAAAAGAAAGACCGGCCGAAAACGGGATTTCAACAACAAACAAGTACGACCGAAAACGGACTCGAAAAGAAAGACCGGCCGAGGACGGAATTTCAACAACAAACGAGTACGATCGAAAGCGGACTCGAAAAGAAAGAGCGGCTAAGGACGGAATTTCAACAACAAATGAGTACGACTGAAAACGGACTCGAAAAGAAAGATCGGCCGAGGACGGAATTTCAACAACAAACGAGTGCGACCGAAAGCAGACTCGAAAAGAAAGACCGGCCGAGGACGGAATTTCAACAACAAACGAGTACTACCGAGAGCGGACTCGAAAAGAAAGACCGACCGAAAGTCGAATTTCCACAACAAACGAGTGCGACCGAAAGCGGAATCGAAAAGAAAGACCGACCGAAAGAGGAATTTCAACAACAAACAAGTACGACCGAAAACGGACTCGAAAAGAAAGACCGGTCGAGGACGGAATTTCAACAACAAACGAGTACGATCGAAAACGGACTCGAAAAGAAAGACCGGCTAAGGACGGAATTTCAACAACAAATGAGTACGACCGAAAACGGACTCGAAAAGAAAGATCGGCCGAGGACGGAATTTCAACAACAAACGAGTGCGACCGAAAGCTGACTCGAAAAGAAAGACCGGCCGAGGACGGAATTTCAACAACAAACGAGTACGACCGAGAGCGGACTCGAAAAGAAAGACCGACCGAAAGTGGAATTTCCACAACAAACGAGTGCGACCGAAAGCGGACTCGAAAAGAAAGACCGGCCGAAAGCGGGATTTCAACAACAAACAAGTACGACCGAAAACGGACTCGAAAAGAAAGACCGGCCGAGGACGGAATTTCAACAACAAACGAGTACGATCGAAAGCGGACTCGAAAAGAAAGACCGACTAAGGACGGAATTTCAACAACAAATGAGTACGACTGAAAACGGACTCGAAAAGAAAGATCGGCCGAGGACGGAATTTCAACAACAAACGAGTGCGACCGAAAGCAGACTCGAAAAGAAAGACCGGCCGAGGACGGAATTTCAACAACAAACGAGTACTACCGAGAGCGGACTCGAAAAGAAAGACCGACCGAAAGTCGAATTTCCACAACAAACGAGTGCGACCGAAAGCGGAATCGAAAAGAAA
Organism: Lathyrus tuberosus; assembly: GCA_022829125.1. NCBI lineage: Eukaryota > Viridiplantae > Streptophyta > Magnoliopsida > Fabales > Fabaceae > Lathyrus > Lathyrus tuberosus. The sequence continues at coordinate 2,955,834 of JALAZF010000363.1, forward strand.
GACCGACCGAAAGAGGAATTTCAACAACAAACAAGTACGACCGAAAACGGACTCGAAAAGAAAGACCGGCCGAGGACGGAATTTCAACAACAAACGAGTACGATCGAAAACGGACTCGAAAAGAAAGACCGGCTAAGGACGGAATTTCAACAACAAATGAGTACGACCGAAAACGGACTCGAAAAGAAAGATCGGCCGAGGACGGAATTTCAACAACAAACGAGTGCGACCGAAAGCTGACTCGAAAAGAAAGACCGGCCGAGGACGGAATTTCAACAACAAACGAGTACGACCGAGAGCGGACTCGAAAAGAAAGACCGACCGAAAGTGGAATTTCCACAACAAACGAGTGCGACCGAAAGCGGACTCGAAAAGAAAGACCGGCCGAAAGCGGGATTTCAACAACAAACAAGTACGACCGAAAACGGACTCGAAAAGAAAGACCGGCCGAGGACGGAATTTCAACAACAAACGAGTACGATCGAAAGCGGACTCGAAAAGAAAGACCGGCTAAGGAAGGAATTTCAACAACAAATGAGTACGACCGAAAACGGACTCGAAAAGAAAGATCGGCCGAGAACGGAATTTCAATAACAAACGAGTGCGACCGAAAGCAGACTCGAAAAGATAGACCGGCCGAGGACGGAATTTCAACAACAAACGAGTACGACCGAGAGCGGACTCGAAAAGAAAGACCGACCGAAAGTGGAATTTCCACAACAAACGAGTGCGACCGAAAGCGGACTCGAAAACAAAGACCGGCCGAAAACGGGATTTCAACAACACGAGAACGACAGAAAGCAGACTCGAAAAGAAAGACCGGCCGAGGACGAAATTTCAACAACAAATGAGTACGACCGAGAGCAGACTCGAAAAGAAAGACCGACCGAAAGAGGAATTTCAACAACAAACAAGTACGACCGAAAACGGACTCGAAAAGAAAGACGGGCCGAGGACGGAATTTCAACAACAAACGAGTACGATCGAAAGCGGACTCGAAAAGAAAGAGCGGCTAAGGACGGAATTTCAACAACAAATGAGTACGACTGAAAACGGACTCGAAAAGAAAGATCGGCCGAGGACGGAATTTCAACAACAAACGAGTGCGACCGAAAGCAGACTCGAAAAGAAAGACCGGCCGAGGACGGAATTTCAACAACAAACGAGTACTACCGAGAGCGGACTCGAAAAGAAAGACCGGCCGAAAGTCGAATTTCCACAACAAACGAGTGCGACCGAAAGCGGACTCGAAAAGAAAGACCGACCGAAAGAGGAATTTCAACAACAAACAAGTACGACCGAAAACGGACTCGAAAAGAAAGACCGGCCGAGGACGGAATTTCAACAACAAACGAGTACGATCGAAAACGGACTCGAAAAGAAAGACCGGCTAAGGACGGAATTTCAACAACAAATGTGTACGACCGAAAACGGACTCGAAAAGAAAGATCGGCCGAGGACGGAATTTCAACAACAAACGAGTGCGACCGAAAGCTGACTCGAAAAGAAAGACCGGCCGAGGACGGAATTTCAACAACAAACGAGTACGACCGAGAGCGGACTCGAAAAGAAAGACCTACCGAAAGTGGAATTTCCACAACAAACGAGTGCGACCGAAAGCGGACTCGAAAAGAAAGACCGGCCGAAAACGGGATTTCAACAACAAACAAGTACGACCGAAAACGGACTCGAAAAGAAAGACCGGCCGAGGACGGAATTTCAACAACAAACGAGTACGATCGAAAGCGGACTCGAAAAGAAAGAGCGGCTAAGGACGGAATTTCAACAACAAATGAGTACGACTGAAAACGGACTCGAAAAGAAAGATCGGCCGAGGACGGAATTTCAACAACAAACGAGTGCGACCGAAAGCAGACTCGAAAAGAAAGACCGGCCGAGGACGGAATTTCAACAACAAACGAGTACTACCGAGAGCGGACTCGAAAAGAAAGACCGACCGAAAGTCGAATTTCCACAACAAACGAGTGCGACCGAAAGCGGAATCGAAAAGAAAGACCGACCGAAAGAGGAATTTCAACAACAAACAAGTACGACCGAAAACGGACTCGAAAAGAAAGACCGGCCGAGGACGGAATTTCAACAACAAACGAGTACGATCGAAAACGGACTCGAAAAGAAAGACCGGCTAAGGACGGAATTTCAACAACAAATGAGTACGACCGAAAACGGACTCGAAAAGAAAGATCGGCCGAGGACGGAATTTCAACAACAAACGAGTGCGACCGAAAGCTGACTCGAAAAGAAAGACCGGCCGAGGACGGAATTTCAACAACAAACGAGTACGACCGAGAGCGGACTCGAAAAGAAAGACCGACCGAAAGTGGAATTTCCACAACAAACGAGTGCGACCGAAAGCGGACTCGAAAAGAAAGACCGGCCGAAAGCGGGATTTCAACAACAAACAAGTACGACCGAAAACGGACTCGAAAAGAAAGACCGGCCGAGGACGGAATTTCAACAACAAACGAGTACGATCGAAAGCGGACTCGAAAAGAAAGACCGACTAAGGACGGAATTTCAACAACAAATGAGTACGACCGAAAACGGACTCGAAAAGAAAGATCGGCCGAGGACGGAATTTCAACAACAAACGAGTGCGACCGAAAGCAGACTCGAAAAGAAAGACCGGCCGAGGACGGAATTTCAACAACAAACGAGTACTACCGAGAGCGGACTCGAAAAGAAAGACCGACCGAAAGTCGAATTTCCACAACAAACGAGTGCGACCGAAAGCGGACTCGAAAAGAAAGACCGGCCGAAAGCGGGATTTCAACAACAAACAAGTACGACCGAAAACGGACTCGAAAAGAAAGACCGGCCGAGGACGGAATTTCAACAACAAACGAGTACGATCGAAAGCGGACTCGAAAAGAAAGACCGGCTAAGGAAGGAATTTCAACAACAAATGAGTACGACCGAAAACGGACTCGAAAAGAAAGATCGGCCGAGAACGGAATTTCAATAACAAACGAGTCCGACCGAAAGCAGACTCGAAAAGATAGACCGGCCGAGGACGGAATTTCAACAACAAACGAGTACGACCGAGAGCGGACTCGAAAAGAAAGACCGACCGAAAGTGGAATTTCCACAACAAACGAGTGCGACCGAAAGCGGACTCGAAAACAAAGACCGGCCGAAAGCGGGATTTCAACAACAAACAAGTACGACCGAAAACGGACTCGAAAAGAAAGACCGGCCGAGGACGGAATTTCAACAACAAACGAGTACGATCGAAAACGGACTCGAAAAGAAAGACCGGCTAAGGACGGAATTTCAACAACAAATGAGTACGACCGAAAACGGACTCGAAAAGAAAGATCGGCCGAGGACGGAATTTCAACAACAAACGAGTGCGACCGAAAGCAGACTCGAAAAGAAAGACCGGCCGAGGACGGAATTTCAACAACAAACGAGTACTACCGAGAGCGGACTCGAAAAGAAAGACCGACCGAAAGTCGAATTTCCACAACAAACGAGTGCGACCGAAAGCGGACTCGAAAAGAAAGACCGGCCGAAAGCGGGATTTCAACAACAAACAAGTACGACCGAAAACGGACTCGAAAAGAAAGACCGGCCGAGGACGGAATTTCAACAACAAACTAGTACGATCGAAAGCGGACTCGAAAAGAAAGACCGGCTAAGGAAGGAATTTCAACAACAAATGAGTACGACCGAAAACGGACTCGAAAAGAAAGATCGGCCGAGGACGGAATTTCAACAACAAACGAGTGCGACCGAAAGCAGACTCGAAAAGAAAGACCGGCCGAGGACGGAATTTCAACAACAAACGAGTACTACCGAGAGCGGACTCGAAAAGAAAGACCGACCGAAAGTCGAATTTCCACAACAAACGAGTGCGACCGAAAGCGGACTCGAAAAGAAAGACCGGCCGAAAGCGGGATTTCAACAACAAACAAGTACGACCGAAAACGGACTCGAAAAGAAAGACCGGCCGAGGACGGAATTTCAACAACAAACGAGTACGATCGAAAACGGACTCGAAAAGAAAGACCGGCTAAGGACGGAATTTCAACAACAAATGAGTACGACCGAAAACGGACTCGAAAAGAAAGATCGGCCGAGGACGGAATTTCAACAACAAACGAGTGCGACCGAAAGCTGACTCGAAAAGAAAGACCGGCCGAGGACGGAATTTCAACAACAAACGAGTACGACCGAGAGCGGACTCGAAAAGAAAGACCGACCGAAAGTGGAATTTCCACAACAAACGAGTGCGACCGAAAGCGGACTCGAAAAGAAAGACCGGCCGAAAGCGGGATTTCAACAACAAACAAGTACGACCGAAAACGGACTCGAAAAGAAAGACCGGCCGAGGACGGAATTTCAACAACAAACGAGTACGATCGAAAGCGGACTCGAAAAGAAAGACCGGCTAAGGAAGGAATTTCAACAACAAATGAGTACGACCGAAAACGGACTCGAAAAGAAAGATCGGCCGAGAACGGAATTTCAATAACAAACGAGTGCGACCGAAAGCAGACTCGAAAAGATAGACCGGCCGAGGACGGAATTTCAACAACAAACGAGTACGACCGAGAGCGGACTCGAAAAGAAAGACCGACCGAAAGTGGAATTTCCACAACAAACGAGTGCGACCGAAAGCGGACTCGAAAACAAAGACCGGCCGAAAACGGGATTTCAACAACACGAGAACGACAGAAAGCAGACTCGAAAAGAAAGACCGGCCGAGGACGAAATTTCAACAACAAATGAGTACGACCGAGAGCAGACTCGAAAAGAAAGACCGACCGAAAGAGGAATTTCAACAACAAACAAGTACGACCGAAAACGGACTCGAAAAGAAAGACGGGCCGAGGACGGAATTTCAACAACAAACGAGTACGATCGAAAGCGGACTCGAAAAGAAAGAGCGGCTAAGGACGGAATTTCAACAACAAATGAGTACGACTGAAAACGGACTCGAAAAGAAAGATCGGCCGAGGACGGAATTTCAACAACAAACGAGTGCGACCGAAAGCAGACTCGAAAAGAAAGACCGGCCGAGGACGGAATTTCAACAACAAACGAGTACTACCGAGAGCGGACTCGAAAAGAAAGACCGACCGAAAGTCGAATTTCCACAACAAACGAGTGCGACCGAAAGCGGACTCGAAAAGAAAGACCGACCGAAAGAGGAATTTCAACAACAAACAAGTACGACCGAAAACGGACTCGAAAAGAAAGACCGGCCGAGGACGGAATTTCAACAACAAACGAGTACGATCGAAAACGGACTCGAAAAGAAAGACCGGCTAAGGACGGAATTTCAACAACAAATGTGTACGACCGAAAACGGACTCGAAAAGAAAGATCGGCCGAGGACGGAATTTCAACAACAAACGAGTGCGACCGAAAGCTGACTCGAAAAGAAAGACCGGCCGAGGACGGAATTTCAACAACAAACGAGTACGACCGAGAGCGGACTCGAAAAGAAAGACCTACCGAAAGTGGAATTTCCACAACAAACGAGTGCGACCGAAAGCGGACTCGAAAAGAAAGACCGGCCGAAAACGGGATTTCAACAACAAACAAGTACGACCGAAAACGGACTCGAAAAGAAAGACCGGCCGAGGACGGAATTTCAACAACAAACGAGTACGATCGAAAGCGGACTCGAAAAGAAAGAGCGGCTAAGGACGGAATTTCAACAACAAATGAGTACGACTGAAAACGGACTCGAAAAGAAAGATCGGCCGAGGACGGAATTTCAACAACAAACGAGTGCGACCGAAAGCAGACTCGAAAAGAAAGACCGGCCGAGGACGGAATTTCAACAACAAACGAGTACTACCGAGAGCGGACTCGAAAAGAAAGACCGACCGAAAGTCGAATTTCCACAACAAACGAGTGCGACCGAAAGCGGACTCGAAAAGAAAGACCGACCGAAAGAGGAATTTCAACAACAAACAAGTACGACCGAAAACGGACTCGAAAAGAAAGACCGGCCGAGGACGGAATTTCAACAACAAACGAGTACGATCGAAAACGGACTCGAAAAGAAAGACCGGCTAAGGACGGAATTTCAACAACAAATGAGTACGACCGAAAACGGACTCGAAAAGAAAGATCGGCCGAGGACGGAATTTCAACAACAAACGAGTGCGACCGAAAGCTGACTCGAAAAGAAAGACCGGCCGAGGACGGAATTTCAACAACAAACGAGTACGACCGAGAGCGGACTCGAAAAGAAAGACCGACCGAAAGTGGAATTTCCACAACAAACGAGTGCGACCGAAAGCGGACTCGAAAAGAAAGACCGGCCGAAAGCGGGATTTCAACAACAAACAAGTACGACCGAAAACGGACTCGAAAAGAAAGACCGGCCGAGGACGGAATTTCAACAACAAACGAGTACGATCGAAAGCGGACTCGAAAAGAAAGACCGACTAAGGACGGAATTTCAACAACAAATGAGTACGACCGAAAACGGACTCGAAAAGAAAGATCGGCCGAGGACGGAATTTCAACAACAAACGAGTGCGACCGAAAGCAGACTCGAAAAGAAAGACCGGCCGAGGACGGAATTTCAACAACAAACGAGTACTACCGAGAGCGGACTCGAAAAGAAAGACCGACCGAAAGTCGAATTTCCACAACAAACGAGTGCGACCGAAAGCGGACTCGAAAAGAAAGACCGGCCGAAAGCGGGATTTCAACAACAAACAAGTACGACCGAAAACGGACTCGAAAAGAAAGACCGGCCGAGGACGGAATTTCAACAACAAACGAGTACGATCGAAAGCGGACTCGAAAAGAAAGACCGGCTAAGGAAGGAATTTCAACAACAAATGAGTACGACCGAAAACGGACTCGAAAAGAAAGATCGGCCGAGAACGGAATTTCAATAACAAACGAGTCCGACCGAAAGCAGACTCGAAAAGATAGACCGGCCGAGGACGGAATTTCAACAACAAACGAGTACGACCGAGAGCGGACTCGAAAAGAAAGACCGACCGAAAGTGGAATTTCCACAACAAACGAGTGCGACCGAAAGCGGACTCGAAAACAAAGACCGGCCGAAAGCGGGATTTCAACAACAAACAAGTACGACCGAAAACGGACTCGAAAAGAAAGACCGGCCGAGGACGGAATTTCAACAACAAACGAGTACGATCGAAAACGGACTCGAAAAGAAAGACCGGCTAAGGACGGAATTTCAACAACAAATGAGTACGACCGAAAACGGACTCGAAAAGAAAGATCGGCCGAGGACGGAATTTCAACAACAAACGAGTGCGACCGAAAGCAGACTCGAAAAGAAAGACCGGCCGAGGACGGAATTTCAACAACAAACGAGTACTACCGAGAGCGGACTCGAAAAGAAAGACCGACCGAAAGTCGAATTTCCACAACAAACGAGTGCGACCGAAAGCGGACTCGAAAAGAAAGACCGGCCGAAAGCGGGATTTCAACAACAAACAAGTACGACCGAAAACGGACTCGAAAAGAAAGACCGGCCGAGGACGGAATTTCAACAACAAACGAGTACGATCGAAAGCGGACTCGAAAAGAAAGACCGGCTAAGGAAGGAATTTCAACAACAAATGAGTACGACCGAAAACGGACTCGAAAAGAAAGATCGGCCGAGGACGGAATTTCAACAACAAACGAGTGCGACCGAAAGCAGACTCGAAAAGAAAGACCGGCCGAGGACGGAATTTCAACAACAAACGAGTACTACCGAGAGCGGACTCGAAAAGAAAGACCGACCGAAAGTCGAATTTCCACAACAAACGAGTGCGACCGAAAGCGGACTCGAAAAGAAAGACCGGCCGAAAGCGGGATTTCAACAACAAACAAGTACGACCGAAAACGGACTCGAAAAGAAAGACCGGCCGAGGACGGAATTTCAACAACAAACGAGTACGATCGAAAACGGACTCGAAAAGAAAGACCGGCTAAGGACGGAATTTCAACAACAAATGAGTACGACCGAAAACGGACTCGAAAAGAAAGATCGGCCGAGGACGGAATTTCAACAACAAACGAGTGCGACCGAAAGCTGACTCGAAAAGAAAGACCGGCCGAGGACGGAATTTCAACAACAAACGAGTACGACCGAGAGCGGACTCGAAAAGAAAGACCGACCGAAAGTGGAATTTCCACAACAAACGAGTGCGACCGAAAGCGGACTCGAAAAGAAAGACCGGCCGAAAGCGGGATTTCAACAACAAACAAGTACGACCGAAAACGGACTCGAAAAGAAAGACCGGCCGAGGACGGAATTTCAACAACAAACGAGTACGATCGAAAGCGGACTCGAAAAGAAAGACCGGCTAAGGAAGGAATTTCAACAACAAATGAGTACGACCGAAAACGGACTCGAAAAGAAAGATCGGCCGAGAACGGAATTTCAATAACAAACGAGTGCGACCGAAAGCAGACTCGAAAAGATAGACCGGCCGAGGACGGAATTTCAACAACAAACGAGTACGACCGAGAGCGGACTCGAAAAGAAAGACCGACCGAAAGTGGAATTTCCACAACAAACGAGTGCGACCGAAAGCGGACTCGAAAACAAAGACCGGCCGAAAACGGGATTTCAACAACACGAGAACGACAGAAAGCAGACTCGAAAAGAAAGACCGGCCGAGGACGAAATTTCAACAACAAATGAGTACGACCGAGAGCAGACTCGAAAAGAAAGACCGACCGAAAGAGGAATTTCAACAACAAACAAGTACGACCGAAAACGGACTCGAAAAGAAAGACGGGCCGAGGACGGAATTTCAACAACAAACGAGTACGATCGAAAGCGGACTCGAAAAGAAAGAGCGGCTAAGGACGGAATTTCAACAACAAATGAGTACGACTGAAAACGGACTCGAAAAGAAAGATCGGCCGAGGACGGAATTTCAACAACAAACGAGTGCGACCGAAAGCAGACTCGAAAAGAAAGACCGGCCGAGGACGGAATTTCAACAACAAACGAGTACTACCGAGAGCGGACTCGAAAAGAAAGACCGACCGAAAGTCGAATTTCCACAACAAACGAGTGCGACCGAAAGCGGACTCGAAAAGAAAGACCGACCGAAAGAGGAATTTCAACAACAAACAAGTACGACCGAAAACGGACTCGAAAAGAAAGACCGGCCGAGGACGGAATTTCAACAACAAACGAGTACGATCGAAAACGGACTCGAAAAGAAAGACCGGCTAAGGACGGAATTTCAACAACAAATGTGTACGACCGAAAACGGACTCGAAAAGAAAGATCGGCCGAGGACGGAATTTCAACAACAAACGAGTGCGACCGAAAGCTGACTCGAAAAGAAAGACCGGCCGAGGACGGAATTTCAACAACAAACGAGTACGACCGAGAGCGGACTCGAAAAGAAAGACCTACCGAAAGTGGAATTTCCACAACAAACGAGTGCGACCGAAAGCGGACTCGAAAAGAAAGACCGGCCGAAAACGGGATTTCAACAACAAACAAGTACGACCGAAAACGGACTCGAAAAGAAAGACCGGCCGAGGACGGAATTTCAACAACAAACGAGTACGATCGAAAGCGGACTCGAAAAGAAAGAGCGGCTAAGGACGGAATTTCAACAACAAATGAGTACGACTGAAAACGGACTCGAAAAGAAAGATCGGCCGAGGACGGAATTTCAACAACAAACGAGTGCGACCGAAAGCAGACTCGAAAAGAAAGACCGGCCGAGGACGGAATTTCAACAACAAACGAGTACTACCGAGAGCGGACTCGAAAAGAAAGACCGACCGAAAGTCGAATTTCCACAACAAACGAGTGCGACCGAAAGCGGACTCGAAAAGAAAGACCGACCGAAAGAGGAATTTCAACAACAAACAAGTACGACCGAAAACGGACTCGAAAAGAAAGACCGGCCGAGGACGGAATTTCAACAACAAACGAGTACGATCGAAAACGGACTCGAAAAGAAAGACCGGCTAAGGACGGAATTTCAACAACAAATGAGTACGACCGAAAACGGACTCGAAAAGAAAGATCGGCCGAGGACGGAATTTCAACAACAAACGAGTGCGACCGAAAGCTGACTCGAAAAGAAAGACCGGCCGAGGACGGAATTTCAACAACAAACGAGTACGACCGAGAGCGGACTCGAAAAGAAAGACCGACCGAAAGTGGAATTTCCACAACAAACGAGTGCGACCGAAAGCGGACTCGAAAAGAAAGACCGGCCGAAAGCGGGATTTCAACAACAAACAAGTACGACCGAAAACGGACTCGAAAAGAAAGACCGGCCGAGGACGGAATTTCAACAACAAACGAGTACGATCGAAAGCGGACTCGAAAAGAAAGACCGACTAAGGACGGAATTTCAACAACAAATGAGTACGACTGAAAACGGACTCGAAAAGAAAGATCGGCCGAGGACGGAATTTCAACAACAAACGAGTGCGACCGAAAGCAGACTCGAAAAGAAAGACCGGCCGAGGACGGAATTTCAACAACAAACGAGTACTACCGAGAGCGGACTCGAAAAGAAAGACCGACCGAAAGTCGAATTTCCACAACAAACGAGTGCGACCGAAAGCGGAATCGAAAAGAAAGACCGACCGAAAGAGGAATTTCAACAACAAACAAGTACGACCGAAAACGGACTCGAAAAGAAAGACCGGCCGAGGACGGAATTTCAACAACAAACGAGTACGATCGAAAACGGACTCGAAAAGAAAGACCGGCTAAGGACGGAATTTCAACAACAAATGAGTACGACCGAAAACGGACTCGAAAAGAAAGATCGGCCGAGGACGGAATTTCAACAACAAACGAGTGCGACCGAAAGCTGACTCGAAAAGAAAGACCGGCAGAGGACGGAATTTCAACAACAAACGAGTACGACCGAGAGCGGACTCGAAAAGAAAGACCGACCGAAAGTGGAATTTCCACAACAAACGAGTGCGACCGAAAGCGGACTCGAAAAGAAAGACCGGCCGAAAGCGGGATTTCAACAACAAACAAGTACGACCGAAAACGGACTCGAAAAGAAAGACCGGCCGAGGACGGAATTTCAACAACAAACGAGTACGATCGAAAGCGGACTCGAAAAGAAAGACCGGCTAAGGAAGGAATTTCAACAACAAATGAGTACGACCGAAAACGGACTCGAAAAGAAAGATCGGCCGAGAACGGAATTTCAATAACAAACGAGTGCGACCGAAAGCAGACTCGAAAAGAAAGACCGGCCGAGGACGGAATTTCAACAACAAACGAGTACGACCGAGAGCGGACTCGAAAAGAAAGACCGACCGAAAGTTGAATTTCCACAACAAACGAGTGCGACCGAAAGCGGACTCGAAAACAAAGACCGGCCGAAAACGGGATTTCAACAACACGAGAACGACAGAAAGCAGACTCGAAAAGAAAGACCTGCCGAGGACGAAATTTCAACAACAAATGAGTACGACCGAGAGCAGACTCGAAAAGAAAGACCGACCGAAAGAGGAATTTCAACAACAAACAAGTACGACCGAAAACGGACTCGAAAAGAAAGACGGGCCGAGGACGGAATTTCAACAACAAACGAGTACGATCGAAAGCGGACTCGAAAAGAAAGAGCGGCTAAGGACGGAATTTCAACAACAAATGAGTACGACTGAAAACGGACTCGAAAAGAAAGATCGGCCGAGGACGGAATTTCAACAACAAACGAGTGCGACCGAAAGCAGACTCGAAAAGAAAGACCGGCCGAGGACGGAATTTCAACAACAAACGAGTACTACCGAGAGCGGACTCGAAAAGAAAGACCGACCGAAAGTCGAATTTCCACAACAAACGAGTGCGACCGAAAGCGGACTCGAAAAGAAAGACCGACCGAAAGAGGAATTTCAACAACAAACAAGTACGACCGAAAACGGACTCGAAAAGAAAGACCGGCCGAGGACGGAATTTCAACAACAAACGAGTACGATCGAAAACGGACTCGAAAAGAAAGACCGGCTAAGGACGGAATTTCAACAACAAATGTGTACGACCGAAAACGGACTCGAAAAGAAAGATCGGTCGAGGACGAAATTTCAACAACAAACGAGTGCGACCGAAAGCTGACTCGAAAAGAAAGACCGGCCGAGGACGGAATTTCAACAACAAACGAGTACGACCGAGAGCGGACTCGAAAAGAAAGACCTACCGAAAGTGGAATTTCCACAACAAACGAGTGCGACCGAAAGCGGACTCGAAAAGAAAGACCGGCCGAAAACGGGATTTCAACAACAAACAAGTACGACCGAAAACGGACTCGAAAAGAAAGACCGGCCGAGGACGGAATTTCAACAACAAACGAGTACGATCGAAAGCGGACTCGAAAAGAAAGACCGGCTAAGGACGGAATTTCAACAACAAATGAGTACAACCGAAAACGGACTCGAAAAGAAAGATCGGCCGAGAACGGAATTTCAACAACAAACGAGTGCGACCGAAAGCAGACTCGAAAAGAAAGACCGGCCGAGGACGGAATTTCAACAACAAACGAGTACGACCGAGAGCGGACTCGAAAAGAAAGACCGACCGAAAGTGGAATTTCCACAACAAACGAGTGTGACCGAAAGCGGACTCGAAAACAAAGACCGGCCGAAAACGGGATTTCAACAACACGAGAACGACCGAAAGCAGACTCGAAAAGAAAGACCGGCCGAGGACGAAATTTCAACAACAAACGAGTACGACCGAGAGCAGACTCGAAAAGAAAGACCGACCGAAAGAGGAATTTCAACAACAAACAAGTACGACCGAAAACGGACTCGAAAAGAAAGACGGGCCGAGGACGGAATTTCAACAACAAACGAGTACGATCGAAAGCGGACTCGAAAAGAAAGAGCGGCTAAGGACGGAATTTCAACAACAAATGAGTACGACTGAAAACGGACTCGAAAAGAAAGATCGGCCGAGGACGGAATTTCAACAACAAACGAGTGCGACCGAAAGCAGACTCGAAAAGAAAGACCGGCCGAGGACGGAATTTCAACAACAAACGAGTACTACCGAGAGCGGACTCGAAAAGAAAGACCGACCGAAAGTCGAATTTCCACAACAAACGAGTGCGACCGAAAGCGGACTCGAAAAGAAAGACCGACCGAAAGAGGAATTTCAACAACAAACAAGTACGACCGAAAACGGACTCGAAAAGAAAGACCGGCCGAGGACGGAATTTCAACAACAAACGAGTACGATCGAAAACGGACTCGAAAAGAAAGACCGACCGAAAGCGGAATTTCAACAAAATATGAGTGCGACTGAAAGCGGACTCGAAAAGAAAGACCGGCCGAGGACGGAATTTCAACAAGAAACGAGTACGACCGAGAGCGGACTCGAAAAGAAAGACCGGCCGAGGACAGAATTTCAACAACAAACGAGTGCGACCGAAAGCGGACTCGAAAAGAAAGACCGGTCGAGGACGGAATTTCAACAACAAACGAGTAGGACCGAAAGCGGACTCGAAAAGAAAGACCGGCTAAGGACGGAATTTCAACAACAAATGAGTACGACCGAAAACGGACTCGAAAAGAAAGATCGCCCGAGAACGGAATTTCAACAACAAACGAGTGCGACCGAAAGCAGACTAGAAAAGAAAGACCGGCCGAGGACGGAATTTCAACAACAAACGAGTACGACCGAGAGCGGACTCGAAAAGAAAGACCGACCGAAAGTGGAATTTCCACAACAAACGAGTGTGACCGAAAGCGGACTCGAAAACAAAGACCGGCCGAAAACGGGATTTCAACAACACGAGAACGACAGAAAGCAGACTCGAAAAGAAAGACCGGCCGAGGACGAAATTTCAACAACAAATGAGTACGACCGAGAGCAGACTCGAAAAGAAAGACCGACCGAAAGAGGAATTTCAACAACAAACAAGTACGACCGAAAACGGACTCGAAAAGAAAGACGGGCCGAGGACGGAATTTCAACAACAAACGAGTACGATCGAAAGCGGACTCGAAAAGAAAGAGCGGCTAAGGACGGAATTTCAACAACAAATGAGTACGACTGAAAACGGACTCGAAAAGAAAGATCGGCCGAGGACGGAATTTTAACAACAAACGAGTGCGACCGAAAGCAGACTCGAAAAGAAAGACCGGCCGAGGACGGAATTTCAACAACAAACGAGTACTACCGAGAGCGGACTCGAAAAGAAAGACCGACCGAAAGTCGAATTTCCACAACACACGAGTGCGACCGAAAGCGGACTCGAAAAGAAAGACCGACCGAAAGAGGAATTTCAACAACAAACAAGTACGACCGAAAACGGACTCGAAAAGAAAGACCGGCCGAGGACGGAATTTCAACAACAAACGAGTACGACCGAAAACGGACTCGAAAAGAAAGACCGGCTAAGGACGGAATTTCAACAACAAATGAGTACGACCGAAAACGGACTCGAAAAGAAAGACCGGCCGAGGACGGAATTTCAACAATAAACGAGTACGACCGAGAGCGGACTCGAAAAGAAAGACTGACCGAAAACAGAATTTCCACAATAAACGAGTGCGACCGAAAGCGGACTCGAAAAGAAAGACCAACCGAAAGAGGAATTTCAACAACAAACAAGTACGACCGAGTACGGACTCGAAAAGAAAGACCGGCCGAGGTCGGAATTTCAACAACAAATGAGTGCGACCGAAAGCGGACTCGAAAAGAAAGACCGGCTGAGCACGGAATTCCAACAACAAACGAGTGCGACAGAAAGCGGACTCGAAAAGAAAGACCGGCCGGGGACGGAATTTCAACAACAATCGAGTGCGACCGAAAGCAGACTCGAAAAGAAAGAACGACCGAGGACGGAATTTCAACAACAAACGAGTACGACCGAGAGCGGACTCGAAAAGAAAGACCGACTGAAAGCGGAATTTCCATAACATACGAGTGCGACCGAAAGCGGACTCGAAAAGAAAGACCGACCGAAAGCAGAATTTCAACAACAAACGAGTACGACCGAAAGCGGACTCGAAAAGAAACACCGACCGAAAGCGGAATTTCAACAAAATATGAGTGCGACTGAAAGCGGACTCGAAAAGAAAGACCGGCCGAGGACGGAATTTCAACAAGAAACGAGTACGACCGAGAGCGGACTCGAAAAGAAAGACCGGCCGAGGACAGAATTTCAACAACAAACGAGTGCGACCGAAAGCGGACTCGAAAAGAAAGACCGGCCGAGGACGGAATTTCAACAACAAACGAGTAGGACCGAAAGCGGACTCGAAAAGAAAGACCGGCTAAGGACGGAATTTCAACAACAAATGAGTACGACCGAAAACGGACTCGAAAGGAAAGATCGTCCGAGGACGGAATTTCAACAACAAACGAGTGCGACCGAAAGCAGACTCGAAAAGAAAGACCGACCGAGGACGGAATTTCAACAACAAACGAATACGACCGAGAGCGGACTCGAAAAGAAAGACAGACCGAAAGTGGAATTTCCACAACAAACGAGTGCGACCGAAAGCGGACTCGAAAACAAAGACCGGCCGAAAACGGGATTTCAACAACACGAGAACGACCGAAAGCAGACTCGAAAAGAAAGACCGGCCGAGGACGAAATTTCAACAACAAACGAGTACGACCGAGAGCAGACTCGAAAAGAAAGACCGACCGAAAGAGGAATTTCAACAACAAACAAGTACGACCGAAAACGGACTCGAAAAGAAAGACGGGTCGAGGACGGAATTTCAACAACAAACGAGTACGATCGAAAGCGGACTCGAAAAGAAAGAGCGGCTAAGGACGGAATTTCAACAACAAATGAGTACGACTGAAAACGGACTCGAAAAGAAAGATCGGCCGGGGACGGAATTTCAACAACAAACGAGTGCGACCGAAAGCAGACTCGAAAAGAAAGACCGGCCGAGGACGGAATTTCAACAACAAACGAGTACTACCGAGAGCGGACTCGAAAAGAAAGACCGACCGAAAGTCGAATTTCCACAACAAACGAGTGCGACCGAAAGCGGACTCGAAAAGAAAGACCGACCGAAAGAGGAATTTCAACAACAAACAAGTACGACCGAAAACGGACTCGAAAAGAAAGACCGGCCGAGGACGGAATTTCAACAACAAACGAGTACGATCGAAAACGGACTCGAAAAGAAAGACCGGCTAAGGACGGAATTTCAACAACAAATGAGTACGACCGAAAACGGACTCGAAAAGAAAGATCGGCCGAGGACGGAATTTCAACAACAAACGAGTGCGACCGAAAGCTGACTCGAAAAGAAAGACCGGCCGAGGACGGAATTTCAACAACAAACGAGTACGACCGAGAGCGGACTCGAAAAGAAAGACCGACCGAAAGTGGAATTTCCACAACAAACGAGTGCGACCGAAAGCGGACTCGAAAAGAAAGACCGGCCGAAAGCGGGATTTCAACAACAAACAAGTACGACCGAAAACGGACTCGAAAAGAAAGACCGGCCGAGGACGGAATTTCAATAACAAACGAGTACGATCGAAAGCGGACTCGAAAAGAAAGACCGGCTAAGGACGGAATTTCAACAACAAATGAGTACGACCGAAAACGGACTCGAAAAGAAAGATCGGCCGAGAACGGAATTTCAACAACAAACGAGTGCGACCGAAAGCAGACTCGAAAAGAAAGACCGGCCGAGGACGGAATTTCAACAACAAACGAGTACGACCGAGAGCGGACTCGAAAAGAAAGACCGACCGAAAGTGGAATTTCCACAACAAACGAGTGCGACCGAAAGCGGACTCGAAAACAAAGACCGGCCGAAAACGGGATTTCAACAACACGAGAACGACAGAAAGCAGACTCGAAAAGAAAGACCGGCCGAGGACGAAATTTCAACAACAAATGAGTACGACCGAGAGCAGACTCGAAAAGAAAGACCGACCGAAAGAGGAATTTCAACAACAAACAAGTACGACCGAAAACGGACTCGAAAAGAAAGACGGGCCGAGGACGGAATTTCAACAACAAACGAGTACGATCGAAAGCGGACTCGAAATGAAAGAGCGGCTAAGGACGGAATTTCAACAACAAATGAGTACGACTGAAAACGGACTCGAAAAGAAAGATCGGCCGAGGACGGAATTTCAACAACAAACGAGTGCGACCGAAAGCAGACTCGAAAAGAAAGACCGGCCGAGGACGGAATTTCAACAACAAACGAGTACTACCGAGAGCGGACTCGAAAAGAAAGACCGACCGAAAGTCGAATTTCCACAACAAACGAGTGCGACCGAAAGCGGACTCGAAAAGAAAGACCGACCGAAAGAGGAATTTCAACAACAAACAAGTACGATCGAAAACGGACTCGAAAAGAAAGACCGACCGAAAGCGGAATTTCAACAAAATATGAGTGCGACTGAAAGCGGACTCGAAAAGAAAGACCGGCCGAGGACGGAATTTCAACAAGAAACGAGTACGACCGAGAGCGGACTCGAAAAGAAAGACCGGCCGAGGACGGAATTTCAACAACAAACGAGTACTACCGAGAGCGGACTCGAAAAGAAAGACCGACCGAAAGTCGAATTTCCACAACAAACGAGTGCGACCGAAAGCGGACTCGAAAAGAAAGACCGGCCGAGGACGGAATTTCAACAACAAACGAGTACGATCGAAAACGGACTCGAAAATAAAGACCGACCGAAAGCGGAATTTCAACAAAATATGAGTGCGACTGAAAGCGGACTCGAAAAGAAAGACCGGCCGAGGACGGAATTTCAACAAGAAACGAGTACGACCGAGAGCGGACTCGAAAAGAAAGACCGGCCGAGGACAGAATTTCAACAACAAACGAGTGCGACCGAAAGCGGACTCGAAAAGAAAGACCGGCCGAGGACGGAATTTCAACAACAAACGAGTAGGACCGAAAGCGGACTCGAAAAGAAAGACCGGCTAAGGACGGAATTTCAACAACAAATGAGTACGACCGAAAACGGACTCGAAAAGAAAGATCGTCCGAGGACGGAATTTCAACAACAAACGAGTGCGACCGAAAGCAGACTCGAAAAGAAAGACCGGCCGAGGACGGAATTTCAACAACAAACGAATACGACCGAGAGCGGACTCGAAAAGAAAGACCGACCGAAAGTGGAATTTCCACAACAAACGAGTGCGACCGAAAGCGGACTCGAAAATAAAGACCGGCCGAAAACGGGATTTCAACAACACGAGAACGACAGAAAGCAGACTCGAAAAGAAAGACCGGCCGAGGACGAAATTTCAACAACAAATGAGTACGACCGAGAACAGACTCGAAAAGAAAGACCGACCGAAAGAGGAATTTTAACAACAAACAAGTACGACCGAAAACGGACTCGAAAAGAAAGACGGGCCGAGGACGGAATTTCAACAACAAACGAGTACGATCGAAAGCGGACTCGAAAAGAAAGAGCGGCTAAGGACGGAATTTCAACAACAAATGAGTACGACTGAAAACGGACTCGAAAAGAAAGATCGGCCGAGGACGGAATTTCAACAACAAACGAGTGCGACCGAAAGCAGACTCGAAAAGAAAGACCGGCCGAGGACGGAATTTCAACAACAAACGAGTACTACCGAGAGCGGACTCGAAAAGAAAGACCGACCGAAAGTCGAATTTCCACAACAAACGAGTGCGACCGAAAGCGGACTCGAAAAGAAAGACCGACCGAAAGAGGAATTTCAACAACAAACAAGTACGACCGAAAACGGACTCGAAAAGAAAGACCGGCCGAGGACGGAATTTCAACAACAAACGAGTACGATCGAAAACGGACTCGAAAAGAAAGACCGGCTAAGGACGGAATTTCAACAACAAATGAGTACGACCGAAAACGGACTCGAAAAGAAAGACCGGCCGAGGACGGAATTTCAACAACAAACGAGTGCGACCGAAAGCTGACTCGAAAAGAAAGACCGGCCGAGGACGGAATTTCAACAACAAACGAGTACGACCGAGAGCGGACTCGAAAAGAAAGACCGACCAAAAGTGGAATTTCCACAACAAACGAGTGCGACCGAAAGCGGACTCGAAAAGAAAGACCGGCCGAAAGCGGGATTTCAACAACAAACAAGTACGACCGAAAACGGACTCGAAAAAAAGACCGGCCGAGGACGGAATTTCAACAACAAACGAGTACGATCGAAAGCGGACTCGAAAAGAAAGACCGGCTAAGGACGGAATTTCAACAACAAATGAGTACGACCGAAAACGGACTCGAAAAGAAAGATCGGCCGAGAACGGAATTTCAACAACAAACGAGTGCGACCGAAAGCAGACTCGAAAAGAAAGACCGGCCGAGGACGGAATTTCAACAACAAACGAGTACGACCGAGAGCGGACTCGAAAAGAAAGACCGACCGAAAGTGGAATTTCCACAACAAACGAGTGCGACCGAAAGCGGACTCGAAAACAAAGACCGGCCGAAAACGGGATTTCAACAACACGAGAACGACAGAAAGCAGACTCGAAAAGAAAGACCGGCCGAGGACGAAATTTCAACAACAAATGAGTACGACCGAGAGCAGACTCGAAAAGAAAGACCGACCGAAAGAGGAATTTCAACAACAAACAAGTACGACCGAAAACGGACTCGAAAAGAAAGACGGGTCGAGGACGGAATTTCAACAACAAACGAGTACGATCCAAAGCGGACTCGAAATGAAAGAGCGGCTAAGGACGGAATTTCAACAACAAATGAGTACGACTGAAAACGGACTCGAAAAGAAAGATCGGCCGAGGACGGAATTTCAACAACAAACGAGTGCGACCGAAAGCAGACTCGAAAAGAAAGACCGGCCGAGGACGGAATTTCAACAACAAACGAGTACTACCGAGAGCGGACTCGAAAAGAAAGACCGACCGAAAGTCGAATTTCCACAACAAACGAGTGCGACCGAAAACGGACTCGAAAAGAAAGACCGACCGAAAGAGGAATTTCAACAACAAACGAGTACGATCGAAAACGGACTCGAAAAGAAAGACCGACCGAAAGCGGAATTTCAACAAAATATGAGTGCGACTGAAAGCGGACTCGAAAAGAAAGACCGGCCGAGGACGGAATTTCAACAAGAAACGAGTACGACCGAGAGCGGACTCGAAAAGAAAGACCGGTCGAGGACGGAATTTCAACAACAAACGAGTACTACCGAGAGCGGACTCGAAAAGAAAGACCGACCGAAAGTCGAATTTCCACAACAAACGAGTGCGACCGAAAGCGGACTCGAAAAGAAAGACCGGCCGAGGACGGAATTTCAACAACAAACGAGTACGATCGAAAACGGACTCGAAAAGAAAGACCGACCGAAAGCGGAATTTCAACAAAATATGAGTGCGACTGAAAGCGGACTCGAAAAGAAAGACCGGCCGAGGACGGAATTTCAACAAGAAACGAGTACGACCGAGAGCGGACTCGAAAAGAAAGACCGGCCGAGGACAGAATTTCAACAACAAACGAGTGCGACCGAAAGCGGACTCGAAAAGAAAGACCGGCCGAGGACGGAATTTCAACAACAAACGAGTAGGACCGAAAGCGGACTCGAAAAGAAAGACCGGCTAAGGACGGAATTTCAACAACAAATGAGTACGACCGAAAACGGACTCGAAAAGAAAGATCGTCCGAGGACGGAATTTCAACAACAAACGAGTGCGACCGAAAGCAGACTCGAAAAGAAAGACCGGCCGAGGACGGAATTTCAACAACAAACGAATACGACCGAGAGCGGACTCGAAAAGAAAGACCGACCGAAAGTGGAATTTCCACAACAAACGAGTGCGACCGAAAGCGGACTCGAAAACAAAGACCGGCCGAAAACGGGATTTCAACAACACGAGAACGACAGAAAGCAGACTCGAAAAGAAAGACCGGCCGAGGACGAAATTTCAACAACAAATGAGTACGACCGAGAACAGACTCGAAAAGAAAGACCGACCGAAAGAGGAATTTTAACAACAAACAAGTACGACCGAAAACGGACTCGAAAAGAAAGACGGGCCGAGGACGGAATTTCAACAACAAACGAGTACGATCGAAAGCGGACTCGAAAAGAAAGAGCGGCTAAGGACGGAATTTCAACAACAAATGAGTACGACTGAAAACGGACTCGAAAAGAAAGATCGGCTGAGGACGGAATTTCAACAACAAACGAGTGCGACCGAAAGCAGACTCGAAAAGAAAGACCGGCCGAGGACGGAATTTCAACAACAAACGAGTACTACCGAGAGCGGACTCGAAAAGAAAGACCGACCGAAAGTCGAATTTCCACAACAAACGAGTGCGACCGAAAGCGGACTCGAAAAGAAAGACCGACCGAAAGAGGAATTTCAACAACAAACAAGTACGACCGAAAACGGACTCGAAAAGAAAGACCGGCCGAGGACGGAATTTCAACAACAAACGAGTACGATCGAAAACGGACTCGAAAAGAAAGACCGGCTAAGGAAGGAATTTCAACAACAAATGAGTACGACCGAAAACGGACTCGAAAAGAAAGACCGGCCGAGGACGGAATTTCAACAACAAACGAGTGCGACCGAAAGCTGACTCGAAAAGAAAGACCGGCCGAGGACGGAATTTCAACAACAAACGAGTACGACCGAGAGCGGACTCGAAAAGAAAGACCGACCAAAAGTGGAATTTCCACAACAAACGAGTGCGACCGAAAGCGGACTCGAAAAGAAAGACCGGCCGAAAGCGGGATTTCAACAACAAACAAGTACGACCGAAAACGGACTCGAAAAAAAGACCGGCCGAGGACGGAATTTCAACAACAAACGAATACGATCGAAAGCGGACTCGAAAAGAAAGACCGACTAAGGACGGAATTTCAACAACAAATGAGTACGACCGAAAACGGACTCGAAAAGAAAGATCGGCCGAGAACGGAAATTCAACAACAAACGAGTGTGACCAAAAGCAGACTCGAAAAGAAAGACCGGCCGAGGACGGAATTTCAACAACAAACGAGTACGACCGAGAGCGAACTCGAAAAGAAAGTCCGACCGAAAGTGGAATTTCCACAACAAACGAGTGCGACCGAAAGCGGACTCGAAAAGAAAGACCGGCCGAAAATGGGATTTCAACAACAAACGAGTACGACCGAAAGCGGACTCAAAAAGAAAGACCGACCGAAAGCAGAATTTCAACAACAAACGAGTACGACCGAGAGCAGACTTGAAAAGAAAGACCGGCCGAGGTCGGAATTTCAACAACAAACGAGTGCGACCGAAAGCGGACTCGAAAAGAAAGACCGGCCGAGGAAGGAATTTCAACAAAAAACGAGTACGACCAAAAGCGGACTCGAAAAGAAAGACCGACCGAGGATTGAATTTCAACAACAAACGAGTCCGATCGAAAGCGGATTTGAAAAGAAAGACCGGCCGAGGACAGAATTTCAACAACAAACGAGTGCGACCGAAAGCAGATTCGAAAAGAAAGACCGGTCGAGGATGGAATTTCAACAACAAACGAGTACGACAGTGAGCGGACTCGAAAAGAAAGACCCACCGAAAGCGGAATTTCCACAACAAACGAGTGCGACCGAAAGCGGGCTCGAAAATAAAAACCGACCAAAAGCGGAATTTCAACAACAAACAAGTACGACCGAAAGCGGACTCGAAAAGAAAGACCGGCCGAAAGCGAAATTTCAACAACAAACGAGTACGACCGAAAGCGGACTCGAAAAGAAAGACCGACCGAAAGCGGAATTTCAACAACAAACGAGTGCGACCGAAAGCGGGCTCGAAAAGAAAGACTGGCCGAAAGCGGGATTTCAACAACAAACGAGTACGACCGAAAGCGGACTCGAAAAAAAAGACCGACCGAAAGCGGAATTTCAACAACAAACGAGTACGACCGAGAGCGGACTCGAAAAGAAAGACCGGCCGAGGTCAGGATTTCAACAACAAACGAGGGTGACCGAAAGCGGACTCGAAAAGAAAGACCGGCCGAGGACGGAATTTCAACAACAAATGAGTACGACCAAAAGCGGACTGGAAAAGAAAGACCGACCGAGGACGGAATTTCAACAACAAACGAGTACGACCGTGAGCAGACTCGAAAAGAAAGACCGACCGAAAGCGAAATTTCCACAACAAACGAGTGCGACCGAAAGCGGGCTCGAAAAGAAAAACCGACCAAAAGCGGAATTTCAACAACAAACAAGTACGACCGAAAGCGTACTCGAAAAGAAAGACCGATCGAAAGCGGAATTTCAACAACAAACGAGTGCGACCGAAAGCGGACTCGAAAAGAAAGACCGACCGAGGACGGAATTTAAACAAGAAACGTGTACGATCGGGAGCGGACTCGAAAAGAAAGACCGGCCGAAGACAGAATTTCAAAAGAAAACGAGTGCGACCGAAAGCGGACTCGAAAAGAAAGACCGGCTGAGGACGGAATTTCAACAACAAACGAGTACGACCGAAAGCGGACTCGAAAAGAAAGACCGGCCAAGGACGGAATTTCAACAACAAACGAGTACGACCGAAAGAGGACTCGAAAATAAAGACCGGTCGAGGACAGAATTTCAACAACAAACGAGTGCGACCAAAAGCAGACTTGAAAAGAAAGACCGGCCGAGGACGGAATTTCAACAACAAACGAGTACGACTGAGAGCGGGCTCGAAAAGAAAGACCGACCGAAAACAGAATTTCCACAATAAACGAGTGCGACCGAAAGCGGACTCGAAAAGAAAGACCGACCGAAAGAGGAATTTTAACAATAAACAAGTACGACCGAGTACGGACTCGAAAAGAAAGACCGGTCGAGGTCGGAATTTCAACAACAAATGAGTGCGACCGAAAGCGGACTCGAAAAGAAAGACCGGCCGAGGACGGAATTCCAACAACAAACGAGTGCGACAGAAAGCGGACTCGAAAAGAAAGACCGGCTGAGGACGGAATTTTAACAACAAACGAGTGCGACCGAAAGCAGACTCGAAAAGAAAGAACGACCGAGGACGGAATTTCAACAACAAACGAGTACGACCGAGAGCGGACTCGAAAAGAAAGACCGACCGAAAGCGGAATTTCCATAACAAACGAGTGCGACCGAAAGCGGACTCGAAAAGAAAGACCGACCGAAAGCAGAATTTCAACAACAAACGAGTACGACCGAAAGCGGAATTTCAACAAAATATGAGTGCGACTGAAAGCGGACTCGAAAAGAAAGACCGGCCGAGGACGGGATTTCAACAAGAAACGAGTACGACCGAGAGTGGACTCGAAAAGAAAGACCGGCCGAGGACAGAATTTCAACAACAAACGAGTGCGACCGAAAACGGACTCGAAAAGAAAGACCGGCCGAGGACGGAATTTCAACAACAAACGAGTACGACCGAAAGCGGACTCGAAAAGAAAGACCGACTAAGGACGGAATTTCAACAACAAATGAGTACGACCGAAAACGGACTCGAAAAGAAAGATCGGCCGAGGACGGAATTTCAACAACAAACGAGTGCGACCGAAAGCAGACTCGAAAAGAAAGACCGGCCGAGGACGGAATTTAAACAACAAACGAGTACGACCGAGAGCGGACTCGAAAAGAAAGACCGACCGAAAGTCGAATTTCCACAACAAACGAGTGCGACCGAAAGCGGACTCGAAAAGAAAGACCGACCGAAAGAGGAATTTCAACAACAAACAAGTACGACCGAAAACGGACTCGAAAAGAAAGACCGGCCGAGGACGGAATTTCAACAACAAACGAGTACGATCGAAAACGGACTCGAAAAGAAAGACCGGCTAAGGACGGAATTTCAACAACAAATGAGTACGACCGAAAACGGACTCGAAAAGAAAGATCGGCCGAGGACGGAATTTCAACAACAAACGAGTGCGACCGAAAGCTGACTCGAAAAGAAAGACCGGCCGAGGACGGAATTTCAACAACAAACGAGTACGACCGAGAGCGGACTCGAAAAGAAAGACCGACCGAAAGTGGAATTTCCACAACAAACGATTGCGACCGAAAGCGGACTCGAAAAGAAAGACCGGCCGAAAGCGGGATTTCAACAACAAACAAGTACGACCGAAAACGGACTCGAAAAGAAAGACCGGCCGAGGACGGAATTTCAACAACAAACGAGTACGATCGAAAGCGGACTCGAAAAGAAAGACCGGCTAAGGACGGAATTTCAACAACAAATGAGTACGACCGAAAACGGACTCAAAAAGAAAGATCGGCCGAGAACGGAATTTCAACAACAAACGAGTGCGACCGAAAGCAGACTCGAAAAGAAAGACCGGCCGAGGACGGAATTTCAACAACAAACGAGTACGACCGAGAGCGGACTCGAAAAGAAAGACCGACCGAAAGTGGAATTTCCACAACAAACGAGTGCGACCGAAAGCGGACTCGAAAACAAAGACCGGCCGAAAACGGGATTTCAACAACACGAGAACGACCGAAAGCAGACTCGAAAAGAAAGACCGGCCGAGGACGAAATTTCCACAAGAAACGAGTACGATCGGGAGCGGACTCGAAAAGAATGACCGGCCGAGGACAGAATTTCAAAAGAAAACGAGTGCGACCGAAAGCGGACTCGAAAAGAAAGACCGGCTGAGGACGGAATTTCAACAACAAACGAGTACGACCGAAAGCGGACTCGAAAAGAAAGACCGGCCAAGGACGGAATTTCAACAACAAACGAGTACGACCGAAAGCGGACTCGAAAATAAAGACCGGTCGAGGACAGAATTTCAACAACAAACGAGTGCGACCAAAAGCAGACTTGAAAAGAAAGACCGGCCGAGGACGGAATTTCAACAAGAAACGAGTACGACCGAGAGCGGGCTCGAAAAGAAAGACCGACCGAAAGCAGAATTTCCACAATAAACGAGTGCGACCGAAAGCGGACTCGAAAAGAAAGACCGACCGAAAGAGGAATTTCCACAACAAACAAGTACGACCGAGTACGGACTCGAAAAGAAAGACCGGCCGAGGTCGGAATTTCAACGACAAATGAGTGCGACCGAAAGCGGACTCGAAAAGAAAGACCGGCCGAGGACGGAATTCCAACAACAAACGAGTGCGACAGAAAGCGGACTCGAAAAGAAAGACCGGCTGAGGACGGAATTTTAACAACAAACGAGTGCGACCGAAAGCAGACTCGAAAAGAAAGAACGACCGAGGACGGAATTTCAACAACAAACGAGTACGACCGAGAGCGGACTCGAAAAGAAAGACCGACCGAAAGCGGAATTTCCATAACAAACGAGTGCGACCGAAAGCGGACTCGAAAAGAAAGACCGACCGAAAGCAGAATTTCAACAACAAACGAGTACGACCGAAAGCGGAATTTCAACAAAATATGAGTGCGACTGAAAGCGGAATCGAAAAGAAAGACCGGCCGAGGACGGGATTTCAACAAGAAACGAGTACGACCGAGAGTGGACTCGAAAAGAAAGACCGGCCGAGGACAGAATTTCAACAACAAACGAGTGCGACCGAAAACGGACTCGAAAAGAAAGACCGGCCGAGGACGGAATTTCAACAACAAACGAGTACGACCGAAAGCGGACTCGAAAAGAAAGACCGACTAAGGACGGAATTTCAACAACAAATGAGTACGACCGAAAACGGACTCGAAAAGAAAGATCGGCCGAGGACGGAATTTCAACAACAAACGAGTGCGACCGAAAGCAGACTCGAAAAGAAAGACCGGCCGAGGACGGAATTTCAACAACAAACGAGTACGACCGAGAGCGGACTCGAAAAGAAAGACCGACCGAAAGTCGAATTTCCACAACAAACGAGTGCGACCGAAAGCGGACTCGAAAAGAAAGACCGACCGAAAGAGGAATTTCAACAACAAACAAGTACGACCGAAAACGGACTCGAAAAGAAAGACCGGCCGAGGACGGAATTTCAACAACAAACGAGTACGATCGAAAACGGACTCGAAAAGAAAGACCGGCTAAGGACGGAATTTCAACAACAAATGAGTACGACCGAAAACGGACTCGAAAAGAAAGATCGGCCGAGGACAGAATTTCTACAACAAACGAGTGCGACCGAAAGCTGACTCGAAAAGAAAGACCGGCCGAGGACGGAATTTCAACAACAAACGAGTACGACCGAGAGCGGACTCGAAAAGAAAGACCGACCGAAAGTGAAATTTCCACAACAAACGAGTGCGACCGAAAGCGGACTCGAAAAGAAAGACCGGCCGAAAGCGGGATTTCAACAACAAACAAGTACGACCGAAAACGGACTCGAAAAGAAAGACTGGCCGAGGACAGAATTTCAACAACAAACGAGTACGATCGAAAGCGGACTCGAAAAGAAAGACCGGGTAAGGACTGAATTTCAACAACAAATGAGTACGACCGAAAACGGACTCGAAAAGAAAGATCGGCCGAGAACGGAATTTCAACAACAAACGAGTGCGACCGAAAGCAGACTCGAAAAGAAAGACCGACCGAGGACGGAATTTCAACAACAAACGAGTACGACCGAGAGCGGACTCGAAAAGAAAGACCGACCGAAAGTGGAATTTCCACAACAAACGAGTGCGACCGAAAGCGGACTCGAAAACAAAGACCGGCCGAAAACGGGATTTCAACAACACGAGAACGACCGAAAGCAGACCGAAAAGAAAGACCGGCCGAGGACGAAATTTCAACAAGAAACGAGTACAATCGGGAGCGGACTCGAAAATAAAGACCGGCCGAGGACAGAATTTCAAAAGAAAACGAGTGCGACCGAAAGCGGACTCGAAAAGAAAGACCGGCTGAGGACGGAATTTCAACAACAAACGAGTACGATCGAAAGCGGACTCGAAAAGAAAGACCGGCCAAGGACGGAATTTCAACAACAAACGAGTACGACCGAAAGCGGACTCGAAAATAAAGACCGGTCGAGGACAGAATTTCAACAACAAACGAGTGCGACCAAAAGCAGACTTGAAAAGAAAGACCGGCCGAGGACCGAATTTCAACAACAAACGAGTACGACCGAGAGCGGGCTCGAAAAGAAAGACCGACCGAAAGTAGAATTTCCACAATAAACGAGTGCGACCGAAAGCGGACTCGAAAAGAAAGACCGACCGAAAGAGGAATTTCAACAACAAACAAGTACGACCGAGTACGGACTCGAAAAGAAAGACCGGTCGAGGTCGGAATTTCAACAACAAATGAG
Organism: Lathyrus tuberosus; assembly: GCA_022829125.1. Taxonomy (NCBI): domain Eukaryota; kingdom Viridiplantae; phylum Streptophyta; class Magnoliopsida; order Fabales; family Fabaceae; genus Lathyrus; species Lathyrus tuberosus. The sequence continues at coordinate 2,983,943 of JALAZF010000363.1, forward strand.
TGCGACCGAAAGCGGACTCGAAAAGAAAGACCGGCCGAGGACGGAATTCCAACAACAAACGAGTGCGACAGAAAGCGGACTCGAAAAGAAAGACCGGCTGAGGACGGAATTTTAACAACAAACGAGTGCGACCGAAAGCAGACTCGAAAAGAAAGAACGACCGAGGACGGAATTTCAACAACAAACGAGTACGACCGAGAGCGGACTCGAAAAGAAAGACCGACCGAAAGCGGAATTTCCATAACAAACGAGTGCGACCGAAAGCGGACTCGAAAAGAAAGACCGACCGAAAGCAGAATTTCAACAACAAACGAGTACGACCGAAAGCGGAATTTCAACAAAATATGAGTGCGACTGAAAGCGGACTCGAAAAGAAAGACCGGCCGAGGACGGGATTTCAACAAGAAACGAGTACGACCGAGAGTGGACTCGAAAAGAAAGACCGGCCGAGGACAGAATTTCAACAACAAACGAGTGCGACCGAAAACGGACTCGAAAAGAAAGACCGGCCGAGGACGGAATTTCAACAACAAACGAGTACGACCGAAAGCGGACTCGAAAAGAAAGACCGACTAAGGACGGAATTTCAACAACAAATGAGTACGACCGAAAACGGACTCGAAAAGAAATATCGGCCGAGGACGGAATTTCGACAACAAACGAGTGCGACCGAAAGCAGACTCGAAAAGAAAGACCGGCCGAGGACGGAATTTCAACAACAAACGAGTACGACCGAGAGCGGACTCGAAAAGAAAGACCGACCGAAAGTCGAATTTCCACAACAAACGAGTGCGACCGAAAGCGGACTCGAAAAGAAAGACCGACCGAAAGAGGAATTTCAACAACAAACAAGTACGACCGAAAACGGACTCGAAAAGAAAGACCGGCCGAGGACGGAATTTCAACAACAAACGAGTACGATCGAAAACGGACTCGAAAAGAAAGCCCGGCTAAGGACGGAATTTCAACAACAAATGAGTACGACCGAAAACGGACTCGAAAAGAAAGATCGGCCGAGGACGGAATTTCAACAACAAACGAGTGCGACCGAAAGCTGACTCGAAAAGAAAGACCGGCCGAGGACGGAATTTCAACAACAAACGAGTACGACCGAGAGCGGACTCGAAAAGAAAGACCGACCGAAAGTCGAATTTCCACAACAAACGAGTGCGACCGAAAGCGGACTCGAAAAGAAAGACCGACCGAAAGAGGAATTTCAACAACAAACAAGTACGACCGAAAACGGACTCGAAAAGAAAGACCGGCCGAGGACGGAATTTCAACAACAAACGAGTACGATCGAAAACGGACTCGAAAAGAAAGACCGGCTAAGGACGGAATTTCAACAACAAATGAGTACGACCGAAAACGGACTCGAAAAGAAAGATCGGCCGAGGACAGAATTTCTACAACAAACGAGTGCGACCGAAAGCTGACTCGAAAAGAAAGACCGGCCGAGGACGGAATTTCAACAACAAACGAGTACGACCGAGAGCGGACTCGAAAAGAAAGACCGACCGAAAGTGGAATTTCCACAACAAACGAGTGCGACCGAAAGCGGACTCGAAAAGAAAGACCGGCCGAAAGCGGGATTTCAACAACAAACAAGTACGACCGAAAACGGACTCGAAAAGAAAGACTGGCCGAGGACAGAATTTCAACAACAAACGAGTACGATCGAAAGCGGACTCGAAAAGAAAGACCGGGTAAGGACGGAATTTCAACAACAAATGAGTACGACCGAAAACGGACTCGAAAAGAAAGATCGGCCGAGAACGGAATTTCAACAACAAACGAGTGCGACCGAAAGCAGACTCGAAAAGAAAGACCGGCCGAGGACGGAATTTCAACAACAAAAGAGTACGACCGAGAGCGGACTCGAAAAGAAAGACCGACCGAAAGTGGAATTTCCACAACAAACGAGTGCGACCGAAAGCGGACTCGAAAACAAAGACCGGCCGAAAACGGGATTTCAACAACACGAGAACGACCGAAAGCAGACTCGAAAAGAAAGACCGGCCGAGGACGAAATTTCAACAAGAAACGAGTACAATCGGGAGCGGACTCGAAAAGAAAGACCGGCCGAGGACAGAATTTCAAAAGAAAACGAGTGCGACCGAAAGCGGACTCGAAAAGAAAGACCGGCTGAGGACGGAATTTCAACAATAAACGAGTACGATCGAAAGCGGACTCGAAAAGAAAGACCGGCCAAGGACGGAATTTCAACAACAAACGAGTACGACCGAAAGCGGACTCGAAAATAAAGACCGGTCGAGGACAGAATTTCAACAACAAACGAGTGCGACCAAAAGCAGACTTGAAAAGAAAGACCGGCCGAGGACCGAATTTCAACAACAAACGAGTACGACCGAGAGCGGGCTCGAAAAGAAAGACCGACCGAAAGTAGAATTTCCACAATAAACGAGTGCGACCGAAAGCGGACTCGAAAAGAAAGACCGACCGAAAGAGGAATTTCAACAACAAACAAGTACGACCGAGTACGGACTCGAAAAGAAAGACCGGTCGAGGTCGGAATTTCAACAACAAATGAGTGCGACCGAAAGCGGACTCGAAAAGAAAGACCGGCCGAGGACGGAATTCCAACAACAAACGAGTGCGACAGAAAGCGGACTCGAAAAGAAAGACCGGCTGAGGACGGAATTTTAACAACAAACGAGTGCGACCGAAAGCAGACTCGAAAAGAAAGAACGACCGAGGACGGAATTTCAACAACAAACGAGTACGACCGAGAGCGGACTCGAAAAGAAAGACCGACCGAAAGCGGAATTTCCATAACAAACGAGTGCGACCGAAAGCGGACTCGAAAAGAAAGACCGACCGAAAGCAGAATTTCAACAACAAACGAGTACGACCGAAAGCGGAATTTCAACAAAATATGAGTGCGACTGAAAGCGGACTCGAAAAGAAAGACCGGCCGAGGACGGGATTTCAACAAGAAACGAGTACGACCGAGAGTGGACTCGAAAAGAAAGACCGGCCGAGGACAGAATTTCAACAACAAACGAGTGCGACCGAAAACGGACTCGAAAAGAAAGACCGGCCGAGGACGGAATTTCAACAACAAACGAGTACGACCGAAAGCGGACTCGAAAAGAAAGACCGACTAAGGACGGAATTTCAACAACAAATGAGTACGACCGAAAACGGACTCGAAAAGAAAGATCGGCCGAGGACGGAATTTCGACAACAAACGAGTGCGACCGAAAGCAGACTCGAAAAGAAAGACCGACCGAGGACGGAATTTCAACAACAAACGAGTACGACCGAGAGCGGACTCGAAAAGAAAGACCGACCGAAAGTCGAATTTCCACAACAAATGAGTGCGACCGAAAGCGGACTCGAAAAGAAAGACCGACCGAAAGAGGAATTTCAACAACAAACAAGTACGACCGAAAACGGACTCGAAAAGAAAGACCGGCCGAGGACGGAATTTCAACAACAAACGAGTACGATCGAGAGCGGACTCGAAAAGAAAGACCGGCTAAGGACGGAATTTCAACAACAAATGAGTACGACCGAAAACGGACTCGAAAAGTAAGATCGGCCGAGAACGGAATTTCAACAACAAACGAGTGCGACCGAAAGCAGACTCGAAAAGAAAGACCGGCCGAGGACGGAATTTCAACAACAAACGAGTACGACCGAGAGCGGACTCGAAAAGAAAGACCGACCGAAAGTGGAATTTCCACAACAAACGAGTGCGACCGAAAGCGGACTCGAAAAGAAAGACTGGCCGAAAGCGGGATTTCTACAACAAACAAGTACGACCGAAAACGGACTCGAAAAGAAAGACCGGTCGAGGACGGAATTTCAACAACAAATGAGTACGATCGAAAGCGGACTCGAAAAGAAAGACCGGCTAAGGACGGAATTTCAACAACAAATGAGTACGACCGAAAACGGACTCGAAAAGAAAGATCGGCTGAGAACGGAATTTCAACAACAAACGAGTGCGACCGAAAGCAGACTCGAAAAGAAAGACCGGCCGAGGACGGAATTTCAACAACAAACGAGTACGACCGAGAGCGGACTCGAAAAGAAAGACCGACCGAAAGTGGAATTTCCACAACAAACGAGTGCGACCGAAAGCGGACTCGAAAACAAAGACCGGCCGAAAACGGGATTTCAACAACACGAGAACGACCGAAAGCAGACTCGAAAAGAAAGACCGGCCGAGGACGAAATTTCAACAACAAACGAGTACGACCGAGAGCAGACTCGAAAAGAAAGACCGACCGAAAGAGGAATTTCAACAACAAACAAGTACGATCGAAAACGGACTCGAAAAGAAAGACGGGCCGAGGACGGAATTTCAACAACAAACTAGTACGATCGAAAGCGGACTCGAAAAGAAAGAGCGGCTAAGGACGGAATTTCAACAACAAATGAGTACGACTGAAAACGGACTCGAAAAGAAAGATCGGCCGAGGACGGAATTTCAACAACAAACGAGTGCGACCGAAAGCAGACTCGAAAAGAAAGACCGGCCGAGGACGGAATTTCAACAACAAATGAGTGCTACCGAGAGCGGACTCGAAAAGAAAGACCGACCGAAAGTCGAATTTCCACAACAAACGAGTGCGACCGAAAGCGGACTCGAAAAGAAAGACCGACCGAAAGAGGAATTTCAACAACAAACAAGTACGACCGAAAACGGACTCGAAAAGAAAGACCGGCCGAGGACGGAATTTCAACAACAAACGAGTACGATCGAAAACGGACTCGAAAAGAAAGACCGGCTAAGGACGGAATTTCAACAACAAATGAGTACGACCGAAAACGGACTCGAAAAGAAAGATCGGCCGAGGACGGAATTTCAACAACAAACGAGTGCGACCGAAAGCTGACTCGAAAAGAAAGACCGGCCGAGGACGGAATTTCAACAACAAACGAGTACGACCGAGAGCGGACTCGAAAAGAAAGACCGACCGAAAGTGGAATTTCCACAACAAACGAGTGCGACCGAAAGCGGACTCGAAAAGAAAGACCGGCCGAAAGCGGGATTTCAACAACAAACAAGTACGACCGAAAACGGACTCGAAAAGAAAGACCGACCGAAAGTGGAATTTCCACAACAAACGAGTGCGACCGAAAGCGGACTCGAAAAGAAAGACTGGCTAAGGACGGAATTTCAACAACAAATGAGTACGACCGAAAACGGACTCGAAAAGAAAGATCGGCCGAGAACGGAATTTCAACAACAAACGAGTGTGACCAAAAGCAGACTCGGAAAGAAAGACCGGCCGAGGACGGAATTTCAACAACAAACGAGTACGGCCGAGAGCGGACTCGAAAAGAAAGTCCGACCGAAAGTGGATTTTCCACAACAAACGAGTGCGACCGAAAGCGGACTCGAAAAGAAAGACCGGCCGAAAATGGGATTTCAACAACAAACGAGTACGACCGAAAGCGGACTCAAAAAGAAAGACCGGCCGAAAGCAGAATTTCAACAACAAACGAGTACGACCGAGAGCAGACTTGAAAAGAAAGACCGGCCGAGGTCGGAATTTCAACAACAAACGAGTGCGACCGAAAGCGGACTCGAAAAGAAAGACCGGCCGAGGAAGGAATTTCAACAACAAACGAGTACGACCGAAAGCGGACTCGAAAAGAAAGACCGGCCAAGGACGGAATTTCAACAACAAACGAGTACGACCGAAAGCGGACTCGAAAATAAAGACCGGTCGAGGACAGAATTTCAACAACAAACGAGTGCGACCAAAAGCAGACTTGAAAAGAAAGACCGGCCGAGGACGGAATTTCAACAACAAACGAGTACGACTGAGAGCGGGCTCGAAAAGAAAGACCGACCGAAAGCAGAATTTCCACAATAAACGAGTGCGACCGAAAGCGGACTCGAAAAGAAAGACCGACCGAAAGAGGAATTTTAACAATAAACAAGTACGACCGAGTACGGACTCGAAAAGAAAGACCGGTCGAGGTCGGAATTTCAACAACAAATGAGTGCGACCGAAAGCGGACTCGAAAAGAAAGACCGGCCGAGGACGGAATTCCAACAACAAACGAGTGCGACAGAAAGCGGACTCGAAAAGAAAGACCGGCTGAGGACGGAATTTTAACAACAAACGAGTGCGACCGAAAGCAGACTCGAAAAGAAAGAACGACCGAGGACGGAATTTCAACAACAAACGAGTACGACCGAGAGCGGACTCGAAAAGAAAGACCGACCGAAAGCGGAATTTCCATAACAAACGAGTGCGACCGAAAGCGGACTCGAAAAGAAAGACCGACCGAAAGCAGAATTTCAACAACAAACGAGTACGACCGAAAGCGGAATTTCAACAAAATATGAGTGCGACTGAAAGCGGACTCGAAAAGAAAGACCGGCCGAGGACGGGATTTCAACAAGAAACGAGTACGACCGAGAGTGGACTCGAAAAGAAAGACCGGTCGAGGACAGAATTTCAACAACAAACGAGTGCGACCGAAAACGGACTCGAAAAGAAAGACCGGCCGAGGACGGAATTTCAACAACAAACGAGTACGACCGAAAGCGGACTCGAAAAGAAAGACCGACTAAGGACGGAATTTCAACAACAAATGAGTACGACCGAAAACGGACTCGAAAAGAAAGATCGGCCGAGGACGGAATTTCGACAACAAACGAGTGCGACCGAAAGCAGACTCGAAAAGAAAGACCGGCCGAGGACGGAATTTCAACAACAAACGAGTACGACCGAGAGCGGACTCGAAAAGAAAGACCGACCGAAAGTCGAATTTCCACAACAAACGAGTGCGACCGAAAGCGGACTCGAAAAGAAAGACCGACCGAAAGAGGAATTTCAACAACAAACAAGTACGACCGAAAACGGACTCGAAAAGAAAGACCGGCCGAGGACGGAATTTCAACAACAAATGAGTACGATCGAAAGCGGACTCGAAAAGAAAGACCGGCTAAGGACGGAATTTCAACAACAAATGAGTACGACCGAAAACGGACTCGAAAAGTAAGATCGGCCGAGAACGGAATTTCAACAACAAACGAGTGCGACCGAAAGCAGACTCGAAAAGAAAGACCGGCCGAGGACGGAATTTCAACAACAAACGAGTACGACCGAGAGCGGACTCGAAAAGAAAGACCGACCGAAAGTGGAATTTCCACAACAAACGAGTGCGACCGAAAGCGGACTCGAAAAGAAAGACTGGCCGAAAGCGGGATTTCTACAACAAACAAGTACGACCGAAAACGGACTCGAAAAGAAAGACCGGCCGAGGACGGAATTTCAACAACAAACGAGTACGATCGAAAGCGGACTCGAAAAGAAAGACCGGCTAAGGACGGAATTTCAACAACAAATGAGTACGACCGAAAACGGACTCGAAAAGAAAGATCGGCTGAGAACGGAATTTCAACAACAAACGAGTGCGACCGAAAGCAGACTCGAAAAGAAAGACCGGCCGAGGACGGAATTTCAACAACAAACGAGTACGACCGAGAGCGGACTCGAAAAGAAAGACCGACCGAAAGTGGAATTTCCACAACAAACGAGTGCGACCGAAAGCGGACTCGAAAACAAAGACCGGCCGAAAACGGGATTTCAACAACACGAGAACGACCGAAAGCAGACTCGAAAAGAAAGACCGGCCGAGGACGAAATTTCAACAACAAACGAGTACGACCGAGAGCAGACTCGAAAAGAAAGACCGACCGAAAGAGGAATTTCAACAACAAACAAGTACGATCGAAAACGGACTCGAAAAGAAAGACGGGCCGAGGACGGAATTTCAACAACAAACTAGTACGATCGAAAGCGGACTCGAAAAGAAAGAGCGGCTAAGGACGGAATTTCAACAACAAATGAGTACGACTGAAAACGGACTCGAAAAGAAAGATCGGCCGAGGACGGAATTTCAACAACAAACGAGTGCGACCGAAAGCAGACTCGAAAAGAAAGACCGGCCGAGGACGGAATTTCAACAACAAATGAGTGCTACCGAGAGCGGACTCGAAAAGAAAGACCGACCGAAAGTCGAATTTCCACAACAAACGAGTGCGACCGAAAGCGGACTCGAAAAGAAAGACCGACCGAAAGAGGAATTTCAACAACAAACAAGTACGACCGAAAACGGACTCGAAAAGAAAGACCGGCCGAGGACGGAATTTCAACAACAAACGAGTACGATCGAAAACGGACTCGAAAAGAAAGACCGGCTAAGGACGGAATTTCAACAACAAATGAGTACGACCGAAAACGGACTCGAAAAGAAAGATCGGCCGAGGACGGAATTTCAACAACAAACGAGTGCGACCGAAAGCTGACTCGAAAAGAAAGACCGGTCGAGGACGGAATTTCAACAACAAACGAGTACGACCGAGAGCGGACTCGAAAAGAAAGACCGACCGAAAGTGGAATTTCCACAACAAACGAGTGCGACCGAAAGCGGACTCGAAAAGAAAGACCGGCCGAAAGCGGGATTTCAACAACAAACAAGTACGACCGAAAACGGACTCGAAAAGAAAGACCGACCGAAAGTGGAATTTCCACAACAAACGAGTGCGACCGAAAGCGGACTCGAAAAGAAAGACTGGCTAAGGACGGAATTTCAACAACAAATGAGTACGACCGAAAACGGACTCGAAAAGAAAGATCGGCCGAGAACGGAATTTCAACAACAAACGAGTGTGACCAAAAGCAGACTCGAAAAGAAAGACCGGCCGAGGACGGAATTTCAACAACAAACGAGTACGACCGAGAGCGGACTCGAAAAGAAAGTCCGACCGAAAGTGGATTTTCCACAACAAACGAGTGCGACCGAAAGCGGACTCGAAAAGAAAGACCGGCCGAAAATGGGATTTCAACAACAAACGAGTACGACCGAAAGCGGACTCAAAAAGAAAGACCGGCCGAAAGCAGAATTTCAACAACAAACGAGTACGACCGAGAGCAGACTTGAAAAGAAAGACCGGCCGAGGTCGGAATTTCAACAACAAACGAGTGCGACCGAAAGCGGACTCGAAAAGAAAGACCGGCCGAGGAAGGAATTTCAACAACAAACGAGTACGACCAAAAGGGGACTCGAAAAGAAAGACCGACCGAGGATTGAATTTCAACAACAAACGAGTCCGATCGAAAGCGGATTTGAAAAGAAAGACCGGCCGAGGACAGAATTTCAACAACAAACGAGTGCGACCGAAAGCAGATTCGAAAAGAAAGACCGGTCGAGGATGGAATTTCAACAACAAACGAGTACGACAGTGAGCGGACTCGAAAAGAAAGACCCACCGAAAGCGGAATTTCCACAACAAACGAGTGCGACCGAAAGCGGGCTCGAAAATAAAAACCGACCAAAAGCAGAATTTCAACAACAAACAAGTACGACCGAAAGCGGACTCGAAAAGAAAGACCGGCCGAAAGCGAAATTTCAACAACAAACGAGTACGACCGAAAGCGGACTCGAAAAGAAAGACCGGCCGAAAGCGGAATTTCAACAACAAACGAGTGCGACCGAAAGCGGGCTCGAAAAGAAAGACTGGCCGAAAGCGGGATTTCAACAACAAAAGAGTACGACCGAAAGCGGACTCGAAAAGAAAGACCGGCCGAAAGCGAAATTTCAACAACAAACGAGTACGACCGAAAGCGGACTCGAAAAGAAAGACCGACCGAAAGCGGAATTTCAACAACAAACGAGTGCGACCGAAAGCGGGCTCGAAAAGAAAGACTGGCCGAAAGCGGGATTTCAACAACAAAAGAGTACGACCGAAAGCGGACTCGAAAAGAAAGACTGGCCGAAAGCGGGATTTCAACAACAAACAAGTACGACCGAAAACGGACTCGAAAAGAAAGACTGGCCGAGGACAGAATTTCAACAACAAACGAGTACGATCGAAAGCGGACTCGAAAAGAAAGACCGGGTAAGGACGGAATTTCAACAACAAATGAGTACGACCGAAAACGGACTCGAAAAGAAAGATCGGCCGAGAACGGAATTTCAACAACAAACGAGTGCGACCGAAAGCAGACTCGAAAAGAAAGACCGGCCGAGGACGGAATTTCAACAACAAAAGAGTACGACCGAGAGCGGACTCGAAAAGAAAGACCGACCGAAAGTGGAATTTCCACAACAAACGAGTGCGACCGAAAGCGGACTCGAAAAGAAAGACTGGCCGAAAGCGGGATTTCTACAACAAACAAGTACGACCGAAAACGGACTCGAAAAGAAAGACCGGCCGAGGACGGAATTTCAACAACAAACGAGTACGATCGAAAGCGGACTCGAAAAGAAAGACCGGCTAAGGACGGAATTTCAACAACAAATGAGTACGACCGAAAACGGACTCGAAAAGAAAGATCGGCTGAGAACGGAATTTCAACAACAAACGAGTGCGACCGAAAGCAGACTCGAAAAGAAAGACCGGCCGAGGACGGAATTTCAACAACAAACGAGTACGACCGAGAGCGGACTCGAAAAGAAAGACCGACCGAAAGTGGAATTTCCACAACAAACGAGTGCGACCGAAAGCGGACTCGAAAACAAAGACCGGCCGAAAACGGGATTTCAACAACACGAGAACGACCGAAAGCAGACTCGAAAAGAAAGACCGGCCGAGGACGAAATTTCAACAACAAACGAGTACGACCGAGAGCAGGCTCGAAAAGAAAGACCGACCGAAAGAGCAATTTCAACAACAAACAAGTACGATCGAAAACGGACTCGAAAAGAAAGACGGGCCGAGGACGGAATTTCAACAACAAACTAGTACGATCGAAAGCGGACTCGAAAAGAAAGAGCGGCTAAGGACGGAATTTCAACAACAAATGAGTACGACTGAAAACGAACTCGAAAAGAAAGATCGGCCGAGGACGGAATTTCAACAACAAACGAGTGCGACCGAAAGCAGACTCGAAAAGAAAGACCGGCTGAGGACGGAATTTCAACAACAAATGAGTACTACCGAGAGCGGACTCGAAAAGAAAGACCGACCGAAAGTCGAATTTCCACAACAAACGAGTGCGACCGAAAGCGGACTCGAAAAGAAAGACCGACCGAAAGAGGAATTTCAACAACAAACAAGTACGACCGAAAACGGACTCGAAAAGAAAGACCGGCCGAGGACGGAATTTCAACAACAAACGAGTACGATCGAAAACGGACTCGAAAAGAAAGACCGGCTAAGGACGGAATTTCAACAACAAATGAGTACGACCGAAAACGGACTCGAAAAGAAAGATCGGCCGAGGACGGAATTTCAACAACAAACGAGTGCGACCGAAAGCTGACTCGAAAAGAAAGACCGGCCGAGGACGGAATTTCAACAACAAACGAGTACGACCGAGAGCGGACTCGAAAAGAAAGACCGACCGAAAGTGGAATTTCCACAACAAACGAGTGCGACCGAAAGCGGACTCGAAAAGAAAGACCGGCCGAAAGCGGGATTTCAACAACAAACAAGTACGACCGAAAACGGACTCGAAAAGAAAGACCGGCCGAGGACGGAATTTCAACAACAAACGAGTACGATCGAAAGCGGACTCGAAAAGAAAGACTGGCTAAGGACGGAATTTCAACAACAAATGAGTACGACCGAAAACGGACTCGAAAAGAAAGATCGGCCGAGAACGGAATTTCAACAACAAACGAGTGTGACCAAAAGCAGACTCGAAAAGAAAGACCGGCCGAGGACGGAATTTCAACAACAAACGAGTACGACCGAGAGCGGACTCGAAAAGAAAGTCCGACCGAAAGTGGATTTTCCACAACAAACGAGTGCGACCGAAAGCGGACTCGAAAAGAAAGACCGGCCGAAAATGGGATTTCAACAACAAACGAGTACGACCGAAAGCGGACTCAAAAAGAAAGACCGGCCGAAAGCAGAATTTCAACAACAAACGAGTACGACCGAGAGCAGACTTGAAAAGAAAGACCGGCCGAGGTCGGAATTTCAACAACAAACGAGTGCGACCGAAAGCGGACTCGAAAAGAAAGACCGGCCGAGGAAGGAATTTCAACAACAAACGAGTACGACCAAAAGGGGACTCGAAAAGAAAGACCGACCGAGGATTGAATTTCAACAACAAACGAGTCCGATCGAAAGCGGATTTGAAAAGAAAGACCGGCCGAGGACAGAATTTCAACAACAAACGAGTGCGACCGAAAGCAGATTCGAAAAGAAAGACCGGTCGAGGATGGAATTTCAACAACAAACGAGTACGACAGTGAGCGGACTCGAAAAGAAAGACCCACCGAAAGCGGAATTTCCACAACAAACGAGTGCGACCGAAAGCGGGCTCGAAAATAAAAACCGACCAAAAGCAGAATTTCAACAACAAACAAGTACGACCGAAAGCGGACTCGAAAAGAAAGACCGGCCGAAAGCGAAATTTCAACAACAAACGAGTACGACCGAAAGCGGACTCGAAAAGAAAGACCGGCCGAAAGCGGAATTTCAACAACAAACGAGTGCGACCGAAAGCGGGCTCGAAAAGAAAGACTGGCCGAAAGCGGGATTTCAACAACAAAAGAGTACGACCGAAAGCGGACTCGAAAAGAAAGACCGGCCGAAAGCGAAATTTCAACAACAAACGAGTACGACCGAAAGCGGACTCGAAAAGAAAGACCGACCGAAAGCGGAATTTCAACAACAAACGAGTGCGACCGAAAGCGGGCTCGAAAAGAAAGACTGGCCGAAAGCGGGATTTCAACAACAAAAGAGTACGACCGAAAGCGGACTCGAAAAAAAAGACCGACCGAAAGCGGAATTTCAACAACAAACGAGTACGACCGAGAGCGGACTCGAAAAGAAAGACCGGCCGAGGTCAGGATTTCAACAACAAACGAGGGTGACCGAAAGCGGACTCGAAAAGAAAGACCGGCCGAGGACGGAATTTCAACAACAAATGAGTACGACCGTGAGCAGACTCGAAAAGAAAGACCGGCCGAGGACGGAATTTCAACAACAAACGAGTGCGACCGAAAGCTGACTCGAAAAGAAAGACCGGCCGAGGACGGAATTTCAACAACAAACGAGTACGACCGAGAGCGGACTCGAAAAGAAAGACCGACCGAAAGTGGAATTTCAACAACAAACAAGTACGACCGACAGCGTACTCGAAAAGAAAGACCGATGGAATGCGGAATTTCAACAACAAACGAGTGCGACCGAAAGCGGACTCGAAAAGAAAGACCGACCGAGGACGGAATTTCAACAAGAAACGAGTACGATCGGGAGCGGACTCGAAAAGAAAGACCGGCCGAAGACAGAATTTCAAAAGAAAACGAGTGCGACCGAAAGCGGACTCGAAAAGAAAGACCGGCTGAGGACGGAATTTCAACAACAAACGAGTACGACCGAAAGCGGACTCGAAAAGAAAGACCGGCCAAGGACGGAATTTCAACAACAAACGAGTACGACCGAAAGCGGACTCGAAAATAAAGACCGGCCGAGGACAGAATTTCAACAACAAACGAGTGCGACCGAAAGCAAACTTGAAAAGAAAGACCGGCCGAGGACGGAATTTCAACAACAAACGAGTACGACCGAGAGCGGGCTCGAAAACAAAGACCGACCGAAAGCAGAATTTCCACAATAAACGAGTGCGACCGAAAGCGGACTCGAAATGAAAGACCGACCGAAAGAGGAATTTCAACAACGCACAAGTACGACCGAGTACGGACTCGAAAAGAAAGACCGGCCGAGGTCGGAATTTCAACAACAAATGAGTTCGACCGAAAGTGGACTCGAAAAGAAAGACCAGCCGAGGACGGAATTCCAACAATAAACGAGTGCGACAGAAAGCGGACTCGAAAAGAAAGACCGGCCGAGGACGGAATTTCAACAACAAACGAGTGCGACCGAAAGCAGACTCGAAAAGAAAGAACGACCGAGGACGGAATTTCAACAACAAACGAGTACGACCGAGATCGGACTCGAAAAGAAAGACCCACCGAAAGCGGAATTTCCATAACAAACGAGTGCGACCGAAAGCGGACTCGAAAAGAAAGACCGACCGAAAGCAGAATTTCAACAACAAACGAGTACGACCGAAAGCGGACTCGAAAAGAAAGACCGATCGAAAGCGGAATTTCAACAAAATATGAGTGCGACTGAAAGCGGACTCGAAAAGAAAGACCGGCCGAGGACGGAATTTCAACAAGAAACGAGTACGACCGAGAGCGGACTCGAAAAGAAAGACCGGCCGAGGACAGAATTTCAACAACAAACGAGTGCGACCGAAAGCGGACTCGAAAAGAAAGACCGGCCGAGGACGGAATTTCAACAACAAACGAGTACGACCGAAAGCGGACTCGAAAAGAAAGACCGGCTAAGGACGGAATTTCAACAACAAATGAGTACGACCGAAAACGGACTCGAAAAGAAAGATCGGCCGAGAACGGAATTTCAACAACAAACGAGTGCGACCGAAAGTAGACTCGAAAAGAAAGACCGGCCGAGGACGGAATTTCAACAACAAACGAGTACGACCGAGAGCGGACTCGAAAAGAAAGACCGACCGAAAGTGGAATTTCCACAACAAACGAGTGCGACCGAAAGCGGACTCGAAAAGAAAGACCGGCCGAAAACGGGATTTCAACAACAAACGAGTACGACCGAAAGCGGACTCAAAAAGAAAGACCGACCGAAAGCAGAATTTCAACAACAAACGAGTACGACCGAGAGCAGACTCGAAAAGAAAGACCGGCCGAGGTCGGAATTTCAACAACAAACGAGTGCGACCGAAAGCGGACTCGAAAAGAAAGACCGGCCGAGGACGGAATTTCAACAACAAACGAGTACGACCAAAAGCGGACTCAAATAGAAAGACCGACCGAGGATTGAATTTCAACAACAAACGAGTCCGATCGAAAGCAGATTTGAAAAGAAAGACCGGCCGAGGACAGAATTTCAACAACAAACGAGTGCGACCGAAAGCAGATTCGAAAAGAAAGACCGGTCGAGGATGGAATTTCAACAACAAACGAGTACGACAGTGAGCGGACTCGAAAAGAAAGACCCACCGAAAGCGGAATTTCCACAACAAACGAGTGCGACCGAAAGCGGGCTCGAAAAGAAAAACCGACCAAAAGCGGAATTTCAACAACAAACAAGTACGACCGAAAGCGGACTCGAAAAGAAAGACCGACCGAAAGCGAAATTTCAACAACAAACGAGTACGACCGAAAGCGGACTCGAAAAGAAAGACCGACCGAAAGCGAAATTTCAACAACAAACGAGTGCGACCAAAAGCGGGCTCGAAAAGAAACACCGACCAAAAGCGGAATTTCAACAACAAACAAGTACGACCGAAAGCGTACTCGAAAAGAAAGACCGGCCGAAAGCGGAATTTCAACAACAAACGAGTGCGACCGAAAGCGGACTCGAAAAGAAAGACCGGCCGAGGACGGAATTTCAACAAGAAACGAGTACGATCGGGAGCGGACTCGAAAAGAAAGACCGGCCGAAGACAGAATTTCAAAAAAAAACGAGTGCGACCGAAAGCGGACTCGAAAAGAAAGACCGGCTGAGGACGGAATTTCAACAAAAAACGAGTACGACCGAAAGCGGACTCGAAAAGAAAGACCGGCCAAGGACGGAATTTCAACAACAAACTAGTACGGCCGAAAGCGGACTCGAAAAGAAAGACTGACCGAAAGAGGAATTTAAACAACAAACAAGTACGACCGAGTACGGACTCGAAAAGAAAGACCGGTCGAGGTCGGAATTTCAACAACAAGCGAGTGCGACCGAAAGCGGACTCGAAAAGAAAGACCGGCCGAGGACGGAATTCCAACAACAAACGAGTGCGACCGAAAGCAGACTCGAAAAGAAAGACCGGCCGAGGACGGAATTTCAACAACAAACGAGTGCGACCGAAAGCAGACTCGAAAAGAAAGACCGGCCGAGGACGGAATTTCAACAACAAACGAGTGCGACCGAAAGCAGACTCGAAAAGAAAGAACGACCGAGGACGGAATTTCAACAACAAACGAGTACGACCGAGAGCGGACTCGAAAAGAATGACCGGCTAAGGACGTAATTTCAACAACAAATGAGTACGACCGAAAACGGACTCGAAAAGAAAGACCGACCGAAAGAGGAATTTCAACAACAAACGAGTGCGACCGAAAGCGGGCTCGAAAAGAAACACCGACCAAAAGCGGAATTTCAACAACAAACAAGTACGACCGAAAGCGTACTCGAAAAGAAAGTCCGACCGAAAGCGGAATTTCAACAACAAACGAGTGCAACCGAAAGCGGACTCGAAAAGAAAGACCGACCGAGGACGGAATTTCAACAAGAAACGAGTACGATCGAGAGCGGACTCGAAAAGAAAGACCGGCCGAAGACAGAATTTAAAAAAAAACGAGTGCCACCGAAAGCGGACTCGAAAAGAAAGACCGACCGAAAGCGGAATTTCAACAACAAACGAGTGCGACCGAAAGCGGGCTCGAAAAGAAACACCGACCAAAAGCTGAATTTCAACAACAAACAAGTACGACCGAAAGCATACTCGAAAAGAAAGACCGACCGAAAGCGGAATTTCAACAACAAACGAGTGCGACCGAAAGCGGACTCGAAAAGAAAGACAAGCCGAGGACGGAATTTCAACAAGAAACGAGTACGATCGGGAGCGGACTCGAAAAGAAAGACCGGCCGAAGACAGAATTTCAAAAAAAAACGAGTGCGACCGAAAGCGGACTCGAAAAGAAACACCGGCTGAGGACGGAATTTCAACAACAAACGAGTACGACCGAAAGCGGACTCGAAAAGAAAGACCGGCCAAGGACGGAATTTCAACAGCAAACTAGTACGACCGAAAGCGGACTCGAAAATAAAGACCGGCCGAGGACAGAATTTCAACAACAAACGAGTGCGACCAAAAGCAGACTAGAAAAGAAAGACCGGCCGAGGACGGAATTTCAACAACAAACGAGTACGACCGAGAGCGGACTCGAAAAGAAAGACCGACCGAAAGCAGAATTTCCACAACAAACGAGTGCGACCGAAAGCAGACTCGAAAAGAAAGACCGACCGAAAGCGGAATTTCAACAACAAACGAGTACGACCGAAAGCGGACTCGAAAAGAAAGACCGACCGAAAGAGGAATTTCAACAACAAACAAGTACGACCGAGTACGGACTCGAAAAGAAAGACCGGTCGAGGTCGGAATTTCAACAACAAACGAGTGCGACCGAAAGCGGACTCGAAAAGAAAGACCGGCCGAGGACGGAATTGCAACAACAAACGAGTGCGACCGAAAGCGGGCTCGAAAAGAAAAACCGACCAAAAGCGGAATTTCAACAACAAACAAGTACGACCGAAAGCGGACTCGAAAAGAAAGACCGACCGAAAGCGAAATTTCAACAACAAACGAGTACGACCAAAAGCGGACTCGAAAAGAAAGACCGGCTAAGGACGTAATTTCAACAACAAATGAGTACGACCGAAAACAGACTCGAAAAGAAAGATCGGTCGAGGACGGAATTTCAACAACAAACGAGTGCGACCGAAAGCAGACTCGAAAAGAAAGACTGGCCGAGGACGGAATTTCAACAACAAACGAGTACGACCGAGAGCGGACTCGAAAAGAAAGACCGACCGAAAGTGGAATTTCCACAACAAACGAGTGCGACCGAAAGCGGACTCGAAAAGAAAGACCGGCCGAAAATGGGATTTCAACAACAAACGAGTGCGACCGAAAGCGGACTCGAAAAGAAGCACCGGCTGAGGACGGAATTTCAACAACAAACGAGTACGACCGAAAGCGGACTCGAAAAGAAAGACCGGCCAAGGACGGAATTTCAACAGCAAACTAGTACGACCGAAAGCGGACTCGAAAATAAAGACCGGCCGAGGACAGAATTTCAACAACAAACGAGTGCGACCAAAAGCAGACTAGAAAAGAAAGACCGGCCGAGGACGGAATTTCAACAACAAACGAGTACGACCGAGAGCGGACTCGAAAAGAAAGACCGACCGAAAGCAGAATTTCCACAACAAACGAGTGCGACCGAAAGCAGACTCGAAAAGAAAGACCGACCGAAAGCGGAATTTCAACAACAAACGAGTACGACCGAAAGCGGACTCGAAAAGAAAGACCGACCGAAAGAGGAATTTCAACAAGAAACGAGTACGATCGGGAGCGGACTCGAAAAGAAAGACCGGCCGAAGACAGAATTTCAAAAGAAAACGAGTGCGACCGAAAGCGGACTCGAAAAGAAAGACCGGCTGAGGACGGAATTTCAACAACAAACGAGTACGACCGAAAGCGGACTCGAAAAGAAAGACCGGCCAAGGACGGAATTTCAACAACAAACGAGTACGACCGAAAGCGGACTCGAAAATAAACACCGGCCGAGGACAGAATTTCAACAACAAACGAGTGCGACCGAAAGCAAACTTGAAAAGAAAGACCGGCCGAGGACGGAATTTCAACAACAAACGAGTACGACCGAGAGCGGGCTCGAAAACAAAGACCGACCGAAAGCAGAATTTCCACAATAAACGAGTGCGACCGAAAGCGGACTCGAAAAGAAAGACCGACCGAAAGAGGAATTTCAACAACGCACAAGTACGACCGAGTACGGACTCGAAAAGAAAGACCGGCCGAGGTCGGAATTTCAACAACAAATGAGTTCGACCGAAAGTGGACTCGAAAAGAAAGACCAGCCGAGGACGGAATTCCAACAATAAACGAGTGCGACAGAAAGCGGACTCGAAAAGAAAGACCGGCCGAGGACGGAATTTCAACAACAAACGAGTGCGACCGAAAGCAGACTCGAAAAGAAAGAACGACCGAGGACGGAATTTCAACAACAAACGAGTACGACCGAGATCGGACTCGAAAAGAAAGACCCACCGAAAGCGGAATTTCCATAACAAACGAGTGCGACCGAAAGCGGACTCGAAAAGAAAGACCGACCGAAAGCAGAATTTCAACAACAAACGAGTACGACCGAAAGCGGACTCGAAAAGAAAGACCGATCGAAAGCGGAATTTCAACAAAATATGAGTGCGACTGAAAGCGGACTCGAAAAGAAAGACCGGCCGAGGACGGAATTTCAACAAGAAACGAGTACGACCGAGAGCGGACTCGAAAAGAAAGACCGGCCGAGGACAGAATTTCAACAACAAACGAGTGCGACCGAAAGCGGACTCGAAAAGAAAGACCGGCCGAGGACGGAATTTCAACAACAAACGAGTACGACCGAAAGCGGACTCGAAAAGAAAGACCGGCTAAGGACGGAATTTCAACAACAAATGAGTACGACCGAAAACGGACTCGAAAAGAAAGATCGGCCGAGAACGGAATTTCAACAACAAACGAGTGCGACCGAAAGTAGACTCGAAAAGAAAGACCGGCCGAGGACGGAATTTCAACAACAAACGAGTACGACCGAGAGCGGACTCGAAAAGAAAGACCGACCGAAAGTGGAATTTCCACAACAAACGAGTGCGACCGAAAGCGGACTCGAAAAGAAAGACCGGCCGAAAACGGGATTTCAACAACAAACGAGTACGACCGAAAGCGGACTCAAAAAGAAAGACCGACCGAAAGCAGAATTTCAACAACAAACGAGTACGACCGAGAGCAGACTCGAAAAGAAAGACCGGCCGAGGTCGGAATTTCAACAACAAACGAGTGCGACCGAAAGCGGACTCGAAAAGAAAGACCGGCCGAGGACGGAATTTCAACAACAAACGAGTACGACCAAAAGCGGACTCAAATAGAAAGACCGACCGAGGATTGAATTTCAACAACAAACGAGTCCGATCGAAAGCGGATTTGAAAAGAAAGACCGGCCGAGGACAGAATTTCAACAACAAACGAGTGCGACCGAAAGCAGATTCGAAAAGAAAGACCGGTCGAGGATGGAATTTCAACAACAAACGAGTACGACAGTGAGCGGACTCGAAAAGAAAGACCCACCGAAAGCGGAATTTCCACAACAAACGAGTGCGACCGAAAGCGGGCTCGAAAAGAAAAACCGACCAAAAGCGGAATTTCAACAACAAACAAGTACGACCGAAAGCGGACTCGAAAAGAAAGACCGACCGAAAGCGAAATTTCAACAACAAACGAGTACGACCGAAAGCGGACTCGAAAAGAAAGACCGACCGAAAGCGAAATTTCAACAACAAACGAGTGCGACCAAAAGCGGGCTCGAAAAGAAACACCGACCAAAAGCGGAATTTCAACAACAAACAAGTACGACCGAAAGCGTACTCGAAAAGAAAGACCGGCCGAAAGCGGAATTTCAACAACAAACGAGTGCGACCGAAAGCGGACTCGAAAAGAAAGACCGGCCGAGGACGGAATTTCAACAAGAAACGAGTACGATCGGGAGCGGACTCGAAAAGAAAGACCGGCCGAAGACAGAATTTCAAAAAAAAACGAGTGCGACCGAAAGCGGACTCGAAAAGAAAGACCGGCTGAGGACGGAATTTCAACAAAAAACGAGTACGACCGAAAGCGGACTCGAAAAGAAAGACCGGCCAAGGACGGAATTTCAACAACAAACTAGTACGGCCGAAAGCGGACTCGAAAAGAAAGACTGACCGAAAGAGGAATTTAAACAAAAAACAAGTACGACCGAGTACGGACTCGAAAAGAAAGACCGGTCGAGGTCGGAATTTCAACAACAAGCGAGTGCGACCGAAAGCGGACTCGAAAAGAAAGACCGGCCGAGGACGGAATTCCAACAACAAACGAGTGCGACCGAAAGCAGACTCGAAAAGAAAGACCGGCCGAGGACGGAATTTCAACAACAAACGAGTGCGACCGAAAGCAGACTCGAAAAGAAAGACCGGCCGAGGACGGAATTTCAACAACAAACGAGTGCGACCGAAAGCAGACTCGAAAAGAAAGAACGACCGAGGACGGAATTTCAACAACAAACGAGTACGACCGAGAGCGGACTCGAAAAGAATGACCGGCTAAGGACGTAATTTCAACAACAAATGAGTACGACCGAAAACGGACTCGAAAAGAAAGACCGACCGAAAGAGGAATTTCAACAACAAACGAGTGCGACCGAAAGCGGGCTCGAAAAGAAACACCGACCAAAAGCGGAATTTCAACAACAAACAAGTACGACCGAAAGCGTACTCGAAAAGAAAGTCCGACCGAAAGCGGAATTTCAACAACAAACGAGTGCAACCGAAAGCGGACTCGAAAAGAAAGACCGACCGAGGACGGAATTTCAACAAGAAACGAGTACGATCGAGAGCGGACTCGAAAAGAAAGACCGGCCGAAGACAGAATTTAAAAAAAAACGAGTGCCACCGAAAGCGGACTCGAAAAGAAAGACCGACCGAAAGCGGAATTTCAACAACAAACGAGTGCGACCGAAAGCGGGCTCGAAAAGAAACACCGACCAAAAGCTGAATTTCAACAACAAACAAGTACGACCGAAAGCATACTCGAAAAGAAAGACCGACCGAAAGCGGAATTTCAACAACAAACGAGTGCGACCGAAAGCGGACTCGAAAAGAAAGACAAGCCGAGGACGGAATTTCAACAAGAAACGAGTACGATCGGGAGCGGACTCGAAAAGAAAGACCGGCCGAAGACAGAATTTCAAAAAAAAACGAGTGCGACCGAAAGCGGACTCGAAAAGAAACACCGGCTGAGGACGGAATTTCAACAACAAACGAGTACGACCGAAAGCGGACTCGAAAAGAAAGACCGGCCAAGGACGGAATTTCAACAGCAAACTAGTACGACCGAAAGCGGACTCGAAAATAAAGACCGGCCGAGGACAGAATTTCAACAACAAACGAGTGCGACCAAAAGCAGACTAGAAAAGAAAGACCGGCCGAGGACGGAATTTCAACAACAAACGAGTACGACCGAGAGCGGACTCGAAAAGAAAGACCGACCGAAAGCAGAATTTCCACAACAAACGAGTGCGACCGAAAGCAGACTCGAAAAGAAAGACCGACCGAAAGCGGAATTTCAACAACAAACGAGTACGACCGAAAGCGGACTCGAAAAGAAAGACCGACCGAAAGAGGAATTTCAACAACAAACAAGTACGACCGAGTACGGACTCGAAAAGAAAGACCGGTCGAGGTCGGAATTTCAACAACAAACGAGTGCGACCGAAAGCGGACTCGAAAAGAAAGACCGGCCGAGGACGGAATTGCAACAACAAACGAGTGCGACCGAAAGCGGGCTCGAAAAGAAAAACCGACCAAAAGCGGAATTTCAACAACAAACAAGTACGACCGAAAGCGGACTCGAAAAGAAAGACCGACCGAAAGCGAAATTTCAACAACAAACGAGTACGACCAAAAGCGGACTCGAAAAGAAAGACCGGCTAAGGACGTAATTTCAACAACAAATGAGTACGACCGAAAACAGACTCGAAAAGAAAGATCGGTCGAGGACGGAATTTCAACAACAAACGAGTGCGACCGAAAGCAGACTCGAAAAGAAAGACTGGCCGAGGACGGAATTTCAACAACAAACGAGTACGACCGAGAGCGGACTCGAAAAGAAAGACCGACCGAAAGTGGAATTTCCACAACAAACGAGTGCGACCGAAAGCGGACTCGAAAAGAAAGACCGGCCGAAAATGGGATTTCAACAACAAACGAGTGCGACCGAAAGCGGACTCGAAAAGAAGCACCGGCTGAGGACGGAATTTCAACAACAAACGAGTACGACCGAAAGCGGACTCGAAAAGAAAGACCGGCCAAGGACGGAATTTCAACAGCAAACTAGTACGACCGAAAGCGGACTCGAAAATAAAGACCGGCCGAGGACAGAATTTCAACAACAAACGAGTGCGACCAAAAGCAGACTAGAAAAGAAAGACCGGCCGAGGACGGAATTTCAACAACAAACGAGTACGACCGAGAGCGGACTCGAAAAGAAAGACCGACCGAAAGCAGAATTTCCACAACAAACGAGTGCGACCGAAAGCAGACTCGAAAAGAAAGACCGACCGAAAGCGGAATTTCAACAACAAACGAGTACGACCGAAAGCGGACTCGAAAAGAAAGACCGACCGAAAGAGGAATTTCAACAACAAACAAGTACGACCGAGTACGGACTCGAAAAGAAAGACCGGTCGAGGTCGGAATTTCAACAACAAACGAGTGCGACCGAAAGCGGACTCGAAAAGAAAGACCGGCCGAGGACGGAATTGCAACAACAAACGAGTGCGACCGAAAGCGGGCTCGAAAAGAAAAACCGACCAAAAGCGGAATTTCAACAACAAACAAGTACGACCGAAAGCGGACTCGAAAAGAAAGACCGACCGAAAGCGAAATTTCAACAACAAACGAGTACGACCAAAAGCGGACTCGAAAAGAAAGACCGGCTAAGGACGTAATTTCAACAACAAATGAGTACGACCGAAAACAGACTCGAAAAGAAAGATCGGTCGAGGACGGAATTTCAACAACAAACGAGTGCGACCGAAAGCAGACTCGAAAAGAAAGACTGGCCGAGGACGGAATTTCAACAACAAACGAGTACGACCGAGAGCGGACTCGAAAAGAAAGACCGACCGAAAGTGGAATTTCCACAACAAACGAGTGCGACCGAAAGCGGACTCGAAAAGAAAGACCGGCCGAAAATGGGATTTCAACAACAAACGAGTACGACCGAAAGCGGACTCGAAAAAAAAGACCGTCCGAAAGCAGAATTTCAACAACAAACGAGTGCGACCGAAAGCAGACTCGAAAAGAAAGAACGACCGAGGACGGAATTTCAACAACAAACGAGTACGACCGAGATCGGACTCGAAAAGAAAGACCCACCGAAAGCGGAATTTCCATAACAAACGAGTGCGACCGAAAGCGGACTCGAAAAGAAAGACCGACCGAAAGCAGAATTTCAACAACAAACGAGTACGACCGAAAGCGGACTCGAAAAGAAAGACCGATCGAAAGCGGAATTTCAACAAAATATGAGTGCGACTGAAAGCGGACTCGAAAAGAAAGACCGGCCGAGGACGGAATTTCAACAAGAAACGAGTACGACCGAGAGCGGACTCGAAAAGAAAGACCGGCCGAGGACAGAATTTCAACAACAAACGAGTGCGACCGAAAGCGGACTCGAAAAGAAAGACCGGCCGAGGACGGAATTTCAACAACAAACGAGTACGACCGAAAGCGGACTCGAAAAGAAAGACCGGCTAAGGACGGAATTTCAACAACAAATGAGTACGACCGAAAACGGACTCGAAAAGAAAGATCGGCCGAGAACGGAATTTCAACAACAAACGAGTGCGACCGAAAGTAGACTCGAAAAGAAAGACCGGCCGAGGACGGAATTTCAACAACAAACGAGTACGACCGAGAGCGGACTCGAAAAGAAAGACCGACCGAAAGTGGAATTTCCACAACAAACGAGTGCGACCGAAAGCGGACTCGAAAAGAAAGACCGGCCGAAAACGGGATTTCAACAACAAACGAGTACGACCGAAAGCGGACTCAAAAAGAAAGACCGACCGAAAGCAGAATTTCAACAACAAACGAGTACGACCGAGAGCAGACTCGAAAAGAAAGACCGGCCGAGGTCGGAATTTCAACAACAAACGAGTGCGACCGAAAGCGGACTCGAAAAGAAAGACCGGCCGAGGACGGAATTTCAACAACAAACGAGTACGACCAAAAGCGGACTCAAATAGAAAGACCGACCGAGGATTGAATTTCAACAACAAACGAGTCCGATCGAAAGCGGATTTGAAAAGAAAGACCGGCCGAGGACAGAATTTCAACAACAAACGAGTGCGACCGAAAGCAGATTCGAAAAGAAAGACCGGTCGAGGATGGAATTTCAACAACAAACGAGTACGACAGTGAGCGGACTCGAAAAGAAAGACCCACCGAAAGCGGAATTTCCACAACAAACGAGTGCGACCGAAAGCGGGCTCGAAAAGAAAAACCGACCAAAAGCGGAATTTCAACAACAAACAAGTACGACCGAAAGCGGACTCGAAAAGAAAGACCGACCGAAAGCGAAATTTCAACAACAAACGAGTACGACCGAAAGCGGACTCGAAAAGAAAGACCGACCGAAAGCGAAATTTCAACAACAAACGAGTGCGACCAAAAGCGGGCTCGAAAAGAAACACCGACCAAAAGCGGAATTTCAACAACAAACAAGTACGACCGAAAGCGTACTCGAAAAGAAAGACCGGCCGAAAGCGGAATTTCAACAACAAACGAGTGCGACCGAAAGCGGACTCGAAAAGAAAGACCGGCCGAGGACGGAATTTCAACAAGAAACGAGTACGATCGGGAGCGGACTCGAAAAGAAAGACCGGCCGAAGACAGAATTTCAAAAAAAAACGAGTGCGACCGAAAGCGGACTCGAAAAGAAAGACCGGCTGAGGACGGAATTTCAACAAAAAATGAGTACGACCGAAAGCGGACTCGAAAAGAAAGACCGGCCAAGGACGGAATTTCAACAACAAACTAGTACGGCCGAAAGCGGACTCGAAAAGAAAGACTGACCGAAAGAGGAATTTAAACAACAAACAAGTACGACCGAGTACGGACTCGAAAAGAAAGACCGGTCGAGGTCAGAATTTCAACAACAAGCGAGTGCGACCGAAAGCGGACTCGAAAAGAAAGACCGGCCGAGGACGGAATTCCAACAACAAACGAGTGCGACCGAAAGCAGACTCGAAAAGAAAGACCGGCCGAGGACGGAATTTCAACAACAAACGAGTGCGACCGAAAGCAGACTCGAAAAGAAAGACCGGCCGAGGACGGAATTTCAACAACAAACGAGTGCGACCGAAAGCAGACTCGAAAAGAAAGAACGACCGAGGACGGAATTTCAACTACAAACGAGTACGACCGAGAGCGGACTCGAAAAGAATGACCGGCTAAGGACGTAATTTCAACAACAAATGAGTACGACCGAAAACGGACTCGAAAAGAAAGACCGACCGAAAGAGGAATTTCAACAACAAACGAGTGCGACCGAAAGCGGGCTCGAAAAGAAACACCGACCAAAAGCGGAATTTCAACAACAAACAAGTACGACCGAAAGCGTACTCGAAAAGAAAGTCCGACCGAAAGCGGAATTTCAACAACAGACGAGTGCAACCGAAAGCGGACTCGAAAAGAAAGACCGACCGAGGACGGAATTTCAACAAGAAACGAGTACGATCGAGAGCGGACTCGAAAAGAAAGACCGGCCGAAGACAGAATTTAAAAAAAAACGAGTGCCACCGAAAGCGGACTCGAAAAGAAAGACCGACCGAAAGCGGAATTTCAACAACAAACGAGTGCGACCGAAAGCGGGCTCGAAAAGAAACACCGACCAAAAGCTGAATTTCAACAACAAACAAGTACGACCGAAAGCATACTCGAAAAGAAAGACCGACCGAAAGCGGAATTTCAACAACAAACGAGTGCGACCGAAAGCGGACTCGAAAAGAAAGACAAGCCGAGGACGGAATTTCAACAAGAAACGAGTACGATCGGGAGCGGACTCGAAAAGAAAGACCGGCCGAAGACAGAATTTCAAAAAAAAACGAGTGCGACCGAAAGCGGACTCGAAAAGAAACACCGGCTGAGGACGGAATTTCAACAACAAACGAGTACGACCGAAAGCGGACTCGAAAAGAAAGACCGGCCAAGGACGGAATTTCAACAGCAAACTAGTACGACCGAAAGCGGACTCGAAAATAAAGACCGGCCGAGGACAGAATTTCAACAACAAACGAGTGCGACCAAAAGCAGACTAGAAAAGAAAGACCGGCCGAGGACGGAATTTCAACAACAAACGAGTACGACCGAGAGCGGACTCGAAAAGAAAGACCGACCGAAAGCAGAATTTCCACAACAAACGAGTGCGACCGAAAGCAGACTCGAAAAGAAAGACCGACCGAAAGCGGAATTTCAACAACAAACGAGTACGACCGAAAGCGGACTCGAAAAGAAAGACCGACCGAAAGAGGAATTTCAACAACAAACAAGTACGACCGAGTACGGACTCGAAAAGAAAGACCGGTCGAGGTCGGAATTTCAACAACAAACGAGTGCGACCGAAAGCGGACTCGAAAAGAAAGACCGGCCGAGGACGGAATTGCAACAACAAACGAGTGCGACCGAAAGCGGGCTCGAAAAGAAAAACCGACCAAAAGCGGAATTTCAACAACAAACAAGTACGACCGAAAGCGGACTCGAAAAGAAAGACCGACCGAAAGCGAAATTTCAACAACAAACGAGTACGACCAAAAGCGGACTCGAAAAGAAAGACCGGCTAAGGACGTAATTTCAACAACAAATGAGTACGACCGAAAACAGACTCGAAAAGAAAGATCGGTCGAGGACGGAATTTCAACAACAAACGAGTGCGACCGAAAGCAGACTCGAAAAGAAAGACTGGCCGAGGACGGAATTTCAACAACAAACGAGTACGACAGAGAGCGGACTCGAAAAGAAAGACCGACCGAAAGTGGAATTTCCACAACAAACGAGTGCGACCGAAAGCGGACTCGAAAAGAAAGACCGGCCGAAAATGGGATTTCAACAACAAACGAGTACGACCGAAAGCGGACTCGAAAAAAAAGACCGTCCGAAAGCAGAATTTCAACAACAAACGAGTACGACCGAGAGCAGACTCGAAAAGAAAGACCGGCCAAGGTCGGAATTTCAACAACAAACGAGTGCGACCGAAAGCAGACTCGAAAAGAAAGATCGGCCGAGGACGGAATTTCAACAACAAACGAGTACGACCAAAAGCGGACTCGAAAAGAAAGACCGGCCGAGGATTGAATTTCAACAACCAACGATTACGATCGAAAGCGGACTCGAAAAGGAAGACCGGCCGAGGACAGAATTTCAACAACAAACGAGTGCGACCGAAAGCAGACTCGAAAAGAAAGACCGGCCGAGGACAGAATTTCAACAACAAACGAGTACGACAGTGAGCGGACTCGAAAAGAAAGACCGACCGAAAGCGGAATTTCCACAACAAACGAGTGCGACCGAAAGCGGGCTCGAAAAGAAAAACCGACCAAAAGCGGAATTTCAACAACAAACAAGTACGACCGAAAGTAGACTCGAAAAGAAAGACCGACCGAAAGCGAAATTTCAACAACAAACGAGTACGACCGAAAGCGGACTCGAAAAGAAAGACCGACTGAAAGCGGAATTTCAACAACAAAGGAGTACGACCAAAAGCGGACTCGAAAGGAAAGACCGACCGAAAGTGGAATTTCAACAACAAACGAGTACGACCGAAAGCGGACTCGAAAAGAAAGACCGACCGAGGACGGAATTTCAACAACAAACGAGTACGACCGAGAGCGGACTCGAAAAGAAAGACTGACCGAAAGCGGAATTTCAACGACAAACGAGTACAACTGAGAGCGGATTCGAAAGGAAAGACCGACCGAAAGCGGAATTTCAACAACAAACGAGTACGATCGAAAGCGGACTCGAAAAGAAAGATCGACCGAGGACGGAATTTCAACAACAAACGAGTACGACCGAAAGTGGACTCGAAAAAAAAGAATATACCATATTGGATAACTCTACTGGGGATAACAAAATAACCAAAGAGTGATTGGACGACCGAAGGCGAACTCGAACAGAAAGACCCAGCCGAAGATGGACTTCCAAAAAAAGACTAAGCCAAAGATAGACCTTCAAACCCAAGATAGGTAGAATCTACAGACCCGCAAAGATGATTCCGCTGGGGAAAAGAGTAATCTAAACAGATAACTCTGTAGGGGCGTATAGGCCTGAATAATAATAAGAAGGATGAATCCAATTGGTTGCGGTGTAATGTTAAACAACAACCCCCAAGTTATATCTCTTTCTGCTGGGGAAAGAATCTAATAGAAGGTATCAAACCTGGCCTATGCTTCGAATGCATATGTTTGAGTTTTTCTATGGCGTAATGCTCCATACAAAATGGAAATGCTACGCGTTTTGGCGGATGCCATGCAAAAGTGCTTATGCAATGGAAAAGGAATGTCTCAACAAAATAAATGCTGAAGACAAAGCCAGCTCCACCGGGGATGACAAACTAAATCGTCCCTTGAATAAGAATGACCCTGATGAGGAAGATTTCACTGGACGACTTCCTGGTCACAAACCTTGATGGAGATGAAAACTCCGAGAGAAATACCACTCTGTTGGAGATGGATAAAAATGAGTATTGAAGATGGAACCCTAAGAGAAATTTCCTCTGCTGGGAATTACCAATGACTTCTACCAAAGACATAACTCAACACCTGGATTTGGAATATGCCAATAACCATTGGACTCAAGACCTGCTGGGGATGTCAACCACTGTTGAACGCACCGCTGTGAATATCATCACCAAACTCTGCTTGGGGAGACAAGTCAATAATTCCGAACCTGCTTGGGGACATTACTGAATTCAAACCTGATGGTAGGAGACATTTGTGCCTTCACTTGCTAGGGAGTATCTGCCACTACCAACAAATCTGCTTGGGGAATGGTAGATGACAGCACCCACTCTGCTAGAGGATGACATCAAGCTTACTCATCTGTCGAGGATCAACCCATACCGTTGTTGGTGAGAAAACATTGCCTGACTAGCTGAGGAGAAATGGGTATACAGACCTTGTGGGGAAGTAACATCTTTGTCTGAAGAAAGATATTCCATTAATCTCTTGCCTGAGATGCAGAGATATCAACTTCTGACTGCTTGCTGGGAGAGTAATAAATCATCCACAACTCTAGCTGGGGAGTTAATCCTCTGTACTCTGCGGAGGAAGATAATCCTCGATACTCTGGTTGGGGACAGTAACAACCTGCTGAGGAGATGAAATCTCAACGTTGAGGAGATTAGCCCTACTGGGGAGAAATCCTGCTACCCTGCAAACAAAATCCACAGGCAATGCAAAATGGCTATCTAGACTACCATCCTAATGACTGTTTCATGAGCAACTTCCACTGTTTTTTGATATGCTTCGCAAAGCTCAACATTTTCGCATGCAATGTCTTATCAAAAATATCGGACGTTTTCACAAACAAAACAGTAAAAAATAAAATATAAATGGAAAGCTCTTTGACTGAAATGAAAATTTTATTAAATGAATTAGCCTGTAAATTGGCATTTACATCCGGAAGCAATTCCTGAAAGGAGGTAATTGTGTAAAAAGCAAAAGAAAATACACATGTAGGCAATGTGGGGAACAAATATCCACCGTGATTCAATTCAGCTATGACCCGTATGTCTCGCTTATCCGCATATGTTTTGACCTTCGAAGAGGCTGACTAGGCCGATTCCTTTCCTTCGAAATTCCCATGTATCAAAAGTGTTCACAGATCGAACGCAGATCGTAGCCCCTTGGTTTCAAATCCCTAACTTTTGCCTGGGTCGCCCTTTTCGGGTTTTCAATCCACCGGGATACCCATTTTTGCCGAAGTTGCCTTTTCAGGTTTTCAATTTCGCGGGCTTATTCTTTTTCTTTTTATCCCTAATTTTTGCCTGAACCTTTCTTTTTAAGGTTCGCCGGGATGCCCCTTTTTTTCTGGATCTTCTTTTTATGTCCAACGGGTCTCTTTTATGCAAAATATTTTTTGACTACGTCTGCATTCACAGGGGATGTAAAATCTTCGCCATCCATAGTGGAGAGTAATAAGGCTCCGCCAGAGAAAACCTGTCTTACTACATATGGACCTTCGTAATTTGGAGTCCATTTTCCCCTGTGATCTATTTGAGGAGGAAGGATCCTTTTCAAAACCAATTCACCAGCTTAAAAACACCGAGGATGCACTTTCTGATCAAAGGCTTTCTTCATCCTGCTCTGATACAACCGGCCATGTGCAATGGCTGCCAATCTCTTCTCTTCATTAAGGTTCAGCTGATTCAATCTGGAACGCACCCATTTAGCTTCATCAAGCTTCACATCTGCTAGAATTCTCAAAGAAGGAATCTCAATCTCTACTGGTAGAACCGCTTCCATACCATAGACCAATGAGAAAGGAGTTGCCCCAGTTGATGTACGCACTGAAGTGCGATAACCGTGTAAAGCGTAAGGCAACATCTCATGCCAGTCCTTATACGTTACCACCATCTTCTGGACAATCTTCTTGATATTCTTATTTGCCGCTTCAACAGCCCCATTCATTTTCGGGCGATAGGGAGAAGAATTGTGATGTTCAATCTTAAAGCTCTGACATAGCTCCTTCATCATCTTGTTATTCAAATTTGAACCATTATCAGTAATGACTCTCTCCGGGACTCTATACCGGCAGATGATGTCCTTCTTGATAAACCGGGCTACCACTTGTTTGGTGACGTTGGCATATGAGGCTGCTTCCATCCACTTTGTGAAGTAATCAATGGCAACCAAAATGAAACGATGCCCATTGGAAGCGGTCGGCTCGATTTTCCCGATCATATCAATGCCCCACATAGCAAAGGGCCAAGGTGATGACAATACATTCAGAGGAGTAGGTGGCACGTGCACCTTATCGGCATAAATCTGGCACTTATGACATTTCTGGGCGTATTTGAAACAATCAGACGCCATAGTCATCCAATAATACCCCGCTCTCAACAGTTTTCTGGCCATAGTATGCCCATTGGCATGAGTACCGAAAGAACCTTCATGAACTTCTTCCATTAACAGGCCTGCCTCGTGTTCATCAACACAACGTAGCAAGACCATGTCAAAGTTCCTCTTGTATAACACATCATCTTTATTCAAAAAGAAATTTCCCACCAACCTCCTCAGAGTTTTCTTATCTTTGGTGGACGCGCCAACTAGATACTCTTGACTCTTCAGAAATACCTTAATATCATGATACCAAGGTTTACCATCTGATACCCCTTCAACCGCAAACACAAAAGCTGGTCTATCCAGACGCATGATTCTGATCGAGGGAGTTTCATTCCAATGGTTCACCTGATACATCGAAGATAATGTTGCCAACGCATCTGTCATCTGATTCTCCAACCGGGGTATATGATGGAAATTGACTCTGTCAAAGAAAGGTAACAACCTTCTGGCATAGTTGTTATAAGGCACCAAATTCGCTTGACAAGTTTCCCATTCACCTGTAATCTGATTAACCACCAACACGGAATCACCATAAACATCGAGGTTCTTGATCCTCAAATCAATTGCTTCTTCTAACCCCATGATGCATGCTTCGTACTCCGCCTCATTATTGGTGCATATGAACGCTAATCGGGCCGTGAAGGGTATATGAGAACCTTGTGGAGTCGTAATCTCTGCCCCAATTCCGTTACCATACGAGTTGACAGCCCCATCAAAGACTAGCTTCCACTGGGGTCCAATTTCAGGTCCTTCATCATGCAAAGGCTCTTCACAATCTTTCATCTTCAGATACATAATATGCTCATCAGGAAATTCAAACTTTATCCATTAATAATCCTCAATTGGTTGCTCAGCAAGATATTCTGACAAAACACTTCCCTTAATGGCTTTTTCGGAAACATATTGAATATCGTACTCTGTCATAACCATCTGCCAACGGGCTATTCTTCCAGAAAGCGCCTGCTTTTCAAACAAATACTTGATCGGGTCCATCTTCAAAATCAAGAGGGTTGTGTGGTTTAACATATACTGCCTCAAACGCTTAGTTGCCCAAGCGAGTGCACAACATGTTTTTTCTAGCATTGAGTACCTTGACTCACAATCAGTGAATTTTTTACTCAGTTAGTATATGGCATGCTCTTTTCTACCTGACTCGTCGTGTTGACCGAGCACACACCCCATTGAGTTCTCAAGAACCGTAAGATACATAATCAATGGCCTTCCTGGCACTGGCGGCATAAGGACCGGAGGTTCCTGCAAATATTCTTTTATTTTCTCGAACGCCTTTTGACGATTCTCGTTCCACCTGACTTCTTGATCTTTTCTTAACAATTTGAATATTGGTTCACAAGTGGCCGTAAGATGAGAGATAAATCTAGCAATGTAGTTCAACCCCCCCAGGAAGCCACGAACCTCCTTCTCTGTTCTCGGCTCAGGCATTTCTTGTATGGCTTTTACTTTTGCAGGGTCAACCTCGATCCCCTTTTCGCTAACAATAAACCCTAGTAACTTTCCAGATCTCACACCGAAGGTGCACTTGTTCGGATTCAACCTCAGTCTGAACTTTATCAACCTATCAAAAAGCTTTTGAAGATTTACCAGATGCTCTTCCTCCGTTTGTGAATTCACGATCATATCATCAACATAGACCTCGATCTCTTTGTGAATCATATCATGAAAGAGAGTCACCATTGCCCGCTGATAAGTTGCCCCAGCATTTTTCAATCCAAAGGGCATCACTTTGTAACAGAATGTTCCCCGTGGTGTTATGAACGTTGTTTTCTCCATGTCCTCTGGGGCCATTTTGATTTGGTTATACCCAGAGAAGCCATCCATGAAGGAAAACACAGAGTATTGAGCAGTGTTGTCCACTAACACGTTGATGTGAGGGAGCAGGAAATCATCTTTCGGGCTTGCTCTATTCAGATCTCTGTAATCAACACACATCCTGACCTTTCCATCCTTCTTAGGTACAGGCACAATGTTAGCAACCCATGGAGGATAACTTGTCACGGCCAGAAATCCAGCATCTATCTATTTTTTAACCTCCTCTTTAATCTTGACTGACATTTCAGGCTTCGTTCTCCTCAACTTCTGCTTAACCAGAGTACATCCCTCTTTAAGCGGCAGCCGGTGTACCACGATGTCAGTGTCAAGCCCTGGCATGTCTTGGTAAGACCAGGCGAAGATATCCACATACTTTCGAAGCATTTCAACCAATCTTCTCTTTACATTGTCTTCCAAAGCAGCCCCAATCTTTACCTCTTTCTTTGCATCCTCGGTTCCCAAATTAACAGTCTCAATCTCCTCCTGATGAGGCACAATGACCCTTTCCTCCTATTTTAACAGTCTGGCCAATTCCTCGGGTAGGTCACAGTCTTCCTCAGCCTCTTCTTCAGCCTGATATATGGGATTATCGAAATCATACTGAGCCATAGCCGAATCATGAGGGGTGGAATCTGAACAAGGTAACCTGCATGATAGATGATTCATGTTTTATTATGTATGCAATAAAAAAAACACATTGCCATTTTGATGTGATTTTATGCACAAAATAAAACAGAAAAACAGGGATCAAAAATATTTGAATGCGAAAAGTCCTTTATTATTGATAAAGAAAAACCTACAAAATGTTCAAGCCCTACAAACAAGAATCACTACATCTTGGGCAGAACGTAGGATCAAACACAATAGAAAAACAAAGACAATTACTCTGGGCCAGTCAATTGAATAATCTTCTCCGATGACCAGTTGCAGGGCTTTGACCAGGCATGCAGGGGCAGATCCAATTATCCATGTCGCAATCGCTGTCCCCATCCTCTTCAATAGCATTGACTCTATCAAAGAATACCCCAGCACTGGTAAAATGAACCGGGCCGTTAAACTTCAGAGGCTCTTCAGGACGCCTGGGTGGCTTGTAACCCAGCCCGTAAGTATTTTGCTTTTTCTGAACCTCAATAACCTGACCCCATTTTTGCGAGCTTCTAGCTTCCACTACAGCCCGTGCATCCCTGAAGGAAGACATAGAAATCTCCGGCTGATCTATTATTGAAGGCTGCTTAACCACTTCAGATAGGCTAACCTCCTTGGGAGCTTCCTCATGAACTTTTACCGCTTCAAAAGCTTGACATAACGTTTCCTGTATTTTGCCATCTACCTCCACGTATTTGAAAGTAGATAGATGGATTATCATAATATCCTCCTCTCCGCAGACCGTCACCATGTGTCCGTCTACCATATACTTCAACTTCTGATGGAGTGTAGACGTTACAACCCTAGCACTGTGAATCCATGGCCGACCAAGTAGACAACTGTAAGCAGGCTGAATATTTATTATATAGAATGTAGCGTCAAAGACCTCTGGGCCAACCTTAATTGGCAGCACAATCTCCCCAAAAACAGATCTTTTGGAACCATCAAATGCGCGCACCACCAAATCACTTGGCGTGCATATCAACCCTCGGGTGTCCAGCTTCATCAATGCCTTGTTAGGAAAAACATTTAAAGATGACCCTGTATCCACAAGCACATGAGACATCAACGATCCACGACACTCAATAGAAATATGCAAGGCATTATTATGGTTTCTCCCAGCTGGAGTCAAGTCAACATCAGTAAACCCCAAACCATTGCCTGCATTAACATGGGCTATCACCCCCTCAAGCTGATTAACTGAGATCTCTTGGGGTACATAAGCGGCATTCAGTACCTTCAACAATGCATTTCGGTGAGCTTCCGAACATAACAACAAGGATAATATTGATATCTTGGATGGAGTCTGATGCAAATGATCCACTATTTTATAGTCACTTCTCTGAATTAACCTCATAAATTCTTCTACATTCTCGGAGAAAGGACTATCGGCTGGCCTTACTACGGGGTCAGTCACAGCCAGAGTTTGCACAGAATTATCTACGACCTGTTTACCCTTGTCCTGTCTGGAATTACCAGCCTGTTCATTAGAAGGAGTGAAGATTCTGCCTCTTCGGGTAATAGCTCCTGCTTCCTCATTATTCTCAAGACTGGAACTTGCTACTGACGTTCCCTTTAACTCTTGCTTCTGCCCATTGACGAAAACTTCTGCACCGTAATTCCAAGGAATGGCCTTGGTGCTTTCATAAGGAATGGGCCCAGGACCTGTAATTATAACCGGCGCGGGTCTTGTCGCCGCTAAAATTGTGATTGTCTTAAAGGGAATAGTGATAGTAGCCACATCGCTGCCAATAACCTCTTTTTGTTGGTCACACCTGTCAAAATGCAACCTACCTTCATCGATCAACTTTTGAACTCCTGATTTTAACAACCCACAACCATTCATCTGTAACATACATTCTGAATAATTCTTGTCACAACCGGGGTATACTCCACCCATCAATAATTTCTCCTTTACCACCATCAAAGGAATCCTTAGTTCGTTCACATCCATAACCAGATTGGGAAATTCATTCTCCTCTAACACAGCATTAACCCTCGGCCCTCCATGATCAGGCATTGGGTTCTGGATAACATTCGACACGTCATTTGAAAAGTTTATGGCCTTAGAATCCACCAAGTCTTGGACTGTGTGCTTAAAATCTTTGCAGTCCTCGATATGATGTCCGGGTGCCCCAGAATGAAAGTCGCAATGTGCGTTAGGATTATAACCCGGAGGTGGATTACCAGTGATAGGAGCTAGAGTCCCCTTTTGAATTAGCTGCAGCTGAAGTAAATGTTGGAATAACTATGAATACGGTAGAGGCGGAGCATCAAAATGCCGATTCTGTTTAGGCGTAAAATGCTGCTGGCGTGGAGCACGATTCTGTTGCTGTTGTGGAGGTGTTGCAGGAATTGTCACTAATGCTACCTGCTGGTTATAGTTCTGGCGTTGCTTCCCTTTACCTTGGTAAGATGAGATAGCATTTGTTTCCTTCTTCTTCTTGTAATTCACATATGGTTTCTTCCCCTGACTAGAAGACGACCCATCATTACCCGAAACTTTCCCAGCTCTAATTCCGCTCTCTAGCATTTCCCCCACCATGATCAGATCAGCAAACTTGCCTGACATGCATGGTAACAACTTCTCATAATAATGTCATGGTAAAGTAGCCATGAACATATTCAGCATTTCCTTCTCCAACATAGGTGGTTGTACCCTTGTCGCCAACTCGCGCCATCTCTGCGCGTACTCTTTAAAGCTTTCACTATTCTTTTGGGACATGCTCTGTAGCTGTGTATGATTGGGAGCCAAATTAGTATTATACTGATAGTGTTTCACAAATGCTTCAACCATCTCTCTCCAGTTGCGTACATGGAACCTCTCAAGCTGCTTGTACCATTCTAGGGATTCCCCAGACAAGCTATCCTGGAAGAAGTGCATCAGCAATTTTTCATCACAGGAGTACGCAACCATCTTTCTTGCGTATGCCCGAACATGCGTCTTAGGGAAAGTAGTGCCGTTGAACTTCTCAAAAGTGGGGACTTGAAACTTATGTGGAATTCTCACATCAAGAACCAGCCCTAGGTCATCCAGATCCATTCCCACAGAATTTTGATTTACCACCCCTCTCAGCTGTTCTTCAATCATTCTAATCCTTTGATCGTCAACAATCGGGAGACCAGAATCTCCACCGGGCACAGAGAAAACATCGTCTTGTTGGTCATCAAAGGGCTGGCCATGAATTGCGTGGATATTGTTTCCTCCTCCAACCACTGAAGGAATCGCCCCATTTCCTCCTCCGCCCGGAGGGACAACAACAGAGGGAACTGGAACTCCGCCCGGAGGTCCATTCTAAACACCGTTTCCATTGACGCCTCCGCCCGGAGGAATAACATTGTTCTGGAGACCACCATGAAGTTGCTTCTTTCCCTGTATGACTCCTTACATCATTTCCATGAATTGGGCAATACGGGCTTGAACGAGAGTTCTGAGTTGCTTCTTTCCCTGTATGACTCCTTACATCATTTCCATGAATTGGGCAATACGGGCTTGCATGGTGGCCATTTCTGCTTGCATTTGCTCCATTACTCTTTTTTGGTTGAGTCAAGTAGAATATTGGTGAATCGGTTGGTCAGCTATCTTGCCTGTAACCAAATAAAGGTTAGAAAATCCCGAGACGAGTACCTGTTATGCAAAAATGATTATGATTATGAGGATGCAAATGCAAAATGCAAACAATCATATTTAAACATTCCCAGGATGTATCCGCTTTGATTCCAGTTTTTGAAACGAGGCGAGGGATTGGACACAACATCGGAAAATAAATCCGAATCCAGAAATATTGCAGAATCAAACAAAGGAAGACACCTTTCAAAAAACTGAGAGCTATTGAGACATATACGGCTGAACCAAATATTTTAATATCATATCATAAGAAATCATACAGACGGGTCCGATACAATCAAAAGTGATTCCATCAACAATCCTGATGGTAATCATAGCAAAATACAAACAATAAAATCACTACAAATTAATTCCAAACAAACTGGCTTCAATCTCTTCAAGAAGGTTCACAGTGTCAGGATGAGTAGGTCACTCTATCTGCCCTTTGATCAGTCTGTTTCTCTTCTCGACATCTTGATTCAGCCTAGCAATCTGCTCCTCAGCATCATTACCTTCGCGCCTTGACTTCTTTATTTCCACTTGCAACTTGAGCTCTTCAATTTCTTTCTGAGCTCCTTTCCACTTACCAGAGAAGTGCTTTTTATCTGCCTTCATTCTTTGAAGTTCTTCTTTCAACTCCCCATTCTCAATCTTGAGCTCTTCCCACATCTCCTGATACATGGCAAGCTTGGCTTCAGTCTTAGTCAAGATCTTGGTTTTCCTACAAGCCTTGCCAGAAGATTCAACAGTCATACTGATTTTTCTACAGTGCTGAGCTTTGTCATCAAGATCCTTCTCCCTTTTTTCCAGGTGCTCTGTCAAATCTTGGACCTTCCATTTCAACTCCAAGTTGTCATGTAAGGCCCCCTGCAGCTGACTACTCATACCAGAATTTTCCACCCTTAAATCATGCACCAATTTTCGCTGCTCATCGAATTCTTCAATTGGTACGGTGATTTTATCTTCTATCACTTTGGGATATAAGGGAGGTGCCTAATCAAAGGGAAAATAGTACTCTTCGACCCTCTTCTTTATCCAGTGCTCATACGGAGGGAAAGTTTGATTGTTAGGCAAACCCCACACGGTTTTTCCTCTCTTCTGTTTACTGAGCCATGCTTTGGAAGCTTTCTGCGCCACATCTAACCCATCGTCAACCATGTGAAAATACAAAGACTCTTCCACCTCCTTTTCAGACGGTGGATTTTTCAGGGCATATCCAAACCGCCGGATAGCCAAAGAAGGATTATAATTAATACCTCATTTTCTCCCTATCAATGGTACATTAGGGTATTCACCACAGCTGTACAAAATGTCTTTACCCAGCACTCCATGACTCACCCAAACAATATCCTTGGTATCTAGGCCCATCAGACATTGACTCCATTTCAGAGAATTCTTAGTATCCTTGAAAGCACCTGACTGAGGTAGACAATTCGTAAACCACTTATATAAAAGAGGTGCACAACAATGAACTGTCCCATCTCGTCTCTTCTCGTTCCTATTGTATAAGGCATAATGAAGATCTCCTAATAAGGTCGGCACTAGATTCTGAGTTACAAATATTTTGATAGCATCCGTATCAACAAAATCAGGCTCACTCGGGAACAGGACAATACCATATATGCAGAGAGCCAACACTGTATTGAAGACAGTCCACTTCTTCACCTCAGCTGCTTCTTGAGCCTTGTTTGCCAAGTATGTCAGGTGATAGCCACGAACCCTTCCCTTACGAGAAATATCATCTTCCAGAGTTGACTTGCTCAAATAAAGAGCACCAGCCACAGCTTGGAAATCAAGATCTGCCTTGGACCCACAGAAAGGAGCACCTTCTTTAATGGAAACTCCCAGGATATTGGAATACTCTTCCAGAGTAGGAACCAAAACATAATTTGTCAATACGAAGCACCTCAAGGAAGGATCATAGAACTGCATCAAGGTGCACAAGCCATCATATTCATATTCACTGAGGTTACGAGCAAAAGATAGAATCCAACCATACTTCTATTTGAACATTCCTAACACTTCCGGACCGGCCATCTCTTGTAAGCTACAAATCTGACTCAGAATGAGCTTCGGGAACTTGTACACAATGGTGTTATTCTTGCCCCTTTTGGTGTCCATCCCTATAACTTCCCGTTGACTGAAATCAAAATGTCAGATACTACCTGGAAATGAAAAAATATGAATGTTAGGAAAAGAATGATGCAATGCAAAGCATGGGATCAAAGTGCCACGTGTCTGTGCTGAACTGAAATAGTTGAATAGTCCCAAGGCTTAAATTTCCCAAAACTCCAGAACAATAGAGTATCAACACAGACAAACCATACTAATAAGAACTCCACAGTACCGGGTATGCTGAAAGTCAAGGTTACCTGCAGACCTGTAAACAACCCGCCCCTCTCACATGTGAGTACTAGAAAACGAAAGATCCTCAGCTTTTGGCACTGAGATCGAGAAGCAATAGTACATTTATCCCTCGGGGTACAGTACTATCGCCAATCGAGGAGTGCATCCACTGATTCTCCTTAAAAAAGGATATCCTATAGCAAGTTCCCAGTATTGGGTCCTCGGATCGAGAATATGTAATGGGTTTGCCATTTCTGGTCTGCCATTATCACAACTCGGGAGGAGTGCCGTTACTGAGTTCTCAGGAATGGTCACCAGAGTCGACAATTCCTCCAGAGAATATCTACTGGCCTGTATCGAGCATACAGTAGCAGATAGCTCCGGATAGAACCTTATCTGGCTGTAGGTCTCGTGAACACCCACATGTGGCAAAACACCACGGGAGCGACACGCCTGCCCACACTAATACCTATGTGTATGTTCAAGCCTGGGTAGTGGGCTTATCTCTCAGAACACCCTGCCCGCCAAATAAAAAAATCCAGCACAGCACAACACAGTCCAACATAATAGTGAAATGCAATGCAATAAATGCGGTAAAACAATAGTACAGTAAAGCAAGAATACATTAAACAATAATACAGTAAAATAAAGCACCACAGATAAACACCCAATGAAAAAAACAGACAAGCGCTAGGATTGACTCGCAAAGGGGATGGGCCAGTAAGAGGTCAACCTGTCCCCAGCAGAGTCACCAGCTGTCGCTCCCAGGATTTTCATCCAAGTACAAACGCGAAAGTGGCGCGAAAACAGAGTCGCCAGCAATGTGTATTTATCCCAATAGAGGGAAAGGAAACACTGCGTAAACCTGAGGAAAGGAAAAGAACATGGTCTCGCAACCAAGATAAACAGGTAAGGGAGTCGGTTACGCGAAGGGAAGGTGTTAGCACCCCACACATTCATCGTACTCGATGGGATCCACGCTTGTTGTCCCGATCGAACGGTGTCGACGTCTGGAGCTCCACTGCTACTGGAAAGGAGAAGGAATAGGAACAGAAGAGGACGAAGAAACGAGGAAGAAAAGAAAATAAAGAGACTCGGTAGGACATCCTCGGAGTCCTAGGCCTACGTATTCCCTCGTGCAATGGGAAAGTCAGAGTCAACGTAGTTCGGACACGAACTAGGGGGAGGTTGCTCGCCAAGACATCGTCGTCTTGTGCCTACGTACCCTCAATCTAACTAGAGAGAGGAAGTCAGAGCAGTCGTAGTTTGACTTAACCAAGTCTGTTTTTTATGAGCAACGTTAAGTTCGCGTCCGACAGTTAGGATCGATGCCTGTTTGCGACGAGACAGAAGTAACGTGCCCTCTTTTGAAAAATGGAGTTTGAAACTTAGCGATCCCGAAGGATAAAAAAGGTTTGAGTTTGTTTTATTTTTTTTAGACAGAAGTGTTTTTGAAGTTGTTTGTAACTTGCATTGCACCCAAGTCTATGACATAGGAACGAATACATCGCGTATCGTCCCCCAACAGGACGTACACTAAGTACCCTAGAAGAATGAAGGGAGACCCCCCATTATTCACTTCCCACATATAAGGCTCACGCGCAATACACGTTTAACCTTTATTAAGTGTTTTCAGAGGTGTTATGAGATAAGAAGAGAAGACTCAAGTTGAAAAGAAAACACTAAAGGGAATCTAATTTGTTCCTAATGTTATCATGCAAAAGTGGCCCTAAGGTCAAGGTTTGAGAACCTAAGTCTAAAGAGAAGAGAGGGATAGCACTACCTAATGCCTATCCTACCTCATTTTAATCAAAAATTAAGGATAAGCTAGGATCCCAAAGGGTGTGAAAAAGTGGTTCACAAAGCATTATATCATGTTATTCACAAGAGAGAAAGACAAGTAAAAGAGATGAGATGAAAGAAGAGATGAACATGGATAATCATCCACATGTTCAAGTACCTTACCTCTGCCCCTACACAAAAGGTTAGTACATAATCATCACAAGTAATGAATACAAGTGAAAGAAACTGAACCAAATAATACTAGTTGCTTTAAGAAGACAACTTAAGGAGAAAGTAAAATTCAAACCAAAAAGGAAGGGTCCTAATTATTGTACCCCAAATTTTTCCTTAGATTCATTGATTGTCTGCATACCATATTAGGTCAATCATACGTGCATAACTAACCACTTTATCTAGTTTGTGTGTTTGTTTAATTTGTGAACACAGGTGTTGCGGCAGAACATTCAAGGTTGTGTTGCGCGTGTGTTTGAGGAGATTCTCTAGTCTTTGCAAGGCCTAAGCATCGGAAGACTATTTTGCCTATATGACGAGCTACAGTTCAAGTGGTACTCCCACAATTTCCTCAGGATATGATACCGGTGATTAGCTAAGATTTATTTTGGATCAGCGCGGTTCATGATAGGTATGGATTGAGATTTCATCTGAGGAGTAAAAGCTAACAGTATTGGATTTAAGTTTGTCTCAAATAGCACCAGAGTCACAAGGAGTATGTTCGTGAGATTTTGGAATCTAAACTTCCAAAGCCCAAGTTTTACATGATATTTCAAGTCTAACTTAGATTAAACACATCAAATTGAGAAGTGTTAAGCAAGCGTTATGGTTATAGCATAATAAACGACCAAACATTGAAAAGAGAAAGCTTGGCTCATTATAATTTATGGAGGAACCACCATTCAAATTTTTACAATATGTCTCAACGTTACAAGCTACAAAATTAACAATTTCATTTTATACATGCCTAATTCTTCCAAATTTCAACCCTTGAAGTCTTGATCCACCCGTGCCAAGATTTTTATTCAACTCCCATATCAAAAGTCCACTGTTGTGAAACAAGCATGCCAGCTATCGAAGGACCTATTGGATGATTTTAAAGCATGTGCTGAAACTTTCATACAAATCCTTTCAAAGCCATTTGTGATCACTATTGCAGAGCCTGCAGATAAGACGTGTAAATATGATGTTCTGCAACTAAAAAATATTGCTTGGCACTTCTCATGCTCGGATACAACTACCTGTTGTTTTTAATTGCGTGATTTCTGCTACAAAATTCTAGAAAGCTTGTGCCTTAGTACGTCGGGTTGTCCTCCGCGACTACAAATAGAGCCAATAACCTAAAGTAGCAGATCTCTGGCCAAGAAAATCATCAAGTTTAACCGAGATTAATTTCCTCAACGGTAAGAAAAAAGAACGACGACGCCTTCTGTAACTATTGTTTTTTAGCCACCATCGCACCTGCAAAATGTAACAAGAACAGCCACAAATCGTATACGATCATCAGGCATATTTTTCAAACAACGTGTTAATTTACATGCGGACGTGTTTCAAACATATTCAAAAATGGAAAGATAATAAGGCAATCATGTCAGTACAGGCCATTCTCCAAGAAAGTGAGGCTCAATGTGTTGAAAGAGACCTCAGCCTTGAATCTTTCCAAACAGGCAATGCCACACCAACAACCTTACTACTACCATTCTTCATTCATATCCTGTAAAATCCAAGAACCTACATAATAACATGAAAATATGGCAGCAAATCAATACACAAACAAGCAACAGAGACGGCGTATCCAGAACTTCTATCACAAATGCGAGAACGTGGTGATCTCATGTTAGAATTCATAAAGACACCAACTGAGGTCTCTACAATTTTGGAACCAGCAAAAAGAGGTTATACCTTCCAATCTAAATCTGGGATGTAGCTACGCCCTTTCCTCCTCAAGGTTACATTCGTGTTAGTGCTGATAAGGGGCCTGTACGCAAGACATCCTTCAACTTCAAGGTTGGAAAAGACACCTGTTTTAAAAGAAGGATAATGTCAGGAAAGCTCAATGTTCAAATATCAAGGAAACATAGAGACTTGAATTAATATCTTACTGATTCAAAACCAATGAGGATGAAACATCCCAGCCTTGATCTCAAATTAAAAACTGCAGGGAATTCAAAATCACATTGATGTTCACGGTTTTGGCAAGGAGTGAGAATTACGCAGAACTAGAACACGTCCAAGTATGTTTGGATTAGAATGGATACAAATCGTGTTTCTTTCCACAACAAATTCAGGGCAGCATTAAGTCAGACATTAGGTTCAGAATGGCCTGTGAAGCTCATGGCCCTTACTCACTCGGACATTGTTTGGCATGATCCGATGTATGGAGGGATCCCCATGCTTC
This sequence comes from Lathyrus tuberosus, assembly GCA_022829125.1. Lineage (NCBI taxonomy): Eukaryota > Viridiplantae > Streptophyta > Magnoliopsida > Fabales > Fabaceae > Lathyrus > Lathyrus tuberosus. Next base: position 3,028,060 of record JALAZF010000363.1, read on the forward strand.
ATAGCTGTGGAGATTTTCCCAATGTACCTCTCCTTGGTACAAAGGGATGTATAAGCTATAATCATGTGCTCGCCCGTCGTCAACTGGGGCACCCAATGGAAGAAGTACCTGATCCAGAAAACCTGACAAGACTTTTTCTTTATCAAGGAGAGAACCTAGAACTGAAAACCGGAATTGTGTTTGCCTGGCGTTGCATCAATCGACAAGGAATGACGGCGAAAACAAATCCTAATTACTCAATTACTGAAGAATGTTTAACCCGGGCACGTGAAAAGGCTCTCATATTGAGAATGCCTTATCCTCGTCCCAAGCCTCCCGTGGTCCAATCAGATGAAGTTTCGAAGTTGAAGGCTGAAATAGAGAAACTTACCCTGGACAAAGCAAGAATGCAACACCAGATCGACAGGATGATGGAAGAACTCTGTGGAAGACAAGGGGCATCATCCAGCAGTTTATATTCCTAGTTCCTTTTGTTATGTTGCTTATGTAATAAAACTTTGGAGGTGTACTGGCTGTTGAAAATTTTTAATAAAATGTTTTAATATCTACAATGACTGTAAATAGGATTTGAGTTCCTTGATAGTTGCGTCGTTCTTGCATTTTCATCTCATATCATTTTGCATTCTTTGCATCGTTTCCTTTTCTTCTATTTGTTCTTGTGATCCCGTCCATCCTCTGCTCATGACCCGTCTGTTGATTTCCCAACAGTAATCTCTGAACTTGGATCATGAATTCAAAAGAGCAGAGCCAGTTTGCGACCGTAGCAGATCTTGAGTTCAATCAACTTGTGGAAGCTATGACAACCTTGGCAAGAAGGGACGTTAGTACTCAGAGGACTGTTGTGAACAATGTCACCCAGGATCAATCTGTGCAGATTCCTGCAGAGAACCAAGTTATACAAGAACATACTACCATCCAGGATAGACATCCTTCTTCTGTTGACGCTATGGAGTATCGTAGCCTCGCATTCTCAGAGCCAGATTCCCAAGAGGTGATTCCTGAGGTGAAAACTAAAAATCCACGAGATGCTGGGATTTTGGAAAAATTTCGTGCTTTGGAAAGAAGACTTGACGCCATTAAGGGTCATGACACTGGTGATCCGAATTCCTTGAATATGTGCTTGGTACCCAAACTTGTAATGCCTCCAAAGTTCAAGACACCAAAGTTTGACAAATACAAAGGGGACAGCTGTCCAAAGCAGTATATGGTGATGTTTTGCAGAAAAATGACTCCGTATGTCTGTAATGAACCGCTTATGATCCACTATTTCCAAGATAGTTTAAGTGGGGCATCACTAAATTGGTATATGCAGCTAAAGAGTAGCGACATCCAATCATGGTTAGGCCTTTCCATTGCTTTCATGAAGCAATATAACTACAATCTTGACTTGCCTCCTAGTCGCCTGCATTTGCTAGACCTATATAAAAAATGCAACGAATCCTTCAGAAAGTATGCTCAGAGGTGGAGAGAAGTAGCTTCTCGCGTTCAACCGCCGCTCTCAGATAAAGAATTGGTTTACTGTTTTGTGGATACTTTGCAAGGCCCATACCGAGAAAAGTTGTTTAGCATTGTGACAAGAAATTTCTCTGATGTGGTAATAGCAGGAGAGCGCATCGAGATTGGTTTTAAGAAAAGAAAAATATGAGGTATCTCAAACATCCGAGCCATTGAGAATAAGTCAATTGTGCATTCTCAGGAAGAACAGGAAGAAGAAAATAATTCCATTGAGGGGTATCTAATATATCAGTCTCGGCACTCACGCAACTCAAGTATTCGGAGTGAGCAGTCTTTTGGGTCTCTGCGTCAGACGCCATTATCTCTTCAGGGGCAGTGTTCTTATCCAAATCGAATACCTCCTCGGTATCAACGGGTTTACCTCCGCCAGCCGCATCAGCATGCTGGACAAAGACTAAAGAAGCAGAGGCATTTCACTCCGCTACCAATGCCATATAGTCAACTCTTGCCGGATTTAATCAGGAGTGGATTGATAGTGCCAAAGGAATTGAAGCCAGTGCCTTTCCCATATTCACCAGGTTTTGACGTTAATTCCCGATGCGATTACCATGCTGGGGCACCAGAGCATTCAACTGACAACTGTAAGGTACTCCCGAGTAAGGTTCAGAATCTGCTTGACTCTAAAATGATCTCATTCACGCCTCATGGCATTCAAATCAATTCTTCTTCACCCAATCACAAGGGTTCATCAGTCCTGGTTATGGAAGAATTTACCGAGAGTGGGTATGAAAATGATCCTCTGGCCGATCTCGAAAGTCGATTTTAAAGATGGTTAGCTCAAATGGAAAATAAAGAGGAAGTCATTCCCAGGAGTATCAGTTGTTTATTTATTTGCATGTTATCGCTTTCTTTGATTATTAAAACATGTTTACTTGTAAGAACTTGTTATTTGGAACGTTAATGCAATTTAATGTTTGTTTCGAAGAAATCCATTCGCTTCGCTCATTTTTAAAATTGTTTACCATTTTATAATGCCAATACTACTGAATGGCGGATGATGAACTAAAACGCAATCTCTTCTGTTGTATGCTTTTAAACGAAAACCCTGCTAAGGATATAAGGCATTGTTCCAACACCAGAGATAACCTTTTGTTAACCCTTTTGAGCCTCGAAATCAAAACCTTATTTTTAACCTGGGGCAGGGTAACTTTCAATCCAAGTGGCCGAGCTTCCAAAACTATCAAAATATGAGTGGGTACAAGTACATCTTGACCCTCAAACTTTCAAAATAACTTCACAAAAAGGGGTGGGTACAAATAAACTTTGAACCTTTTTACCTTTTTGCTTCTTAAACCAAATCACTTACAAAAGACCTTATTGAAGCAAAGTTCATTTCAAAAGCATACTCGATGAGATAGTGTTTCCTGACTCCTATGAGCCATGCTCAAAGTTCGCATTGGCGTTATAAAAAGGAAATTAATGCCATATCCTAACTAGTGATTTAGTCACAAGTTATTGCGATATGCTTTTTCAATAAAACTTCAAAACAAACATGATGTTGTACTAGCAATTTCAGAATTTACACTTTCTGCATATAAATACTGCTTGATGTTATAGAAGTTCGCGAACAGCCACGAGAAGTTTAACCTCTGAGATTTGGAACTCTGTTGAAGATAATCATTTCAAAATATCAGTCCGGGCCATACCGCCTGAATATCATGATGAACTGGGGTAAGTTGTTCCTCAGTTGTTGTAAATGGAATAACCCTGAGGGGGCATGATCGAAGACTCATTACACAGAATACCTTCAATCTGGTCCAGTTACGTCGAGATTCTACCAATCTCTCAAGAGTTAGAAGACAATGGAACAGTTGGGGTGCCAAGTCTCCTGTAAAATCCTTTTTAGATGATTTATCTTCGTAGACCATGCAATCTGGGGCATTCGAGAATCGAAGACTTTTCCAACAGTTGATATTTGAAAATGGCGACTACCATGCAAGACAAAGCTACATTAACTTCACAACATCTCTTCACCTAATTTCCCGAAGATATTCTAATAGTATGATACTCCCCAGCAAGTTTTCACTCTAGGAAGTCATGACGATTCCCCAGTGAATCATTATTTCAAGCAATTATGACAGGATCAGTGCAAAATTTCAGCATCTGGTTGACCTAAGGATCCCCAGTGAATCCCCTTGGTCTCAACCTTCCCCGATGAAGCGAGTGTTTATTTCTCTCCTCGGTGTTTTCTCAAGATTTCAATTTCTCTCAACCATGGATGTTTATTTCATCCCTCGCAAAATTCTACTCTAACGTCTACAACTATGATTCTTGGTACAAGCTTCCCCAACGAAGCGGTGGATATTTATTTTATCCACGTGATTGCTTCGTCTATAGCATCTACCACTACTTCGGATTATCTCAGTTATAGTGGATATTTATTTTATCCCCGTGATGCCTCATATATGGCATCTACTATTACTTTCTCACTTCAGCCTATTTCGATTAGCAGTGGATGTTTATTTTATCCCCGCGAAGCCTCGTCTATGGCATGTACTATTACATTCTCACTTCAGCTCACTTCAGATTATAGTGGATATTTATTTTATCCCCATCGAAGTCTTTCCAAACAAGAATTTGATCCGTTCCCAGTGGATCTCTCTGACCTAGAGCAATCATATTCATCTTGACGATCCCTAAGTGAAGTCATGATATTATACCCCCAAGTGGATTGCTATTTCCCCAGAGAAGTTGGAAACTTTTAAAGCTTTAACCTTTTGTTCCACCTTTGGATTTCTATACAAGCTTGACAGATGTATCTCTCGTGCAGAGGATGAACAGGCTTCCTCGTTGCTTTTTTCTCCTGTTTTCTTTTTTGTCAACATAAGCATAAGCATCGCATAACATCATTTGCATTCGCCTCCGTGCGTGTTTTCTTTTTGTTTGTTTCTTGTCGCTTCATCTTGATATTTGTTTTTGTTTGCGCCATGTTTTGGGTTTGTCCGATCTCTCCGAGTAGAATCGCCAGCCTTAGGCAGAAAATGCTATCATTTCTTTGTTTCCCCACAGAGTCCAACCCTTGTGGATGATGGTTATTTCAGTTATCCTTTTCCATGCTTGGATAAGATAAAATCGCCATTCGAGTTCATTTCTCAATGGTGGGTCTTGTTTGACCGTTTCCTTCTAGCTTGATCCTAGATCGAACTTTGGTTCCTGGGGGTGCCGCCTTTAACTATTAGGTCTTCGAACCTATTTTTGAGCGTGCATTTATTTTACATTACGTCTCATAGATTAATCTTTTATTGATCCTCTTTGAAGAATCTGTTCTCCAACAGTGATTGATTGGAACGACGTCTCTGTGGAATCTAAATCCAAACAACAAGTGGCAGCCTACATCCGGAATTTTACTCAACTACATTGCAAATACAACTTATTGCTACTCTCAGTCAGTTCTCTCCAGAATATTCGATGGTGGCTCTCCAGTGAAGTGGATCTCTTCAGACTCTTCAACGGTGCTGCTCTTCAGCGATGTGTATCTCTCCAGACTCTTCAACAGTGGCTCTCTAGTGAAGTGGATCTCTTCAGACTCTTCAACGGTGCTGCTCTTCAACGATGTGTATCTCTCCAGACTCTTCAATGGTGCTGCTCTTCAGCGATGTGTATCTCTCTAAACTCTTCGACGGTTGCTCTCTAATGAAGTGTATCTCTTTAGACTCTTCGGCGGTGTTGCTCTCCAGTGAAGTGTGTATCTACATCAGACTCTTTGACGATGTCACTCTTCAGTGAAATGTACTATTTTACCGACAACTACTTGACGAAGCCACTTGTTGTGAAGCTTTTCTTTCCCTAGTAGAGACAGTCTTTCTGAATCAACCTTCATTAAGGATCTTTTCCTACCTTGAACGTTATACACAATCTCTTTATATACAACCTTTGGAGCTTATCATTTGATTCTACCGCCGTGTGGGTCCTGCCCTGCTTTTTTGTTTAGACGACAACTGGTCACGCTTGAACCTGTTGTGTCGTCGCCCTGGTCTCCCCAGTGCTGTTTCTTTTCCCCGGTGCGTCTGGTCGTCCCCAGTGAGTTTGTTACTCATTGAGTTCGCCTTTCACTCTATGTTTGCTTTCGTTTTCATCTGCATCCTTGCATTTTTCATCCCATCATTTTCATCATGCTAGAGTTCATAGCATGTCAGCGTTAGGTCTAGGTTTTGTCCATAGCATTGCATGATCATTGCATCTAAGGGAAAAATTTTCGGTTATCTGTATTTAAATATCTTTCACCATGACCTAATGAAGATTTTCATCGTTCATGTCATCCGGTGAAGATATTTAAATAGGGGCAACTGTTGTACCCCAAAATTTTCCCTTAGATTCATTGATTGTCTGCATACCATATTAGGTCAATCATATGTGCATAACTAACCACTTTATCTAGTTTGTGTGTTTGTTTAATTTGTGAACACAGGTGTTGCGGCAGAAGATTCAAGGTTGTGTTGCGCGTGTGTTTGCGGAGATTCTCTGGTCTTTGCAAGGCCTAAGCATCGGAAGACTATCTTGCCTATATGACGAGCTACAGTTCAAGTGGTACTCCCACAATTTCCTCAGGATATGATACCGGTGATTAGCTAAGATTTATTTCGGATAAGCGCAGTTCATGATAGGTATGGATTGAGATTTCATCTGAGGAGTAAAAGCTAACAGTATTGGATTTAAGTTTGTCTCAAATAGCACCAGAGTCACAAGGAGTATGTTCGTGAGATTTTGGAATCTAAACTTCTAAAGCCCAAGTTTTACATGATATTTCAAGTCTAACTTAGATTAAACACATCAAAATGAGAAGTGTCATGGAAGCGTTATGGTTATAACATAATAAAGGACCAAACAGTGAAAAGAGAAAGCTTGGCTCATTGTAATTTATGGAGGAACCACCATTCAAATTTTTACAATATGTCTCAACGTTACAAGCTACAAAATTAACAATTTCATTTTATACATGCCTAATTCTTCCAAATTCCAACCCTTGAAGTCTTGATCCACCCGTGCCAAGATTTTTATTCAACTCCCATATCAAAAGTCCATTGTTGTGAAACAAGCATGCCAGCTATCGAAGGACCTATTGGATGATTTTGAAGCATGTGCTGAAACTTTCATACAAATCCTTTCAAAGCCATTTGTGATCACTATTACAGAGCCTGCAGATAAGACGTGTAAATATGATGTTCTGCAACTAAAAAAAATTGCTTGGCACTTCTCATGCTCGGATACAACTACCTGTTGTTTTTAATTGCGTGATTTCCGCTACAAACTTCCGAAAAGCTTGTGCCTTAGTACGTCGGGTTGTCCTCCGCGACTTCAAATAGAGCCAATAACCTAAAGTAGCATATCTCTGGCCAAGAAAATCACCAAGTTCAACCGAAATTAATTTCCTTAACGGCAAGAAAAAAGAACGACGACGCCTTCTGCAACTATTGTTTTTTAGCCACCATCGCACCTGTAAAATGTAACAAGAACCGCCACAAATCGTATACGATCATCAGGCATATTTTTCAAACAACGTGTTAATTTACATGCAGACGTGTTTCAAACATATTCAAAAATGGAAAGATAATAAGGCAATCATGTCAGTACAGGCCATTCTCCAAGACAGTGAGGCTCAATGTGTTGAAAGAGACCCCAGCCTTGAATCTTTCCAAACAGGCAATGCCACACCAACAACCATACTAACACCATTCTTCGTTCATATCCTGTAAAATCCAAGAACCTACATAATAACATGAAAATATGGCAGCAAATCAATACACAAACAAGTAACAAAGACGGCGTATCCAGAACTTCTATCACAAATGCGAGAACTTGGTGATCTCCTGTTAGAATTCATGAAGACTCCAACTGAGGTCTCTACAATTTTGGAACCAGCAAAAAGAGGTCATACCTTCCAATCTAAATCTGGGATGTAGCTACACCCTTTCCTCCTCAAGGTTACATTCGTGTTAGTGCTGATAAGGGGCCTGTACGCAAGACATCCTTCAACTTCAAGGTTGGAAAAGACACATGTTTTAAAAGAAGGATAATATCAGGAAAGCTCAATGTTCAAATATCAGGGAAACATAGAGACTTGAATTAATATCTTACTGATTCAAAACCAATGAGGATGAAACATCCCAGCCTTGATCTCAAATTAAAACCTGCAGGGAATTCAAAATCACATTGATGTTCACGGTTTTGGCAAGGAGTGAGAATTACGCAGAACTAGAACACGTCCAAGTATGTTTGGATTAGAATGGATACAAATCGTGTTTCTTTCCATAAAAAATTCAGGGCAGCATTAAGTCAGACATTAGGAGCAACGTATTCGAACATGTTGGAACCAATATGGAAGTTCATTCAATATCATCAAACAAAAACCAAACACATTGAAATAAAAAAGAAAAAACCTTGAGACGCTTGTGATCCGAGAGAGTGGTTTGAGTATACCAATTCCTTGATTTGATCATTACTGACTTGAATGAGCTTGGTTTACCCTTTTCCAACTTGGAAATGTCAAAGCTGTCAAAATTAAAGCATCATGGGAGCAGTGATTCTACAGCATCATCGATTATCATGACACAATCAAAATTAGACCACAAACATAATGATTCAAAACATTCCAAGACAAGTTCCAAATGGAAATGGAAAGGAATTCACCACCACGTTACACATAGTCAAACACGACATTAATTGAGAATAAACAGTTTCCAAAATTTGAAGATTGCAATCAAGAGCAAAGTCATCAAGGAACTTTACTCCTTTCTAAAAACAAATCTCAGACGCATTCTAAGACAGAGCCAAATATTTCCAAAACTGTGCCATGAATTCAATCAATTCAAATGGAAAGAAAACATCAGCATCAAACCATTCCCAAAACAGTTTCCCAAACACATTAAAACAAAAATCCAAAACAAATGTCAAACGTGTCCAGACATAATTCAAAAGATTTCCTAAACAAGACCAAGCATGTTGACGTAGATGTGGCAAGGATTTCATCACAGAATCAATAGAATGTGGGCTATAAAAGGAGGAGATTCACAACAGAAGGGGGGACAGAAAAAAAGGTGTGAATGATTCAAACCAATCCTCAAACAAATTATTAAACACAATCAAAACCATTTTCAACATACAAACCATCATCAAATCACTTATCTTTGCAACGCAATGCAATTCCCCAAACCGTAAACCAGAAAATCCCAAATAATACGCATCCATCCAAACCATTTTGATATCATACAAATCTCACAGAATTTGCAACGAAACTCATTCATGAAGTTATGAAAATCACAAGAAGCTACACACCAGAAGCAGTTACCAAACAACAACATCAAGCAGTAACATACCACCAGTGTTCACAAACCAATACACAACAATGTACACCAGGGATGACAATGCACAAGAACACAAAGAAATAGGAGAATTCACGAGGAAGGAAACCGAAAGACTTATCTTTGAGGAGCCGTCATTCTGCACCAATCACTACCATACGCCGTCGTTGCGTCCACACTCCAATCGCGTACCTCCATCTTCGATCGCCAACTCGCTTCTTTCTATTTTTTTCTTGCTAATCAAACTTGTAATTGTAATCTGTAATACTCTCAACATAGTGAAATGGGGGTATTGGGTTGTGTGGGGTTAGGGTTTCGTTTTGCTTGCTTGATCAGAGAGGGGAGACGAGAGAGTCTGAGAGGCGAGAGAGTGTTTTCTCTCTTCCTTCCTTTTGTTTTGCGTATTATCATGCACACATGCACACACACATCACTTATCGTGCACCCTCACGTCGATCTGTTAGATTAGCAGCGTATTGGATCTAGAGGTCACAATCTGAGGGTCTATGATAGACCCTCTTCCCCCATGTGCACAGGATTCCTCCGTTTTATTTATTTCTCTTTTTTTTTTCTTTTTTATAATCAAATTAACTTTGTTTTTGTCTTTTTTCACATAACTAAAAAATAATAAATATAGACCTTTTTTTTGGAAGAATTAACTTTTTATAAAACATAACCTAAATTTTATTAATTAAAAACTTAGTAAAACCTTTTAAAAATAAAAAACTCCTTCTTACTAAAATATTAAAACTTCTTTAATTAATACGATAACCGTTAATCTTTAAGAAATAATCTCCTTTTAAAAAAATATAAGACATCTTTTTTTGTATAATAAATAATTTCTTAATAATTAAACCTCTTTCTTTCTCATGAATTTTAGAATTAACCTTTAGTAAAAACCTTTTTTTTTTAAAAAAAAAGAAGATTAATCTCTAATAACTTTTAAAAACAAAATATGAAAACCTTTTACTAAAGATATTTAATTTAAAATAACCTTTAACCATTTAGGATGACTTTTAATTCTTAAGAGATGACATAAACCTTTATTCTTCCAAATAAACTCTTTTCTCAATCAACTGTTCCTTTAGAATCCTTCATCGCGCGCCTGAGTGAATCACATGCTAAGTGTTACTTTGTGATTGATATCATGCCTTTGTTATGCCTTTATTTGCTCATTGATATACTTGATGTCTACTTGCTTGCTTTTTGTCAAAAACCTTTCAAAAATATAAAAATCCTCGATCCAACGTCGAGCCCATTTTCTACCCATGTAAGTCGATTGCCTTTAGGCATCACATTCAACCTTTTGGTCACTATACACTATACTAGCCCACTTTGCTAGTGCGCACAAATAATCATTAAGTTAGTCCCCCTCGACATTCCAAAGGAAGGTTATTAATATTGACTTCCATGTCATATGACTAACTCTTAGAACCCTTGGCCTTAGGATTCGGAGTCACCGTACTCCACGTCTCGCCGTAGACACTTAAAATCTTAGCCTTAGGATCGGAGTCGCCGTACTCCAAGTAAATTCTCCGCCGCGAACATTTACAATCCTACCCCTCTTAAACCAACCTACAACTTTAGAGTTGTCGCACTCTATGTAAGGTCTTGCCTAAGACTTTACCTCCCCTTGGAACCTTGACCCCGTCAAGAAGTTCCTCTTTTCAGAACTACGCATTACTCTGATTCTACTCCCGAGGATACGTAGGCACAAGGTGTGATACCTTGTCGAGTACTTAGATACTAACCCCTAGGGTTTTCAGCCTTTAGCATAGCACACTTAGCAAGCGAGTAAGAGATAACATAAGATATTAACAAGAGGTTCCCGTAGAGTACTACGGACGTTTAGGATGCTAATACCTTCCCTAGGCGTAACCAACCCCCGAGCCTTAGATCTTTAGGTTTTTTTTTTTCTTTTGAACCTTTCCTTTGGATAAATCAAAGTCGGTGGTGAACATTTAAAGAAATGTGATCCTAGTTAATCAATAACTATGTTATCCAATTCTCACTGCAACACTAATGGTTAAGGAACATTCAAAGTCAGCAGGTACATGTTAAATGATCCTATCAATGTAAACATACCATATGAAAACAAATGGAAGCAAACTATGTACCAAACAATCACACAAATGCAAATGAAACATTAATAATGCAATATGAATGTAAATGAATCATGAATATGGATGAATGCACATGTGAGCATCAAGGTCAGAATTAAATGGAATTTAAGAATGTATATGAATGTCATTAAATGATCATACAACTCATGGATGTAAGCATTTAGAGGAATAGAGCAAAGAGAAGAGAACAATCAACAATTGAAGTTCTACGAAGATGCATACTTGTAATGCAAGTAAGAAGTGAAGATGGAAAATGAAAAAAATCATGAAATAGGAATGCAAGTCAGCGGCTTATGATATTTAAGATGAGAATTTGAGGTCAAGAATAGAAGCATAAAGTCTACACAAGCCTCACATTGAAGCACATTAAAGAAGAAGAACAAACGAGTTCATACAAGTTCAAACTATGCACATACTAGCTAAAACAAACCAAAAGGAGTCATGTAAGTGGAATGAATCATGCATGAGCATCCAAGTCATTAGCATATCACCCTTTACATGAAATGGAAATCAAAGTAAGAATCCTATAATGTTCATACATAACTCACATCACTACTTGCTAAAGATTAAGAGCAAAACAAGTTCAAAATTGTCAAGCATGGATGACTTATGAAATGAGTGAAGATAGATGAAATTAGAATGAGTTAAAGGCATGTTAGACATGTCAAGGTCACACTACAAGAAAAATAGTGTTTTGCGACACATTGATTCCGACAGTTCCATAAAAACCGTCGTCATTTGTAAGTTGCGGCGGTTGCTACGACGGTTTTAGACAACCGTCGTTAAATTTTTTAAAAATTTAAACATATTACGACGATTTTGGATAACTGCCGTTAAATTTTTTAAAAATTTAAAACATATTACGACGGTTTTGGATAACCGCCGTTAAATTTGTAAAAAAATTAATTTTATATATTATATTAATAATTTTTTATTTAATTATTTTTAACTATAAATTAAAAAAAACTATAAATTATAAATAAAACTTAAATTATAAAATAAAATTTAGAAATTAATAAAATAAAATCAAAATTATATTAAACTCAAATTTATAAAATAAAATCAATAATATAAATTAGTAAAATAAAATAAAGTTTAAACTAAATTAATAAAAATAAATTAAAATTGAAGTAAAATTGAGTTTATAAAATAATATTTAAAAAGTAATCTTTATAAATTTATTAAAAACCTATAAATTATTAAAAACTTAAATTATTTTAAACTCATAAATAAAATATACTTATTTTATTATTTTAATTAAAAAATATAATCATAAAAATATATATAATTTTAAACTATAAATTAAAAAGTTCAAAAAACCTAAATTTATATATTTTATAAACTATCAAAATTTATTTAAACTATCAAATTATAAATCTAAAAATCTAAAAATACAAGTATAAAAGTATATATGATTTTAAACTATCAATTTTATAAAATAAAATCTAAATTATGAATTAATAAAATAAGGCATAAATAAATTGTTTTTATTATAATTTTTTTACTTAACCTTTTATTTTGTAAAATAATTTTTTTTTCAAATTTTTCTAAACGAATTTTTGGGAGCTTAAAGTTGTTAAAAAATCCCAAATCATCAAAAACACTTCTCCCATTTTTCCATGAAATTCTCCCGCATCTAAATTTTCTTGCGTGAATTCATTCCCTCCTATCAATATCAATATCAATTTATGTGTCACCGCGTGAAATCATTCTCTCGCGTCTTCATTTACGAAACCACCGATTCTTATTCCTAAACCTAACCCTAATTGTTCATCTTCATTTACGGCTGCATCGATTCATCAATTTGTGTATCTCCTGCAATGATTCAACTTCAGTGTATCCCTTACAACGACTCATCTCTTGTCTATCATTTACAATGATTGCTTTCAGTACCTTTGCGGTACTAGAAATTTCATAAAAACCAGCATTTATGTCACAATTCACTCAAACCTCATCTCTCACAGCCGCAAAACCACTATTACACACTCATCCCTTGATGTTTTTCCCCTCCACCCACCATCTCTATTTTAGTTCTCTTTGAATGTAAGTTTATCAATTTCTCTATCTTATTCTTCATATATTGTCTTCCATAGTTATTATTTTGATTTTTGGTTTGATACTTTTGTGAGTTTTTCTCATCGTCTGTTTCAGACTAAAACATGTCTTCAGTGTCTCAAGAACCACCACTCTCATCTGAAGCGCAAAGCAAGAAGGCCGCCAAGAAGAAAGCCACAAAGCAGGAGAAGCTTCGCTACAAACAAGAACTTGCCGCCGCTACCACTGCTGCATTGAATCTCTCGGTTGAAGATGATCCCCTTACCAATAATTATGGCTTTTTCTCTCACTGAGATCTAGTCAAAGATCTATGTTGATGTCCATGAATGGACCCGATTCGAGGTTCTTGATGATTCAGTAGCGAACAAACCGGTTGAAATCCCGGGGAGGCCACAAACTATTCCACCAGTGAGGAAGAAAACGGCGTTCTTGGTCATTAGAGAAAACGGTTTCACTGTACAATGTTTGGATCAGGCATAGCCTGAAACAGGGAGTGAGCAAATGGTGAAATTTGAGGTCTCGCTTAGTGAGTCTATTATCCATGCTGACAGTGTGGTTTCAATTCCAGCCACGCTTATTAAAGGTGTCACACAACAGGTTGGTTTTGTTCTCTTGTTGCTTAGCTTTTATGATTTTGTGGTGTTTTAAATTTAAAGTTTGTGAAATTTGATTGTTTAGTTTTTTATTATGATTATGTGTCATGTAATCAACCAATTCAGCTGCATATACTTGTTTTGTTAAACTTCTTATAGATAACTATCACTAAGTTAATGGTTATGTTAGTTTTAAGAGTTTGAACTTTGGGACTTCTGTATAAAACTCTTCTGAATTCTCTTAGGTTACCAATCATGCTTTCTAATACATAAATCACTCTCACTTATACTTTCATCAGTGTTGCTCAGAATTATTAGAGATGAAGCTCTTTGAATGTTTTTATTGAAGATCTTATGAATTAATCTTGATGGTTTTTCACCACTTGTGGTTGTATTATTGTCTTCTAATGAGAGATAAATTTGATTATGATCCTGAGAAATGAGATCTCTAGGTGAAATTTGGCCTGTGGTTACTGATTTTCTACATAATTGTGCAGATAAAATATATGCATTAAGAATTTGTCATGTAAGCGTAAGATAGAATTACCTCAAGCAAGAAATGTTAGAAAAAATATAGGTGAATAGGTGATTATTATGCATATCATTTTATTTATAATGTTTTTTTACAGGTGTATAATTTGATTGTGACAAAGCTAATTTAGTTGTTGTTTTGTTAGTGCAGAAACACTTCAAGCATCAAATAGTTTGTTGAATATTGTTGCTGCAACGAATTTTAATCTGTATTGAAACACGACATACAATGTTTCTCCTCTTTTGTTCATTGTTTGTGTTCTTATCTTAAATACATTGAACCAAATGGCCAAGCTACATTAGTCTATTCTTAATTGAAGTTTTTTATAACTAACAAGAATATTAAGTTGATCAAAAAGGCTGTTAGAGGTTTTATCTTTGATTTACTTGATTATGCTATGACTACCATTTGATCATGTTGTGATGCAATGGGTTAATATACTTGAATGATATTCGTTTTCTTCTTTTCTTTTGACTAGGTATTTTTTCTTAGCATAGATTGTTACTTTACTCATGACCGGCCATTTAATACTGAAACAGGACCCTGACTTCTCTTGTTTTATTGAAATAACTTAAATGCATTTCATTATGTTTGACTTTACCATTTGTTTGACTTTGCAGCAAGTGGCTTTAGAACATGGACTTATATTGGTAGATACTAAGTATGAATTCAGGAAGGCAAATGATGGTTCACATAGACACTAATAACACCGCCACACACATTAAGGACCAAAATGGCGATTTACCTTTTCATAGAATTGATATTGGCTGACATTTATTAATTAATCGTGTGTTGCTTTAGGAGTTCTTGAGGTAGTGGTTCAAAAGTAACTGCAACCCTTATGAAGATAAGGTAAATTTACATTTTCTTCCGCTAGTGATTTAGCGTTGTATCTTTAAATTATGCATCAAATCACATTGGTGGCTATTGTTTAGGTCCTTCTTGATGCTTCTGAAGATCCTTTTTTTGTGAATTGGAGTGGTGGTACGTCTACTGCTTTTGCGTAAATCTACATTATAGAAATCCATTTGTATAATTTTAGTGCTTAACATTTTGCTTTATTCATTTAAACCAGCATCATACTATTTTTATTTGTCAGGTACATTTTCTTATATGAGACTATAACAAAATCAAAGTTTGAGGTGCAATTAACCAAGGTAATCCATATATTATGTAATTCATTTCATTCTATTGTAACTTTATTCTATTATCAGTAAAAAAAATTGTCTTCTTGTAGGAACAAATACATGATCGAAGATCGCGAATTGTTGCATTTGCACTAGCATCTTTAAAGTAGTCCACACAAAAAGTTTGTTGTTGTGATCGCGATTTTTATTAGGTCACGTAAAATTTTCCTCAAATGGGATTTCAATCAATAATTGGGAAGGATTCTTAAATTCTACTTGAAAGTATTCATTAGGACCACAGGACTACCTTATAAAGCAGAACTATATTGTAAGTATTCAAAGTTTGATTTCGTGCATTCGCTGGCTTCTTTGACCAAATAAAATAAATGTTTTTTTTTGTCACAAACATGTTACTAATATACTTTCGATTTTTTCTATTATGAATGTTATCTCACTAGTTGAATGATATAATAAACCTGTTGGTTTTACAGGGAGATGGATCAGTTTGGTGTATAGGATTTCAGAAAATCCCAGGTCAAGATGTAACAATTCTAGGAGGTAATTGTATAATACCAGTTTGGAAACTTTATTTTCCGTCCTACTTCAACGCTGTTCGTTTCTATGATGTACTGAAAATATACATAGAATAAGTTTTGCATTTGATTGAAGACTGTTAAACTAAAATAACTGAGTCTTGAAGATTTATTAGAAAGATAGGTCTTATGTTAATTTATGATACTACTAACAACACTATTTTTTCTGGCAGACCTTTTATTGAAAGACAAATTTTTTGGCTATGATCTTGCCGGTCAACGCATTGGATGATTGAAAACTTCATACTCTTTGTTTATTAGAATTGTATACATACATATTTTTGTGTTTTCTAGACTCACGATTTAATGTTTGTGTTTATTGTGTGAATATCATGAAGATTGATGATTGCCATTAATGTAACCTACAATAGCTGTATTCTGAATCCTAAACTGAGTACAGTTTTTTTTTTTAAATATTTGCAACTTCCGGCAGTTCAAACCGCCACAATATACCTTAGATTTTTTTTTTTAAAATATTTACAACTTGCGGCGGTTCAAACCGCCACAATATACCTTCACAATCAACAATGAAAACAAAAATCATTAAACAAGTTAAAACGGTTGGAAACCGTCACAATATGGAGATTACGGCAGTTATCTACCTGTCGTGAAAATAACGACGGTTTGTACGAAATTTTTCACAACCATCGCAATACGGCCTCGCGATGCACGTTTCCGCGATAGGGTTGAAACCGTCGTAACTTACAAATTGCGACAGTTCTAACCGTCGTAATCTGCCAAAATGAACCGTCGCAATTTTCCAATTTTCTTGTAGTGTCAGAGGCTATTGACCTCTAGTAGGTCTCACATAAGTCCTAAAAGAAATAGAAGAAATAGATCACATAAGGTTCAAACAAAGTTAACAATGTTCAATTAGGAGATTACACATCAAAGTCATAATGCATAAAAAAATGGGAACTTGTGGGTCAAAAGAGCATTTACAAGTATATGAACATGTTATAGGTCCTATGAGATCATGTATAATGGAATGATGCAATAAGCAAAATCATATTACACAAACAAATGAAACTAAAACAAGTTGAGCAAGTGAAGACAATTTGTGGTCATATGAATTCAATTAAGTGAAAAGAAATTATGAGTCACGCATGAATGATTAGTGATGATGTAAAACAGAAAGTGAGTCAAGTTTGGATAGCTTTTAGGTTCTATAAGTCTTCATGAAGATGTGATGTGCAACACATAAGAAAAAGTAGACAAAGAAAGATCAAACACCAAGTATCAATCCATGTTCATGTAAGTCTATACAAATCAATCAAAGCTAGGAGTTAAGGACCTATAAATTGGTTTTAAAAGACCTATAAGGATGCCTAAACATGTATACAAATGAATGCACAAGTATCATGTTGAATGGTTACACAATGAACATAAAGCCCTAGCATTAGAACTCTAAACATCTACACAAACAAGGCGCACTTTAACAATTAACACAAGCATGGGTAAATGTTGTAAAAACTCAAGGGAAACAAGTGATATGGAGTGTAATCAGATGCTATACAATATGCAAAATAATGAGCAAAAATTCATTTGTTATCATGTTTAAACAAGACCTATAGCATGCACTATAGTCATTGAACAAACACATTCAAGATGACAATCAAAAGCCAATCAAATACCACCTAAAAAATCCCAAAAAATTACATAGTAGTTCTCAATATGTTCTAATATCTCATGTCAAATTCCATGTGAAAAATCAGTACCAGACTTCCTATAGAAAATGGTTTGTGTACCAAGTATCACAAACTATGCTCATTAAGGTACAACATAAAGAAAATTCCAAAACAGGCATTAAAATTAATCAAACATGGAAATAAAAATTACCAAAAATTAAAAGAGAGGGTTAGAACCAATCATGAATTTTCTCAGAATTTTTGGTAAAATGAAACTATTTTTAAAAACTCATTTTGAAACATGCATAAAAAATACAAAAAAACTAGAGAATTCCATTGGGGGTATAAAAATAGC
Source organism: Lathyrus tuberosus (assembly GCA_022829125.1). Lineage (NCBI taxonomy): Eukaryota > Viridiplantae > Streptophyta > Magnoliopsida > Fabales > Fabaceae > Lathyrus > Lathyrus tuberosus. The sequence continues at coordinate 3,045,879 of JALAZF010000363.1, forward strand.
AAACAATCAGTTCATAATGGCTTGGGCTCTAAAGTGAGGGGTGCACATAGCAACATAGGTCCAATCCAATAACACGTATTCAGATAAGGTGCATAGCATAGGGATCAGTCAACAATTTGACTCAATAAAAGCCATCAGATTAAGGCCATGTATGATAATCAACAAAGTAAAACAATCACACGTATCAAAATGCACCCACATGATATGATAGCATGAGATCACTACATAGGAGCACAAAAATCAAAATAACTCAGAAAAAACATCACGTGCTGAGGAGATGGCCATTTTAATGCGATGTTCCTCTCTCAGCCACTGGATCAAGGGAAATGGACGATCATGATTAAAACGTGCCTTGGCCGGATTCAGTTAGGGTTCAGAGGAGAGACGTCAGAACTTATCTCCGGTCATCTTCTCCGGTAGGAGAGAAACCGTGCGTGGTGGCGAAAATTTCCAAAAAATCCAAATGAATACATCAAATTAACCAGAATCACACGTAGATTAAGAATATGCCATTGTTTTTCCCTGATCATACATATACAAGCTAGATCGAAGCCATCTTCAGCTGCCCTAAAAAAATAAGAAGCTACATTCTCCTAGTTCTTTCACACAACAGCAATGCCTCTCTAAAGAAGACCCAAGTAACACCTAACTACGCATCCCTAGCCACAAGATACTATGCGAACGATAAGATTAAAGAATCCCACTGACCTTAATGGAATCTTGATGTATGAACTTCCAGAAACCCAACAACTTCACTGCAAGGACTTGTGCTCTACAATGGAGGCAAAATAAATGCCTTGAACCTCTTGAATCTTGAGAAAAAAACAGAATCTTGCAAGTAAAGTATGGATTAGAAGGCGATGCTATGGAGCTTCCGGAATGTATCTAATGCACAGAGTAAGTAGCTTGATGCTTGGTGATGATGATCGTGGAAAGAAAATAGAGAAAGCTTCAAAGGAGAGTGAGATTCGAAGCTCTGAAGTTGAAAGCTTCAATGGTGGAGTCTTTTTGGTGATTTTTGATCTGTTTTGTGGAAAAATGGGATCTAACCGTTTCTGTTAGGGCTTATGAGCTTTTATACGCATGGTTTATGTATGGTTAGTGATTAATCATAGTTGGAAATCATGGTTAACGAAAAAGGAAGAAAAAGCAATGTCATGTTAAGCACGGGTTAGGAGTGTATGGGATGTGTATGAAGTGTTACCATGTATCACAAGATGATAACAATGATGTGTATGTTGATGGTATAAGTCAGAACCATTAAGTTTTTATTCTCTCTCTCTTTCATGGCCATTCATGGTATATATTAGCATGGGATGCATGGGATTGTCATAAAATGCATGGCCAAAAGGAGTAAAGTGGTGGTGAGGAGTATATGCGCAGGGTAAATGAAACTGATAAGAGCTTATGCACAACTCACGGTAGCAACTTTGGCAAGGGTTATTTCTAAGGATAATGGATGAAATGTCATGCTCTTTGGCTTTTTGGAAAGAGGGCCTGAAGTAGAGCAACATTGGTGTTGAAAACAATTGAAACCAAAGCTTGAATCATGGAGTAAAATGGTGTTGAATTCATGACATGGTATTGCATTGTTACCCAGGCTGGCCTGCACACGACTTGGCATTTGATAGTCAACTTTCTATCTCTTGATTGTCACCACTTTAACCCAAAATATCTTGAGATATGTTGATTAAATGGAAAAGGTCTCAACATCAAAGTTGTTGAGGGACACAAGGGGAACACTTTTCATGTTGGGCACTTTTTCATTTGAAGCTTGCATCATGGTGTAATTGGCCCTGAAATTGAACCTAACATGCACACCACCTATTTGATCAAATTACTGCGTGATGGCTGGTCAGAACTTGGTTGGCTGGCCCAAAATGCCTTGAAATCTCTCAACTTTAATCAATCATAACTCCCTCGATTTTAATCCAATGGAGGAGTTCTTGTTATGGTTTTGAAGCTTGGAATGTGAACTTTTAATAGGCCTCCTTAACGTTTGCATTTGGAGCATGGATCAAGGAGAAAGAATGCTTCAAAGATGGGTGTGCACCTTGCCAAAACTTGCCATTTTTAGAAACCCTTAATTTCTATTTTTGGAAACTTTCCACATCTTCTGATTTTTTGTGAATCCCTTAATATTTCTTGATCAAATATTCATCAATAACCATATTTGAGATGAGGAGCATGAAATTGACCTCAAAAAGGCAAGAGTTGACTTTTTCCTCTGCACAGTTGACTTTTCTCCAATTCTCCGGATTTTCAATAAATTGATCAATTGAAACCTTGCCAAGCCAAACTGATGGACAATTCTTCATCCCTAGACTCTTGAGGACATGTAGAATACCATGAGATCAAGTTTTACCCAAGAAATCATAAATAAACCGATTTCATGGCAAACCCTAGTTTTGAACCCTCAGTCTAGGAGAAATCAACACATCCTCCAAATCCAAATTCCTCTAGGTATAAGGTACATCCTTTCAAACAAAGATGAGATGTACCATTTAATTATGATAAAAGCTTAAGTATCTTTACCATTGGGGTATTATACTCAAGAACTCCAAAACCCTAGTTTTGCACTGGTTAGGATGATGAGATTCCCCTGCATTCTCTTGTTAAGCTTGATCATATGATAAGGTGATGACTTAATTTAAGATCTCTTGAGGCCCAAGGCTCCTTGGATTTGATTTAGACACCCTGATCCCATGCTAATGAACCAATGAAATGCCAGGATGATAATGCAAAGCATGCAATGAAACATAAGCCAGTAAAAAACTAGAGGGCAAATTTTGAGGTGTTACATATATGTGTACAAGAAATTCATTGCCCCAGGGAGGATTAATTCCCGGTGAAACTTCTCTTGAATTTCTTCAAACCATATAACTGTTCTGCAAAGAAAGGATTATTCCCGGTGAAACCTTTCTTGAACTTTTCTCAGGCTTGGACCCACAGGCTTCCTAAAAGCATCCCTGGCCTCCTCTTGGGCTTAGTACAAGGACCCTCAGGCTTCTTAGAAGTTCTCAGCCTCCTCTTGGGCTTAATACAAGGACCCAAAGGCCTCCTACAGGAATAGGATAGAAATTAGTCATATCTACTAGTTCAATGCTCATGAGAGTCATTATTCAATAACATCAGACCATTTTAGGGTTGACCTTCATCCCTTAACACATCAGCCTCCACTTGGGCACCATACAAAGATCATTCTCCAGCTAAGAGTCAACCTTTTCATACCAGTAGACTTAGAAAGTCTTATTTCCTCTTGGATATCACACAGAAACCCTCAAGTTTCCTAAAAAACATAGGAAATAGTTTTGTCATCTGTACATGTCTAATCCCCAAGAAAGTCTAAATTCCTTAAGGTCTCCAAACTCACCTTGAAATTTCCTTGATCCCCAACAAGGTTCAAGAAATCCCCAATCAGGGTCAGTATACCCTTAACAAACCCCCAGCAAAAATTAGAACCTCATGGCATCTGATATTTCAATTCTTCTTCAATCCCCAGCCATAGTTGATTTTCCCTTTGGATTCCCCAATATATATTGGTTCTGTCTCTGGATCTCAACAATCCTCAGCAGAAGTTAGCCTCCTCTTAGGCTTCATATAATAATTTCCACAACCAGCCTCCTCTTAGGCTTTATATAATGATTTTCCTCAGTAGAGTTAGCCTCAATCTTGGGCTTTGTACAAAACAGATATAAACCTCCCTAGTGGAGTCAGTCAACTTTTAGCCTCAATCTTGGGCTTTGTACAAGATAAATACAAAACTCCCTCAGTAGAGTCAACACCTTTTAGCTTCAACCTTGGGCTTTGAACAAAGCACACAAAAATCAACAATCCCCTCAGATGAGATCAAGAATTCTCTCTTTAGGAAGACAATTTCTCTGTACATCACATATAAAACAAACAATCAAAAACTTACTTTCAGATAACTACTGTAAGTGGCACACTTGTTGATTCAAAAATCCAAGTTGTAGTCTGTAACACCCCAATTTATTTTAATTATTTTTCGTAATTAAAATTGTATGAAACGGTGTATTTGTGTATGACTAAGTGTGTTTTGGTTGAAGTTGAGTTGGCCTTACTATGGGGTAGTAACCTTAGAATTGTAGAGAATGAGGTATTGGGGATGTGTAACCAATTATGTAGAGGTGAGAGGTGTGGTTAGTATTTAATTATTAATTTTAATAATTTAATTGGAATTATTTAGATTTAAAAATAATTAGTTTAATTATTTTTATTATTTAAAATTGGATAATATGAGTGGAGAGTAGTAAGGGGCAAGGTGGTCCATTCATGAAGATTAGTAAGGGTATAAAGGGAAAATCATAATCGAGGTCTAAGGGTTATAGTAGGAAAAGAAAGAAAATTGGAGAGGAGAATCATTTGGGGGATCAACCGTGTTTTGGAGAAAAGAGGAACGGAAGAGAGAAGTAGAGCTAGGGCTTACAGAACTTCGAGGAATCTTCATCTGAGGTAAGGGTGGGGTTCTTTAATCTCTTAAGGGTTGTATAATGTATGTATGAGGGTAGGTAAACCTTTAGGATTCCCCTATGTGTCATTGTGTGGTTTCGAAGTTGAGGTTTTCCGTGTCGGTGATTCTAATAATATGTGAATTGTACGAATTGATTAGTGGAATTGGGATTTTGTGTTGAAAGTGTTGTTGTTGTATGATAAAAATGTGATTTATGTGTATTCTGGACTGTATGGTGTTGAAATTGTGAGAATTTTGGGGTCTGAGTTATGTAGAGAATGCAACTGCAGAATTGCAGTTCGCAGGGATTGTCACACCCTTATTTTCACCCTTGCCCTAGCCTTGCATTTCATGGCATCTCCATCTTATAGGCATCCCCTTAGGTCATTATCATTCACGCTTTGCTGTGGTTCTGAGGATTTGGACCAAGGTCTGGGTTTTCATCAATCAAGATAGAGGAGTTGAATTTCTTAGCAATGAGCAAGAAGATATCCTCAACATTGTGGCTTTCTCAAGATACAAGGGTTTCTGGGCAAAGCAACCTATGGTGGAATTCTTCGACAAGACATGTTGTCGTGGCTCAATTTACACCTCAAGGCATCCATACGAGCCTCTTGGCTCCTCACAAGTCATGTCAAGAGCCTCCTAAGTGGGTAGAGGGAGTTCTGGATTCATTTGGCCAAAAGTCAACTATGGCCCTACAAAAGTCAACATCAGAGATTTATGGCCAACTTCCATTCCCTCATTGTCTAAGTTCAGTACCACGAGGAGGAGTTGAGGTCCATTCGAGATTATCTGTACGAGCGTGTATGCTCAGTATTGGTTGAAGTCCAGTTAGGTCTGGCCTAATCTTGGCCAGACGAGTTTTGTTTCAAGATCAAGGCAAGGGTGTGATTGATTCAAGTGTTTGTGTCTGAAGTTTCAGTTAGATTTGGTGTACGGGTTCAAGTTATTCGTGTATGGATCAAGTTATTAGGATGTGTGTAAGTCGTAAATCAGATTTGCTTTCCAGAGTTTGGTGCAGTGCATCAAGATTTATGGTTCAATTCATAATCCTCTGATTTTAAAAGCACTTTCTTGCTCAGTTGGTTCATAAAGAAAGATTTTGGCTTGTCAGTACTCGAATGGTTAGGTTCAGATGGATTCATTTATTTTGATGCCATTCACCAGAGATTGATTCAAGAGTTCCATTCAATATCCAAAATATACACAAGAGAATTCTTTTCATATTGCAAAGTCCATCATCCAAAAAGCTCATCATAAGAAATGTTTGCAAAATCAACAGCTTTTTTTCGAGAAGTGGCATTTGTTTCTTCCAACAAAGTTTGGGAATAATGAAGATTATTGATCACAAGGGTACAAGGAGGCGTTATGAGAATCTAATTCAAAACAAACAAAAAGAAGGGCCACGTAATTTGTAATGATCTTCAAGCTTTTTCAAGGAAAATTCAACGAATGATATTTCATTGGTTTCAAAGTTCTCAAGATCAAGAATAACCAATTTCCAATTGATTGGATTCCAAAAAGAAAATTACAAGATTCTATTACATCACATATGATACTTGGTTACAAATAAATCATGGCAAAGTGCAAAGAGTAGTGGACTCGTATCACATTTAAACCAAGTCATGAAAAGCCTTTTGCAAACCATGTGAACATTTTGTTTAATGCTATTTTTTGGGAGATTTAAGTTTGAACAATTTGAGTCATGTTATCTTCAAATCACATTCAAAGTTCTTACCATTCATAAAAACCATAAAAGCCACAGTTTGTGTTGTACAATTTTATAGGCAATTTTCATCCTAAATCATGATTTCAAAGCCTATTGTATCTTTACACAAAGTACAAATGAAGGAGGAAAGGCAAGCAACATAACTTGCAATGTTAAAATGAGCAGTACACCAAGCCACATTCCACATGCCAAACCACATATTGATTTACGTTTCCAATTCCATATTTTTCACATACACAATACACTTCTAACAATTCATAACTGATTTTGCCATAAGTTTCAAAAAAAAAACAGCTTACAAAATTCATCACACAGGACAAAACCAAATGAACCGACCCTCTTTTTTCACAAATTGTACACTGCCATGATTCACCAAGCCTTGCAATGCTACACTTCATCCTTCCTGCTTGAAACCTTACGAGCCTACATATAAAGCCAAAAACCTACAAAAGCCAAAACCTCCGACCGTACCTCACTCTGCGTCAATAGCGACAACACCATACTAACATACCACTCCAAAACAAAACAAAACTTGTGGACCACTTGGTACACCAAGCAACAGACCCTGCGTACCATTCTACACCTGAAAGCTACTACACAATAACCAACAGCAACAGGCCAATTTTGCAGTGAGAAAATTACAAGACAACAGCACAACAGTGACATTTCAATAAAGCAGTAACCCATCTGCACAACAAGGACGTAGACCTGAGCATTGACAACAACAATTCAGCAACAAGTATCTTTTACAAAATAAAAACAAAGTTTTGAATTTGGTTTTAAAAAGAAACAAGAGAGTAGCATAAGAGAGGACAGGGACCTGGAAGGGAAGGGGGAAGCGATAGCAGAAAAACTAAAAAGAAAAAAAATACATAACTTACCTTGCTATTGGAAATAGCTCGGTGACCAAAAACCTTTATTTTTCTCCAACAATTCACAGCCATCAACACAACCACGACTTTTCTTTTCCTTCTCCATACCACTTTCAACAACAACCTGCGTTTCATCTGCCTATTCCACAACAACAATCTCCAAAACTCGCATCTCCGCCATGATTCACCAACATAAACCATCAATCCTCACTAATCCACCATAACTCACCGTGCCGCCCTCATAGGCTCTCCTTCATACACCATAGAAACAACCACAATCTTCATTCATCTTGTCAAATAAATTCCATTCCTCTCATCATCCTTCCGCTACCTCTCCGAAACACTTTCACCTTCCAAAAAACTCAGCTAACACACCACTGAACCACTTCCTTCAAATCGCCTTCCTCAACTACTAACAACAACAACATTGCACCACCACCTCCATTAAACGACAACGCCGCTGCGAGACAGAGAGAGAAATGGAGTGTTAGAAAAGAGCGATCAGAGAGGTTTGCGCGAAAAAACAAGTTTAAATGGAGTAGAATCGAGGATTGAATCGTGAGAGTTTTGCGGTTTCGGTTCGTTTTGTTTTTTTCTGAGCGTGTGTGTGAAACTTCTTTTCTATTACTCCTTCTGTGCGTGTTGTTTTGATACGGCTGGGATGCAGGGTTTCACATAACCCTTTTTGGCCAAAGAGAAAACGAATTGGGTTTGGGTTTGGCTATGGCCCAACTTTCTTTTCACACCAGCCTGATTTGTTTGTAGCTTCTTTTTTGTTTGTTGAGTTTTAAATTTTTTTCTTTTGATTATCATTTTAGTTTAGATATATCTTTTAATTAAGTTTTGGTTTTGAATATTTAAACTAGTTTTCTAAATTATATTGGTAGTTTTTTTTAAGATTTGTATAAATTCAAAAATATTTTCTTAGTCACTCTTTGAATTAGTTCTTTTGATTTTGGTTTGTGTCTAGATTTTAAATATTTAGGATTTTATCTATGATCATTTATTTTTTTTTTCTAATTTTCGTTAAGTATTTTCATTAATCTTCTTGACTTTTAATTGTTGTGACTTGTAACTTAGATGCAATTTGTTTGATCTCGTGATCTCGATTCTTTAATTTTCTCTTGACTTTTTGTGCTCACTCATTCCATTTCTTTCATTATCTTCTATTTCTAAGTCAAAAACCTTGGTCTTGTACCAAGTGCATTTTCAAAACATTTTCTTAATAAACTTAGATGGTCGTGGAGTGGTTAGGCAAAGGCCTTCTCCTATCCCGAGTGCTTGACATTACCTTTAGGGTTCACTGTCGTAAAGCACTTACCATCTAACTCAAAACACCTTTAATAAGAGAATAAAGTTCTCTTTGTATTGAACTAAAGAGAGGGGATTTGGTGAAGACCTCTTCCTCTTCGAGTATTAGGATGCTCACTTTAGAGTGTGTGGTCTCGATACTCGTCTTTCAATACGAAGCCGTGACTATATTCGCCACACAATTTTCATAACAAACCTTTTGAGATAAAGAATTGGGTACTACCCGAAGGGGTTCCTATCCGAGGACTTATTTCGCCCTTAAAATTAACTTTCACAAATCAAATGTGACATCTTGCCTTGACGGCGAAAATCAACCTTTTCAAAAAGGACATGTTACGTCCGTTTTATCGCAAACAGGTAACGCATAAGACTCCACGAGTGAGCCGCAAAACACCTAACTGCTAGAACCCACACGTTAACATCGTCCATAAAAAACACCGACAAATTGTAGGTCTAACTACGATTGCTCTGATTCTTCATTCTCGTCCGAATGTAAGATACGTAGGCACAAGATTGCAATGATCTTGGCGAGCCCCCTTCCATCTTCTTCACCCGTAGTCCTCCGAACTACGTTGACTCTGACTTTCCCATTGCACAAGGGAATACGTAGGCATATGACCGCGAAGTCCTATCGAGTCCCCTTTTCTTCTCCCCACCTTTTATTTTATTTTCTTTCACATTCTTTGGTTCTCACCCTTCTCTTTCCCTCTTAGAACACACTTAGAAAGCAATATCCTTTAGCAAACATCCCAACACATAGACAAGCAAATGGTTCCCATCGAGTACGATGGATGTGGGGGGTGCTAATACCTTCCCCTCGCATAACCGGCTTCCGAACCCTTAATTTGGTTGTGAGACCATCTTATCATTTCTTCTTTGGGTTTTCTCGATGTTTTCCCTTCCCTTAATGGGATAAATAAAGTTCGATGGCGACTCTTCTGTTTCTTCCTCTTTTCGCCTCCGGTCGACTATTTTTCGAGTAGCGACAGCTGGCGACTCTGCTGGGGACTGGAAAATCCCTAAGCAAGCCAAGCCTAGTTTGTTTGTCGTTTGTGTGATTTGTTTGCTTTTATTGCTTTGTTATTTGTGTTTCTCTTATTTGTTGGGTTTATTGGGGATGGTTTATGAAGAGAAAGGCTTTCTACCCGAGCTTTTCGAGTATACACTAAGCTAGGAGGTGGTTGCTTACTAATTTGCGAGACTTAGGACTCGTCGAGTTGGTTTGACTTCCACAGCTCAGATGAGGCCCCTTTGGGAATGATTATGTCTTACGATTAGTCATAATGGCGTCTTTGTTTCCGACCTGGGAGCCCGTGATTCTGAGGACCTTTAGAACCCTATTCCAAATGTTACTAAGGCATAACTCCGTGCTCATCCTTTGAAGGGATTACCGTCTTACGAATCGTCGTTATGATGGGAAACTTTTGAGGGTTAGTGCATGGGACCTTGTTTGAAAACCCTTGGAATTCCCTGTTATAACCCAATAGATTGACTACCCGAGGCGAGAGATATCTTGTTGTATTGTTCTGCAGAATCTACGACCTTGATACCTGTGGCGTGAACCTCTGATCTTTGATCCCATGTCTTATTGCATTCATAACATTGCATTTGCATAAGCATATATGTATCATTCTCCAACTAAAAATCGAGAAGCTCATTCAGTCCTTTGTCCATAACCCACAGTTGATTTCTCGACACTCGCATTGAACTTGTGGTAGATGTGAAGCATTTGAAGCTAGTGGAGCATAGACGACTTGAAAGGCCAGTTAGACAAAGCAAGTTGGAAGCTGAGGTAGCCATGTCAGAGAGCAACCGTCAGAATGTTGATCCCCCACCAGGATTTACTGTGACAAGTAATCCACTGTATGATCTTCTGCCTGATGATGGTCCACCACGAGTAAATGTTCCTACTCGACCCCAGAGGAAGCCATTGACTGATCCTATGAAGGAAATACTTTGTTCCATTAAGGAGAAACTCCAAGCTATGAAAGTGCATGATACGCCTGGGCTCGATGCTGCTGATATGTGCCTAGTGCCAGATTTGGTAATCCCTCCAAAATTCAAGGTACCCAACTTCGAGAAGTACACAGGCCTTAGTTGCTCGAAGCGTCATTTGGTGATGTTCTGCCAAAAAATGACCACATATACCCATGATGATAAGTTGATGATTCACTGTTTTCAAGATATTTTGAGTGGGGCATCTTTAATTTGGTACATGGACTTAGAAAGAAGCAATATCCAATCATGGAAGGACTTATCCAGCGCTTTTCTAAAGCGATATCAGTACAATCTAGACGTGGCTCCTAGTCGCACGCAATTGCAAAGCCTATCTCAGAAGATTAGCGAATCCTTCAAGGAATACGCACAGCGATGGAGAGAATTAGCAGCTAGGGTGCAACCACCACTCTTGGACAGGGAATTGATTGACATGTTCATAAACAGTCTGCATGGCTCTTATCTTGAAAGAATGGTTGGCAGTACGCCATCAAGTTTCTCTGACCTTGTGATGATAGGGGAACGCATCGAGAGCTACCTCAAGAGTGGACTAATCCAAGATGTCTCAAGCAGCCAAGCCCGTGAGACTGAATCCCTCATTAACTCCCAAGAGGAAGAGGATGAAACCAATACAGTCATAGCAAATGCTGAGTATTCTCATGGTGTACCAGCAAAACCTTTTGGTCCCTCATCTTCTCAGCAGTCATCATTTCCAACGCCATGCTATCGTTATGGGCAACCAGTAATGCATATAGCTTCGTCCCAGAAACCGTGGATTGCTCCTCATGTAAATCAACGAGCCCATGGCCGAGGATATCAGAATCAGTGCCAGAGTCAGCATAGGCCTCGTAACAATCTAGAAAGAAGGAATGCTCATCTTCATACAGTCCCTATGTCATACAGTCAATTCTTGCCACATTTGATTCAAAGCTCGCTGGTGGTTCCCAAGTCTCTCAAGCCGTTGCCAGAGCCATACCCTCCTGGGTACGATCCCGATGTGCAATGTGGATATCATGCTGGATCAATGGGGCATTCGACTGAAGATTGCAAAGCCTACCAAGCCAAAGTGCAACAACTGATTGACAAAGGTTACATATCCTTTCTAGAAGGAAGCCTGGTTATGCACGTCAACCTCTCATCTGTTTGAGTTCAAAGACTACAAGGGTCATCTCCTCGAGCCAGTGGGTCAGACAGAAGACACCCCCAGGATTGGCAATTTTTTAGATCTTGTCATTTGTAGTTTCTTCTCTGTTAAGTGCTACTTGTTGTTAAACATTGTTGCTTACTAATGGTTTTGTTAATGTAATGAACGTGCTTTTTTGAACAAGTCCATTCGTATCCACTCATTTTTTCTCATATATTGCAAAAAATCACAAAAATTTTTTTCCCACATTTCACTCCCTTTATCAGTTGTTGTCTTAGTAAAGATTTGAGGGAGGATGATGAAAATGAAATACTCATAATTGCTAATAGTATGCTTTCGAATAAAATCCTGCTGATGATGTACAGGCATTGTTTCAAATCCCCTAAACACTGGAGAGATAAGGAGTTAGTCCCTAGTCAACCCCTTCGAGCCTAGAAGTGGGATTTTCCTTCGGATTTCTAAACCTTTACGCTTAACCTGGGGCATGGGTAGTGTTCAGTTATCCTAATTACACATTCGAATTTCAAGATGAAACCTTTTGTTATGGCAGTTATTCTTCAGAGACCAAAGACTTGGCAGTCACGACCCTTCAAAAAAAAAAGAGAGCCCGCTAAGTCCACCACCCCAAAGGGAAAACTTAGGCAAAATTAGGGCAAACCCGATGGACTAGAAAAGTGAAGTCGGTCCATGCAAAAGTTAGGGATCAAAAAATAAATGAAGCAAAAGAGGCCCTCAAATCCTCAGCAAAAGCAAAACCCGATTCAGTGGCCACTAAAATGGATTAGAAAGGTCACTGACATCCACAAAAACAAAATAAGGTGACTATCATTCCAAGCAAATTCTCCCTTACACCGTCAACCCTTTTGGAAGATAAATATGTGTAATATAACTGAACGTAGGACTGGAGTTCATCACGAAGAAGGGTGGGTACAAATCAAAATTTGAGCCTAATATCCTTTGTTTCAAACAACCGTGAACCAGACCATGTTACAACCCTCGAAAGACCTAATTGAAGTAGGGTTTATTCTGAAAGCATACTATTGCGAGGTTGCGTAAACTGACTCCCCGCAGATTTACTAATCTTCATCATTGGTGTCATATTCTTGCTATATCTTTCACACACCAGTAAATCAACACTGCGTTTGGACTAATGGTCCATTCGTCACACACTTTCACATCATTACAATAAGCGATTTCTTTCAAAACTTGCATGAATGTCGCATTAAAATTACCATTTCTAAGCGAACAATTTTAACTGCAAGAAAGTAGTTGACATCAAAAAGATTCCAACAAAGTGCAATAAGAGAGAAACTTGATCATTCGTTTGTGCTGACTCGAATCAAGACCTTCTCATAACCTTGTGAATTTGAGGAAGAGCATTCAAGAGTCAATTGAGCAAAGAATCATCTCAAGACTCCATCAGCCAAGGGTAGGCTACCCAGAGATTTCTGTGGTTAAGGGCAAACCCCTCCAATGCTCAATTAGCACAAGTTAAGTTGCTTCAACGCTCATTCTAGGGAAAGTTCTTCAAAAGCTCAAGCAAAGGCTGACTATTGCAGATTCAGACATTGGGGCAAGTTATCTCAGACCATGTCATGGTATAATCACCCCCAAAGCTTCCATTCGAGGAGGATTCATTTGAAAACCCTACATATTAGGGTAGATAAATTGCCAAGAGGCAGTTTCCCTCTATAATATCAAGATTGGTCGAGCAGACCCTGTCAGGCACTAGTAAATGTTGAGTTCACAACAAGTGTCAAAAAGCCTTGGGACAGAGCAGAGGCGCAACTAATATGCATAAGTCAAGTCGCTATGCTCATATTGTCGGTTGCGAAGCCATCATGGCATCTCAGTTAGAAGTGAGATTCTCTAAAGAGCAAGCACAACTTCTGCAAAGGACCAGACTTAGAGCATCTAGAGTCTCCACATCTACTGTCCGATCATATTATCATCGGGTTTTGAGTGTCGGGAAGTTAAGCTTATTCCCCATCCAACCCAAAGCCCAACCATACTTGGCACCTCCCACCATAAGCCCAAACATACTCGGCACCCTTAACCAGATACAAAATCCACCTTGCTTGCACAACTTTAAAGTCCAATTCTCGTCTGGCAAACCATAATACCCGTTCTCGTCTGGTAAACAACTTATATGCCAGTTCCCGTCTAGTCACCTATTCTTTAGCCATTTTAAAACCAGTTTTCGTCTGGTAAGCACCGTTTCAAAGTCTAGTTCCCGTCTAGCCAACCATAAAGTCAGTTCTCATCTGACAACTTAACCTTTTGCCACCAGTTCTCGTCTGGTAGTCTACCCCTTAAAAACCAGTTCTCATCTGGTAACCCTTTTAAAAGCCATCTTCGGTTGGTATCCTTCACCTTACCCATCTCCTTTTCCCCAACAAGCATTTCAACAAAAGCCCAACCATTCCTTGGCAACTTAACCAAAGCCCAACCATGTTTGGCATGACCGTCACTCCAGACTTTCATGTCCCCAGCATTTTGCATACATTTCTGCATCATTTGCACGCTTGTTTAGCCAGTTCCTGTAGAGGGTAGGGACATTCCTGTGGACTTTGTTCCCCCATCACTTGCTACTTAAACCCATTCCGTGTCTCCTTACCTTTCGTAAGGGATTTCACCGCCTTACGCGTGAAATCTTATTCGTTCGCTTTCCTTTCGTAAGCGTTCTCGCTGCCTTACGCACGCGACAAAACTTTGTATTAGGTATCTTTGATCAATTTGGACGCTTGATGCCTATGTGGCCAAGAACTGAATGGTCGCTACTCAGAGAATGTCACCTCCGCCGTTGTGCCTGTGAGGTCAATGATATTCTAATACCATATGCGAGTTGCCTCTGCCTTATGCAGGAAGATGGTTATTGCCCCTAACTTACCTTTTATGAGTCTTTTGTGTCGTTTTTCACGATGTATCTCCTCCTTTCCTTTTGCAATGTGTCCAGCTTACCTTTAGTAAGATTCTTCCCATGCCTTTTGCACAATTTCTTCCCAGCTTACCTGTTGTAGGTATCCTCTCTACCTTTCGTAGAAAGGAATTGTCTCCAAACCTTTTGTTATGGGGTCCTCTCTACCTTTTGTAGAGGGAATTGTCTCCTAACCTTTTGTTCAGGGGTCCTTCCTACCTTTCGTAGAAAGGAATTGTCTCCAAACCTTTTGTTCTGGGGTCCTTCCTACCTTTCGTAGAAAGGAATTGTCTCCAAACCTTTTGTTCTGGGGTCCTCTCTACCTTTTGTAGAAGGAATTTGTCTCCAAGCCTTTTGTTTTGGAGTTCTCTCTGCTTTTGCAGAAAATAGTATGATCGTCTTCTCTCAAGGGAGTCTCCTCTACTTGTTGTAGCAGGAATTTTTTTCTCCAAACCTTTCGTTGTGGGGTCCTCTCTGGCTTTTGTAGAAGGAAACTTTTTCTCCTAACCTTTCGTTCAGGGGTCCTCTTTACCTTTTGCAGGAGGAGAACCAATTTCTATCCTTTATTCTTGAGTCCTCTTTACCTTTCGTAGGAGGAATATCTCATCTTTTATTTCTTGAGTCCTCTTTACATTTCGCAGGAGGAATATCTCATCTTTTATTTCTAGAGTCCTCTCTACCTTTTGTGGAAGGAGTATCTCACCAACCAATTTCTAGAGTCCTATCTATCTTTTGTAGAAGGAATATCTCAACTTATTATATGTCACCAGGATACTGCAGGGATGCCTCCCCTTTCAAGGCTGGCAAAGCACTCGTGTTCATTCTGCATTGCAAGCATATCATCATATCCCTCATAACCAACTGCCTTTTTCCCAATGACAGATGCCTTTTTCAAGCCATCCCACCAATTCATCACTTTCATTCCACCTCCTTTTCCGGCTGAAAATTCTGGGTATTCTTATATTTAATCTCCTTGTACCTTGACTGTAAGAAAGTCTTTGCCACACTCACCTTCAAGTCCAAGAAGATTAAATAGGGGCATCTGTCACACCCTCATTTTCACCCTTACCCTAGCCTTGCATTTCATGGCATCTCCATCATATAGGCATCCCCCTAGGTCATTATCATTCACGCTTTGCTGTGGTTCTGAGGATTTGGATCAAGGTCTGGGTTTTCATCAATCAAGATAGAGGAGTTGAATTTCTTAGCAATGAGCAAGAAGATATCCTCAACATTGTGGCTTTCTCAAGATACAAGGGTTTCTGGGCAAAGCAACCTATGGTGGAATTCTTCGACAAGACATGTTGTCGTGGCTCAATTTACACCTCAAGGCATCCATACGAGCCTCTTGGCTCCTCACAAGTCATGTCAAGAGCCTCCTAAGTGAGTAGAGAGAGTTCTGGATTCATTTGGCCAAAAGTCAACTGTGGCCCTACAAAAGTCAACATCAGAGATTTATGGCCAACTTCCATTCCCTCATTGTCTAAGTTCAGTACCACGAGGAGGAGTTGAGGTCCGTTCGAGTGTGTATGCTCAGTATTGGTTGAAGTCCAGTTAGGTCTGGCCTAATCTTAGCCAGACGAGTTTTGTTTCAAGATCAAGGCCAGGGTGTGATTGATTCAAGTGTTTGTGTCTGAAGTTTCAGTTAGATTTGGTGTACCGGTTCAAGTTATTCGTGTATGGATCAAGTTATTAGGATGTGTGTAAGTCATGGATCAGATTTTCTTTCCAGAGTTTGGTGCAGTGCATCAAGATTTATGGTTTAATTCATAATCCTCTGATTTTAAAAGCACTTTCTTGCTCAGTTGGTTCATAAAGAAGATTTTGGCTTGTCAGTACTCGAATGGTTAGGTTCAGATGGATTCATTTATTTTGATGCCATTCACCAGAGATTGATTCAAGAGTTCCATTCAATATCCAAAATATACACAAGAGAATTCTTTTCATATTGCAAAGTCCATCATCCAAAAAGCTCATCATAAGAAATGTTTGCAAAATCAGCAGCTTTTTTTCGAGAAGTGGCATTTGTTTCTTTCAATAAAGTTTGGGAATAATGAAGATTATTGATCACAAGGATACAAGGAGGCATTATGAGAATCTAATTCAAAACAAACAAAAAGAAGGGCCACGTAATTTGTAATGATCTTCAAGCTATTTTCAAGAAAAAAGGTTGGTAATTTGTAATGATCTTCAAGCTTTTTCAAGGAAAATGCAACGAATGATATTTCATTGGTTTCAAAGTTCTCAAGATCAAGAATAACCAATTTCCAATTGATTGGATTCCAAAAAGTAAATTACAAGATTCTATTACATCACATATGATACTTGGTTACAAATAAATCATGGCAAAGTGCAAAGAGTAGTGGACTCGTATCACTTTTAAACCAAGTCATGAAAAGCCTTTTGCAAACCATATGAACATTTTGTTTAAGGCTATTTTTTGGGAGATTTAAGTTTGAACAATTTGAGTCATGTTATCTTCAAGTCACATTCAAAGTTCTTACCATTCATAAAAACCATAAAAGCCACAGTTTGTGTTGTACAATTTTATAGGCAATTTTCATCCTAAATCATGATTTCAAAGCCTATTGTATCTTTACACAAAGTACAAATGAAGGAGGAAAGGCAAGCAACATAACTTGCAATGTTAAAATGAGTAGTACACCAAGCCACATTCCATATGCCAAACCACATCTTGATTTACGTTTCCAATTCCATATTTTTCACATACACAATACACTTCTAACAATTCATAATTGATTTTGCCATAAGTTTCAAAAAAAAAAACAGCTTGCAAAATTCATCACACAGGACAAAACCAAACGAACCAACCCTCTTTTTTCACAAATTGTACACTGCCATGATTCACCAAGCCTTGCAATGCTACACTTCATCCTTCCTGCTTCAAACCTTACGAGCCTACACATAAAGACAAAAACCTACAAAAGCCAAAACCTCTGACCATACCTCACTCTGCATCAACAGCGACAACACCATACTAACATACCACCCCAAAACAAAACAAAACTTGTGGACCACTTGGTACACCAAGCAACAGACCCTGCGTACCATTCTACACCTGAAAGCTACTACACAATAACCAACAGCAATAGGCCAATTTTGCAGTGAGAAAATTACAAGACAACAACACAACAGTGACATTTCAATAAAGCAGTAACCCATCTGCATAACAAGGATGTAGACCTGAGCATTGACAACAACAATTCAGCAACAAGCATCTTTTACAAAATATAAACAAAGTTTTGAATTTGGTTTTAAAAAGAAACAAGAGAGTAGCATAAGAGAGGACAGGGACCTGGAAGGGAAGGGGTAAGCGATAGCAGAAAAACTAAAAAGAAAAAATACATAACTCACCCTGCTATTGGAAATAGCTCGGTGACCAAAAACCTTTATTTTTCTCCAACAATTCACAGCCATCAACACAACCACGACTTTTCTTTTCCTTCTCCATACCACTTTCAACAACAACCTGCGTTTCATCTGCCTATTCCACAACAACAATCTCCAAAACTCGCATCTCCGCCGTGATTCACCAACATAAACCATCAATCCTCACTAATCCACCATAACTCACCGTGCCGTCCTCATAGGCTCTCCTCCATACACCATAGCAACAACCACAATCTCCATTCATCTTATCAAATAAATTCCATTCCTCTCATCATCCTTCCGCTACCTCTCCGAAACACTTTCACCTTCCAAAAAACTCAGCTAACACACCACTGAACCACTTCCTTCAAATCGCCTTTCTCAACTACTAACAACAACAACATTGCACCACCACCTCCATTAAACGACAACGCCGCTACGAGACATAGAGAGAAATGGAGTGTTACAAAAGAGCGATTAGAGAGGTTTGCGTGAAAAAACAAGTTTGAATGGAGTAGAATCGAGGATTAAATCGTGAGAATTTTGCGGTTTCGGTTCGTTTTGTTTTTTTCTGAGCATGTGTGTGAGACTTATTTTCTATTACTCCTTCTGTGCGTGTTGTTTTGATACGGATGGGATGCAGGGTTTCACATAACCCTTTTTGGCCAAAGAGAAAACGAATCGGGTTTGGGTTTGGCTATGGCCCAACTTCCTTTTCACACCAGCCTGGTTTGTTTGTAGCTTCTTTTTTGTTTGTTGAGTTTTAAATTTTTTTCTTTTAATTATCATTTTAGTTTAGATATATCTTTTAATTAAGTTTTGGTTTTGAATATTTAAAATAGTTTTCTAAATTATATTGGTAGTTTTTTTTAAGATTGGTATAAATTCAAAAATATTTTCTTAGTCACTCTTTGAATTAGTTCTTTTGATTTTGGTTTGTGTCTAGATTTTAAATATTTAGGATTTTATCTATGATCATTTATTTTTTTTTCTAATTTTCGTTAAGTATTTTCATTAATCTTCTTGACTTTTAATTGTTGTGACTTGTAACTTAGATGCAATTTGTTTGATCTCGTGATCTCGATTCTTTAATTTTCTCTTGACTTTTTGCGCTCACTCATTCCATTTCTTACATTATCTTCTATTTCTAAGTCAAAAACCTTGGTCTTGTACCAAGTGCATTTTCAAAACATTTTCTTAATAAACTTAGATTGTTGTGGAGTGGTTAGGCGAAGGCCTTCTCATATCCCGAGTGCTTGACATTACCTTTAGGGTTCACTATCGTAAAGCACTTACCATCTAACTCAAAACACCTTTAATAAGAGAATAAAGTTCTCTTTGTATTGAACTAAAGAGAGTGGATTGGGTGAAGACCTCTTCCTCTTCGAGTATTATGATGCTCACTTTAGAGTGTGTGGTCTCGATACTCGTCTTTCAATACGAAGACGTGACTAAATTCGCCACACAATTTTCATAACAAACCTTTTGAGATAAAGAATTGGGTACTACCCGAAGGGGTTCCTATCTGAGGACTTATTTCGCCCTTAAAATTAACTTTCACAAATCAAATGTGACATCTTGCCTTGACGGTGAAAATCAACCTTTTCAAAAAGGACATGTTACGTCCGTTCTACCGCAAACAGGTAACGCATAAGACTCCACGAGTGAGCCACAAAACACCTAACTGCTAGAACCCGCACGTTAACATCATCCATAAAAAACACCAACAAATCATAGGTCGAACTACGATTGCTCTGATTCTTCATTCTTGTCCGAATGTAAGATACGTAGGCACAAGATTACAATGATCTTGGCGAGCCCCCTTCCATCTTCTTCACACGTAGTCCTTTGAACTACGTTGACTCTGACTTTCCCATTGCACAAGGGAATACGTAGGCATAGGACCGCGAAGTCCTATCGAGTCCCCTTTTCTTCTCCCCACCTTTTCTTTTATTTTCTTTCACATTCTTTGGTTCTCACCCTTCTCTTTCCCTCTTAGAACACACTTAGAAAGCAATATCCTTTAGCAAACATCCCAACACATAGACAAGCAAATGGTTCCCATCGAGTACGACGGATTTGGGGGGTGCTAATACCTTCCCCTCGCATAACCGGCTTCTGAACCCTTAATTTGGTTGCGAGACCATCTTATCCTTTCTTCTTTGGGTTTTTATGATGTTTTCCCTTCCCTTAATGGGATAAATAAAGTTCGATGGTGACTCTTCTATTTCTTCCTCTTTTCGCCTCCGGTCGACTATTTTTCGAGTAGCGATAGGGATTCGCCGGGCGAAGCGAGCTCGCTGAGAGGTCGTCGGGCGAATAGGAGGCGAGTGGAGGGTGAAAAATAGGAGCCCCTGGATTTTGTGCGAGGAAGGAATTAGCTTCTGCTCCGTCGGGCGAGCATGAGGCGAAAGGGGAATTCTCTGGGCGAAGGAAGAGTTCATCGGGAAAACGGGGTTTCGCTGGTGCCTCGTTGGGCGAGCATCAAGAGAGCAGAGCTAAGACGAATCGAACTTTCTAAAACTTTGAAAATTCGTATCTTTTGAACCATAGGTCCGTTTCAGTCACCGTTCGAAGCATTGGAAAGCTGGTTTCACATATTCTTTATAAAAATCAATTTCAATACCAGCATCCCAACACTTTGACTCGTTAATTGGGTTTTTGTGTATGTCGTTATGTGTCGTAAGTTGAAATAATGAGTTCGGTGGTATGTATGTGTGTTATAGTTGTGGATTGTTGTTGTTGTATGTGTTGCCAGTTATGTGCTGCGTGTTGAATAATTGTAGTATGAGTATTGACGCATTGATAGTCATATGCACTTAGTTGTCGTTGTATGTTGTCGTTGTATGCATGTCAAGTTGCATAAGTTGTGTGATAAGTCGTGTGCCCATGTGGGGTGTGAGCGCCTTATAGGGTTTCCTTGATAAGGAATTGTGTTGTCGTTGTTGTGGAGGTGATCGTGTGCCCATGTGGGGTGTAAGCGATCACAGATGTCGTGTTACCATGTGGGGTATGAGCGACTGATATGGAAATTCCGACGGGAATTATGATCATGAAACAATGATCGAATTGGTACCACATGCATTGAGTCAAGTCATGGGTCTCATTGCATTGCATCATGTTGTGTTGATTGTCTGCTTGTGTGGAAAATGCTATTTGTGCTGATGTTGTAATGATAGGGTGGATTGTGTAATGTTTTATGCTTTCATATTTATATTATACATTTCTTATATTGATTGAGAATCTCACCCCTTCTGTTTGAATCTTACCTCTACATGGGTAACATACAGATAAGCAGGATTAATACGGAGTTGAAGTTAGTGAAGATGGAGTCTTCTCTTTTATCTCGTTGAGTCGCGTCTGCTCTGATTGTAACACTGGGTTTCGGAACGCATGTCGTTGTTCATTTTATTATTTGTCGTCGTTTTGTTTACTTGCTGATGTTTATGTGGCATTATACATGTCACGTTTTAGTTAAATTCCACTGCTTTAGGAGGAAATTAATTAAGTATTGTTTTCACTAACAATATCTATGTGTTACATATTGAATGCATGAGCAGGTGTTTGTTGAATGTAGCATCCTAGCTAATCGTATGTTTAAATTTACTCTGATATTTAATTATAAATTGTCTCGGGGGTTTAGGGTGTTACATAGTGGTATCAGAGCAGGTCGGTCCGTCCGACCAAGTTGTCAAGTCGTTGTCGTGTGACAGTTGATTATTGTTGATGTCGGTTCCTTAACCATTGTATTCTATTGTTGGTGTGTAACAGATTTAGAATGGCTGGAAGGAACGATGTAGTGATTGCTGCTGCCTTGCAGGCTGTTACTCAGGCAGTATAGAATCTGCCTCATGCTAGTGAGAATGACGAGTTTTGGAAGAACATACTGCCTAGCTTCAAGGGAAGACATGATTCGGATGGAGCGCAGACTTGGCTTAAGGAGATCGAGAGAATATTTCGGGTAATGGAGTGTCCTGAGGCACAGAAGGTGCGGTTAGATTCTCACATGCTGGCTAAGGAGGCTGATGATTAGTGGGTTGGTACTCGTAAACTATTGGGAGCAACAGGAGAGGCAATTACTTGGGTTGTGTTCAGTAGGGAGTTCTTGAGGAAATATTTTCCTGAAGATGTCCGAGGAAAGAAAGAGATCGAGTTTTTGGAACTGAAGCAGGGTAACATGACGGTTATGGAGTATGCTGGCAAATTCTCAGATCTGGCTAAGTTTTACCCTCACTAGAGTGCAGCAACTGCTGAATTCTCAAAGTGTATCAAGTTTGAGAACAGATTGAGGCCTGAGATTAAACAGGCAATTGGTTATCAGTGGATCATAAGGTTTCTAGATTTAGTGGATTGTTGTAGGATCTTTGAGGAAGATAGCAAGGCTCGATCAGCTTACTACAAAGGGCTAACTGAGAGAAGGGGAAGGCAACCGATGAACCGTGGGAAGTCTTATGCAGCTCCAGTTGAGAAAGATAAATAGAAACACGCTGATGGCTAAAAACTAAGTGGGGGAGGTGCCTCTGCTCCTCTTAAGTGTTACAGGTGTGGTGAACTAGGTCATCGTGTCAGCGAGTGCACGAGTGACGTGAAGAAATGCTTCAAGTGTGGACAGGCAGGACATTTGATTGCGGACTGCAAGGTTAATGTGGTGACTTGTTACAACTGTGGAGAACAGGGACTTATTAGTACTCGTTGCCAGAAACCAAAGCAAGCTTCAATTGGAGGAAAGGTGTTCGCATTGATAGGGACTCAGACTTCCAATGATGACAGACTGATCAGAGGTGCATGTTATATTAATGATACGCCTTTGATTGCTATTATTGATACTTGTGCTACTCACTCTTTTATTGCTGCTGATTGTGTGAGAAGGCTAGGCCTTATTGTTTCTCCTATGAATGGAGAGATGGTTGTCGAAACTCCTGCCAAAGGGTCGGTGACCACTTCTTTAGTCTGTTTGAATTGTCCACTATCGATCTTTGATAAGGACTTCGGTGTGAATCTGATTTGCTTACCGTTGGGAGGTCTTGATGTGATCTTGGGTATGAACTGGTTGGAGTTCAATCATGTTCATATTAACTGTTTAAACAAGTCGGTGTGATTTCTTGCTCATGAAGAAGAGGAAGAAGATGGTTTTCTATCTGCTAAAGAGTTGAGAAAGCTATTAGAAGAAGAAGTTTAGGTACTAGCATTGTTTGCATCTTTGTCAGTGCAGAGTGAGTCGGTGATTAATGAATTGCGAGTAGTACGTGAATTTCCTGAAGTGTTTTCGGATGATATTACTGATGTACTGCCAGAGAGAGAAGTGGAGTTTACTATTGATCTTGTCCCTGGTACCAGACTTATTTCTATGGCACCATACAGGATGTCGGCATCAGAATTGACAGAGCTGAAGAAGCAACTGGAAGAGTTGTTAGAAAAGAAATTTGTGAGGCCAAGTGTATCGCCTTGAGGAGCTCCAGTGTTGTTAGTGAAGAAAAAGGATGGCAGTATGATGTTGTGTATCAATTACAGACAGCTAAATAAAGTGACGATTAAGAACAAGTATCCACTTCCAAGGATAGATGACTTGATGGATCAGTTAGTCGGTGCCCGAGTGTTTAGCAAGATTGACTTAAGGTTGGGTTATCATCAGATTCGGGTAAAAGATGAAGATATTCAGAAAATAGCTTTCAGGACTCGATATGGACACTATGAGTATGTGGTGATGCCGTTCGGAGTTACTAATGCACCTAGTGTATTCATGGAGTATATGAATCGGATTTTTCATGCTTACTTGGATCAATTTGTGGTTATCTTTATTGACGATATTCTAATCAATTCTAAGTCAAAAGAGGAATACGCTGAACATTTGCGGATCGTGCTGAAAGTGTTCAAAGAGAAGAAGCTCTATACTAAGTTGTCTAAGTGTGAATTCTGGTTGAGAGAGGTAAGTTTTCTTGGGCATGTTATTTCAGGTAATGGTATGGCTGTGGATCCATCCAAAGTAGATGCAGTTCTATAATGGGAGACTCCGAAGTCAGTGACTAATATTAGAAACTTTTTGGACTTTGCTGGTTATTACCGAAGGTTTATTGAAGGCTTTTCGAAGTTGGCACTTCCGTTGACTCAGTTGACGTGCAAAGGTAAAATGTAACGCCCGTTAATTTAATAAAGTATTTAATTAAATATAATTGTGGTATGTTGTGTTGATTCGCGTTGATTTGAGTATTTGTGTCGATTTAAGTTGATTCCGGAATATCGGAATATTATGTTGATGTTTCTAAGTTGGTTCGAGTTGAATTGCTTTAATAAGTTGATTTAAGTTGTGGAAATAATATTGAATATTTTCCGTCTATGGTTAAATATGTTGATTTGGTGGTTTGGACGATTTATTTGGTAGTCGATAATTAGTCGATTTAGTCGAGAGAATAATATTGGAATTAATATTATAGAATTATAAGAGAGTGTTTTAATTAAGTGGGCTCAAGTGTTGTGTTGGAAGTAGTAGAATAAGGGGTAAGAAGCATAAACCCAATAGATATTAGAAATTATAATATTAGGTTTATTAATTAATAGAAATAAAATAAAAAGAAAAGTGGAGGAGGCAGTAAAGGAAGTTAGAGAAAAATAAGGAGAAGAAGTTAGGGGTATCAGTAAAGAGAAAGATGAGAACGTGAGAAGTTGAGAACGAGGAAAAAGTTGGAGAAAGAGAGATACGAGAAGTTGCCGTCGGAAAGCCAAGTCGGAAAAGTCGACCGCAAATTCGAGCGACCATCAATTTAAGGTAAGGGTGGGGTTCGAATTTTATAACCATGAATAAGATGATTAATACGTAGGAATTGGGATCGGGTAGTGTTCATGTTGTTGTTGTTGCTGATTGGTTCGATCTTGTTGTTCTGATGTTGAATTGAATATTACTGCTTCTGTGAAAACATCGTGTTGTTGTGTTGATTGAAAAATTGTATTTCAGTATTCCTATGAAAATCTTGCTCTG
Source organism: Lathyrus tuberosus (assembly GCA_022829125.1). Taxonomy (NCBI): domain Eukaryota; kingdom Viridiplantae; phylum Streptophyta; class Magnoliopsida; order Fabales; family Fabaceae; genus Lathyrus; species Lathyrus tuberosus. The sequence goes on from JALAZF010000363.1 coordinate 3,070,684, forward strand.
GTTGATTTTGTGTGTGATCCGGTGTTAAAAACGGGAGTGAATCAATCCTGGAAAGAAAAAAAAGAAATTGGGACGAAAACTGCGTTTTAGGGGTGGCGCAGGCCACCCAAAACAAAGAAATAACATGTGGCGGGAGCCACAAGGTGCATGTGGCGCAAGCCACCTACCAAGGGAGTGGCGCAAGCCACTTAGGTATAGTAAGGGTGGCTCAAGCCACCCATTTTATAGGGGTAGTGATATTTTTGTTTTGTTGTTTTCTGGCAAGTGGAATTTTAGTCGCTTTATGCATGTAATTGGAATTAGTAACATGATAATTCATGTTGAGAGCCACCATAATCCATGATGAGAGCCACCATAATCCATGTTGAGAGCCACCTGATCATGTGGGGGCCACCTGGTTTTTAGTTTGTCTGTTTTAAGTAAAAATTCATATTTTAATATTTTAGGTGTTAGATATTGTTTTGACTAATTAAAATGCATAGTTAGATTAATTAGTAGATGGTTTTTATGCTGATGAAGGGAAATACATAGCAACTCAGGACTACCAGTAGTGTTGATTCTAGTAGAAAAATGAATTCTTAGCAGGATGGTATTTTGACAGAATTGTGATAACAGTGTGAATTTGGTGACAGAAAAATGTTGGAATCAATAAAATAGAATTTAACAAGAATAGTAGGAAATTATTGGTAGCAGTAATAGTAGTAAAAGCAGTACCGATTTAGTCGACCGGGTGAAATTACGCAGAAAAATTAGTTGTTCGGAATTTAACGAAAATTGTCGAGGTAGTTAGTAATACTTAGTAGGTGATTTTAGTCGGTTTATTTTGTTGAATTCGTATTGTATGTGTGGATTTCTTGTACAGTTGCTTATGTGGTTTTGTCCCGGTTTGTGGGCATTTTTAAGTCGTAGGTCGAAGGACCAATGTTGATGTTAAAGTTGTAGGTCGAAGGACCAATGTTGATGTTAAAGTTATAGGTCGTATGACCAACGTTGATGTATATAAGTTGTAGGCCTTTGGCCAAAGTTGAATCGTGTTGAATTAAAGTTGTTATGTGGTTTGTTATATGTTGTTCAGAGTTGGTTGTTGTTTTGTGTTGAGTCGTTGCATCATGGCATAGCATTATTAAGTTGGCCTGGATTGGCAATTTTTAAGTTGGAGCTGATGCTCACCACGTTGGCCTGAATTGGCAAAATTACTAAGTTGAAGGCTTATGCCTTGCAGATACCTCGATAACCTGGTATATTTTAAGTTGGGAGTTTTGCTCCGATGGTACCACATGCATATGCATAGTCGAGTCGCATCCTGTGTCGCATTATTTATGTTGTTTGTGTTGACTGTGTTTGTTGAAGTTGAGTAAGTTGTTCATGTTGCTTAAGTTGATAAAGTTGTTCATGTTGCTTAAGTTGATAAAGTTGTTCATGTTGCTTAAGTTGATAAAGTTGTTCATGTTGCTTGAGTTAATAAAGTTGTTCATGTTGCTTAAGTTGATAAAGTTGTTTGCGCTGGTTAAGTTGATGAAGTCGATTATGTTGATGTTGAAGGAGTTGAATATGTTGAGTATATTTGTTGAAGTTGATGAATGTGTTTACGTTGATTTCAGAGTTGAAGTTGGTTATGTTGACTAGGTTGATTATAGTGATTATGTCGTAAATGTTGATATGTGTAATAAGTCGATAAAGTATGTTGATAAATTGTGGATTATTGTTAAGTTGTTGTTGTTGTTGTTGGATAGTAGTGAAATGGTATGATTCTATCTAATGTATTAATTATCATACTCCTATTTATATTGTTCGATATCTCACCCCTTCTGTTTGAATGTTACCCCTATGTTGGTAACGTGCAGGTTAGCAGAGATGAAGGTCGTTTATCTTCATTAGTTGAGTCGGTGATGTCGCTCTGATACGTAACACTCAGGGGGATGAACGCTTAGTTGCTCTGTTGTTGTTTTAAGTTGTTTCCATGAAAATATGTTATTACTAAGTTGTTTAAGTTGAACAAATGATATATCATGTATAGTTGAATATTTGAGAATCCGCTGCGTAGTTGTGAAAATTGTTTTGGTTTCCAAGAGTGAATAAAAGTTGTTATTATAGTTTCATCCGAATTAAAAGTGTTATGTATCGATGTACTATTTGATTTAAATGAATAAGTATTTTAAAGTTGAAAAATGTGGCATCCTATTTGTATACCTGTTGATTGAATTTTTTTTTACTACTCTGATTTTCGATATAATTGTCGGGTAGAAATGGGGTGTTACATTAGTGGTATCAGAGCAGGTCGGTCTGTCCAGCCAATGTTGTCTAATGTCGTTCATTCCTTAGTACTCGACATGTGTGGGAAACACTGTCGGTGCTTGTTTGTTAGTTTCTGGTCGTTGTCTGCAGGCGTTGGTTTGGATTAAGTGGGAGAGAAGCTTGTCTCCCGGACGTGTTGTTGGTATGTAGAATTTGGTTCAAGGCGATGTTGATTGCAAGAGTGCAAATGTTGTTGAAGCGATATTGTTGCGGACCGGCGAGAGTTTAGACTCATGAATTCGTATCGGTCGAGTTTGAGAAGTGTGTGGAATATGGATGAGGAATTGATGAAGAATAAGGAAGTATTCCAATGAAAATGATAAGTTGATGGATCAAGTCGGTAGATTAATATGCCTTGAGTATAGTCGGATTAAAGTCAAGTAATTTTAGAGTTGGATGAAAAGAAAGGATTGTTGGTAGATTTTGGAGCAAGCGGGAGAGAGATGGAACTTATGTTCATCAATCTCAAATTCTGATTTTTGCAATTTCGGAGCAGCTGTCGGTAAAAGAGGCATAACTTTTTACTCGTGATTCCGATTGAAGCGGTTCTGGACGTTTTAGAAAGCTTACGAAATTCCCTACAGTTTGCATATACGATTTGTCTTCAGGAAATTTGTGAAGAGGGAGAAAAGTGCATTTTAATATTTGGGTCTGATGCTAATTTTTGGAAAATTCTGCATATGGAAATTCTGAACCAGTCCCGTTGTAAGGATGATAACTTTTTACTCGTAACTCGGATTCAAGAGATTCTTGAAGTTCTGGAATCTTTACGAAATTCTCTTCATTTTAGAATAGGATTTTGTAATTGAGAGGTCTGTATCAAAAGAGATATCTGTGGTTGAAGTTGAGCGACTACTGCTGAAAAATTTTGAAAGATGAAGCCGAGTGTGAAATTTTGATAAGAATAATATGTTGGTAATTATAAGGACGTGACGATATCTGAGAGAGCATCGAGATGCAATTTATGTTGAATAAGGAGAAATAAGTGATGATGTCGTGCGATAGTAATGTTGAGAAAAAGACGGATGGTTGATTTGCAACGTTAAAAATTTTAACTTGGATAAGAGTTGTAATTGGAGCGAGCCGAGTTGGATAGTACTTGAAGTAGTAGCGATTCCGGTGTTGGAAAGATATTTAATAATTGTGTTGTGCTACGAGCATGTATAAGAAATTATGTATTGGATTTTGGACATTTTGGTATAATTGACGAAGTTGAAATTAAGGAAACTAAGAAGACGTTGATAAGCCTCAGAGGGTTGGCGGGGCATTGTGCTTATGGACTTTGGGCACAAGTTGTAGTACGCTATTGTGTTGGGTAATGATGATTTATGCCACTGTTATGGTTGCCGGCTGTCTATTGACAAATTGAGGAACTGATAACCCTTAATCTCTTGTTGATAGTAGACGGAATCATAATTGATGGATAGATGTGTTGTGCCAACTAGTATAGTACGTACGTTAAATTGGTTGAAGTCAAGCCAAGTGCTTGTGGATTATTTATTTTGTCGATGTAGATTCATATATGAGCATATTAGTTGAATTTAAGGATGATGGCATGAGGTTGCGATTTAATTGATGAGTAGTATGGAAATTCGCAGTTGAGTTCTGGGTAATTTGAGAATTGAGTTGCAAGTAGAAAAAGAAGTGAAGTTATAAGTTGAATTGTAAAAGTGGAACTTTTGGTTGGTAAAGATGAGTTACTTGGTTGTGTTAATTCGGATAAGAATTTATGAAGAATTGTGTCAGTATGAGTAAAAGTCGATAATTTGGTTTGTTGGATTAGTTGGAAAGGAAAAGATGATTTATCTGGTTGAAGTTAATTGTACACAGGTACCCTATGTTGTTGTAATGATGTTGCGTGTTTAAGATGATTTTTGAGGAACATGTAAATAGGAGATGGTAAAGTTGTAGTTATGTTTTATGATAATTGGGAAGTAGTCGCCGTTGTAATTATGTTGAATGTTCAGAGGTGTTGTCTTACGGATCTAGGTTCGAAGTATTCGGTAGCTACAAAAGTGTAGAATACCGTTGGGATGAAATTTTCGAGGAGTTAAGTCGAAAGTCTTTTGTTATGTCGGTTTTGGCGATTGAGAAGTTGGAGTTAAACTGGGTAGACTTGATACTATGCAAGTAATCAGAGTGCGCAGCGAACGCGTGGTATTGTACAGTTGTTCATGCGTGAGCAATAACGATGTTGGTAGTTGGTTGCGTTGATGCCGTGTTTAAGTTGTGTGTTCGTATGTTGTTGCGTTCTAGTTCTTAAACCGGCGAATTCTTAAGTTGGTTACTCTTTATGTTGTGATGTTAAGTTGTCAGGTGTGTCGCATGAGTAGTATTCGGGTTGTTTTTGCCGTTGATGTTATGAATTGTTTGTATTATACGTAGGTTGCCTTCGGAGATGAGAGTTGATTAGTCGGATGGAATCACATAGTTGGAGTAGTTGTATCGGATGAATTTTCGAGGACGAAAATGTTCTAAGTGGGGGAGAGTTGTAACGTCCGTTTATTTAATTAAGTATTTAATTAAATATAATTGTGGTATGTTGTGTTGATTCACGTTGATTTGAGTATTTGTGTCGATTTAAGTTGATTCCGGAATATCGGAATATTATGTTGATGTTTCTAAGTTGGTTCGAGTTGAATTGCTTTAATAAGTTGATTTAAGTTGTGGAAATAATATTGAATATTTTCTGTCTATGGTTAAATATGTTGATTTGGTGGTTTGGACGGTTTATTTGGTAGTCGGTAATTAGTCGATTTAGTCGAGAGAATAATATTGGAATTAATATTATAGAATTATAAGAGAGTGTTTTAATTAAGTGGGCTCAAGTGTTGTGTTGGAAGTAGTAGAATAAGGGGTAAGAAGCATAAACCCAATAGATATTAGAAATTATAATATTAGGTTTATTAATTAATAGAAATAAAATAAAAAGAAAAGTGGAGGAGGTAGTAAAGGAAGTTAGAGAAAAATAAGGAGAAGAAGTTAGGGTATCAGTAAAGAGAAAGAGGAGAATGTGAGAAGTTGAGAACGAGGAAAAAGTTGGAGAAAGAGAGATACGAGAAGTTGCCGTCGGAAAGCCAAGTCGGAAAAGTCGACCGCAAATTCGAGCGGCCATCAATTTAAGGTAAGGGTGGGGTTCGAATTTTATAACCGGGAATAAGATGATTAATACATAGGAATTGGTTCGGGTAGTGTTCATGTTGTTGTTGTTGCTGATTGGTTCGATCTTGTTGTTCTGATGTTGAATTGAATATTACTGCTTCTGTGAAAACATCGTGTTGTTGTGTTGATTGAAAAATTGTATTTCAGTATTCCTATGAAAATCTTGCTCTGGTTGATTTTGTGTGTGATCCGGTGTTAAAAACGAGAGTGAATCAATCCTGGAAAGAAAAAAAAAGAAATTGGGACGAAAACTGCGTTTTAGGGGTGGCGTAGGCCACCCAAAACAAAGAAATAACATGTGGCGGGAGCCACAAGGTGCATGTGGCGCAAGCCACTTAGGTATAGTAAGGGTGGCTCAAGCCACCCATTTTATAGGGGTAGTGATATTTTTGTTTTGTTGTTTTCTGGCAAGTGGAATTTTAGTCGCTTTATGCATGTAATTGGAATTAGTAACATGATAATTCATGTTGAGAGCCACCATAATCCATGATGAGAGCCACCATAATCCATGTTGAGAGCCACCTGATCATGTGGGGGCCACCTGTTTTTTAGTTTGTCTGTTTTAAGTAAAAATTCATATTTTAATATTTTAGGTGTTAGATATTGTTTTGACTAATTAAAATGCATAGTTAGATTAATTAGTAGATGGTTTTTATGCTGATGAAGGGAAATACATAGCAACTCAGGACTACCAGTAGTGTTGATTCTAGTAGAAAAATGAATTCTTAGCAGGATGGTATTTTGACAGAATTGTGATAACAGTGTGAATTTGGTGACAGAAAAATGTTGGAATCAATAAAATAGAATTTAACAAGAATAGTAGGAAATTATTGGTAGCAGTAATAGTAGTAAAAGCAGTACCGATTTAGTCGACCGGGTGAAATTACGCAGAAAAATTAGTTGTTCGGAATTTAACGAAAATTGTCGAGGTAGTTAGTAATACCTAGTAGGTGATTTTAGTCGGTTTATTTTGTTGAATTCGTGTTGTATGTGTGGATTTCTTGTACAGTTGCTTATGTGGTTTTGTCCCGGTTTGTGGGCATTTTTAAGTCGTAGGTCGAAGGACCAATGTTGATGTTAAAGTTGTAGGTCGAAGGACCAATGTTGATGTTAAAGTTATAGGTCGTATGACCAACGTTGATGTATATAAGTTGTAGGCCTTTGGCCAAAGTTGAATCGTGTTGAATTAAAGTTGTTATATGGTTTGTTATATGTTGTTCGGAGTTGGTTGTTGTTTTGTGTTGAGTCGTTGCATCATGGCATAGCATTATTAAGTTGGCCTGGATTGGCAATTTTTAAGTTGGAGCTGATGCTCACCACGTTGGCCTGAATTGGCAAAATTACTAAGTTGAAGGCTTATGCCTTGCAGATACCTCGATAACCTGGTATATTTTAAGTTGGGAGTTTTGCTCCGATGGTACCACATGCATATGCATAGTCGAGTCGCATCCTGTGTCGCATTATTTATGTTGTTTGTGTTGACTGTGTTTGTTGAAGTTGAGTAAGTTGTTCATGTTGCTTAAGTTGATAAAGTTGTTCATGTTGCTTAAGTTGATAAAGTTGTTCATGTTGCTTAAGTTGATAAAGTTGTTCATGTTGCTTGAGTTAATAAAGTTGTTCATGTTGCTTAAGTTGATAAAGTTGTTTGCGCTGGTTAAGTTGATGAAGTCGATTATGTTGATGTTGAAGGAGTTGAATATGTTGAGTATATTTGTTGAAGTTGATGAATGTGTTTACGTTGATTTCAGAGTTGAAGTTGGTTATGTTGACTAGGTTGATTATAGTGATTATGTCGTAAATGTTGATATGTGTAATAAGTCGATAAAGTATGTTGATAAATTGTGGATTATTGTTAAGTTGTTGTTGTTGTTGTTGGATAGTAGTGAAATGGTATGATTCTATCTAATGTATTAATTATCATACTCCTATTTATATTGTTCGATATCTCACCCCTTCTGTTTGAATGTTACCCCTATGTTGGTAACGTGCAGGTTAGCAGAGATGAAGGTCGTTTATCTTCATTAGTTGAGTCGGTGATGTCGCTCTGATACGTAACACTCAGGGGGATGAACGCTTAGTTGCTCTGTTGTTGTTTTAAGTTGTTTCCATGAAAATATGTTATTACTAAGTTGTTTAAGTTGAACAAATGATATATCATGTATAGTTGAATATTTGAGAATCCGCTGCGTAGTTGTGAAAATTGTTTTGGTTTCCAAGAGTGAATAAAAGTTGTTATTATAGTTTCATCCGAATTAAAAGTGTTATGTATCGATGTACTATTTGATTTAAATGAATAAGTATTTTAAAGTTGAAAAATGTGGCATCCTATTTGTATACCTGTTGATTGAATTTTTTTTTACTACTCTGATTTTCGATATAATTGTCGGGTAGAAATGGGGTGTTACATTAGTGGTATCAGAGCAGGTCGGTCTGTCCAGCCAATGTTGTCTAATGTCGTTCATTCCTTAGTACTCGACATGTGTGGGAAACACTGTCGGTGCTTGTTTGTTAGTTTCTGGTCGTTGTCTGCAGGCGTTGGTTTGGATTAAGTGGGGGAGAAGCTTGTCTCCCGGACGTGTTGTTGGTATGTAGAATTTGGTTCAAGGCGATGTTGATTGCAAGAGTGCAAATGTTGTTGAAGCGATATTGTTGCGGACCGGCGAGAGTTTAGACTCATGAATTCGTATCGGTCGAGTTTGAGAAGTGTGTGGAATATGGATGAGGAATTGATGAAGAATAAGGAAGTATTCCAATGAAAATGATAAGTTGATGGATCAAGTCGGTAGATTAATATGCCTTGAGTATAGTCGGATTAAAGTCAAGTAATTTCAGAGTTGGATGAAAAGAAAGGATTGTTGGTAGATTTTGGAGCAAGCGGGAGAGAGATGGAACTTATGTTCATCAATCTCAAATTCTGATTTTTGCAATTTCGGAGCAGCTGTCGGTAAAAGAGGCATAACTTTTTACTCGTGATTCCGATTGAAGCGGTTCTGGACGTTTTAGAAAGCTTACGAAATTCCCTACAGTTTGCATATACGATTTGTCTTCAGGAAATTTGTGAAGAGGGAGAAAAGTGCATTTTAATATTTGGGTCTGATGCTAATTTTTGGAAAATTCTGCATATGGAAATTCTGAACCAGTCCCGTTGTAAGGATGATAACTTTTTACTCGTAACTCGGATTCAAGAGATTCTTGAAGTTCTGGAATCTTAACGAAATTCTCTTCATTTTAGAATAGGATTTTGTAATTGAGAGGTCTGTATCAAAAGAGATATCTGTGGTTGAAGTTGAGCGACTACTGCTGAAAATTTTTGAAAGATGAAGCCGAGTGTGAAATTTTGATAAGAATAATATGTTGGTAATTATAAGGATGTGACGATATCTGAGAGAGCATCGAGATGCAATTTATGTTGAATAAGGAGAAATAAGTGATGATGTCGTGCGATAGTAATGTTGAGAAAAAGACGGATGGTTGATTTGCAACGTTAAAAATTTTAACTTGGATAAGAGTTGTAATTGGAGCGAGCCGAGTTGGATAGTACTTGAAGTAGTAGCGATTCCGGTGTTGGAAAGATATTTAATAATTGTGTTGTGCTACGAGCATGTATAAGAAATTATGTATTGGATTTTGGACATTTTGGTATAATTGACGAAGTTGAAATTAAGGAAACTAAGAAGACGTTGATAAGCCTCAGAGGGTTGGCGGGGCATTGTGCTTATGGACTTTGGGCACAAGTTGTAGTACGCTATTGTGTTGGGTAATGATGATTTATGCCACTGTTATGGTTGCCGGCTGTCTATTGACAAATTGAGGAACTGATCACCCTTAATCTCTTGTTGATAGTAGACGGAATCATAATTGATGGATAGATGTGTTGTGCCAACTAGTATAGTACGTACGTTGAATTGGTTGAAGTCAAGCCAAGTGCTTGTGGATTATTTATTTTGTCGATGTAGATTCATATATGAGCATATTAGTTGAATTTAAGGATGATGGCATGAGGTTGCGATTTAATTGATGAGTAGTATGGAAATTCGCAGTTGAGTTCTGGGTAATTTGAGAATTGAGTTGCAAGTAGAAAAAGAAGTGAAGTTATAAGTTGAATTGTAAAAGTGGAACTTTTGGTTGGTAAAGATGAGTTACTTGGTTGTGTTAATTCGGATAAGAATTTATGAAGAATTGTGTCAGTATGAGTAAAAGTCGATAATTTGGTTTGTTGGATTAGTTGGAAAGGAAAAGATGATTTATCTGGTTGAAGTTAATTGTACACAGGTACCCTATGTTGTTGTAATGATGTTGCGTGTTTAAGATGATTTTTGAGGAACATGTAAATAGGAGATGGTAAAGTTGTAGTTATGTTTTATGATAATTGGGAAGTAGTCGCCGTTGTAATTATGTTGAATGTTCAGAGGTGTTGTCTTACGGATCTAGGTTCGAAGTATTCGGTAGCTACAAAAGTGTAGAATACCGTTGGGATGAAATTTTCGAGGAGTTAAGTCGAAAGTCTTTTGTTATGTCGGTTTTGGCGATTGAGAAGTTGGAGTTAAACTGGGTAGACTTGATACTATGCAAGTAATCAGAGTGCGCAGCGAACGCGTGGTATTGTACAGTTGTTCATGCGTGAGCAATAACGATGTTGGTAGTTGGTTGCGTTGATGCCGTGTTTAAGTTGTGTGTTCGTATGTTGTTGCGTTCTAGTTCTTAAACCGGCGAATTCTTAAGTTGGTTACTCTTTATGTTGTGATGTTAAGTTGTCAGGTGTGTCGCATGAGTAGTATTCGGGTTGTTTTTGCCGTTGATGTTATGAATTGTTTGTATTATACGTAGGTTGCCTTCGGAGATGAGAGTTGATTAGTCGGATGGAATCACATAGTTGGAGTAGTTGTATCGGATGAATTTTCGAGGACGAAAATGTTCTAAGTGGGGGAGAGTTGTAACGTCCGTTTATTTAATTAAGTATTTAATTAAATATAATTGTGGTATGTTGTGTTGATTCACGTTGATTTGAGTATTTGTGTCGATTTAAGTTGATTTCGGAATATCGGAATATTATGTTGATGTTTCTAAGTTGGTTCGAGTTGAATTGCTTTAATAAGTTGATTTAAGTTGTGGAAATAATATTGAATATTTTCTGTCTATGGTTAAATATGTTGATTTGGTGGTTTGGACGATTTATTTGGTAGTCGATAATTAGTCGATTTAGTCGAGAGAATAATATTGGAATTAATATTATAGAATTATAAGAGAGTGTTTTAATTAAATGGGCTCAAGTGTTGTGTTGGAAGTAGTAGAATAAGGGGTAAGAAGCATAAACCCAATAGATATTAGAAATTATAATATTAGGTTTATTAATTAATAGAAATAAAATAAAAAGAAAAGTGGAGGAGGTAGTAAAGGAAGTTAGAGAAAAATAAGGAGAAGAAGTTAGAGTATCAGTAAAGAGAAAGAGGAGAATGTGAGAAGTTGAGAACGAGGAAAAAGTTGGAGAAAGAGAGATACGAGAAGTTGCCGTCGGAAAGCCAAGTCGGAAAAGTCGACCGCAAATTCGAGCGGCCATCAATTTAAGGTAAGGGTGGGGTTCGAATTTTATAACCGGGAATAAGATGATTAATACATAGGAATTGGTTCGGGTAGTGTTCATGTTGTTGTTGTTGCTGATTGGTTCGATCTTGTTGTTCTGATGTTGAATTGAATATTACTGCTTCTGTGAAAACATCGTGTTGTTGTGTTGATTGAAAAATTGTATTTCAGTATTCCTATGAAAATCTTGCTCTGGTTGATTTTGTGTGTGATCTGGTGTTAAAAACGAGAGTGAATCAATCCTGGAAAGAAAAAAAAGAAATTGGGACGAAAACTGCGTTTTAGGGGTGGCGCAGGCCACCCAAAACAAAGAAATAACATGTGGCGGGAGCCACAAGGTGCATGTGGCGCAAGCCACCTACCAAGGGAGTGGCGCAAGCCACTTAGGTATAGTAAGGGTGGCTCAAGCCACCCATTTTATAGGGGTAGTGATATTTTTGTTTTGTTGTTTTCTGGCAAGTGGAATTTTAGTCGCTTTATGCATGTAATTGGAATTAGTAACATGATAATTCATGTTGAGAGCCACCATAATCCATGATGAGAGCCACCATAATCCATGTTGAGAGACACCTGATCATGTGGGGGCCACCTGTTTTTTAGTTTGTCTGTTTTAAGTAAAAATTCATATTTTAATATTTTAGGTGTTAGATATTGTTTTGGCTAATTAAAATGCATAGTTAGATTAATTAGTAGATGGTTTTTATGCTGATGAAGGGAAATACATAGCAACTCAGGACTACCAGTAGTGTTGATTCTAGTAGAAAAATGAATTCTTAGCAGGATGGTATTTTGACAGAATTGTGATAACAGTGTGAATTTGGTGACAGAAAAATGTTGGAATCAATAAAATAGAATTTAACAAGAATAGTAGGAAATTATTGGTAGCAGTAATAGTAGTAAAAGCAGTACCGATTTAGTCGACCGGGTGAAATTACGCAGAAAAATTAGTTGTTCGGAATTTAACGAAAATTGTCGAGGTAGTTAGTAATACTTAGTAGGTGATTTTAGTCGGTTTATTTTGTTGAATTCGTGTTGTATGTGTGGATTTCTTGTACAGTTGCTTATGTGGTTTTGTCCCGGTTTGTGGGCATTTTTAAGTCGTAGGTCGAAGGACCAATGTTGATGTTAAAGTTGTAGGTCGAAGGACCAATGTTGATGTTAAAGTTATAGGTCGTATGACCAACGTTGATGTATATAAGTTGTAGGCCTTTGGCCAAAGTTGAATCGTGTTGAATTAAAGTTGTTATGTGGTTTGTTATATGTTGTTCGGAGTTGGTTGTTGTTTTGTGTTGAGTCGTTGCATCATGGCATAGCATTATTAAGTTGGCCTGGATTGGCAATTTTTAAGTTGGAGCTGATGCTCACCACGTTGGCCTGAATTGGCAAAATTACTAAGTTGAAGGCTTATGCCTTGCAGATACCTCGATAACCTGGTATATTTTAAGTTGGGAGTTTTGCTCCGATGGTACCACATGCATATGCATAGTCGAGTCGCATCCTGTGTCGCATTATTTATGTTGTTTGTGTTGACTGTGTTTGTTGAAGTTGAGTAAGTTGTTCATGTTGCTTAAGTTGATAAAGTTGTTCATGTTGCTTAAGTTGATAAAGTTGTTCATGTTGCTTAAGTTGATAAAGTTGTTCATGTTGCTTGAGTTAATAAAGTTGTTCATGTTGCTTAAGTTGATAAAGTTGTTTGCGCTGGTTAAGTTGATGAAGTCGATTATGTTGATGTTGAAGGAGTTGAATATGTTGAGTATATTTGTTGAAGTTGATGAATGTGTTTACGTTGATTTCAGAGTTGAAGTTGGTTATGTTGACTAGGTTGATTATAGTGATTATGTCGTAAATGTTGATATGTGTAATAAGTCGATAAAGTATGTTGATAAATTGTGGATTATTGTTAAGTTGTTGTTGTTGTTGTTGGATAGTAGTGAAATGGTATGATTCTATCTAATGTATTAATTATCATAATCCTATTTATATTGTTCGATATCTCACCCCTTCTGTTTGAATGTTACCCCTATGTTGGTAACGTGCAGGTTAGCAGAGATGAAGGTCGTTTATCTTCATTAGTTGAGTCGGTGATGTCGCTCTGATACGTAACACTCAGGGGGATGAACGCTTAGTTGCTCTGTTGTTGTTTTAAGTTGTTTCCATGAAAATATGTTATTACTAAGTTGTTTAAGTTGAACAAATGATATATCATGTATAGTTGAATATTTGAGAATCCGCTGCGTAGTTGTGAAAATTGTTTTGGTTTCCAAGAGTGAATAAAAGTTGTTATTATAGTTTCATCCGAATTAAAAGTGTTATGTATCGATGTACTATTTGATTTAAATGAATAAGTATTTTAAAGTTGAAAAATGTGGCATCCTATTTGTATACCTGTTGATTGAATTTTTTTTTACTACTCTGATTTTCGATATAATTGTCGGGTAGAAATGGGGTGTTACATTAGTGGTATCAGAGCAGGTCGGTCTGTCCAGCCAATGTTGTCTAATGTCGTTCATTCCTTAGTACTCGACATGTGTGGGAAACACTGTCGGTGCTTGTTTGTTAGTTTCTGGTCGTTGTCTGCAGGCGTTGGTTTGGATTAAGTGGGGGAGAAGCTTGTCTCCCGGACGTGTTGTTGGTATGTAGAATTTGGTTCAAGGCGATGTTGATTGCAAGAGTGCAAATGTTGTTGAAGCGATATTGTTGCGGACCGGCGAGAGTTTAGACTCATGAATTCCTATCGGTCGAGTTTGAGAAGTGTGTGGAATATGGATGAGGAATTGATGAAGAATAAGGAAGTATTCCAATGAAAATGATAAGTTGATGGATCAAGTCGGTAGATTAATATGCCTTGAGTATAGTCGGATTAAAGTCAAGTAATTTTAGAGTTGGATGAAAAGAAAGGATTGTTGGTAGATTTTGGAGCAAGCGGGAGAGAGATGGAACTTATGTTCATCAATCTCAAATTCTGATTTTTGCAATTTCGGAGCAGCTGTCGGTAAAAGAGGCATAACTTTTTACTCGTGATTCCGATTGAAGCGGTTCTGGACGTTTTAGAAAGCTTACGAAATTCCCTACAGTTTGCATATACGATTTTTCTTCAGGAAATTTGTGAAGAGGGAGAAAAGTGCATTTTAATATTTGGGTTTGATGCTAATTTTTGGAAAATTCTGCATATGGAAATTCTGAACCAGTCCCGTTGTAAGGATGATAACTTTTTACTCGTAACTCGGATTCAAGAGATTCTTGAAGTTCTGGAATCTTTACGAAATTCTCTTCATTTTAGAATAGGATTTTGTAATTGAGAGGTCTGTATCAAAAGAGATATCTGTGGTTGAAGTTGAGCGACTACTGCTGAAAAATTTTGAAAGATGAAGCCGAGTGTGAAATTTTGATAAGAATAATATGTTGGTAATTATAAGGATGTGACGATATCTGAGAGAGCATCGAGATGCAATTTATGTTGAATAAGGAGAAATAAGTGATGATGTCGTGCGATAGTAATGTTGAGAAAAAGACGGATGGTTGATTTGCAACGTTAAAAATTTTAACTTGGATAAGAGTTGTAATTGGAGCGAGCCGAGTTGGATAGTACTTGAAGTAGTAGCGATTCCGGTGTTGGAAAGATATTTAATAATTGTGTTGTGCTACGAGCATGTATAAGAAATTATGTATTGGATTTTGGACATTTTGGTATAATTGACGAAGTTGAAATTAAGGAAACTAAGAAGACATTGATAAGCCTCAGAGGGTTGGCGGGGCATTGTGCTTATGGACTTTGGGCACAAGTTGTAGTACGCTATTGTGTTGGGTAATGATGATTTATGCCACTGTTATGGTTGCCGGATGTCTATTGACAAATTGAGGAACTGATCACCCTTAATCTCTTGTTGATAGTAGACGGAATCATAATTGATGGATAGATGTGTTGTGCCAACTAGTATAGTACGTACGTTGAATTGGTTGAAGTCAAGCCAAGTGCTTGTGGATTATTTATTTTGTCGATGTAGATTCATATATGAGCATATTAGTTGAATTTAAGGATGATGGCATGAGGTTGCGATTTAATTGATGAGTAGTATGGAAATTCGCAGTTGAGTTCTGGGTAATTTGAGAATTGAGTTGCAAGTAGAAAAAGAAGTGAAGTTATAAGTTGAATTGTAAAAGTGGAACTTTTGGTTGGTAAAGATGAGTTACTTGGTTGTGTTAATTCGGATAAGAATTTATGAAGAATTGTGTCAGTATGAGTAAAAGTCGATAATTTGGTTTGTTGGATTAGTTGGAAAGGAAAAGATGATTTATCTGGTTGAAGTTAATTGTACACAGGTACCCTATGTTGTTGTAATGATGTTGCGTGTTTAAGATGATTTTTGAGGAACATGTAAATAGGAGATGGTAAAGTTGTAGTTATGTTTTATGATAATTGGGAAGTAGTCGCCGTTGTAATTATGTTGAATGTTCAGAGGTGTTGTCTTACGGATCTAGGTTCGAAGTATTCGGTAGCTACAAAAGTGTAGAATACCGTTGGGATGAAATTTTCGAGGAGTTAAGTCGAAAGTCTTTTGTTATGTCGGTTTTGGCGATTGAGAAGTTGGAGTTAAACTGGGTAGACTTGATACTATGCAAGTAATCAGAGTGCGTAGCGAACGCGTGGTATTGTACAGTTGTTCATGCGTGAGCAATAACGATGTTGGTAGTTGGTTGCGTTGATGCCGTGTTTAAGTTGTGTGTTCGTATGTTGTTGCGTTCTAGTTCTTAAACCGGCGAATTCTTAAGTTGGTTACTCTTTATGTTGTGATGTTAAGTTGTCAGGTGTGTCGCATGAGTAGTATTCGGGTTGTTTTTGCCGTTGATGTTATGAATTGTTTGTATTATACGTAGGTTGCCTTCGGAGATGAGAGTTGATTAGTCGGATGGAATCACATAGTTGGAGTAGTTGTATCGGATGAATTTTCGAGGACGAAAATGTTCTAAGTGGGGGAGAGTTGTAACGTCCGTTTATTTAATTAAGTATTTAATTAAATATAATTGTGGTATGTTGTGTTGATTCACGTTGATTTGAGTATTTGTGTCGATTTAAGTTGATTCCGGAATATCGGAATATTATGTTGATGTTTCTAAGTTGGTTCGAGTTGAATTGCTTTAATAAGTTGATTTAAGTTGTGGAAATAATATTGAATATTTTCTGTCTATGGTTAAATATGTTGATTTGGTGGTTTGGACGGTTTATTTGGTAGTCGGTAATTAGTCGATTTAGTCGAGAGAATAATATTGGAATTAATATTATAGAATTATAAGAGAGTGTTTTAATTAAGTGGGCTCAAGTGTTGTGTTGGAAGTAGTAGAATAAGGGGTAAGAAGCATAAACCCAATAGATATTAGAAATTATAATATTAGGTTTATTAATTAATAGAAATAAAATAAAAAGAAAAGTGGAGGAGGTAGTAAAGGAAGTTAGAGAAAAATAAGGAGAAGAAGTTAGGGTATCAGTAAAGAGAAAGAGGAGAATGTGAGAAGTTGAGAACGAGGAAAAAGTTGGAGAAAGAGAGATACGAGAAGTTGCCGTCGGAAAGCCAAGTCGGAAAAGTCGACCGCAAATTCGAGCGGCCATCAATTTAAGGTAAGGGTGGGGTTCGAATTTTATAACCGGGAATAAGATGATTAATACATAGGAATTGGTTCGGGTAGTGTTCATGTTGTTGTTGTTGCTGATTGGTTCGATCTTGTTGTTCTGATGTTGAATTGAATATTACTGCTTCTGTGAAAACATCGTGTTGTTGTGTTGATTGAAAAATTGTATTTCAGTATTCCTATGAAAATCTTGCTCTGGTTGATTTTGTGTGTGATCCGGTGTTAAAAACGAGAGTGAATCAATCCTGGAAAGAAAAAAAAAGAAATTGGGACGAAAACTGCGTTTTAGGGGTGGCGCAGGCCACCCAAAACAAAGAAATAACATGTGGCGGGAGCCACAAGGTGCATGTGGCGCAAGCCACCTACCAAGGGAGTGGCGCAAGCCACTTAGGTATAGTAAGGGTGGCTCAAGCCACCCATTTTATAGGGGTAGTGATATTTTTGTTTTGTTGTTTTCTGGCAAGTGGAATTTTAGTCGCTTTATGCATGTAATTGGAATTAGTAACATGATAATTCATGTTGAGAGCCACCATAATCCATGATGAGAGCCACCATAATCCATGTTGAGAGCCACCTGATCATGTGGGGGCCACCTGTTTTTTAGTTTGTCTGTTTTAAGTAAAAATTCATATTTTAATATTTTAGGTGTTAGATATTGTTTTGACTAATTAAAATGCATAGTTAGATTAATTAGTAGATGGTTTTTATGCTGATGAAGGGAAATACATAGCAACTCAGGACTACCAGTAGTGTTGATTCTAGTAGAAAAATGAATTCTTAGCAGGATGGTATTTTGACAGAATTGTGATAACAGTGTGAATTTGGTGACAGAAAAATGTTGGAATCAATAAAATAGAATTTAACAAGAATAGTAGGAAATTATTGGTAGCAGTAATAGTAGTAAAAGCAGTACCGATTTAGTCGACCGGGTGAAATTACGCAGAAAAATTAGTTGTTCGGAATTTAACGAAAATTGTCGAGGTAGTTAGTAATACTTAGTAGGTGATTTTAGTCGGTTTATTTTGTTGAATTCGTGTTGTATGTGTGGATTTATTGTACAGTTGCTTATGTGGTTTTGTCCCGGTTTGTGGGCATTTTTAAGTCGTAGGTCGAAGGACCAATGTTGATGTTAAAGTTGTAGGTCGAAGGACCAATGTTGATGTTAAAGTTATAGGTCGTATGACCAACGTTGATGTATATAAGTTGTAGGCCTTTGGCCAAAGTTGAATCGTGTTGAATTAAAGTTGTTATGTGGTTTGTTATATGTTGTTCGGAGTTGGTTGTTGTTTTGTGTTGAGTCGTTGCATCATGGCATAGCATTATTAAGTTGGCCTGGATTGGCAATTTTTAAGTTGGAGCTGATGCTCACCACGTTGGCCTGAATTGGCAAAATTACTAAGTTGAAGGCTTATGCCTTGCAGATACCTCGATAACCTGGTATATTTTAAGTTGGGAGTTTTGCTCCGATGGTACCACATGCATATGCATAGTCGAGTCGCATCCTGTGTCGCATTATTTATGTTGTTTGTGTTGACTGTGTTTGTTGAAGTTGAGTAAGTTGTTCATGTTGCTTAAGTTGATAAAGTTGTTCATGTTGCTTAAGTTGATAAAGTTGTTCATGTTGCTTGAGTTAATAAAGTTGTTCATGTTGCTTAAGTTGATAAAGTTGTTTGCGCTGGTTAAGTTGATGAAGTCGATTATGTTGATGTTGAAGGAGTTGAATATGTTGAGTATATTTGTTGAAGTTGATGAATGTGTTTACGTTGATTTCAGAGTTGAAGTTGGTTATGTTGACTAGGTTGATTATAGTGATTATGTCGTAAATGTTGATATGTGTAATAAGTCGATAAAGTATGTTGATAAATTGTGGATTATTGTTAAGTTGTTGTTGTTGTTGTTGGATAGTAGTGAAATGGTATGATTCTATCTAATGTATTAATTATCATACTCCTATTTATATTGTTCGATATCTCACCCCTTCAGTTTAAATGTTACCCCTATGTTGGTAACGTGCAGGTTAGCAGAGATGAAGGTCGTTTATCTTCATTAGTTGAGTCGGTGATGTCGCTCTGATACGTAACACTCAAGGGGATGAACGCTTAGTTGCTCTGTTGTTGTTTTAAGTTGTTTCCATGAAAATATGTTATTACTAAGTTGTTTAAGTTGAACAAATGATATATCATGTATAGTTGAATATTTGAGAATCCGCTGCGTAGTTGTGAAAATTGTTTTGGTTTCCAAGAGTGAATAAAAGTTGTTATTATAGTTTCATCCGAATTAAAAGTGTTATGTATCGATGTACTATTTGATTTAAATGAATAAGTATTTTAAAGTTGAAAAATGTGGCATCCTATTTGTATACCTGTTGATTGAATTTTTTTTTACTACTCTGATTTTCGATATAATTGTCGGGTAGAAATGGGGTGTTACATTAGTGGTATCAGAGCAGGTCGGTCTGTCCAGCCAATGTTGTCTAATGTCGTTCATTCCTTAGTACTCGACATGTGTGGGAAACACTGTCGGTGCTTGTTTGTTAGTTTCTGGTCGTTGTCTGCAGGCGTTGGTTTGGATTAAGTGGGGGAGAAGCTTGTCTCCCGGACGTGTTGTTGGTATGTAGAATTTGGTTCAAGGCGATGTTGATTGCAAGAGTGCAAATGTTGTTGAAGCGATATTGTTGCGGACCGGCGAGAGTTTAGACTCATGAATTCGTATCGGTCGAGTTTGAGAAGTGTGTGGAATATGGATGAGGAATTGATGAAGAATAAGGAAGTATTCCAATGAAAATGATAAGTTGATGGATCAAGTCGGTAGATTAATATGCCTTGAGTATAGTCGGATTAAAGTCAAGTAATTTTAGAGTTGGATGAAAAGAAAGGATTGTTGGTAGATTTTGGAGCAAGCGGGAGAGAGATGGAACTTATGTTCATCAATCTCAAATTCTGATTTTTGCAATTTCGGAGCAGCTGTCGGTAAAAGAGGCATAACTTTTTACTCGTGATTCCGATTGAAGCGGTTCTGGACGTTTTAGAAAGCTTACGAAATTCCCTACAGTTTACATATACGATTTGTCTTCAGGAAATTTGTGAAGAGGGAGAAAAGTGCATTTTAATATTTGGGTCTGATGCTAATTTTTGGAAAATTCTGCATATGGAAATTCTGAACCAGTCCCGTTGTAAGGATGATAACTTTTTACTCGTAACTCGGATTCAAGAGATTCTTGAAGTTCTGGAATCTTTACGAAATTCTCTTCATTTTAGAATAGGATTTTGTAATTGAGAGGTCTGTATCAAAAGAGATATCTGTGGTTGAAGTTGAGCGACTACTGCTGAAAAATTTTGAAAGATGAAGCCGAGTGTGAAATTTTGATAAGAATAATATGTTGGTAATTATAAGGATGTGACGATATCTGAGAGAGCATCGAGATGCAATTTATGTTGAATAAGGAGAAATAAGTGATGATGTCGTGCGATAGTAATGTTGAGAAAAAGACGGATGGTTGATTTGCAACGTTAAAAATTTTAACTTGGATAAGAGTTGTAATTGGAGCGAGCCGAGTTGGATAGTACTTGAAGTAGTAGCGATTTCGGTGTTGGAAAGATATTTAATAATTGTGTTGTGCTACGAGCATGTATAAGAAATTATGTATTGGATTTTGGACATTTTGGTATAATTGACGAAGTTGAAATTAAGGAAACTAAGAAGACGTTGATAAGCCTCAGAGGGTTGGCGGGGCATTGTGCTTATGGACTTTGGGCACAAGTTGTAGTACGCTATTGTGTTGGGTAATGATGATTTATGCCACTGTTATGGTTGCCGGCTGTCTATTGACAAATTGAGGAACTGATCACCCTTAATCTCTTGTTGATAGTAGACGGAATCATAATTGATGGATAGATGTGTTGTGCCAACTAGTATAGTACGTACGTTGAATTGGTTGAAGTCAAGCCAAGTGCTTGTGGATTATTTATTTTGTCGATGTAGATTCATATATGAGCATATTAGTTGAATTTAAGGATGATGGCATGAGGTTGCGATTTAATTGATGAGTAGTATGGAAATTCGCAGTTGAGTTCTGGGTAATTTGAGAATTGAGTTGCAAGTAGAAAAAGAAGTGAAGTTATAAGTTGAATTGTAAAAGTGGAACTTTTGGTTGGTAAAGATGAGTTACTTGGTTGTGTTAATTCGGATAAGAATTTATGAAGAATTGTGTCAGTATGAGTAAAAGTCGATAATTTGGTTTGTTGGATTAGTTGGAAAGGAAAAGATGATTTATCTGGTTGAAGTTAATTGTACACAGGTACCCTATGTTGTTGTAATGATGTTGCGTGTTTAAGATGATTTTTGAGGAACATGTAAATAGGAGATGGTAAAGTTGTAGTTATGTTTTATGATAATTGGGAAGTAGTCGCCGTTGTAATTATGTTGAATGTTCAGAGGTGTTGTCTTACGGATCTAGGTTCGAAGTATTCGGTAGCTACAAAAGTGTAGAATACCGTTGGGATGAAATTTTCGAGGAGTTAAGTCGAAAGTCTTTTGTTATGTCGGTTTTGGCGATTGAGAAGTTGGAGTTAAACTGGGTAGACTTGATACTATGCAAGTAATCAGAGTGCGCAGCGAACGCGTGGTATTGTACAGTTGTTCATGCGTGAGCAATAACGATGTTGGTAGTTGGTTGCGTTGATGCCGTGTTTAAGTTGTGTGTTCGTATGTTGTTGCGTTCTAGTTCTTAAACCGGCGAATTCTTAAGTTGGTTACTCTTTATGTTGTGATGTTAAGTTGTCAGGTGTGTCGCATGAGTAGTATTCGGGTTGTTTTTGCCGTTGATGTTATGAATTGTTTGTATTATACGTAGGTTGCCTTCGGAGATGAGAGTTGATTAGTCGGATGGAATCACATAGTTGGAGTAGTTGTATCGGATGAATTTTCGAGGACGAAAATGTTCTAAGTGGGGGAGAGTTGTAACGTCCGTTTATTTAATTAAGTATTTAATTAAATATAATTGTGGTATGTTGTGTTGATTCACGTTGATTTGAGTATTTGTGTCGATTTAAGTTGATTCCGGAATATCGGAATATTATGTTGATGTTTCTAAGTTGGTTCGAGTTGAATTGCTTTAATAAGTTGATTTAAGTTGTGGAAATAATATTGAATATTTTCTGTCTATGGTTAAATATGTTGATTTGGTGGTTTGGACGATTTATTTGGTAGTCGATAATTAGTCGATTTAGTCGAGAGAATAATATTGGAATTAATATTATAGAATTATAAGAGAGTGTTTTAATTAAGTGGGCTCAAGTGTTGTGTTGGAAGTAGTAGAATAAGGGGTAAGAAGCATAAACCCAATAGATATTAGAAATTATAATATTAGGTTTATTAATTAATAGAAATAAAATAAAAAGAAAAGTGGAGGAGGTAGTAAAGGAAGTTAGAGAAAAATAAGGAGAAGAAGTTAGGGTATCAGTAAAGAGAAAGAGGAGAATGTGAGAAGTTGAGAACGAGGAAAAAGTTGGAGAAAGAGAGATACGAGAAGTTGCCGTCGGAAAGCCAAGTCGGAAAAGTCGACCGCAAATTCGAGCGGCCATCAATTTAAGGTAAGGGTGGGGTTCGAATTTTATAACCGGGAATAAGATGATTAATACATAGGAATTGGTTCGGGTAGTGTTCATGTTGTTGTTGTTGCTGATTGGTTCGATCTTGTTGTTCTGATGTTGAATTGAATATTACTGCTTCTGTGAAAACATCGTGTTGTTGTGTTGATTGAAAAATTGTATTTCAGTATTCCTATGAAAATCTTGCTCTGGTTGATTTTGTGTGTGATCCGGTGTTAAAAACGAGAGTGAATCAATCCTGGAAAGAAAAAAAAAGAAATTGGGACGAAAACTGCGTTTTAGGGGTGGCGTAGGCCACCCAAAACAAAGAAATAACATGTGGCGGGAGCCACAAGGTGCATGTGGCGCAAGCCACTTAGGTATAGTAAGGGTGGCTCAAGCCACCCATTTTATAGGGGTAGTGATATTTTTGTTTTGTTGTTTTCTGGCAAGTGGAATTTTAGTCGCTTTATGCATGTAATTGGAATTAGTAACATGATAATTCATGTTGAGAGCCACCATAATCCATGATGAGAGCCACCATAATCCATGTTGAGAGCCACCTGATCATGTGGGGGCCACCTGTTTTTTAGTTTGTCTGTTTTAAGTAAAAATTCATATTTTAATATTTTAGGTGTTAGATATTGTTTTGACTAATTAAAATGCATAGTTAGATTAATTAGTAGATGGTTTTTATGCTGATGAAGGGAAATACATAGCAACTCAGGACTACCAGTAGTGTTGATTCTAGTAGAAAAATGAATTCTTAGCAGGATGGTATTTTGATAGAATTGTGATAACAGTGTGAATTTGGTGACAGAAAAATGTTGGAATCAATAAAATAGAATTTAACAAGAATAGTAGGAAATTATTGGTAGCAGTAATAGTAGTAAAAGCAGTACCGATTTAGTCGACCGGGTGAAATTACGCAGAAAAATTAGTTGTTCGGAATTTAACGAAAATTGTCGAGGTAGTTAGTAATACTTAGTAGGTGATTTTAGTCGGTTTATTTTGTTGAATTCGTGTTGTATGTGTGGATTTCTTGTACAGTTGCTTATGTGGTTTTGTCCCGGTTTGTGGGCATTTTTAAGTCGTAGGTCGAAGGACCAATGTTGATGTTAAAGTTGTAGGTCGAAGGACCAATGTTGATGTTAAAGTTATAGGTCGCATGACCAACGTTGATGTATATAAGTTGTAGGCCTTTGGCCAAAGTTGAATCGTGTTGAATTAAAGTTGTTATGTGGTTTGTTATATGTTGTTCGGAGTTGGTTGTTGTTTTGTGTTGAGTCGTTGCATCATGGCATAGCATTATTAAGTTGGCCTGGATTGGCAATTTTTAAGTTGGAGCTGATGCTCACCACGTTGGCCTGAATTGGCAAAATTACTAAGTTGAAGGCTTATGCCTTGCAGATACCTCGATAACCTGGTATATTTTAAGTTGGGAGTTTTGCTCCGATGGTACCACATGCATATGCATAGTCGAGTCGCATCCTGTGTCGCATTATTTATGTTGTTTGTGTTGACTGTGTTTGTTGAAGTTGAGTAAGTTATTCATGTTGCTTAAGTTGATAAAGTTGTTCATGTTGCTTAAGTTGATAAAGTTGTTCATGTTGCTTAAGTTGATAAAGTTGTTCATGTTGCTTGAGTTAATAAAGTTGTTCATGTTGCTTAAGTTGATAAAGTTGTTTGCGCTGGTTAAGTTGATGAAGTCGATTATGTTGATGTTGAAGGAGTTGAATATGTTGAGTATATTTGTTGAAGTTGATGAATGTGTTTACGTTGATTTCAGAGTTGAAGTTGGTTATGTTGACTAGGTTGATTATAGTGATTATGTCGTAAATGTTGATATGTGTAATAAGTCGATAAAGTATGTTGATAAATTGTGGATTATTGTTAAGTTGTTGTTGTTGTTGTTGGATAGTAGTGAAATGGTATGATTCTATCTAATGTATTAATTATCATACTCCTATTTATATTGTTCGATATCTCACCCCTTCTGTTTGAATGTTACCCCTATGTTGGTAACGTGCAGGTTAGCAGAGATGAAGGTCGTCTATCTTCATTAGTTGAGTCGGTGATGTCGCTCTGATACGTTACACTCAGGGGGATGAACGCTTAGTTGCTCTGTTGTTGTTTTAAGTTGTTTCCATGAAAATATGTTATTACTAAGTTGTTTAAGTTGAACAAATGATATATCATGTATAGTTGAATATTTGAGAATCCGCTGCGTAGTTGTGAAAATTGTTTTGGTTTCCAAGAGTGAATAAAAGTTGTTATTATAGTTTCATCCGAATTAAAAGTGTTATGTATCGATGTACTATTTGATTTAAATGAATAAGTATTTTAAAGTTGAAAAATGTGGCATCCTATTTGTATACCTGTTGATTGAATTTTTTTTTACTACTCTGATTTTCGATATAATTGTCGGGTAGAAATGGGGTGTTACATTAGTGGTATCAGAGCAGGTCGGTCTGTCCAGCCAATGTTGTCTAATGTCGTTCATTCCTTAGTACTCGACATGTGTGGGAAACACTGTCGGTGCTTGTTTGTTAGTTTCTGGTCGTTGTCTGCAGGCGTTGGTTTGGATTAAGTGGGGGAGAAGCTTGTCTCCCGGACGTGTTGTTGGTATGTAGAATTTGGTTCAAGGCGATGTTGATTGCAAGAGTGCAAATGTTGTTGAAGCGATATTGTTGTGGACCGGCGAGAGTTTAGACTCATGAATTCGTATCGGTCGAGTTTGAGAAGTGTGTGGAATATGGATGAGGAATTGATGAAGAATAAGGAAGTATTCCAATGAAAATGATAAGTTGATGGATCAAGTCGGTAGATTAATATGCCTTGAGTATAGTCGGATTAAAGTCAAGTAATTTTAGAGTTGGATGAAAAGAAAGGATTGTTGGTAGATTTTGGAGCAAGCGGGAGAGAGATGGAACTTATGTTCATCAATCTCAAATTCTGATTTTTGCAATTTCGGAGCAGCTGTCGGTAAAAGAGGCATAACTTTTTACTCGTGATTCCGATTGAAGCGGTTCTGGACGTTTTAGAAAGCTTACGAAATTCCCTACAGTTTGCATATACGATTTGTCTTCAGGAAATTTGTGAAGAGGGAGAAAAGTGCATTTTAATATTTGGGTCTGATGCTAATTTTTGGAAAATTCTGCATATGGAAATTCTGAACCAGTCCCGTTGTAAGGATGATAACTTTTTACTCGTAACTCGGATTCAAGAGATTCTTGAAGTTCTGGAATCTTTACGAAATTCTCTTCATTTTAGAATAGGATTTTGTAATTGAGAGGTCTGTATCAAAAGAGATATCTGTGGTTGAAGTTGAGCGACTACTGCTGAAAAATTTTGAAAGATGAAGCCGAGTGTGAAATTTTGATAAGAATAATATGTTGGTAATTATAAGGATGTGACGATATCTGAGAGAGCATCGAGATGCAATTTATGTTGAATAAGGAGAAATAAGTGATGATGTCGTGCGATAGTAATGTTGAGAAAAAGACGGATGGTTGATTTGCAACGTTAAAAATTTTAACTTGGATAAGAGTTGTAATTGGAGCGAGCCGAGTTGGATAGTACTTGAAGTAGTAGCGATTCCGGTGTTGGAAAGATATTTAATAATTGTGTTGTGCTACGAGCATGTATAAGAAATTATGTATTGGATTTTGGACATTTTGGTATAATTGACGAAGTTGAAAT
Source organism: Lathyrus tuberosus (assembly GCA_022829125.1). Classification (NCBI taxonomy): domain Eukaryota; kingdom Viridiplantae; phylum Streptophyta; class Magnoliopsida; order Fabales; family Fabaceae; genus Lathyrus; species Lathyrus tuberosus. The sequence goes on from JALAZF010000363.1 coordinate 3,096,636, forward strand.
TAAGGAAACTAAGAAGACGTTGATAAGCCTCAGAGGGTTGGCGGGGCATTGTGCTTATGGACTTTGGGCACAAGTTGTAGTACGCTATTGTGTTGGGTAATGATGATTTATGCCACTGTTATGGTTGCCGGCTGTCTATTGACAAATTGAGGAACTGATCACCCTTAATCTCTTGTTGATAGTAGACGGAATCATAATTGATGGATAGATGTGTTGTGCCAACTAGTATAGTACGTACGTTGAATTGGTTGAAGTCAAGCCAAGTGCTTGTGGATTATTTATTTTGTCGGTGTAGATTCATATATGAGCATATTAGTTGAATTTAAGGATGATGGCATGAGGTTGCGATTTAATTGATGAGTAGTATGGAAATTCGCAGTTGAGTTCTGGGTAATTTGAGAATTGAGTTGCAAGTAGAAAAAGAAGTGAAGTTATAAGTTGAATTGTAAAAGTGGAACTTTTGGTTGGTAAAGATGAGTTACTTGGTTGTGTTAATTCGGATAAGAATTTATGAAGAATTGTGTCAGTATGAGTAAAAGTCGATAATTTGGTTTGTTGGATTAGTTGGAAAGGAAAAGATGATTTATCTGGTTGAAGTTAATTGTACACAGGTACCCTATGTTGTTGTAATGATGTTGCGTGTTTAAGATGATTTTTGAGGAACATGTAAATAGGAGATGGTAAAGTTGTAGTTATGTTTTATGATAATTGGGAAGTAGTCGCCGTTGTAATTATGTTGAATGTTCAGAGGTGTTGTCTTACGGATCTAGGTTCGAAGTATTCGGTAGCTACAAAAGTGTAGAATACCGTTGGGATGAAATTTTCGAGGAGTTAAGTCGAAAGTCTTTTGTTATGTCGGTTTTGGCGATTGAGAAGTTGGAGTTAAACTGGGTAGACTTGATACTATGCAAGTAATCAGAGTGCGCAGCGAACGCGTGGTATTGTACAGTTGTTCATGCGTGAGCAATAACGATGTTGGTAGTTGGTTGCGTTGATGCCGTGTTTAAGTTGTGTGTTCGTATGTTGTTGCGTTCTAGTTCTTAAACCGGCGAATTCTTAAGTTGGTTACTCTTTATGTTGTGATGTTAAGTTGTCAGGTGTGTCGCATGAGTAGTATTCGGGTTGTTTTTGCCGTTGATGTTATGAATTGTTTGTATTATACGTAGGTTGCCTTCGGAGATGAGAGTTGATTAGTCGGATGGAATCACATAGTTGGAGTAGTTGTATCGGATGAATTTTCGAGGACGAAAATGTTCTAAGTGGGGGAGAGTTGTAACGTCCGTTTATTTAATTAAGTATTTAATTAAATATAATTGTGGTATGTTGTGTTGATTCACGTTGATTTGAGTATTTGTGTCGATTTAAGTTGATTCCGGAATATCGGAATATTATGTTGATGTTTCTAAGTTGGTTCGAGTTGAATTGCTTTAATAAGTTGATTTAAGTTGTGGAAATAATATTGAATATTTTCTGTCTATGGTTAAATATGTTGATTTGGTGGTTTGGACGATTTATTTGGTAGTCGGTAATTAGTCGATTTAGTCGAGAGAATAATATTGGAATTAATATTATAGAATTATAAGAGAGTGTTTTAATTAAGTGGGCTCAAGTGTTGTGTTGGAAGTAGTAGAATAAGGGGTAAGAAGCATAAACCCAATAGATATTAGAAATTATAATATTAGGTTTATTAATTAATAGAAATAAAATAAAAAGAAAAGTGGAGGAGGTAGTAAAGGAAGTTAGAGAAAAATAAGGAGAAGAAGTTCGGGTATCAGTAAAGAGAAAGAGGAGAATGTGAGAAGTTGAGAACGATGAAAAAGTTGGAGAAAGAGAGATACGAGAAGTTGCCGTCGGAAAGCCAAGTCGGAAAAGTCGACCGCAAATTCGAGCGGCCATCAATTTAAGGTAAGGGTGGGGTTCGAATTTTATAACCGGGAATAAGATGATTAATACATAGGAATTGGTTCGGGTAGTGTTCATGTTGTTGTTGTTGCTGATTGGTTCGATCTTGTTGTTCTGATGTTGAATTGAATATTACTGCTTCTGTGAAAACATCGTGTTGTTGTGTTGATTGAAAAATTGTATTTCAGTATTTCTGTGAAAATCTTGCTCTGGTTGATTTTGTGTGTGATCCGGTGTTAAAAACGAGAGTGAATCAATCCTGGAAAGAAAAAAAAAGAAATTGGGACGAAAACTGCGTTTTAGGGGTGGCGCAGGCCACCCAAAACAAAGAAATAACATGTGGCGGGAGCCACAAGGTGCATGTGGCGCAAGCCACCTACCAAGGGAGTGGCGCAAGCCACTTAGGTATAGTAAGGGTGGCTCAAGCCACCCATTTTATAGGGGTAGTGATATTTTTGTTTTGTTGTTTTCTGGCAAGTGGAATTTTAGTCGCTTTATGCATGTAATTGGAATTAGTAACATGATAATTCATGTTGAGAGCCACCATAATCCATGATGAGAGCCACCATAATCCATGTTGAGAGCCACCTGATCATGTGGGGGCCACCTGTTTTTTAGTTTGTCTGTTTTAAGTAAAAATTCATATTTTAATATTTTAGGTGTTAGATATTGTTTTGACTAATTAAAATGCATAGTTAGATTAATTAGTAGATGGTTTTTATGCTGATGAAGGGAAATACATAGCAACTCAGGACTACCAGTAGTGTTGATTCTAGTAGAAAAATGAATTCTTAGCAGGATGGTATTTTGATAGAATTGTGATAACAGTGTGAATTTGGTGACAGAAAAATGTTGGAATCAATAAAATAGAATTTAACAAGAATAGTAGGAAATTATTGGTAGCAGTAATAGTAGTAAAAGCAGTACCGATTTAGTCGACCGGGTGAAATTACGCAGAAAAATTAGTTGTTCGGAATTTAACGAAAATTGTCGAGGTAGTTAGTAATACTTAGTAGGTGATTTTAGTCGGTTTATTTTGTTGAATTCGTGTTGTATGTGTGGATTTCTTGTACAGTTGCTTATGTGGTTTTGTCCCGGTTTGTGGGCATTTTTAAGTCGTAGGTCGAAGGACCAATGTTGATGTTAAAGTTGTAGGTCGAAGGACCAATGTTGATGTTAAAGTTATAGGTCGTATGACCAACGTTGATGTATATAAGTTGTAGGCCTTTGGCCAAAGTTGAATCGTGTTGAATTAAAGTTGTTATGTGGTTTGTTATATGTTGTTCGGAGTTGGTTGTTGTTTTGTGTTGAGTCGTTGCATCATGGCATAGCATTATTAAGTTGGCCTGGATTGGCAATTTTTAAGTTGGAGCTGATGCTCACCACGTTGGCCTGAATTGGCAAAATTACTAAGTTGAAGGCTTATGCCTTGCAGATACCTCGATAACCTGGTATATTTTAAGTTGGGAGTTTTGCTCCGATGGTACCACATGCATATGCATAGTCGAGTCGCATCCTGTGTCGCATTATTTATGTTGTTTGTGTTGACTGTGTTTGTTGAAGTTGAGTAAGTTATTCATGTTGCTTAAGTTGATAAAGTTGTTCATGTTGCTTAAGTTGATAAAGTTGTTCATGTTGCTTAAGTTGATAAAGTTGTTCATGTTGCTTGAGTTAATAAAGTTGTTCATGTTGCTTAAGTTGATAAAGTTGTTTGCGCTGGTTAAGTTGATGAAGTCGATTATGTTGATGTTGAAGGAGTTGAATATGTTGAGTATATTTGTTGAAGTTGATGAATGTGTTTACGTTGATTTCAGAGTTGAAGTTGGTTATGTTGACTAGGTTGATTATAGTGATTATGTCGTAAATGTTGATATGTGTAATAAGTCGATAAAGTATGTTGATAAATTGTGGATTATTGTTAAGTTGTTGTTGTTGTTGTTGGATAGTAGTGAAATGGTATGATTCTATCTAATGTATTAATTATCATACTCCTATTTATATTGTTCGATATCTCACCCCTTCTGTTTGAATGTTACCCCTATGTTGGTAACGTGCAGGTTAGCAGAGATGAAGGTCGTTTATCTTCATTAGTTGAGTCGGTGATGTCGCTCTGATACGTAACACTCAGGGGGATGAACGCTTAGTTGCTCTGTTGTTGTTTTAAGTTGTTTCCATGAAAATATGTTATTACTAAGTTGTTTAAGTTGAACAAATGATATATCATGTATAGTTGAATATTTGAGAATCCGCTGCGTAGTTGTGAAAATTGTTTTGGTTTCCAAGAGTGAATAAAAGTTGTTATTATAGTTTCATCCGAATTAAAAGTGTTATGTATCGATGTACTATTTGATTTAAATGAATAAGTATTTTAAAGTTGAAAAATGTGGCATCCTATTTGTATACCTGTTGATTGAATTTTTTTTTACTACTCTGATTTTCGATATAATTGTCGGGTAGAAATGGGGTGTTACATTAGTGGTATCAGAGCAGGTCGGTCTGTCCAGCCAATGTTGTCTAATGTCGTTCATTCCTTAGTACTCGACATGTGTGGGAAACACTGTCGGTGCTTGTTTGTTAGTTTCTGGTCGTTGTCTGCAGGCGTTGGTTTGGATTAAGTGGGGGAGAAGCTTGTCTCCCGGACGTGTTGTTGGTATGTAGAATTTGGTTCAAGGCGATGTTGATTGCAAGAGTGCAAATGTTGTTGAAGCGATATTGTTGCGGACCGGCGAGAGTTTAGACTCATGAATTCGTATCGGTCGAGTTTGAGAAGTGTGTGGAATATGGATGAGGAATTGATGAAGAATAAGGAAGTATTCCAATGAAAATGATAAGTTGATGGATCAAGTCGGTAGATTAATATGCCTTGAGTATAGTCGGATTAAAGTCAAGTAATTTTAGAGTTGGATGAAAAGAAAGGATTGTTGGTAGATTTTGGAGCAAGCGGGAGAGAGATGGAACTTATGTTCATCAATCTCAAATTCTGATTTTTGCAATTTCGGAGCAGCTGTCGGTAAAAGAGGCATAACTTTTTACTCGTGATTCCGATTGAAGCGGTTCTGGACGTTTTAGAAAGCTTACGAAATTCCCTACAGTTTGCATATACGATTTGTCTTCAGGAAATTTGTGAAGAGGGAGAAAAGTGCATTTTAATATTTGGGTCTGATGCTAATTTTTGGAAAATTCTGCATATGGAAATTCTGAACCAGTCCCGTTGTAAGGATGATAACTTTTTACGCGTAACTCGGATTCAAGAGATTCTTGAAGTTCTGGAATCTTTACGAAATTCTCTTCATTTTAGAATAGGATTTTGTAATTGAGAGGTATGTATCAAAAGAGATATCTGTGGTTGAAGTTGAGAGACTACTGCTGAAAAATTTTGAAAGATGAAGCCGAGTGTGAAATTTTGATAAGAATAATATGTTGGTAATTATAAGGATGTGACGATATCTGAGAGAGCATCGAGATGCAATTTATGTTGAATAAGGAGAAATAAGTGATGATGTCGTGCGATAGTAATGTTGAGAAAAAGACGGATGGTTGATTTGCAACGTTAAAAATTTTAACTTGGATAAGAGTTGTAATTGGAGCGAGCCGAGTTGGATAGTACTTGAAGTAGTAGCGATTCCGGTGTTGGAAAGATATTTAATAATTGTGTTGTGCTACGAGCATGTATAAGAAATTATGTATTGGATTTTGGACATTTTGGTATAATTGACGAAGTTGAAATTAAGGAAACTAAGAAGACGTTGATAAGCCTCAGAGGGTTGGCGGGGCATTGTGCTTATGGACTTTGGGCACAAGTTGTAGTACGCTATTGTGTTGGGTAATGATGATTTATGCCACTGTTATGGTTGCCGGCTGTCTATTGACAAATTGAGGAACTGATCACCCTTAATCTCTTGTTGATAGTAGACGGAATCATAATTGATGGATAGATGTGTTGTGCCAACTAGTATAGTACGTACGTTGAATTGGTTGAAGTCAAGCCAAGTGCTTGTGGATTATTTATTTTGTCGGTGTAGATTCATATATGAGCATATTAGTTGAATTTAAGGATGATGGCATGAGGTTGCGATTTAATTGATGAGTAGTATGGAAATTCGCAGTTGAGTTCTGGGTAATTTGAGAATTGAGTTGCAAGTAGAAAAAGAAGTGAAGTTATAAGTTGAATTGTAAAAGTGGAACTTTTGGTTGGTAAAGATGAGTTACTTGGTTGTGTTAATTCGGATAAGAATTTATGAAGAATTGTGTCAGTATGAGTAAAAGTCGATAATTTGGTTTGTTGGATTAGTTGGAAAGGAAAAGATGATTTATCTGGTTGAAGTTAATTGTACACAGGTACCCTATGTTGTTGTAATGATGTTGCGTGTTTAAGATGATTTTTGAGGAACATGTAAATAGGAGATGGTAAAGTTGTAGTTATGTTTTATGATAATTGGGAAGTAGTCGCCGTTGTAATTATGTTGAATGTTCAGAGGTGTTGTCTTACGGATCTAGGTTCGAAGTATTCGGTAGCTACAAAAGTGTAGAATACCGTTGGGATGAAATTTTCGAGGAGTTAAGTCGAAAGTCTTTTGTTATGTCGGTTTTGGCGATTGAGAAGTTGGAGTTAAACTGGGTAGACTTGATACTATGCAAGTAATCAGAGTGCGCAGCGAACGCGTGGTATTGTACAGTTGTTCATGCGTGAGCAATAACGATGTTGGTAGTTGGTTGCGTTGATGCCGTGTTTAAGTTGTGTGTTCGTATGTTGTTGCGTTCTAGTTCTTAAACCGGCGAATTCTTAAGTTGGTTACTCTTTATGTTGTGATGTTAAGTTGTCAGGTGTGTCGCATGAGTAGTATTCGGGTTGTTTTTGCCGTTGATGTTATGAATTGTTTGTATTATACGTAGGTTGCCTTCGGAGATGAGAGTTGATTAGTCGGATGGAATCACATAGTTGGAGTAGTTGTATCGGATGAATTTTCGAGGACGAAAATGTTCTAAGTGGGGGAGAGTTGTAACGTCCGTTTATTTAATTAAGTATTTAATTAAATATAATTGTGGTATGTTGTGTTGATTCACGTTGATTTGAGTATTTGTGTCGATTTAAGTTGATTCCGGAATATCGGAATATTATGTTGATGTTTCTAAGTTGGTTCGAGTTGAATTGCTTTAATAAGTTGATTTAAGTTGTGGAAATAATATTGAATATTTTCTGTCTATGGTTAAATATGTTGATTTGGTGGTTTGGACGATTTATTTGGTAGTCGGTAATTAGTCGATTTAGTCGAGAGAATAATATTGGAATTAATATTATAGAATTATAAGAGAGTGTTTTAATTAAGTGGGCTCAAGTGTTGTGTTGGAAGTAGTAGAATAAGGGGTAAGAAGCATAAACCCAATAGATATTAGAAATTATAATATTAGGTTTATTAATTAATAGAAATAAAATAAAAAGAAAAGTGGAGGAGGTAGTAAAGGAAGTTAGAGAAAAATAAGGAGAAGAAGTTCGGGTATCAGTAAAGAGAAAGAGGAGAATGTGAGAAGTTGAGAACGATGAAAAAGTTGGAGAAAGAGAGATACGAGAAGTTGCCGTCGGAAAGCCAAGTCGGAAAAGTCGACCGCAAATTCGAGCGGCCATCAATTTAAGGTAAGGGTGGGGTTCGAATTTTATAACCGGGAATAAGATGATTAATACATAGGAATTGGTTCGGGTAGTGTTCATGTTGTTGTTGTTGCTGATTGGTTCGATCTTGTTGTTCTGATGTTGAATTGAATATTACTGCTTCTGTGAAAACATCGTGTTGTTGTGTTGATTGAAAAATTGTATTTCAGTATTTCTGTGAAAATCTTGCTCTGGTTGATTTTGTGTGTGATCCGGTGTTAAAAACGAGAGTGAATCAATCCTGGAAAGAAAAAAAAAGAAATTGGGACGAAAACTGAGTTTTAGGGGTGGCGCAGGCCACCCAAAACAAAGAAATAACATGTGGCGGGAGCCACAAGGTGCATGTGGCGCAAGCCACCTACCAAGGGAGTGGCGCAAGCCACTTAGGTATAGTAAGGGTGGCTCAAGCCACCCATTTTATAGGGGTAGTGATATTTTTGTTTTGTTGTTTTCTGGCAAGTGGAATTTTAGTCGCTTTATGCATGTAATTGGAATTAGTAACATGATAATTCATGTTGAGAGCCACCATAATCCATGATGAGAGCCACCATAATCCATGTTGAGAGCCACCTGATCATGTGGGGGCCACCTGTTTTTTAGTTTGTCTGTTTTAAGTAAAAATTCATATTTTAATATTTTAGGTGTTAGATATTGTTTTGACTAATTAAAATGCATAGTTAGATTAATTAGTAGATGGTTTTTATGCTGATGAAGGGAAATACATAGCAACTCAGGACTACCAGTAGTGTTGATTCTAGTAGAAAAATGAATTCTTAGCAGGATGGTATTTTGACAGAATTGTGATAACAGTGTGAATTTGGTGACAGAAAAATGTTGGAATCAATAAAATAGAATTTAACAAGAATAGTAGGAAATTATTGGTAGCAGTAATAGTAGTAAAAGCAGTACCGATTTAGTCGACCGGGTGAAATTACGCAGAAAAATTAGTTGTTCGGAATTTAACGAAAATTGTCGAGGTAGTTAGTAATACTTAGTAGGTGATTTTAGTCGGTTTATTTTGTTGAATTCGTGTTGTATGTGTGGATTTCTTGTACAGTTGCTTATGTGGTTTTGTCCCGGTTTGTGGGCATTTTTAAGTCGTAGGTTGAAGGACCAATGTTGATGTTAAAGTTGTAGGTCGAAGGACCAATGTTGATGTTAAAGTTATAGGTCGTATGACCAACGTTGATGTATATAAGTTGTAGGCCTTTGGCCAAAGTTGAATCGTGTTGAATTAAAGTTGTTATGTGGTTTGTTATATGTTGTTCGGAGTTGGTTGTTGTTTTGTGTTGAGTCGTTGCATCATGGCATAGCATTATTAAGTTGGCCTGGATTGGCAATTTTTAAGTTGGAGCTGATGCTCACCACGTTGGCCTGAATTGGCAAAATTACTAAGTTGAAGGCTTATGCCTTGCAGATACCTCGATAACCTGGTATATTTTAAGTTGGGAGTTTTGCTCCGATGGTACCACATGCATATGCATAGTCGAGTCGCATCCTGTGTCGCATTATTTATGTTGTTTGTGTTGACTGTGTTTGTTGAAGTTAAGTAAGTTGTTCATGTTGCTTAAGTTGATAAAGTTGTTCATGTTGCTTAAGTTGATAAAGTTGTTCATGTTGCTTAAGTTGATAAAGTTGTTCATGTTGCTTGAGTTAATAAAGTTGTTCATGTTGCTTAAGTTGATAAAGTTGTTTGCGCTGGTTAAGTTGATGAAGTCGATTATGTTGATGTTGAAGGAGTTGAATATGTTGAGTATATTTGTTGAAGTTGATGAATGTGTTTACGTTGATTTCAGAGTTGAAGTTGGTTATGTTGACTAGGTTGATTATAGTGATTATGTCGTAAATGTTGATATGTGTAATAAGTCGATAAAGTATGTTGATAAATTGTGGATTATTGTTAAGTTGTTGTTGTTGTTGTTGGATAGTAGTGAAATGGTATGATTCTATCTAATGTATTAATTATCATACTCCTATTTATATTGTTCGATATCTCACCCCTTCTGTTTGAATGTTACCCCTATGTTGGTAACGTGCAGGTTAGCAGAGATGAAGGTCGTTTATCTTCATTAGTTGAGTCGGTGATGTCGCTCTGATACGTAACACTCAGGGGGATGAACGCTTAGTTGCTCTGTTGTTGTTTTAAGTTGTTTCCATGAAAATATGTTATTACTAAGTTGTTTAAGTTGAACAAATGATATATCATGTATAGTTGAATATTTGAGAATCCGCTGCGTAGTTGTGAAAATTGTTTTGGTTTCCAAGAGTGAATAAAAGTTGTTATTATAGTTTCATCCGAATTAAAAGTGTTATGTATCGATGTACTATTTGATTTAAATGAATAAGTATTTTAAAGTTGAAAAATGTGGCATCCTATTTGTGTACCTGTTGATTGAATTTTTTTTTACTACTCTGATTTTCGATATAATTGCCGGGTAGAAATGGGGTGTTACATAAAACGTTTGTGTGGAATGTTCACTGTGAGAAGAGTTTCATCGAGCTGAAGAAGAGATTGACTACAACTCCGGTTTTGATTCTACCCAAACCAAATAAATCGTTTGTTGTGTATTGCGAGACTTCTTTGATGGGTTTAGGAGGTGTGTTAATGTAGGATGGTAAGGATGTGGCTTATGCTTCACGACAGTTAAGGGTCCATGAGGGGAATTATCCAACTCAAGATTTGGAATTAGCTGCAGTGGTATTTGTATTGAAGATTTGGAGGCACTATCTTTATGGTTCCAGGTTTGAAGTGTATAGTGATCATAAGAGCTAGAGGTATCTATTTGATCAGAAAGAGTTGAACATGAGGCAAAGAAGGTGGTTAGAATTCTTAAAGGATTATGATTTTGGCTTGAACTATCATCCCAGTAAAGCGAATGTCGTGGCTGATGCTTTGAGTCGGAAGACGTTACATATGTCTGCTATGATGGTTAAAGAGTTAGAGTTGATTGAACAGTTCAGAGATATGAGTTTGGTTTGCAAACAGTCACCGCATAATGTGATGTTGGGTATGCAGAAGATTAATAATGAATTTCTTAACAGTATCAAAGAGGGTCACAAGTTGGATGTGAAACTGATGGATTTGATGATTGGAAATGAACAAGCGGAAGACAATGAATTCAGAGTAGATGAACAAGGTGTGTTGAGGTTCCGTGATAGGATTTGTATTCCTGATGATCTTGAGTTGAAAAGAATGATTCTAGAAGAGAGTCACGGGAGCAGTTTGAGTATCCACCCAGGAGCTACAAAGATGTATCAAGACCTGAAGAAGATATTTTGGTGGCCTGGATTAAAACGTGATGTGGCTAAGTTTGTGTATGCTTGTTTGACTTGTCAGAAGTCAAAGATGGAACATCAGAAACCTGCTGGTTTGATGCAACCGTTAGATATTCCAGAGTGGAAGTGGGACAACATCTCTATGGATTTTGTGACTGGATTGCCTAATACGCCAAGAGGACAAGATTCCATTTGGGTAGTAGTAGATCGACTGACGAAGTCAGCACATTTTATTCTGATTAATATCAATTTTCCTTTGCAGAAGCTGGAAGAGATCTAAATTCAGGTGATTGTGAAGTTGCATGGAGTTATGTTGAGTATTGTGTCAGATAGAGATCCAAGGTTCACTTCCAGGTTTTGGGAGAGTTTGCAAGAAGCTTTGGGATCGAAACTGAGATTGAGTTCTGCTTATCATCTGCAGATGGATGGACAAACGGAGAGGACTATACAATCTTTGGAGGATTTGATGAGGGCTTGTGTGCTTGAACAAGGAGGTGCTTGGGATAGCCATTTGCCGTTGATTGAGTTCACTTATAATAACAGTCATCATTCCAGTATTGGGATGGCGCCTTTTGAAGCATTGTATGGTCGGAGGTGTCGAACACCTTTGTGTTGGCATAAATCTGGAAAAAGTGTAGTATTGGGACCGGAGACTGTTCAGCAGGCTACCGAAAAGGTGAAGCTGATTCGGGAGAAAATGAAAACTTCGCAGAGTAGCCAGAAGAGCTACCATGATAAGAGAAGGAAAGATCTTGAGTTCCAAGAAGGAGACCATGTGTTTTTGAGAGTCACTCCGGTGACCGGTGTTGGGCGTGCATTGAAATCGAGGAAGCTTACTCCTCGGTTTATTGGTCCGTATCAGATTTCTGCAAGAATTGGACCTGTTGCCTACAGAGTGGCATTGCCACCAAATTTGTCGAATTTGCACGATGTGTTCCACGTATCACAACTTCATAAGTATGTTCGTGATCCGTCACATGTGATTCCGATGGATGATATGGAAGTAAGGGATAACCTTACAGTTGAGGCCTTACCAATACGGATTGAAGACCGCAAAGTAAAGCAATTGAGAGGTAAATAGATCACTCTTGTGAAGGTAATGTGGGGAGGCGCTGGTGGTGGAAACATGACTTGGGAATTAGAGAGCGGGATGCGAGAGTCGTATCCGGAGTTATTCGTATGAGGTAAATTTTTTAGGACGAAAATATTTTAAGTGGGGGAGAGTTGTAACACCCCGATTTATTTTAATTATTTTTCGTAATTAAAATTGTATGAAATGGTGTATTTGTGTATGACTAAGTGTGTTTTGGTTGAAGTTGAGTTGACCTTACTATGGGGTAGTAACCTTAGAATTGTAGAGAATGAGGTATTGGGGATGTGTGACCAATTATGTAGAGGTGAGAGGTGTGGTTAATATTTAATTATTAATTTTAATAATTTAATTAGAATTATTTAGATTTAAAAATAATTAGTTTAATTATTTTAATTATTTAAAATTGGATAATATGAGTGGAGAATAGTAAGGGGCAAGGTGATCCATTCATGAAGATTAGTAAGGGTATAGAGGGAAAAGCATAATAGAGGTCTAAGGGTTATAGTAGGAAAAGAAAGAAAATTAGAGAGGAGAATCATTTGGGGGATCGATCGTGTTTTGGAGAAAAGAGGAACGGAAGAGAGAAGTAGAGCTAGGGCTTAGAGAACTTCGAGGAATCTTCATCTGAGGTAAGGGTGGGGTTCTTTAATCTCTTAAGGGTTGTATAATGTATGTATGAGGGTAGGTAAACCTTTAGGATTCCCCTATGTGTCGTTGTGTTGTTTCGAAGTTGAGGTTTTGTGTGTCAGTGATTCTAATAATATGTGAATTGTACGAATTGATTAGTGGAATTGTGATTTTGTGTTGAAAGTGTTGTTGTTGTATGATAAAAACGTGATTTATGTGCATTCTGGATTGTATGGTGTTGAAATTGTGAGAATTTTAGGGTCTGAGTTATGCAGAGAACGCAACTGCAGAATTGCAGTTCGCAGGGATTTGCCAAGCAAAGGAATTGTCTCGCCGGGCGAAGTGAGCTCGCTGAGACGTCGTCGGGCGAATAGGAGGTGAGTGGAGGGTGAGAAATAGGAGCCCCTGGATTTTGTATGAGGAAGGAATGTGCTTCTGCTCCGCCGGGCGAGCATGATGTGAAAGGGGAATTCGTCGGGCTAAGGAAGAGTTCGCCGGGCGAACAGGGTTTCGTTGGTGCCTCGCTGGGCGAGCATTAAGCGAGCTGAGCTGAGACGAACTGAACTTTCTGAAACTTTGAAAATTTGTATCTTTTGAACCGTAGGTCCGTTTCAGTCACCGTTTGAAGCGTTGGAAAGCTGGTTTCACATATTATTTATAAAAATCAATTTCAATACCAGCATCCCAACCCTTTGACGCGTTAATTAGGTTTTTGTGTATGTCTTTATGTGTCGTAAGTTGAAATGATGAGTTCGGTGGTATGTATGTGTGTTGTGGTTGTGAATTGTTGTTGTAGTATGATGTATTGACGCATTGATAGTTATATGCACTTAGTTGTCGTTGTATGTTGTCATTGTATGCATGTCATGTTGCATAAGTTGTGTGATAAGTCGTGTGCCCATGTGGGGCGTGAGCGCCTTATTGGGATTCCTTGATAAGGAATCGTGTTGTCGTTGTTGTTGTGGAGGTGATCGTGTGCCCATGTGGGGTGTGAGCGATCACGGATGTCGTGTGCCCATGTGGGGTGTGAGCGATTGATATGGAAATTCTGACGGGAATTATGATCATGAAACAGGGATCGAATTGGTACCACATGCATTGAGTTAAGTCGTGGGTCTAATTGCATTGTATCGTGTTGTGTTGATTGTCTGCTTGTGTGGAAAATGCTATTTGTGCTGATGTTGTAATGATAGGGTGGATTGTGTAATGTTTTATGCTTTCATATTTATATTATACATTTCTTATATTGATTGAGAATCGCACCACTTCTGTTTGAATGTTACCTCTACGTGGGTAACATGTAGATAAGCAGGATTAGTACGAAGTTGAAGTTAGTGAAGATGGAGTCTTCTCTTTTATCTTGTTGAGTCGTGTCTGCTCTGATTGTAACACTGGGTTTCGGAACGCATGTCGTTGTTCATTTTATTATTTGTCGTCGTTTTGTTTACTTGCTGATGTTTATGTGGAATTATACATGTCACGTTTTAGTTGAATTCCGCTGCTTTAGGAGGAAATTAATTAAGTATTGTTTTTACTGACAATATCTATGTGTTACATATTGAATGCATGAGTATGTGTTTGTTGAATGTAGCATCATAACTTGTCGTATGTTTAAATTTACTCTGATATTTAATTATAATTTGTCTCGGGGGTTTAGGGTGTTACATAGTCCCTCATTTATCTTGGTAAAACTGTTCTTTCATCTAACTATTGTAAGTGGCAAGCCTCTTGATCCTTTACATCCAAGCCAATGTCCCTCTCTTAGCATGAAAAACTCATAAGGAAAAATGGCATTGCTCTACACATAGTTAAAGTTTCTTCCTTTATAACACCTCTCTTATAAAGGAAATTATGGCATTGCTGGATTCCACACATCCCAGTTAAAGTAATTTCCCTTATATCCAATTACCCAACATCTGTGATGAATAAGTGAGATATCTCCCTTTAGAGATGACAAATTCTCTCTCAGTCAAACTTTTAGCTTTAATCTTGGGCTTTGAACAAGACACAAATACTCTTTTAGCTTCAATCTTGGGCTTTGAACAAGACACCAAACACTTTTTCCTCCCATAGAATAGGAGGAACTACGATTGCTCTGATTTCCCAGATCTCTTTACGGGAATACGTAGGCATAAGATTGTGAAATCTTAGAGAGCACACAAATCAAAATTTTAGGTCCAGTACCTTCCCGAAAACAACAAAAACATCCTCTCAAACCTCTCAAAGGAGAAACCTTCCCAACCTATGACAGTTAAACATATGACAGTATTTAAAGATAACAGAAAAACATGTAATAAAAGATCTATGGATAACCATATATACATTGGGTGTTAACAGCTGCTCTTTGTATAATCTGACCCCGGACCCCCCAATCTCTTAGCATTTGTTAAAGAAAATATTTGCGTGCAAGGTTAGTTTTAGATACCTTCCCTTTCCTTTCCAACTTCATAGGATAAATAAGAAATCAGAAAGTAGCACCCAATTCCAACCATTGCGGTAAGGTGGTCGCGTCACCGACAAAAATCGCACGCTATAGTGAGGTCGAAAATGCTTCTTTCCTTTCACGAACTGTTCTTGACGGGAATTTCCCCAGCGAAGTTGTCATCCTTGCGTAGTAGATCGGATGGTATTTCCCCACATGTTAAAGCCCAATTGTTATTGGCACTTTCCAGCTATGTGATCAGTATTATTCCCCAGTATGGAAATATGCCCGGTATTGCTCTCCAGTGGAGCCAGTATTATCATCGGTTATTAACAGCCTCAGCAAATGTAAACCAATAGTGGTTGGTATCCCCGGCAAGTCAAAGCCGAAGTATCATTGGCACATCTTCTCATCAGGGTTCGCAATTCCTTTTGCATTTCCCCCAACGGCGTTTACAGAATCATTATTGACAGTTCAAATCCTGGTGATCCCTTCCTCAGCAATCGTCTGTTGTTAATGCTCTCCCCACAAAGTAGATGTTCAGATGTGTTTATCCCCAGCGGACTCGTTTGTTGCACTTCCCCCAGCGGAGTGTCCTTTCTGCATCTCATAATCATTATTACATTGCATCCTCAGACGCGTAGCATTTCCATTCGTATGGGGCATTAGGCCATTATTCAAACATGCATGCGTAGCCTAAGCTAGGTTTGGTGCCCTCCGTTCTGAATCTTTCCCCCACCAGAGAGTAATGTTGCTACGGAGAGAACGTCTAGCTTTGTCCCCAAGCGGGTGCTCTGACCAATTCTTAGGGTTGTAGATTCGTCGATCTTACCCTTTGCTTGTCTTCTTTTCCCTAGCAGAGTCGTATGTCTAGGACTCCTTTATCCCTTGGCAGAGTCGTCTGTCTAGAACTCCTTTATCCCCTTGCATAGTCGTTTTTCCAGAAATTTGATTTCCCCCGCAGATTTGTCTCTTTGTGACTTCTCGTCCTCTCACCCTTCGTTCGGGTGGTAGATTAGTTAATTATCCTCTGAGAGCCATCTAGTGATTGGTTCTACTTCTTTCACCCATCATTCGGGCGTTAGATTTGGTAATCTCGATCCTTTCGTGATCCTTGACTTTCAACACTCGTCTGTGTTTATCCCTTGATCTTTCAACACTCGTCCATGTTTATTTTTGTTTCCTTCAATACTCGTCCTTATTGACCTTCAACACTCGTCCGTGTTTATTTCTGTTTCCTTCAATACTCGTCCGTATTGATCGTAAACACTCATCCGTGTTTATTTCAAAATCATCAGTACTCGTTCGTATTGATTTTCGACACTCGTCCGTGTTTATTTTTATCTCTTCAATACTCGTCCGTATAGATCTTCAATACTCGTCTGTATTGACCTTCAATACTCGTCCGCGTTTATTTCTGTTTCTTCAATACTCGTCCGTATTGATCTTCAACACTCGTCTGTGTGTTATTTTCTTTTCAATACTCGTCCGTATTAGATACCAGCTCCCGTCCGCGTTGATCATGTCTTATTCTGTCACTCGTTTGTGATGACCATTTTTTCTCAGCGGTTTCGTTTTTCGAGCAAGACCCAGGGCCATGGATCATGCGTTGATCTTAGGCATTCGTTTTCTGCATTCCCCAAAAAGAGTCGTCGCTTTCTCTGCAGAGTGCAATTTTTTTTGGTGTTTTTTGTATTCAATCCCCTTACACGTTACTCTACATATTTAAAAAAAAAAAAATTCACATCATTTTATAATGTCATGTAAGTATATAATCCACATAGATTGCTCCATATCATTAAATCCTTTTTTTACATGTAAAAATATTACACGTCATCATTTTATTGATTTGAAATGGAAATAAAAAACTAAAACTGATAAAAAATTTAATAACTGAATTTATTTCATGAACCGACCAAAACAGGTAGATTGAATTTGCAATTTAACCTAATTCATTTTATTATGCATTATATTTTAAACAAATAATTATATTTTAATTAATACATAACATTATTTAATTTTCATTCACAAAATATTACATTTTTTAATTTAAATAAAATATAACAATCTTTTTTTTGTGTTGATTTCCTATCCAACAATAAGTTTAAAATAGACATACATGACGAGTCACTTGTTATTTTATAAATGTTAGCTGCAAGATTCTAAAACCAATATATTCAAAATTATAAAGTTTAGGTTTAATTAGATCAATTTCTATAAATTAATTTAATCCTATTCAATCCATTTTTAGGTGTATGCATGTTTACAAAGCTCATTACTCTTGCATTAAAAAAAATGAATATAATATTTAACTTTTCAATATTTGTCTACAAAGTTCATTCTTCACACTAAAGTAACGAATAAACAATCGTAATTGCTTATTATACTTAATATTATATTAATGTTCATAAAATATATTAGACCATAGTGAATCAATCTTATATATGTGACTCGTATTAGATGCTAACTCAACACCAGGTTTCCAAGGATAGCACTTAACAATCCTTTGAGAGAAATTTAAAATTTTACACGGTCCTGATTCTTTTATTACCCAAAGACAAAATTGATCGCAATCGTGATCTCGTGATTTCACATAAATGTTAAAGTAGTGAGATACTTTACCCCATGAAAATCTACAAAAATACAAGCTTCCGTCTAATGGGGAAATGAAAAAAGTAAATTTATATCTTTCTTTATTTTTTATTAATTTATATCCAAAACTATAATTTTTATCTTTACAGGAAACACCTAGCGGATGATTGGTAATGTTGGTTAAAACATGCACTTTTATTTCAATAAGAAAAATAAAGTCGAGAGAGAGTTTACTTTCTTTGAGCTGCAAAGTAGAAGGAATTGTTATTAACATAGAAATTAACAACATAAATTTAGAGATTGCAACCATGTTGTGTTTTAAATGTATAGTTTGATATTTAAATATTTGATGTGTCTTTTTGTTATTTATACTGTAGAGTCAAATGAAGGAGGACACTTTTTTTCTCTCTCTAGATTTAAGATTTTAATTAATTTTATGGTTAATTTTGTTAAAAATAATATAGTTAAACGTAAGTTAGAATCCTACATTATTTATAAATATGAAAATTTAAATATTTATAAGTGGAAAAATACACACATGTATCATCTTAAAGTTTTAAATAAATATGTGATATTTTCTTTTACTTGTATTGTTTTTGGCCCTTCTCTTCATTAAATGTTGATGTTCTTCCTCATAATCTAACAAGTTTTAACCATAAAAGAAATTATCTGATAACGTATTTTAATATTTCATTATTATTTTTAATAATATTAACTTCTTAATTAAAACTACTGAAAGGATATAAATGAAAGTATAGAGTATCAGTAAAGAACTGGGTTAAAAATCGTTTAAATAAATGTGGAAATTTAAACATTTCAAATAAAATTAACAACGCTCATTAATTAACAATCTATATCTCTATATCTTCTCTATATCTATCTATTAAAAGAATAGTACCTGAAAATACCACGTATAACCTTCTAACTTCACGCTATAACTTTTCTGATTCCAGGGTTATAACTGACTATTTGAACCCTTGCTACAACCACATTCGTTTGACATTTAATATTGCTTATGTGTCATGGTATTAGATTTTTGAAATAATTGAGTTAATTTTATATTAATTTATACTTATTTGGATAATTAATTCAGCCCCTACTAATATCTAAAGATCTTCTAAGAAACTGTGCGTATCTTCTTGGTATTGCAAAGGGTTTTGGGAATTCGATCAACCACATGACTCTACTCATTCGAATCAATCAATTACTCTACCCTAACTCTTCCCACACTCTTCTTCATTATTTTATTTCATTTCATTATTCTCTCAGAAGAACCTCAAACCATTACCCTCTTCTCCCTGCGCTGTTTCCTTCTTCTTCTACATCCATCCTTCTCTCTCCTTCACCACACTCGTCTTCCTCAACTCTCCATTCGCGCTGCCAACCTGCTTCTCTCCCTCAACGCTTCACACGTTTCTGTTTCCTACTTCTCATCTTCAAAATTGAAACGAGTAACACCACGTAATCCGCCGCGCCATGGCTTCACGCCAGCGGCCGCGGAGGTAGCGACCAAAACCTACATCAAACTCTTCGTTTTCTTCTCCTATCTACTAATACACCCTTAGTTATCTAATACTCTATCAAATCTCCTAACCGAAAAATTTCAAGTATGAACCCTAAATTGCAATTTCGAAATTAAATGAACGAGATGAATGATTTGGAGTCCAAACCATAGGGATTTGGCTCCCTAAATAACCAGCTACATCATGGTAATGTGAATCAAGCGAGAAAAGTGGTTTTCACCAACCTACGAGACGGCGAAATGTCCCAGTGAAAGTTGAATGCAGAGCAACTGAAAGTGAAGATGAAAACGCCTTCAGGTAAGCTTCAGGATCCTATACTTCTTCCCTCCGATTCTCTCTTCTTCATTTCTTTAGTCTGTAGGTGCTTGAGTTGGTGTGTTTTCTTCTACTTTTCCGTTCTTGATTACGTGTCGTAGCAGCGCGAATGTGGTTGATGTATTGTTTCACTTTATGTTGTTGATACTCTGATTGGTGACTTCGTTGAGTGGTGAATGTTGAACACTGATTGCAGAGCTGCGTCGTGTTCTTGGTTCGTGAATGTGTTGTGAAAATGTGTTGTTGGTTTCAAATCAATATTGAACTGATGTGTGTGGATCGAATTCTTGTGTGACGTGGTTCTGTTTGATGTATGATGAATTTGCAGGTTGTGGATTTGATGAAGTTAGAGCTGCAGAAGATTGAAGATGATGTAGCAGAGCCTGAATGATAATGGTGATTTTGGAATTGAAGATGACGAAGAATTTGGTGAGTTTAAAGTGAAGAAGAATCAAGAGGGTTCAGAGAGTGATTAGGATTTTCGGTGGAAATTCTGTTAGGGAAAAGAAAATTCTGTTGTAGTTTTTTGATCCTGTTAGCACAAGTTTGTTATTTCTGTTAGGAATGTGCAACTTAATTTCTGTTATGATGATTTTGTGAATTTCCCATATGAAATTTTTCTCAGTGAATTTTTCTATTCAGTTATGTTTTTTTGTTGTTAATCTGGCTTACAATTTCTGTTATATAATTTTCTTTTCAATTTTCTGTTGTGAATGAATTTCTCCCCTGCACTTCTTTTGCATTTTCGGTTATGTATTTCATTTTCCACCTTGCTGCTATGAGATAATGATTCTTAGATGGAAGGGGGTCAAATTGTGGCTGAAGGTCCTCGGTGCAATCTTCGTAATATAAAGGGATTTAATAATTTTCTATAGGATTTCATGAAATGATTCATGTATGTTTGGAAATATGCTATGTTTTTATTGTTAATGTTTAGTATTTTATATATAGGTTTATACCTTACAGTGGACTATTTCATGGCATTGCTATTGAATGTTCCAGCAACTATGGTTACATTAGAATTGTAAGTAACTTTTCTTCTTCTAATTGATTACATTAGTTCATGTTTCATTTGATTTAGCAAAGTTTTTTTATTCCATCAATTGCAATTAGTTAGACCATATGCTCTCTATTACAAACACCTTCGAACAATGTGTCTGGTGTTCGACTTCAGTGAATATTGATAGTATTGTGTGCACTTTGGTTACGTTGTGTCGGTTTCGATCTTAATCCATAAACATTATATATATATATATATATATATATATATATATATATATATATATATATATATATATATCATATTGTGCTACTGTTGTTGATTGTTGATGTGTGTCGATTTCGGTTACGCCGGGTTGGTGTTACACCTTTGATTTCCTATGCATTGGTGTACCAAAAAACAAACAGAGCATTGCTTGAAGTTCATGTACCACTTTGATTATTTTGTGGTGTAGTTTTTATTGTGTTGATTTTCAAAGGTGTAACTAATGGAGTTTGCTAAGTCTCTTTTTGTAAACACAACGGATAGTATATAGTAAACCTTGAGCACCAAGATGGTCACACTGATGTTTAAGCAATCACAAGCATAAAAAATGAAAGATTATTGACTGTAATATAGTATGAAGTTCTTGGAGACACAAGTAATGGAACAAAAACCATTATTTTTAGGCACGTGAAGTGTCTTAAACTAAATCACTTTGTTGCAGAAACAAAAGCAAAAAGTATGTAATGAAAAGAAGCATTTTTGTATATTGAAATTTGGAAATGCAAATACTATTTGATTTTTTGAGCATTTAGTAAAATTTGTTTTTTAAAATTTGTAATTTTTAAATATGTATTTTATAAATACACATTTTACCCTATAAAATAAACATCCTTCCAAATTTAAATATATATTTATCTTTGCTTAATTTAAATTAAATTAAATTATTATTATTGAATTAGAAACTAAATTATATTTTTGATTTTATTATACATTAAATCTTCTATAAATTTCAAATTTAAATTGACAATAATTATTCAATAAATTATAATTAAAAAAAATCATTAACTACTGTATTAGTTTTGGAAACAAAATGTTCATGACATTAAAAAAAAATGAAAGATTATTAACTGTAATATAGTATGAAGTTCTTGGAGACACAAGTAATGGAACAAAAACCATTATTTTTAGGCACGTGAAGTGTCTTAAACTAAATCACTTTGTTGCAGAAACAAAAGCAAAAAGTATGCAATGAAAAGAAACATTTTTTTTATACTGAAATTTGGAAATGCAAATACTATTTGATTTTTTGAGCATTTAGTAAAATTTGTTTTTTAAAATTTATAATTTTTAAATATGTATTTTATAAATACGCATTTTACCCTATAAAATAAACATCCTTCCA
This sequence comes from Lathyrus tuberosus, assembly GCA_022829125.1. NCBI lineage: Eukaryota > Viridiplantae > Streptophyta > Magnoliopsida > Fabales > Fabaceae > Lathyrus > Lathyrus tuberosus. The sequence continues at coordinate 3,118,420 of JALAZF010000363.1, forward strand.
AATTTAAATATGTATTTATCTTTTGCTTAATTTAAATTGAATTAAATTATTATTATTGAATTAGAAACTAAATTATCTTATGATTTTTTATTTTACTATACATTAAATCATCTATAAATTTCAAATTTAAATAGACAATAATTATTCAATAAATTATAATTAAAAAAATCATTAACTACTGTATTAGTTTTGGAAACCAAATGTTCATGACATTAATATGAGACAAATCACACTTTATGACATTTTATTATTAAATTATATTATATTTTTGAATTGGAAACTAAATCATTATAAGATTTCAAATGTTATAAAGATAAAATATTTTTCAATAACGAAAAACAAAGAAAATATTTTCAATAGCAATAATCATAATTTACAAAATTTTATTTATCTAAAAAAACCTATTCTTCAAGAGAGTTTATTTTATATATGTTATAATATAATTTTTAATTCAAAATAAATAAATTAGATTCTACTATTTGATTATGTTATAATATTATATCTTATATTGTATAAATAAATACTAAGATTGAAATTGGTTAAATAAATGTGAAAGGTTCTATATTTATTGAAAATAAAAGGTCCAATTTATGCTTCATTATTTTTGTGGTTACAAAATGTATCTCACAATCACGAAAAAAATGCTACAAATATCTTTTTTTATAAATAAAAAACATGAGACAATTATGATTGATAAATACATAAATTTCTTATGTAAAATAAAAGTTAACGTTTTTTTAAAATACTAACATGTAAAAAAATTTCAAATTAAATATAGTTTTTTTATTCTAATACAAGTGGAATCGTCCAATACATACGTTGAATGCAGAATAAGATAGGCAATGCTGGAAACCATGAAACTAAATTAAAATTGAATTAAATTATTATTATTGAATTAGAAACTAAATTATCTTATGATTTTTTATTTTACTATACATTAAATCATCTATAAATATCAAATTTAAATAGACAATAATTATTCAATAAATTATAATTAAAAAAAATCATTAACTACTAGTTTTGGAAACCAAAATGTTCATGACCACAATTAACCTTCTGATTACAAACATAAACTATTCTAATTTCAAAGACAAAATAGACTAATTACATCCTTGCTGAAATAATATTGATTTGAAATAATTGTCAATTAATTTAATTTTTAATTATTATCATTATATATTATTATCAAGCATACTAAATTTTATTATATTTTTATTTAAAATTATTCAATGTAATATCAAATAATTTAAAATTTTTAAAATTTTTAAAATTTTATAAATTTTGTATAGTTAAACTTCTATTATGAAATTCTCCTAGACAAAAAGATAGATACAATATTCATTTAGAACTGAAATTTCAAGATACCATGAAGTGTAGATATTCATTTAGAACTGAAATTTGACGGGGAGCTGTCATATATTGTAGGTTTGTAAAAATTGTAAATATGATATAATAAGAAGGATTTAAAACTGATATTTGACGGAAGCTGTTATAAATTTTAAGTTTGTAATTTTTTTTAATTTTATTTATTTTTATTTAAAATTATTCAATGAAATATCAAATAATTTAAAATTTTTAAAATTTACAAATTTTTTTTAATTTTGTAGAGTTAAACTTCTATTATGAAATTCTCCTAGACAAAATTTCATTACTTAAACATATGAGTGAAAAAGATAATACAAAACAATGTCAACATGTCACTATTAGAAGTTTAACTCTAAAAAATTAAAAAAAATTTGTAAATTTTAAAAATTTTAAATTATTTGATATTTCATTGAATAATTTTAAATAAAAATAAATAAAATTTTAAAAAAAAATTACAAACTTAAAATTTATAACAGCTTTCGTCAAATATCAGTTTTAAATCCTTCTTATTATATCATATTTACAATTTTTACAAACCTACAATATATGATAGCTCCCCGTCAAATTTCAGTTCTAAATGAATATCTACACTTCATGGTATCTTGAAATTTTAGTTCTAAATGAATATTGTATCTATCTTTTTGTCTAGGAGAATTTCATAATAGAAGTTTAACTATACAAAATTTATAAAATTTTAAAAATTTTAAAAATTTTAAATTATTTGATATTACATTGAATAATTTTAAATAAAAATATAATAAAATTTAGTATGCTTGATAATAATATATAATGATAATAATTAAAAATTAAATTAATTGACAATTATTTCAAATCAATATTATTTCAGCAAGGATGTAATTAGTCTATTTTATCTTTGAAATTAGAATAGTTTATGTTTGTAATCAGAAGGTTAATTGTGGTCATGAACATTTTGGTTTCCAAAACTAGTAGTTAATGATTTTTTTTAATTATAATTTATTGAATAATTATTGTCTATTTAAATTTGATATTTATAGATGATTTAATGTATAGTAAAATAAAAAGATAATAATTAATTGTCTATCTCTATTTTATTTGAGATTTTTATATTTCTTTATGATAATAATTAATTGCGTCATAATTTCAACTATAAAACAAATGTTAAATAAACAAATAATTTTAGATAAATAATAAAGGAAAGAGGACATCTATTATGATGAATGCCAATTTAATACTCTTTACCTAGAAAAATGTACATTTATTGCAATTTTGAATGGATAGACCCTTAATAATTTAATTGTTTAATATAGTAGTATAGCTAATAATAAAAGTTAAAAAAAAAACCTCTTAAGAATATAATTGTCGAGTACATATATAAATGTAACTTACAACCACAGTAAGTTATATCACACAAAATAACATTATTATTAATTTATTGGTTAGTTACAGCATGAAAGAATTAAATGTAGGAGAAAACCAAGTAACTCACAACAATAATAGTAATAAAATATTGAAGTTTTCGTATTTACCAATTCATTATGCAAGTATAATGAATTTTTCTATGTACTTCCTCACGTTTTACAATTATGTTTGCATGCATATTTCTCATTACTTAAACATATGAGTGAAAAAGATAATACAAAACAATGTCAACATGTCACTATTTTTTTAAAGACTAAAAAATTATGTGTAAATAGTAGGCATAAAATACGCCAACATTACGCTATTCAGGAACTAACATAATCCAAAATAAAACAACAAGAGATTGGAGAACAGTTAAGCCGACCAATGTACTGAATCTAAATAGCTAAAAGACAAATTTTTCTAAAGGTATTATTCCAATGTTTGTTTATAAAAAGAAAAGTCGCAATTATTAATTTTATTCTAGAAGAAGCAGAATCACTAGCTAATACATGGGAAATGTTCAAATTGCTACCCGAAAGTGCCTGAATCTCAATATGAGTGACATAGAGCAGATGGCACGTTTTATTGATGGGTTGAGAGCACTAACCTGAATACTTTTCGATGCCTGGGCTGAAAGTACATTGAGATTGAAGACGGATGAAGAGTTAAAAACCTTGATTTAAAATACGTGTTAGAATGAGTATCAATCAAGTGAGCGAGTTATGAAACAAAAAGGTATTTATGCGGTAGATTCAACCACAACTTTGTCATCTCTGATAGAAGCACTTAATAATTAATTACTCGTAGCTCAACTCGCTCAAGCAAATGTTAGTTATATTCAGATGCTTCGTTGTAATTTTTATGGAGGAGAACATGCAAATGGTAATTATACCATAGGGTTTAAGAGTGTAGAGGTTCAATATGCTAATTTTTATAAGAATAGTCCTTATTCGAACACCTACAACTCGGGTTGGAAAGATCACCTGAGCTTCAAGTAGAGAAACAATCAAACTTTGAATGTTAAGCAAGGTATTCAACAAGCTCCTTAGTTGCCTCAACACAAATCATCACCTCTAGAGGAAGCATTGCAAAATTTCATGAAGTCTACGCAAGAAAGCTTCGCGCAAGTGAACAAGGCTCAAGAAAACATGATTAAATATGAGCAAGAAATGGCAAAAAAATCAAAACCAATGAATAAAAATATTGAAGCATCCATAAAAAATTTACAGATGCAAGTCGGTCAAACATCTCGTCAAATGGAAGCTGAAACTAGTTCATAATACTACTTTTTATGACAACGATTTCACCTCAGATATCGAAAACCCGAGGTATTTTTATCTCATTAAAAGTGGAGCCTTCTTGATTGCATTTTTATCTCATTAAAAGTGAAGTCTTCTTGAATATTTTATTTTAAATCTAAAAATAAAATACTTTCCTTTTCACCTCGGTCTTCTTTCCGAACAAGGTGAATATATATATATATATATGGAAGATGGTTGGTTTACATCCTGGGTGAATCGCACACTCAAAGACAACAGAGTCGCCACCAAACTTTATTTTGTCCCAAAGGACAGGGAAAATATCGATAAAACCCCAGGGAAAGAGAAACGGGAACGGGGGTCGGTTATGTGAAAGGAAGGTACTAGCACCTAATGCATCCGTCGTACTCGACGGGAACCATTTCGCTTGCTTCTAGGCTTGGATGGGTTATCTATCTAAAGGCTTCTAGCTAAAGAAAAGGAGAGAGAAGAGAAGGGGGAAAAAAAAAAAGAAAGACAGTGCTCGCGGAGGATTGTGGCCCTCGTGCCTACGTACCCTCATAGTGCAATGAGGATATCAGAGCGTCGTAGTTCATGGAACCAGGGGACAAAAAGGAGAAAAGGAAAAGGATGGAAGGGTGGAAAGATGGAAGAAAGGTGGAAGTGTGCTTGCCAAGACATTGCGTCTTGTGCCTACGTATCATACATTCGAAAGAATGCAGAATCAGAGCTTCCGTAGTTCGTGGAACTAAGACGGAAAAGAAAAGGAAAGGAAAGTGGTGTCAAAACCAAGGACAAAAGAAATAAGGAAATTCCACTGGAGATTCCAAAGAAATTGTGTCAAAACCAAGAAAGGAGTACAAAGGATAGAAAATGTAACTGTATTAAGAATAGAAAAGAATGATGTCGAAACCAAGAGAATAAAAGAATGAGAGAAAAATGGTGTCCAAGCCAAGAGAATAAGAGAATAAGAGAGAAATGGTGTCCAAACCAAGAGAATAAGAGATAAAGAAAGATCCGCTGGGGATACAAAGAGATAGTGTCATAACCAAGAAAGGAGTGCAAAGGGACAGATAGTGACCGTACTACGAGTAAAGTGCAATAGTGGTGTCGAAACCAAGAGGAAAGAGGATTAAGATTCTGTGGGGAAAATAAGTTTTAACAGATAAGAAAATGTGATCAACCAAAGAACGGGTGTAGGACCGAGCGAAGGTCGTGACCCAAAGGACGGGTGTCGGATCGATCAAAGATCGTGACCCAAAGGACGGGTGTAGGACCGATCAAAGGTCGTGACCCAAAGGATGGGTGTAGGACCGATCAAAGGTCGTAACCCAAAGGACGGGTGTAGGACCGATTAAAGGTCGTGACCCAAAGGACAGGTGTAGGACCGATCAAAGGTCGTAACCCAAATGACGGGTGTAGGATCGATTAAAGGTCGTGACCCAAAGGATGCGTGTAGGACCGATCAAAGGTCGTGACCCAAAGGACGGGTGTAGGACCGGTTAAAGGTCTTGACCCAAAGGATGGGTGTAGGACCGAGCAAAGGTCGCGACCCAAAGTAGTTCGGTAAACTGACTGAACAAACAGTACTCAACCGAAGAAAGGGTATTTGAACCAAAGAAAGGTTACTAACCTAAGGATGCAAGTATTCGAACCAAGAGGAGGTTGCCAACTGCTGGGGTTTCGGTGTTTACAGACGGACTGCGATTAACCGAAAGAAACGAGTGATTAACAAAGCAAAGGTGATTAACTCGAAGGGGTTTTGTATTTTAACAGACGGACTGTGGTTAACTGAAGAGACGGGTGATTAACCAAGAGAAGGTGATTAACCCAAGAGGTGCTCAGTATTAACAGACAGACTGTGATTAACTAAAGAAACAGGTGATTAACCAAGAGAAAATGTTTAACCTAATAGGAGCTCAGTATTAACAGACAGACTGTGATTAACTGAAGAAACGAGTGATTAACCAATAGAAGGTGATTAACCCAAGAAAAGGGACTCAGTGTTTTAACAGACAGACTGTGATTAACTGTGGAGAAATGCATATTGGTGTTTTAACTGACAAGCAGTGGTTAACCCAACAAAGGGAGAAGAACCAAGAGAAGATTGCAAACTCCAGGGGATTTACAGTTTTAACAGACAGACTGTGATTAACCGCAGAAAAGAGATTGAGATTCTTCAGGGGAATCAAAAGGCAATGATTGATTACAAGAACAAAGGAGTAGTGAAACAAAGGGAGATTGCTAGCGCAAGAATAATGATCTTAACCAAGAAGGATGGTGATTGATCAAAAGGAGAGGTTGAAAGAGGTAAGAATGATCAAGGATCGACTCGACTGAGGAAGAAGATACGCTACCTCCTAGAATTAGAGGTGACTAAGCCAAGCACAGGGTCATTCGTCCCCTACTTGAAGTAGTCAGAATGAGAGTAGGAATTCTCCCTTCTCATTTTTTCCCTAACACACAGAATATAGCACAGAAATTGAAACGGATAGCATAACAGCTCCAAATTGTACAGTGCTCCAACGTGTTGTGAAGTGAACAACGTAACAGCTTCAGTTTGTACAGCGCTCCAAAGTCGTGTATCGGTCGTTGTATGAATCTTCAACTCCGCGGGGGGAAAAGAGAGAAAAAAGCTCTAAAGGAAGCCTAAAGAGAAACATGGTTTCGATCAATTAATCAAAGGGAAATGATCATGCCAACAATTTTCCAAAGAGAATGGAAAATCATTAAAGCAAAAGGTGTAAATTATTGATTATACATGATTAAATTTGCTCAATATAGAACAAATATAATGTGATCAAGAATTGAAAGTGCAAAACAGTGCCATACAAATATTAGCATGTATCACACATCAAGTGTTAAGTGATCAAAGATTGTGCAAGAATTAGCATGTTCAAACAAATATCAAGAACACGCATAATTCCAAAAATTGATAAATCAATCATTGAATTAATGTAAATATGCTTTAAACAGAGGGTAATATCATTAAAGAACATCCATAAATATCAATTATGTCAATCCGTGGAAGTTAAAAGAAGAAAGCATGGCAAACACATTTGAAAATGCAAGAAAATAGCCTTCTGGTTCAGTGTAAATCGGTTAACCATATGGTTAATCGGTTAACGGCTTGAAAATCAGCGTTTTTTGGTGAAAAATGAACTGGTTAACCGATTAACCAAATGGTTAACCGATTAACACTGTGACAATGGCAAAAATAATAGTAAAAACAACATTTCAAAAATAGTTTTCAACACATAATCACTTATCCAAACTTCCACATGCTATGGTATGATTTTGTGCACGAAAATTACATCATGTAAGTGCAAATAAACACAAATTACAAGCATTAATCATGGAGATTAAAGATCTAGAAATTGCATGATAAATTAAACCGAAAACGATCGAAATTACGACGTAAATGCGCGAAAACGATCGAAACAGTGAGTAAAGTAAGATCTACCAACCTACAAGCCGGAGGTTTGGCTTGGTAATTATTGTGAATGAAATGTAGCGAGAAAAAGCCAAGAAAACCAGAGAATTCTTCTATTACACTTCGATCCGTAGCGAAACCGAGCAAACTTCGACGAAAACTCAAAAATGCGAATTATCACCAAAGAAGCTTGAAGCAAACACTTGAGATGAATTCAAAAGCTTATAAAACTTCAGAAACTCAAGTATAATTGTAGAATTATGAAGATAATCAAAGAAAACCAGAAATTCCTCAATTGCACTTCGAACCGTAGCGAAACCGAGCAAACTTCGACGAAAACTCCGAAATGTGAATTATCACCGAAGAATCTTGAAGTGATCACTTGAAATGAATCCAAAAACTACTGAAGCTCTACAAAACCTAGTAGCATGGAATAATGATGAAGGTAAAGCTCAAGAAATAATCACTTTCAATGTGAAAAGTGATTATTCTTCAAGAATTAAGAGCTTTTGTGTGGTTTGATGAAGAAGATGAAGTAGAGAGAATGAGAGAATTGAGAGTGAAGAAAGTGTGAAATTGTGTGAATGATTGTGGAGGGTTTGTGAAATGAGTGAGGCTTTGTTTATATAGACTTTTGGTTTGGAGTGTGAGAGGTTTGGAGCTAGCTTTGGACTTAGCTTTGGGTTTGGAACTAGGCTAGGAGTTAGTTACACTTGACTCACCGAGTCAAGGTAGTTAACTCGGTTAGTTAGGATCAACTCGGTAACAATCCCACGGTGAGCTTCATCATCCAAAGGTTGATATGCTTGGAAACCAAGGAACATGGTGCATTTATTTTGAAGTGAAGCATTAGATTAAATGTACTTGGAATGAAATGAATAGCCTTGAAATGTCTAGAGATGTCTAGAATATTCCACACAATGCTATAATATAATAGACCAAAAGGGAATGGAGAGAGTTGCTGAAAGATGATGAAAATGCTGAATTTTTGCTGAAATAGCAGGTGTTAATCGATTAACCAACAAGTTAGCCGATTAACAACTGTTAAAAAGCTGAGTTTGGCGCTGTAAAAGGGTGTTAATCGATTAACCAAATGGTTAACCTGTTAACCAGTCAAAAACTTGCCCAATTTTTCCTGAAAAGGGGTGTTATGACCATGGTTCCGATTTCCGACCTCTTGTTTTGATAAATAGGCCTAAAAACCCTTGTTTTGTGCTTATGTTGATGATGTGATGACTTTGTGAGGATGCGATTAATCGGGCTTGAAAAACCTGAATATTCCTGCAACAAAATCATAGAGAAAAAATGCGAATGCGTATGCTAGTGATGCGAGTGCACATGCTTATGCAAAAAAACAAAAAGGGAGGTCAAATTTTGGGTTACGACAGCTGCCCCTATTTAATCCACTTGGACCTGAATGTACGAATTGCGCTAGATTTTCGATGATTCGAGCTAAAAGGGGATTAAATAAAAGAGTAGCTCGAAAATTTGGCCCACGGCGACAAAAGAGAGGTGCAAGGTTTTGACTAAATATCTGATAAGGAGATGAATTAGGCCAAAAGAAGGGAGTATGCTATATGCATATGCTATGTATATGTTACTCTACATGATGCTGGGTATCATGCAATGCAAGGATGCGAGATAGGATGCAGTGTTGTAAGTTTGTATGTTCTGGAAGGACGTGAGAGTGTTTTGGATGGACCAAAGAATTGAAAGTGTCCTGAGAAAGTTTACCAAGTGAGGACAAGATTCTAGAAAAGCTGGACAGACGAAGATTTGACTTGAAGAGACAAGTTAGACGAGAACTGGCTACTAGAGGAGACCTGGCTTTTGATTGGGACACATGTTTGAACTAGTATGGCGTAATGCTCCATGTTGATGATTATGCTATGCGTTTGAGAATGCAATGATATGCGACGATGATTACCAGATGCAGAATGTCAGTAATCAGGTTTTGAAGATATGTTAAATATGATCGAGCTTAAGTTAAGGCTTCATGTTATGCTAGATGAATAAATAAGCATGAGTGAAGCGACGTGATCAAAGCATGAGAAAGATCTATGCAATGGTTCAAGTGTTTTTGTAGTGGGAGATGAAAGAGTTGAGGTTAGGGTGCAAGCCATAAAGACGTGATTCCCCGACACCTACTTCATGATTAGTAGTTGTTGATGCACCGTTGCTCTTGTCTCAAAATAGGGAAAGAACTTGTACCTTGGTAGTATGTCTCTGCCCCAGTCTGTTGGGTATCTGGATGGATTGCCCCAATTACAAGGTAGGAAACAGTTGTGTCACAGGATGATCTAGATTCGGCTTTCCCTAATGTATCAGAATAGTATGCCCCGGATTAACAGTTTCTTGGAGAGGTTGACTTCTTGTGCTCTTGAGGCGGCCTGCCTCAACATGAGCTCTGAAGTAATTTTGCCCCTATCTAATCGATCTTTGGAGGAATGCCCCTGACTAGCTGATCTTTGAGAGATTTGTTGAATCTCGACTTGAATGCCCCATATTGACTGAATTCAGAGGTGGCTAGGACCTTTTGCTCAACAAAGTTTCCAAGCGTTTTGCCCCTTGAGGTGACCAAACTTTCCATTGTAGGAACCTTTTTTATGTCAAGTGCCTGTTCACAAGTAAAAAGTGTTGGCTTTGAAAATGATAATGTTAATGCCATGTATATGTCAGTTTTGAAATACAAGCATGTTCACTAAGATTATGACATATCATGAATGGATCACCAATTAGAATGCCACGTCAGTATCGGCACAAATGATAAGCAAATCTTTGGGAGTCAGTTTTGACATGATTTTACTGTCGTATGCTTTCGAAATAAACCCTGCTTCAATTAGGTCTTTTGAGGGTTGTAATGTGGCCTAGTTCATAGTTTAAGAAAGAAAGGATATAAGGCTCAAAATTTATTTTAACCCACCCAATCTCCTTAATGTTCTCCAGTCCTACGTTCAGCTAGTTTGACACAAGCGTTCACCTTTCAAAAGGATTTTGAATGGTTGATGTGATGGTGGAGGAACCAACGAGGTTTTGGAATGGCAGTCACTCACCTTTTATTTTTGTCACATGTGATCACACGAACTTTTTCTTATTGAGGATTTTTCTCTTTTGATTCTCTGTTTTGTTCTTTTTGTTTTCCCTAATTTTTGCGAGATTGATTATTTTCAATTTGCAGTCTACCGGGATGCCTTGATTTTTTGCCTAAGTCATTTGCTTTTGAGTTTTTGAGTTAACGGGCTTTTATTCTCTCTTTTTTTTTCCGAACAGAATCGTGTGACACGTGTTTATTTGATTTGTGGAGGTGAGTTGTGATTGCCTAATTCCTTTGATCGGTGAGGGCTAACCATTGTGGATTCGTGATTTTTCTGAACTCTTGCGAGGGATAGGATTTGGTTGATTCTCAGAATGGGGTGCTCCTCTTTTGAAATTTGAATGCATGGTCAAACTAACTGAAGACTACCCTGCCCCTGGTTAAGATTGAAGGTTTTATATGCACAGAAAGACTTCAAGGCCCAAAGGGGTTGACTAGGGATTATCTTCCTTATAACTCCAGTGTTTGGGAATAGAACCAATGCCTTACATCGTCAGCAAGGTTTAATTCGAAGCATATAGACATTGATCTCATGTCTTTTTGATTTTATCATTCTCTTTTTGATTTTGCTTGATCAAATGTATGATACAGATAAAAAGTATGAGTGAACACGAATGAATTTATTCAAAACATGCACATTCATTTCATTGTTATTACCATATGAAAACAAACAAGTTTTACAAATGAACAGTGCTTGACAAACAAAAAAGATTACAAATGGAAATGATATAGTGACATGATAATTGCCGATGTTGAGGAAGTGCTGACAGGCTTATTCAAGGGATTCTTTTGCAATCTGGCCCTTACACAGACACAGGATTTTCGTTCACCCACAGATTCTCACTTTGAATGGTTAAATGCTTCTTGTCAATCAACTGTTGGACCTTAGCTTTGAAATCATTGCAATCCTCAGTCGAATGTCCAGCCGACCCAGCATGATATCCGCACCGCACATTGGGTTTATAACCAGGTGAGAATGGTTTTGGAGGGGGCTTCAGAGCTTTGGGAACCACCAGCGAGTTCTGAACCAGATGTTGGAGAAGTTAAGTGTATGTCACAGGAATCAGATCTAGAGAAGCGTCCCTTCGTTCTAGATTGTTCTGGGGCTTGTACTTGTTCTGGCGCTCTCGGCCTTGGGCTTGCTGATTATGAGCCTGAGGAGGCTGTTGATATGGTGGTTGTTGGTATCGGGCTGCAGCAACATGCGAGAATGAATAGTATGGCATAGGAGCCAGAGGTGCTTGAGGATGAACCTGACGAGTAGCGTATTGCGGGAACACTTGAGCAGGGCGCATGAAACCAGGATTACCTATCCGATTAATAGTTTTACCAAATTGGATCCCATACGGAGCGTAGGGTGCCCTAGGATAAGCAACAGGAGGTGGAACAACAGAGGGTGCCCCATGATAGGCGAAAAGCATTCCAGAGTTAGCAGACTAAAAACCTTGGTAGGGGTATTGCCCAACAGGTTGAACAGTTAGAGGAATCTGCACCTGAATAGGAGGACCTCTATTCTCAGCTTCGGCAGATGTTTCAACAATCACAGGTGCAGACTTCTAGCAAGTCTTCTCTATAAAGCAAAGCAATTTCTGATCAAGGAGCTCTTGGACTTTGTCCTTAAACACATCACAGGTTTCTGTAGAATGCCCCACATATCCAGCATGGTATCCACATGTGGAATTAGGATCATGCTTAGGATGATAAGGGAACTTGTCCGGCTTGATTTCTTTAGGAACAATTGCCCCAGCATGAATCAGAACAGGCAATAGATGTGTATAAGTCACGGGAATTAGATTATGATGAGGACGTCTCTTCCCTTGATTGTTGCTCCCTTTGCTGATTTGCTTACGCTTTTGTTTCTGTATACATTGAGTGGTCTTCTGATTAGACAATGGGTGAACCAGAAGATTGCTTGTATCCACATTCATGATCTTATCCACTTTTGGTCCATTCTGGGCTTGCTCATCAAACACAACCTGATTCGAGGAGTTCATTGTCATACTGTCCAGAAGTAGTTCCACAACCATATCAACCTTGCCTTCCTTATGCACCGTGCTCTCATACCCAACCTGTTTCATGATTCTTTGGCTTTCAGCGTCGGAGAATCGTTGTCTTTGGGCTGATGAAGGGAAGAAAGTGAGCTTGGTTTCTGGTTTGAAGGTATGCAATGCAAAGGTACGTATGCATATGTTGTTTATGCAGGTGGAATGTAAATGAGAGATGCAACACCCAATGATGCAAAGGTTCTACATACATATGATGATGCAATAACTCATGCTCGACAATGTGGTATATACAATGATGCCATAACTCTAGTTAAAAAAATCTGGCACACATGATGATGCAATAACATTATGCAAAAATGTAAGTTAGAGATGCAACAACTTCTGGATAATCTGCCCATGTAGCTCTGTGTAGATGGGAAGATTTGAAGTGTGTGAGAGAACAAAGGTATGAAGTGGCTTGTTTTCCTGCTAAAACCCATCCCCCTCACAGGTGTGATCTAGACACAATAAGGTGATCCCTAGAAAGGTCGTCCAAACCATAGGACTCAAAATGAAAACCCCCCACCGTTGTGAATTCTCACAGGACGGAAGTATTCTCAAGCGAATCACGATCTGGGATGTGGCTCTCGTGATAACCCAACGCGTAAAACGTAGGCCTTACGACTATCCACGTTCTAGCCTATGTGTATACTAGGCCCAGTGTTAGGACCTTTCTCTCCAATATCTACCCATCCCAACAACAGGAGAAAAAAAAGCAGATATCCAGAATATGCAGCATATGAATATTCAAAGCAGTAAAGAAATGCAGTAAATAAACATAAAGCTAAAGCATAAAAATAAAGCTAGTAAAGCGCGAAAGATAAACACCCAAGCAAGCAAGAAAAACAAACAAAACTAGGCGAGACCCCAACTTGCAAGCGCAAGTACTCCCCAGCAGAGTCGCCAGCTGAAGATGGCTGGTTTACATCCTGAGTGAATCGCACACTCAAAGATACAACAGAGTCGCCACCGAACTTTATTTTGTCCCAAAGGACAGGGAAAATATCGATAAAACCCCAGGGGAAGAGAAACGGAAACGGGGGTCGGTTATGCCAAAGGAAGGTACAAGCACCTAACACATCCGTCGTACTCGACGGTAACCATTTCACTTGCTTCTAGGCTTGGATGGGTTATCTATCTAAAGGCTTCTAGCTAAAGAAAAGGAGAGAGAAGAGAAGGGGGAAGAAAAAGAAAAGAAAGACAGTGCTCGCGGAGGATTGTGGCCCTCGTGCACCCTCATAGTTCAATGAGGAAATCAGAGCGTCGTAGTTCATGGAACCAGGTGACAAAAAGGAGAAAAGGAAAAGGATGGAAGGGTGGAAAGATGGAAGAAAGGTGGAAGTGTGCTCGCCAAGACATTGCGTCTCGTGCCTACGTATCATACATTCGAAAGAATGCAGAATCAAAGCTTCCGTAGTTCGTGGAACTAAGACGGAAAAGAAAAGGAAAGGAAAGTGGTGTCAAAACCAAGGACAAAAGAAAGAAGGAAATTCCACTGGGGATTCCAAAGAAATGGTGTCAAAACCAAGAAAGGAGTACAAAGGAAAGAAAATGTAACTATATTAAGAATAGAGAAGAATGGTTTCGAAACTAAGAGAATAAAAGAATGAGAGAAAAATGGTGTCCAAGCCAAGAGAATAAGAGAATAAGAGAGAAATGGTGTCCAAACCAAGAGAATAAGATATAAAGAAAGATCCGCTGGGGATACAAAGAGATGGTGTCATAACCAAGAAAGGAGTGCAAAGGGACAGATAGTGACCGTACTAAGAGTAAAGTGCAATAGTGGTGTCGAAACCAAGAGGAAAGAGGATTAAGATTCTGTGGGGAACAAAAGTTTTAACAGATAAGAAAATGTGATCAACCAAGGAATGGGTGTAGGACCGAGCGAAGGTCGTGACCCAAAGGATGGGTGTAGGACCGATCAAAGGTCGTGACCCAAAGGACGGGTGTAGGACCGATCAAAGGTCGTGACCCAAAGGACGGGTGTAGGATCGATCAAAGGTCGTAACCCAAAGGACGGGTGTAGGACCGATTAAAGGTCGTGACCCAAAGGACGGGTGTAGGACTGATCAAAGGTCGTAACCCAAAGGACGGGTGTAGGACCGATTAAAGGTCGTGACCCAAAGGACGAGTGTAGGACCGATCAAAGGTCGTGACCCAAAGGACGAGTGTAGGACCGATTAAAGGTCTTGACCCAAAGGACGGGTGTAGGACCGAGCAAAGGTCGTGACCCAAAGTAGTTCGGTAAACTGACTGAACAAAAAATACTCAACCGAATAAAAGGTATTTGAACCAAAGAAAGGTTACTAACCCAAGGGTGCAAGTATTTGAACCAAGTGGAGGTTGCCAACTGTTGGGAGTTCGGTGTTTATAGACGGACTGCGATTAACCGAAAGAAACGAGTGATTAGCCAAGAAAAGGTGATTAACTCGAAGGGGTTTAGTATTTTAACATACAGATTGTGGTTAACTGAAGAGACGGGTGATTAACCAAGAGAAGGTGATTAACCCAAGAGGTGCTCAGTATTAACAGACGGACTGTGATTAACTAAAGAAATGGGTGATTAACCAAGAGAAGATGATTAACCCAAGAGGAGCTCAGTATTAACAGACGGACTGTGATTAACTGAAGAAACGAGTGATTAACCAATAGAAGGTGATTAACCCAAGAAAAGGGACTCATTGTTTTAACAGACGGACTGTGATTAACTGTGGAGAAATGCAGATTGGTGTTTTAACTAACAAGCAGTGGTTAACCCAACAAAGGGAGAAGAACCAAGAGAAGATTGCAAACTCCAGGGGATTTACGGTTTTAACAGACAGACTGTGATTAACCGCAGAAAAGAGATTGAGATTCTTCAGGGGAATCAAAAGGCAATGATTGATTACAAGAAGAAAGGAGTAGTGAAACAAAGGGAGATTGCTAGCGCAAGAATAATGATCTTAACCAAGAAGGATGGTGATTGATCAAAAGGAGACGTTGAAAGAGGTAAGAATGATTAAGGATCGACTTGACTGAGGAAGAAGATACGTTACCTCCTATAATTAGAGGTGACTAAGCCAAGCACAGGGTCATTCGTCCCCTACTTGAAGTAGTCAGAATGAGAGTAGGAATTCTCCCTTCTCATTCTTTCCCTAACACACAGAATGTAGCACAGAAATTGAAACGGATAGCATAACAGCTCCAAATTGTATAGTGCTCCAACGTGTTGTGAAGTGAACAGCGTAACAACTTCAGTTTATACAGCGCTCCAAAGTCGTGTATCGGTCGTTGTATGAATCTTCAACTCCGCGGGGGGAAAAGAGAGAAAAAAGCTCTAAAGGAAGCCTAAAGAGAGGGAAAGGGAAGGATCAACTAATCGAAACATGGTTTCGATCAATTAATCAAAGGGAAATGATCATGCCAACAATTTTCCAAAGAGAATGGAAAATCATTAAAGCAAAAGGTGTAAATTATTGATTATACATGATTAAATTTGCTCAATATAGAACAAATATAATGTGATCAAGAATTGAAAGTGCAAAACAGTGCCATACAAATATTAGCATGTATCACACATCAAGTGTTAAGTGATCAAAGATTGTGCAAGAATTAACATGTTCAAACAAATATCAAGAACACACATAATTGCAAAAATTGATAAATCAATCATTGAATTAATGTAAATATGCTTTAAACAGATGGTAATAGTGTAATACCCCAAAATTTGCTCTCTCTTTTGTCATCATAGCATAGCATTATCATATATCATATCATATCCATCTCATTAGCCTTGCATTGCATCTTTAACATAGAAAAATGAAGCATAGCATCCCTCTTACCATCAAGGCATGTGATCAGGGGAAAGATGGACAATCAAGGAATCATTCCAGGCACAAAAAGTCAAACAAGTTGCCTCAGGGCAAGCCAAGAGGTCTTTCATGTCTCATACTATCTCAATTGATCATCCAAAACCTCAAGAAAGTGAGATTCAATAGGAGATTGAAGCACTACATCCTTCACTATGCAAGAGGTCCAAAAAACTGAATGAAAACCCTCAAAAGAGATTGTTCATTGGTTTAAAATCACCCTCAAGTGGCATATCTCATCATCCTTTAAGAGGATACACAACATACTCTGAGGAATTTGAAATTGAAGACTGCACATTTTTCCCCTTAGTAGGTGGGTATCAAAACTAGGGTTTCCAATTAAATCAGGTTATCTCTGATTTTTTGGACAAAACTTGATGTCATGGTATTCTAAATGTCTTTAAGTGTATGTGTGTGGAAAATTTCCTCTCAATTGGTTTTAGAAGTTGTTCAATTGGAAGAAAGATAAAAAATCAGGAAAATTGGGGCTAAGTCAAATAATTAGAGGAAAAAGTCAACTCTTGACTTTTTGAGGCCAAATTCATGAAATTCATGTTATATGTGACAAATGTACAAAATTTGATCAAGAAACTTCAAAAGGATCTTGAAAAATTAAGATTTGAAAAGTTGCCATTTTTGGAAGAAGTAGGGTTTCTAAATAAGGAAAGTTTTAGCCATTTTTGCACCAAACTTTGAACCAAGTGTCATACCCCAAATTTTGACCACTAAGATTTCCCATCATTGTGAAAATCATCATCACAATATGGATGAACCATCATGCCTCACCAAATGCCTCAAGGGTTGTTGAGCATTCACTACAATCAAAATTAGGGTTTTAAGCCCTCTCAGAGCTCTTAGACAAAGGATCGATCAAGGAATGACATGATCTTCAACTTGTCTAAACCTCTCAATCATCCACAAAGGATCAAAAGGACTCCCACTTTAAGGATTAAGCACAAAGCTGCTCCCTTCTAGGTGGATCAAGCTTCAAGATCGCCAGTGTCACCAAATTAGGGTTTTGATCGACCAGGGCCTCCAGATGGAAATTTTCATCTAGGTACAAGCCAATGATCCAAAAAATAACGTAATATGCTCCATGGAACCTCATGGACCCAATCATCAAGTCAATTTGACCTCAGGGGATGCATACATCAAAAGTCAGGAATTAGGGTTTCTTGACCTAATTCACCCCTAAGTTGACTTTTGGGGCAAATCATGAGCCAAGACCTCAAGAGAGGGTTTGAGGGTCTCTAATAAACCAAATTGATCCATTTGGAACAATGGATTAAGCCAAGAGGCTTGAGCAACAAGTCTCAATTTCATCTGCACCACAATTAGGGTTTTAAGGGAAAAGTCAACTGTAACTTTGACTTTTGACCAAGACATGCTCCTAAACCCTAGGACATACCTCAATACACCCTATGACACCCTTGGAACATGTCCATCAAGTTTTATTTAGGTCAAGGACATGATTTCCTGAAGAATTGCACAGTTTGGAATTCATCTGATAAAAAGTCAACTGTGCACAAAAGTCAACTTTGACTTTTTGAGATTTTTCACCAAAATGGATTTTTAACCCTAAAATGATGTTTATGTATGATTTGAATCATCATTCATCAAGAAAAATCAAGAAAAGTTGGATAACTTGTAAAAGGGGTAACCATAAAAACTTAGAAAATTTTCTAAGTTAAAAGATAAAGTGACAAAGGTACCAACTCTGAAGGACCATAACTCCTAAACCACAAGGCCATTTTTTTCCATCCAAAGCTTGATTTGTAGATCTCATTACCCTCTACAAAAACTTCAACTAGGCCTAACTCCAATTCATTATGGATTTTGAGTTATAAGTGAGCCAAAGTGGCTTAAAACATGAAAATGTACCATTTTCCAACACTTAGAAAAATTCTGTCCAAGACAGATTTTGTTGAAACACCAAAACTTGTGGGATCTTTTCACACAGTTGCAAGCTAAATCAAGTCCAAAGTTAAACATCAATGTTGTTACACATGTTGCCAAGAATTCAAAGAGCTCAACAGCATGAATTGATTCAACTTGAGCCAAGAAAAATCCTTGCCCAAAGTCATGCTGCTGCAGGCTGTTTTGAGAAAATCAGTTTGCATGTTTGCTTGCCACACACGATTTTGAGCCAAATACTAAGGATCACTATGCCACCTGTGTTCAAACCAATCACATTGCATCTGATCCAAGTGATAAATCTGAGTAAAAAAGCCAAGGAATCTTCCAACTTGAAGTTCATCCACTTTGGCACATTTTGCCTTGAATTCAAAGTGCATTAATGTGGAATAGTGCATTGTCAAGGTAGCTACCCTACTCAGTCAATTTCTCTGATTAAACAACATTAAAAACATCCGAGGAATGTGGTTTTGGTCAAGGCATAGCCCTGCTCTTGGGAATGGCTAGCTTGCCTTGCTTTAGAAGAAATCCTCCAAGCCAATCCATGCAAATGTGATCTGATCCAGCAGCCATTCACTATTCCTCCAAAACAAAAGTTGATCACCTATAAATAGAGGTCCCAATGGATCATTCAACTCACACCAAAGCCAGTTACAGCACTGCTTTCTCTCATTCTTTCTTAAACCTCAAGTTTTCTTGTTTTGGAGTAACCACTATCGGGTTTTGAGTTGCAGCCATAATCAATCCATTCCAATTGCTCAAACACATCACATATGATGTATTTGAGGTGTCCAAACACTTAAACACCAACTGTAACACCCCAGGCTCAAAATCACTCTTCAACCAAGCCATTATGCTTCAATTTTGCAGGTGGAGGTCTCTAGCTTGATCCAGAAGGTTTCAGAGTGTTCCAAAGCTTGCAACACACTCCATAACATCCATTGAAGCTGTAGGGATCATCAATTCATGACTGGAACACCATCTGGGCAAAGTTCCATTTCAGCTTGCATCAAGGTGAGCTTCAAACTCAAACTCCATGATCCATGCATATTTCCTCGCATGATATTTTTGCCATTTGTTTGCCATCATGTGTTGATTATTTTGCCTCAAGAAATTGGATCATAGACCTTATAACCATGCCTGCACGATTGCTTTTGCAAATTAGGGTTCATCTGTGTTCATCATGATTATTTTACTCCACACTGAAAATAAATAAAATTGGGTATTGCCATCTTATTCCTTGTGAAAAAACGCACGAGTTTGGTGTTTGAGTCATGTCCAATGGTTGAGAGATGAGTGAGATATGGTGCTTCACGCACGAGCTCGAGGAAGAAGATGGCCATGGCGCCATTCTTCAGAAAATCCAACAAGTTTGATATATATTTTTCACTTGCCATGTTATTAATGAATTGGCATTGCGCCCCAGCGGTTCATCAGCTAGTTTTGTGAGTATTGGCAAGCGAGAGGTCTGGGGTTCGAATCCCCCTCGCCCTAGACTTCTTTTTACCACTTTTTTATTTTGTTATTTTTCATATTATTATTTTTAATGATTTGAAAAATTAATAACATTTTCAATTTTTATCATTTTTGATTGGTTCTTTTTGCAACAATTCACAAAAATGTTGAAATATTTTATTCCACCAAAAAATTAGATTTATATTATTTATTTAATATAATTAGTATTTTTGTGAATAAATTCATTTTTAATTGTTTTTAAACATTCTAAAAATGAATATTTACTTTGAAAATCAAAACCTAATGAGTTTAAATATTCCTTGTGATTATCCCTCATTTTTTTAAAACCTTAAGCAAAATGATAAGTGGATTATTCAAATTTATTTTGAATTTTGTTTGATTTTCTTTAAATATTTATTTTTAAAGATTAAAATTAGGGTTTTTCTTGATTCAACTTTCAAAATTGATTTTCAAAAACATTTTGGGCCTCTTGAGAGAGTGTAAGACCCAACCCACTTGTACAGAAATATTTTGGGCCTCAGTCACTTGTATAAGTCCCTCTGTACAAATAACAGTGCGCTCACTGATAAAACCCTAGGCCTCTCCTTGAGCTATAAGACCCATTCAAAACTCTTGGGCCTCTATTAGAGTGTAAGACCCAATCCTCTTTTAACCAAAACAATTTTTGGACCTCACTTATCGTATAAGTCCCTCTGCGTTAAAAGAAAACCTTGGCGCGATCACCATTTTAAACGGAAAATCAATTGGGCCTACCCTCGTGTTATAAGCCCCACTCTTTTTCTTTAAACTTTTTTGGGCCTCTTGAAAGAGTGTAAGACCCATCCCTTTGTACAGAAAACATTTTTTGGCCTCAGTCAATTGTATAAGTCCCTCTGTACAAATAACAGTGCGCTCACTGATAAAACCCTGGGCCTCTCCTTGAGCTATAAGACCCATTCTTTCTTTTTCAAAGCACTTTCTCCTTTGATTTTGAATATACTGTTTTTTTCAATCTTTCTTTGTTGAACAACTAACTAAACAGCATGGAAGCTCTACAACCGAGTAAGTGGTTATTGCTTTCATTTACCGCTTTCATATACATATAACTGTATTGTGGGGCTGTTTCACTGTAAGTCTTCTTTCATAAACTCATATCAACTGTGTAATAATAGTATAGATATTTAGAGTTTCCCCGGCAACTACGTCTAGAACTAGGTGACGCCGTTTCATTTATTCGTAGAAATAGACAACTAGATCCCCAATAGGATCACCAGATACAGTCTTCTCTTCGGCTGTCCTCATTAGGAATTGTCAAGAAACTCTACTCCCCAAAGATGAATGTCTTCTCCGTGAATGGTATCTTTGAATTTCTTCCAAATTCCCGAACTTTCCTGACTTGATCTATTCCTTGTGAATAGCTTGCCTTGAATTTCTCGGGGTTTGGGGACCCACGGACTTCTTAAAAGCATCGGCCTCCTCTTGGGAATCGTACAAGGACCCACAGGCTTCCTAAAAGCAACCCCGCCTCCTCTTGGGCTTAGTACAAGGACCCTACGGCTTCTTAGAAGTATTCACAGCCTCCTCTTAGGCTTTGTATAATGATCTCTTCCTCCGGGAATGATAGCCTCCTCTTGGGCATCGTACAAGGACCGATCGGCTTCTTAAAAGTTTCCAGCCTCCTCTTGGGCTTCATACAAATTGTCCCGACGACCTCCTAGAGGTATAGGAACAGAACCTAGTCATCTTCATAGCACAATCCTTTCATAGAGTCTACTACTGTTTCTCAAAGCATAGTACAAAAGGTGAAACTCTAGACTTGGACAGTCTAATCTCCTTGAGTCTCAAAGACATTCTCAAGCACCCTTCAAAAAATAGGAAGGAAACCCGTAGACTCGGACAGTCTCAATACCCTTCGGATTTCCCGTTTCCTTAAAGAATGGGAACAACCCAGATCCTTGAAACAAATCCTTGAGTACAGTGTTGCTCATATAAGAACTGATTTTCTCTTTCAAAATCAGCATACTGGACCTGTCACTCAACTGAAACAGTCACCATAGCCTCCTCTTGGGCTTTGTACAATGATCCTCCCCAGCGGAGTCAAACAACGTTCAGCCTCTCTCTCGGGCTTTGTACGAGACACATAAGAGACTCCCTCGTTGAGTCAATCACCCTTTTGCCTCTATCTCGGGCTTTATACGAGATACAAAAAGGTTCTTATTGAGCCAAATAAACAACAGCCTCCATCTCGGGCTTTGTACGAGGTACAGAAAACTCTCTTGTTGAGTCAAATAGCCTCCATCTCGGGCTTTATACGAGATACCAAAAAAATTCCATCGTTGAGTCAAAACCTTTTAGCCTCTCTCTCGGGCTTTGTACGAGACACATATTAGCCTCCTCTTAGGCTTTGTATAAGAAAACCACTGGTTGATCCAATCAACCTTTTAGCATCAAAGTTGTGCCTCGTTCACATTACACAAACATCAACAACTCCTTCACCTTCATCTAATCGCTGTAAGCGGCAAGCCTCTGGATCATCTACATCCATGCCACTGTCCCTCTTTTAGCATGAGAAATTCCTAAGGAAAGATAGCATTGCTCTACACTGAGTTAAAGTCTTCTCCTTCAGGTTGAAATCCCCTATAAAGAAAATTATGGCATTGCTGGATTCACAAATCCCGATTAAAGTAATTCTCCTTTATAAAACAGTTGTAACATACAATCCCCTCTTTAGAGATGACAAATTCTCTCTAAAGTTGAGACCTTTTAGCTTCACATCTTGGGCTTTGAACAAGATACAAACCACCTTTTCGCTTCACGTCTTAGGCTTTGAACAAGACACCAAAACAACCACTTCCTCCCATAGAATAGGAGGAACTACGAACGCTCTGATTTCCCTGTTTCGGTAAACGGGAATACGTAGGCATAAGATTGAAAGAAAAATCTTAGCGAGCACAATCAACAAAAAAACCAAATCCCATACTCTTACATCAAAAAGCATCAGTCCTAACATCCTAATCCTTGTTCCCCGCTAGAAAGTCCTAAAAAGAAAGAAACCGTACTGGCGAAAATACAAATAACCAGTACAAAGGCCCCCCCACATTGATAGCATTCGAAACCTAACAGATCGCTGTTTAAACTCAGTATGCAAAGCAGGGTTAATTGGAGACATCTATTTCCCTTCCTTCATCAGCTTTAATAGGATAAAAAATGAATCGACCTGTACTTTAAGCTCAAACCGCAGAGAGCGACCAGCGCTTAAGAACCGCGTCCAAAATCGCTCGCTACAGAAAAATGGCGCCCACCGTGGGGCCGGGTCTTTCTAAAACTTTTTTTCACTTATGTGAAAACCACAGATTGGGGCTTCCGCCGGGGAACCCATTTTCTGTCAGAAACTTAGGATCCTTAGCTTTAAAGGTATAGGATATTTAAGACAAATATATATACTGCTTTTCCTAATTGAATATGTGTTTATTTTTCTGCTAATGGGAATGCGGGTGATGCCGTATGTGGAAATATTGAGTATACACTTAAGATAAGTGATGGCGATAGGGTCGACCATCAACCTCAGTGGAGGCTGACCAAAGCAACCCATTCACTCTTCTAGCCAATGGGCCGGTTGTTAAGTCTGAGAAGCTGAGGAGCCAAACCCTTTCGTAGTGCGGAAGCTATCGGAAATAGTTGTTACGCGATACTACCCTCATTTGAGGCTGGTGATCTATTCTCGGTGAATGGCACTTACTCTAAGATTGCTCTACAACTTGCTGGCGATCCGCTTGTTGTTTTGCTTTCCTGGGAGGAGCTGATGATAATGAGTACAAGTACAAAAATCACCCTAGTATAAACCTTTGGGGATGGGTAGAGCCTTGACTTCATGACAACGACCCTTTGACCCCATGTTTTTTCTATGTTTTTGTGTGTTGCATTCATGCATTCATATAAAAAAAAACATTAAAAGATTCAAAAAACTTCTCTTCTAGTCTCTCTGTTTTTCAAATTAAACTAAGACTGTGATTGCAAATATCAGAGAAAAGGATTACACTGATGGATTTCGGTAGAAGGAGAACTCATATGTACACCTTCAAGGTTCCAAAATTAGGGGATTTGAGGAAGTTAGCAAGGATGATCACTAACCCTGAGTCTTTCAGAGCCAAACACGGGGGTCTGTTGCCTCTGTTAAGAGTCCATGTGATTGAGGGAATCATGGATGTGCTCATTCAGTTCTACGATCCGGTTTATCACTGTTTCACATTCCCAGATTACCAGCTTGCACCAACGCTGGAGGAGTATTCTCATCTGATTGATCTACATATCACCGATCGAGCTCCATTTTCTGGACTGGAAGAAATTCCAAAGAATCAGACTATTGCAAGAGCAATTCATTTGGACGAGTCTGAGGTTAGGACTCACCTAACTACTAAGGGTGGCATCCAAGGTTTGCCAGCCCAGTTCTTGACAAAGAAAGCTCTGTACTTTGCTAGTATAGGGAACAGGACTGCTTTTGAAAGCATCTTTGTCTTACTCACCTACGGATTATTTTTGTTTCCCAACATCAATAACTTCGTCGATATCAACGCCATTAAGGTTTTTCTCATTGGAAACCCTGTGCCGACTTTGCTCGCAGATGCGTATCATTCTGTACACTTGGGAAATTTTTACAGTGAAGGGGAGATCACATGCTGTGTACCTCTTCTTTATAAATGGTTTATTTCCCACTTGCCCAAATCTACTGCCTTTTGGGATTGTAAAAGTGCCTTACGTTGGTCGCAGAAGATCATGTCTCTTACCAACTCTGATATAGACTGGTGTAATAAGATTTATGAGGGAATCAGGATCATTGATCGTTGCGGAAACTTCCCCAACGTACCCCTCATAGGAACTAAAGGAGGAATCAACTACCATCCGGTATTGGTTCGCCGTCAATTTGGATACCCGATGAGACACATCCCACTGGGTGTTCATCTGGAAGGTCTTTTCTTCAAAGAAGGAGAAAACGACAGAGCACTAAAGATGGAAATAGTGCATGCGTGGAAACATGTTCATAAGAAAGGACGAGAGTCTATAGGAAAACCGGATTGTGTCTCGGTGGAGCCTTATCTCCACTGGGTACAAACTAGAGCTCTCAAGCTAAAGATGCCTTATCCTCGTTACGGAATTCTTCCCCCGAGGGAATCGGTCATGTACTTCATGACAGAAACTGAAAAGCTTCAGGTTACTCTCAACAAAGTTCAGAAGGAGAGAAGGTCTTGGAAGAACAAGTACCGCACCCTCGACATAGAGTGCGTCAAAATACAACAATTACTGAAGGAAAAAGACGCTCTGATTGAAATATTGGAGCAACATGTTGTAGAGAATCAAGACGACCAAAGGAATTTGCTCACTCCTTTCTCCTGGCAAAGGAATGACAACCCGACAACGGCCCAAGAGCCCCGGCCAAAGAAAAGGAAAGTCCCAGAATCAGCACCCGATTTCTCTTTAGAGAGGACTCAGGACCCATTAGCTTAGGTTTCTGTTTCTGCACTTTGTAATCTACTGTATTTCCATTTCTGTAATCCTTTGAATTTCAACAAAAAGGTGTTTGCCCACCGTTTGATATTTGCAATCTAATTGTCGAAGTTTATTTTGATTAAACCAATTAATATAATCATTGCATTCATCATTCTCACATCGCGTATTCTTCTTCCCTACGAATCTCACATTTGTGTCTCGATTCTAGAGTTAAACTGTCTCATTCGTATAATACTCGGGCCAATCGTCAGAAAAAGATGGATGATCTTGAGGAAGAGAACAGAGAGTTGAAAGAAGAGATCGACGCTCTGAGAGAGGATATGAGAAAGCTTCGTAACGACATGCAAGCCATGACAGAAGCTTAGCTACAAAGAACTGTGATCTCCGAGATTACCTCAATGCCCATCATAGAGAAGTATGATCCTAGGTATTAAATACCGAAAGATCGTCCTTGGGGCATGCCTGTTAACTATATCCCGGAAGGATATGTTCCGTCGATCACTGAAGATCAGGGAATCACAACAGAAGCCGTTGGGCCTGAAGGTTACAAACTTCGGGAAAGCGAAGATGCCAGGGGCATACTGAGGACTCCTGAAGGTTACAAACTTCGGGAAACGCCAAGACTCACCACCGTAGTCACGGTACCACCTCCTGTGGTGCACACTGTCCCGGAAGGACAGGTTCCGCCAATACCTTCTGGTAAAAAGGAAACTATGTTTGACCGAATAGATGAATTCCAGGAGCAGTTCCTGGAAATGCAGAAGGAACTGCAAGCCATTCGCGGTCAAGATCTATTTGGAAAGGACGCCGCAGATCTTTGCTTAGTCCCCAATGTGAAAGTCCCGCTCAAATTCCAAGTGCCCGACTTTGAAAAATATAAAGGTAACTCTTGCCCTCAGAGCCATCTGGTGATGTATGCTCGGCGAATGTCAGCTCAGACGGAGAATCAGGACCTGCTGATTCACTACTTTCAGGATAGTTTAACCGGTGCCGCACTCAAATGGTACATGGGTTTAAACCGTACTACGATCAGCACATTCAGAGATCTTGGTACTGCCTTTGTCCAACAATACAAATACAATTTGGACATGGAACCCGACAGAGATCAACTCAGATCAATGTCGCAAAAGGACAAGGAAACCTTTAAGGAGTATGCTCAAAGGTGGCGTGAAAAAGAGATGACAAAGATCTTCTTAAAGACCTTAAGCTCGTTTTACTATGACCGAATGGTTGCCAGTGCGCCCAGTGATTTCACCGAAATGATGGGCATGGGTGTACGTCTTGAGGAAGCCGTCCGAGAAGGACGTTTGGTAAAAGACACTGGATCGGCAAGCGGTACTAAAAAATACGGTAGTGCTCTCCCTAAGAAAAAGGAGCAAGATATTGGGAATATCTCTCTCGGAAAGCAAAGGCGACGTTATCAACCGGTAGCAGCTGTGACTCCTGCTATCAGCCCTGCGCCTATTCCTACATATCAACCTCAGGTTGCGCAGAGCCAACCTGATCAACAAAGGACACAACAGCCTTTTCAGCAGGCTCATCCTCCATACAACAACAACCGTACAACACGGCCACCAGGATTTGATCCTATACCCGTGACATACGCAGAGCTGTTTCCATTACTGCTAGCTAAGGGGCACATTCAGACTAAGTCCCCTCTTGCAGTACCGGAAAATTTACCTTTTTGGTTTAAGGTGGACCAGACATGCCCTTATCATCAAGGAGGACCAGGGCATAACATAGAGAATTGTCTTAATTTCAAATCCGACGTGCAAAAGCTTGTTAGGAGCGGGGTCTTATCCTTCAAGGATACGAATCCTAATGTTCTCACGAACCCGCTGCCTCAGCATGAGAAGGCTGCAGTCAACCTGATTGAGAAAGAGACTAACAGTGTCTATCAAATTCACGATGTACTCTTATTGAAAACCAATTTGGTCAAGATGCATTGTAGACAGAGTGGATATGGCCATGTGCCACCTCATAACTATCATCAGTGTGATATCTGCTCTAAAAACAACCAAGGATGTTCTGTGGTGCAAGCAGCTCTACAAGAACAGATGGATCTCGGATGGATCCAGGAGCACCGAGTTCGTGGAGTTAACATGGTCTACACGAATTCCAATGTCATTCAGAACCACGACATCTGTGCAATGAATGTCAACTTGGTGGCAATGCACTCAAGGCAAAGCCAGTATCATAACCTGCCGCGGCATGATTACAGTTCCTGTCTGATTTGCTCGGTAAACAAACAGGGATGCTCTTTCATACAAGAGGCCCTACAACGTCAGATGGATCTTGGATGGATCCAAGACTACCATGATAGGAAGTCTTATCAGATTAATATGGTTCAAATCTTTGACATTCGCGTGATGAATACCAACCTGGTAGAGTTACATGCTGAACAAGTCCGACTCGGATTCTTAATATCACACGACTATCAAAGCTGTAAAGCAGGTTGCGAAAACGATCGAGGTTGTACCCTTGTCCAGGAGGCACTTCAGCACTTGTTAAATCATTGGTGGATGCTAATCTACATGGATAAAGATACTCAGCAGATTAGTATCAGTAATAGGAATCCTACTCGTCGTCAAAGTCAGGATGTCCGATCAGTGGAAGGTAACCTAGTGAGGTTACATTGTATTCAAAGTGGGCGTGGCCAGGTGCCACTACACAATTATGACAGTTGTAGCGTCTGTTCAGAAAGCAACCAAGGGTGTTACCTTGTGAGAGCAGCTCTTCAGGGGCAGGTGGATCGTGGAGAAATTCGTCCATATCCAGGTCCCGGACCCATCAACTGGACGCCGAACTACCTTACTGATCAAGTTGAGGATGTTGTCACCATCTCTGGTCATCACCAGTCCAGGGATGTTTTTGCCATTATCCCTCTGCTTGACGAATCTAAAGTTCCCAACCGGGAACAAATCGAGATCACTTATGATGGTCAGAAAAATCATAAGGTTCCCGTAGTCATCTATCTGCCGGAACCACTACCGTATGAATCAGCTAAGGCAATCCCTTACAAATACGGTGCAACAACAATTGAGAATGGAAAGGAAATTCCATTACCCTCCGTCGTGAATATTGCAGACATCAGTCGTGTAACACGGAGTGGTAGAATCTTCAACCGAGGGGTTGGGGAACCTAACAAAGAAAAGGAACTTCAGACAGAAGCTCCTGATCTGCCAGTCGGTCAATCCAGTAATCCCAACCTTTCAAAAAATAATGATGAGATGCTGAAGCTCATCCAAAGGAGTGAATATAACATTGTTGATCAGCTGTTACAAACTCCTTCAAAGATCTCGGTATTATCACTGTTACTCAGTTCAGAAGCCCACAGGGAGGCTCTACAGAAAGTCTTGGAGCAAGCCTTTATGGAACAGGATGTAACAATCAGACAGTTCGATAGCATTGTCTCTAACATCACTTCCTGCAATAATTGGGGATTTAGTGATGAAGAATTACCTGAAGAGGGTCGCCGTCATAACATGGCGCTCAATATTACAGTTAACTGCCAGGACGATGCTTTAGCCAGCGTACTGGTAGACACAGCGTCAGCCCTGAATGTTATGCCGAGGTCCACTTTGATGCAATTATCATTCAAAGGCCCTCCGATGAGATTCAGGGAGGTCGTCGTCAAAGCATTCGACGGATCCAGAAAAACAGTTATCGGCGAAGTCGATCTTCCCATAACTATTGGTCCTCACACTTTTTAAGTCACTTTCCAGGTCATGGACATCCGGGCAACATACAGTTGTTTATTAGGAAGACCTTGGATACACCAGGCTGGAGCGGTCACTTCGACCCTCCACCAAAAGCTAAAGTTCATTCAGAACGATCAACTTGTCACGGTTTGTGGGGAACAACCCTTGCTTGTAAGCAACTTGTCATCATCTACTGGAATAAAACCCGAGGAGGTTATTGGAACGCAGTTCCAAGCACTATTGGTGAGCAAGAATGATCATTTTAAAGGAGGAACCTCGATTTCCTCATACAAAGATGCTATCAAAGCGGTCGAGAGTACCGATACAACAGGATGGGGACAGCTTGTCATTCCTATTGAAAATAAAACAAAGAAGGGTCTTGGTTTTTCTGTAACCTGTACCCAGGCAGCTGCCAATGATGAAAGTCTTCATCCCCTTCAAAACTTCTTCCACAGTGGAGGTTTCCTTCACCCAGTGTCTCCATCAGTAAATGCTATCAATGAGGAAGAGCCCTCCGACACAGATGAAGAATGGAAGTCCTATCTTAACAAGGATGGTTATATGTCTCAGGAAGAGGTGCCTATGCCTTTTTGCTTTCCTACAGAAAGTCCGAGATTTATACCAAAATCAGATGTCGAAATGATCTACGGGGATTGTGATCCGGAAGGATGCCGTGCTCCGCCAAATTCATTAGAGGAGGACACTCCAATGAAAGACAATTTTGATTACACCTACTATGGCCCAATGGACGGTCTGCCAATGTGGCAACCTTATCCAGGAAACTTGGGGCTAGAGAGTCAGCCGAACAATGAAAATCAGTTGACCGTCATTGAACAGAATACTTGTGTCCCCACCATGTCATGGGATCAACACTCAGGTCATTCAGAAACTATTCAACATGAAGATGAATTCGCAACGTTTGCAGGACTTGAATTCATCAGCTATGCTTTTCCTGAGGTCAATGACATCGAGAGGGATGACTCCTCTAGTTCCAAAGAAGTGTGGGACACCCTGGGACAACCAAGTGGAAAGTACGACTTTATGGTCAAGTACACTGCGCCCGAAAGCTCTCATATCAGGTTCGAAGATATCCAGCCAACTGGATGGGGAGATGTACCTGAGAGCACAAATGCTATGCAAAATGCAACAGAGGAATTCTCCTACGACAATTCTGCCTGGGAGACAGATTCCAATGATCCCGCTCCACCAGAAATCACCGTTATTTCTAAAGACAAATCAAGGAAGGTGCCAGACTTTGTGATTCACCGAGGAGTTCGCCGCCAATGGGTTGCTGTTGAGGTTCCGAAGGTCGTTCATCAGTCAAAGTAATTGCCGTATTTTAACCTTTCACCCTGCCCAGGTGGAACGGATGTTTGATAGGGCTCGCTTTCTGTAAATTTCCCTCTTCGCTTTGCCCGAAGCGACAGAGTTTTGTTTTATAGGGCTGTAGTTTCAAGGATCGACTTGTTCATTAATAAAATAACGTCGTTCTGTAATTTCCGCATTAATTGTTGTTTTCTCTTTTTGTTTTTTTCAGAAAATGGTAATCCTACAAAACAATTCAATAATAAAAACAAGCAGTAATAAAAATGACACACTGCACACACTTGCATTTTCTCTATCTTTTCTAAACACGAATCATCACGTCATGCAGATTGCTTGTTTTACACCCCGTTGAAGCATACGATCTGATGCCTTCTCCCAACTTTGAGTTCCCGGTATTCGAGGCTGAAGAAGAAAATGACAACTAAATTCCAGAAGAAATCTCCCGACTACTCAGACAAGAGGAAAGGACTATTGAACCTCACAAAGAGCCGTTGGAAACGGTAAACTTGGGTTCAGAAAAAGAGAGAAAAGAAATCAGGATTGGGGCACTGCTCAGTCCAACTGCTAGAGAGGGTTTGATATAGCTTCTCAACGAATTCCCCGATGTATTCGCTTGGTCCTATCAGGATATGCCAGGTTTGGATACCAGCATCGTGGAACATCACTTACCATTAAGATTGGAATGTCCGCCAGTAAAGCAAAGGTTGAGACGCACTCACCCGGAAATGGCCATCAAAATCAAAGAGGAGGTACAGAAACAGATTGACGCAGGTTTCCTCGCCACATCAGAATATCCTCAATGGTTAGCCAACATCGTACCCGTTCCCAAAAAGGATGGAAAGGTCAGAATGTGTATTGATTACAGAGATCTAAACAAGGCAAGTCCAAAGGACGACTTTCCTTTACCACACATTGACATGCTGGTAGATAGTACAGCAAAGTTCAAAGTTTTCTCCTTCATGGATGGATTCTCGGGCTATAACCAAATCAAAATGGCGCCGAAAGACATGGAGAAAACTTCGTTCATTACCCCATGGGGCACCTTTTGTTACAAGGTAATGCCAATCGGTTTAAAGAACGCTGGGGCAATCTATCAAAGGGCCATGATTACTCTGTTTCATGACATGATACACAAAGAAATCGAGATATATGTCGATGATATGATTGCAAAATGAAAAATAGAGAGTGAGCACGTTGAACATCTGTCAAAATTGTTCGAACGTCTAAGAAAATTCAAGCTCCGCTTGAATCCCAACAAGTGCACCTTCGGTGTCCGTTCAGGGAAACTACTAGGGTTCATCGTCAGCCAGAAAGGAATTGAAGTTGATCCTGACAAGGTCATGGCCATTCAAGAAATGCCTTCTCCGAAAACTGAAAAACAAGTCAGAGGATTCCTGGGACGCTTGAACTACATCTCCAGATTCATATTCCTCATGACCGCCACATGTGCGCCGATTTTCAAGTTACTAAAAAAGAACCAGGATTGCGTTTGGACAGAAGATTGCCAAACCGCCTTCGACAGTATTAAGGAATATCTGTTGAATCCTCCGATTCTATCACCTCCAGTGGAAGGAAGACCACTGATCATTTACCTCACAGTCCTAGAGGACTCAATGGGATGTGTACTTGGCCAACAAGACGAAACCAAACGGAAAGAGTCTGCCATTTACTATCTAAGCAAGAAATTCACCAACTGTGAAACTCGGTACACGATGCTCGAGAAAACTTGCTGTGCTTTGGCTTGGGCAGCCAAACGTCTTCGCCAATACATGATCCGTCATACTACTTGGTTGGTCTCCGAAATGGATCCAATTAAGTATGTTTTCGAAAAGCCTGCTCTCACGGGAAGAATTGCCCGTTGACAGATGCTGTTATCAGAATATGACATAGAGTATCACACTCAGAAAGCCGTTAAGGGAAGTATTTTAGCCGATCATTTGGCTCATCAACCGATTGACAATCAGGAATCAGTCGGGTTTGACTTCCCAGACGAAGATGTCATGTATCTAAAAATGAAAGATTGTGATGAACTGCTACCCAGTGAAGGGCCAGAACCGGGTTCCCAATGGGGACTAATCTTTGACGGAGCAGTTAATCATTATGGAAACGGAATTGGGGCAATCATTGTTACCCCCCAGGGTACCCACATTCCTTTCACTGCTAGACTTACGTTCAAGTGTACGAACAACGAGGTCGAATATGAAGCTTGTATTATGGGTCTCGAAGAAGCGATTGATTTAAGGATCAAGAATTTGGACGTATACGGCGACTCAGCCTTGGTTATCAATCAGATTAAAGGAGAGTGGAATACACACCAATCAGGACTGATTCCTTACAAAGATTATGCAAGACGGTTGTTACCCTTCTTCGACAGAGTTGAGTTTCATCACGTCCCTCGTGATGAGAATCACATGGCTGATGCATTAGCCACTATCTCTTCCATGATTAGTGTAGGTCAATGGAATGACATACCTAAGATCGACATAATGCGCCTTGAACGGCCCGCTTACATCTTCGAGATCGAAGCAGTCATAGACGATAAAACTTGGTATCATGATATCAAATGCTTCCTTCAGAAACAAGAGTACCCACCTGGGGCACTCAGAAAAGACAGAAAGACCCTCAGAAGATTGGCTGGAAACTTCTTCCTGAGCGGTGACACTCTCTATAAGAGAAATTTTGACATGGTGTTGCTTCGATGCGTCGACAGACCAGAAGCAGACATGCTTATGAAAGAAATTCATGAAGGGTCCTTTGGCACTCATGCTAATGGACACGCAATGGCGAAAAAAATTCTAAGAGCAGGGTACTACTGGTTGACCCTGGAATCTGACTACTACAAGTACATGAGGAGGTGTCACAAGTGTCAGATATACTCCGACAAAATTCAAGTACCGCCATCACATCTCAAAGTTCTCTCTTCCCCGTGGCCTTTTTTCCATATGGGGAATCGACATGATTGGCATGATTGAGCCCAAGGCTTCAAACGGACATCGGTTCATCCTTGTCGCCATTGACTATTTCACCAAGTGGGTCGAAGCAGCGTTATTCGCTAATGTAACCCGACAAGTGGTGGTCCGATTTATCAAAAACAATATCATCTGCCGTTATGGTGTTCCAAGCGAGATCATTACTGATAATGGATCTAACTTGAACAATAAGATGATGAAAGAGTTGTGTGCAGAGTTCAAGATCGAACACCATAACTCATCTCCCTACCGACCCAAGATGAACGGAGCGGTAGAAGCAGCTAACAAGAACATCAAGAAGATCGTTCAAAAGATGGTTGTAACCTACAAAGACTGGCACGAAATTCTACCCTTTGCTCTTCATGGTTATCGCACATCTGTCCGCACTTCAACAGGGGCTACCCCTTTCTCTCTAGTGTATGGCATGGAGGTAGTGCTCCCCATAGAAGTACAATCCAGGCAAAAATTAGGGATAATGGCAAGTAACTATGTTCAACAGAGGCAAGTCCCTCAGCAACAGCAGTTACATCACCTGCCAGAAAACTCCAGTCAAGGTCATCTTCGACAGAAGCTCAGGATGCCCCGAATTCAAAGTTGGTGGGAGAATAGTGGTCGTTATGTTTCAACGTAGCCATTTTCCCTGTAAATTACTATTTTCGAGCTTTGTATATACTCTTTGGAATCACGCGTTTGGCTGATCTCCATCTTATCAATAAAATTTGAGCCCTTGTGCTTTTGTTTGAAATTCTTTTTTTTTAGCTTTACAGAACGGCATTTTAACATGATCAACGATTCTTGAAATGAAACAAAAATGAATTTACTTGTTGAAACTTTTTCTGCTTTTAAAATAAAGTCGGCAATTTCTTTTGACTGTTGAACATCAGAAGAATCTCGATCGCTTCTCCAAAGGTGTTTGAACCTCAAAGTGCAGAATCAAAGTACTCCTTCTACGCCAGTACGCCTGAATGAAGGGATCAACTGTGTCAGAGACCTTGTCTCGTCTGACACGCCACGACAGAGTTCTTACCTCTTAAGCCCGATCAACGGAAGCTCCCAGCAGGGACTATCTCTCCTAAGCAAGGTGGAATTGCTATCTTGAACCAGCAATATCTCTACACGCCCCGCGACAGCCGAGTATCCTGTCATGTTCATCTTTTAGTTTGTGTGTCGCGTCAGTTTTGTCCGCATATACATACATACATCATGCATTATTGATTTGCATTTACATTTCATATTGCATCAGTATCACTCTAGCCGGTCTTGTCCCTTAGTGATAGGAGTTCTCCCAATCGAGTTGTTAGTTCTTTCCTCGTCAGGAAACGTTGTGTCTGAACAATCTCGCCACCAGTGTATCTTTAGATCAGAGTCGGCACTCGACCACTTTGATAACTTGAACCTCTGAAAAGCCAGAGAAAACTTTCAACAAACATCACTCTTCGCCATCGAAGATGATATCCGTGCTTTCCCGGATTAAGGAAAATCCCGAGAGAAAGCCTCATAATCAGAGATTCAGCAATACGGCAGTTTTTCTCCGAAAAACCCACTGATGAAAAGGTCATCGGCACCTCAAAATTGGATCACATCATATGGCGTTTCTCCGAAAGGATCTCGAGAAAAGTATGATGTAAAGACCCCAAACGGAAGCAGCCTCTCAAGAGACTCGTTTTCCCCAGTAGAATCGACAAATGGCGTCTCCAAACAGAGAAGTTTGTGTACCTCTACAACTCAGACGACTGGGTTCCCCAGCAAGTCTGACATCAAAATTGTTTCCGTCAAATGGCATCTCCCCAGGAAAATTCGGCGAGAAGTTTGAAGGAAACCCGCTACGCATAGCGTCCCTTGTCAATAAAGTTTATTGACAAACGAAACTAAGACCAGTTCCTTGGTAGGAAACCAGGATCGAGGGGAAGTTTAAATCAGAAACTAAGACCAGTTCCTTGGTAGGAAACCAGGATCGAGGGGAAGTTTAAATCAGAAACTAAGACCAGTTCTTGGTAGGAAACCAGGATCGAGGGGAAGTTTACAAAAGAAACTAAGACCAATTCCTTGGTAGGAAACCAAGAACGAGGGGAAGTTCATTTCAAAAACTGAGACCAGCTCCTTGGCTGAAGACCAGGATCGAGGGGAAGTTTACCTTTTCTAAGCATCATTGCTCAGCAAAAGAAGATGAATGCGCAGGCTGCCATTCATAGCTATCAAAATTTCGGGTATTCCGATATTTAATCCTCTTGCACCCCGAATGCCCGAATACCTTCGTCATTCACACCTTCGGGTCCAAGAAGATTAAATAGGGGCATCTGTCATACCCCAAATTTTGACCACTAAGATTTCCCATCATTGTGAAAATCATCATCACAATATGGATGAACCATCATGCCTCACCAAATGCCTCAAGGGTTGTTGAGCATTCACTACAATCAAAATTAGGGTTTTAAGCCCTCTCAGAGCTCTTAGACAAAGGATCAATCAAGGAATGACATGATCTTCAACTTGTCTAAACCTCTCAAACATCCACAAAGGATCAAAAGGACTCCCACTTTAAGGATTAAGCACAAAGCTGCTCCCTTCTAGGTGGATCAAGCCTCAAGATCGCCAGTGTCACCAAATTAGGGTTTTGATCGACCAGGGCCTCCAGATGGAAATTTTCATCTGGGTACAAGCCAATGATCCAAAACATAACCTAATATGCTCCATGGAACCTCATGGACCCAATCATCAAGTCAATTTGACCTCAGGGGATGCATACATCAAAAGTCAGGAATTAGGGTTTCTTGACCTAATTCACCCCTAAGTTGACTTTTGGGGCAAATCATGAGCCAAGACCTCAAGAGAGGGTTTGAGGGTCTCTAATAAACCAAATTGATCCATTTGGAACAATGGATTAAGCCAAGAGGCTTGAGCAACAAGTCTCAATTTCATCTGCACCACAATTAGGGTTTTAAGGGAAAAGTCAACTGTAACTTTGACTTTTGACCAAGACATGCTCCTAAACCCTAGGACATACCTCAATACACCCTATGACACCCTTGGAACATGTCCATCAAGTTTGATTTAGGTCAAGGACATGATTTTCTAAAGAATTGCACAGTTTTGAATTCATCTGATAAAAAGTCAACTGTGCACAAAAGTCAACTTTGACTTTTTGAGATTTTTCACCAAAATGGATTTTTAACCCTAAAATGATGTTTATGTATGATTTGAATCATCATTCATCAAGAAAAATCAAGAAAAGTTGGATAACTTGTAAAAGGGGTAACCATAAAAACTTAGAAAATTTTCTAAGTTAAAAGATAAAGTGACAAAGGTACCAACTTTGAAGGACCATAACTCCTAAACCACAAGGCCATTTTTTTCCATCCAAAGCTTGATTTGTAGATCTCATTACCCTCTAAAAAAACTTCAACTAGGCCTAACTCCAATTCATTATGGATTTTGAGTTATAAGTGAGCCAAAGTGGCTTAAAACATGAAAATGTACCATTTTCCAACACTTAGAAAAATTCTGTCCAAGACAGATTTTGTTGAAACACCAAAACTTGTGGGATCTTTTCAACAGTTGCAAGCTAAATCAAGTCCAAAGTTAAACATCAATGTTGTTACACATGTTGCCAAGAATTCAAAGAGCTCAACAGCATGAATTGATTCAACTTGAGCCAAGAAAAATCCTTGCCCAAAGTCATGCTGCTGCAGGCTGTTTTGAGAAAATCAGTTTTCATGTTTGCTTGCCACACACGATTTTGAGCCAAAGACTAAGGATCACTATGCCACCTGTGTTCAAACCAATCACATTGCATCTGATCCAAGTGATAAATCTGAGTCAAAAAGCCAAGGAATCTTCCAACTTGAAGTTCATCCACTTTGGCACATTTTGCCTTGAATTCAAAGTGCATTAATGTGAAATAGTGCATTGTCAAGGTAGCTACCCTACTAAGTCAATTTCTCTGATTAAACAACATTAAAAACATCTGAGGAATGTGGTTTTGGTCAAGGCATAGCCCTGCTCTTGGGAATGGCTAGCTTGCCTTGCTTTAGAAGAAATCCTCCAAGCCAATCCATGCAAATGTGATCTGATCCAGCAGCCATTCACTATTCCTCCAAAACAAAAGTTGATCACCTATAAATAGAGGTCCCAATGGATCATTCAACTCACACCAAAGCCAGTTACAACACTGCTTTCTCTCATTCTTTCTTAAACCTCAAGTTTTCTTGTTTTGGAGTAACCACTATCGGGTTTTGAGTTGCAGCCACAATCAATCCATTCCAATTGCTCAAACACATCACATATGATGTATTTGAGGTGTCCAAACACTTAAACACCAACTGTAACACCGCAGGCTCAAAATCACTCTTCGACCAAGCCATTATGCTTCAATTTTGCAGGTGGAGGTCTCTAGCTTGATCCAGAAGGTTTCAGAGTGTTCCAAAGCTTGCAACACACTCCATAACATCCATTGAAGCTGTAGGGATCATCAATTCACGACTGGAACACCATCTGGGAAAAGTTCCATTTCAGCTTGCATCAAGGTGAGCTTCAAACTCAAACTCCATGATCCATGCATATTTCCTCGCATGATATTTTTGCCATTTGCTTGCCATCATGTGTTGATTGTTTTGCCACAAGAAATTGGATCATAGACCTTATAACCATGCCTGCACGATTGCTTTTGCAAATTAGGGTTCATCTGTGTTCATCATGATTATTTTACTCCACACTGAAAATAAATAAAATTGGGTATTGCCATCTTATTCCTTGTGAAAAAACGCACGAGTTTGGTGTTTGAGTCATGTCCAATGGTTGAGAGATGAGTGAGATATGGTGCTTCACGCACGAGCTCGAGGAAGAAGATGGCCATGGCATCATTCTTCAGAAAATCCAACAAGTTTGATATATATTTTTCACTTGCCATGTTATTAATGAATTGGCATTGCGCCCCAGCGGTTCATCAGCTGGTTTTGTGAGTATTGGCAAGCGAGAGGTCTGGGGTTCGAATCCCCCTCGCCCCAGACTTCTTTTTACCACTTTTTTATTTTGTTATTTTTCATATTATTATTTTTAATGATTTGAAAAATTAATAACTCCTTCAATTTTTATCATTTTTGATTGGTTCTTTTTGCAACAATTCACAAAAATGTTGAAATATTTTATTCCACCAAAAAATTAGATTTATATTATTTATTTAATATAATTAGTATTTTTGTGAATAAATTCATTTTTAATTGTTTTTAAACATTCTAAAAATGAATATTTACTTTGAAAATCAAAACCTAATGAGTTTAAATATTCCTTGTGATTATCCCTCATTTTTTTAAAACCTTAAGCAAAATCATAAGTGGATTATTCAAATTTATTTTGAATTTTGTTGACAACAACACACTCTGCACAATGGACAACAATAACAGTAAAATAACACCAAGAATTGTTGACCCAGTTCGGTTACAACCAACCTACTCTGGGGGCTACCAAGCCAGGGATGGAATTCACTACTTGTAGATATAATTTACAGACTCAACAACCCGTTGACAATCTCCTAAACTTATACTCTACTAATGACTTCCTACCTAAGAAACCACTTAGGTATGAGAACACCACTCAATCCCTTACAAACACTCAAAGAACCCACTTTGAGTACCCTTGATCTTACTTCCTAGCTTCGATCAAGTCACACAACTCTCTTTTCTTCACAGCTTTAGAGAGGACAGATCACCAATTCACCCTTGAATGGTTTACTCACGATTCGTACAAATATCTAAGACACTCAGCCTCTGCTCTTGATCTTCAATCTGTACTTTTTCCTTTGGTCTTGTGCGCTTTATATAGCTTCCTGAATTGGGCTTGAACTTGTCACAATATTTGATCAGATTTGTTAATTAAAACTGAATCTTCAAAACAGATTTTATCCCCAAAATCTTTTTAAATTTTCAACCTTTTAATTCTCCAACAGACCTGCAATCAAATCTCCCATGTAACAGAAAATATCTATCCCAAGATATTCTCATCCAATGAGTCAACCACTCTCCACAATTCCAGCTAACACGCGTGCCCTAACAACATATCCTGCTGTTGTTAATTCTGCAGATCTGATGTTACAACATCACCTGTGTGACATCAGACATCCAACTTCAGCACTTAACTACTTAACACAGCCCAGTGTTAAGACTTCAATGTTGCAACATCAGCACCTTGACATCAACATTGAATATACTTTGTTTTACCAAAATTCCAGCCAATCCAGGAACTAACAATCTCCCCCTTTGGCTAATTTTGGCTAAAACACTTTCTGCACTCTGTAATCAACTTCTGCACTCTGCACCTTCAGAGATTTCAGCAGCGGAATAAACTTCAGAAATTTGAAACTCATTAGCAGCAGTTTGACACTTTGCATAGTCTTCATCACTTGATCTGCTGCAGCACCATCTTCATTATTGACAACAGCCAATTGGTGCTCCCCCTCTAAAACATGAACCAGCATCACAGCTGTTCAGTAGCTCACAATGTGCAGCACTTCTCCCCCTAGATGTCTGCTTGGCTGCACTCTTCAAATGTCATGATATCTTCACAAGTTCAGTCAAAACTCCCCCTTAATGCAGCAACAAACTTGCAACAATGTTGCATTCAGCAATGTTGCTCAGCAATGCAACTGTCAATAACTCCCCTTAATATCTGCATCACATTAGCAGCATATGGCATAATACTCTTGACTATCTTGGCTATTTTCTCCCCCTTTTTAGCCAGAATTAGGCAAACTTCAGTTAGAAGCCCTATTAACTATAGTCAGTATACCCTAGCTCTCATTGTTAGCCTCTCAGTTAGTAAACAGGCAAAATAAATCATAGAAGGAAACTAAAACCATAAACAGTGCATAAAACAACACAATATTCAACTTACATAACCAGCATAGCAAAAAAAACTAAACTAAAAACTAAAACTACTGAAGGCAAGAGAAAATAAGCTAGTCTTCTTCTGAGCTTGCTTCATCAGCATTATCTTGTCCTTCATCTTCAGAGTCAGCATGATCATCTTGTTCCAAACTTTGAATCATCTTCTCAATCTTTATTTTCCTGTCAGTGCTGGTTTTGATAACCATATCAAGATCCTTGCAGGTTTCCCTTAATTCTTGAATCAGCTCAGATTTTGTACTGACCTTCTTAATCCCAGAACTTGATGTTGTAACAATGTCTGGAACATGACTCCCAGCAAACAGTTTGGGATGCAAAGATAAAGCTGATTCCCTCTTGCAGGCTGTGTCTGAACTTGTTAAGATGCCTGGATGTTGTTTCATCATAACTCCACAGATGAGCGAAGGAAAAGCTATAGGCAGTTTGATAGCATTAGTGGTGGCATGTCTCGCAGTCTGCTCAAACACATACGCTCCATAGTCAAATTTCTTCTTAGTACCCACAGCATAAATAAACCTCCCTAGTCCCACAGCTGTTATGGTTTTAGGATTGGTAGGCACCCAATTTGCAGCTCCAATTCTGTGTAAGATAGCATACTTAACACTAAGTTTGCTAGTTGGCAGTTTCCCTTTCAAGGGCCACACCTTAACTTGACCAGCAGTTATTTCCTTGCAGACATCATTCTCAGTGGCTTCTAGCTCAGCAAATTCTTCATCTTTTATTCCTAGATACTTGTTTATAACTTCAGGAGAGAATTCAACACATTTTCCTCTCACAAACACTTTCATGTAGTCCACACTGCTTTTGTCTGAAATCTTCACAGGAATATTGACCACAAATTCCTTAACCAGGCTGTCATAGCACTCGGAGAACCCATGAACCGTCTTCATCAGACCAGTAGCCTTAATCTCTTCTAAGATTTCTTTAATCTCCATAATTTCTTTCCCAATCTCTCTTTCAAGAGCAAGTCTTCTTTGACAGATGAACTTCCATATCGTCGCACTGCTTGCATAATGGAATGAAATGTTATCAACCGGAACCTCAGGTATCTTGTCAGCAATTCTCTTCAAGATTACCTTTCTGACAGGAGTGATGTCTTGAACATCATCCTCAACATCATACTCTGATTCAAATTCTTCCATTAGCTTCCTTTTTCTGGGATTCACATCAACCTTACTCCATGCTTTTGTTGGCCCAACAACAGTCTTTTTCCTCTTCTCATCAGAAGCTTTCTTTGACGACGATTCAACCATCTTTCCTTTTCTTATTCTTAGTCTCTTGGACAGACTAGTCACTGCTCTTCCAATGACTTCATTATCAGACAAGTCATCAACATCAATTACATCAGTAGTCTCAGCATCCCTACTAAGCGATGTTCTAACCTCCTCTTCAACATCTGCTTCACCATGAATATCATCAACAGAAGTGGGTTCAGCAGATGTCCTAACATTCTCCTCAACATTTGTTTCTTCATGCATGTCTTCACTCTGATCAGCATCTTCAATAGCTATCATTGCAAGTTGTTGAAAACTTGACTTACCTTCCTGCATGTTGTCTTTCTCAGCTGACATCCGATTCAGTGGGATTGAAATTCCTTTGACAGGGATGCCTTTGTCCAGAATATTTGAGGCAAGATTACCCATCCTATTGTCTACATCAAACTTCTCTTCAATAGTTTAAGACGTATATGATTTCGGCACAGCTTTGTCCCCAAATAACACACTAGTAACAACCTTCTTTGTTTCAGGATTCTTGAAGATAGTAGCAGGTCTCTTAGGAGTTAGTTTAGTGGGTCTCGAAGTACCTGATTCTGGGAGTATCATTGAGATAGGTTCTATATTTAAAGCTTCTTCTGCAAATCCCTCTTCTGAAGAAACCCTAGCCTTATCTCGCGAAGAGCTTTGAGTGACAGATTTCTTTGATGGAGACGATGTCTGGTTTGGCATGGTTCCCTTGAGGCAGTATGAGTTTAGATGATTCTTCTTGTTGAAGAAGATGAACGGACGGAAGATATGCTCTTTGATGAACCGTGATCTTGCTACACTAGAGAATGATGGTCTGAGGTATGGCGCCAGCTTTTCAGCATTTTTTAAAGACCAATTACTAATTTTCTCCCCCCATAAAGACTTTCCTTTTAAACATTTAAAAGAATTCACATCAGGACTCACTAACTCTGAGTGATCTTTCAGCATCCTGATGTCATAGTCTGATGTTGTAACATCAACTTGAGCATCAATAGTTAAATTTCCTTCAAGAGAGGTCCACTGATAACAGTTGTCTTTGGTTCTGGCACCCTTCATAACAATCTGATTATGCTCATCAGAAACCACACAATCATCCTTAGTGTATTTTACCTTGTAACCTTCATCACACAACTGGCTTATGCTGATCAAGTTTGCACTTAAGCCACTGACAAACAGAACATTGTCAAGTTCAGGTCTACCATTACCTTGCACTTTCCCAACTCCTGCAACAACACCTTTTTCTCCATTTCTGAATATGACCTCATGAGAGGGGCAAGGTCTAAGATCATCAAACATGGATCTACACCCAGACATGTGCTTGGAACACCCACTGTCAAAATACCATGTTCCTTCTTTATCACCCATGTGAGCCAATAAGCACTTCACCTTCTCCTTAGGTACCCATTGTTTAACAACTTTGGGCCTGTGCTCTCTCCATCTGTTTTGAGGTTGAGGGTATCCATGCAGCTTGTAGCAAGAGTACTGCATATGTCCAAATCTTCCACAATAATAGCATCTCACCCTTTCATCTCTGAATCTTCTGCCATGATGAGATTGCTTATGCTGCCATCCATAATGTGGTCTCCTCCTACCATAACTGCCCTGCCATCTATTATGTTGATATCTTCTCCCATAAGACGGCTGAGAATGCTGTTTCCTGGCTTGTCTCCCATGATGGTGTGGCTTTCTTCTTCCATAGATATAAGGAACAGTATTGGTGTATCCATATCCATAACCATACCAGTTGTCCTGATGTTGAGATGCCTGATGAGACATGTGCTGTTTGAACTGAGCAGCTTGCATGCTCTCATGGTATTGTGGGGGCATATATTGGCTAGCTCCCTGTGGCTGCTTTCTCTTCTGATAGGGACCAGTCTTCTTCTCAATCTTCTTAGGTTGTGAAACATCAGCTTTCTTAGGGGTAGGATCCTGCTTCTTTGGCTGATGTTGAGATGAAAGTTGTGACACTTCCTTCTTTAAACCTGAAGTGCTTCCTTCTGAAGTTCCCTTATCCTCAGCCACACAACCTATCCCAGCTTTGTCTCCAGCTGCTTTTTCTGACTGAAGGATCTTGTCGAGTGTGTCTGTACCACAGCTCAGCATCCTGACAGACTTGGTCATTTGATCAAGATGAGCTCTAACTAGCACCACTTCATTTTCCATATCAGTCTTTTCATTCTCTAGCTGAGCAATTTGTTGCTTGTGGCACTTGTTTTCTTGACAAATCTCAGCACTCTTTAAACACAGCTCTTGATAGGAGGATGCCGACTCCTCATAAGTTACTTCTCCATCACTAGAATCATCATCAGAAACCACAGCTCCTGTTAAAGCTCCCACATGCTTTGCTGACTCGCCTTCACTTTCACTATCAGAGTCAGACCAGGAAACTGTCATGCCCTTCTTCTGCTTTTTCAAGAAGGTGGGACATTCTTTCTTGACATGTCCATACCCTTCACACTCAAAGCACTGCACTTCTTCATCCTTCTTGCTGGTGTCAGAAGTCATGTTCTTGACATTAGGCCTGGAGTCATTATTCATTCTCTTGAATACTTTGGTGAACTGTCTTCCCAACATCACTATGGCCTGAGACAGATCCTCCTGGGATTCAGATTTCTTCTCTTTCTCTTCTTCACCATTTGTCACCAGGGCTATACTCTTTGGCTTCTTTTCTAGTTCTTCCTCATTCAACCCAAGCTCAAAGGTTTGCAGAGATCCAATGAGCTCATCAACTCTCATCTTGCTGATGTCTTGTGATTCTTCAATGGCAGTAACCTTCATCTTATACTTCTTAGGTAGGGACCTAAGGATCTTCCTCACAAGCTTTTCATCTGACATCTTCTCACCAAGAGCACTAGATGCATTGGCCAGCTCAAGAACACTCATGTGGAAATCATGAATAGTCTCATCTTCCTTCATCTCCAGGCTTTCAAATTTTGATGTTAAAATCTGAAGTCTTGACATCTTGACTCTTGATGTTCCTTCATGAGTAGCCTGCAAGATATCCCATGTTTGCTTAGCAACTTCACAGGTATTAATTAACCTGAAGATATTCTTATCCACTCCATTGAAGATTGCATTCAGAGCTTTGGAGTTTCCAAGGGCAAGCTCATCTTCCTCCTTGGTCCACTCTTCTTCAGGCTTTGGCTTAGAGGTGCCTTCTCTATCTTTGCCAGCATCATCCTTCTCACACAAGACAGGAGCTTTCCATTCTTTAATAACAGCCTTCCAAGCCCTACTGACCAAGGATTTTAAGAAGGTGGTCATCCTTGGCTTCCAATAGTCATAATTGGATCCATCCAAAATAGGGGGTCTGTTGACGAATCCTCCAAC
This sequence comes from Lathyrus tuberosus, assembly GCA_022829125.1. Classification (NCBI taxonomy): domain Eukaryota; kingdom Viridiplantae; phylum Streptophyta; class Magnoliopsida; order Fabales; family Fabaceae; genus Lathyrus; species Lathyrus tuberosus. The sequence goes on from JALAZF010000363.1 coordinate 3,163,187, forward strand.
TTCTTTGTCCATCTTTACACCAGAAAGTAACTTCCCTAGATCTCACCCAGAGACAGACAGGATGCCTGCTCTGATACCAATTGAAATTCTGGTATCAGACGTGTGATGTTAAGGTGTGATGTCACAACAACACACTCTGCACAATGGACAATAATAACAGTAAAATAACACCAAGAATTGTTGACCTAGTTCGGTTACAACCAACCTACTCTGGGGCTACCAAGCCAGGGATGGAATTCACTACTTGTAGATATAATTTACATACTCAACAACCCGTTGACAATCTCCTAAACTTATACTCTACTAATGACTTCCTACCTAAGAAACCACTTAGGTATGAGAACACCACTTAATCCCTTACAAACACTCAAAGAACCCACTTTGAGTACCCTTGATCTTACTTCCTAGCTTCGATCAAGTCACGCAACTCTCTTTGCTTCACAGCTTTAGAGAGGACAGATCACCAATTCACCCTTGAATGGTTTACTCACGATTTGTACAAATATCTAAGACACTCAGCCTCTGCTCTTGATCTTCAATCTGTACTTTTTCCTTTGGTCTTGTGCGCTTTATATAGCTTCCTGAATTGGGCTTGGACTTGTCACAATATTTGATCAGATTTGTTAATTAAAACTGAATCTTCAAAATAGATTTTATCCCCAAAATCTTTTTAAATCTTCAACCTTTTAATTCTCCAACAGACCTGCAATCAAATCTCCCATGTAACAGAAAATATCTATCCCAAGATATTCTCATCCAATGAGTCAACCACTCTCCACAATTCCAGTTAACACGCGTGCCCTAACAACATATCCTGCTATTGTTAATTCTGCAGATCTGATGTTACAACATCACCTGTGTGACATCAGACATCCAACTTCAGCACTTAACTACTTAACACAGCCCAGTGTTAAGACTTCAATGTTGCAACATCAGCACCTTGACATCAACATTGAATATACTTTGTTTTACCAAAATTCCAGCCAATCCAGGAACTAACAGCTTTGAAGATCAAGGAAGAAGTTCAGAAACAGTTGGATGCAGGTTTTCTGGCAGTAACCAACTATCCTCCCTGGGTGGCCAACATAGTACCGGTGCCGAAGAAAGATGGCAAGGTCAGAATGTGCGTGGATTATAGAGATCTCAACAGGGCGAGCCCTAAAGACGACTTTCCACTCCCTCATATTGATGTGATGGTTGACAATACTGCTCAGTTTTCAGTGTTCTTATTTATGGATGGATTCTCCGGGTACAATTAGATAAAGATGGCGCCTGAAGACATGGAGAAGACGACATTCATTACCCCGTGGGGTACCTTCTATTACAAAGTAATGCCTTTTGGGTTGAAGAACGCCGGGGCAACTTATCAAAGAGCCATGGTGACGTTATTCCACGATCTAATTCATAAAGAGATCGAGTGCTATGTGGATGACATGATTGCCAAGTCAAAGACAGAAGAGGAACATCTGATCAACTTGAAGAAGTTGTTTGAGAGGTTAAGGAAATTCAGGTTGAGACTGAATCATAACAAGTGTACTTTCGGCGTGCGATCCGAAAAATTGCTTGGTTTCATTGTCAGTGAAAAAGGAATAGAGGTTGATCCTGCTAAAGTGAAAGCTATACAAGATATGCCTGTACCGAGAACTGAGAAAGAAGTTCGCGGCTTTCTAGGGAGATTGAACTACATTTCAAGGTTCATATCTCACCTAACTGCCACCTGCGAACCGATATTCAAAATGCTAAGAAAATATCAAACGGTCAGGTGGAATGATGATTGTCAAAATGCATTCGATAAAATAAAAAGATATTTGTAGGAACCTCTGATTCTGATACCTCCAGTTCAAGGGAGACCACTGATTATGTACTTGACCATGTTCGAAGAATCCATGGGTTGTGTTCTCGGTCAACACGACGAGACAGGTAGGAAAGAACATGCTATCTACTATCTGAGCAAGAAGTTTACAGATTGTGAATCACGTTATTCAATGCTTTAGAAGACATGTTTGAAATTCTGGTACAGATGTGTGATGTCTTGTGCAATGTCACAACATCGCAATCTGCTGAACAAACCAATAATAGAAACAGTAAATGAACACAATCAATTGTTCACCCAGTTCGGTTCAACCAACCTACATCTGGGGGCATACCAAGCCAGGAAGGAAGTCCACTATTAGTAGTATCAAATTACAGGCTCAACACACCAGTTGACAATCTACCTAATTCAATCACTACCCAATGACCCTTCTACCTAAGTCCTCCCTAAGTAAGAGACTCCATCTCACTTCCAATCATCTCGATGATGTCTAGCAGTCAACTACACCGTCACTGCATCAACAACTTGACTCCTTACTCTTTTCTATTACATAGACTTTAGAAGACACACTTCCATGACAACCCTTAGGAGTTCCTTCAAAGCTTCCTCCAAGAACAATACAAAACTCATTACCTACAGGTTTCTGAGTTTGCCTTAGTGACCATCTCACACCCCGAGTGGTTCACTAGACAAAGCCCTAATGATCTACATCTTGGACCCGTGCTCATTCTAGGTTACAAGCACTCTATTTATAATATCATCCCAGCTGAATTTGGGCCTTCAATCATATCATATCAGCTGTAACAAATCTGATCATATCTTCAAATAAATCTTCATTTATTAGATCAGAATCTTCTCCATATCTTTATGCTTTAGATTCGTAACAATCTTATCTTCATAACAGATTGTAACAGAATATATATCTCCCTTGATTTTCGCCTGCATTCTCTGAATCTCTTTAGCAGAAAATCTCAAACACACCAGAACCACGTGCAGCCCTAAACACATTAAAGTCTGATGATCTGGTATAGTGATGTTACGACATCGCATGTGACATCACTCTTCAGTACTTTAATTCTTCAACAACAAACCAGAATGTTAGTTAAAACATACCTATACTGTTAGAAGCTCATGTTGTAACATCAACCATGACAACACATTGATTTAACAAAATTACAGCCAATTACAAGAACTTACAATCTCCCCCTTTGGCTAATTTTGGCTAAAACATATACATAGATATTACAACTCAGATTACAGCAGTAATTACAATCCTACACTATTGTTGGGTGTTATCTGATCCTAACAGTGTACTGCATTCATGGGGAATCCTCTTCTGACTGATGTTAGGACATCACCATACGACATCAGCTCCAGGCAGCACATCAGGAGGTGCACATGAGGAAGAAGATATCCAATACTCCCCCTTAATACAACACATTTCTTTTTCCTTTCAACTCAGACCCGGAGAGGATGTAGAAGACTCCTCCAGAAAAGAAATGCTTGTCTAGACATCAAAGACCAATGGTGGCATGAGAGACTTATGCATACCTAAATTGATCAGACGCCCCCAGTCGACCTATGGCATAAGATGAAACTTAAGACGTGCCAATCTGCCAACTCATGTAACTCAGAACACAAGTCACAACTGTGTTCATAACTCAGGACACAAGTTACAAAGACTCAACACCAACTGTGGCTGAGACCTCATTCTGCAACAGCTGGGACTGCAGACTTCAGGCAAAACATCTGCGCAAACCATTTAGCCCATCTCTCACTTTTCTCCCCCTTTTTAGCCACAAATTGGCAAAGGAAGCCCTCACAAAACCAGATCCAAGAAGTACTCACCCAAAGGCACACAAAAGCCATAAGACTTATGAACCAAGAACACTCACGAGTTGAAGGAGAGAAGAATTGCCCCTATATATATCAGATCAGTTACTTAGGAATTAACGAGCTTTGAATATTTCAAAGTTCTTGGTCAAGGAAACGCTATTTTAGGAACTAAAAACTCCATCCAAATTCAATGTCTTCCGTCCAAAACAGTCTTGACCAGATTTATTGTTTCCTAACTGATATATACCATAAATTGTGCCAAAACAGTTCCATGCAGAGTCGGATCCACGTGTTGCAGCTTATCCTAACACCACCGTCCAAAATAATTCCTTGTTTGGCCCAAGAGAAACATGTCCTATCCCATGTTCTGACATCTCATCAGACATTGTCTGCTGGTTCACAGCACAACCAATCCAAGACTTCACAGTAGATTCCAAGACACAACCAAAATCAATCACATCCAAAACTTCACAAGGCTAAACTCCTCCTAAAGGCAAGAACCAGCTGTACAAACATGCGCACTCCCCCTCAATCCTAGAGCCTTCTTAGTCAACACACATTGGCTATCTCTCCCTCCTTGTAGCCACAATAGGACAACCAAGTACACACAATTCCAAAGACGACCTCTTAAACATCCAACCACCATACTCACACAATGAGGTAGATGTACACTACTGGTTCAATCAGGTCAAAATTGTCATGTCCACACCAACATGTCATAACATGTTGTCTGACATTATATCCAGTCTTCTTGATCAGCATGCAGTCTTCAGAAACATCAGCAATAACTTCCTCTCAACATCTGAACCATATCAGACAAGGTCACACACCTACACACCTAGGCTAACTCTCCACAAGCTTGAACACCCTGCAAGCTTCACACTATGTGCACCTTTGCAGCAGAAACCATAGCCAAGTACCCCAATGCATTTGCCCACTACTTCACATATCTGCTGAACCTCTTGGCTGATCAACTTCTCTCCAACAGGACTTGACCAACGGGCTAAATCTCCTTCACAGGCGTTTCTTCACTGAAACAATAGGTGAATAACCCTTTTCAGACTCTCAAGCAATCAATCCTGATCTACTTCAGTCTTCTCTACATACTCCATCTAAGGCAGACCTTCTACTTCATCATTCTCCCGTATGACTATGTAGACGCTCCTTAGGCAAAATGTAGGCACCAAGCTCGTGACCCAGAGCATAATCATCCTTCACCAAGGATATCCAACTAAATAATGACCCAACATAAGTTAGACCGCCTGCCACACACCAAAACATCATCACCATGATTCTTGATATGCTCCACCAACTGGACTTACTCTAGCAAAGTAATCCAAAGAACTAGAGAGTAACCTCTCATCCACCTTCAAGAAGAATAATCTCCTTGAGTCTTCAACTCATCACCCTTCTGCCCAAGAGTAACTTGTTCCAAGACAAACCTCAATAATAACCAGCTGCCACTCTCTGATTATTTTGATTCCTCGAATCCACTTCTGAGATCAACCACATGCCACAGTTTGGTCACCTCATTCACGAATCCTCATATGAAACCAGTCAAATGCCACATTTTGACCTTTTTCACGTTTGTCAGAACTCTCACAAAGGTATCTACCAAGGAAACTTAATCTTCAAGTCACATGATCCACTTGCTCAAAAGCAAACCCACTTAGACTCCCTAAGCCATGGTCATGTACCATCTTCTCCTTCCTGCAGCTCCTGCAAACTGCCATGAGAACGATCTTTTTAAAGCCCCCTATCATTCCTGTAGATCATCCTATCATTAGCTGATGTGCCACATCACCAGCTGAGACTCCTGATGTTGAGCAAGATGTCAGAACAACTAACTGATGAATTCAGCTCAACCTTCTGCCACTCAGAAGAACCTCCTCCCTTTGCAGAAACAGATTTCCATGCTCTCATAGGCTTGATTCAATAATCAAGTTTGAGTAGACAACCTCCATCCTGCTTAGAAACTCCAAAGACTTCAAACCTACCACATCTGAATCTTCAGAAAATAAGTAGTCCAAGACTACCCCATAGTTATACCAAAGAATGCCACTTCCCTTAGTAGAGCCGTCAGTAGAAAGCCAGAGATAACTGCCACTTATCCTAGACCTTCACAACCAGAGCAACCACCCTGCTCCAAACCACTTAGATCAGAAATAAACTGATCCAAGTTGAAACCCACAAGACTATGATGTCTTCATATCTTTTAGCCTTAAACACATCAGCTTGTCAACATTCCTCAACACTCTGCCTCTTCTAATCCAAACTTATCCCAGATAATTTGGATGATGCTCCAAGTACACAGTCACCAATCAACCCCACCAGATGATACATTCTCACACCACAAAGAGAAATAACTAGCCACATAGAGAAAAATAAATTCTCAATACTTCTGCAGTCCTGCACTTTTACCTCAGACATATACATAGTCTCCCGTCAATGTATATTGTCATTAGTTGAAGGCAGACAAATACTCAACATTTGATCTGGTCTGACACCCTTTTCCTGCACACTTGAGGTACTAGCTGATCCCTCTTCTGCTAATCCACACCACTGATCACTATCTTTCTTTGGTTGGAATGATGTGTCAACATCAGTTCTGACATCAACAATTATGGCTTTGGAGACAACAACCATAGTAATCCACACATATCTCTTGCAGGGGACACAAGAGGACATATCAACATCTGATCACACTCTTCTAAAAGCTTCTTCTTATAAGCACAAGGTTCAGACCTCTTGTCTAACTTAAGAGTGATAACTGCCATCCTTCTGTATAAACAAACCCTAGACAATCTGCTACACCCACAAAACTGAAAGAGCTCAAGCAAACACCAATTGACCATAGGCTGAAAAACCCTGCTACTGCACACAACCTCTTGGATGCCTTTTCCCCCTTTGTTTTTTTCTTCAACCAGCTCCTGCATAATCTGCTAATGTCGAGACATTAGAATGGACATATTAAGCTCAGCTCCTTTCTTGATAAAACTTCCTCCAGTTCATGATCAGAACCAAGTATCTTATCATAACCAGGAAGATCCTTCCAGTTAGGCCACCATGACTAAGCTTAAGAGATAACTTATCAAGATCTTCACTCCCGCATGAAAGATTTGACAGTGATACTCTTTTGTTTTGGCTCCACCCTCTTCTTTTACCATCAAGAAACTAGATAAGGAAGGAATCACTATTCAGATTGGTCTTCAAAGCCTTCCATGTCATACAGTCTTTAAACACCTACTCACTTATCCAATGAGTGACACTATATTGATCATCTCTTGACCAATGTACATATCTAAGACATGTTCTTGAAGGAACCTTCTTAGACACACAACCCAGATGCCTCCTCTTCCAAGCCAGGAGTAGGTTCCAAACAGATGTGATCAATACACATATGTTTAGCCCCCAAGCATCTGTTATGCTGACAGGATACTGCATAATCTGCTGGTTTTATGTTCTAACATCAGGTAGGACATAAGTTCTCTTCACAGAAACACACCAAAAGATCCTTTAACACAGCTCAGGGAATGACCATGCAGGGTTGAAGGCAAGAATAGATGGCTTCTAACTTTCTTCAGATCTCTTTTCAACAAGCTCATACAAGAGTTCCTTTATGAGTGTACTTGGGATAAACCACAAGTATCTTAGGCAACTCTAGTTGAAGATATCCTCAAGTATCACCACACCATGTGATACATCTTCAGAAGAGAACACATAACCATCAGGAATTTTCCATCAGATATATATATATACGCAGCAGAACACATACCAGAAAACTCCTCTATATCCTTCAGGCACAACATAATAAACCTTGCACAAACACAACACTTCATGTGCACTAGATCAACATAGGATTCAACCTACAAGGCAGCTTATCACCAAAGCTACACGCCTGATAACTCCAATCTCCACTTCTATGAGCTGACCAAGTCCATAACTATCTTCCTTGCTCACGGACCAGAAAGTATCTTCCCTAGATCTCATCCAGAAACAGACAGGATGCCTGCTCTGATACCAATTGAAATTCTGGTACAGATGTGTGATGTCTTGTGCAATGTCACAACATTGCAATCTGCTGAACAAGCCAATAATAGAAACAGTAAATGAACACAATCAATTGTTCACCCAGTTCGGTTCAACCAACCTACATCTGGGGGCATACCAAGCCAGGAAGGAAGTCCACTATTAGTAGTATCAAATTACAGACTCAACACACCAGTTGACAATCTACCTAATTCAATCACTACCCAATGACCCTTCTACCTAAGTCTTCCCTAGGTAAGAGACTCCATCTCACTTCCAATCATCTCGATGATGTCTAGCAGTCAACTACACTGTCACTGCATCAACAGCTTGACTCCTTACTCTTTTCTATTACATAGACTTTAGAAGACACACTTCCATGACAGCCCTTAGGAGTTGCTTCAAAGCTTCCTCCAAGAACAATACAAAACTCATTACCTACAGGTTTCTGAGTTTACCTTAGTGACCATCTCACACCCCGAGTGGTTCACTAGACAAAGCTCTAATGATCTACATCTTGGACCCGTGCTCATTCTAGGTTACAAGCACTCTATTTATAATATCATCCCAGCTGAATTTGGGCCTTCAATCATATCATATCAGCTGTAATAAATCTGATCATATCTTCAAATAAATCTTCATTTATTAGATCAGAATCTTCTCCATATCTTTATGCTTTAGATTCGTAACAATCTGATCTTCATAACAGATTGTAACAGAATATATATCTCCCTCTGATTTTCGCCTGCATTCTCTGAATCTCTTTAGCAGAAAATCTCAAACACACTAGAACCACGTGCAGCCCTAAACACATTAAAGTCTGATGATCTGGTATAGTGATGTTACGACATCGCATGTGACATCACTCTTCAGTACTTTAATTCTTCAACAACAAACCAGAATGTTAGTTAAAACATACCTATACTGTTAGAAGCTCATGTTGTAACATCAACCATGACAACACATTGTTTTAACAAAATTACAGCCAATTACAAGAACTTACAATGTTGCGCACTCGCATGGGCCGCAAAGCGATTGAGACAATATATGCTCACACATACAACCCTGTTGATCTCAAAAATGGATCCGGTCAAGTATATTTTTGAGAAACCTACACTTACAGGCAGAGTTGCAAGGTGGCAGATGGTACTGACAGAGTACGATATTCAATATACTTTGCAAAAAGCAATCAAGGGATGTATACTGTCAGATTATCTTGCACAACAGCCTCTTGATAACTACCAGCCATGAAGTTTGATTTCCCTGATGGGGACATCATGTTTCTCAAAGCGAAAGACTGCGAGGAACCACTTCTGGAGGAGGGGCCTGACCCTGAATCCAAATGGAGTTTGATGTTTGACGGGGCAGTTAATATGAATGGGTGCGGAGTTGGTGCAGTTCTCATTACACCAGAAGGCGTTCATATGCCCTTCACTGCCTGAGTAACTTTCGGGTGTACCAACAATGAAGCAGAATACGAAGCTTGCATACTAGGGATTGAGGAGGCTATTGATTTACGAATCAAGACCCTCGATATCTTTGGTGATTCAGCACTGGTAATCAATCAAGTAAAGGGAACGTGGCACACACATCAGCGGAATTTGATTCCGTATAGAGATTATACGAGGGGATTGCTGACATTCTTTACAACTGTCAAGTTATACCATGTTCCTAGAGATGAAAATAAGTTTGCAGACGCCTTGGCCACTACATCTTCGATGATCAAAGTGCATGGTTGGAACTTTATACCAGGATTGATGTATCTCGTCTTGATAGACATGCGTTTGTGTTTGATGTTGATGCAGTGTCTGACGACAAGCCTTGGTACCATGACATTAAATGCTTCTTGGAAAATCTAGAATACCCACCTGGGGCATCTTCCAATGACAAGAAGACATTAATAAGGCTAGCCGGTAGTTTCTTCTTGAACAAAGATGGCGTACTGTATAAAAGAAATTTTGACACGGTTCTGCTCAGATGCGTGGATAGACACGAAGCAGACCTGCTGATGATTGAAGTGCACGAAGGCTCTTTCGGTACCCATGCCGGAGGACATGCGATGGCTAAGAAATTGTTGAGATTGGGGTATTATTGGTTGACAATGGAGTCGGATTGCTGCAAGTATGCCCGCAAGTGTCATAAATGCCAGATCTATGCAGACAAAGTACACGTTCCTCAAAATCCGTTGAGTGTCATGTCCTCTCCGTGGCCCTTTGCAATGTGGGGCATTGATATGATTGGGAAAATTGAGCCTACTGCTTCAAACGGCCATCATTTCATCTTGGTCGCCATTGATTACTTCACTAAATGGGTTGAAGCAGCATCTTATGCCAATGTCACTAAGCAAGTGGTAGCTCGTTTCTTGAAACGAGATATCATTTGTCGATATGGAGTTCCCAAAAGAATCATTACTGATAATGGTTCTAATTTGAATAATAAGATGATGGCTGAGCTATGCCGGGACTTCAAAATCGAACATCACAATTCTTCTCCGTACCGCCCAAAGATGAATGGTGCGGTCGAAGCGGCCAACAAAAATATCAAGAAGATTGTGCAGAAGATGGTTGTCACGTACAAAGATTGGCATGAGATGTTACCATTTGCTTTACATGGGTATCGAACATCAGTCCGCACGTCTACTGGGGCAACACCATACTCACTTGTATACGGTATGGAGGCAGTTCTACCGGTCGAAGTTGAAATTCCCTCTCTCCGAGTATTGATGGACGTTAAGCTAGATGAAGTTGAATGGGTACGAGTCATATTTGATCAGCTGAGCCTTATTGAGGAGAAGCGACTAGCAGCAGAATGTCATGGCCAGCTATATCAGCGCAGAATGAAGAGGGCATTCGATCAAAAGGTTCGACCTCAAGTTTACAAGGTCGGAGATGTGGTAATCAAGAGAATACTTCCTCGAGTACAGATCACAGGGGCAAATGGACTCCTAATTACGAAGGTCCATTCGTGGTTAAAAAGGTTTTCTCAGGTGGAGCCTTATTGCTGACAACCATGGATGGTGAAGACTTTTCATCCCCTGTTAATTCAGATGCAGTTAAAAAATACTTCGCATAAATAGACCCGCTGGATTAAAAAAAAAATCCAGGCAAAAAAGGGCATCCTGGCGAACCAAAAAACAGAATAAAGGTTCGAGCAGAAATTAGGGATATAAGAAAAAAAACTGTACACCCGGTAAGTTGAAAACCCGAAAGGGCAACTTAGGCAAAAATGGGTATCCCGGTGGATTGAAAACCTGAAAAGGCAATCCACGCAAAAGAGGGATTTAAGCGAATGACTGCAGTTTGAATTAATCTGTACGTTCTCTACTCTTCAGCAAACTAGCAAAGTTTCCGAAGGAGGAATTGTTCCGACCACGAGCTTCCGAAGGCGAAGATAATCAAGAGAGTTGGAATACATACTGGCTATAATAGAATCAAAAATCAGTTGGAACCCAATTTCCGCATTATCATTAGGATAGGTTTCTTTTCTTAATTTTATGGCAAACAACTCTTTCAGGGGTTTGCTTCCGATTGTAAATTCGCCAATTTTTGCATTTCCTCAATAAAATTGAATATTCAGTCACAAGCTTTTATTTTCATTTTACTGTTTTGTTTGTAAAAACGTCCGATTTTTGATAATAAAACATTGCTTTGAAAATATCATGGCCTTGCAAAAACAAGCACAAAAAAAAAGACAATTAAAATTACTTTGCTTGTTGGACAACCTTGGGGCATGTGCATATTTTTTTTTTCTGTTGCAGGTAATGAGTACGATCGATCCAAGCAGCACGAAAGTTATCTCTCAGCATAATCAACAGATATTTGCTATGACTTGATACTGTTGTATCTTATTAAGTCGATTCTTTCATTCAAGATTTCCCACCGGGTTTTGTGACGACAACGGTTGTCGAAGATTGAATTCTTCTGTGTTGATAACGGTTATTAATGCAGTGAGCACTCCATGTCCATAACGAGTGCAAATCTTCTGGTACCTCGCAGACGATGTGAAGGGTAGTGCAAGAGCGAATGTTCAGAAGTTGAAGACAGGGTGTTCGTCTAAGAGTTTGAAAACGCGTGGTTTTCTATAAAATCCTCTTAAGAGACGAAGTTTCTCGCAGTAGCATCCCCTGTGGAGTTTATTCTTAGCTGGATATACCAGCAAGTGGTAGTGTCAACAAGGTATATTTCCCGCAGGTTTCAGCATGTGAAATTTGTCAAAGAGTAATTCCCAGCTGAATTGTTTTATCTCCCCCACAGAGTTCAACATTTTGACAGTAATTTCCACAGCAAGGTCTAAATAGATCGAGGGAATCTCTTCTTCAGCAAAGTGTCAGCATATGATATTACCCAGCCGGTGGTGTAATTCTCAGCATTGCTTATTTACAACTCAAAGTCCAATTTATTTTTGGCATACAGATAGTAGGTCATATTATTCCAACAGGTGGGATAGTATTGCAGATGGTTGTTCCAGCAGGTGGGGTGACCATTATATACAATCGTTCATATTATTCCAATAGGTGGGATAGTATTGCGAATGGTTGTTCCAGCAGGTGGGGTGATCATTATATACAATCGTTCGTATTATTCAAGCAGGTGGGATAGTATTGCAGATGATTGTTCCAGCAGGTGGGATGATCATACAGACAGTTCGTTCATATTATTCCAGCAGGTGGGATAGTATTGCAGATGATTGTTCCAGCAGGTGGGATGATCATACAAATAGTAGTTTATATTGTTCCAGCAGGTGGGATGGTGATAAACAACTATATTCTCAGCAAAGTCCAACGTTGGTTTGGCAAAGCTTCCAAAGCTGGTTTGGTAAGCATCGAAGTCCAATGTTAGTTTGGCAAAGCTGCAAAAGTCCATCTGAGGATGGCAATTTTGAGATTCCAAAGCCGGTTTGGTAATCATTAAAGTCCAACGATAGATTGGCAGAGATCCAACACGAATTGGTAAAAGTCCATTGTTTAGAATGGCAGAGCAGCTAAAGTCCACCAGTTGAGTGGCAAGCCAGTAGTCGTCTGGCGTCGTTCAAAAAGACATTGTTGAAAGTCCATCCATAGTATGGCAAGCCAGTAGTCGTCTGGCGTCGTTCAAAAGATAGATCTCTCCGACAACGTTTCATTGAAGATTCAATCCAGCGGTCTCGTTGGGTTTATATCCCTTTTTGTTCTTCGTCATCCAGAGCAAATTTTTGGTTATATTTGGTATTCAATCATTATATACCTTGAAAGTCTGAAAGCAATCGCTTTCAGGCATTCAGGTCTGGAGCGTTTGAATAGGGGCAGCTGTAATACCCCAAAATTTGCTCTCTCTCTTTTGTCAACATAGCATAGCATTATCATATATCATATCATATCCATCTCATTAGCCTTGCATTCCATCTTTAACATAAAAAAATGAAGCATAGCTTCCCTCTTACCATCAAGGCATGTGATCAGGGGAAAGATGGACAATCAAGGAATCATTCAAGGCACAAAAGGTCAAACAAGTTGCCTCAGGGCAAGCCAAGAGGTCTTTCATGTCTCATACTATCTCAATTGATCATCCAAAACCTCAAGAAAGTGAGATTCAATAGGAGATTGAAGCACTACATCCTTTAAGTGGCATATCTCATCATCCTTTAAGAGGATACACAACATACTCTGAGGAATTTGAAATTGAAGACTGCACATTTTTCCCCTTAGTAGGTGGGTATCAAAACTAGGGTTTCCAATTAAATCAGGTTATCTCTGATTTTTTGGACAAAACTTGATGTCATGGTATTCTACATGTCCTTAAGTGTATGTGTGTGGAAAATTGCCTCTCAATTGGTTTTAGAAGTGGTTCAATTGGAAGAAAGATCAAAAATCAGGAAAATTAGGGCAAAGTCAAATAATCAGAGGAAAAAGTCAACTCTTGACTTTTTGAGGCCAAATTCATGAAATTCATGTTATATGTGACCAATGTACAAAATTTGATCAAGAAACTCCAAAAGGATAATGAAAAATCAAGATTTGAAAAGTTGCCATTTTTGGAAGAAGTGGGGTTTCTAAATAAGGAAAGTTTTAGCCATTTTTGCACCAAACTTTGAACCAAGGCCATTCAAAATTGAGACATCAAATAAAAATTCCACTCGGGCACAACAAAAGATCTCATCTTAAGCTTCAAATCCATGTGTAGAACAGCTCCATTGGATAAAAATTGAGTGAGATATGATTGATCAAAGTTTGAGCAAAGTAGGTCCAAAATCAGGTCATGACCAAGGATTCCTAGGTCCACGCGCCATCATTTCTACAAACATGTGGTGTGCCAAATGTCAAGCTTAATTTCTCAATGATAAAAGCTCCATATGAAAAACTTTTCAACATCAAAATTGTTCCTTGCAATGCCCTCTTCAATGTTCATGTTGGACAAAATTTCATTTGGTTAGGTTATGATGGAGATATGAAGGGTCCAATTTGGTATGACCACACTGAAATTCCATGCACCAGGATGCCTTGCCAGCCGACCCCTTTGCCACGCCCTTCTACCAGTTTCAAATATGGGTGTTCCAAGTCACTTTTCACCAATTTCCAAGCTTGTATTCAATCCAATTTTCACATTAAACTTTTAGCATAACATCTCCTCTTTCCAATGATTCCAAAAACTCATCAAACCATCCATTGATTAGGGAGAATTTCATCTACAAATCACCCTATGTTCCACTGATACATTGATGGCTCTTGATACACAATTTGGTTCATACATCCATCAAATAACTCATGTACGTTATTCCCTTATTTGAACACACCATTACCATTACGTACACTTGCCATAACACGTGCCATACATGAGAATGGAAAGAAAAAACTTGCTGAACAAGTTTTATGCTACACCAGCCGTGCCATCTCAGTTTCACTTTCATCTCCACCATAGCACACCATAAGTCACCACCATCATATCACAGCCATAGCACAACTCTCCCTAACTAACTTGGCTCAGTTAGTTAGGGATGACTCACCTTAACTCACATGACTCATTCTAACCAACTCACTTAACCACTATGGTTTAATCCTAACTCAACTTATAAATAGAAACTTCACTCACATTTCTAATTTCAACACTCATTTTTCACATTCACTCCAAAGTTCTCTCACTTTCTCTCTCAGATTCTCTCTATTTTCTCTCTGAGTTAGTGCGAATCCATCATCACATTCCTCTAACTTCATCTTCAAGTTTCATCCTCAAGCATCATTGAATTGGAAATGGCATTGCATTGTTGAAGTAGCTACACTGCAGATTCAGATTCCTCTCCATTCTTCAAGATTCTCAAGCCTTTATTTGGCCAAGCAAAGCTCAAAGGAAAAGCACGATCCTCTAGTTTTCTTTGTTACTCCAGTTTTCATCATTTACAGGTTTTAACATCTCAACTTTACTTGGCACGATTTACCTTATGTTTGGCTTGTTTTTGTTAATGTAAGTTTGCTAGAAGCTCTATCTACTCCGGCTAGTTGATAGGCCTCGTAGAGGCTTAGATCCAAAAGTTAGGGCATGTTTTAACCTCCTCTGTTCTCCATGTATGTGTTTGTTCTATGAAAAATAATTGTGTATTCGTGCTCTCCATAACCTCAGCTTCATTTTGATATAAGAATTGTGCTTTTCTGTGAACATGTAAGATTTGCAGGTGGTGGTTCTCGCCGGAGAAGGTGACCGGAGGTCCCTCTCCGGCCGGTGATCTTAAGTGTTAGGGTTTGTGCCAGTTTGAATTACAGCCATTTGATCTTTTAATCCTACGCTCCAAAACATGACAACTCATTAAAATCCACCGTCTCCCCCACGTGCGATTTTTTGAATCAGATTGGCCATGTGTGTGTGATTTCATGATTGTTGTGATGTACTTTTGGTCTGAGCCGTTGATTTGTATTACCTTGTTAATTGATTGATTGATTTCGGTGCGCATGATGAATCATGTGGATGAGGTTTTGCCAGCGAATAAAAAGATCCATGTGCTACTCACGTGGTTGTCTAGGGTGTTCTGATTGATTGTGCATGCGCGTGTGTTTGTTATTTATGGTGTGTGTGTGATCTGAACCCTCCATCATATGTACTTGATCATTTTGTTGACTTGGTTGTGAGCGTATGATTGATCCTAGGGTTGATAGTGAGTCTGAGTGTTGACTAATTTCCACATGTTCTTGATTGAATTCGCTATTGGACTTTTGTAACTTAGGCTTGCTATTCCTACCCCTTCCTTTAGGCCTAGTGTAATTCTGAACGTGGAAATTTACTTCCCTGCACCCCCTACTTGTTTTCTTTCATTTTATTTTTTCTTTTATGTACATATTTCATTTTTAATTTTTAAAATTACAAAACAACATCAGAAAATTCTGGAAACATTCGTGAGTATTATTAAGACATTTAGGAAAATTTTGATATTTTTATTTCATGATTTTATCACATTTTTACCATTATTTCATGATTTTCTTTGAATTTCCATTCGTATGCATTCCAAATATGATACATGAATTTGTAGAATTTTGTTCCTGCTCATTACAAACTGTTTTGACCTGATTCTTTTTGTATTGATTCACTAATACATTGAAGCATGTTAGGTGATTTTTGTTTGATTTTTTAAGTCAATTTATGACACGTTTTGATGCTTGTCTTTGCATCACTTTGCATGATGTTTCAACTTGACCTAATGCATTGTTTGAAGTCATTTTGCTTTGAATTTTGACATGCCATCTTAATGTATGATTTACTTCTGACTTAGACAATCAAATACCATGCTTGCATAATTTTCATAAGTCCATTTGATTTTTGTTTGATGCATTACATTTGAAGCACAATCCATGTCATATCATTCTAACTTTAGTGCATGTTTGCATGAATTCTTTTGTGCATATTTGTATGAGCATTTGCATATTTTATGAGCCATTCATGTGATATTATAGGTCTTTGGTACACACTATAGGTCATCTTTACATGTTCATTTCAACTTGAACTTTGTGCACCCTTAACATGTATTGTTTGCATTTTCCTTTTGAACTTTCACTTCACTTCTTCTTTTATTACTTCTTGAATGTCTTGAATGTTGATTCATGAACACTTTTGAGATGTTTATAAACCATTTTTAATTTAGTTTCAATTCTGATTTCTGGATTTACATGTTCCATTTATGCATGTTCCTTTCATTTCTTTTCATCTTTCATCTATCCTTTCTTATGATAACATGTTTAAATGCTATGGATGATGATTGTTGCTTATTCATTTGAACTTGTATGATGATATTCACTTGTTGTCAATATGATTAACATTCTGGTTATGATATTAAGATTTGATTCTTCATCTTATTCTTTTGAACTTTAATGTGCATTAAGTGTTTTTTTACTTCTTATATATGTTTCCATGTTTACTAACCATGTAGGGGCTTTGGTAAGTTGAAATTGAGTATGGATAAGGAATCCACATTCAAATTTCTTTCCTTTCATCTTTTACAATTCAACCTTGTGTTTTGTAAGTACTTATGTGCTTTCTTTGATTAACTCATTATTTTCCCTTTTGAGTTACAATTCATCTTCTACTTTAGAAGTGAGTTGTTTAATTCATTCCTTCTTTAGACTTTAGGCTTCGCAACCTCACAAACCATTAGGATCACTCCCTTAACTAATCAATTAGGATCGAGTCTTAGTTCACATAGATTTTACCTTTCTCGCCCACTTGAGTCTTTCATCTCCTCATCTCAAAGAAAATTCAAGATATATAATAAAGGTAGGCATTTATTGCATTTAGGCCTTTCATATAAAGAAAAGATTATAGGGGGTCTTCTCTTGTAATCTTAGAATGTGTAGCATATGGCCCATCTTGGGTCAATGTGTTAAACATTTGATCTTGTATGAGGGACTTAAATGCAATACTTGTTGAAGATACAAATAAAAAACACTTCTTCATTTCATAATTAACAAAAACACTTAATAAATACCAGTATGCTAGTGTATTTGAACCTTAATAATTGGAACTAAATGTGAGGGTCTTCTTCACACTTAGTGTACTTTCTTACTCATTCCATCTTGGAATGTGAGGATGTATACCCTCCAATGACTAAGATTTAGATACATTATCATACGCGAACAAATAACAAACATTTTTCTTAAAAGACAACAAACAAACAACAATTCTTTTCTCATCTCGTTCATTTCAGTCTTAAGGATTCATCACGTCTGTTCTACCGCAAACAGGTAACGCCTAAGTCTCCATACAGCGAGTCGCAACACCTAAACTGCTGGGACACGCACTCTGACGTTTCCACTAAAAAACACAAACAAATCGACCCTCGTTGAGGGGAACTACGTCGCTCTGATTCTCATGTTCCCGATGAGATACGTAGGCAGTGGGGTAGGGCCCATTCGAGCACTTCTTTTATTTTCCCTACATTTGTTTCTCTTTCTCTTTCCCTTCCTTTTCCAGTTCTTTTTCCAGCATCTTTCCTTACACCCTTTGATCGAGACAAGCAAGCGTGGATCCCATCGGGTACGATGGACACGTGGGGGTGCTAATACCTTCCTCGCGCGTAACCGACTCCTGAACCCAATTCTCTTGGTCGCAAGACCATACTCTATCATTTCCTTCGGGTTTATACGGTGTTTCCTTTCCCTCTGTTGGTATAAATACACATTGTTGGCGACTCTGTTTCGGTGCCACTTTCGCGTTTATACTTGGATGAAAATCCCGGGAGCGACAAATAGCATTAAAGAACATCCCTAAATATCAATTATGTCAATCCGTGGAAGTTAAAAGAAGAAAGCATGGCAAACACACTTGAAAATGCATGAAAATAGCCTTCTGGTTCAGTGTTAATCGGTTAATGGCTTGAAAATCAGTGTTTTTTTGGTGAAAAATGAACTGGTTAACCGATTAACCAAATGGTTAACCGATTAACACTGTGACAGTGGCAAAAATAACAGTAAAAACAGCTTTTCAAAAGTAGTTTTCAACACATAATCACTTATCCAAACTTCCACATGCTATGGTATGATTTTGTGCACGAAAATTACATCATGTAAGTGCAAATAAACACAAATTACAAGCATTAATCATGGAGATTAAAGATCAAGAAATTGCATGATAAATTAAACCGAAAACGATCGAAATTACGACGTAAATGCGCGGAAACGATCGAAACAGTGAGTAAAGTAAGATCTACTAACCTACAAGCCGGAGGTTTGGCTTGGTAATTATTGTGAATGAAATGTAGCGAGAAAAAGCCAAGAAAACCAGAGAATTCTTCTATTACACTTCGATCCGTAGCGAAATCGAGCAAACTTCGACGAAAACTCAAAAATGCGAATTATCACCAAAGAAGCTTGAAGCAAACACTTGAGATGAATTCAAAAGCTTATAGAACTTCAGAAACTCAAGTATAATTGTAGAATTATGAAGATAATCAAAGAAAACCAGAAATTCCTCAATTGCACTTCGAACCGTAGCGAAACCGAGCAAACTTCGACGAAAACTCCGAAATGCGAATTATCACCGAAGAATCTTGAAGTGATCACTTGAAATGAATCCAAAAACTACTGAAGCTCTACAAAATCTAGTTGCATGGAATAATGATGAAGGTTAAACTCAAGAAATAATCACGTTCAATGTGAAAAGTGATTATTCTTCAAGAATTAAGAGCTTTTGTGTGGTTTGATGAAGAAGATGAAGTAGAGAGAATGAGAGAATTGAGAGTGAAGAAAGTGTGAAATTGTGTGAATGATTGTGGAGGGTTTGTGAAATGAGTGAGGCTTTGTTTATATAGACTTTTGGTTTGGAGTGTGAGAGGTTTGGAGCTAGCTTTGGACTTAGCTTTGGATTTGTAACTAGGCTAGGAGTTAGTTACACTTGACTCACCGAGTCAAGGTAGTTAACTCGGTTAGTTAGGATCAACTCGGTAACAATCCCAAGGTGAGCTTCATCATCCAAAGGTTGATATGCTTGAAAACCAAGGAACATGGTGCATTTTTTTTGAAGTGAAGCATTAGAATAATTGTACTTGGAATGAAATGAATAGCCTTGAAATGTCTAGAGATGTCTAGAATATTCCACATAATGCTATAATATAATAGACTAAAAGAGAATGGAGAGAGTTGCTGAAAGATGATGAAAATGCTGAATTTTTTGCTGAAATAGCAGGTGTTAATCAATTAACAAACAGGTTAACTGATTAACAACTGTTAAAAAGCTGAATTTGGCGCTGTAAAAGGGTGTTAATCGATTAACCAAATGGTTAACCGGTTAACCAGTCAAAAACTTGCCCAATTTTGCCTGAAAAGGGGTGTTATGACCATGGTTCCGATTTTCGACCTCTTGCTTTGATAAATAGGCCTAAAAACCCTTGTTTTGTGCTTATGTTGATGATGTGAAGACTTTGTGAGGATGCGATTAATCGGGCTTGAAAAACCTGAATATTCCTGCAACAAAATCATAGAGAAAAAATGTGAATGCGTATGCTAGCGATGCGAGTGCACAGGCTTATGCAAAAAAACAAAAAGGGAGGTCAAATTTTGGGTTACGACATATATATATATATATATCTTGTAGCATTCAGTTTCACTTGTCTAAATAATAGAAACAGAATCCAAACAAAGAGCCTTCACCAAAAAAGCCCCAAACAAAGAGAGCCGTATACACATATCATATTCAATACGAAGATGGTATGTGTTTATGGATCTTGTTTCTTATTCAGAGATCCAAATCATTTTTTTTACTTCTTCTTCAGAGATCTGGCACACCAAACATCAATTTCCACATTATTATTGTTGTTGTGTTATTGAGTGTAACAACGCACTTTTAGTAAATTATTTTATTTTAATTTAATTATTTTTTTTGTGTATTTATTTGATTATTCTATGTGGCTTGATAAATGAATGTGGGTGAGAGAAAGGGTGAGTGGCCTTGTAGTAAGGTGTGGAGAGTAATTAGAGAAAGATAGAGTAACTTAGAATTATTTTATTAATTAAAATAATGATTTAATTTTATTATTTAAATAAAATTAAAAGATAAAAAGAAGATAGAAGTTGTAGAGATATTGAGGGTAACGTGGGATTAGAGAGAAAAATAAGGGTAAAATAGGAATAGTTTAATTAGGAGACCAGATTTTTAGTGTAAAAAGAAAATTAGAAGGAGGGAGTTGAGCAATACGTATAATTTTCAGGAGAAAAGAGGAAAAAGAGGCTAGGGTAAGAGAAAGAATAAGAGAAGGCATAGGGAAAATATCCATTGATAGAGCTTGGAAGAATTTTGCTGGAAGAATCTAAGGTAAGGGTGGAGAATAACTTTTGATAATAAGGGCTTATGCATGAGGGGTAGGGTAGAGGAGTCCTTAACCTGCAATAGGATTAATTGATTTGTTGAGAATTCTAAAATTGATGATCCTAGTTGATTTTATGTTGTTATGAGTGTTGAATTTCATGTGTCAATGTATGAATAAAATTCTGTTTTGGTGTGTTCATGTATTTTCCATCATTTATGATGTTTGAAGGTTTTTAGAAGTTGTGAAAATATAGGAATCCATAATTATGCATGTTAAACTGTTAATTTGATGTTGAATTCAATGATGAAATTTCTATAATGATGATGAGATATATGAAGTACATGTTAACGATTATGATGACATTATTAGTTGTTGAATTTTGGAAATAAGTTGTTTAGGTGTTAGGACTTGTTCGGGTGAAGGTTAGAAGTGAGGGAAACTAAAATTTGGTTGAACCAATCTATTTGTTACAATAAACAATCTATTGGCTCCTTCGAAAAAACACTAAAATTTGGCTAAACCAATCTATTGGCTACAGTAAAAAATCAATTGGTTGTATTACTGAAACGTGAAAATTTTGACTAAATCAATCTATTGGCTACAGTAAACAATCTATTAGTTCCTTTGAAAAAAAACTAAAATTGGACTGAACCAATCTAATGGCTACAGTAAACAATCTACTGGTTCATTCATAATTTTTAAAAATTCACTGGAAGTGGGCTGACACAATAGATTATTCCTCCTAGTGCAATCGATTGGCTGCTATTTCAGGTTGTTGCTCATTTGTCCATTTTGGCCGTAACTTCTGTTATGTGAGTCCAAATGAGACGTCGTTTGAAGCGCTGGAAAGCTAACGTGATTTCCTATCAAATGATAATCTAATTAGAGACTGAATATGTTGTATTAATATGATAAATTGATGAGGCTTATATGTATTGTTGACGTTATGTTGACGATGAATGCTATGATGAATTTGCTTATGAGTTGTGAGTATGAATTGATAAATAATACATGTTGAAGTGTGTATTGTTGAGTTAAAGGTAATTTGCATATATGTGAGTTAATAATTTTATTGAGTACAATTATTATATGTGCTCGAGTTGTGTTGCTATTGCTGAGTATCGTGTTGAGTTTTTGTGGTAATCGAGAAGACGGGATTACATGAGTTTTTCAATACATATATGTTAGGATCAGAAGAGGGGTCTTAACGCATTGAAATTTTGTTAACACATTCATGCATTCATGTTGAGTCATGTCAAGAGGCATGTTGTTAGTTCAGAGATGAGACTAGTGGCTTGTCACAAGCTCAGAGATGTGGCCCATGGGTTTAGAGAAAAGACTCGATTCTTGAGTGAACGATTCTTGAGTTGGTACCACATGCATAGAGTTGTATGGAGATGCATTTAGAGTATGAGATGCATAATGATATAAATGCATATGATATTGATGTTGTGTGTAATTGGTGTGTGATTGGTATGTGAATGAGTTGTGATCGATGAGTTATTGTGAGAATCTAATTGATATACTGTGATTTGAGATTGTTTAGATTATGATATTTGTTGGTATCGTACCTTGCAATGTATGCCTTTAATTATTGAATGTGATTTCTCACCCCTTCTGTTTGAATGTTGCCTTTACAAGGGCATCATATAGATACTAAAGAGTATAGTCGCTGCTGTGAGTGGATGCTCGTTCTTGGAGCTATTTATTTTAATTTCCTTATTCTAACTTTGGTTATGCTCGTATATATAACATTTGGGAGCAATTTCTTTATTTTATGTTGAGATTTCTAAGAGACAATGTATGCACTTGTATTTTATGTTTTAGTGTGATAAACATTTGGAGAACACTTACGAGTCGATGCTTTGAGATCCAAAACCCTAGATATTTTCTCTTGTATTTATGTTGTTTAAACAGATTCATGTTATTGGTTTATTGACGTGGTTGTTATTAATGTTGTTGTTTTTATTGTTGAGACGTGTTTTTGGGACCAAAAACCCTAGAGGCTTATACTTGTTCTTGCTATTTCTAATTAAACAGATTTATGTTACATGTTTATTGAAGTTGTATCTGTTAATGTTGTTGTTATTGTTGTTGTTGAGACCCTAAATATAACACCCCAATTCTTGAATTATAGAATTATTTGAATTATTATGTTTTGCATATTAATTTAATTGTGAATGATTAATTAAATGTGTGAGTGAGGGTTTGTACCCTTGAATTAAGGGTATAGAGATAATTCTAGGTGATAAGTATAAGGGGGATAGAATTACTAGAAATTATTTTAGTAATAATAATTTAGTATATTTTATTAATAAAAAGGAAAATAGAGCTTTTGGGGTGAAAGTGAGAATTGAGGAAAATTAATGGGAGGAAGGAGCAATTATTTTGTTAGTAGGGGATACAAATTTAATTAAGAGTTATTTTACCCTAACTATATATTTTATATTGAGAGAACCCTGGGAATAGCCTATTTTTTTAGTACGCAGAAACCATAGAAAAGAGAAAGAGACCAAAGGACTAAGAAGAGGAAGACACTTGGAGTGGAGAAGGAAAAGTTCTACCGGAAATCTGAATTTTGCTGCTAGGAGTATCTAGTAAGGGGGAAGAATAACTTTAAATAAGGCTTATGCATGAGAGGTATGGTAGGTGAGTCCTTAACCTCAATATGGTGTCTATTGTGGATGAATTCTCAGTGTATGATGAAAATTGTCTGTAATAAGTGATGAATTAGTGCACTATTCATGACTTACCTTTCTATTTTGATACTTGATATTTTTCCACCATTGTTGCATTGTCGAAAGTTTTACAAATTAATGATTTTCATGAAAATAATAGAGTTTATGTGTTAAATTTGGTTTTAATCATGGGATAATCGTAGTATGTCTAATTCTGAGATCGGGGGTTTTACAGAATTCAAATTGGAGTTTCAGAGGTCCTCCAATGATGAAAATTGCGTTTTTCGTTTCTGTACAATTGTAACCAGTTAACGCGTTGGTGTAACCGATTACAGCTGAACTAATAATTTTTTTTTTTTGAAATTTTCGTGACTGTAATTGGTTACGGCTTTTGGTTAACCGGTTACAGCTACTGTGTTTCCAGAAATGTTGATTTTTTGTTTCAAACTGTTTTCGTCGTAACTTGAGTTTTGTGACTCGGATTGAGACGTGGTTCGAAGCATTAGAAAGCTAATGCAAATTAAAATCAATTGATAATAATTTCAGATGCTGAATATGTTGTGATAAAATGAGTAATTGATGAGAGTAAGTATGAAATATGAGAATGTTGTGAATATGGATTATTTTGAGTTATCTATTTGTATTGTTGCATGTTTGCAATATAATTCTGTAGAGATGAATTATTAGCATGCTTGTGTTGCATTATTGATTGATAATATTCATTTTGTGATTTTGGTATGATATAATCCAAAGAGGGGCTTACTTAATTTTTTAATGAGCTTATGTCAGGATCAAAGAGGGATCTTAACGCATTGATTTGATGATATGATCATGCGTCATAAGAGTTATGTCAAGTGGCATGTCTGCTAGTTCAAAGAGGGAATTGATTGCTTGTCGCAAGCTCAGAGGAGGATGCTTGGAGCTCAGAGAGGGGAATCATGGGTTCACAGTGATTAGGACCCAATTTCCAGATAGAATTGGATATGAAGTTGGTACCACATGCATATGCATAAATTTTCATAGTTGAGTTGCAGTGTATAATGAGTTACGTGCATAATTGTTGAATTTTGATTGATTGATGAGTTTGGGTGTGAGGTTGTGAATGAAATTTGCATAGAGAATGTTGTGTTATTATCCTACCTTTCAGTATATGCCTATTATTATTGTTTCTTATTTCTCACCCCTTTGTTGTTGTTGCAGTGAGAATCGGATGTCAAGCTATTGATTAACTTGAATCACAAATTTTTGAAATTCACCACTGAGCTTTGATTTATCCAAAGGAAAGGGTAAAGACCGGAAAAAAACACTAATAAGAGATCTAAGGTCCGGGGGTTGGTTATACCTAGGGAAGGTGTTAGCACTCTAAGTATCTGTAGTACTCTACAGGAACCTCTTGTTAGTATTTGTGTTATTTTATTATTTTCTTGTTATCTATTTGCTAAGGGAAAGACGTATAGGTTAGTATCTAAGTATGCTCGCCAAGACATCGCATCTTGTGCCTATGTATCCTGACGAGAATGGAATCAGAGCATTCGCATTTCCCCTCAATAAGGGTGAAGAACTCTTGACTGTGGTCAAGGTTCCAAAGAGAGGTGAGTGTCTATGGCAAGACACTTACATGGAGTGCGGCGACTCCAAACCTGGGGGTAGGTTAAATGAGAAAGGAAATGTCCATGGCAGGACATTCACATAGAGTACGGCGACTCTAAACCTAAGGCTAGGATAAAATGGGGAGATAAGTGTCCATGGCAGAACTCTTACATGGAGTGCGGCGACTCCGATCCTAAGGCTAGGATAAAGAGAAGGTCCTAAATTTTTCCTAAGCTTATGACATGGAAGTCAACAGAGGGAGACTTTCCTTTGGAATTTTGGGATACAAGCAACAACAAGGAGCAAGGGATGGAGCTTTATCCGGATGTTGTCATGCAAAAGCAGACCTAAAATTAAGTATACAAGGGAGACTGTCCTAAAAGTTATCATGCAAGAAAAGTTAATCCTAATGTCTAATCTTAATTCAAATTGATCCTAGGTCAAAGTTAAATTGAGAAATCTAAGAGAATAAATGAATCAAGCAATCAAGATTTAATAAGAGCAATATCGAGGATCAAAATCGCAACATAAATGCATCAAGAATCGACATGAATCTCCGGAATTAATAACAACGTAAAAATAACTTATTAACATTGAATTAAGAAATAAATAATAACTAATTAAACCAAAATTTAAATTAATCGATTAAACTAAAAT
Source organism: Lathyrus tuberosus (assembly GCA_022829125.1). Classification (NCBI taxonomy): domain Eukaryota; kingdom Viridiplantae; phylum Streptophyta; class Magnoliopsida; order Fabales; family Fabaceae; genus Lathyrus; species Lathyrus tuberosus. The sequence goes on from JALAZF010000363.1 coordinate 3,189,044, forward strand.
CTAATTGAAAATAAATCAAAATCTAATTAAAACCCAAACACCAAACTAAATTCCAATTAAATTAAATTCTAATTAGCTAAAATAAATTAAAATTAATTAATTAAACTTAAAAAAACCAAAACTTAATTAAAATCTAATTAAACTAAAATCTAATAAAAAAAGTTAAATTCAAAAAGGAAACAAAAAAAAGGGTATTGTGATGGGCCTTTCTTCAAAAGAGAATCGAGGCCCAATAAGATAAAGGATGTAGGGTCGGGTAGATGACCTGTTGGTTTTGCTAGGCCTTGGTAACACAAGGGGATCGTTCATTTAGAAACATATTGCATAATGTTCAGAAACAAGACAATCCATCTCTCTCACTCTAACAAATCGATCCCCATTTCCCTGTTCATCCTCATCGCTATTCCTAATTTCTCCCCTTCTCTCAATTACAGCCCGCGTTCTCCTCTTGGCGTTTGTAATACCCTAATTTTTACCCCTAAGATCCCACATGTCCTTTTGCATTGCATACCACAAACAAGATCACAAGCTTTGGTTCTTTTACCCTCCTCTGAAGGTTCGTTCTTGAGTGAGATTGCCAAGCACCCCTATTCTCTTGTTTGTTTGATGTTTGTTTTGTTTATATTTACTAACCATTAATTTAAATCCAAAAATATGCTTGCTTTTTCCTTTACTAACTTTTTCAGGAAGAATTTGGATCAAGGATATCAAAATCAGTCCATCGGCTCGAATGAATTTCATCTGAACAAAGTCAAAGTTGATCTGCAAACAATTCAAAAAATCATCTGATCAAGAGTTTCCAAGACTTAATTGATTATTATTCAAGAGACTCCAAGGTTCATGTGTTTATGTCCGTGCCTTCTTTGACAAGCAAGAAAAATCGAGCCAGAACCAAGACAACACATCAAAAAGCCAATTTTCTCATTTGTTCACTGTGTTAATCGATTAACACATTTTGCACTAAAAATGGTTAATCGATTAACACGTGCAATTTTTGAAAAAAATTGGCAGCAAATTCAAATTCATCAATTAGCACCAATTTTCATCATTTTTATCACATGTGGAATATTCTATACCATCTCATTTTAATTCCCTACATCATCTCAATTAATTCCTACCATACACCTCCACTAATCACCACTCTTTTGATAATTTCCCTCCAAATTCAAATTCCAAGCCTAAATTCTATAAATAGAGGCCTCGTTTCATTCATTTCACAAGCTTTTGATAGCCAACAAACCTCTTGCAAATTCTATCCCCAACCACAAAATTAACTCAAAGCTCACTTTTCTTTTTTTGAAAGTTAACAAGAATTTACATTGAATATTGTTCAACTTTGAGCTAAACCTTCATCCAAACTTGTTTTCTTCATCAATTCTCATAGATCAAGGCTTTGGTGTTTGGATCTTGAAATGACTTGAAGGAATTTTCAGATTTGAAGTGGTAATTCATCTTTCACCATTGTTGAAGCTTCATCTTCATCTTCCATAATGTAGATCCTTTGTTGATCTTGTTTGCTTGATCTTTGGATCTTGGAATTTGTGTTTGATTGTTGGCTTTATCTGTTGTTTTACTCAAAATTTCGTGCACAATTGCATCCTTGATCATGAGGTGTTTGAATAAATGATTGATCAAGGATTATGCAATTTTCAAACTGATTTTCTGCCTTTTTTACAGTGTTAATCGATTAACCAAAACAAGCACGATTAGGTTAATCGATTAACAGTTGGTTTTTGTGCCCTGAATTAGAATTTTCCACTGGTTAATCGATTAACACTTTTACACATGAAATGGTTAATTGCTTAACCAGTGTCCAGAATGTGATTTTCACTTGTTTTTTGGACTGTTTTGGTTTTTCTTCCTCCTTCTTCCCATTTCTTCTTGTTTTAGCCTTTAAATGCATTGTTGAGATTAATTTCTCTTCAATTCCAATGGACTTTGGATATGGTTGAAGTAATTAAACATTCATTTGTTCAAATCTATCTTTAAATGAATTGTTGAATTCATTTGAGGTGCTTTGAATTAATGATATGTTTTCATACTTAAACTTATCAATTAAAATTAATTGAACTTGAAGATGAAAGGATCTTGAAAGTGTAATTCAATTTGGCTTTCTCTTCATCTATTTCTTCTTTTATTATGATCGACGAAAGTCTTTTGGATCATAGAATTCCTTTGTTGAATTTTGATCAAGACTAGATCACTACTTTTTTTTCTTTTCGTGCGGTATTGCTTTCGGATGACATTCTACATATCGTTCATCTAGCATGTATTAGCACAAAGATCTATTGACCGGCCTCATTGTAGGGTAATTACTCCTTAAATTACTCGGCGATTGCTTAACATAGCGCAACATATGTCCCATATTGGAAAATGATCAAAGATTGTTGATTATTTGTCTTTTGGTTCAATACTTATGAGACTTGTTGTTAGGAGGCTTTGGTTTTATAAATCCTCTAATAAGTCCTCATTAACCTTGACCTATGTGCAATTATTCAATCACTATTGATCACTTACTCTAATAACTAATCACTAACTTACTAACAATATTATTGTACCAATCTTGTTTATGTTTCTTTCTTGCTCCCTATCTCTCTTTATTTTTTTTTATGCTTTTATATTGTCATTTTATCATATCATGTTTATGTTTATGTCATTTTTCTTTTGTCCACTTGGACCATATTATCTTGTGCTTTTATTTTTCTTTTGTCCATTTGGACTCAAAAACATTAATAAAGGATTAAACCACTAAAAGACTTGTGCTCTTAATGTTGGAATATGGCCACTATCCCTTGCATTGGAGGATCTTCTTGGCTTGATATGGACTTATGGACTTAGACTTAGGATTCTCTCCCTTGTGCTTTGGACCATTATGGAGTTTGATATTCTAGCCTTTATTTGGCTTGCTTATTGGCTCAAGAGGATGGAATTCTTTTCTTATTATGCTTTGAAGAGTGCCTCCATGTGGTTAGATCTTTCTTACCCTAGCTTTTATTTTATGCACTAGGATAGTCTCTTCTTCTCCATCCTTTCTTAAATTTTCAAAACTTTCTTCCCTTTTTCAAAACTTTCTTGATTTCAAACTATCACCGCTTTCATAATAAAACCTTGACTTCAGTCAAGTGATTTTTAAACCTTGTTTTCTTTACTAAATGTCAATCCATGTTAATCATATTTTGACCATTTCAAAAAGACTTTAAAAAACACCAAACTCGTCAATCTCTTTTTTGTGCCTTATGCACCTTTTCCTTTAAAACTTTTTCATAAGTTTAGGCATGATTCATCTCTTTAAGCGGAACTATTTGCTTTGAAATGACGACTTGCCTTTACATTAAAAATCAATCATAACAAACAAATTTCGTTCTTTGTACCACGAACTACGAGGTTTTGATCCTACATTGCACTTCGTGGGTACGTAGGCATGAGGCGATAAGTCTCTCCAAACACAAAAATCTTAAAAAATAATTTTCTTTTCATCCTCCCAATCTCTTTTCAAGCAAACATTTTCAAACCAAAAAGCATGAATACATCAAAGGGCTCCTATAGAGTACTATAGATGTATTGGGTGCGTAAAATCTTCCCTTTACATAACCAACCACCCTTACCCATTCTCTGTTTATTCTTGTTTTTTTGGAACTCCTTAGGTTTTGTTCGCTCTTTTTCCTTTCCTTTTTGGATAAAATAAAAGTGCGGTGGCGACTCTTGCATTTTTTTAGTTAAGTTAATCAATAGCTTATACTCACAAATTTCTCCGCTACAGAAAAGTGGCGACTCGGTTGGGGAATCTCTCCCTTGAGGGGTTTAGCCTACTTTTATTTATTTACTACTTTTTGTTTAACTTGCTTGTTACTTGTTTGTTCTGTTTGGAAGTTCCTCTGTGTGTGAGATAGGTCCTATACCCGGACCAGAGTGTACTTTGAGATAGGAGGATGGTATAGTCAAGGGAGCATTGAAGGAGTCGAATCCCAAAAAAGATGAACTTGAGAATCTATCCAATCAGTGGTTGCCTCTTTGGAATTACTGATGTCGATCGAGCGATCGTTGAAGGCATTACTTTTTCCATAGAAGCCTATAACACTGAGGACCGTAGTAACCCTTAACCCATCTTAGCCTTTTTAGGATCATGGTGCGGAAGCTATGAGGATACAAATCCGACTTAGCTGTTACGTGATGCCACACTCAGGTTAGATTATCTTGAGGATAACTACTAACCTCCGAGCAAATTGGTGCGCTGGTGTGTCTGATAGTGGATTGTGGACCCTGTGCACTCTGTTAGAACCACTTTTTCTGCAGATACAATGAAGACAAAACCTTAGTACATACCATTGTGGGATTGGTTCTTACCCTTGGCTTCATGCTCGTGACTTGAACCTTGACCTGTGTGCTTTGTGTGGTCTTATTTGTGGTTGTTGCATTCATGCACTCATGCATTCATGAGCATTCTTCTAGAAGGTTTCAAGGAATTTAAAGGTGTTATTGATAACATTGTAGGTACTTTTGTTATGGATTTTGGAAGGAGAAGTACAAGGAAGTACACTTTCAAGAGTCCTAAGTTAGGGGGTTTGAGAGAGCTAGGATCTTTGGTTACTGATAACAAGAAGTTTGAGTCCAGATATGGAAGACTTTTATCTCTCTTGAAGGTTGATATGGCTGAAGGATTGCTTGCTACTTTGGTTCAGTTCTATGACCCTTTGCTTCATTGTTTTACCTTTCCTGATTATCAGTTGGTACCTACACTAGAGGAGTATTCTCTCCTACTTGGTTTGCCTATTCATGGTCAGATTTTCTCTGGTTTGGATCCCGCTCCCGAGCATCACGTTATTGCAAAGGCTACTCACTTGAAGGTTTCTGAGATTAAGGCTCGCATGGATACCAAAGGAAAGATTCTTGGGTTACCCGCTAAGTTCTTGATAGATAGAGCTCATCACCTTGCTAGTGTGAAGAACACAGTTGCTTTTGAGGCTATTCTTGCCTTGCTCATTTATGGAATGTTCCTCTTCGCGAATGTTGAGAACTTTGTCGACATCAACGCTATTCAGATTTTCTTGATTGGGAATCCAGTTCCTACTTTGCTTGCCGATGCTTACCATTCTGTTCACCTCAGGAATTTTCATGGTGAAGGGATGATTATCTATTGAGCACCTTTGCTTTACAAGTGGTTTATTTCTCACTTGCCGAAGTCTACAGCTTTCTGGAACCTCAAGGATGGTTTATATTGGTCACGGAAGATCATGTCTCTCACTCATTCTGATATTGATTGGTGTAGCCGTGTTCTTTCTGGAGCAATGATTATTGATAGTTGTGGTGATTTTCCCAACGTACCTCTTCTTGGTACAAAGGGAGGAATCAGCTACAATCCGGTGTTGGCTCTTCGTCAGTTGGGATATCATTTGCGAGAGGTACCGAAGAACATCCATTTGGCTGGTCTCTTTTTCAAGGAAGATGAATCTCAGGTTACTCTCAAGAGAGAGATTATGGAAGCTTGGCACAACATTCGTAGAAAAGGAAAGGAAAGTTTGGGAATTTCGAATTATGTCTCTTCGAAACCTTACCTCCAGTGGGTTAAAAATAGAGCTATTACTTTGAAGATGCCTTATACGCGTCAGGGGCCTTTGTCTTTAACTGCTAAGAAGCGTATCCTCTACTTTAGGGAAGACACAGAGAATCTTCAGATCGCTTTGGATGAGGTCCAACAAGAGAGAGATGCTTGGAAGAACAAGTATCAGATTGTTGAGTTAGAGAATGCAAGACTTCAAGAGCACTTCAAGAAGAAGAATGAAGACGAAGTTGCTAACAAGAAGAGAAAGGCGCAAGAGGATTTATTTTCCTCTCGCGTTCTGCCAGTTTCCGATATTCCGAAGAGTTCAGAATCTCCTTGGAAGTTGATCGTCAATCAGTTGCTGATTGAGAAGACTCGGATGCAAGCTCGCATCAAGAAGCTGGAAGAGAGGGATGGGACTTCTTCTCATGAGATTCTCTAGGGATCTAGTTTTCTTTGTTCTCTATTGTTTTAGGATTCTTGAATTTGTACTTCCGAGATGTAATCTTTTCCATCATTAATGAATGAGATTTTAGTATTTCAAATAACAATGTTTGCAATATGCCTTATAATTCCTTGAAACTTTGCATTTGCATATTGCATATCAAGCATCATTTTGTATTGTTTCTTGCCTTTTCCATGTGTCTTATTGTTTCTTTGGTCTTCGTTCAGCCAAGTTGTCGCACCAGTATAATACTCGAGGTAATCTGAAGAAAAAGATGGATCAATTGCAACAAGAGAACCGTGAGCTTCGTGAGGAAGTGACAACTTTGAAGGATGGTTTGGAAAGACTCACTGCTATGATGGAAGCTTTGGTGGCTGCTCAGAATTAGCCACCTCCTCCTCCGCTTTCGACTCCTGTGCAAGGGACAGTCATTTCTGATATTGTCTCTATGCCTATCTCTGTGGCGCCTGCTAGTGTTCCTCAATACTCCATGCCTCGTAACTTTATTCCTAAAGGTTATCAACCACCACCACCACATTCTAAAGTTCCAGTTGTTCCTACCGTTCAACCTGTGATGTCTGTACCATCGCTTGTGGTTCATACCGTTCCTTTTGGCGAAGAACAGATTTTCCACACTGGTCCGAGTGAAAGTGTTGTTGCTTATGATAGAATGGAAGAGATTCAAGACCAGTTTGCTGAAATGCAGAAAGAAATCAAAGGTTTGAGAGGTAAAGAACTGTTTGGGAAGAATGCTCATGAGTTATGCTTGGTTCCTAATGTGAAGATCCCGCATACGTTCAAGGTCCCTGACTTTGAAAAGTATAAGGGAAACTCTTGTCCGTTGAGTCATTTGACTATGTATGCTCGTAAGATGTCGACTCAGACCGATAATAATCAGCTTCTCATTCACTACTTTCAAGACAGCTTGTCTGGTGCAACTTTGAAATGGTATATGGGACTCTTCGCACTTTCGAAGATTTGGGTGACGCCTTTGTGAAGCAGTATAAGTATAATGTGGATATGGCTCCTAACCGTGACCAGCTTCGAGCAATGGCTCAGAAAGATAAGGAGACGTTCATAGAATACGCGCAAAGGTGGCGCGAGATTGCTGGTCAGATTAATCCTCCTTTGGAAGAAAAAGAGATGACCAAGATCTTCCTGAAAACTCTGGGTACATTCTATTATGAGCGTATGATTGCTAGTGCCCCGAGTGATTTCACTAAGATGGCAATATGGGAATGAGATTAGAAGAAGGTGTCTGTGAGGGACGTTTTTCAAAAGATGGTAATTCTGCTGGTAATTCTAAGAAATATGGGGGAGGACCTGCCAAGAATAAAGAAGGCGAGACCAATGCTATTTCCCATGGAGGACGCAGAAAGAGTTACAGTAAGAATAATCAGTGTCAGCAACATGTTGCATCTGTTACTCCTGTTATCAATTCAACTCCTGTTGTTCAGGCAGCTCATGCTCATCAACAATGTTCTAATCAACAGAACAATCAATGGGGCCATTTTTAGAAGGATTTTGATCCAATTCCGATGACCTACACGGAATTGCTTCCCTGTTTAATTAAGAAGAATCTAGTTCAGACCCGTGCACCACCTGCTGGTCCAAAATATTCACCATGGTGGTATAAGCCTGAAGCTCATTGTGCTTTCCATCAGGGAGGAGCTGGGCATGATACTGAGAACTACTATCCATTGAAGATGGAAGTGCAAAGGTTGGCTAGAAGTGGTATTTTATCTTTCGAAGATTCCAACCCTAATGTACAATCGAATCCGCTACCTAATTATGGCAAGGCGTCTGTCAATATGGTTTATGGTTGTCCTGTTACATTCAAAATTTTTGATATCCGTTGGATCTGAAGATCTCTTGTGGAAATGCATGCACTTTTGAGTGAATACCATGATATTGATCATGACTATGCAGCTTGTTGTATCTGTTCCGTGAATCCGCGTGGTTGTGTGATAGTGAAGAGGGATATTCAAAGGATGATGGATGAGAATATGATTGAAGTCACTGATAAAAGAGATGAGTATCAGAATGAGGTGAATATTATTGCACCACGCTTTAATATTCCTGAACAGGTTGTTATCTCTTATGATAGTCGGAAGACCACTGTTACACCTTTGGTTATTCGGTTGCCCGGTCCAGTTCCCTATGAATCTGACAAGGCTATTCCATATAAGTACAATGCTACCATGGTAGAAGATGGTAAGGAAGTGCACATTCCTTCTTTGTCTTCTGTGGTAAGCATCGCTGATGTTAGCAGAGTGACCCGGAGTGGTCGTGTCTTTGCTCCTGAGCCTCCAAAGATTGTGGAGAATGTTGTTGCTGGCAAACGACCTCAAGATGAGAATAATGTTGATACTTCCGGTCAGTCTAGTGGTTCGAAGACTTATGAGGATGAGGTTTTGAAATTGATCAAGAAGAGTGAGTACAGTGTTGTAGATCAACTCTTGCACACCCCGACCAAGATTTCAGTGTTGTCCCTACTGATGAATTCTGAAGCTCATAGGAAATCTTTACAGAAGGTATTGGAACAAGCATATGTTGAGCATGATATGACTGTTAATCAGTTTGATGGCATTGTTGCCAACCTCACGGCATGTAATAATTTGAGTTTCTGTGATGAAGAGTTACCCGAGGAGGGGAGAAATCACAATTTGGCTTTACATATCTCTATGAACTGTCAAGAAGACGCACTTTCTAATGTGTTGGTTGATACTGGCTCTTCTTTGAATGTGTATCCAAAATCTACTTTGTCGGGGCTTTCGTACCAAGGTGCTCCCATGAGGTATAGTGGGGTTGTTGTTAAAGCTTTTGATGGATCTCGAAAAACTATGATTGGAGAGGTTGATCTTCCAATCAAAATAGGACCATGCTTCTTCCAAATTACTTTTCAAGTAATGGATATGCATCCTGCTTATAGTTATCTGCTTGGCCGACCCTGGATTCATGAAGCTGGGGAAGTGACTTCAACTCTCCATCAAAAATTGAAATTTGTTAAGAATGACAAGCTGGTAATTGTTGGAGGCGAGCAAGCAATGCTTGTGATCCATCTTTCATCCTTTTCGTATGTTGATACTGACGAGACTGTTGGGACTCCGTTCCAAGCTCTTTCTGTTGATGATAAAGCTGTTAAGAAGAATAAGTTACCCATGTCTTCTTTGAAAGATGCTCTGCATGTATTAAAGACTGGTCGGTCTGACGGTTGGGGCCGAGTCATTGATGTGGTTGATAACCTGGGCAAAACTGGTTTAAGCTTATGCCTGGTACAGTCAGAAGAGATTTGAAGCGTATTAATGATGTCGTTCACAATGCCAGATTTATCAACAAAGATCACTCTACTGCTGCCATCATTGAAGATGATGAAGAGGAAGAACTTCCCAATTTTGTGACACATGGACAGATTTTCCAGAATTGGATAGTTGCTGATGTTCCCACTGTTATTCATTTTTCAAAGGAATTTGTTTTTGTTTCTTTAAAAAATCCTTTCACTCTGCCCAAGGTGAAAGCGAATTTGTGAGGGCTTTGTTTCAAATTTTATCATCATCAATGAAATGTTATTTTGTTTGTCCATATTATGTTTTCCCTTTTTGCTTTATTTCTGAAAAATGGTAACATAAAAAACCAAAAAATAATAGTGTGATGATCACTTTTATCTGCATAATACTTGCACTTCTTGTTCATATTCTAAAATCAAACATAAATTATTATACAGATTGATTATTAAACCCATTGAAAACAATGACCCTATGCCCTCTCCCAACTTTGATTTCTCTGTGTTTAGAGCTGAAGAGGAGGGTATTGAGGAGATTCCAGATGAAATATCTCGGTTGCTTGAGCACAAGGAAAAAGTCATTCAGCCTTATGAAGAGCCAGTAGAATTGGTTAATGTGGGTTCAGTTGATGATATAAAAGAAGTCAAGATTGGGGCACTGCTTCAGTCAGATGTTAAGAAGAAGATTGTAGAGCTTCTTAAAGAATATGTTGATGTGTTTGCTTGGTCCTATCAAGACATGCCTGGTCTTGATACTGATATTGTGGAGCACCATTTGGCATTGAAGACTGAATGTCCGCCTGTTAAACAGAAATTGAGAAGAACTCATCCCGACATGGCTGTGAAGATTAAAGAAGAGGTTCAAAAGCAGATTGATGCTGGCTTTCTTGTGACTTCTGAATATCCTCAAGGGGTGGCTAATATTGTGCCTGTTCCAAAGAAAGACGGAAAATTTCGAATGTGCATTGACTATAGAGATTTGAATAAAGCGAGTCTTAAGGATGATTTTCCACTGCCACACATTGATATGTTGGTAGATAATACTGCTAGATTCAGTGTCTTTTCTTTTATGGATGATTTTTTTGATTATAATAAGATAAAGATGGCACCCGAGGATATGGAAAAAACAACATTCATTACACCCTGGGGAGCATTCTATTACAGAGTGATGCCCTTCCATGATATGATGCATAAAGAAATTGAGTTCTATGTGGATGATATGATTTGTAAGTCGAAGACTGAAGAAGATCATATTGAGTACTTATTGAAGCTGTTTCAACGTTTGAGAAAGTTTAAGCTCCGTTTGAATCCTAATAAATGTACTTTTTGTGTCCGTTCTGGAAAATTGTTGGGCTTTATTGTCAGCCGAAAAGGCATTGAAGTTGATCCTGGCAAAGTTAAAGCTATTCAGGAAATGCCTGCGCCCAAAACAGAAAAACAAGTAAGAGGGTTATTGGGACGTTTGAATTACATCTCCTGATTTATATCCAATATGACTGCCACATGTGCGCCGATCTTCAAGCTTTTTCGCAAAGATCAGAGTTGTGTCTGGACAGACGATTGCCAGAAAGCTTTTGAAAGAATTAAAGAGTATCTGCTTGAACCTCCGATCTTGTCACCTCCTGTGGAAGGAAGACCTTTGATCATGTATTTGACTGTGCTAGAAGAGTCGATGAGTTGTGTTCTGGGACAACAAGATGAATCTGGTCGAAAAGAGTTTGCCATTTATTATTTTAGCAAGAAGTTCACCGATTGTGAGTCTCGGTACTCAATGCTTGAAAAGATATGTTGTGCTTTAGCTTGGGCTTCCAAGCGCCTCCGCCAGTATATGTTGAATCATACAACTTAGTTGATATCCAAAATGGATCCAATCAAGTATATCTTTGAAAAGCCTGCTTTAACTGGAAGGATTGCTCGTTGGCAAATGTTGTTGTCAGAATATGATATCAAGTACCGAACTCAAAAAGCGATAAAAGGAAATGTTTTGGCTGATCATTTGGCACACCAGCCAATTGATGATTATCAACCTATCAGGTTTGATTTTCCTGATGAAGATGTGATGTATCTAAAGGTTAAAGATTGTGAAGAACCATTACCTGATGAAGGGCCTGAGCATGGATCCCGTTGGGGTTTGATTTTTGACGGAGATGTTAATGAGTATGGCAATGGTATTGGGGAAATAATTGTTACTCCTCATGGTTCTCATATTCCTTTCACTGCAAGGTTGATGTTCACTTGCACAAATAATGCGCCTGAGTATGAAGTGTGTATTATAGGCTTGGAAGAAGCTATTGATTTAAGAATAAAGATTCTTGATGTATACGGAGATTCAGCCCTAGTGATTAATCAGATTAAAGGGGAGTGGGAGACACGTCAACCTGATTTGATTCCTTATAGAGATTATGCAAGAAGGTTGTCAACTTTCTTCAATAAGGTTGAGTTTCACCATATACCCAGAGTAGAGAATCGAATGGCAGATGCTTTAGCCACTATATCCTCCATGATTGTGGTGAATCGGTGGAATGATGTGCCAAAAGTCATGTTATGCGTCTTGATAGACCAGCTTATGTGTTTGCGGTTGAAGAGGTTGTTGATGATAAATCGTGGTATTATGATATCAAATGCTTTCTTCAGAATCAAGAGTACCCACTTGGGGCATCCAAGAAAGATAAGAAGACTTTGAGAATATTGGCTGGTAGTTTCTTCTTGAATGATGATGTGTTGTATAAAAGAAATTATGACTTGGTCTTGCTCAGATATGTGGATAGACACGAAGCAGACGTATTGATGAAAGAATTCATGAAGAATCTTTTGGTACCCATGCCAATGGACATGCAATGGCTAAGAAGATGTTAAGGGCAGGTTACTATTGGCTGACAATGGAATCTGAGTGCTGCAAATTTGTGAAGAAATGTCATAAGTGCCAAGTTTATGCTGATAAAATTCATGTACCCCCAACTCCTCTCAATGTTATCTCTTCTCCATGGCCTTTCTCCATGTGGGGCATTGATATGATTAGAATGATTGAGCCTAAAGCGTCGAACGGACACCATTTCATATTGGTGGCTATTGACTATTTTACCAAGTGGGTTGAAGCGACATCATATGTCAATGTGACCAAGCAAGTAGTGGTCCGGTTTATAAAGAACCAAATTATCTGTCAGTATGGTGTTCCGACCAAGATTATCACTGATAATGGGTCAAATCTGAATAACAAGATGATGAAGGAATTATACGATGAGTTTAAGATTGAGCATCATGATTCCTCTCCTTACAGACCTAAGATGAATAGGGATGTTGAAGCTGTTAATAAGAATATTAAGAAGATTGTTCAGAAGATGGTTGTTACATACAAGGATTGGCATGAGATGCTCCCGTTTGCTTTGCATGGGTATCGTACATCTGTCCGCACTTCAACAGGGGAAACCCCTTTCTCTCTTATTTATGATATGGAAGCAGTGCTCCCGGTAGAAGTTGAAATTCCTTCTATGAGAGTTTTGATGCAAGCTGAATTGTCTGAGGTTGAATGGTGCCAAAGCAGATATGACCAGTTAAATTTGATTGAAGAGAAAAGAATGACGGCCTTGTGTCATGGCCAATTATATCAACAGAGAATGAAGAAAGCTTTTGACAAGAAGGTTCGACCTCGTGAGTTCAGAGAAGGCTACCTCGTGCTAAAAAAGATCTCAACTTTTACCAATGATTCTAGGGGCAAGTGGACTCCTAATTATGAAGGCCCATATGTTGTTAAGAGAGCCTTCTTTGGCGGTGCATTACTTCTTACAACTATGGATGGTGAAGAGTTCACTCGTCCTGTGAATGCCGATGCAGTCAAGAAATACTTCGCCTAAAAAATAAAAGAACAACTCGCTAAGTTGAAAACCCGAAAGGGCGGCTTAGGCAAAAATGAGCGTCTCGGTGGATTGAAAACCCGAAAGGGCGGTCCAGGAAAAAATTAGAGACAAAAACAGAAATAATCATCCCGGTAGATTGAAAACCTGAAAGGGCAATCTAGGCAAAAGTTAGGGATTATGGCAAGTAACTGCATCTGGCCAGTCTTGATCATTTGAAGGTAACATTGTCCATCAAAGATAATGCTTCAATCATCCTCAGATGAAGTTTTGAGCACAGTGGAATTCAAAGTTGTTAAGGAGAATAGTGGTCATTGTATTCCAATGTAACCCTTTCCACGTATTTACCATTTTTCAAACTTTGTAATGATCCATAGAGTTACGCCATTTGCGAACTACCATTCTATCAATAAAATTCGGGCCTTTGTCCCTTTGTTTGCAATTCTTATTTTGTTTCTGTTTGCAAAATTTCATTTATTGTTGATGATGATTTTTGAAACAAAATGTGAATAATTGATTTAAATTTATGAAAATTATAAATAAAATTTCCTTTGATTTATGAATATAAAAAAAATGTCAACGGTTATTCCAAGAATGGTAGGATCAATGTTTTCCTCAGCAGGGTTCGTTCTCGCTCATTTGGCAGAATTTATTGACAGCTCCCCATTAAAGTTTTGTTGATATTTCCCCATCAGAGTTCGTGGATGTTTCCTCAGTAGAGTTTGCTCATGTAACCAGTTGTTGACAAGTTGATGGTATACCGGTTTGAGTTTCCTCCAGACAGGTGCTGTTCGGTTTTTCCCAGCTATGTCTCGACCCCGATTTCCTCCAGCTGATTATGTTGTGGTCATTCAGTTGAGTAGTTTTGAAGACCACCTCTCATTGGTATTAATCCTCACACAGAGATTCAATCTTTGGCTGTCCCCAGCAAAAATCATATGAGGAGTCCCCACTCAAAGTTTTACCCTCTATAGGTGTTAATGTTACTTTGGATATCCCCAAGCGGAGAACATCGTTATTTCCCTCTCAGAAGCAGTGACATAATGGCCGCTTGCCGGATTTTATCTTGCCTTGTGGATGTATTTCTCTCCAGGTTGATTTATCCTTGCTGATTCCCCAACGGAGGCAGTGCATTATTATTATTTCCAATTATAGAGTAGTGATGTTAATTTCTCATTTCCCCCGGCATGTCCAAGATGTACTTCTCTCCGAATTATTTTTCAGAGATTTATCCTCCTAGTAAAGATTGTCCATCACTTTTGCGGCTATTCCCCAGTGAAGTCGCTGATGATATCTCTTTCAGTCACCTGTTGGCTTTTCTCTCATTTATGATGAGTATTGATCTAAAATCCCCCACAGCTTGACCTTTTGCTGTTTTTCCTCAGCAAATCCAGGATGCTTTGCTCAGAATTGGTTAATCCCCTGAGAGTATTCTCGTAACTCCAGCAGATCTGCCTTGTTTTCTCAGTAGATTTTGTGTAGATGTTTATATGTCTACAATCCCCAGCGGATTCATTATTTTTCTGCAGTAGATCTCCTCATCTTATTGAAGTGAAAGTTACTGTGAATTCTTTATTATCCCCAAGAAAAGTCATAAAGATTTGGGTTGTTATGATTCCCCAACAACTTTCCTGCCATCCTCAAAGCAGAGTTTATGTTGTTATCCCCTTTGTGGATCATTGATGTTAGAAGATTAACATTTGGGTTTTTTCCCCAAGGAGCATCTTCTTCTCCAGCAAGATTTGAGCCTTGTAGTAGGATTTATTTTTCTTTGATGGCTTTTTTTATCTCTTGCAGGATTTCTTCAGCTAAATCCCTAGCAGAGCTGCTAATGACATCTCCATCTTGTTGAGATTAGCCGAGTATTCAGTGGTGTTGTGATGTTCATTCCACTCCCTGCTTTTCCTTATGTCTATTTTGTCAGCATATTCATACTCATGAGCATTGCATGAGCATTCTTTTGTTGTGCATAGCATATTGTTGGTGCATTGTGCATTTTGCATCTGTGTTGGTGCTTCTTTGCTCTCTGGTGTTGTTATCCCCGCAGAGCATGTGTGTCCTCTCTCCATTTAGAGTGTTGACCTGTAAGCAGAAAATGCCTATCCTTGTTAATTCCCCACTGAGTTTATGCCTCGTGGAAGATATTTGTTTTATCCTTCCTCCCCGATTCATTTGTCTAGATGGAATTAATCCCCAGTTGAGATATTTTCTCCTCGGGATGAGTCTTGTTTGACCGTTTCTCTCTGATTTATTCTCGGATTAAACTTTGGTCCTTTTATCTGATAACTGAGACTTGTTACCTTTTGGTCGATTACCTCATCGTAACTATCACTTGGTTGATTGCTGGAAATCCCTCTTTTAGCTTATCACCTTTGTTGTACTGCCCATTTAGTTGGTAGTAGGTGATATAGCTGGCTTATTACATTTATCGTACTGCCCTTTTAGTTGGTAGTAGGTAATATAGCCGAGTTTGATTACCTCGTTGTAGCTATCACTTGTTTGATAGTTGGTAATCTCTCATTTCTTTCGGGTTTATTACCTTTGTCCTCCTACCCTTTGTTGGTAGTAGGTAATATTTCTCGTACCCCTTTTTGGTTGATTACCTCGTCGTAACTATCACTTGGTTGATAGTTGGTAATCCCTCTTTTGTCATCTCTAAAGGGAGATATCTCATATGTTTATCATAGTTGTTTAGGTAATTGCTTATAAAGGAGAATTACTTTAACTTGGATGCGGGATCCAGTAATGCCATAATTTCCTTTATGAGGGGATTGTCCTGAAGGAGGAAACTTTAACTCAATGTAGAGCAATGCCTTTTTTCCTTAGGAATATTTCATGCTAAGAGAGGGACATTGGCTTGGATGTAAATAATCCAGAGGCTTGCCACTTACAACAATTAGATGAAAGAGAAAGTTTACTAGGATAAGAGATGGCCATACAGCTTGGATTTTTGAATCAACAAGTGTGCCACTTACAGCAGTTATCTGGAAGTAGGGTTTTTGACTGTTTGTTTTAATGTGTGATATACAGTGAAATGCCTTCCTACAGAGAGAAATTTTGATTTCCTCTGAGGGGATGTTGATTTTTGTGTGCCTTAATCAAAGCCCAAGGTTGAAGCTAAAAGGTTGACTCTGCTAAGGGAGTTTTATATTTGTCTTGTACAAATCCCAAGATTGAGGCTGAAAGTTGATTGACTCTTCCGGGGAATGTTTTATCTGTCTTGTACAAAGCCCCAGATTGAGGCTAAAATAATTTACTCCACTGGGGAGAGGTTTTATCTTTCTTCTACAAAGCCCAAGATCGAGGCTAAAAAGAATTGACTCAGCTGGAGAGTATAATTAGTCTTGTACAAAGCCCAAGATTGAGGCTAAAAAGAATTGACTCAGCTCGAGAGTATAATGTGTCTTGTACAAAGCCCAAGATTGAGGCTAAACCTACTGAGGAAAATTCATTATACAAAGCCTAAGAGGAGGCTGGTTGGGAGAAATTCTTATATAAAGCCTAAGAGGAGGCTAGCTTTTGCCAAGGATTATTAAAATCCAGAGACATGTCCAATGTGTATCGGGAATCCAAAAGGAAATCAACTCTTGCTATGGATTGAAGAAGAGTTGGAATGCCATGAGATTCTGATATTGTTAGGAATTGTTAAGGGTGTACTGGCCCTGGTTGGGGGATTTCTTGAAGCTTGTTGAGGATCAAATAAATTCTAAGGTAAATTTGGAGAATTTGAGAATTTAGACTCTCCTATGGATTAGACATGTGTAGATGATTAAATTCTTTCCTATGCCTTTTTAGGAAACTTGTGGGTTTCTGTGTGATATTCAAGAGGAAATAAGACTTTCCAAGTCTATTGTTATGAAGAGATTGACTCTCAGTTGGAGAATGATCTTTGTATAGTGCCCAAGAGAAGGCTGATGTTTTAAGGGATGAAGGTCAACCCTAGAATGGTTTGATACTTTGACTCTTTAGAAGACTGCTCTAGCAAAAGATGACTAATTTTTGTCCTATACCTATAGGAGGTCTTTGGGTCCTTGTACTAAATCCAAGAGGAGGCTGAGAACTTCTAAGAAGCCTGAGGGTCCTTGTACAAAGCCCAAGAGGAGGCTGGGGATGCTTTTAGGAAGCCTGTGGGTCCAAACCTAAGAAAGTTCAAGAAAGGTTTCACCGGGCATAAGTCCTTTCTTTTCAGAACAGTTCTAGGGTTTGAAGAAATTCAAGAGAGGTTTCACCGGGAATTAATCCTCTCTGGGGAAATGAATTTCTTATACAAATTTCTAATAGTGACAACCTTGATAAAAGTTTCACCTGGAATAATGCCTTTCTGTGTTCCATGTTGTATAAGCCCAAGTGGAGGCAATACCATATCTGGAATTTCCTATGGGAAACTAGTTTTGACTGTGTTAAAAGAGTGACCACTGGCTTGATCTAAACCTAGACCTAATTGCTGGGGAAAACTCTAAACAAGCATATACAAGCATATATATATATATATATATATATATATATATATATATATATACAGATGAAATATATAAACACGTATTGTTAAGGAGAGATAACAAAACCTACAGGTGTGCAAGCTTCCAGCATTATAAATACAGCTGTATGGTTAGTTATTCAAGAAATTGAAGAAAGTTTTGATAACAACTATGAATTTGAATTTGAATTAAAGAAAAAGAAAGTTTGTTGTAAAAGGAAATTTGGGGCTTATACTCAAAAGGAGGCCCAGATGAATTCTTTTGAAAAGTCGACGATCGCGTCGAGATTTTGAAAACGTATCGGGACTTATACAATGACTGAGGCCCAAATTATTGTATTTACAAAGGGATTGGGTCTTACATTCTATTAGAGGCCCATAAAAAAAAGATAAATGAGGCTTACAACTTAAGGAGAGGCCCATATGATTATTGTTTTAAAACTGATGATCGCGTCGATATTTTGAAAACTTATCGGGACTTATACAATGGACTGAGGCCCAAAAAGGTTTATATACAAATGGGGTTGTGTCTTACACTCTAATAGAGGCCCAAAAGTTTTATTTTTATACAAGAGTTGGGGCTTACAGCTTAGAGAGATGCCCAGTTGAAAATAGTGATCACACAGCCGTTATGAAAATCGTATCGGGTCTTAAACAATTACTGAGGCCCAAATTTATTTGTGTATGACAAGGGATGTGTCTTACACTCTATTAGAGGCCCAAAAAGTGTTTGAAAATGTTTGTGAGGGTGAAAATAATTAAAACCCTAATTTTGATTAAAAATGTCTTTTAATTTTAATAAAAATGATCAAAATTATCAATCATGTGTGAAAAATAAATTGTGATCTTGGATAAATGTTTGAAAAATCATGTTTTATCCCTAGAAATATTTGAAAATCATTTGAATTTGAAAAATCAAGAGAAAGAAATATTTTTAATGCTTAAAAACAAAATTAAAATAAATTCTTTATGAAAATATTAAATATATAAAATAAATAATATTTTTGTGAAATTTTTTCAGAATAAAATATTTTATCATTTTTATGAATTTTGAAAAAAAGAATCAATTCAAAAACATTAAAATTTAGAGAGAAATTAATTTTTGAATCAATTAAATAAAATATCAAAAATTCAAATATTTGAAAATTTGAAAAGGGGCGCCAAGAACAAGGGAAGAACACGCGCGACTCTGTTTTCCCCAGATTTGTAATTTCTCACTTTTCTCTATGATTACTCTATGGTTTTGCACAATTCAAACACCAATCTCACTCATTTTTGAACAAGGATCACAACCATATAAATTAATTGCATTTATATTAAGTGTTGAGGGAGAAATTAGAAGATAACCTCAAGAACCCTAATTTCAACATGAACACTATGAAATTCCATACACGATTTATATATAGCAATTGATTGAGGGTTATCACTCTATATACATGCAAAAACAAGATGGTAACTCAAAAATTCATTTATGATGCATGTAATATGGAGTTTGAAGGTTTAGGGCTTACCTCTTGCAGTTGGTGATCGAATTTGATGATGGAGGTGTTGCAGATGTTATGTAATGATCTGGACAACTTCAATGGACCTCATGTAATGTGTTTGAAAGCATGGAATGGATTGAATTAGCCCAGAATTTGTTATGGCACCTCAACTGCAAATAGGTCAAAATCTTGAGCAAGTGAGGGATGATTTTGTGATTTAGGTGTTCCAGATGTGTTTCAGGGTCATGGATCACTCATATATGATGTTTATGAGGTGTTGGCATGATTGGTTTGATTTGGATTGCTTCCTATTTCAAAATTCGATAGTGACTTAAAATAGAAGGCAAATCTGGTTTTATGAAAGTGATTTTGAGGAAAGCATCAGTTGTAGTGCTTTGGTGTACTTGAATTGATCATAAATGAGCTCTATTTATAGTAGAGAAAGTTTATTTTGCAAGGAATAGTGAATGGCAACTGGTACAGTTGGTTATCCAATAGCTTTCAAAAGGAATCTCAAGTCTCCTCTAGCCATTGACTTGAGATTAGAGCACAGGCCTATGGTCTTCTATTGCAGGGATAAGGCTTGACTCATTCAGTTGGGTTTGCTTCAGTATATACCACCTTGATGCATCCATTGAATGCTCCATGACAAGCTTTGAAGTTTTTGGCATTTGCGTCATTATATATCACATGCATACTTGATGATCTTTTGTCTTGGATGACTTGTAGCTCAGAGATCTCTTCCTTGATCTGATCCTTAATGCTTCTAGAAGGATTGCAAGACTTGTAATTGCACAATGTTTCCAATTCGAGCAAATAACCTATAATCTGCCTTAGGAAAGAATGAGTTTTTGGTGCCATGTTCCAAGGGTTGTAACTCCTCTGCTCAAATTGAATTTGGAGATGATCTGGTACTTGTTGGAAAGCTCTCATGACATACTTTAACTTTGATGTTCACCAATGGACCTGGTTTAACTTGGATTAAGGTGAAAATGGCCTCAAAGTTTGAAAAAAGTGAAACAGATTCTGACCAAATTTCACTAAGTGTTGGAAAAAGTGGTCATTTTCATTTTTTGTGAATTTGATCAATCTATAACTTAAAATCCATGTGAATTTGGAATCTCTTGTAGTTGACACTTTTAAATTATGTAAGATGAAATTTCATTTGAGCTTTGAATGGGAGAAAAAGGCCTTAGGGTTTGGGAGATATGGCCTTGCAAAGTTGGTACCAAATCACTTTTATCTCATAACTTAGAAAAAATTTGGTTTCTCATGGTTGCCCCTTTTGCAAGAAACCTTACTTTTCTTTATTTTTCTTGATGAATGATGTTCAATATTATACATTAACATTTTTTTTGACTTAGGGGAATCATATTTGTGAAAAATTCCAAAATGTCAAACTTGATTTTAGGCACAGTTGACTTTTTGTCAGATGAATTCCAAACTGTGTGATCTTTTATGAAATCAAGTACTTGACCTTATTCAAACCTAATGGATGGATTCCATAGGTGTTTTAGGGTATATTGAATCATTTCCCAAGGTTTGGGAACATGTCTTGGTCAAAAGTCAAATGCATAGTTGACTTTTTCCTCAGAAACCCTAATTTATGGTCAGATGCATTTGCATCTTTGTGTTGCTTATGAATCAAGTTATTGGTATCCATTTGAACTTTTAAGAGGGTCAAAATAAGATATTGGAGGTCTTTAAAACATCTCTTGAGGTTTTGGCTCATTTTTTGCTCCAAAAATCAACTTAGCGGTGAATTAGGTCAAGAAACCCTAATTCCTGATTTTTGAAGAATGTCTCCTCTGAGGCTATTTTGGCTTGATGATTGGACTCACAAGGTCCTTTTGATCTTCTTAGACCATGTTTTGAAGTATAGGCTCATGCCCAGGTACACAATTTCATCTAGAGGCCATGGTCGACCAAAACCCTAATTTGGTGACACTGGCGATCTTGAGGCTTGATCAGCTTGAGATGTTGCACTCTTATGCCTGATTCTTGATATGGGAGACCTCTTTATCCTTTATGGTGTTTGAGAGACTAGAAAATTTTAAAATCATGTCAGTTATTGATTGATCATTTGTCTGAGTGCTCTGAGAGGGTCCAAAACCCTAATTCTTGTTTGAGGTGAGTGCTCAACAATCCTTGAGGAGATTGATGAGGCAATGCAGATACATCCATATTGTGGTAATGTTGGCCCAATAGTGGGAAATCTTGTGGTCAAAATTTGGGGTATGACAAATGCTCCTATTTAATCTTCTTGGACCTGAAGGTGTGAATGGAGAAGATATTCGGACATTCAGGGTACAAGAGGATTAAATATGGGAATACCAAAAATTTTGATTGTGGTTGCGAATGGTAGCTGATTTGCTCGTCCATCTTCTTTTGTTAAGTAATGTTACTTAGAAAAGGGTGAAACTTCCCCTCGATCCTGGTCTTCAGCCACGGAACTGGTCTTAGTTTCTTGATATATACTTCCCCTCGATCCTGGTCTTCAGCCACGGAACTGGTCTTAGTTTCTTGATATAAAATTCCCCTTGATCCTGGTCTTCAACCACGGAACTGGTCTTAGTTTCTTCTTGTCGAGTTCTTTTCTTGACAAAAAACACTATGTGTAGCGGTCTTCATTAAACTTTTCGCCGAGTTTTACTAGGGAGACGCCATTTGATGGAAAAAGATTTGATTTCAGAGTTGCTGGGGAAACCCATTCGTCTGAGTTGTAGAGGTGTGAAAACTTCTCTTTTGGAGATGCCATTTGTTGACTCTACTGGGGAAACGAGTCTCTTGAGAGACTTCTTTGCTCGATATGGAACTACATCATACTTCCTCTTCTTTGAGATAGGAAAAATGCCCAAGATCATGGATTCTGAGTCCTCTCTAAAGAGAGCTCAGATGTTGGTTCTTGTATTTTCCTTATCTTTGATCGGGGTTCTTCGGTTGTTGTTGGGTCGACAACCTTTTGCCAAGTGAAAGGAGTGAGCATATTTCTTTGGTTTTCCTGACTTTCTATAACATGCTGCTCTAATATCTTAATCAGAGAGTCCTTTTCTTTTAATAGTTCTTGAATCTTAGTACATTCCAGATTGAGAATCTATTATTTGTTCTTCCAAAAGCTCTTCTCCCGTTGAATTTTATTGAGAGCTACCTGGAGTTTTTCCGTATCAGGCATGA
Source organism: Lathyrus tuberosus (assembly GCA_022829125.1). Lineage (NCBI taxonomy): Eukaryota > Viridiplantae > Streptophyta > Magnoliopsida > Fabales > Fabaceae > Lathyrus > Lathyrus tuberosus. The sequence goes on from JALAZF010000363.1 coordinate 3,211,297, forward strand.
AATAAAGGACAAATTCCTTTAATGGAAAAACTTCTTGGCGAGGGTAAGGTGTAATACCCCAAAATTTGCTCTCCCCTTTTGTCATCATAGCATGGCATTATCATTTATCATATCATATCCATCTCATTAGCATTGCATTGCATTTAACATAGAAAAATGAAGCATAGCATCTTTCTTACCATCAGGGCATGTGGTCAGGTGGGAGATGGACAATCAAGAGATCATTCAAAGCACAAAAAGGTCAATCAAGTTGGCTCTAGGCAAGCCAGGAGGTCTCTCATGTCTCATACTATCTCAATTGATCTTCCAAAACCTCAAGGAAGTGAGATTCAATGGGAGATTGAAGCACTACATCCTACACTAGGCAAGAAGTCCAAAAATTGAAGGAAAACCCTCAAAAGAGATAGCTCATTGATCCAAAATCATCCTCAAATGGTATATCTCATCATCCTTTAAGAGGATACACAACATACTCTGAGGAATTTGAAATTGGAGACTGCACTTTTACCTCCTAACCAGAGGGGGCCAAAATTAGGGTTTCCATTTAAATCAGGGAATCTTTGCTTTTTTGGGCAAAACTTGATGTCATGGTATTCCATATGTCCTTAAGTGTATGTATGTGGAAAATTGCCTCTCAATTGGTTTTAGAAGTGGTTCAATTGGAAGAAAGATCAAGAATTAGAGAAATTGGGGCAAAGTCAAATAATCAGAGGAAAAAGTCAACTCTTGACTTTTTGAGGCCAAATTCATGAAATTCATGTTACATATGTCCAATGTACAAAATTTGATCAAGAAACTCCAAAGGAATCATGAAAAAATCAAGATGTAAAAAGTTGCCATTTTTGGATGAAGTAGGGTTGCTAAAAATAGCAAGTTTTGGCCATTTTGCATCAGAGTTTGAACCAAGGCCATTTAAATTTGGAGCACCAAATGAAAATTCCACTCTGCCTCAATGAAAGGCCTTGCTTTAAGCTTCAAATCCATGTGTGGAACATCTCCATTGGATAAAAATTGAGTGAGATATGATTGATCAAAGTTTGAGCAAAGTAGGTCCAAAACTAGGTCATGACCAAGATTTTCAGGGCACGCGCGCAGTCATTTTCTCAAACACTTGGTGGGCCAAATGTATTGATCGATTACTCATGATTAGAGGCTTCAAATGGAAAATCTTTCAACATCAAAGTTGTTCCTCTATGTGAGATCTTCAAAGTTGGTGTTTATCAATTTTTCATCTGATCAAAGGTTAAGGAGTTATGATGGCTCAAAGAATGGTCATTGCAACTGAAATTTGACCAGGTCACAACCAGGTCATGCCACAAGTCTGCGCACCCATGTACCAGTTTCTTTTTCCATCTGTTTGAGGTCATTTTTAGACATGTTTGAGACCTCATTCCACTTCAATTTCCAAATCAATATTGTGCTCCAATACTCCCTCTTTCCAATGAACCCAAAAACTCACCAAACTATTCATTGAGTAGAGAGAAAAACATCACCAAACCTCCCTATGTTTCACTGATACATTGATGGCTTTGCTGCATAATTTGGTTCAGACATCCATCAAACAATTCTTTCCCTTATTTGAGCACACCATGAACATCACATACACTGCTATAGCACGTGCCTTGCATGAAAATGGAAAGAGAAAACTTGCTGAGAAAGTTTTCTAATACACAACCATGCCATTCATTTCACTTTCACCTCACCATTATCCTCACCATAAGTGACCATGAGCTCTTCCACACTAAAACAAAACCTCTCCAACTCGTGTCACTAACTGTCATGACTCATTCTGTTAACTCAAACTCAGTTAACTAACTCAGTTAACTGTAGTTCTAACCATCAACCACCAGGGTCAAATCATAACCACACCTATATAAACAATTCTAACAGATTTGGAAAGGGGGATTCTGATTTTTCACTCTCACTCCAAATTGCTCTCACTTTTCTCTCAGAGTTCTCTCCACTCTCTCTCTGATTTCACACGAGTTCTTCACACGTTCTCACCTTGATCTTCATCAATTGTTCATCATCAAGCACTTCTGATCAAGAACAAGCTGAAGTAAGAGCAAGCTATCGAGAGCAGCAACTTCTCCAATTGGAATCTCAGTTCATTGTCTTCAAAATCCAAAGGTTCAGAGCATTTATTTTGCTCTTAGGAAGCTCAAGATCAATCTCTCATCTCTGGTTTTCTGTTGATTCAAGAGTTCTCCAATTTCAGGTTTCAAAATTTCTCAAACTTTAATTGCACGATTTTATCCTGTTTTGACTTGTTGATGTGTTGTTTGAGCTTATTAGAAGCTATGTGAAGCTGGCTAGTTGATAGAGCTCTTTAGGAGCTTAGAACTGAAAATTAGGGCAAATTTATCCTCTTCGATTCTCCTTATTCATGCTTGATCTATGAATTTTCTTGTTGGATTTGTGTTCCTCATGAGCTTAGCTTTCGTTTGGTATATGGCTTGTGAATTTCTGGAGAAAATGTGAGTTGCAGGTGGTGGCTGCTGGCCGGAGAAGATGACCGGAGGTCATCTCCGGCCGGTGACTTTAACTGTTAGGGTTTATGTGTGTTTTAATCCTGTCCGTTCATGTTTTCTGATCGTGTGATCCTTGTCTTGCCAGCACATTAAAAATCACATGCTCCTCACGTGTATCTTTTCTGAATTCATTTAAACATGTTGTAGTGTAGTGCATGGTAACTTGTGTGTGTCCTCACGCATGTGCATTGATCCTGATTACTTTGACCACGCATTGACCTTGACTTGATCCATTGGCTGAGAATGAGTCAATTCCTGTTGACTGAAGTGCATGCTTGCTATTGTGTTATGCGCTGAATTGGACCTTATTCAGATTGATAATTACACCCCCATGTATTGAAGCCCAATGATTTTGAACTGTCCAATTGCTATGTTCATACCCCCCTGCATTTTGCATTTATTTTTCATTTTTATTTCTTTCTACACGTTTGATTTCTAATTTTTAAAAATACCAAAACATATTGGAAAATTCTACAAAAATTCATGTGTATTCTTAAAACATTTAGGAAATTTTTCATGATTTTATTTTCTGATTTTATGACCATTTTTCCCCTGTTCCATTATTTCTTTTGAATTTCCATTTGTATGCATACTTAATGTGACATATGATTTTGTGCATTTTTGTTCTTGATCATAAAAAATGATTTTGATGCCTTTCTTTTTGCATTGTGGTCACAATATGTTGAGGTATGTTTGAGATTTATGAGATGATTTTTAAGTCTTTTTTGGATGACTTTGATGTGTTGCTTTGAGCATGAATGCATGAAGCTTCCATGAGACTTTGACCTAATTGTTGAGTGACTTTGGTTCTGATTCATTGCTTGTGGACTTGATATGTTAATGACATGTGTTTAAGGTGTTTGATTGGTGAAAGTCATAATTTTTGAAGCATGTTTGCTATTTGTTTGAAGCATGAATTAACTTGTTCATTTTGTGAATGCATGCCTCATGTTTGGTTTGCTTGATCATGAAGGCACTTGTGCCATGAGTTGTGGTTTTGTTTGAGGATGTATAGCATGTTAATTGACTTCTGATTGTGACATTTGGGTTTCATCTTTGCATGTTTGATGTTTATCTTGCACCTTAAGTCACTTGTTTCACAAGTATGAACCACATTCACATCACTTCACCTTTTCTTCTTTGCTTCTTGTTGGATTGAGATTTTGTTTGCATGATTTAGTATGCTCATTTAGGATAACATTAGGTTGTGTAAATATGAGTTACATTCTGACTTGGAAGCATGTATAGCATTCAATCTCATTTCACTTTGTTTGTCAACTTGTTTGAATTTGATTTGTTCATTATATTTTCTTACTTTACTTGTAAGTGATTGTGCTAACCATGTAGGGGCTTTGGTAAGTTTCAATTGAGTGTGGATAAGGAATCCACATTCAACTTCTATCCTTTCTCTTTTACAATTCCATGTTTTGTTAAGCACTTATGTGCTTTCTTTTAATAACTCATCACTTTCCCTTTTGAATTACAATTCATCTTCTACTTTGGAAGTGAATTGTTTAATTCTTTCTTTCTTTAGATTTTAGGTTGAAACCTCACAAACCTTTAGGATCACTCCCTTTAATCTTCAATTAGGATTGAGTCTTAGTCCATATAGGTTTTACCTTTTCTCCTCTCTTGAGTCTTTCATCTTCTCATCTCAAAGAAAATTCAAAACATATAATAAACGTAGGCATTTATTGCATTTAGGCCTTTCATATAAAGAAAAGATTATAAGGGGTCTTCTCTTGTAATCTTAGAATGTGTAGCATATAGCCCATCTTGGGTCAATGTGTTAAACATTTGATCTTGTATGAGGGACTTAAATGCAATACTTGTTGAAGGTGCAAATAATAAAAAACACTTCTTCACTTCATAATCAATAAAACACTTAATAAACACAAGTATGCTAGTGTGTTTGAACCTTGATAATTGGAATTAAGTGTGAGGGTCTTCTTCACCCTTAGTGTGCTTTCTTACCCATTCCATCTTGGAATGTGAGAAGGTACACATTCCAATGACTAAGATTCAGATACATTGTCATATGCAAACAAATGAAAAGACTCTTAAAAGACAAAAACAAACAATAACGTCTTTCCTTCGGGAATTCTTTTCTCACCTCATTCACTCTCAACGCACGAACGCGCTTCTACTCGTTCTCTTGCAAGATGGTAACGCACTCGGACCAGCGAGCCTGCAACACCTGAGCTAGAACGTAAGCCGTTCTCTAAAAAACACAAACAATCTTTCCCTAGTGAGGGGAACTACGTCGCTCTGATTCTCATGTTCCCGATGAGATACGTAGGCAGTGGGGTAGGGCCCATGCGAGCACTTCTTTTATTTTCCCTACATTTGTTTCTCTTTCTCCTTTCCTTTTTCAGTTCTTTCTCAGTATTCCTTTCTTTACACCCTTTGATTGAGACAAGCAAGCGTGGATCCCATCGGGTACGATGGACGTGAGGGGGTGCTAATACCTTCCTCTCGCGTAACCGACTCCCTTACCCACTTCTCTTGGTCGTAAGACCATGCTTTTCCTTTCTCTCAGGTTTACGCGGTGTTTCCTTTCCCTCTCTTGGGATAAATACACATTGCTGGCGACTCTGTTCGGTGCCACTTTCGCGTTTGTACTTGGATGAAAATCCCGGGAGCGACAGCTGGCGACTCTGCTGGGGAGATGAGGTTGACCTATTGCTGGTCCATCCTAAGCAAGTCAATCCTAGCGCTTGTCTGTTTTTCTTTCATTGGGTGTTTACTGTTGTGCTATATTTACCATTTTATTGTATGGTTATTTACTGCTTTACTGTACGTTACTGTATTTACTGCTTTTTAGCATTACACATCATATTATTACTGTGTGTTGGACTGTGCTATCTTCTGTTTGGCGGGATGGGATTTCTGAGAGATAAGCCCATTACACAGGCTTGAGTATACACTTAGAATTAGAGTGGAGAGTAGTGGGACCTACGTGCCGTTTGGAGTGCGTTGGGTGTTCACGAAATTCACAGCTAGACGAGGCTATCTTGGGACACGTCGTGGCATGCGCATCTTGCGTATTCCAGGATGTAGATCTAGAGAGCTGTCGACTCTAGTGACCGATCATGAGGACCTTAGTGGAAATATCCCTCTTTAGTGGTGACAATGGCAGACCACATTCTGTGGCAAACCCATTCGCACCCGAGGACCCACTTTGGAACTTGCATAGGATGACCTTTATTTTCTAAGGGGAGTCAGTGGACGACCTCTTTGATTGGCATAGCATTGTATCCTACGGGCTGAATGTGCTATTGTTTCTCAAACCTCCGAAGCTGACAAGCCTTATTTTCTAAGAACCACATGTGAGCATGGGCGGGATGTTTACAGGTTTGCAGGAAACCCAGCCTCCTACCTACCTTACTCGTGATTCTATGATGATTTCAGACATTGTATCCTATGACAGTGATTTAAGTGTTCATCTCAGATATTGCCAGACTCAGTACAGAGACACAGTGCACACAGTTCAATACAGACACCGACACTTGATTACCTGATCACATGCCCTCTTGCATTGCATTATCATATCATAACAGTTATGTTTGTCATTTTCAGGTGCATAATACATTTCTGATTCCAATCCATGGGTTCAACAGAGATCGTCGCCGAGAGAAAGAACAATGTGTCTTACAAGTTTCCAGATCCTGTCTTGGATTCATTGCTCAAAGTTATAGATATGGCTGGTCCGGGTATTCTTGATAGGTTTCAGAAGAGCTACGGGAATTTGGTTGGGATGGTCCGTACAATCACCAAGTATGAGCATGATGCTTTGCACACTCTGCTGCAGTTCTACGAGCCTTCGTTGAGGTGCTTTCTTTTTCCAGATTACATTTTGATGCCAACACTGGAAGAATTCTCATTTATTTTGGGAATTCCGATCACGTCGGCAATACCATTCTTCTCTGGTAGTTATCCCAGCGTAAAAGAAATTGCTGCTGCTTTACAAATGGATCAGGCAGTGATAAAGAGTGGTGTGAGCAGTAAAAACGGAGTCAGCGGATTTCATTTAGAATTTCTGTCTGGACAGGCCCAAGAGGCTGCAAGTGCTAAAAATTGGACGGTTTACAATTCCATTCTGGCTCTCTGCATATATGGCCTAGTTTTCTTTCCCAATCAGCAAGACTTTGTGGATATGCAAGCAACGAGAGTTTTCGTTCTTAAAAATCCAGTCCCTACTTTGTTAGGAGATTTTTATCATTCCGTGCACTATAAGAATGAGAAAAGGAGGGGAGGATCTGTTAGTTGTTGTACTCCACTGCTGAGCCATTGGTTTTTCAAACATTTGCCTCAGACAGGTGCCTTTGTGGAAACCAAAGATGTGGCGAAATGGTCTAAACGATTGATGAGTTTAACTGCTGATAACATTGTATGGTTTGATCACCGGTTGTTGAGAATAGAGCTTGTCACAAGATGCGGAAATTTTCCAAATGTGCCTTTGATTGGCAGAAAAGGAGGGATTAATTATAATCCAGTTTTGGCCATCCGACAGTTTGGGTATGCTTCCAGATATCCTCCTACAGAGCAAGATGTGGAAGAATCTTTATTCTTTACAGGAACTAAAGATGCGAAGGTGGTAGAAGTAGTGAATGCTTGGAAAGATAAGCACAAAATTGGAAAAGCAGTTTTTGGAAAAGGAGATTGTAGATCTTATCCTGAATATGACAGGTGGATTGAAACGAAAGTAAAGGAATTGCTTTTACCCTTTTCAAGGGGACCTCTTTTATGTGCAGTACAGCCAGAACAACCCACTATGGTGGCTATTGAAGAATGTGAGAAGTGGAAGAAAATGGTCAGAGAGTTGCAGATAGAGAATTCTGGAATGAGCAGATGTCTTCAGAAAGCTCTAGCTGACAACAAAGAGTTGGAAAAGAGAGCCTTGAAAGCGGAAAAAACCTTGGCTGACAAAGAGGAAGATTTTGATGACCGAGCTCGGTACTTTCGGAAACTTACTTTGGGAGCAGATGACACTAGTCAGGCTCACAAGATTACAAAACAGGCTTTAGCCCGAAGCAAGGATTCATTAGCTCAACTTCGTCAAGCTTGGGATGAAGTCAGAATTGAAAATGCCGAGTTAAAGGATCAGTCGAAGACTAAAGACGAGGAGCTTAAAAAGGCACATGAGCAGAGGAGAAAGTATCGGGAAAGTCTCGATAAAAGTCAAGAACAGTTAGAAGAAGCTAGAAGCCAGTTGAAGAATACCAAGAAAGAGCTTGAAGAAGTCATGATAGAAAGGGAGATACTCAAGACGCAAGCCGGCATAAAGAGACACAAAGGAGTGTGTGATGACGAAGCTCTGATGCTGCATGTGGGTTCTTTAACTGAAGCTCTTGAGAAAAGGGATGTCTTGATCAAAGAGATGATTGAAAAGCCGAATCACCAGCGTACCCGTATACTTTTTGAGGAAATCAAGTATTCAAGTGATAAGCTGAAGGATGTGGAATTGTCAGATTGATGTTCTTTTCCCTGTATTTTGTTGTTAATGGCTACCATCAGGCTTGTTGATGGATCCATTTTTTTTTCCTTGTATTGCATTTGCGGTTGAACCTTTCTTAAATGTACTTGGATACTTTGTTGAATGAGTATGAGCAGTTTTATTCAGAATTATTCCTTATCAGATAGCTGCACACAAGCACATGACCATGACACGTCTCTTTATATCACAATTTCTGGTCTTCAGATTTCTGTGGTTGGATTGGAATCAGGGTATAAAGTACCTCGGAAATGACAAACATGGCATTGCATGGCATTGCATATCATTTTGCATTTTTGTTACTTGCTTTTCAGGTACTCGTTGCGGGGTCTCTAACCTTTATTTGGTTTCAGGCAGTATAGCGGAGAGTCATATTCACCGATATTCGACGCGAAGGAATCAAGTAAGAATCATGGATCAAGTGCAAAGTGATTTGGCGGAAATGAGGGCGCGTATGGACCAGTTCATGACCCTCATGACTGGCATGGCGCAAAATCAGGAGAGACTGAGGCTTCTGGTAGAGCGTCCCGACAATGGGCCCGAAGGTGACCAACATGACAATTCACAGGGACACGGCATCCCTCCTCCCGGTGGCAACCCTCCTCCTGGTGGTAACAATCGGGGTAATGGAAATGGTAGGCATGCTGGTGTTACTCTTGAAGATACTCTGGAAGACCAATTTACTCTGCTGGATGCTGATGTGGGTAATCAAGGTGATCGAAGGTATGAGGAGTTAGCAGAAAAGATCAGGGCCATAGAATGCAAGAACTCTATGGGTATTGATGTTACCAGCCTGGGGCTGGTCTCAGGAGTCAGAATTCCCCCTAAATTCAAACCTCCTACTTTTGATAAGTATCACGGCAATGCGTGTCCCCAAACGCATCTTCAAGCTTACTTTGGGAAGATTTCAGCCCATACGGATGACGAGAAGCTATGGATGCACTATTTTCAGGACAGTCTGGCTGGGGCGTCCTTGACCTGGTATATGAAGTTGAATAGAGCTGCTGTGAAGAGTTGGAAAGATCTGGCAGAAGCGTTCCTGAAGCAATACCAGTATAATATTGACATGGCGCCCAACCGCACTCAATTGCAGGGATTGTCCCAGAATGCCAAGGAGAGTTTCAAAGAATATGCACAGAGGTGGAGGGAAATGGCTGCCCAGGTCCAACCTCCCTTGTCAGACAGAGAAATGGCAGATATGTTCATGGGCACCTTGCAAGGGGCCTATCTTGACAGATTAGCTGCTTGTCCGTCGACTGGATTTGCTGATATTGTGATTGCGGGAGAAAGAATAGAAAGTCTGTTAAAGCTTGGAAAGATCCAGGATGTGAGTGGGGCTGGCTCTTCGGGGACGAAGAAACCGTTTGCTAGTAACCAGAAAAGAAGAGAAGGTGATACGAATGCTGTGTTTAGAGGACGAGGCAGAGGGCGTTCTCGAGCTTATTATCAGGTAGATGCTGTGACAATCCCCACACCGTCTGTTCAGAAACAACAACCCCAACAACAAGTTCAACAGCAACAACCTTTTTTCCAGCAAAGGTCTAGACAGAGGGATCGTAAGATGGATCCTCTCCCTATGACTTATGCCGCGCTGTTGCCCCGGCTACTCGAGTTAAAGTTGGTAGAACTCCGTACTATGAAAGCTCCGGTTGCTGGAAACCTGCCACCTAACTTCGATGCTAATGCTCGTTGTGAGTTCCACTCAGGTGCTCAGGGGCACTCCATTGAAAAATGCTGGGCTTTCCATCATAAAGTACAAGATTTGATTGATGCTAAAGCCATCAATTTCTCTCCCGCTCCTAATATTACTCAGCATCCCATGCCTGATCATAGTGCAGCAAATGTGTACGCTATTGAAGATGGGAGGAGATTGAATTTGGTGTTAGACGTTCATCAAGTGAAAACTTCTTTGTTGGTTGTAAAAGATCGTTTATTGAAGGGACAGGTGTTCCCGGGCTGTAATCAAGATTGCTCTGAGTGCATGAATCAGGAGAACGGCTGTGATAAGTTGAAGATGGGTTTACAGAATCTGATCGATGAAGGATGTCTACAGTTCGACAGAGTCGTGAAAGACACTGATGAGATATCAACCGTGACCATCTATTACACTCCCGCTGAGATTCAAATGCCGGTCAATGCAGTTCCCGTGGCGAGTGTTGCGCCAGAAGGGCCCAGTCCTGTCACTATCACGGTGCCAGGACCAATTCCGTTCACATCCACGAAAGCTATCCCATGGCACTATGGGGCAGATGTATATTACGAAGGTAAAAAACAGGAAGTTGAGTCATCAGTCAGCCCAAATGTTGATAACGTAGGGGGTGTAGGGGGCTTTACAAGGAGTGGAAGGTTGTTCGCTCCCCAAACCTTGAGAAGTGATAAGGAGGTAGAAGCTGCAGCAAAGGATAAGGGTAAACAGGTGGTTGAAAGTGCACCTACACCTGAAGCAGAGACAAAGATTACTTTTGATAAGGAAATGGAAGAATTTATGAAGATAATCAAGAAAAGCGATTATAAGATTGTGGACCAACTGAATCAGACCCCTTCAAAGATTTCAATCTTGTCACTATTGATGTGCTCTGATGCGCACCGACAGGCGTTGTTGAGAGTGTTGAAGAGTGCGTACGTGCCACAAGAAATTACTGTTAATCAGCTCGAGGGCGTAATCTCCAATGTTAATGTCAGCCATGGCTTGGGCTTTACAAGTAGAGATTTGACTGTTGAAGGAAGAAACCATAATAAGGCTTTGCATATCACGATGGAGTGTAAGGGCGCAGTGTTATCTCATGTACTGGTAGACACTGGTTCATCACTCAATGTCTTGCCCAAGAAGGCATTAATGAAGCTGGAAGTTGACGGTTTGATCTTAAGGCCTAGTGAATTGGTGGTCAGAGCATTCGATGGAACTAGACGATCTGTGTTTGGTGAGGTGGAATTGCCCGTACAAATTGGACCACAGGTATTCAAATCCACGTTCCATGTAATGGACATACAACCTGCATATAGCTGCCTATTGGGACGCCCTTGGATTCACGGAGCCGGGGCTGTTACTTCTACTCTACATCAAAAGCTGAAGTATGAGTTTGAAGGGCAGGTTGTGACAGTGTGTGGGGAAGAAGACATCTTTGTGAGTCACTTGTCCACGTTCAAGTACATTGAAATGGATGGGGAAATTCATGAGATGCTGTGCCAATCATTCGAAGCAGTCAATATTGACGATGCACCTGAGTCTTCTTCTGTACCAGTTGGGGCTGGTACCTCCATTTCATCTTACAAACAAGCTGTCGAGGTCGTCAGGGCAGGCAACGCCCAAGGTTGGGGCAGGTTGATAGAGACCCCAATGAAGGAAGACAAATTTGGTATTGGTTATCATCCCTCTACAACTTCAGATGCGGGGAGCAGGGGACCCATTACTTTCAATAGTGGGGGAATTATCTACATGGACCAGTCTTGTGCAGCCACAGAGGATAGTGTTGACAGTAATTGTGACCTGGACAACTGGGTACGCCCTCATGCTTCGGGACAACAAGTGCAAAACTGGTTCGTTGAAGAAGTCATCTGGGTTACTCTTCAGACAGAGTAATTTTTCTTTGTTTTTTCTAACCATAATGCATGACAAAATCTTGCGCTCTGCCCAAGGCGTATAGATTCATTTGTAGGGCCACCATGGTTGCATTTGCAATGTTTAATCATTAATAAAGGACGTTTTGCAATCAAATTTTGTTCTCTGTCTTTCAGTTTTTATTTTTGCACAAAAAATATAAAATGGCAATGTTTCATTTTCTTTTGTTTTGCTTAAAAATAAATTCTAAAATAAGGCATGAACCCGTTCATGCAGACTTGATCCTCCGGATACCACTGATAACGATTTTGATATGGCTATGTATGACTTTGACAATCCGATTTATCAAGCCGAAGAAGGGGATGAGAAAGATTGTGAACTTTCTGAAGAACTGGCCAGATTGTTGAAACAAGAGGAAAGGGTCATCCAGCCTCATCAGGAGACTGTAGAAATCATCAATATTGGTACCAAGGACGCCAAAAAAGAGATCAGGATTGGTGCCAGCTTGCAAGTAGATGTGAAGCAAACTTTGAAGGAAATGTTGCGCGAGTATGTTGACGTCTTCGCTTGGTCGTATCAAGACATGCCGGGGTTGGATACAGATATTGTTGTGCACAGGCTGCCATTGAGAGAAGAATGTCCGCCAGTCAAGCAGAAACTTCGTCGGACTCACCCCGACATGGCCTTAAAGATTAAGGAGGAAGTCCAGAAGCAGTGGGACGCTGGTTTTCTTGCTGTGACAAAGTATCCTCCATGGGTAGCCAACATCGTGCCAGTACCGAAGAAAGATGGAAAAGTGAGAATGTGTGTGGATTATCGAGATCTTAATAAAGCTAGCCCGAAAGATGATTTTCCACTACCTCATATTGATGTGCTGGTCGATAATACAGCTCAATTTTCAGTGTTCTCATTTATGGACGGGTTCTCCGGGTACAACCAGATCAAGATGGCACCTGAAGACATGGAGAAGACCACGTTCATTACTCCGTGGGGTACATATTGTTATAAAGTAATGCCTTTTGGGTTGAAAAACGCAGGGGCAACGTACCAACGGGCGATGGTGACATTGTTTCATGACTTGATTCATAAGGAGATCGAATGTTATGTAGATGATATGATTGCCAAGTCGAGAACAGAAGAGGAACATCTGGTTAACCTGAAAAAGCTGTTTGAAAGGTTGAGAAAGTTCCGTCTGAGATTAAATCCAAACAAGTGCACGTTTGGGGTGCGTTCTGGAAAGTTACTGGGTTTCATTGTGAGCGAAAGAGGAATCGAGGTTGATCCTGCCAAGGTGAAAGCAATACAAGAAATGCCTGAACCGAGAACAGAAAAAGAGGTTCGTGGTTTCTTGGGTAGATTGAACTACATTGCAAGGTTCATATCTCACCTAACAGCCACGTGTGAGCCAATATTTAAATTGTTAAGGAAAGATCAAACGGTCAGGTGGAATGACGATTGCCAATTGGCATTCGATAAGATAAAAGAATACTTGCAGGAACCTCCGATTCTAATGCCTCCAGTTGAAGGGAGACCGCTGATAATGTATCTGACAGTGCTTGAAGGTTCCATGGGTTGTGTTCTCGGTCAACATGACGAGACAGGTAGGAAGGAGCATGCTATTTACTACCTGAGCAAAAAGTTCAATGATTTTGAGTCCCGATACTCAATGCTTGAAAAGACATGCTGTGCGCTTGCATGGGCCGCTAAGCGATTGAGGCAATATATGGTTAGGCACACGACCTTGTTGATTTCAAAAATGGATCCTATCAAGTACATTTTCGAGAAACCAGCATTGACAGGCAGAGTTGCACGGTGGCAAATGGTCTTGACAGAGTATGATATTCAGTACACTTCACAAAAGGCCATCAAAGGAAGTATCTTGTCCGACTATCTCGCGCAACAGCCGATTGATGATTACCAACCCATGAAGTTTGACTTCCCTGATGAGGACATCATGTTTCTCAAAGCTAAAGACTGCGAGGAACCACTTCCGGAGGAGGGGCCAGACCCTGAATCCAAATGGAGTCTGATGTTTGATGGGGCTGTCAATATGAATGGGTGCGGAGTTGGAGCAGTTCTTATCACGCCGGAAGGTGTTCATATGCCGTTCACTGCCCGAATAACTTTCGGATGCACCAACAATGAAGCAGAGTACGAAGCTTGTATAATGGGGATCGAGGAGGCGATTAATCTACGGATTAAAACCCTTGATATATTCGGTGATTCAGCTTTGGTAATCAATCAAGTGAAAGGGAGTTGGTACACGCACCAAGCAAATCTAGTGCCGTATAAAGATTATACAAGGAGATTGCTGACGTTTTTCACAACAGTGAAACTGTACCACATTCCTCGAGATGAGAATAGGTTCGCTGATGCCTTGGCCACTTTGTCTTCCATGATCAAAGTGCAAGGATGGAACCATGTACCTAAGATTGAGGTATCCCGCCTTGACAGACCAGCATTTGTGTTTGCGGTCGATGCAGCGTCTGATGACAAGCCATGGTTCTATGACATTAAGTGTTTCTTAAAAAGTCAAGAGTACCCGCCCGGGGCATCGTCCAAAGATAGGAAGACGTTGAGAAGGTTAGCTGTTAGTTTCTTCTTGAACAAAGATGGCGTGCTGTATAAAAGAAATTTTGACACGGTCCTGCTTAGATGTGTGGATAGACATGAAGCAGACTTGTTGATGATTGAAGTGCACGAAGGCTCTTTCGGTACTCACGCCGGAGGACATGCAATGGCTAAAAAGTTGTTAAGATCGGGATATTATTGGTTGACTATGGAGTCAGATTGTTGTAAATATGCCCGCAAATGCCATAAATGCCAGATCTATGCAGACAGGGTGCATGTGCCTCCAAATCCGTTGAGTATCATGTCGTCGCCTTGGCCGTTTGCCATGTGGGGCATTGATATGATCGGAAAGATTGAGCCTACAGCTTCCAATGGTCATCGTTTCATCTTGGTGGCAATTGATTACTTCACCAAATGGGTTGAAGCCGCATCCTATGCCAATGTTACAAAACAAGTGGTCGCTCGTTTCTTAAAACGGGATATCATTTGCCGATATGGAGTTCCCGAAAGAATCATTACTGATAATGGTTCTAATTTGAACAATAAGATGATGGCTGAGTTATGCCGGGACTTCAAAATCGAACACCACAATTCTTCTCCGTACCGCCCAAAGATGAATGGCGCGGTCGAAGCGGCCAACAAAAATATCAAGAAGATTGTGCAGAAGATGGTTGTCACGTACAAAGATTGGCATGAGATGTTACCATTTGCTTTGCATGGGTATCGAACGTCGGTACGCACGTCCACTGGGGCAACCCCATTCTCACTTGTATATGGTATGGAGGCAGTGCTACCGGTTGAAGTAGAGATTCCGTCCCTCAGAGTCATGATGGATGTTAAGCTAGATGAAGCTGAATGGGTACGAGCCAGATTTGATCAGTTGAGCCTTATTGAGGAAAAGCGATTGGCGGCTGTATGTCATGGGCAACTATACCAGCGCAGAATGAAGCAGGCATTTGACCAAAAGGTGCGTCCTCGGGTTTATAAAGTCGGAGATGTGGTACTCAAAAGGATCCTTCCTCCCAATACAGATCACAGGGGCAAATGGACTCCTAATTATGAAGGTCCATTCGTGGTTAAAAAGGTCTTTTCGGGCGGAGCTTTATTGCTTACAACCATGGATGGCGAAGACTTTTCATCCCCTGTCAACTCGGACGTAGTCAAAAAATACTTCGCATGAATAGACCCGCTGGATAATAAAAATAAAAAAAATCCAGGCAAAAAAGGGCATCCCGGCGAACCAAAAACAGAATAAGGTTCGGGCAAAAATTAGGGATATAATTGAAAAAAATCGTACACCCGGTAAGTTGAAAACCCGAAAGGGCAACTTAGGCAAAAAAGGGTATCCTGGTGGATCGAAAACCTGAAAGGGCGGTCCACACAAAAGAGGGATTTAAGCGAATGACTACAGTCTGAGTTATCTGTACCCATTACCGTTTGAACAACTGACGTTCTGAAGAATAGGAATCGGTCTGATCATTCCTCAGAAGGCAAGGTCGGGGAGTTTTGAAAACATACTGGTCATAACAGAATGGAAACTCAGTGGAATTCCGTTTTCACATTGCCATTAGGATAGTTTCTTTTCTCAATTTTTCAGCGATCACCTCTTTCCAGGGATTGCTTCCAGATGTAATTGCCTATTCTGGGCTCTCAGTCAATAAATCGAATTTCAATAAAAAGCTTTCTATTTTTGTTTTATTGCTTTGTTTGCAAAAACGTCCTAATTGTTGATAAAACATTGCATTTGAAAACATGGCAGCCTTGCAATAACATGCGCAGAAAAAATATTTGAAATTACTTCGAATGTTGAATACTCCCGGATGGTGGATTCTAGCCGCGCAATATTCGGGGCATGTGGGCATATTCTTTTGTTGCAGGTAGCAGGTGCAGATGATTTTAAGCACAAGACCAGCAATAAATCACCCCACGCAAAAGACTGGGGCAATTATGGGTAAGGAGATCGGCGTTCATCGTTCGGTCGACGATTGTTCATAACGGGTCGATATCAGTGAATTAAGTTCAACTGGGTACCGTTGCATCTTATTAAGTCGATTCTCTCATACAGTATTTCCAACAGCTACAAGCTTTTCTATGTCGATAACGGTCACAGGTTCCCCAAAAGAGTGGTCTCGTCGACACCGAAACTGATGGTCATTATCCCCAGCGAAGTCACAAGAGTTTGAAGAGGCTAGATCTTCTGTAAAATCCTCTTATGACATCCTCTGCGGGGACGAATTGTTGTGTTGTCCAAGCATGGGGCATGATTGTTTCCCCAGCATGAAGTGTTGGTCACCCCCAGTAGAGTTTGAGGACAGTTGGTCTTCTGTAAAATCCTCTCGAAAGGCATTCCCCAACATGAGACGCTTTAAAGCAGTTTTCTCCAGCAGAGTTTGTTATAAACTCGTCATCCCCAACGGAATTGTCCAAAGGGAAAGCTCGCCTAACATGGGGCATTGTGGTACTCATCCTAAGCTTGACAGTCATATTCTTCAGCAGACTACTGTGGATTTGCTTTGGGTTTCCCCAACAGATCTCTAAGGACTCTTTCTAGCAAGTTGCAGTAGAATGTTCTAACCAGGATTTGCATATCCCTGGCAGAGTAGCCCTGATACCCAGCAAGATCGTATCTCTGGTCATGGTATCCTCACAGAGGTCAGCATCGAATCTTGTCAGCAACTTCCAGCTGAGTTGTTGTTCTCTCCGCAGAGGTTTATCAGATCGACAGAATCTATTCCTCAACAAGGATGGTACAGCCTTTCCCCAGCCGGGTCAGAAGGTTGATAATCCCTATAAAGGATCTTGGGTTGAATAAATCCCCAAGCAGAGTTTTAATGGCTCATTTCCCCAGCAGGACGTCATTTAAAAATCCTCATCCCCAGCGGAATCGCTGTGACCAGAATTCGTTCCCCCAAACAGATGGAATAATTCCTGGCAGAGTCGTCATTCCCTCATATCTTAAAGTCCAATTTATTTTTGGCAAGCTTGACAATTCGAAGCAGACGGATTGTTCATCCATTCGCCAGCAGAGATATTATCCTTTTAGGAGTCTCCGAGATTAAATCATTGATTGTGGTTCCTCAGCAGAGTCGGCAGAGATGTCTGGCGCAGAGGCAGAGAGTAATTCGATTTTAAAATTCTAAAAGTCCAACAGTGGATTGGCAAAAGTCCGTCTTCGGGTGGCAAAAGTCCAACAGGGGATTGGCAAAAGTCCGTCTTCGGGTGGCAAAAGTCCAACAGTGGATTGGCAAAAGTCCGTCTTCGGGTGGCAAAAGTCCAACAGTGGATTGGCAAAAGTCCGTCTTCGGGTGGCAAAAGTCCAACAGTGGATTGGCAAAAGTCCGTCTTCGGGTGGCAAAAGTCCAACAGTGGATTGGCAAAAGTCCGTCTTCGGGTGGCAAAGTCCAACAGTGGATTGGCAAAAGTCCATCTTCGGGTGGCAAAGCAGCTAAAAGTCCAACAGTGGATTGGCAAAAGTCCGTCTTCGGGTGGCAAAAGTCCAACAGTGGATTGGCAAAAGTCCGTCTTCGGGTGGCAAAAGTCCAACAGTGGATTGGCAAAAGTCCATCTTCGGGTGGCACGAAGCTGCAAAGTCCACCAGTAGTGTGGCAAGCCAGTAGTCGTCTGGCGTCGTTCAAAAGACGTTATCAAAGTCCACCAGCAGCGTGGCAGGCCAGTAGTCGTCTGGAATTGCATAAAAGACATTATCAAAGTCCACCAGCAGCGTGGCAGGCCAGTAGTCGTCTGGAATTGCATAAAAGACATTATTAAAGTCCACCAGTAGTGTGGCAAGCCAGTAGTCGTCTGGCGTCGTTCAAAAAGACATTTCCAAAGTCCACCAGTAGTGTGGCAGGCCAGTAGTCGTCTGGAATTGCATAAAAGATAGTATTAAAGTCCACCATCAACGTGGCAAGCCAGTAGTCGTCTGGCATCGTTCAAAAGACAGATCTCTCCGACGTTTCATCGAAGATTCAATCCAGCAGTCTCGTTGGGTTTATATCCCTTTTCTTCTTCACCCAGAGCAAATTTTTGGTTACTTTTGGTATTCAATCACTATATACCTTGAAAGTTCGAAAGCAATTGCTTTCAGGCATTCAGGTCTACAGCGCTTGAATAGGGGCAGCTGTAATACCCCAAAATTTGCTCTCCCCTTTTGTCATCATAGCATGGCATTATCATTTATCATATCATATCCATCTCATTAGCATTGCATTGCATTTAACATAGAAAAATGAAGCATAGCATCTTTCTTACCATCAGGGCATGTGGTCAGGTGGGAGATGGACAATCAAGAGATCATTCAAAGCACAAAAAGGTCAATCAAGTTGGCTCTAGGCAAGCCAGGAGGTCTCTCATGTCTCATACTATCTCAATTGATCTTCCAAAACCTCAAGGAAGTGAGATTCAATGGGAGATTGAAGCACTACATCCTACACTAGGCAAGAAGTCCAAAAATTGAAGGAAAACCCTCAAAAGAGATAGCTCATTGATCCAAAATCATCCTCAAATGGTATATCTCATCATCCTTTAAGAGGATACACAACATACTCTGAGGAATTTGAAATTGGAGACTGCACTTTTACCTCCTAACCAGAGGGGGCCAAAATTAGGGTTTCCATTTAAATCAGGGAATCTTTGCTTTTTTGGGCAAAACTTGATGTCATGGTATTCCATATGTCCTTAAGTGTATGTATGTGGAAAATTGCCTCTCAATTGGTTTTAGAAGTGGTTCAATTGGAAGAAAGATCAAGAATTAGAGAAATTGGGGCAAAGTCAAATAATCAGAGGAAAAAGTCAACTCTTGACTTTTTGAGGCCAAATTCATGAAATTCATGTTACATATGTCCAATGTACAAAATTTGATCAAGAAACTCCAAAGGAATCATGAAAAAATCAAGATGTAAAAAGTTGCCATTTTTGGATGAAGTAGGGTTGCTAAAAATAGCAAGTTTTGGCCATTTTGCATCAGAGTTTGAACCAAGGCCATTTAAATTTGGAGCACCAAATGAAAATTCCACTCTGCCTCAATGAAAGGCCTTGCTTTAAGCTTCAAATCCATGTGTGGAACATCTCCATTGGATAAAAATTGAGTGAGATATGATTGATCAAAGTTTGAGCAAAGTAGGTCCAAAACTAGGTCATGACCAAGATTTTCAGGGCACGCGCGCAGTCATTTTCTCAAACACTTGGTGGGCCAAATGTATTGATCGATTACTCATGATTAGAGGCTTCAAATGGAAAATCTTTCAACATCAAAGTTGTTCCTCTATGTGAGATCTTCAAAGTTGGTGTTTATCAATTTTTCATCTGATCAAAGGTTAAGGAGTTATGATGGCTCAAAGAATGGTCATTGCAACTGAAATTTGACCAGGTCACAACCAGGTCATGCCACAAGTCTGCGCACCCATGTACCAGTTTCTTTTTCCATCTGTTTGAGGTCATTTTTAGACATGTTTGAGACCTCATTCCACTTCAATTTCCAAATCAATATTGTGCTCCAATACTCCCTCTTTCCAATGAACCCAAAAACTCACCAAACTATTCATTGAGTAGAGAGAAAAACATCACCAAACCTCCCTATGTTTCACTGATACATTGATGGCTTTGCTGCATAATTTGGTTCAGACATCCATCAAACAATTCTTTCCCTTATTTGAGCACACCATGAACATCACATACACTGCTATAGCACGTGCCTTGCATGAAAATGGAAAGAGAAAACTTGCTGAGAAAGTTTTCTAATACACAACCATGCCATTCATTTCACTTTCACCTCACCATTATCCTCACCATAAGTGACCATGAGCTCTTCCACACTAAAACAAAACCTCTCCAACTCGTGTCACTAACTGTCATGACTCATTCTGTTAACTCAAACTCAGTTAACTAACTCAGTTAACTGTAGTTCTAACCATCAACCACCAGGGTCAAATCATAACCACACCTATATAAACAATTCTAACAGATTTGGAAAGGGGGATTCTGATTTTTCACTCTCACTCCAAATTGCTCTCACTTTTCTCTCAGAGTTCTCTCCACTCTCTCTCTGATTTCACACGAGTTCTTCACACGTTCTCACCTTGATCTTCATCAATTGTTCATCATCAAGCACTTCTGATCAAGAACAAGCTGAAGTAAGAGCAAGCTATCGAGAGCAGCAACTTCTCCAATTGGAATCTCAGTTCATTGTCTTCAAAATCCAAAGGTTCAGAGCATTTATTTTGCTCTTAGGAAGCTCAAGATCAATCTCTCATCTCTGGTTTTCTGTTGATTCAAGAGTTCTCCAATTTCAGGTTTCAAAATTTCTCAAACTTTAATTGCACGATTTTATCCTGTTTTGACTTGTTGATGTGTTGTTTGAGCTTATTAGAAGCTATGTGAAGCTGGCTAGTTGATAGAGCTCTTTAGGAGCTTAGAACTGAAAATTAGGGCAAATTTATCCTCTTCGATTCTCCTTATTCATGCTTGATCTATGAATTTTCTTGTTGGATTTGTGTTCCTCATGAGCTTAGCTTTCGTTTGGTATATGGCTTGTGAATTTCTGGAGAAAATGTGAGTTGCAGGTGGTGGCTGCTGGCCGGAGAAGATGACCGGAGGTCATCTCCGGCCGGTGACTTTAACTGTTAGGGTTTATGTGTGTTTTAATCCTGTCCGTTCATGTTTTCTGATCGTGTGATCCTTGTCTTGCCAGCACATTAAAAATCACATGCTCCTCACGTGTATCTTTTCTGAATTCATTTAAACATGTTGTAGTGTAGTGCATGGTAACTTGTGTGTGTCCTCACGCATGTGCATTGATCCTGATTACTTTGACCACGCATTGACCTTGACTTGATCCATTGGCTGAGAATGAGTCAATTCCTGTTGACTGAAGTGCATGCTTGCTATTGTGTTATGCGCTGAATTGGACCTTATTCAGATTGATAATTACACCCCCATGTATTGAAGCCCAATGATTTTGAACTGTCCAATTGCTATGTTCATACCCCCCTGCATTTTGCATTTATTTTTCATTTTTATTTCTTTCTACACGTTTGATTTCTAATTTTTAAAAATACCAAAACATATTGGAAAATTCTACAAAAATTCATGTGTATTCTTAAAACATTTAGGAAATTTTTCATGATTTTATTTTCTGATTTTATGACCATTTTTCCCCTGTTCCATTATTTCTTTTGAATTTCCATTTGTATGCATACTTAATGTGACATATGATTTTGTGCATTTTTGTTCTTGATCATAAAAAATGATTTTGATGCCTTTCTTTTTGCATTGTGGTCACAATATGTTGAGGTATGTTTGAGATTTATGAGATGATTTTTAAGTCTTTTTTGGATGACTTTGATGTGTTGCTTTGAGCATGAATGCATGAAGCTTCCATGAGACTTTGACCTAATTGTTGAGTGACTTTGGTTCTGATTCATTGCTTGTGGACTTGATATGTTAATGACATGTGTTTAAGGTGTTTGATTGGTGAAAGTCATAATTTTTGAAGCATGTTTGCTATTTGTTTGAAGCATGAATTAACTTGTTCATTTTGTGAATGCATGCCTCATGTTTGGTTTGCTTGATCATGAAGGCACTTGTGCCATGAGTTGTGGTTTTGTTTGAGGATGTATAGCATGTTAATTGACTTCTGATTGTGACATTTGGGTTTCATCTTTGCATGTTTGATGTTTATCTTGCACCTTAAGTCACTTGTTTCACAAGTATGAACCACATTCACATCACTTCACCTTTTCTTCTTTGCTTCTTGTTGGATTGAGATTTTGTTTGCATGATTTAGTATGCTCATTTAGGATAACATTAGGTTGTGTAAATATGAGTTACATTCTGACTTGGAAGCATGTATAGCATTCAATCTCATTTCACTTTGTTTGTCAACTTGTTTGAATTTGATTTGTTCATTATATTTTCTTACTTTACTTGTAAGTGATTGTGCTAACCATGTAGGGGCTTTGGTAAGTTTCAATTGAGTGTGGATAAGGAATCCACATTCAACTTCTATCCTTTCTCTTTTACAATTCCATGTTTTGTTAAGCACTTATGTGCTTTCTTTTAATAACTCATCACTTTCCCTTTTGAATTACAATTCATCTTCTACTTTGGAAGTGAATTGTTTAATTCTTTCTTTCTTTAGATTTTAGGTTGAAACCTCACAAACCTTTAGGATCACTCCCTTTAATCTTCAATTAGGATTGAGTCTTAGTCCATATAGGTTTTACCTTTTCTCCTCTCTTGAGTCTTTCATCTTCTCATCTCAAAGAAAATTCAAAACATATAATAAACGTAGGCATTTATTGCATTTAGGCCTTTCATATAAAGAAAAGATTATAAGGGGTCTTCTCTTGTAATCTTAGAATGTGTAGCATATAGCCCATCTTGGGTCAATGTGTTAAACATTTGATCTTGTATGAGGGACTTAAATGCAATACTTGTTGAAGGTGCAAATAATAAAAAACACTTCTTCACTTCATAATCAATAAAACACTTAATAAACACAAGTATGCTAGTGTGTTTGAACCTTGATAATTGGAATTAAGTGTGAGGGTCTTCTTCACCCTTAGTGTGCTTTCTTACCCATTCCATCTTGGAATGTGAGAAGGTACACATTCCAATGACTAAGATTCAGATACATTGTCATATGCAAACAAATGAAAAGACTCTTAAAAGACAAAAACAAACAATAACGTCTTTCCTTCGGGAATTCTTTTCTCACCTCATTCACTCTCAACGCACGAACGCGCTTCTACTCGTTCTCTTGCAAGATGGTAACGCACTCGGACCAGCGAGCCTGCAACACCTGAGCTAGAACGTAAGCCGTTCTCTAAAAAACACAAACAATCTTTCCCTAGTGAGGGGAACTACGTCGCTCTGATTCTCATGTTCCCGATGAGATACGTAGGCAGTGGGGTAGGGCCCATGCGAGCACTTCTTTTATTTTCCCTACATTTGTTTCTCTTTCTCCTTTCCTTTTTCAGTTCTTTCTCAGTATTCCTTTCTTTACACCCTTTGATCGAGACAAGCAAGCGTGGATCCCATCGGGTACGATGGACGTGAGGGGGTGCTAATACCTTCCTCTCGCGTAACCGACTCCCTTACCCACTTCTCTTGGTCGTAAGACCATGCTTTTCCTTTCTCTCAGGTTTACGCGGTGTTTCCTTTCCCTCTCTTGGGATAAATACACATTGCTGGCGACTCTGTTCGGTGCCACTTTCGCGTTTGTACTTGGATGAAAATCCCGGGAGCGACATAAGGCATCCTCAGCCTGAGGGCTATAGTTTGTACCCAGCAGAGATAAGGTTCCATGGAGATACAGTTTGGTCTTCCTAGAGACTCTCTTCCTTTCATGTGAATGTGTTGTCAGGCATGCACTATTTCTTTCTTTAGTGCCCTGTCATTTTCCCCTTCCTTGAAGAAAAGACCTTCCAGATGAACATTATGTGGAATATTCTTCATCGGGTATCTGAGTTGACGGCGAGCTAAAATTGGATGATAGTTGATTCCTCCTTTAGTTCCAATGAGGGGTACGTTAGGAAAATTTCCACATCTGTTGATGATTTCTATCCCTTCGTAAATCTTGTCGTACCAATCTATGTCAGAGTTGGTAAGCGACATAATCATTTGTGACCAACGTAGAGTACTCTTGTAATCCCAAATAGCAGCAAACTTGAGAAAGTGGGAAATAAACCATTTGTAGAGTAAAGGTACACAGCATGTGATCATTCCTCTGTTGTATAAATTCCTTAAGTGTACAGAATGATAAGAATCTGCGAGCAGGGTTGGTACTGGGTTCCCAATCAGAAATATCTTAACAACATTGGTGTCGACAAAGTTGTCGATGTTGGGAAAAAGGAATAACCTATATATGAGCAGAACAAAGACATCCTCGAAAGCGGTTATGTTTCCTATATTGGCAAAGTACATAGCTTTTTCTATCAGAAATTTAGCTGGTAAACCCTGGATTCCTCCTTTAGTGGTTATGTGAGCCCTTACTTCTGACTCGTCCAAAGAGATTGCTCTTGCAATGGTTTGATTCTTTGGAATTTCTTCCAGTCCAAAAAATGGAGCTTGATCAGTGATAGGTAAATCACTCAGGTGGGAGTACTCTTCCAGTGTTGGTGTGAGCTGATAATCTGGGAAAATGAAGCAGTGGTATATCAGATCGTAGAACTGAATCAGTGTGGACAAGATTCCTTCAATTACATTAATCTTTAACATAGACAATAGTCCTCCATGCTTAGCTCTGAAAGCCTCAAGGTTGGTAATCATCCTTGCCAACCTCCTTAAGTCCTCTAGTTTTGGAGCCTTGAAGGTGTACTTGTTGTAGCACCCCAAAATTTGCCATCCTCCTTTATAACACTAATTGGCTTATGTTTCATTTCATTTTGCATTATCATTTGTGCATATCATTGGTTCTAAGCAAAGGATCAAGGTATATTGGTTAGCTCAAGAGGAGAGTGTGTTTCTCAGAGGATCAAGCAAGAGATCATTTGTGTATAGATGAATATTATTCAAGGTATCAAGGGAAGATATGTTCTTAATATCACCTTCACTCAGGCTACAATGGTTTCTTAGGCCTCAAGGCATCCTAACATGTCCATCACCTCATCAGATGATTGATATTGGCAAGAGGTTTGAAGTGGATCACCTTCTCCTATTTGTTGATCATCAAGATAGGGTTGTGAACATCTGGGAATGTAACACTCCAATGGTTTTTCATCATCATGATACACATTTCATCCTTGTTTAAGAGGATTCACATTATACTCAGAGGAATCTAAGTCTTGAGCTTGGGTCGATTCCTCCTAACATTTGGGGCCAAAATTAGGGTTTTGCCTAAAATCAGTTTATTTCGGATTCTTAGAGCAAAAATTGATTTCATGGTATTCCATATGTCCTAAGGTGCCTAGGTATGCAAGATTGACCATCAATTTTATGCAGAGGGGTTTCAATTGATCAAGAGATTGAAAATTAGGAGAATTGGGGATAAAGTCAACTGTGCAGTGAAAAAGTCAACCCTTGACTTTTTGAGGTCAAATTCTCAATCCTCATGTCAAACATGACCAATGGACGAAATTTGATCAAGAGATGTTAAGGGAATCACAAAATAATAAAGAAGTTGAAAGTTCCATTTTTGGAAGTTAGGGTTCTTGAGAACTTTCCATTTTTGGAAAGTTTTAACCTAAATTCAGCAATCTTCCAAGCCAATTTCCATCATGATGCAAGGTTCGTCTCAAACGTTGGCAAACATGAAAGTTGTAGGCCTTGTTCCAAGCTTTCCAACCATTACTAGAAGTCCTCATTTGGATCAAAATTGACAAAGTTATGGTGTTCACAAGTTCATGATTTTTCATGTCAAATTTGCAACACTTAGAATATTTTGAGGTTTGATTTTGGACAGCTTGAAGTACCAATGTTCTACCTCAATTTTCATCACTTTCCAAACATCATTTCAACCTTTGTTGAACACCAAATTTGCTCTATGACACGCAAGCTTTCCAAAGAGTATTCATTTGCATAATTTGGATTAAAACTCATTAAGTTATGATGCTTGCAAGATTGAGGTTTCAAGTTGTGAAATCTAGTAACTTAGAAAAATTTATAGTTTTGGTGTTGGACAGTTTTGAGTGCCAATGTTCATGCTCATTTTTAAGTAACTTCCAAGCATCAATCCCACTTTTCTTCAACATGAAACTTGTTCACCCCATCCTCTACTTCATTTTTGAACTAAGTTTCTAATATTTTGGCCAAGAATTCATCAAGCTTTGCTCATGGAAAGTGGAGGTTTTCCAACTGTTTTTCTTTGCAGGATTTGATGATGATCTTGCATGATACTTTGCACAAACTTTTAACTTGCCAATTCGTGCGCATGAGGCCCATCTTACTTCACCAAAACATTGCCCAAAAGGTGCCAACATGCCTTGTACCAACCTTGCTCCATATTTAAATTCTTTGCCATAAAAAGAAAATCACTAAACTTGCATGAGAAGTTTATTCCTCCCACTCCCTCATGCTATACCATTCTGACCTCTCCTCTCTCTCTCTCTCCTTTCCACTCTCTAAGTCACAACAAAAGGACAGCCATTCTACCACACGACCCATGCCATTCCATCATCCACCATCCATTTTCAATTCTACCCAAAAATATTAACCACAACTATTAACCTCAGTAACAAGTCTTTAACCATCCCTATCCCTAGTATTTAAGTTAAAAAAAACCCTAATAGAAGGTGGTGGCTGCTCATTGTGTCAAGACTCAGACGCAAACTCTCTCTTTTTTCTCAAAATCATCTCTCTTTCGAATCTGGTTTTCAAAGTCTCCTCTTGCCATTTTCTTGTCTCCTTCATCTTTCTGGGGGTTATTGGAGCTAGAAGGAAGGATTTGGGCTAAGGTTTGAATCAAGTTTAAGAGTTGCAGAGTTACTATTTTGGAGGTAATTTTCTCTTCTCATTTTCTCTCTTTTTCCACGTGTTTTCAAGCTGTGATTCATATGTTTGGGATGTAGGGTTATGGTAGAGCATTGTTGTATGTGTGTTGTGTTTGTTTATGAAAGTTTCAGTTTGGGTGTTTAAGATTCGTGCTCGTTTTCCATGATGATAGAGTGTTTGAAAATGAAAACAAATGTCATATTTGGATTCTACATTGAAAAACGAGTGGAGTAGTGCATTAGTTTGTGTGATCTCATAAGAGTTACAGTTGCCTCCTGCCAGGTCTGCCGGAGAAGACGATCGGAGTTAGGGCTCCGGTGTGTGACTGTGTTTTGGTATTTGACCCTTTGACCTGCGTGTGTGGCATCTACGTGGATGTTAGGTGGCGATGACCTGGGTTAAGTGAAATTGTGTGTTTCATTTAGTTGTTTTTTTGTTTTTTCTGAACTTTGAGATATGTGATCTGGGCCTGCGTGTTTTTGTTTTTTCCACCCCCTTTATTTAAGCCCAAATGCGTTTAACACATAACATAGTTCATTTTGTCTTTGCTAGTTCACCCCCTTCCCTTTCATTTACTTTATTTTCTTTCTTTTTTATTTTGGTTTATTTTAAATACTTAAAACCATTTTAAAATTCACCAAAAATATGCTTCTGGTTCATTGATATGTTGACCTATTTTTCATCATTTTTATTTTATTTGCTATTTTATTTGGATTTATCTTGTGAGTGTATTTCCAATGATACCCTTCATCTAGGGTTAGGAGATTTCTTAGCTTTTGCTCATCATTTGAGGCTGATTTTTTAGCCATACTTAGGCACTCATTAGAGGTCTTTTTTATGATTGTTTGAGGTTGGTTTGATTAACTTTACGTGATTGCCTTTTGACTTTTGTTGACCCTCGATTTGTGCTTGATTCTTGTCATACTTGATCTTCTTGATTTTATTTTGGGATGCATTTATAAAATATCATTGGAATGCTTCTGGACACTCAATCTTGACATATATGACATGGCTTGGAATATTTTTTAGGATTTAATTAGGGTTTTTTTCTATTTTTCCTAAATTTTCCATTGTGGCTTGATCCTTTCTTTCACATGTATGAACCTTTACCTAGTTTGTGATCATATGGCATGTCTATGTTTGGATGAATCTTGTGATATTTTGGTGATTGATAATATACTTCCCTAGGGTGTTTTAAGCCATGGTTTCATTGTCTTGTGATCATTTTTCAATTTATGTTTGATTTGTCAACTTTGATGATGATTTGGATATAATTTTTGAACTTTCTTAACTTAGTTTTCCATGATGCCTCTTTGCATAACCCTAATGATGTGTGATGACATTTGTATGCCTTAATTAATGTGTTTGACATTCTGGTCCTCATGTTTATGGGTTCATTCCATGATCATTTCACCTCACACACATCTCATGTTTTACTTGTCTTGTGTATGGA
Organism: Lathyrus tuberosus; assembly: GCA_022829125.1. Classification (NCBI taxonomy): domain Eukaryota; kingdom Viridiplantae; phylum Streptophyta; class Magnoliopsida; order Fabales; family Fabaceae; genus Lathyrus; species Lathyrus tuberosus. The sequence continues at coordinate 3,239,334 of JALAZF010000363.1, forward strand.
TGTTTTGCCTAGTTTTGACATATGCTTTGAGTGTGATGGATGATGTTCCTTCTTTGATGATTTGAGTTTGTTATGAAATGATGTGCTTGCTTCCCTATCTTGTATCTCACTTCATTTGGTCTCATCTATCATTGTTCTATGTCTTGTTATATCTTTTATGGAATTCTAGATCACTTGAGTGTGTTTGAACACTTTGTCTTGCATGATCTTGTTTGCTTGGACATGATGATTGGTGATTACTTGGTATGAGTATGATGTTTGCCTTGTTATTTTGCTTCTTGAGTTGAACTTCCATGTTTGTTCACTTTGTTTCATCTTCTCCATCATCTCTTACTTCTTTCTCCTCCCCTAAATCTTAAGAGTTGTTTAAGTCTTAGATTTGCTTTTGCATGTCCCTTTAGGATTCCCTAGTCCGACTTAATCTTTGATTAAGCTTGGAGTAGGATAGACATTAGGGTTTAATCTATGCATGCTAACAATTAGGATAGTCCCTTTAAACCTTAACCCTAGGTCCATCATTTGTATGATAACATTAGGTAGACTTCCCTTTCATCTTGACCTTAGGGTCATTTTGTATGATAACATTAGGATTTTCAGATTCCTATTAGTGTTTTCTTTTCAACCTTTGAGTCTTCTCTTCTCATCTCAAAACAAGTCCTAGACACTTAATAAATGCAACAAACATTGTGCACCACGAGCCTTAAGTACATAGGAAATGAAGACTGAGGGGTCTCCCTTCACTCTTCTAGAGTGTTTAGCATACGTCCCATTGGGGGCGACCATGCGACGCATTCGCTCCTATGTCATAGACTTTAGTGCAATGCGAGTTTCAAACTAACTTTAATCCACTTCTGTCTAAAAGACACAAACCAAGTTCAAATCATTTTCATCCTTAGGGATTATTGGGTTTCAAATCATTTTCTGAAAAAAGCACGTTACTTCTGTTTTGTCGCAAACAGACATCGACCCTAACTGCTAGACGGGAAAATAACGTCGCTCATAAAAAACATTTACCGACCCGTAGGTCGATGTCATACCCCAAATTTTGACCACTAAGATTTCCCATCATTGTGCAAATCATCATCACAATATGGATTAACCATCATGCCTCATCAAAAGCCTCAAGGGTTGTTGAGCATTTACTACAATCAAAATTAGGGTTTCAAGCCCTCTCTGAGTGCTTAGACAAAGGATCAATCAAGGAATGACATGATCTTCAACTTGTCCAACCTCTCAATCATTCACAATGGATCAAGAGGACTCCCACTTCAAGGATTAAGCACAAGGTTGCTCCCTTCTAGGTGGATCAAGCTTCAAGATCGCCAGTGTCACCAAATTAGGGTTTTGGTCGACCAGGGCCTCCAGATGGAAATTTTCATCTGGGCATGAGCCAATGATCCAAAACATAACCTAATATACTCCATGGAACCTCATGGACCCAATCACCAAGTCAATTTTGCCTCACGGGATGCATACATCAAAAATCAGGAATTAGGGTTTCTTGACCTAATTCACCCCTAAGTTGACTTTTAGGGCAAATCATGAGCCAAGACCTCAAGAGAGGGTTTGAGGGTATCTAATGAACTATATTGATCCATTTAATGTATTAATCCAAGGAGCTTGAGCAACAAGTCTCAATTTCATCTGCACCACAGTTAGGGTTTTAAGGAAAAAGTCTACTGTAACTTTGACTTTTGACCAGGACATGCTCCCAAACCCTAGGACATACCTCAATATACCCTATAACACCCATGGAACATTTCCATCAAGTTTGATTTGGGTCAAGGACATGATTTTCTGAAGAATTGCACAGTTTGGAATTCATCTGATAAAAAGTCAACTGTGCCCAAAAGTCAACTTTGACTTTTTGAGATTTTTCACCAAAATAGATTTTTAACCCTAAAATGATGTTAATGTATGATTTGAATCATCATTCATCAAGGAAAATCAAGAAAAGTTGGATAACTTGTAAAAGGGGTAACCATAAAAACTTAGAAAATTTTCTAAGTTAAAAATAAAGTGACAAGGGTACCAACTTTGGAGGATCATAACTCCTAAACCACAAGGCCATTTTTTCTCATCCAAAGATAGATTTGTAGCCCTCATTACCCTCTACAAAAAATTCAACTAGACCTAAGTCCAATTCATTAAGGATTTTGAGTTATGGAGTGATCAAAATGGCTGAAAATTGAAAATGTCACTTTTTCCAACACTTAGTGAAATTTTCACTAAGTCCAAATCTGTCTTCACTTTTTGCCAAATGTAGGGGGATTTTTCACTTGGATTCAAAAGAGATCAAAACCAAACATGTTCAAACAGTTGTTGTATCATGTAAGGGCTTTCCAAAATGACCAAGAACATTGCCAAATTCTATTTGAGTCATGAGATATGACATTGGAAAGTTGCCTTGCTGAAATCTGTCAAAGGCAAGGCAGAATTGGCATTTTTGCTCGATTTGCCAAAATCAGCCAAATCCAAATGCTCCTATCCACTTGGACACATCTGAGGATTGAATCTAAAGGGGACAATCACTGAGCCAAGCCTCCAAAGTCCTTGGAACAAGAAAAAGCATGTTGAACCTAGAATGGCCAAAATAGGGACAAGACTTCAAATTTGGATTGGAGCATTCAATGGAAGCATCAAGGTGGCATGGACTAGCCATTCTCATCTGAAATCAGTCAAGACTTATCCAAGACCAAGGGAACCACAACCCTGTGCCCTAACCTCTAGTCAATGGCTAGAGGAGACTTGGATTTCCATTGGACAACATTGGCCAAACCTCTGCTGCAGTTGCCATTCACTATAGATCCCAAAACAAACTTGCTCTACTATAAATAAAGCTCAATTTTGTTCAGTTTGAGTACACCAAAGCCATCATACAGATGCTTTCCTCAAAACCTCTTCTTTCACCTCAAATTTGCCTTCCAAAGCAAGTAACTTTGAGTTTTTGAGCTAGAGAGCAATTGCATCACAATCAATCACATACAAACCTCATATATATCATATGTAAGTTGTGCAAACTATCACAAGTGACCTGTAATCACAAAATCACAAAGTCACCTCTCAAAACCTCAAAATAGGCTTTTTTTTGCATTTTTCAAGCCATGTCTTGATTCAGTCACTTTCCAAACCAGATAAAATCTCAAACACACTCCAAATATCATCCTTGAACTATCCCAAATGGTTCCCCCCATCTGGAACACCATTTGAGAGAGTTGCTATTTTGGTCACTTTTGACCCCTTTTGCAAGAAAGGGACTGTTTGTGTTTTTGCAGGTACCAGCTGATTCCAACCATCCTAAAAGCATCCAAGGGATCATTTGAGGTGGTTCAAGGCATAAAATCATATCTGGAGCAAGAGGGTTGGTAGATTGCAGAGAAAACTCCAAGATCCCAAAGAAGGGTAAGCCTTTCAACTTGCACTCACCAAAACATGTGTGCATTTGAAGTCCACTGAGTATGCATCTATTATACATGTTATATGTGTTGTGTTTGTGCCAATTGATCATGTAATTCATGCTTGTATCAAAGTGTAGCATAGAAAATGCAATTATAGGTCATTTTCAAAACCACTATCGGGTTTTGAGGAGGGAGTGTGATCTGAAAAAACCACCACCACCACCATTGGATTCCTTGTGAAATTCTGGCCCAGATACATATAAATTTTGTCTCAAACCATTAAGAATTGAGAAAGTTATGACCTTCACGTTTTTGAGCCAAAACTTGCCTTGGGCAAGCCAAAACCAAGTCATACCTTGTATATTTGTTGTTTCATTTCAAACAATGGATGTATCACCACCCCAGTGGTAAAGCGCGCGCCTTGTATGCTTGAGGTCATGGGTTCAAACCCCACCCATGCCATTTTGTGATTTTTCACATTTTTGCTATTTTTCCAACTATTTTCATGTTTTGTTAATTATTTGGGAAATTAATAACTCTTTCAATTTTAATTATTTTTTATTGGTTCTTTTTCCAAAAAATCACAAAAATGTTGAAATATTTTATTCCACAAAAAAAATTGAGTTTATATTATTTATTTAATATAAGTAGTATTTTTGTGAATAAATTCATTTTTATTTGTTTTTAAGCATTTTAAAATGAATATGCATCTTGACAAATCAAGGCCAAATGAGTTTTAATATCTCTTGTGATTTATACCTCATTTTTCAAACCTTAAACAAAAATCACAAGTGGTTTATTCAAACCTATTTGGTATTTTTCATTGATTTTCTTTAAATATTTACTTTTAAAGAATAAAATTAGGGTTTCTTTGATTTTTCACTCAAACAAATCATTGTCAAATACACTTGGGCCTCTAATAGAGTGTAAGACCCAATCCTTTTTTGACCAAACCTTTTGGGCCTCACTTATTGTATAAGTCCCGAGACCGTAAAAAACAAACGGCGCGATCGTCGCCTTTTCAAAATAACCCTGGGCCTACCCTCGAGTAGTAAGACCCATTTCTTTCCTTAAAATACACTTGGGCCTCTATTAGAGTGTAAGAACCAACCCCCTTTTAACCAAAACATTTTGGGCCTCACTTATTGTATAAGTCCCTCTGCGTTAAAAGAAAACCTCGGCGCGGTCGCCATTTTAAACGAAAAATCATCTGGGCCTACCCTCGTGTTATAAGCCCCACTCTTTTTTTTCTTTAAAACTTTTTGGGCCTCTTGAGAGAGTGTAAGACCCATCCCTTTGTACAGAAAACCTTTTGGGCCACAGTCACTTGTATAAGTCCCTCTATACAAATTCAAACAGTGCGCTCACTGATAAAACCCTGGGCCTCTCCTCGAGCTGTAAGCCCCAAATATTTCTTTTTCAAAGTACTTTCTCCTTTGATTTTGCATATACTATTGTTTTCAATCTTTCTTTGTTAAACAACTAACCAAACAGCATGGAAGCTCTACAACCGAGTAAGTGGTTATTGCTTTCATTTACCTCTTTCATATATATATAACTGTATTGTGGGGTTGTTTCACTGTAAGTCTTCTTTCATAAACTCATATCAACTGTGTAATAATAGTATAGATATTTCGAGTTTTCCCGACAACTACGTCTAGAACTAGGTGATGCCGTTTTCGTTTATTCGTAGAAATAAACAACTAGATCCCCAATAGGATCACCAGATACAGTCTTCTCTTCGGCTGTCCTCATTAGGAATTGTCAAGAAACTCTACTCCCCAAGATGAATGTATTCTCCGTGAATGGCATCTTTGAGTTTCTTCCAAATTCTCGAACTTTCCTGACTTTGATCTATTCTCGATGAATAGCATTGCCTTGAATTTCTCGGGGTTTGGGGACCCACGGGCTTCTTAAAAGCATCGGCCTCCTCTTGGGCATCGTACAAGGACCCACAGGCTTCCTAAAAGCAACCCCGCCTCCTCTTGGGCTTAGTACAAGGACCCTACAGCTTCTTAGTAGTATTCACAGCCTCCTCTTAGGCTTTGTATAATGATCTCTTCCTCCGGGAATGATAGCCTCCTCTTGGGCTTAGTACAAGGACCCGTCGGCTTCTTAAAAGTTTCCAGCCTCCTCTTGGGCTTCGTACAAATTGTCCCGACGACCTTCTAGAGGTATAGGAACATAACCTAGTCATCTTCATAGAACAGTCCTTTCATAGAGTCTACTACTGTTTCTCAAAGCATAGTATAAAAGATAAAACCCTAGACTTGGACAGTCTAATCTCCTTGAGTCTCAAAGACATTCTCAAGTGACCCCTTCGTTAAATAGGAAGGAAACCTGCAGACTCGGACAGTCAATACCCTTCGGATTTCCCACTTCCTTAAAGAACAGGAACAACCCGATTCCTTGAATCAAATCCTTGAGTACAGTGTTGCTCATATAAGAACTGATTTTCTCTTTCAAAATCAGTATATTGGACCTGTCACTTAACTGAAACAGTAACCCTAGCCTCTCTCTTGGGCTTTGTACAATGATTCTCCCCAGCGGAGTCAAACAACATTTAGCCTCTCTCTCGGGCTTTGTACGAGACACATAAAAGACTCCCTCATTGAGTCAATCACCCTTTTCGCCTTCATCTCGGGCTTTATACGAGATACAAAAAGGTTCTTATTGAGCCAAATAAACAATAGCCTCCATCTCGGGCTTTATACGAGATACCAAAAGACTCCATCGTCGGGTCAAAACCTTTTAGCCTCTCTCTTGGGCTTTGTACGAGACACATATTAGCCTCCTCTTAGGCTTTGTATAAGAAAACCACTGGTTGATCCAATCAACCTTTTAGCATCAAAGTTGTACCTCGTTCACAGTACACAAACATCAATAACTTCGTCCCTTTCATCTAATTACTGTAAGCGGCAAGCCTCTGGATCATCTACATCCATGCCACTGTCCCTCTTTTAGCATGAGAAATTCCTAAGGAAAGATGGCATTGCTCTAAACTGAGTTAAAGTCTTCTCCTTCAGGTTAAAACCCCTATAAAGGAAATTATGGCATTGCTAGGATCCGCGTATCCCGGTTTAAGTAATCCTCCTTTACAGTCAGTCACCCAACAGTTGTGACAAACAGACCCCTTTAGAGATGACAAATTCTCTCTAAAGTCGAGGTCCTTCAGCTTCATGTCTTGGGCTTTGAATAAGACACAAATAGACTTTTCAGCTTCACATCTTGGGCTTTGAACAAGATACAAATCACCTTTCGCTTCACGTCTTGGGCTTTGAACAAGACACCAAAAACACCAATTTCCTCCCATAGAATAGGAGGAACTACAAACGCTCTGATTTCCCTGTTTCGGTAAACGGGAATACGTAGGCATAAGATTGAAAGAAAAATTCTTAGCGAGCACAATCAACAAAAAACCCAAATCTCATATCTCCATCAATCAAAAGCAGTAATTCAAAAAGCATCAGTCCTAACATCATAATCCTTGTTCCCCGCCAAAAAACTTCTGTCTAGATAAAAACCAGTATTGGCGAAAATACAAATAACCAGTACAAAGGCCCCCCACATTGATAGCATCTGTAACCTAACAGACCGCTGTTTAAACTCAGTATGCAAAGCAGGGTTAATTGGAGACATCTATTTCCATTCCTTCATCAGCTCACAATAGGATAAAAAATGAATCGACCTGTAGTTTAAGCTCAACCGCAGAGAGCGACCAGTGCTTAAGAACCGCGTCCAAAATCGCTCGCTACAAAAAAATAGCGCCCACCGTGGGGCTTTTGAAAGTTAGATCTAGGCACGGCCTTTTTCCTTTTCACCTCTTGTGTGAAAAACCACAGATTGGGGCTTCCGCCGGGGAACCCATTTTCTGTCAGGAACTTAGGATTCATAGCTTTAGAGGTCTAGGATGTTTAGGACAAATATATATACTGCTTTTCCTAATTGCTATACATGTTTACTTTTCTGCTAATGGGAATGCATGTGATGCCGCATGTGGAAAGATTGAGTATACACTTAAGATAAGTGATGGCGACGGGGTCGACCATCAACCTTAGTGGAGGCTGACCAATGCAAACCATTCTCTCACCTAGACAATGGGCCGATTGTGAAGTCTGAGAAGCTGAGGAGCCAAACCCTTTTATAGTGCAGAAGCTATCAGAAATAGTTGTTACGCGATACTACCCTCATTTGAGGCTGGTGATCTATTCTCGGTGAATGGCACTTACTCTAAGATTGCACTACAACTCGCTGGCGGTCCGCTTGTTGTTTTGCTTTCCTGGGAGGAGCTGATGATAATGAGTACAGGTACAAAAAAACACCCTAGTATAAACCTTTGGGGATGGGTAGAGCCTTGACTTCATGACAACGACCCTTTGACCCCATGTTTTTTCTATGTTTTTGTGTGCTGCATTAATGCATTCATTTAAAAAACATTAAAACATTCAAAAAACTTCTCTTCTCTTCTAGTCTCTCTGTTTTTCAAATTAAACTAAGACTGTGATTGCAAATATCAGAGAAGAGGATTACGCTAATGGATTTCGATAGAAGGAGAACTCATAAGTACACCTTCAAGGTTCCAAAACTAGAGGATTTGAGAAGGTTGGCGAGGATGATCACAAACCCTGAGGCTTTCAGAGCCAAGCACAGAGGTCTGCTACCATTGTTAAGAGTCCATGTGATTGAGGGAATCATGGATGCGCTCATTCAGTTTTATGATCCAGTGTATCACTGTTTCACATTCCCGGATTACCAGCTCGTACCAATGCTGGAGGAGTATTCTCATCTAACTGGTCTACATATCACTGATCGAGCTCCATTTTCTGGACTGGAAGAAATTCCAAAGAATCAGACCATTGCAAGAGCAATTCATTTGGACGAGTCTGAGGTCAGGACTCACATAACTACTAAGGGTGGCATCCAATGTTTGCCAGCCCAGTTCTTGACGAAGAAAGCCCTGTATTTTGCCAGTATAGGAAACGTGACTGCTTTTGAAAGCATCTTTGTCTTGCTCACCTACGGGTTATTTTTGTTTCCCAACATCAATAACTTCGTCGATATTAACTCCATTAAGGTTTTTCTCATTGGAAACCCTGTGCCGACTTTGCTCGCAGATGCGTATCATTCTGTACACTTGGGGAATTTGTACAGTGGAGGGGAGATCACATGCTGTGTACCTCTGCTTTATAAATGGTTTATCTCTCACTTGCCCAAGTCTGCTGCTTTTTGGGATTGCAAGAGTGCCTTACGTTGGTGGCAGAAGATCATGTCTCTTACCAACTCTGATATAGATTGGTGTAATAGGATTTATGAGGGAATCAGGATCATTGACCGTTGTGGAAACTTCCCCAACGTACCCCTTATAGGAACTAAAGGAGGAATCAACTATCATCCGGTATTGGTTCGTCGTCAATTTGGATACCCAATGAGACACGTCCCACGGGGTGTTCATCTGGAAGGTCTTTTCTTCAAGGAAGGAGAAAACTACAGAGCACTAAAGATGGAAATAGTGCACGCTTGGAAACACGTTCATAAGAAAGGACGAGAGTCTCTGGGAAAACCAGATTGTGTCTCGGTGGAGCCTTATCTTCACTGGGTGCAAACTAGAGCTCTCAAGCTAAAAATTTCTTATCCTCGTTACGAAATTCTTCCGCCGAGGGAATCTGTCATGTACTTCATGACTGAGACTGAAAAACTTCAGGTTACTCTCAACAAAGTTCAATGGGAGAGGAGGTCTTGGAAGAATAAGTATCGCACCCTCGACGTAGAGTACATCAAAATACAGCAATTACTGAAAGAAAAGGATGCTCTGATTGAGATTTTAGAGCAACATGCTGTAGAGAATCAAGATGACCAAAGGAATTTGCTCGCTCCTTTCACCTGGCAAAGGAATGACAACCCGACAACGGCCCAAGAGCTCCGGTCAAAGAAAAGGAAAGTCCCAGAATCAGCACCCGATTTCTCTTCAGAGAGGACTCGGGACCCATTAGCTTAGGTTTCTGTTTCTGCACCTTGTAATCTACTGTATTTCCATTTCTATAATCCTTTGAATTCAATAAAAAGGGGTTTCCCCACCGTTTAATATTTGCAATCTAATTGTCGAAGTTTATTTTGATTGATCCAAAAAACAATTAATATAATCATTGCATTCATCATTCTCACATCACGTATTCTTCTTCCCTACGAATCTCACGTTTGTGTCTCGATTCTAGAGTCAAACTGTCTCATTCGTACAATACTCGGGCCAATCGTCAGAAAAAGATGGATGATCTTGAGGAAGAAAACAGAGAGTTGAAGGAAGAGATCGATGCTCTGAGAGAGGATATGAGAAAGATTCGTAACGACATGCAAGCCATGGCCGAAGCTCAGCTACAAAGAACTGTGATCTCAGAGATCACCTCAACGCCCATAGGGGAGAAGTATGATCCTAGGTATCAAATACCGAAAGATCGTCCTTGGGGCATGCCTGTTTACTATATCCCGGAAGGATATGTTCTGCCGATCACTGAAGATCAGGGAATCACAACAGAAGCCGCTGGGCCTGAAGGTTACAAACTTCGGGAAAGCGAAGATGCCAGGGGCATACTGAAGACTCCTGAAGGTTACAAACTTCGGGAAGCGCCAAGATTCACCGCCGTAGTCACGGTCCCACCCCCTGTGGTGCACACTGTCCCGGAAGGACAGATTCCACCAACACCTTCTGGTAAGAAGGAAACTATGTTTGACCGAATGGAGGAATTCCAGGAATAGTTCTTGGAAATGCAGAAGGAACTGCAAGCCATTCGCAGTCAGGATCTATTTGGAAAGGACGCTGCAGACCTCTGCTTGGTCCCCAATGTGAAAGTCCCACACAAATTTTAAGTGCCCGACTTTGAAAAGTACAAGGGTAACTCTTGCCCTCAAAGCCATCTGGTGATGTACACTCGGCGGATGTCAGCTCAGACGGAGAATCAGGACCTACTGATTCACTACTTCCAGCATAGTTTAACCGGTGCCGCACTCAAATGGTACATGGGTTTAAACCGTACTACGATCAGCACTTTCAGAGATCTTGGTACTGCCTTCGTCCAATAATACAAATACAATTTGGACATGGCACCCGACAGAGATCAACTCAGATCAATGTCGCAAAAGGACAGGGAAACCTTTAAGGAGTATGCTCAAAGATGGCGTGAAATTGCCGCTCAAATTTGTCCACCTCTTGAGGAAAAAGAGATGACAAAGATCTTCTTAAAGACCTTAAGCTCATTTTACTATGACCGAATGGTTCCCAGTGCACCCAGTGATTTCACCGAAATGGTCGGCATGGGTGTACGTCTTGAGGAAGCCGTCCGAGAAGGACGTTTGATAAAAGACACTGGATCGACGAGCGGTACTAAAAAATATGGTAGTGCTCTCCCTAAGAAAAAAGAGAAAGATATTGGGAATATCTTTCTCGGAAAGCAAAGGCGACGTTATCAACCGGTAGCATTTGTGGCTCCTGCTATCAATCCTGCGCCTATTCCTACGTATCAACCTCAGGTTGCACAGAGCCAACGTGATCAGCAAAGGACACAACAGCTTCTTCAGCAGGCTCGTCCTCCATATAACAACAACCGTACAACACGACCACCAGGATTTGATCCTATACCCGTAACGTACACAGAGCTGTTTCCATTACTACTAGCCAAGGGGCACATTCAGACTAAGTCCCCTCTTACAGTACCGAAAAATCCGCCTTTTTGGTTTAAGGTGGATCAGACATGCCCTTATCATCAAGGAGGTCCAGGGCATAACATAGAGACTTGCCTCAATTTCAAGTCTGACGTGCAAAAAATTGTTAGGAGCGGGGTCTAATCCTTCAAGGATACAAATCCCAATGTTCTTACGAACCCGCTGCCTCAACATGAGAAAGTTGCAGTCAATCTGATTGAGGAAGAGACTAACGACGTCTATCAAATTCATGATGTACTCTTGTTAAACACCAATCTGGTCAAGATGCATTGTAGACAGAGTGGATATGGCCATGTGCCACCTCATAACTATCATCAGTGTGATATCTGCTCTAAAAATAATCAAGGATGTTCTGTGGTGCATGCAGCTCTACAGGAACAGATGGATCTCGGATGGATCCAAGAGCACCGAGTTCGTGGAGTTAACATGGTTTACACGAATTCTAACGTCATTCAGAACCACGATATCCGTGCAATGAATGTCAAATTGGTGGCGATGCACTCAAAGCAAAGCCAGTATCATAATCTGCCACGGCACGATTACAGTTCCTGTCTGACTTGCTCGGTAAACAAACAGGGATGCTCTTTCATACAAGAGGCTCTCCAGCGTCAGATGGATCTTGGATGGATCCAAGACTACCATGATAGGAATCCCTATCAAATTAACATGGTTCAAATCTTTGATATCCGCTTGATGAATACCAACCTGGTAGAGTTACATGCTAAGCAGGTCTGACTCAGATTCTTAATATTACATAATTATCACAGCTGTAAAGCAGGTTGCGAAAACGATCGAGGTTGTACCCTTGTCCAGGAGGCACTTCAGCACTTGTTAAATCATTGGTGGATGCCAATTTATATGGATGAAGATACTCAGCAAATTAGTATCAGTAACGGGAATCCTACTCAGCGTCAGAGTCAGGATGTCCGACCAGTGGAAGCTAACCTAGTGAGGTTACATTGTATTCAAAGTGGGCGTGGCCAGGTGCCACCACATAATTACGATCGTTGTAGCGTCTGTTCGGAAAGTAACCAAGGGTGTTACCTTGTGCGAGCAGCTCTTCAGGGTCAGGTGGACCGTGGAAAAATTCGTCCATATCCGGGTTCTGGACCCACCAACTGGTCGCCAAACTACCTTGCCGATCAAGTTAAGGATGTTGTCACAATCTCTGGTCATCATAGGACCAGGGATGTTTTTGCCATCATCCCTCTACTTGATGAATCTAAGGTTCCCAACTGGGAACGGATCGAGATTACTTACGATGGTCAGAAAAATCAGAGGGCTCCCGTAATCATCTATCTACCGGGACCACTACCGTATGAATCAACTAAGGCTATCCCTTACAAATACGGTGCAACAACCATTGAGAATGGAAAGGAAACTCCATTACCCTCCGTCGTGAATATTGCGGACATTAGTCGTGTAACACGGAGTGGCAGAATCTTCAACCGAGGGGTTGGGGAACCTAACAAAGAAAAGGAACTTCAGACAGAAGCTCCCGATCCATCAGTCGGTCAATCTAGTAATCCCGACCTTTCGAAAAATAATGATGAGATGCTGAAGCTCATCCAAAGGAGTGAATACAACATTGTTGATCAGCTGTTACAAACTCCTTCAAAGATCTCGGTGTTATCACTGTTACTCAATTCAGAAGCCCACAGGGAGGCTCTATAGAAAGTCTTGGAGCAAGCCTTTGTGGAACAGGATGTAACAATCAGACAGTTCGATAGTATTGTCTCTAACATCACTTCCTGCAATAATTTGGGATTTAGTGATGAGGAATTACCCGAAGAGGGTCGCCGTCATAACATGGCGCTCAATATCACAGTTAACTGCCAGGACGATGCTTTAACCAGCGTATTGGTAGACACAGGGTCAGCCCTAAATGTTATGCCGAAGTCTACTTTGATGCAGTTATCATTCAAAGGCCCTCCGATGAGAATCAGCGAGGTCGTCGTCAAAGCATTCGACGGATCCAGAAAAACGGTTATCGGCGAAGTTGATCTTCCCATAACTATTGGTCCTCACACTTTCCAAGTCTCTTTCCAGGTCATGGACATCCGGGCAACGTACAGTTGTCTATTAGGAAGACCTTGGATACATCAGGCTGGAGCGGTCACCTCGACCCTCCACCAAAAGCTAAAGTTCATTCAGAACGGTCAACTTGTCACAGTTTGTGGGGAATAAGCCTTGCTTGTAAGCAACTTATCATCATCTACTGGTATAGAACCTGAGGAGGTTATTGGAATGCAGTTCCAAGCACTATCGGTAAGCAAGAACAATCATTTCAAAGGAGGAACCTCGATTTCTTCATACAACGATGCTATCAAAGCGGTCGAGAGTACCGATACAACCGGATGGGGACAGCTTGTCATTCCTATTAACAATAAAACAAAGAAATGTCTTGGTTTTTCTGCAACCTATACCCAGACAGCTGCCAACGATGAAAGTCTTCATCCCCTTCAAAACTTCTTCCACAGTGGAGGTTTCCTTCACCCAGTATCTCAAGCGGTACATGCTATCAATGAGAAAGATCCCTCTGACACGGATGAAGAATGGAAGTCCTATCTTAACGAGGACAGTTATATGTCTCAAGAAGAGGTGCCTATGCCTTTTTGCTTTCCTACAGAAAGTCCGAGATTTATACCAATATCAGATGTCGAAATGATATATGGAGATTGTGATCCGGAAGGATGTCGTGCTCCTCCGAACTCATTAGAGAAAGACACTCTAATGAAATACCACTTTGACTACAACTACTATGGCCCAATGGATGGTCTGCCAATGTGGCAGCCTTATCCAGGAAACCTGGGGCAAGAAAGTCAGCCGAATGATGAAAATCAGCTGACCGTCATTGAACAGAATACCTGTGTCCCCACCATGTCATGGGATCAACACTCAGGTCATCCTGAAGCTACTCAACATGAAGATGAATTTGCAACGTTTGCAGGACTTAAATTCATCAACTATGCTTTTCCTGAGGTCAACGTCATCGAGAGAGATGACTCCTCCAGTTCCAAAGAAGTTTGGGACACTCTGGGAGAACCAAGTGGAAAATACGACTATATGGTCAAATACACTGCGCCCGAAAGCTCTCGTATCAGGTTCGAAGACATCCAGCCAACTGGATGGGGAGATACATCTGAGAGCACAAATGCTCTGCAAAATGCAACTGAGGAATTCTCCTACGACAACTCTGCCTGGGAGACAGATTCTAATGATCCTGCTCCACCAGAAATCAGTGTTATTTCTGAAGACAAATCAAGGAAGGTGCCAGACTTTGTGATTCACCGAGGAGTTCGCCGCCAGTGGGTTGCTGTCGATGTTCTGAAGGCCGTTCACCAGTCAAAGTAATTGCCATCTTTTAACCTTTCACCCTGCCCAGGTGAAACGGATGTTTTGATAGGGCTCGCTTTCTGTAAATTTCCCTCTTCGCTTTGCCCGAAGCGACAGAGTTTTGTTTTATAAGGCTGTAGTTTCAAGATTCGACTTGTTCATTAATAAAATAACGTCGTTCTGTAATTTCCGCATTAATTGCTGTTTTCTCTTTTTGCTTTTTCAGAAAATGGTAATCCTAAAAAACAAATAATAAAAACAAGCAGTAATAGAATAAATACACTGCACACACTTGCATTTTCCTCTATCTCTTCTAAACACGAATCATCACGTCATGCAGATTGCTTGTTTTAAACCCAGTTGAAACATATGATCCGACGCCTTCGCCCAACTTTGAGTTCCCGGTATTCGAGGCTGAAGAAGAAAATGACAACGAAATTCCAGAAGAGATCTCCCAACTACTCAGACAAGAGGAAAGGTCCATTGAACCTCATAAAGAGCCGTTGGAAATGGTAAACTTGGGTTCAGAGCAAGAGAGAAAAGAAATCAGGATTGGGGCACTGCTCAGTCCAACTGCCAGAGAGAGTTTGATAAAGCTTCTCAAAGAATTCCCTGATGTATTCGCTTGGTCCTATCAGGATATGCCAGGGTTGGATACCAGCATCGTGGAACATCAGTTACCGTTAAGATCGGAATGTCCTTCAGTAAAGCAAAGGTTGAGACGAACTCACTCGGACATGGCCATCAAAATCAAAGAGGAGGTACATAAACAGATTGACGCGGGTTTCCTCGCTACATCAGAATATCCTCAATGGTTAGCCAACATTGTACCTGTTCCCAAAAAGGACGGAAAGGTCAGAATGTGTATTGATTACAGAGATCTGAACAAGGCAATTCCAAAGGACGAATTTCCTTTACCACACATTGACATGCTGGTTGACAGTACAGCAAAGTTCAAAGTTTTCTCCTTCATGGATGGATTCTCGGGCTATAACCAGATCAAAATGGCGCCGAAAGACATGGAGAAAACTTCGTTCATTACCCCGTGGGGTACCTTTTGTTACAAGGTAATGTCGTTCGGTTTGAAAAATGTCGGGGCAACCTATCAAAGGGCCATGACTACTCTGTTTCATGACATGATACACAAAGAAATCGAGGTATATGTCGATGACATGATTGCAAAATCAAAAACAGAGAGTGAGCACGTTGAACATCTGTCCAAATTGTTCGAACGTTTAAGAAAGTTCAAACTCCGCTTGAATCCCAACAAGTGCACCTTCGGTGTCCGTTCAGGGAAACTATTAGGGTTCATCGTCAGCCAGAAAGGAATTAAGGTTGATCCTGACAAGGTCAAGGCCATTCAAGAAATGCCTTCTCCGAAAACTGAAAAACAAGTCAGAGGATTCTTGGGACGTTTGAACTACATTTTCAGATTCATATTCCTCATGACTAGCACTTGTGCACCGATTTTCAAGTTACTTAAAAAGAACCAAGACTGCGTTTGGACAGAAGATTGCCAAACCGCCTTCGACAGTATTAAGGAATATCTGTTGAATCCTCTGATTCTATCACCTCCAGTGGAAGGAAGACCACTGATCATCTACCTCACAGTCTTGGAAGACTCAATGGGGTGTGTACTTGGCCAACAAGACGAAACCAAACGGAAAGAGTCTGCCATTTACTATCTAAGCAAGAAATTCACCGACTGTGAAACTCGATACACGATGCTCGAGAAAACTTGTTGTGCTTTGGCTTGGGCAGCCAGATGTCTTCGCCAATACATGATTCGTCACACTACTTGGTTAATCTCCGAAATGGATCCAATTAAGTATGTTTTTGAAAAACCTGCTCTTACGGGAAGGATTGCCCGTTGGCAGATGCTGTTATCAGAATATGACATAGAGTACCACGCTCAGAAAGTCATTAAAGGAAGTATTTTAGCCGATCATTTGGCTCATCAACCGATTGACGATCAAGAATCAATCGGGTTTGACTTCCCAGACGAAGATGTCATGTATCTAAAAATGAAAGATTGCGATGAATCGCTACCCAGTGAAGGGCTAGAACCAGGTTCCCAAAGGGGACTAATCTTTGACGGAGCAGTCAATCATTATGGAAATGGAATTGGGGCAATCATTGTTACCCCTCAGGGTACCCATATTCCTTTCATTGCCAGACTTACGTTCAAATGTACGAACAATGAGGCCGAATACGAAGCTTGTATTATGGGTCTCGAGGAAGCGATTGATTTAAGGATCAAAAACTTGGACGTATACGGCGACTCAGCCCTAGTTATCAATCAGATAAAAGGAGATTGGAACACATACCAATCAGGATTGATTCCTTACAAAGACTACGCGAGAAGGTAGCTACCTTTCTTCGACAGAGTTGAGTTTCATCACATCCCTCGTGAGGAGAATCACATGGCTGATGCATTAGCCACTATCTCTTCCATGATTAGTGTAGGTAAATGGAATGACATACCTAAGATTGACATAATGCGCCTTGAAAGGCCCGCTTACATCTTTACGATTGAAGCAGTCATAGACGACAAACCTTGGTATCACGATATCAAATGCTTCCTTCAGAAACAAGAGTACCCACCTGGGGCACTAAGAAAAGATAGAAAGACCCTCAGAAGATTGGCTGGAAACTTCTTCCTGAGCGGTGACACTCTCTATAAGAGAAATTTTGACATGGTTTTGCTCCGATGCGTCGACAGACCAGAAGCAGACATGCTTATGAAAGAAATTCATGAAGGATCCTTTGGCACTCATGCCAATGGACACGCAATGGCGAGAAAAATTCTCAGAGCAGGGTATTACTGGTTGACCATGGAATCCGACTGCTACAAGTACATGAGGAGGTGTCACAAGTGTCAGATATACTCCGACAAAATTCATGTACCGCCATCACATCTCAAAGTTCTCTCTTCCCCATGGCTATTCTCGATATGGGGAATCGACATGATTGGCATGATTGAGCCCAAGGCTTCAAACGGACATCGGTTCATCTTAGTAACCATTGACTACTTCACCAAGTGGGTCGAAGCAGCGTCGTACGCCAATGTGACCCGACAAGTGGTGGTCCGATTTATCAAAAACAATATCATTTGCCGTTATGGTGTTCCAAGCGAGATCATTACTGATAATGGATCTAACTTGAACAATGAGATGATGAAAGAGTTGTGCGCAGAGTTCAAGATCGAACACCATAACTCATCTCCCTACCGACCCAAGATGACCGGAGCGGTAGAAGCGGCTAACAAGAACATCAAGAAGATCGTTCAAAAGATGGTTGTAACCTACAAAGACTGGCACGACATGCTACCCTTTGCTCTTCACGGTTATCGCACATCTGTCCGCACTTCAACAGGGGCTACCCCTTTCTCTCTAGTGTATGGCATGGAAGCAGTGCTCCCCATAGAAGTAGAGATCCCGTCAATCCGAGTATTGATGGAAGCTAAGCTTACAGAAGCTGAATGGTGTCAAAGTCGACACGACTAACTGAATCTGATCGAGGAGAAGCGAATCACGGCACTATGCCATGGTCAGTTGTATCAACAGAGAATGAAGAAGGCGTTTGACAAAAAGGTCCGACCTCGTGTCTTCAGAAAAGGAGACCTTGTGCTCAAGAAGATACAATCATTTCTCACTGATTCTCGGGGCAAATGGACTTCGAATTATGACGGCCCCTATGTGGTCACGAAAGCTTTCTCAGGCGGCGCCTTGAGACTTGCAACCATGGACGGAGAGGAATTTGCCTACCCCACGAATGTTGATGTAGTCAAGCAATACTTCGCCTAAAAAAAACGTCTCGGTGGATTGAAAACTCGAAAGGGCGGTCCAGGCAAAAGTTAGAGACATGAAAAAAAAAACAAAAAATCATCCCGATGGATTGGAAATCTCATAGTACAATCCAGGCAAAAATTAGGGATAATGGCAAGTAACTACGTTCAACAGAGGCAAGTCCCTCAGCAGCAGCAACAATTACATCGTCCATCGGAGGAAAACTCCAGTCAAGGTCATCTTCGACAGAAGCTCAGGATGTCCCGAATTCAAAGTTGGTAGAAGGACAGTGGTCATTATGTTTCAACGTAGCCCTTTTCCCTGTAAATTACCATTTTCAAACTTTGTATATACTCTTTGGAATCACGCGTTTGGCTGATCTCCATCTTATCAATAAAATTTGAGCCCTTGTGCTTTTGTTTGTACTCCTTATTTGTTTTAGCTTTACAGAATGACGTTTTTAACATGATTAACGATTCTTGAAATAAAACAAAAATGAATTTACTTGTTAAAACTTTTTCTGCTTTTTAATAAGAGATGGCAATTTCTTTTGACTGTTAAACATCGAAAGAACATCAATCGCGTCTCCAAAGGTGTTCGAACCTCAAAGTGCAGAATCAAAGTACTCCTTCTAGGCCCAGTACGCCTGAATGAAGGGATCAACTGTGTCAGAGACCTTGTTTCGTCTGACACACCTCGGCCGAGTTCTTATCTCCTAAGCCCGATCGACGATATTCCCCGCATGGACTATCTCTCCTAAGCAAGGTGGAATTGCTATCTTGAACCAGCGATATCTCTACACGCCCCGCGATGGCCGAGTATCCAGTCATGTTCATCTTTTAGTTTGTATGTCGCGTCAGTTTTGTCAGCATATACATATATACATCATGCATTATTGATTTGCATTCACATTTCATATTGCATCACCATCACTCTAGTCGGTCTTGTCCCCTAGTGATAACAGTCCTCTCAATCGAGTTGTCAGTTCTTGCCTAGTCAGGAAATGCTGCGTTTGGACAATCTCGCTTCTAGTGTATCTCTGGATGAGAGTCGGCACTCGACCACTTTGATAACTTGAACCTCTGAAAGACCAGAGAACATTCAATAAGCATCACTCTTCGCCATTGAAGATGATATCCTTGCTTTCCCAGATTAAGGAAAATCCCTAGAGAAAGCCTCATAATCAGAGATTCGACAGTACAACAGTTTTTCTCCGAAAAACCCGTTGATAAAAAGGTCATCGGCACCTTAATTTGGATCACATCATATGGCATTTCTCCGGGAAGATCCCGAAAAAAGTATGATGTAAGACCCCAAGCGGAAACAGTCTCTCAAGAGACTCGTTTTCCCCAGTAGAAACAAATGGCGTCTCCAACAGAGAAGTTTGTGCAACTCTACAACTCAGACGACTGGGTTCCCCAGCAAGTCTGACATCAAAACATTTTCTACTCAAATGGCATCTCCCCAGGAAAATTCGGCGAGAAGTTTGAGGAAAACCACTACGAATAGCGTCCCTTATCAATAAAGCTTATTGACAAAAGAAACTAAGACCAGTTCCTTGGTAGGAAACCAGGATCGAGGGGAAGTTTAAATCAGTAACTGAGACCAGTTCCTTGGTAGGAAACCAGGATCGAGGGGAAGTTCATCTCAAAATAAACTGAGACCAGTTCCTTGGTAGGAAACCAGGATCGAGGGGAAGTTGACAAAAGAAACTAAGACCAGTTCCTTGGTAGGAAACAAGGATCGAGGGGAGGTTTATTTCAGGAGAAAACTGAGACCAGCTTCTTGGCTGAAGACCAGGATCGAGGGGAGGTTTCCCTTTTCTAAGCATCATCGCTTAGCTAAAGAGGATGAATGCGTAAGCTACCATTCATAACCACCATCAAAATTTCGGGTATTCCGATATTTAATCCTCTTGCACCCCGAATGCTCGAATACTTTCGTTATTCACACCTTCGGGTCCAAGAAGATTAAATATGGGCATCTGCCATACCCCAAATTTTGACCACTAAGATTTCCCATCATTGTGCAAATCATCATCACAATATGGATGAACCATCATGCCTCATCAAAAGCCTCAAGGGTTGTTGAGCATTTACTACAATCAAAATTAGGGTTTCAAGCCCTCTTTGAGTGCTTAGACAAAGGATCAATCAAGGAATGACATGATCTTCAACTTGTCTAACCTCTCAAGCATTCACAATGGATCAAGAGGACTCACACTTCAAGGATTAAGCACAAGGTTGCTCCCTTCTAGGTGGATCAAGCTTCAAGATCGCCAGTGTCACCAAATTAGGGTTTTGGTCGACCAGGGCCTCCAGATGGAAATTTTCATCTGGGCATGAGCCAATGATCCAAAACATAACCTAATATACTCCATGGAACCTCATGGACCCAATCACCAAGTCAATTTTGCCTCACGGGATGCATACATCAAAAATCAGGAATTAGGGTTTCTTGACCTAATTCACCCCTAAGTTGACTTTTAGGGCAAATCATGAGCCAAGACCTCAAGAGAGGGTTTGAGGGTATCTAATGAACTATATTGATCCATTTGGAACAATGGATTAATCCAAGGAGCTTGAGCAACAAGTCTCAATTTCATCTGCACCACAGTTAGGGTTTTAAGGAAAAAGTCAACTGTACTTTGACTTTTGACCAGGACATGCTCCCAAACCCTAGGACATACCTCAATATACCCTATAACACCCATGGAACATGTTCATCAAGTTTGATTTGGGTCAAGGACATGATTTCCTGAAGAATTGCACAGTTTGGAATTCATCTGATAAAAAGTCAACTGTGCCCAAAAGTCAACTTTGACTTTATGAGATTTTTCACCAAAATAGATTTTTAACCCTAAAATGATGTTAATGTATGATTTGAATCATCATTCATCAAGGAAAATCAAGAAAAGTTGGATAACTTGTAAAAGGGGTAACCATAAAAACTTAGAAAATTTTCTAAGTTTAAAATAAAGTGACAAGGGTACCAACTTTGGAGGATCATAACTCCTAAACCACAAGGCCATTTTTTCTCATCCAAAGATGGATTTGTAGCCCTCATTACCCTCTACAAAAACTTCAACTAGACCTAAGTCCAATTCATTAAGGATTTTGAGTTATGGAGTGATCAATATGGCTGAAAATTGAAAATGTCACTTTTTCCAATACTTAGTGAAATTTTCACTAAGTCCAAATCTGTCTTCACTTTTTGCCAAATGTAGGGAGATTTTTCACTTGGATTCAAAAGATATCAAAACCAAACATGTTTAAACAGTTGTTGTATCATGTAAGGGCTTTCCAAAATGACCAAGAACATTGCCAAATTCCATTTGAGTCATGAGATATGACATCGGAAAGTTGCCTTGCTGAAATCTATCAAAGGCAAGGCAGAATTGGCATTTTTGCTCGATTTGCCAAAATCAGCCAAATCCAAATGCTCCTATCCACTTGGACACATCTGAGGATTGAATCAAAAGGGGATAATCACTGAGCCAAGCCTCCAAAGTCCTTGGAACAAGAAAAAGCATGTTGAACCTAGAATGGCCAAAATAGGGACAAGACTTCAAATTTGGATTGGAGCATTCAATGGAAGCATCAAGGTGGCATGGACTGAGCCATTCTCAT
Organism: Lathyrus tuberosus; assembly: GCA_022829125.1. Taxonomy (NCBI): domain Eukaryota; kingdom Viridiplantae; phylum Streptophyta; class Magnoliopsida; order Fabales; family Fabaceae; genus Lathyrus; species Lathyrus tuberosus. Next base: position 3,261,198 of record JALAZF010000363.1, read on the forward strand.
ATGAAATCAGTTAAGACTTATCCAAGACCAAAGGAACCACAGCCCTGTGCCCTAACCTCTAGTCAATGGCTAAAGGAGACTTGGATTTCCATTGGACAACATTGGCCAAACCTCTGCTGCAGTTGCCATTCACTGTAGATCCCAAAACATACTTGCTCTACTATAAATAGAGCTCAATTGTGTTCAGTTTGAGTACACCAAAGCCATCAAACAGATGCTTTCCTCAAAACCTCTTCTTTCACCTCAAATTTGCCTTCCAAAGCAAGTAACTTTGAGTTTTTGAGCTAGAGAGAAATTCCATCACAATCAATCACACACACACCTCATATATATCATATGTAAGCTGTGCAAACTATCACAAGTGACCTGTAATCACAAAATCACAAAGTCACCTCTCAAAACCTCAAAATAGGCTTTTTTTTGCATTTTTCAAGCCATGTCTTGATTCAGTCACTTTCCAAACCAGATAAAACCTCAAACACACTCCAAATATCATCCTTGAACTATCCCAAATGGTTCCCCCCATCTGGAACACCATTTGAGAGAGTTGTTATTTTGGTCACTTTTGACCCCTTTTGCAAGAAAGGGACTGTTTGTATTTTTGCAGGTACCAGCTGATTCCAACCATCCTAAAAGCATCCAAGGGATCATTTGAGGTGGTTCAAGGCATAAAATCATATCTGGAGCAAGAGGGTTGGTAGATTGCAGAGAAAACTCCAAAATCCCAAAGAAAGGTAAGCCTCTCAACTTGCACTCACCAAAACATGTGTGCATTTGAAGTCCACTGAGTATGCGTCTATTATACATGTCATATGTGTTGTGTTTGTGCCAATTGATCATGTAATTCATGCCTGTATCAAAGTGTAGCATAGAAAATGCAATTATAGGTCATTTTCAAAACCACTATCGGGTTTTGAGGAGGGAGTGTGATCTGAAAAAACCACCACCACCATTGGATTCCTTGTGAAATTCTGGCCCAGATACATATAAATTTTATCCCAAACCATTAAGAATTGAGAAAGTTATGACCTTCACGTTTTTGAGCCAAAACTTGCCTTGTGCAAGCCAAAACCAAGTCATACCTTGTATATTTGTTGTTTCATTTCAAACAATGGATGTATCACCACCCCAGTGGTAAAGCGCGCGCCTTGTATGCTTGAGGTCATGGGTTCAAACCCCACCCATGCCATTTTGTGATTTTTCACATTTTTGCTATTTTTTCAACTATTTTCATGTCTTGTTAATTATTTGGGAAATTAATAACTCTTTCAATTTTAATTATTTTTTATTGGTTCTTTTTGCAAAAAATCACAAAAATGTTGAAATATTTTATTCCACAAAAAAAATTGAGTTTATATTATTTATTTAATATAATTAGTATTTTTGTGAATAAATTCATTTTTATTTGTTTTTAAGCATTTTAAAATGAATATTCATCTTGACAAATCAAGGCCAAATGAGTTTTAATATCTCTTGTGATTTATACCTCATTTTTCAAACCTTAAACAAAAATCACAAGTGGTTTATTCAAACCTATTTGGTATTTTTCATTGATTTTCTTTAAATATTTACTTTTAAAGAATAAAATTAGGGTTTCTTTGATTTTTCACTCAAACAAATCATTGTCAAATACACTTGGGCCTCTAATAGAGTGTAAGACCCAATCCTTTTTTGACCAAACGTTTTGGGCCTCACTTATTGTATAAGTCCCGAGACCGTCAAAAACAAACGGCGCGATCGTCGCCTTTTCAAAATAACCCTGGGCCTACCCTCGAGTAGTAAGACCCATTTCTTTCCTTAAAATACACTTGGGCCTCTATTAGAGTGTAAGACCCAATCCCCTTTTAACCAAAACATTTTGGGCCTCACTTATTGTATAAGTCCCTCTGCGTTAAAAGAAAACCTCGGCGCGATCGCCATTTTAAACGAAAAATCATCTGGGCCTACCCTCGTGTTATAAGCCCCACTCTTTTTTTTCTTTAAAACTTTTTGGGCCTCTTGAGAGAGTGTAAGACCAATCCCTTTGTACAGAAAACCTTTTGGGCCACAGTCACTTGTATAAGTCCCTCTGTACAATTTCAAACAGTGCGCTCACTGATAAAACCCTGGGCCTCTCCTCGAGCTGTAAGCCCTAAATCTTTCTTTTTCAAAGCACTTTCTCCTTTGATTTTGAATATACTGTTGTTTTCAATCTTTCTTTGTTGAACAACTAACCAAACAGCATGGAAGCTCTACAACCGAGTAAGTGGTTATTGCTTTCATTTACCGCTTTCATATATATATAACTGTATTGTGGGGCTGTTTCACTGTAAGTCTTCTTTCATAAACTCATATCAACTGTGTAATAATAGTATTGATATTTCGAGTTTCCCCGGCAACTACGTATAGAACTAGGTGACGCTGTTTTCGTTTATTCGTAGAGATAGACAACTAGATCCCCAATAGGATCACCAGATACAGTCTTCTCTTCGGCTGTCCTCATTAGGAATTATCAAGAAACTCTACTCCCCAAGATGAATGTATTCTCCGTGAATGGCATCTTTGAGTTTCTTCCAAATTCTCGAACTTTCCTGACTTTGATCTATTCTCGGTGAATAGCATTGCCTTGAATTTCTCGGGGTTTGGGGACCCACGGGCTTCTTAAAAGCGTCGGCCTCCTCTTGGGCATCGTACAAGGACCCACAGGCTTCCTAAAAGCAACCCCGCCTCCTCTTGGGCTTAGTACAAGGACCCTACAGCTTCTTAGAAGTATTCACAGCCTCCTCTTAGGCTTTGTATAATGATCTCTTCCTCCGGGAATGATAGCCTCCTCTTGGGCTTAGTACAAGGACCCGTCGGCTTCTTAAAAGTTTCCAGCCTCCTCTTGGGCTTCGTACAAATTGTCCCGACGACCTTCTAGAGGTATAGGAACAGAACCTAGTCATCTTCATAGAACAGTCCTTTCATAGAGTCTACTACTGTTTCTCAAAGCATAGTACAAAAGACAAAACCCTAGACTTGGACAGTCTAATCTCCTTGAGTCTCAAAGACATTCTCAACTGACCCCTTCGTTAAATAGGAAGGAAACCCACAGACTAGGACAGTCAATACCCTTCGGATTTCCTGCTTCCTTAAAGAACAGGAACAACCCGGATCCTTGAATCAAATCCTTGAGTACAGTGTTGCTCATATAAGAACTGATTTTCTCTTTCAAAATCAGTATACTGGACCTGTCACTTAACTGAAACAGTAACCCTAGCCTCTCTCTTGGGCTTTGTACAATGATTCTCCCCAGCGGAGTCAAACAACGTTTAGCCTCTCTCTCGGGCTTTGTACGAGACACATAAAAGACTCCCTCGTTGAGTCAATCACCCCTTTCGCCTTCATCTCGGGCTTTATACAAGATACAAAAAGGTTCTTATTGAGCCAAATAAACAATAGCCTCCATCTCGGGCTTTATACGAGATACCAAAAGACTCCATCGTCGGGTCAAAACCTTTTAGCCTCTCTCTTGGGCTTTGTACGAGACACATATTAGCCTCCTCTTAGGCTTTGTATAAGAAAACCACTGGTTGATCCAATCAACCTTTTAGCATCAAAGTTGTGCCTCGTTCACAGTACACAAACATCAATAACTCCGTCCCTTTCATCTAATTGCTGTAAGCGGCAAGCCTCTGGATCATCTACATCCATGCCAATGTCCCTCTTTTAGCATGAGAAATTCCTAAGGAAAGATGGCATTGCTCTAAACTGAGTTAAAGTCTTCTCCTTCAGGTTAAAACCCCTATAAAGGAAATTATGGCATTGCTAGGATCCGCGTATCCCGGTTAAAGTAATCCTCCTTTACAGTCAGTCACCCAACAGTTGTGACAAACAGACCCCTTTAGAGATGACAAATTCTCTCTAAAGTCGAGGTCCTTCAGCTTCACGTCTTGGGCTTTGAACAAGATACAAATAGACTTTTCAGCTTCACATCTTGGGCTTTAAACAAGATACAAATCACCTTTCGCTTCACGTCTTGGGCTTTGAACAAGACACCAAAAACACCAATTTCCTCCCATAGAATAGGAGGAACTACGAACGCTCTGATTTCCCTGTTTCGGTAAACGGGAATACGTAGGCATAAGATTGAAAGAAAAAATCTTAGCGAGCACAATCAACAAAAAACCCAAATCCCATGTCTCCATCAATCAAAAGCAGTAATTCAAAAAGCATCAGTCCTAACATCCTAATCCTTGTTCCCCGCCAGAAAACTTCTGTCTAGATAAAAACCAGTATTGGCGAAAATACAAATAACCAGTACAAAGGCCCCCACATTGATAGCATCCGTAACCTAACAGACCGCTGTTTAAACTCAGTATGCAAAGCAGGGTTAATTGTAGACATCTATTTCCCTTCCTTCATCAGCTCACAACAGGATAAAAAATGAATCGACCTGTAGTTTAAGCTCAACCGCAGAGAGCGACCAGCGCTTAAGAACCGCGTCCAAAATCGCTCGCTACAGTCGAACTACGACATTCTGACTTCCTCTCTCTCATCCGATTGAGGATACGTAAGCACAAGACGACGATGTCTTGGCGAGCAACATCCCCCTTCAGTGCGTAGTCAGTCGAACTACATCGACTCTAATTCTTCGTTCGTCCACGAAGATACGTAGGCATAGGATTGCGATAATTCTTGCGAGTCCATTTTTTCCCTTTCCCTTTACGTTTAGCAGTAGGCTTTAGATAACTCACCCTTTGATTAGACAACAAGCGTGGATCCCATTGAGTACGATCGACGCGTGGGGGTGCTAATACCTTCCCCTCGCGTAACCGACTCCCGAACCCGGACTATGGTTGCGATGACCACGTCTTCTCCCTTTTTGAGGTTTCTTGGATCGTTTCCTTTCCCTGCGTTAGGATAAATAACGTTCGGTGGCGACTCTTCTGTTCTGTTTACGCCGGTTGTTTTTCGCAGTTGCGACAACTGGCGACTCTGCTGGGGAAAAAATATGGTTCCCTATACGAGTCAATCCTAGTGCTTGCCTGTTCTTCTCTTTGGGTGTTTATCTTTGTGCATTATTTGTTGTACTTTATTGTATTTTACCGCATTTATCGCATTTGATTATTATTATCATATTGCTCTGCTGCTATTGTGCTGTTGAGTGGGTTGGTTCCATGAGAGATAAGCCCAATATCCAGGCTTGAGTATATACCTAGGATTAGAGTGGAAAGTAGTGTGACTTGTGTGGCGTCTGGCCAGACTTAGTATACACGAAAATTCCACATCCAGCCGAGTTTTTCTTTGGTGATGTTCTATCCTGCGCGTTGGGGCAGACGATAGAATGTAACCTAGAGAGCTGTCGACTCTGGCGACCTTTCCCGAGAACTCAATTAAGGAACTTTCCTCAAGAGGTAATAATGGCAGACCAGAAATGGCAAACCCATTATGCTTCTTGATCCGAGGACCCGAGGCTGGGAACTTGTTATAGGATGATCTTTTTTAGGGGAATTAGTTGAGGACTCCTCGATTGGTTATGATGCCAAACCAGAAATGGTGAACGTATCATCATTTCTCGACCTGAGAGCCCGTGACGCTGAGGATTCTCGGTTTTTTTAGAACCCACGTGTGAGAATGGGCGGGTGTTTACAGGTTTGCAGGTAACTTTGACCTTCAACCAACCCGGTATTCTGGTTTTCTTATTAGTTTGGACTTATCATCTCGATATACTGGTTTTCTGATTGGTCCGTTATTCTGGATTTTTGGGTTTCTGGTATTCTGGTCAGAGTGGAATATGGGTCTTATTCAGTTAATAGTACAACAACAATACAGAGCTTTATGGATACCTTGATCCCATGTGTGCATCTGCATCATCATTTTGCATTTTAACATGTTTGTTTATTTGTAGGGTTTGCATCCTATCCTTGATTCCGTTTTCGAAGATTGTCGGAGATGAATACTGAAAAGAAGAAGAATATCGTAGTGTACAAATTCCCGCAGCTTGCTTTGGACTCTGTTCTCAAGTTGATGGCTATGGCAGATCCTAGTGTTTTAGCAGACTACGGGAAAGAATATGGAAAGATTCTAAATTTTGTCCGCAACATCACTGATTATGAGTTTATGGCTCTACACACTCTGGTACAATTCTATGACCCTCCGCTGCGTTGTTTCTTATTTCCTGATTATGTTCTGGTCCCGACATTGGAGGAGTTCGCTCTTATTTTGGGTATCTCTATCAAGGAGGAAACACCTTTCTTTTATTCTGAGGAAGTTCCTAATCTAGGAAAGGTCGCTGCTGCTCTACACTTGGATCAGTGTCTTTTGGAAAATAACGTTTCCAGTAAAGGAGGATGTAAAGGATTTCATATGAAGTTCTTGGTTGGTCAAGCTGACATATATGCTAAAGCTAGGAGCTGACAGTATTCAATGCAATCTTGGCCCTGTGTGTTTATGGGATTGTTTTATTTCCAAATGTGAAAGAATTTGTTGATATGCGTGCTGTCAGGATATTCATCATGAAGAATCTGATACCTACTTTGCTTGGAGATCTGTACCACTCGTTGCATTATAAGAATGAAAAGAGGAGAGGAGGGCCCATCTCTTGTTATGCACCAATTTTCTACAAGTGGTATACTGATCGTCTTCCTAAGTCTGGGGAATTTGTGGATACTCGAGGGATGTTAGAATGGTCCAAAAGGCTGATGGGTCTAAGAGCAGATAATCTGGTTTGGGTCAATCGTGATTTGTTGGGAAAAGAGGTCATCATCCATTGTGGAAATTTCCCGAACCTGCCTCTGATAGGACGAAAAGGGGAATCAATTACAAGCCTATTCTTGCTGTCAGGCAATTCGGGTACGCCTTGAAAGAACCACCAAAGGAGGAGGACGTTCGGGAATCCCTATTTTTAAGTGGGGAAGTCAACCCGGATTTGTTGAAGGAAGCCGTAAATGCATGGGAAGATGTTCATAAGAAAGGGAAAGCTTCTTTTGGTAAGAGAAATTGCAGAACATTTCCTCCATATGAAAAGAGGGTATGGAAGAGAGTAGAGAATGAGCTTCAGCCTTTCTCCATAGAGCCACCTTCGTACCCGCTGATGATTGAACAGCCCACTACGATTGAGATGGAGAAATATAAAAAGCTGTAGGCTGAGAAAGAAAAGATGCGTAAAGAAAATGATGACTTGAAGAGTGAGACCAATCTGTTGAAACATGATCGAAACGAAGCTGTCTACACTGCTAAGGTGAAGATGGAACTTCTGGCCAAGAGGGAGAAAGAGTTAGCTGAAGATATCACATCCAGGCAACGGGTAGGCCAAGATTTGAAAAGCGCTAATAGCCTGCTTAAGTCCAAGAAGGAGGAGCTGACTAGAGCCTTAGTTAGCATTCAAAAGTTTGATGATCATTGAAACACCGCAATGGCTGCTAACAAGCAAAAGGAGGACAAGTTTCTAGATCAGATAGAGGGGTTGAATTTGAAGCTTAGAAAGAAAGAGGGAGAAATCAGAACGGAGATATTTCAGAGGAAAATACTTGAATATCGACTTAAGGAAGCCTTATCAGCCATAAAAGAGCTTAAGATTCGAGCAAAAGTGAAGAAACCAAGAGGTGAGAGTCCTAAACTGGAAGATGTTTTTGATGAAGACGTCTGGGAAGAGCGATTTCAGTACTTGGAAGAAGTCTTGCACAAGCGTGATTTTCTTATTCAAGAATTGATCGAGAGGCGGAAACATCCCAATACAGAAAAGCTCTTCAAAGAGGTGCAAGCTTGGTGTGAGGAGCGAGGAAATTGAAAAAGGCTGACCATGGTGGACTTTGATGACATGCCTTAGTTTATCTTGTATTTGATCACCGCCAGGCTTGTTGGTTGGGATCCCTGGTTATTGTATTCAGACATCTTTCTTTATTTTGGGTTGTATTTATCGACAGATGATTGTTCTTCGGCTTTGTAATATATGAGCAGATATTGTTGGTATTCCGTTCCGTCTTGATGCTTATTATTAAACTGGAATCAAGGGGTGGATCGCCCTGTAAATACTCAAACATGTCATTTGCATTTACATTTTCATACTCATGTGCATAACAGATGTTTCTGTTGTTTCCTTATCTCTACCTGATGTTTTGTAGCAGGATTGCTGAATTTCGCACTCACTGCCACGCTACTCATAATAATTAATGAAGAGTCATGGATCAGGTTCAAGCTGAGCTCCAAGAAGTCCGCAACCGCATGAATCAGCCCTTGATAGCACGGGTTCATGAAGAAGGAATTGTCCACGGAGGTATTCCGACTCCTGTTGTTCCTCCAGGCGGAGGTGGTAATGGTGGTGTCTATGTTGGTCCTCCGGGCAGAGGTATTCATATCCCTAACTTTGTTATTCCTCCGGGTGGAGGAGCAGCTGTTGAGATCCCTGCAGTGGTTGGAGGTGGTAATAGTGTGTGTGCAGTGTATGGCGTTGGGGGCCATCACTGGATGGAAGATCAGCAAGATGTTGTTTTCTCCATGCAAGGTGGAGATGCTGGCCACCAGTTTAATGCTAACAGAAGGTTCAAAATGATTGAGGAAAAGATGAAGGCTTACGAGAATTAGAACTCGTTGGGTCTGGATATCAATGATTTGGGATTGGTTACTGGTGTGAAGGTCCCTCCTATGTTCCAGGTGCCTACCTTTGAAAAATATAATGGAGTTACATGCCCTAAGACTCATTTTAGGGCCTATTACAGGAAGATGTCTGCCTACTCGGAGGACGAGAAGCTGTTAATGCATTTCTTCTAAGATAGCATGGCTGGGGCATCCCTGGAGTGGTACATGCAGCTTGAATAGAGTCGTATCCGTAGTTGTCGCGAGTTGGTTGAAGTATTTGTTAGGCATTATCAATATAACACAGATATGGCTCCTAACCGCATGCAATTAACGAGCCTGTCACAAAAGAACAACGAAAGTTTCAAAGAGTACGCCCAGAGGTGGCGTGAGATGGCTGCCAGGGTTCAACCTTCCATGGTGGAGAGGGAGTTGATTGATATGTTCATGGCCACTCTTCCGGGTCCTTACTACGAAAGATTGGTAGGTTGTTTATCTGTTGGGTTCTCAGATTTGGTTCTAGCTGGTGAAAGAGTGGAGAGCGGAATTAAATTGGGAAAAATATTGACCAACGACGGATCCTCATCTAGAGGAGGTAAGAAACCATATGCTGGGAATTATAAGAAGAAAGAAGGGGATGCAAGTTCTGTTTCATCTTATTGTGGTAAGGGAAAAGCTTATCAGAATCATATCCAACAGGTTGTTACAATGGCTATTCCGGCCGCACCGCAGCAACAAAACGCCGCTCCACGCAGATATCAAGATAGGCCTAAGCAAGACAGGCATTTTCAGGCGCCACCCATGCCTTACTCTTAATTGTTGCAACATCTGTTACAGTTACAGTTGGTTCAGAAGAGGACTTTGGCCCCTCTTATCGGCAATCCTCCATCCGGTTATGACGCCAATGCCCGTTGCGAGTTCCATTCTGGAGCGTCAGGGCATCATATTGACAACTGTAAGGCATTCAAGCACAAGGTCTAAGATTTGCTTGATTCAAAAGCCATAAACTTCACCAATGATACTCCGAATGTTATCCAGAACGATGCCAAATCATGGTGGACCGAGGGTTAATGTTGTGGAAGATGGGGGCTTTTGGATTTAATAATGGATGAAAATGAGTTGAAAACTCCTTTGTCGATGGTTAAAGAAAGATTGTTGAAAGGGGGAGTCTTCTCCGGCTGCCTAGATGGTTGTCCAGAATGTTTGCTACAATCTGAGGGTTGTGTTTTGCTAAAGTCAAGTATCCAGAAGTTGATCAATGATGGGCGGTGTAACACCCCAATTTTAGTAATTAATTATTTATATTAATTAATTGAGTGATTTTATAAATTAATTGATTCATGTGATTTATTTAATTTATTGAAATTATTTGATTTAAATAAATTACTTGATTTAGTGAATTTATATGAAATATTTGATTTATTGAATTTATATGAACTATTTTATTTATATAAATTAATTAATTTATTTGAGTTATTTGGATTAATTGATTTATTTGACTTATTTGAAAATAATTGATTTATTTAATTTATATGATTTAATTGATTAAATTGAAATGTGTGATTTATTGAATTATTTGAAAATAATTGAATTGTTGGATTTATCTAGTTATTTATTTTAATTAGATTATTGGTATTAAGTAAACTATTTAATTTATTCTATTTGATAGAATTCTATAGAATTACTAGAAATTGGTTGAGCTTAATGTGGAGTGTTAATATTAAGTGTAATGGGTTGAGTTAAGTCCACTTGGTTAGAACAAGTTAGGATTTTAGAGAAATAAAGTTAGTAAGGAAAATTGGAAAAGAGAAAGAGTAGAAGAGAAGAAGAGAAAGAGAGAAGAGGAGAGAAACTCAAGAACAAAGGATAAATTCATCAAGAAAATCTAAGATAACGGTGGGTTTTCACTCATTATTGGAGTTATTGGGTGATGATTATTGGGGGGAGATAGGGTTAGATGAAAATCCCCAAAAAATTTCTATGAGATTTAAATTATTAGGTTCAATGTTAATTTCTGAAATATATTAATTTTGTGTCTTTTAAAATTGATTATTAGTATATTATAGAGACCCGTTAACATTTATAGTGTGAGAATTGTATTTATGAAATTGTGAAAACCCCGTTCATAACAGTAGCGCAGGAACATGTATAGGATGTTTAATGCTAAGTAGCTATTATTATCCTGATAGGTTATATGTGAATATTAGTGTGGGCCATTTGGCTCAGTAGGAACGATTGTATTTTCAAAGCGGGTAAATGTTGTATAGATGATATTATTTGGACGGCGAAATTTTTGGCTTGGAAATGGGGTAATTGTTGGGAGATTCCGTATTCAAACTCTACTTTTCTTGACTACTGTATGAAACCTTTTTAGTTAGTCGAGCAGTGTTGGTGGGAAATTTTTCTTCCCTTTTTGTAAGGATTAGAATACTCCTAATATTCTCTTTTATATCAATGGCCTCTATAAAAAGAAATATTAATTATTTACTAATTGGCAAGATATGCCCGTATGTAAGTAATACTGATGTAATTAATCAAATGGAAATATAACCTTCCCATAGAGCTGCGCAGCAGCGTCCTTTCCTGTAAGGAGTACTTATGTGGACTACTCCCTTTTCTAAAAATCCTAATTTGTCTTAATCAAGTAGGCTTAACACAAAGAAGACAGCACCTAGACCAATAAAATGAACACCAAGTAAGGATTTTAGATCTTGTATTCAATAAGTTGCCTCTGCTATTTCATTTAAGTTTGTTGTGGTGTTCATTTTATTGGTCTAGGTGCTGTCTTCTTTGTAATTTGTGGTGTATTGCGTCGGTTTGCAGGAGGTTCTTGTGATAGACATTAGTTCTGCTATGGTTTGCTGGTGTTGCAGATTGTAATACAACTACCACTGTCATTTTTCTAGTGTGGCATACCTTATGCCTTTTTAATAAAATTTTGCTTTTAAAAAAAAAAATGAGAAACAAGGTGGCCCATGTACCAAGTGAATCATCAATTGATGATTCACTTCCATACCTTAATAAATGATGCAGGGCGCTGCTAGTGTATGTTTAGGATATTTATATATGAAGGATCCACTTCTTTGAAAGTTAATATGTCCATAAATTTGTACTTATCTACTAGTAATAATCTATGAGACATGATAATGATTCTTAATAATAATAAGGCTTATTTAGTCTTGAAGTCCTTTAACTTAATTTCATATTTCAATTTGGTCCCTTACGTAATAAACGTTACATATAAGTCCCTTATCAATTGTTCCGTTAACTAATTTGATCCATTCCGTTAAGTTTGCATTGAAAACGTTAAGTAAGCTGATGTGGCATGCCAGCATGGCAAAAGACAAAATAGTGAGTCAGCCGTTTAGTTAAAGGACTAAATTTAAATCTTATAGATAATTAAGAGATCAGACAAAGACATCAACCAAAGTACTATTAAAGTGATCAGACAAATTTTTATCACATTTTACCAGACCATAACATGTTATTTGCCATACCAGAATTTCAAATCAATAGAATATTGAATTTATTGACATTAAACTATAATTTTGCTACATTCTTTATTAAAACAAAAAGCATTAAGCTAAAATGGAGAACTTATATTGAATAATGAACCAAATATTTCTCTTTAAATTGATACAAATTCAGATACAAATGACTCATTTTCACCAACATGAAACAACAATTACTTTGATTCATGTTAATAGCCCCCACTGAAATTCTGAACTTGAAATCCAACCACAATCAGATGTGCACCTATACTTGAAATTCTGAATTGTCCCTTAAAAATTCCCAACTTTCAAATAAGGTCATTTTATAATGTTGGGATAAATGACCTTTAAATAACGGATTGGATCCATATGATAAACCATAAGGTTTGTTTGAAGTATTACAGTTATATTCATATACTCCATTTCAGCAAATTCGTTTTCTCCTTTGTTTCTATTAGAGTTCCTCACGATTGAAGCTGTTACACCAACTGTGAAAGAGTCCCACATAAAATAGCTCGTATAAAAATTACTCCCATTTTGTCTTCGTTTTCTCCTTTGTTTCTATTTGAATTCTGAACTTCATACACTCCTATTTTGTAAGCCAATAAAGATGCAACAAGATTTTCATCACTATAGTTTCCAATAAAAATGCAGCAATTCCACGAGAAACATCCTCTTGAAAAAGTAGAAAAAGTTGAGCGACATCAAGAAGCTGATACTGAACAGCACCAGAACAAGCCTAACAAATCGAACAATTAAACCAAAAATAGATCGGAAAAAAAAAATCAGAACATGAGTTGAAGAACTGAATTGATTCAAGGGAAATCTCATATCGAAAAAATCAAACCTTTTCAATTTTGGTGAGATTGAGTTGAAGAAGTGAATTGATTCAAGAGATAATCTCAGATCTACAGAAGAAGTAAGCAGCATCCATGATTTTGATGTTGGTAGCCATTTTCTTCCCTGATTCACTTAGTGTGTGTGACGGCTAGGGTTTTTTGGAAGAGGAAAGAAACTTGCTTCTTATAATATAACAAAATATTCCATTTTAATTAAAAATTATTTCCATGTCAGCTAAATTAGTGCCAGCTAGAGTTTCACGTTTGTCCAATTTAACGGATTTTGACAAAATTTAACGGAAATGACTAATATGACTAACGGAATTTGAATTAAGGGACTTAAGAGAAACGTTTATTAAATAAGGGACGAAAGTGAAGCCTAAAATTAAGTTAAAGGACTAAAGGATGTATTAAGCCTAATAATAATTAATGTAGTAAGTCTTAGGGATGAAATGTAGCGCAGGTCTTTAGGTATGTTACTAACCTGTAGCATAAGAATAGAATATGGAATAATGAAACCTTATTATATATTAATTATTTACTTAAATATTACTACTCTATCTCATATTATAAACAAAAATTATTTTTTAGATACATTGAATAACTAATATATCTGACCTATATATAGACTAAATACATTAATTATTCAATGTATCTAAAAATTAATTTTTACGTATAATATGGAACGGAGGGTGTAATTATTTATTTAAATATTAATTACTTACTAAATATTGATTATTTAAGTTAATTACTAATTATTTATTTAATTACTGATTATTTAGTAAATACTGAATATTTATTAAATATTAATTATTTATTTAAATATTAATTATTTATTTAGATAATGTTTATTTATTTCAATATTAAATTGTTTATTGATAAATGGAACTTTATTAAATAGTACATCTTTATTTAAAATATTGAATCATTTATTTATTATTAAATTATTTATTGAATATTAATTATTTATTTGAATATTAATTTTTTTTTGGTTATTTATTTAAATAATAATTAATTATTTAAATATTGACTATTTATCAAAATATTAATTAATTTATTAATTAATGAATATCTAGATTAAATATTAAAAATTTAGTGAACCTTAAATAATTACTAAATATTTATTAAATATTCGCAATTGGAAATATATATATAGTTATTAGGATTATATAAATCATGTCGCCTTTAATCGGTCGGTTACGGTCGGTTTCGGGTCAAAAACTTAAATTCGACGTAAATTACGGTTTCATTTTTATGACCCAATTTCGACTGATAAAATTTTGGTTTTCATCGGATTCGGTTAAGTCGGTTTGGCGGTTAAGTCGGATCGATTTAGTCGGTTTAATATTTATTAGAAAAAAATTATAAAAATGATTTTTTTTAATTTTTGTATAAAAAATATTAAATTTTAGGATAAAACTATTTTTTTAATAAAAATTATTATTACGAAATAATATTTTTAATATTATTTGACATTAATTTTGATCATTATCATACTTTAACCGATAAACTAAATAATATACAAAATTTTATATTACATATCTTGTATTTTTTGGAGTATATAATGCAATTATCAATTTATAAAAATGATAGTATCCTGCAACATTATGAATCTCATTTTTATAGTGAGTTATTCATATAGTAATAAAAATAAATAAAAAATATATTAATTAAGTTCGGTCGGTTTTGATTTTCGTCGGATCCAAAATTAGCATCCGAGCGCGATCGAAACAACCCTATAATATCAAAATTAAGCAACCGAATTAATCTGACACCCGACCCCCTGATCTATTTGCACAAAAAAACAACGGATCGGTCGGTTTCAATCGGTTCAAATTGTCCACCCCTAGTGAATACTACTCACATGGCCCAACCTTTACGTTAATATTAGGGGTGGACAAATTTGAACCGACCGATTGAAACCGACCGACCCGTTGTCTTTTTTGTGCAAATGGATCGGGTCGGGTCGAGTGTCGGGTTGATTCGGTTGCTTAATTTAGATATTATAGGGTTGCTTCGGTCGGGTTCGGATGCTAATTTTGGATCCGACGAAAACCAAAACCGACCGAACTTAATTAATATATTTTTTATTTATTTTTATTACTATATGAATGACTCATTATAAAAATGAAATTTATAATGTTGCAGGATACTATCATTTTTATAAATTGATGATTGCATTGTATACTCCCAAAAATACAAGATATATAATATAAATTTTGGTATATTTTTTAGTTTATGATAATGATCAAAATTAATGTCAAATAGTATTAAAAATATTATTCCGTAATAATAATTTTTATTAAAAAAATAGTTTTATTCTAAAAATTTAATATATTTTATACAAAAATTTAAAAAATTATTTTTATAAATTTTTTTTAATAAATATTAAACCGACTAAACCGATCCGACTTAACCGCCAAACCGATTTAACCGAATCCGACGAAAACCAAAATTTTATCGGTCGAAATTGAGCCATAAAAATGAAACAGTGGTTTACGTCGGATTTAAGTTTTAGAAACCGACCGTAACCGACCGATTGTCCACCCCTAATTAATAACATGAAGAAGTGGTATGCTGCTAGAGACTTGTATCAACCGGTCAATTCTTCATTTAAGTGAAGAGAAAAACAAAAGCCTGCGCATGCCAACGGGAGGACGACACGTGTTGTCTCCCTCCTCCCACCATGGAGCAAACGTAAAACCCCATGGAAGTGAAGAAATATGCAGCAACACTAATGAAACTTCAAGAATTAAAAAAATGGAGAATTTGTGTGGTGCAATAGTGGTGGTTACAGCTCCCAAAAAATGCATACAGAAGGGAGATCTTGTTGTGGAGATGAAGATGGTGAAGGAAGAATGGAAAAAGCTCCAAAAATGGCTTGGATTCACAAGCTTCAAGAATTTGCTTCAATGGAGTTTTCTCTCACTTTTGATCTAATTTTGTGCACAATGATTCTCTCTTACTCTCTCTAACTGAATTTGTTAGGAGTTAGCTACTTATATACATGTGGTTAAAAGGAATATGGTTAGTGAGTTTGGTTGATGGTTGGAACTTTGGTTAAGAGAAAGTTGTGAAAAATGGAAAAAAAAATGGGGTGTTAAAGGTGCACACGGGTTTGGTTCATTTGGTGGGTTATGATGATGCATCATGGTCATATTATGATGAGAAGATGATAATGGATGGTAATGACAAGGAGAGAACAACAACAACTTGTTATTTAATTTTCACTTTTCTCATGCATGGTATATTTGGCATGGTGCATGTATGTGGAAATATTGCATGGCTTTAAATGGAAATAGTGAGCACATGTTATAACATGCACGGCAAGGGTTTTGGTTTGCATTATAATGAAGGGAATGAAGTTACATGGTTCATGCAAGAGTTCTTGAAATTTCCCCATGGATGATTTTTTGTGACTTTGGAAGGATAGATCTCATTGAATTTTGATTCAAATCATGTGATTCTTGTGCTCATTTTGATGAGGACCTTTGATACTACAACTTCCATGTTTAAGGCAAGTGGATTTGAGGCTTACAACATAGTGAAATATTGGCCTGAATCATGCTACACACAAGCTGAAAAAAACCTGAAATTTTTCTAAGTTATTTTCATGGTTAGACAACTTGAATAGCTCATTTTCCAACAATCATAACTTTTGATCTAGACATCCAAATGCGGCATTCTTTATATGGTTGGAAAGGTGAGAGATCATACTACAACTTTCATGTTTGAGGAAACTTGAAATGAAGCTTGTAGCATGGATAAAAATGACCATAAATTTGTTTGCATGGCATGCAAAACTTTCCCAAAATGGAAAGTTCTAAGACCCTTGTTTTTTCCAAAAATGGCAACTTTCCATAATTCTTGGTTTTTCATGATTCCTTTGATATTTCTTGACCAAATTCCATTTAAGGACCATATTTGACATGATGAACATGAGTTTGACCCAAAAATCAAGAGTTGACTTTTCCCTTGATCAGCTGACTTTTTCTTAATTTGTTCGATTTTCAACCATCTGACCAATTGAAATCCTTCTGAATGAAATTGTGAATCAAATGGGATGTCTTGGCCTTGAGGAGCCTCATTCTCTTTGCCTTGATCAATTCATACCCTGGAAACCTCTGATCGCATGCCTTGGGAAAACCAATGATGCATGTGTAATGTTTATGACCTAAATGTGTATGAAAGATGAAACATAAGCCACTTATTGGGAATAAATAAGAGGGCAAATTTTGGGGTGTTACACTCCCGAACTAAGAAGCTTTGAGTTCCTCATTGTACCCGAGGATACGTAGGAGATAGACCCCCAATCTCATCAAGCACCCTAATAAAAGCCTTTTTGTGACTTTTTTTCTTTTTTCCCTTTTGTAGTTTTATTATTCTAAGAAAACAAATTACATTAGCTAACATTCAATCGCTAGTCTAACTAAAAGGTTCCCGTTGAGTACAACAGATGTGAGAGGTGCTAATACCTTTCCCTTGCACAATCGACTCTCGAACCTAAATTTGGTTGCGACGACCATATTTTATTTCTTTCAAGGGTTTTATCGATATTTTTTCTTTCCTATTTTTTTTGAATAAATAAAGTTCGGTGGTGACTCTGTTCGATATCAGTTTTCTGTGAGTGCGTGAATGCCCCGTGAAGGATCGTATTTCTTGAGATGTGATAGCGTGATTAAGAGAAATTTGGTCGCAAAAAGAGTTTTGTTCAAAATGAATAACTACTTCTCAGTCTTATCTCATGGAACACATGGAAGACATTCAATAGCGAGAAGCATGCAAACATCTACGCGACAAAGTCTAAAGAGACGAACGTTATGAAACAGTTATATTACACTTGTATAAATAGGAGTTCTAGTGTTAGGATTTGGGTGTGTTCATTTGATTTCACAACAAAAAACTCAAAACTATTCAAAGTACTCAGCGTAGAGAGAAACGATTTTACTAAGAAAAAGTATAAATCTTGAAACACCATTTCTATTCAAATGCAAAGCTTTTTACTTAATTATACTTTCTGTACAAATCTGTTTTTATTCTTGTTTTAGTTTCATTGTCACATTACATTTAATTTTCAAATTTCTACCTTTTGACATTGTCGCAAACACTTACATTTCCAAACAATACACATTTTACATTACTTTTTCTCAAAAATTTCGACCAAGTCGAAATACTTCACTTTTGCACACAAAACTATAAGAAAGCTTTTAGCATTATGTCCTAGGATTATATGGCCGATCCTATAAGTAATATTCAATAAGAGATCAGTGCTTGTTTACCAACTTTCATAGTACACAACAAGTTGTATGGATTTTAGAAAAACTATTTATGGATATGTGGTCTCTATGTTTGGCACAACAATCAGTTGGAAAGCAACACTTTAGAAGGTTGTTTCCTTATCAACCACTAAAGCGGAGTATATTTCCCTCGCCGAAGCTATGAAAGAAGCATTGTGGCTTGAAGTTTTTTCTAAGGAGATGAGAATTCAGGGTCAAGTTATTACTATTAAATGTGATAGTCAAAGTACAATACACCTGTCGAAGCATTCAACCTATCATGAGCGAACCTAGCACATCAATGTGAGGCTGCATTTTGTCATAGAGATAATTGAGCATGGAGAAGGCCAAGTATTGAAGGTCTCGATTGATGACAATGTTGCTGATATGATCACCAAGACATTGTCGGGTAACAAATTCTTCTACCGTATACAATTGATGAAGCTGCATGATGAAAGCTACTTTGTTCCTTATTAGTGTACAATTTGTTCTTAGGTGGAGATTTGTAATATTTGGATCGAACTCTATCCTCGACAAGGTTAGCTTCATGGTTCGATAAGTAGTCGAAGATGTGCATGCCGTAGTCAAAGTACATTCTTTCATGCAGAAATATGTTAGCTTGTTGTTTAAGTTAGCATGTTGAATTAAGCTAGCATGTTGGCCCAATTGTTTAGTATTTTAGTTGAAAGCTAGAGTTTAGTTTACTTATAAATAACATACTAGTTTTCACTTCTCCCCCAATATATGATAATCGTAATCAGAGGGAGAAAGTTGTGTGGTTGAGACTCAATTGTAAACATTATTCCCTAATGTGTAATTGAATCAAGAATCTAGTTTTTAACCACTTTGAGTGTTCTTTCTCTTATCTCATCTCTTCTCTTTTACTTTGTGGTTTTCTTGTTAATCAAGAAACCGATCATACCTTGTTTTTTTAGACATCCTTTCACAATAAGACATAAATAATGTCGGTGAGCGATACGTGATAATATTGTTTAGTAACTATGTAATATCCCATATTCCCTTAAATGCTTAATTAGGTGTAAGTTGAGATCAATTGAGTTCCTATGTACTCCATCTCTTGTCAGTTAGAACAATTGGACCTCCTAAGTGTTCTAAATGCTATTAGTTGGGACCAATAGACTAACTAGTGAACTCTGAAGAGAGAGCAGTTTTTAATAAAAGAGACACACTAATACTAATAAGCAAGTGAGGAGACATTTTGGTAACATTAATAATTGGTCAATTGGTATTACATGACAAAATATCAATTAGAGTATTTTGTATCATTATATAATATAATATTATACGTGTATTATATATTTATAAGGGGATGAGAAAGAAGAAAAGAAGAAAGCTAGTAAGAAAAGAGGAAAAGAGAAAGGAGAAGAAAAAGAGGAACTCGTAGAAAGAAGAAGCTATGGATTCATCCTCATCATCAACTCCATCTCATTTTCTTCATCTCCAATGTGAGTTCCATTAGATAGTGTAGCCTTTAGGGGGAAAATATTAGAGCATTGGTGGGTTAGGGTTTTGTGTTGAAATTGAATTGATGTTATTTTCATGTTGTAATTGATGAATTGCATGCTTAATAATGTTATAACATGACAATTGGGTATTTTGATGATGTGTGAAAATGTGGGTTTGGGATTTTTTCCATGTTTACCTTCAATTTGCGTTTTGCAAATTCTGAGTTTCGCTTGAGTTGTCTGGCGAGCTCTAGAGAGCTCGATGAGAGATGAATTCTATCACCATCGTCGGGCGAGCTTTTGCAAGCTTTGGCAACTTGTTTTATTCTAGCGTTGTCGGGCGAGCCTTGGCGAACGGAAAGCAAGCTACCCCACTGATGTCTCGTCGGACGACAATGATGCCTTTTTTATTCTGTCTGTACCTCACTGATATCTTTCCGGGCGACCATGACAGGGTGTAGATTTTATCGTTTCTTGTTTTCCTTATAACTTGAGAACCGTAACTCGGATTGAGGTACAGTTGGAAGCGTTGGAAAGCTATTCCAATGCTCCACGTGATAAAATGTAGAACTATAGATATATGTTATTGATTGATATCATAGTTATGAATTTAATTGAATGTGGAATAATATGTAAACGAGTGAAGATGAACACCTAGCATTTTGGTGAACACCATGAGAATTTGTTTGATTTTTGGTGAGGAACCTTTGTTCCAAAAGTTCTATTTGGTGAGGAACCTTTGTTCCAAAATTCCTATTTGGTGTCGAGCTTTGCTCCGAAAGTCCTATTTATTGTGAGATCATGAATCAATCAAGAATGCTTGGTAGAGGATAGTGATGACTATACGCCTTAAGTGAATTATTTACGTGGAGTCTATTTGACTTGTTTATGTTACTATACGTGTTGCATGTATGATGTATGTGTGGATTGGATGTTTTGATTGTGAGATAACATGCTTAAAACATTATGAAGATTGTAATATCCCAAAATTTGCCCTCTTATTTATTGCTTTATAACAGTGGTTTATGCTTCACATTCATCTGCATTTTCCTGTAGGTCATAATTCATAATCATTAATTTCATGGGGCTCATAAGACGTAGGATCAAAGCGTCTTTCTTGTGATTTCCGATTTTCCCTATCTCAAGGCATCAAGGTTATCTCATTCAAGTTTTCTCAACAGTATGAGGTGCTATGGATTAGAAATTCCGTCAACTGAGGATCATTGGGTACCAGGGCAGTCTTCCATAGCTCCATCCTAATCATTCATGTTCAAGGGTTCAAAGTGTGGATTCTCCGTTGAGCACTAAAGTCGTGTTGTTGTGGATTCATACTGTGATCAAGGCCATTATTGATAGTTGCTAATTGAGTACAAGCTTGCTTTGGAGTTGAAGTTTGATGTGATTTGAATGTGCTAAGATTGATTATTTGGATTACTTGGAATTCAATATACAAGTCCCTCTTTTATCCATTTCAATTCATTACTCATTTTTCCCACATTTTAAACTTTTTTCAACCCACATTCATATTCAAAACTAATTCAAATCCACATCCATTATCCAATTCATGATCAATTATCCATCTCCTTAAACCATACCTAATTCAAATTCCAAGTTCCATTTCAAACTTGAACCATGTTAAACCATTTCTCTATCAAATCCCTATATCCAACTTCATTTAATTCTTTTTTGGCACTGAAGTTTTCTGCATTACTTGTTAACTGATAGTTCATATAGAAGTACGAAATGTACAAAAGAATATTTTATTCTTTTCCAAGACTGAGTTATCAAAAATTGCATGGAATGGATAAATAAATAACCTACTTGAAACGTAAACCTGGGATATTTTTAAGACCCATCTTGCCAAGGACAAGCTTCGGAATAGCCGAGGGACTACAAAGCCTATGCATCGGCTAAACTCATTTGCAAGCTACACTAACCTATACTTATCTTTCCCCACTTTCTTGTTAGAGTTGTATCGCCAAGCTCAATGCCATATACTTATCTTCGGAAGTGCTGTTTTTACTGCTTATGGTATGGCGTTATGGCTCACGCGGCTGAAATATGTCCTGGTGATGCTGTTGCAAATATGTATCATGAATTCCGGGAGGAGGCTCGTGATCGTACACGCTTACGTAATGCGTATTTTGAGCAGGCATGGCAAGCTTACCGGATTGGCAACAAAGCTAAAAGACTGGAGGCAACAGAAAAATTGAGAAAAAGAAGATGTGCAGAAAATTCATTACACCAGTAGGAAAATTCAGGGAGAAAAGGATAACTTCATTCACACAAAACTCTAATAGACCCATAAAAAAAAGGCACCAGAAAATAATAATAATAAAAGCTCAGTTTCATAGCAGCTAACAAGGATTTGATAACAGATACCATTTCACTCCTAACCACTCTAACTGTATCCTAACCAACTAACAGAAACCTCTTCCTTCAATCTCTCTTCATCTTCGCCATAACCATCTTCTCTCTCCCATCTTCCTTCTCTCTCACGCCTCAATTCATCGCTCATCACCGCCACCATCGCATCCTCACTCTTCCTCTACCTTCAACCTTTACCTTCCAAGAATCAGCACCAAGTTAGAACGAAAATCCTGAACAATTTCGATCCGCAACTGCATCATTATCTTCTTCGAACGGTTTCAACAACAAGCTTATACACCTTCGGAACCTGCAAATTGGATCAAGAACGAGCGACAATCATTCAGTTCCAGAATGCATCAACATCAAACAACCACAACAATGACGCGGAATCGCGAGAAGCAAGAAGAATCGCACACCAGCATTAGTTCATCCATTCAAAGCAAAACCTGCGTCCAAGAATCGACACACACGCATCAACAATCTTCAAATCTCAGAATCACAACACTACTCAACGCGATTTCATATTCAACAACAAATCGCACACAAGAATTATAAGAAGAAGAAAGTTCAGAATCGATTATAAGAACAGGAATCGGAGATCGGAGAGGAAAAGGAGTAATATCACCTGGATCTTGTGTAGAGACCGCCGTCGAAGAGGAAGATGCATCGCGACCGAGAGTCTTGTTGTTCCGGCGGCGCAGTTGATTTGAGAGGAGAAGATTGAGCTCGTCGTGTTCTTGTTCGGATGAAAATGATGAAGCGTTGATAGAAAGAATGTGGGAGAGCAAATAGAGAACAAGCTGATGAGAAAACACGTTGTTGATTCTTTTTTCTTCCTTCAATATTTTAGGTCAAACTTGGATAAAGGTGTTAGACTACAAAAGTTGAATGGTGGATCGGGCTTAGAAGCCTGCACCATGGAAGTGTTATCTGCACAACTTCATCGCTAATACACCCCGCCCAAACATGGATCAAAGGCCATTGGGCCAGACTGATTCTATTCACACCACTGGATTCACTCTATGCATCTCCTCTGTTTCTCTATTCTTTTTAATTTAATTTGTGATTAATTGATGATTTTTTTCGTGGTGACGATTGTGATTTCGTTTCTGTTGATTGATACCTTGATTAGTCTCTTGACAATTCTAATGGGATTTTTGTTGATAATTTTTGTTAAGATGTTGATTAATCTCGATTTAAGACGTTGACCGATTTCGATTAAAGGCTCATGGATTTTTGGATCGATGTCGATCGATCTTTTGGATATCTCTTCATGGAATAATTTTGGAAGACTGAGCATTTATTTTGCTTATGGGAGATTACAAGATCTCGCACGAAGTCTTCGTGTATCTTATTACGTGAAGAATCGCTACTTCGACCAAGTAAGAAATCTCGACTTTAATGCATCATTCTAGCTTGTATGTGGTTTAGGATCATATAGTGTAGGTTGCATATTGAGCCCTCCCACCTGAGGCAATGGTTATCGCTTGATTTATGATGATATGTGACGATTCGAAGCTTAGGGTTTAAGTTATGCGTGATAAGTTTGCTTTCCTAGCACTTTCCCATAATCACAATTTTTTGCTCGTTTCGTTCCAATTATTAAAAATAGTTTTGAGTGCGATAAAATTATGAAAAAATTCATGAGTGATCCTTAACCTCTTAATTAATTTTGTATAATTTTTTATTCTAGTTTTGGATGAGTTTAGTAATTAATTTTGATTTTTGATTCCAAGCTGTCCCGAAGGACATAGTTTCGGTTTAAGGGACCGAAAGTGGTTTTTTCCAATAGGTGTGAAGCTAATTTTGTGTGTGTGATTAATCACTGGAATATATGACACTTTGATTCTCCTTGGGAGTTTTTTTCATAATTTTTGGTGTCATTTTGAATCCACTTTGTGAAGTTGTTTTTCGGCGATCATGCCTTGTTACCTTGCCTATTGAGTGAATTGTTTTAACACTTTGGTGCATGATTTTATGAATTACTTTTATAAAATGTGATCTACTTACTTCATCATACTATGATTAAATTTTAATAATTCTTTAGGACTTCTAACTATTTTTCATACCTTTTTGACTGTGAGCATTCATTTGTGCTTATAAGTTTGATCCTTAGGGTTTTGAGGAGACACTCGTGCCATTCCTTAGAAGGTTTTGTGTGAGACTTTTGTGCATTGGTTTGGAAAAATTTTAAGGACCTATAATCCATCTCAAGTTGTTTTTAGCTTATTCATAATGCGCATAAAAACATGTATGTTTGAAGCATCCTTTTGCATCCATTGCGTGGTATTCTAACTTTGTGTTTGTGGTACCATTCTTTGCCTATCTTTTGCTAAACCTCTTTGACACTTGTGTACATGATGTTGAGGTATAGCTACTTACTTATAAAGTGTTTGTGCATTGGTACATGACCCATAATTTGTTTGGGCATGATTGACTTTGCATTGTTTCCAAAAGTGAAGTTTGCCTTTGTTTGCCTAGTTCGGTTTAATCCTTTGAACTTTACTTGTATACCTTGAATGTGAACTTTGTACATTATTTAGAGAACCATTCTCTACTTCCCTAGGCTCTTTTCATTGATGTTTTCACCTCTAATGCTCATCTTTAGCTTGCCTTGCAAGTCTTTGTTTTTAGGAGCTAGTTTTGGTTTGAATTGCCTTGTTTCGTCTTAAGGACTTAAACTTGTTTTACCTTAGCCATTGGTGGATGTTTATAAGATGTGTGCACACTTCTAACATGAGTTCAATTCTGGTTTTGGTTTACTTTCATGTCCTTTGCCTATACTTGTAACCCTTAGGTGATTTGTTTTGTTGGTTTACCTTTAACTTCAAAGTAGATTAGTCTTGTAGCATAGTTGTAACTTGACTTGTAATTTCATAATCCTTTTAGGTCTTTCACTTTGACTAATGTGACTCAAATGTACATAGTCGTTAGACTTAGGTTTTCATATTGTACATACACTCTGTTGTTATTACTAATGTCTTTGGTTCACATGTGCAAGGTGCATAAAGGAGACATTCCAAAGGTGGTTTGACCATTTCATTTTGTAAATAAAAACTTGCTTCTAACTTGGTTTGCTATTTGTTTATAGGTGCTTTCGTGACTTGCTTTCGTTGCGCTTTCGTTGCTTTGCTACGGATTCATATCCGTTTGGTAGGACTTCTTATCTCTTCACTTCTCTTTAATGCTTCCAAATGCCATGAGAAGTAGGAATAGTCGATGCCATGATAAGTAGGATTGTATGGAAAGCCCTCAAGTGAGGCCATGATTGTTCTTGTTTAACATTGTGCCTAAAGACCTCTAAAGAGGCATCCCATTCCCATATCCCCTTGTAAGAATTCCAAGAAGGCAATTGACGGAAGGTAGGGTTCGCAATCGACCCCCGTTATTCTAGTTGAGTCGTTCTTAGCTCTCATTACATGATTGAAGCTTTGAACATCACCTACTATTGTTATCGAGTCGGTCAAGTGGAATGAGGGTTTAGCAATCAAACCCCCACGCTTTGTCTTTAGCTCGCATTGACCAATGCTGATGCTTATGTGATCTGATTCATATCTCCCCCTTTCTTATTCTGCTCTCCATGGTTATCGATACCATTGGGTGAGTACCATTATTTCCCACAGCTAGCTTGTTTGCCTCGGTTGATATGACCCCTTGGCTAAAGCTTTCCCTTTTCTTATTTTATTATGTGATACTATTGTTGACTGACATTGTTTACTCTTTCGTTGCTTTTAGTTCATTTTGTGATTGATTTATCCAGTGTTTACTTGTCTGATGACATGATCCCTTAGGATTCCTCGCTCCACTTAATTTTTGATTAAGTCGGAGGTAGGAGAGACATTAGGATAGAAATCCATGCATGACAATATTAGGTAGACTTCCTTCCTCATCCTGACATTAGGACCACCTTGGCATGCTAACTTGTAGGACCGAGTTTCCCTTTAGCCTTCTGTAAGCCTTTTCTCTCACCCTAGTGCGATCGAGACCGTTCCCGTCCACCCGTGGTAGCGTGAACTACGGATGCTCTGATTCCTCCTTCTTTGTAGATTGAGGATACGTAGGCACGAGATGCGATATCTCAGCGAGCACACTAACAACTAACTTCCCCTTTCCTCTCGCACCCGTGCAATCGAGATTAATCACCTAGCACACTAACAACTAACTTCCATTTTCTCTTACACCTTTGAGTCATCTCCTCTCATTTCCCTCAATCTACTTGTAAAGGATGCGTCATTTCCGTTCTACCTCAAACAGGTAAACGCGTAAGACTCCCACGCCGAGCGGCAACACCTAAACTGCTGGAACGCGAACGTTGGCTTATTTCACCTAAAAAAGACACAAACAAGGCAAAGTCATCCCTAGTGAGGGGAACTACGTCGCTCTGATTCTTCATTGGTTAATGGAGATACGTAGGCAGGAGATCGTGCGAGATCTCTACGAGCACAACCTTATCAATCAAACCTTTCTCTCGTCCGCGTGCGATCGAGACATTAACAATCAAAATCGACCCGTAGGTCGAACTACGACTGCTCTGATTTCCTCCTTCTGGTTAGATTGAGGATACGTAGGCACGAGACGACGATGTCTTGGCGAGCAACCTTCCCCCCTTTAGTTCGTGTCCGAACTACGTTGACTCTGACTTTTCCATTGTACGAGGGAATACGTAGGCCTAGGACTCCGACGATGTCCTATTGAGTCACTTCTTTTTCTTTTCTTCCTCGTTTCTTCGTTCTTTTTTGTTCCCGTTCCTTTCCCTTTCCAGTAGCAGCGGAGCTCCAGATGACGACACCCTTTGACCGAGACAACAAGCGTGGATCCCATCGAGTACGATGGACGCGTGGGGGTGCTAATACCTTCCCCTCGTGTAACCGACTCCCTTACCCGTTTCTCTTGGTCGCGAGACCGTGCTTTTTCCTTCCCTCAGGTTTACGCAATGTTTCCTTTCTCTCTCTTGGGATAAATACACATTGCTGGCGATTCTGTTTCCGCGCCACTTTCGCGTTTGTACTTGGATGAAAATCCCGGGAGCGACAAAGATGAGTGAGGAAACCTAGGCTTATAACTAGGTAAATGGATTAAAAAGATAACTAGGTTACAAGGATGATTTAGAAAATACTAGAAGGTGACATTTATGCAATATAATACCTAGGCGAGTGTCATGGATTTGTGGTTACCATAGTTGTGAGTGAGATGCATGTATGGAACATGTGTTGTTATCGTGTGATTAAAGTGAATGTGATCACCTTGTGATTGTCGAATACGATCATGTTATGTCATATTTCATCACGTAGTCGGAAACAACCCCATATTTGTGTCGTCCCAAGAGTGATGCTTATATAGAGCTCTTTTGGGATGTACGCGCCATTACTTTGACAGGTTTGAGTCCACATAAGAGAATGGAGCATATGGCTAAAAAGGTTGAAATGGGTTGGAAGTCTCATAGGAAACTTAGAATCCGAATATGTTTGTATGTCAAATTATGATTCAAGGATTTGTGACTCGTGCCGAGAGTCCTAGACGTAGAATCGGACGGGGAAAGATGATTTGATATGGTTTCCGAATTAGTGATTTTTTTAGTTGATGAACTCAAGAGACATGTTTTCTTACATTGCGATTTTGTGAACTCAACTCTTATCACTTTTCCCTCTTGACTTGAGTTAGAATTTGATTAAAGTCCTGTAGAGCCGAGTGAACCCATAGGATAAGGGAATTCACTGAGATTATTATCTCATCCCGTTATTGTTGTTATTTTTTAACGTGTTGTTTGCAGGTTTAGTATATAAGAAAGTTGTGCATGGATGTTTCAAGGGAAACCTTTATTTCTCATTTACAATTTTTACATTCCTTTAATTTTTCGCACCCAAACATCTTACAATCATCACTTTAGATCATATAATTGTTAAACGGCGGTAATATCACACTAGTTCCTATAAATACGATAACAAAATACTTACTTTTGATTCATCGCATCAGGTCATCCTAATTGTAGTTTTATGAATCTTTTAGGTTTTTTAATAGTTTATATGACTATTCTTTGAAAACTAATAAAACTAAGTATATCATATTCCCCATCTTATTTCAATACGAAAAATAGACGAGATAATAGACAAGATGTTTAGTGCTTCACTGGACAACTATTAAAAAAGGTGGAAGAGTACACAGAGTGACAATTACCTGTCTATTTGCGTAATGTTTTGTCAAAGATATACCTAAGTAAAATCTGGTACATATATGCATATTACTTTTCTCATGTTATGACTACACTCTAAGAGAGGAAAGAGAACAAATTAACACTCTAAGGTTGCTACTATTCACCATCCTACAAAATTAACACTCTAAGGTTACATGAATGGTTGTAAATTTTACATGTATTTCTGTTACATCCCAGATCTTTACACATTTGAGTGACATTCGTGTTATTTTTAGTTCTTAATTTTTCTAAGCATTTAACATTTGAGTGACATTTGTGTGAGTTGAGTATGCATATTCGTCACATATGATACTTCCACCGAAGATTTGCGCACCGATAATGCTTGCCAATATTTTGCATACAAGTTTTAATCTTGTTTTATCTTCAAATTTGGAATATTTATCCATATCATTTGTGCACATACCGAAACATAATAATGTTGCTGAACAAAAGAACCGTCAGTAGGTTAGTTGATAGATACTACATAGAACAGTACATGTTAGTGTTATGTGATTGAAGTGTTTATCCATAAAGTCTATATATCTACGGGTTTAATTTAGAACTTATGTAGTATACAAAGTTGGGATTAGAAATAGCTGGCATGTTCATGTATATGGAATATGAAAATGAAAATCATCATGTGGCTTCTATTTTCTGTTTAATACGAATCAGGTCTTACTAGGTGACAAATCTAATTTTGCACACTTGAGTTTCAAGGTTAATGCAGAAGAAATGGAAAGATAAGAACAAGCTTTTGTAGGGGTGTTGAATAAGTCAGGGTCTGCGGTTGAAGTTAAAGAAGCATTTCAAATGGAGGGATACTTCAATATTAAGGCCACTCCTTTAGGGGCAAATCTTTGTTTATTAGAAGAAGACAATCCGGGAGATATCAAAAAGATGGTGGAAGAAGACAAGGTGTGGATTTCTAAGTGGTTTTCTGATGTTCAGCCTTGGTCTCCTAATGACGTTGATCAAGAGAGACTTACGTGGGTTAAAATATTTGGGTTGCCTTGCCATGTCTGGGGCGAAAGATTCTTCAAATTTCTGGCAGCAACAACTGGGGTCTTTATTAAGATGGATGAAGACACTCAGAAACAATCAAGATTGGATGTAGCAAGAGTTCTAATTCGAACTAAATTTGCCATGAATCTAAACAAAGTTATTAACGTTGAAGTGAACGATAAGACGTATAGGATTAAGATAGTTGAAGATTCATATGGGCCATACTTAAGAGAACAAGTCACTCCAAAGTGTCCAGGTTTGAAGAAGATAACTCTGAGGTAATAAAATCGGACTCGGAGGAAGAGGGAGAGTTTTGGGACAAAAATATTAAGGCTCTAAGTAGCCTGTCAAAAATTTCAGAGTTCATTTCTGTGGAAGATGATCAAGGTGATTCCCAAAACGCTGATCGTTTGGGAACGTGTGAAGCTGAGGGAGAATCTCAAGATGTTGTGGGGTCTGATGGTACCTGTGCAATCAAAGCAGGGGTAGGTCGCATCGAGAAAGCCAATGAATCTCGCCTTTTGATACAAGATAGCAACCTGTATAAAGTGGGCCAGTCTGCAAGTATAGATAAGAGTGTTGAGCAGAGTTTTGATGTTGATCACGTGACCTGTTCCATCAAGATTCAAAAAAGAATTAATGGGACTGAGGCTTCCAAGGAAAGATGTGAGAATAAAATAGTTGGCTTTAACAAGTTTGGTGAAGACGACATGTCAAAATTTGTTGGTGTAAAGGCTAGTGGTGAACCAGAAAATTCTGCTAAGAAGAAAAAGAAGTTCATTGAAGATATTATTAGAAGATTAAAATCCCATTTACTCCATCTTATTACGCTACGTTACTACAGGCAGAGAGTTCAAAACCTAAAGGCACTATTCCCCTGCATCGACCCAAAGAATTGGCAGAGGAAGAACACCCTTTCTCTTCGTCTCCTAAGGTCTCAGACTCCATTGACAATTCCTTTGGAGATTTTGGTTTCCTGCATTGTAATTATAGGATTAAGAAGAAATTAGAGAATCTCCCTGCTAGAGTTTGGGACTCTATTAGATCCTTGGGCATAGAGGCGGAAGTAGATGACGAAGTTTTTGAGTCTATTCTTCGTAATCTGGAAGGTGTTGATAGAAAGTCTAAAAAAGGTAAGAAGGTGGCAGCAAGTGGTCATCCATGAATATAGTTACATATAATATCAGAGGGTGTGGGGGTGGTCTGAAGAGGAAGAAAGTTAATTCAACAATTAGTAAGGTTGGGGCGGAGATTTGTTTCTTACAAGAAACTAAGTGTACCAATATGACTGATAGTATTGTACATAGTATATGGGGTGATAGTTCATGTCAGTGGACGAAAATGCATTCAGAATGTCTATCAGGTGGAATACTCACTATTTGGAAAGAGGGCGTTTTGATCCCGATTTGCAGTTTTAGGGGAAAAGGATACTTGGGAATGCAAACAATTTGGAGAGGAAGAAACTGTTACCTGTTCAACATTTATTCACCCTGTAATATTTCAGAGAAAAGAGAACTTTGGCTCAAGATTCTAAACTTAAAAGCCAGCCTAGAACATGGTGAGTGGATCTTGGCAGGTGACTTTAACTCAATTAAGTGCCCGGGTGAACAGATTGGCTGCACTAGTCATAACAGAAGATATATGGAAGAATTTGCAAAATTCATAAACATGAGTGGCTGTGTGGACCTACCAGTTTCAGGTATCAAATATTCCTGGTTCAAATCAAGAGGTAAGTCTTGTAGCCGTCTTGATAGATTTTTAGTATCCCCGGGTCTGTTTAACGATTGGAACATGGTCTGCCAAAATATTGGGGAAAGGGACGTTTCAGACCATAGACCGGTTTGGATCTCCGCCATAAATAAAAATTGGGGACCCAAACTGTTTAAAGTTTTATCATGCTGGTTTGAACATCCAGGTTTTATTTCATTTGTTAAAAAAGAGTGGGAAGATTTAGTAGTGTGGGGAAGGCTTCTTTCATCCTATCCAGGAAACTGCAATTCCTTCGGGAGAAGCTCCGGTGGTGGAATGTTAATATATTTGGTTGGGTTGATACTAGTATCAAGATGGACATTGGAACTATAAATGATGTTGAAGACCTTTTGGAGAAAAAGCAAGGTTGTCCTGCGCCAGAAGATTTGGACAAAAGGAATGTTGCAGAAGATAATTTATGGAAGAGTTTAAGGATTAAAGAAAGTATCCTTAGACAAAAATCTCGGATGAAATGGATTGAGGATGGAGATGTTAATACAAAATTCTTCAAGATGCCTTAAAGAATCGTATCAACTTGAATACAATTTCATCGATCTGTGTTAATGGAAGTTATGTGGAGGAAGTAGAAGGAGTTAAAAAAGCTGTCAGAGAACATTTTGCTAATAGGTTCAACAAAGTCTCAAGGTCATTCCCTTATATAGGAGGGCTCGGTTTCAAACATCTTTCTGCAACTGATAAAGATGAGCTTGATCAAGATGTTGACCCGGCTGAGATTATAAGGGCAGTTTTTGAGTGCGCGGGGGATCGGAGTCTGGGTCCTGATGATTTCAGCTTTGAATTTTTCAAAAATTGCTGGAACATTGTAGGCCAAGAGTTTACAAATTGCATATTGGAGTTTTTTTGAAGGCGAGAAGTTACATAAGGTACACGCTTCCTCCTTTTTGGTGCTTATTCCCAAAATCGAAAGCCCAAGGAATCTAGACGACTACAGACCAATCTCTCTAATTGGTTCGGTCTATAAAGTAGTGTCTAAGGTACTTGCAAATAGACTCAAAAAGAAAATTGGAAGTATTATCTCTAAATCTCAAACGGCGTTCATTGAAGGAAAGAATTTACTCGACGGGGTTTTGGTTCTAAATGAAGCTATCGATTTTGCTAAAAGAACCAAAAAAGAGCTACTGTTATTAAAGGTTGATTTTGCCAAAGCCTATGACTGTGTGGACTGGTGTTGTACCCCAAATTTTACCCTCCGATATTCGGATCGTTTGCATATCCTTTTCATTGGTCTCTCTTTTCGCATTTTAGTAAACATATCAATAATCATGCATTTTTCGTTAGAATTTAATTTGTTTTATTTCTTTTTTTCACTAACTATTTTCAATTATCTTTTTTATTATTTTTAGTTTTATTATTATTATTTCTGTTTTATTATTATTATTATTAATTTTATTATTATTAGTTTTATTATCATTATTAGTTTTATTATTATTAGTTTTATTATTACTAAGCTTTATTATTATTATTATTATTATTACTTTTATTTTGTTTATCTTCATGGTAAGTGGGGATCACTCAATCATTCTAACACTTCACATGGATTGCCAACTTGGATTTATCAATGGCCAAAAAAAGCATTCTTACACTTCACTTATCAATGGTCAAGAATCATTCTCATAAAGTCACATGGATTGCCACATCAACACTCCCACTTTATTCACACTATAAATAAGATCTCTCTTTCTCTCATTTGACACACCAGATTCACCCCACACAAAGGCTGAATACTCTTTTAATTTTCTCCCTCAATTATTCTTGCAAATTTTCTGGAGAGAAGGCTCGTCTTCATTTTTCCATAACTCGTGTCATTGAAGAGGCAGTGGACCGTCTCCACTAGATAACAATCACCTATTTTATTTCTCCGTTTTCAAAGTACCATGATCATTTATCTATGTTGTTATCAAGTTCATTAGCATGTTAATATTTTTCTGGAAAAAGTATTGTAATATCCTATAATTTTTGTTTGGTTTTATTATGAATGATGTTTAAGAAATAAGATAAAAATTCAAAAAGACAAAAAACATGCTTCATCACCACCCTTTTATTATTTCATACTATTTTTATTTTATTTTCCATTTATTTCTTAATTTTGTTTCTCTAGTTTTTATTTTAGGAGCACTTTGAATTTTTAGTTTCAATTTATCATGTTATTTCTTGAATTCATAACTTTTTATTTCGAATTTTGTTTTGATTTTTATTTTTCGCTTACGATCTTTATTTCGATTTTTAGGGCCAATGATATTACAAAATCATGACTTAGTTGATTTATGTAAAATGACTAAAAAGTCTTGATATGTATGAGGCTCATTTCTTTATTTTTGTTGGTCAATGAAAGTCGAATATCAAAAGATTATCGATCCTCCGATTAAATCTTGATCAAGACGAGACTAACTTTATTCTTCATTTCGAGTCCATTTTCTTTACTTTAGGCCGATGACATTGCACAAATCTTGACTTTGATTATTTCAAATCAATAAAGTCCTGATAAATATGAGGCCACTTCTTATTTATTTTTATTGGTTAATGAAAGTTAAGAATCTAAGATTATCGATTTATCGATTTAAATCTTGATTTAAACGAGACCAACTTTATTTTTCATTTCGATTCCATTATCTTTATTTTGGTCGATGATATAACAAAGTTCATGGTTTGGTTGATCTCATTAAAGCGACAAAACTTTGATCAATATGAGACCACTTTCTCTTTATTTCAGTTTCATTCACTTTTTAGTCGATGAAAGTCAAGAATCATTGATTATCGATTTCTCGGTTAAATCATGATTAAGACGAGACTATTCCTATTTCCTTAGCAAGCAAACATAACGTAACACAAACTTAACAAGAGGTTCCCGTAGAGTACTACAGACGTTTAGGGTGCTAATACCTTCCCTAGGCGTAACCAACCCCCGAACCTTAGATCTCCCCCTTTTAGGTTTTTAAACGATCCTGAACCTTTCCTTTGGATAAATCAAAGTCGGTTGTAAAAGAAATATGATGCAAGTTAATTAATAGCTTGTTATCCGATTTTCACCGCAACAACTGGAATTATTTGCGTGATGTCATGAAAATTATGGGTTTTGGCGAAAAGTGGTTGCGGTGGATGGATAATGGGGTTTTCAATAGTTACACGTCGGTTTTAGTTAACGGGAGCCCTACAAAGGATTTTTCCGTATTTAGGGGCCTCAAGCAAGGTGATCCTCTAGCCCCTCTTCTATTTACAATAGCGGCGGAAGTTCTTGCGGTGTTAATCGATAGAGCTGTGAACAGAGGAGTTTACTCCGAATTCAACATTAACCAAGAAGTCTCTTTTCATCTTTTGGCTATCAAGGCTATTCTAAAAGGATTTTAGCTGGTTTCTGGCCTTGAGATTAATTTCAGCAAAAGCTCCCTAAATGGTATCGGAGTGGAAGACACGTTTCTTTTGGCTGCAGAAAACTACCTTGCTTGTAAAGTTTCTACATGCCCTTTTAGATTTCTTGGAATATTTGTTAGAGGCAACCATAGATTGGTTTCTTTCTGGAAACCTATGATAGATAAGGTGCGTTCAAAACTGAACTCTTGGAAAGCTCGGTTTTTATCAATGGGTGGCAGAGTAACACTAATCAATTCCGTATTAGTAAACTTACCTATTCACTACATGGCATTCTATAAGCTCCTTGGTTCAGTTACCAGTATCCTTACTTTTATCCTAAAGAGATTCTTGTGGAACGGGTTGACGAAAAAAAAGGATTGTCTTGGGTTGGGTGGAGTACGGTATGCAAACCCAAAGAGGATGGAGGATTAGGGGTTAAGGACTTAAAATCGTTCAACCTATCTTTACTCTTTAAGTGGGTTTGGAAAATACTGTCACAGGAGGAGAGTTTGTGGAGTGGATTCATCGCCAGTAGGTAACCTAATCCTGCGCATGACTTCCATTTAGGTGAGGTCCCAAAATGCCTTGTCCCTCCATCACTTTGGTGGAGAGACATACTTAATGTATCTGTTTTGTGTGGAATTAATCACTCTTCTGGTCTGCTGGCTTACAATATTGGCAATGGTGTTAACGCCTCTTTTTGGCTTTCACGATGGGCTGGACCGTTTACCTTGGCTACTGCATTCCCAGAATTATGGCTCTGTGCGGTTAACAGGTCAAGTAGGGTTGTCGGTAATGGATATAGAGATGATGGAATGTGGCATTGGAACGTGGAGTTATCTCATCCAAATACGACAGATGAATACAGCCAGCAGTTTGCGAATTTACAAGACTTGCTGAATGGTATTACTGTGACAGAAGGAGAGCATGACAAGGTCATGTGGCTCCAAAATGATACTTCTCAATTCTCTGTGGCTTCACTGTATGTTTTTTTTGCAGGAAAACTCAAGTGACAATGGTATGGTGATCCAAGAGGACCTTCGGTCTGCACTCAACTTGGTTTGGCTTGCGAATGCTCCATTTAAGGTGAAGGTATTCGACTGGAGGTTGATGCATAAAAAAATTCCAACACGTGACAACCTTGTTCGAAGAGGAATCATCACCAACAATCATGAAAAGGTCTGCTCTTTTTGTTTCTTAGAGGAAGAAAATGATGAACACGTCTTTTTTCATTGTTCCAAATCAATTCTGATCTGGAAGTTTGTGTGTAACTGGCTGGCTGTTCCGAAGATTTACATTGGTGATATTCTGAACCACTTATCAACTTGGGTTGATGGTTGTGTTAGGAAAAATTTTAGTGTGGACATTGCTGTAGGTTTGTGGTTGATTGTATGTTGGGCCATTTGGTCGTCTAGCAATAATATTATGTTTAGAGATGAATTTTGGGATCTAGATACGATTTCTAATCGGGTCATAATTTTTTCTTGGTGGTGGATCGGAAAGAGACACAAAACAGCATTCAAGTATAACTACTATGATTGGGTTAATGCCCATTGTGATTTTTGTAGGTCTTGATTTTAGGTAGAGACCTATCGATGTATACAGGTTTGGATACCCTTTTGTATCCTGATATATAATACTGAATTTTGCTTATTAAAAAAAAATATATGCACCTCGACATTGTTTATTTTTGTTTCACATTCATTCAAATTCCAAACAATTCTTATTTATATATATAAAACATGTATTCTAACCCATTATCCTCTCTCTCGGAGATTTTTTAGCTTGAGACTTTTTCCCCAACCCAATGTTTGTCTCCTTTTTTTCCTTTGAAAAAGTCATAATTCACGTAACAAAACTGGGTGCGCAAAATATTCACAACAACAAAATTTGACACCAACCTTTTCAGCAAATCAGAGAATAAAGAGAGAATAGAAACAACAACGCAACCGTGTCATGGTGACACCAAAATTTGTCCATGTGATACTTATTCGATACTACGCTATGACAAGGTTTTTCAGTGCATTATCTAAAGTCAGTCTGGATATGGTGGTCGAAGGGCCAAGCCAAATTCACAGATGGGCAATGGTGGAAGTTTGGAAAAATAAAACTCTAAAGCAAAATCATATCTATCTTCTACATAAGGAATTTTCAAATTTGAAAGTTCTTTTTAGTGATTTTGTCTTTTAAAGTAAGAGTTGCGTCATTGATAGTTAGACGAATATCACAAAGACGTACAAGATGTTTAGTGCTTCACTGAACAACCATTAGAGAAGGTGCAAGAGTATATAGAGTGGCAATTACCTGTGTCTGTTTGAGGTAACATGAACTGTTTTTATTTCCCGTTTTTGTTAATTGGAAAATAGATATTAGTGTTATGTGATTGACGTATTTATCTATTATATCTACCTGTTCAATTTATAATTTATTAGTATAAAACATTAGGATTAGAAATTGTTATTGCATGACCTGCTTACATTATCTTATTAATATCTTGCTGAATATTAAGACTTGTCATGAGCCTTACAAATTAAAGTAAGGATGTGTATTTCTTGCAATTTCGATAGGTGAACTTTGATAAGATTGAGGCACACTGTTGGAATAAGCCAAAGCTATATAATGTTGTCATCCTGCATTCGGTTAGAGTCACATTATAGTCATGTGATTTTAATAGGTGAAAATTAAAGGAACAACGTCACTTCTTTGTGCCTACTAATAGGACTAGACTATGCTTTTTATAGTGTGGGCTATTTGTAATTCCAGACCATAACCTGCATTTGACAGCAGGTGATAGAAGCACATGTTGACATGCCTATATGGATTAAGTGTTGGTATGTCGATCTTCTTACATTTACTCTTTATGTTCATTCAAACCAACTTGCTTATGTGGATTAAGTGTTGGTATGTTACTTTTCAAACATCACTAACAACATTTTCTTGATAAGATATTTTCATAAGATACCGTGTTGATAGAATTATTTGAATTGTTGTTGGTATGGTACATTATTTCACTAACAACACTAACAACATCTTCTTGGTATGGTACATTACATTGTTGTTGGTTAATCATAACAATTTTATCTCTATGTAACAATAATCTATTTTCTTTTGTAGGTTGGAGTTTTATTTGAATTAATAAAATGGCTTATAATGGATTCAGATGGAAATAGCAATGTAAAGTAAGTATCCTGTAGCAAATTAGCAAATGAATTGTAGGCATCCCCTTATTCTTGATGCTGCACCGGAAATGTAGTAAATATATACTACGCGCAGGTACTGTTGCGCATGGAAGTGAATACAAGGAAATGAAGTGCCACTTCCATTTAATATTGCTATAGTAATTGAATATAGGCAATGAAAAGTATTTCTTTTTTTTTTTGTTCATCATGCCTGTAACAAATTAATGTAGTAGTATTGTAGTGCCCAGTGTTTTAAAAATCGGATCGGTCATCAAACTGGTGAGGGTACTGTGTCACTGGTTTATCGGTTGAATCACTGGTTCATTGGTCGAACCGCATGACTAAACCGGATTAAACCGGATAACTCGGTTGAATAAACCTGTCATTATAATAGGTACAAAATCGGTAAAACCGGTCGAACCGGATGATTCAGTCTCTAAAAAATATAACTAGCACTTAAATTTTTTAAAAATATCATATCATAAATTCACAGGTTCATAATTTAAATGCAAATTTTAAACAGAGTCTAATTGTAAATTTTAAACAGAGTCTAAATTCATAGTTTTAATGTTAATAGAAAATCAGTTTTAATGTTAATAATTAAAACAATACAAATATTAACATTATTCTAAATAATACATTTTCCAAATCTATATATATATATATAACGGAAATCAGTTAAGTTTAAAATTATATTATATTTAGTTTCTTAATCTGTGTTCTTAAATTTTTATACAAATATTTGTATGATAGTTTTTCAATCAATATAAATACAAAATAGTAAAAATAGTTTTGTGGATATTACGAAACTTAATTTGTGTATCACTTGAATTAAATGAGTGATCACTATTATTCTTGGGAAAAAGTTCATATATTTGAGTAAAAAAAATTTAAAAAATATATATATTTTAAAATAAGCAGTTGAACCACCGGTTTGCGAAAACTGCCGGTTTTTCCGGTTTTCCCGGTTCGCACCGGTTCACACCGGGTCCCTCTGGTAGTGTTGTAACACCTCAATTCCCATCGCGAATAAATAATACATAACTAAATCAGAGTAAGCAAAAATTTATTTTTCCGACAGAAACAAGGATGCCACATCAATAGAAAGAAAACACAATCCCTGCTCATAAATTTTGATACATAACACAAAATGGAATTACCTCATAGGGAAACTTTTTCCATACAAAAGGAAAGTTCAATTATGGAATAAAGCGGAAAGATCCATAACTGACTTGTTTTACAAATAAATGGTTTTATAACATCAAAATATTCATACAAAGTTAATACAAAATATATACAACAAATGTATACATATAAATAACAAAAGTGTTCCCCGACTCCCGTGTTACGTATCAGAGCAGACATACCGACAAAGGACGGAGGACTAAGCTTCACAAAAGCCTCCAAGACACAAATCTGCAATTGCCTCATAGAGCAACAAACCATAGCAGAAGGGTGAGAAATAACAACT
This sequence comes from Lathyrus tuberosus, assembly GCA_022829125.1. Lineage (NCBI taxonomy): Eukaryota > Viridiplantae > Streptophyta > Magnoliopsida > Fabales > Fabaceae > Lathyrus > Lathyrus tuberosus. The sequence continues at coordinate 3,300,135 of JALAZF010000363.1, forward strand.
AAATCAAGATTGCATAATAATATGCAAAAACATATAAATTCACATGCATAGTGTAACGCCCCGTTTTGTCTTATTTATTTAATCGAGTCGATTTAATTATTTTTGTTTTATATTATTTTATTCTTGACTTTTATTTGACAATATATTATTTTTCATCACTATTTATGTTTTATCGCGTTTTGAGAGCGTTTGCGGAATATTTGAGCTGAGGGGTAAAATAGTCTTTTAGGGGTTTAGATATTTTATATAAATAGGGATTAGAGAGAAATAGAGAGAAAGAAAAGAGAAGATAGAAAGGAAGAGGAAAGAAAAAGGGAGAAAGAGCAAAATCGACATAACTCCGTTTCGAGCGCGATTAATCGGGTAAGGGTGAGAAGTTTCAATTATATCTTGCTTGTGTATGTATATGTGTTGTTTGTTGTAATTGTTTTGGTTGTTTCGCGACTTTTCTTATCGATTGAAATTAGGAGCGATTGATAGAAATCGAGGTTTTCACAGATGAAATTCTATATAAACTGCGTAGAATACTTGTTACCATGATTGGATTATGTTCTGATTGTTATGTTTTGGTTTGGAAGTGTTTTGGGGGTTGAAATGTTGGTTGGGAGTGATCTATAGCGCTGCTGGGTTTTTCTGGTTTCGCAGGTTCGCACTGCGAATGGCCAACGAAGGGGAAAGCGAACGTTCACACTGCGAACGTTGTGTTGTTTTTCTTTCTGCCATGGTTCGTTGGGGGATTCGCACTATGAAGGGGACAGCGAAGGTTCGCTGGGAGTTCGCACTGCGAAACTGTAGGCTATTTTCTTTCTGCCATGGTTCACTGGGGCATTCGCACTGCGAATGAGGAAAGCGAAGGACTCGCTAGGAGCTTCGCATTGCGAACATGACAGCTTTTCTAAATTGTTTTCTTTATAACTGTTGGGTCGTAAGTCGGATTGAGGCACAGTCGGATGCGTTGGAAAGCTAATTCAATTCTCTTTATGATAATGGAATAGGAACTTATGTTTAGGCCATGGTTTGATAAGAAAATATGGAAAAGTAATGTATGTGTGAAAAGTGTGGTTTATGTTTCCACCATAACTCCCGAATCGCGAGTCCGATTGACGTGGGACTTGAGGCAATAAATAGATAACCTAAGATGCTATTAAATGGTGAGGTGATACCATGTGTTAACTATGAATATTTGGTAGAGGATAATTAGTGGTTTGTAGGTTTTGTTGTGCTTGTTTGTGTCCGATGCGATTTGTTATCTTCATATAAATGGGAGGATTTTGTGCTATTTATATGATGTTGATGCCTGTGATAATGATGTTGTTGTGTGGTGAAATACATTGTATGATTGTTGTGGTTGATGGTGAGTAATTCTTTATGTGAATTGATATGAATGTATATGATAAAATGCTAATTGTTGTGGTTTGTGGTTTATGATGAAATGCATTGTGTATGTGAAATTTAATGTGTGTTATTTGGTGGCCTTATGGCAAGTAAATGCATTGTTTGAATTGGTTTCCAATGCATGAATAATGATGATGAGATAATTCATATTGTTGAATTGTGGTAATGCATTTGATTGTCATGAGTTCTTGTGTGTCAAGCATCATGATATGCATCTTGTGATGTCGTGTGCCCTAGTGGGTGTGACGACGAAACGATTCCAGAGGGAATCCGCTATAACATCGTGCGCCTTATATAAAGAGGACTAAAAGCGATGATTATAGACGATCGTGCGCCTTATACAAAGAGGACCGAAAGCGATCGGATCGTGCGCCTTATACAAAGAGGACTGAAAGCGATCCATAAACGCCGTGCGCCTTATACAAAGAGGACCGAAAGCTACGGGGAACATCGTTTACCCGACGGGGAGTTACACTAAGTAACAAGCAATGGTTCTAATAGTTCCTGAGTGAACTAGTGATGAGATTGATGGATGGATGGTACCGCATTTGCATAGAGTCGTTGTGTCGGTCTCTTTGCATTTGCATAAATCATGAATGGATTGATTATGTGTGGAAAATCATGAATTGATTGAGTATGTATTGAGATTGATGTTTGAATTGGTGAATTGATGTGCATATGTGTCGCTCCCGGGATTTTCATCCAAGTACAAACGCGAAAGTGGCACCGAACAGAGTCGCCAGCAATGTGTATTTATCCCAAGAGAGGGAAAGGAAACACCGCGTAAACCTGAGAGAAAGGAAAAGCATGGTCTTGCGACCAAGAGAAGTGGGTAAGGGAGTCGGTTACGCGAGAGGAAGGTATTAGCACCCCCTCACGTCCATCGTACCCGATGGGATCCACGCTTGCTTGTCTCGATCAAAGGGTGTAAAGAAAGATGCTGGAAAAAGAACTGAGAAAGGAAAAGGAAAAAGAGAGAAAAAGAAACAAAGGTAGGGAAAATAAAAGAAGTGCTCGCATGGGCCCTACCCCACTGCCTACGTATCTCATCGGGAGCATGAGAATCAGAGCGACGTAGTTCCCCTCACTAGGGATGAATTGTTTGTGTTTTTTAGAGAACGGCTTACGTTCTAGCTCTGGTGTTGCAGGCTCGCTGGTCCGAGTGCGTTACCGTCTTGCAAAAGAACGAGTAGAAGCGCGTTCGTACGCTAAGAGTGAATGAGGTGAGAAAAGAATTCCCGAAGGAAAGACGTTATTGTTTGGTTTTGTCTTTTAGAAGGAAGTGTTTTGGATTTGTTTGCATATGACAGTGTATCTGGATCTTAGTCACTGGAATGTGTACATTCTCACATTCCAAGATGGAATGGGTAAGAAAGCACACTAAGAGTGAAGAAGACCCCCACACTTAGCTCCAATTGTCAAGGTTCAAACACACTAGCATACTTGTGTTTATTAAGTGTTTTTGTTAATTAAGAAATGAAGAAGTGTTTTTTATTATTTGCACCTTCAACAAATATTGCATTTAAGTCCCTCATACAAGATCAAATGTTTAACACATTGACCCAAGATGGGCTATATGCTACACATTCTAAGATTACAAGAGAAGACCCCTTATAATCTTTTCTTTATATGAAAGGCCTAAATGCAATAAATGCCTACCTTTATTATATGTTTTGAATTTTCTTTGAGATGAGAAAAGAGACTCAAGAGAGGAGAAAAGGTAAAACCTATATGGACTAAGACTCAATCCTAATTGATTAGTTAAGGGAGTGATCCTAAGGTTTGTGAGGTTTCAACCTAAAGTCTAAAGAAAGAAAAAATTAAACAATTCACTTCCAAAGTAGAAGATGAATTGTAATTCAAAAGGGAAAGTAATGAGTTATTAAAAGAAAACACATAAGTGCTTAACAAAACACAAAATGAAATTGTAAAAGAGAAAGGATAGAAGTTGAATGTGGATTCCTTATCCACACTCAATTGCAACTTACCAAAGCCCCTACATGGTTAGTAAACATGTACAAGAATTATAAGAAGTAAAAGAACATGTAATGCACCATAAAACTCAAAAGAATTAAATGAGAAATCAAATCCTATAACCACAACCAGAATGTACATCACATGGAAAACAAATGATCATTATCAATCAAACTCAAGTGGATAGGCAACAAACATCATCCATTAGCATTTAAACATGTTACAAGAAGAAAGGGTAGATGAAAGATGGAAAGAAATGAAGAAGACATGCATAAATGGAACATGTAAATCAACAACCAGAATTGAAACTAAATGGAAAATGGTTTATAAACATCTCAAAAGTATTTATGAATCAACTTCAAGGCATTCAAGAAGTAATATGAGAAGAATTGAAATGAAAGTTCCAAAAAGAAAGTGCAAACAAAACATGTTAATGATGCACAAAGTTCAAATTGAAATGAACATGTGAAGATGACCTATAATGTGCAACAATGACCTATAATATCACTTGAATGACTCATACAAATATGCAAATGCTCATACAAATATGCACAAAAGAATTCATGCAAACATGCACTAAAGATTACAATGATATAACATGTCATAATGCCTTAAATGAAATGCATCAAGCAAAAATCAAATGTCCTCATGAAAATTATGAAAACATGGTATTGGAGTTCACTAATCAGGGATGAATCACATATCAAAATAGCATATCAAAATTCAAAGCAAAATGACTTCAAACAAAGCAATTAGGTCAAATTGAAACATCATGCAAAGTGGTACAAATATAGGCATCAAGACATGTCATAAAGTGACCTAAAAAATCAAACAAAAATCCTCTAACATGCTTCAATGTATTAGTGAATCAATGCAAAAAGAATCATGTCAAAATAGTTGGTAATGAGCAAGAACAAAATTAAACAAATTCATGTATCATGCTTAGAATGCATCTAAGTGGAAATTCAAAGAAAATTATGGAACAGGGGCAAAAAGGTCATAAAATCAGAAAATAAAATCATGAAAAATTTCCTAAATGTTTTAAGAATACACATGAATTTTTGTAGAATTTTCCCATATGTTTTGGTATTTTTAAAAATTAGAAATCAAACGTGTAGAAAGAAATAAAAATAAAAAATAAATGCAAAATGCAGGGGGGTATGAACATAGCAATTGGACAGTTCAAAATCATTGGGCTTCAATACATGGGGGTGTAATTATCAATCTGGTTAAGTCCAATTAGCACGCAAAACACCATAACTAGCGTGTTCTTCAGTCAACATAGTCAAAGCAATCCAAGCCATCAGATTAAGTCATAGTCAAACAAAAGTCAAAGTAATTGCATCCAACGCGCATACATGAACGACCACACAACATACCATGCACCACACCACAAAATGCTTAATTGAATTCAGAAAAATGGCACATGCCTCGCACATGCGTTTTAATGCGTTGTCATGCTCTTAGCCACACGATGAGAAAAAAACAACGGACAGGATTAAAACATGGCAAAAACCCTAGCTCTAACAGTCACCGGCCGGAGAGGACCTCCGGTCACCTTCTCCGGCCAACAGCCACCACCTGCAAACTCCAATTCCTCCAGAAATTCACAATACGTACACCAATCGAAAGCTGAGCTCATGTACATCCTGAATCCAACACTATTTTTCACATAACATACACGTATAGCACAAACCGATCCAAAACAAATTGCCCTAAAATCACATCTAAACTCCTAAAGAGCCTATCAACTAGACAGAACTCACACATAGCTCCTAATAAGCTCCAAACATCATAAAACAAGCTTAAATCACAAGAATACAATGCATTAAAATTGAGTGAAATAAACCTGAAATTGATGAGGCTTCGGAGTGCTCTTCAGAAAACCAGAGATCCTAGCTTCTCCTTCAACCTTGAAGCTTCACAAACTAAGCAAAATAAATGCTATAACTCGTTGTCTTGAAAGCAGGGAGATCCAATGTTGAACAATGCTTGCAGCAATCTTGAGGACTGTGCTGAAATCTCCTTCAATCCAATGCCATTGATGATGATGAGTTGAGGTGGATGAAGATGAATGATTCGTGCACAGAGAGAGAGAAAAAGCTTAGGGAAGATTGAGAGAGTGAGAGTGTTCTTGAGAGTGGAAATGAAAAGTGAAGTTGAAAATGAATTTGTGAAGAGAAGTTTCGTTTTATAGTGAGCTAGGAAGTGAGTTGGGTGACTGAGTTGGGTGAGTTCACTCTAACTAACTGAGTCAGTTAGTTAGAGGCGAGTTGATCTTGGGTTTTTTATGGTGTGGGTGATGCTTAGAGTGTTATGATGAGGATGAAGAGAATGAAGCTGCAGCAAGCAACTTGTTATACAAGTTTGTCTTCTTTCCACTTCTATGCATGAGCCACACACGTGACCTGGTGAATGCAAAGGTGTTTGGCTAAATGAAGCAAAGGTTGGTCAGTGTGATCAAGCATGCGCAAACTAATTCAATCAGCAATAAATTCCACTTGCTTTTTTTCTGGTTTTATGTGACAGTGAGAACAATAGAGATAGGGTGATTTGAGGATGAATTACTCCATGTAAGGTGAATGATTTGGTGAGCTCGTGGGTTCATTTGAAAGAGAGCACATTGGAGCACAATGCTGATGTGAAAATTGAAGTGAAATGAGGTTGGAATAAGTTGCAAAATGACTTATAACATCCACATTTGGGACTGATAGAAGGGCGTGGCAACTGGTTGGTTGACAAGGCATCTTGGCACCTGGATTTTCAGCATGATTACCATGACTTGAGGCCACTATTTCTCCATCATAACTTGATCAGATGAAATTTTGCCCAACATGAACATTGAAGAGGGCATTGCAAGGAACAATATTGATGTTGACAAGTTTTTCATTTGAGGCCTTTAACCATGAGAAAAATAAGTGGACATTAGGCCCACCACATGTTTGTTAAAATGACCGCGCGCGTGCCCTGAAAATCTTGGTCATGACCTAGTTTTGAACCTACTTTGCTCAAACTTTGATCAATCATATCTCACTCAATTTTTACCCAATGGGGATGTTCCACACATGGATTTGAAGCTTAAAACAAGATCTTTCATTGAGGCAGAGTGGATTTTTCATTTGGTGCTCCAAATTTAAATGGCCTTGGTTCAAATTCTGATGCAAAATGGCCAAAACTTGCTATTTTTAGTAACCCTACTTCATCCAAAAATGGCAACTTTCCACATCTTGATTTTTTCATGATTCCTTTGGAGTTTCTTGACCAAATTTTGTACATTGGACATATGCAACATGAATTTCATGATTTTGGGCTCAAAAAGTCAAGAGTTGACTTTTTCCTCTGATTATTTGACTTTGCCCCAATTTCTCTGATTCTTGATCTTTCTTCCAATTGAACCACTTCTAAAACCAATTGAGATGCAATTTTCCACATACATACACTTAGGGACATATGGAATACCATGACAACAAGTTTTGTCCAAAAAATCAGAGATACCCTGATTTAATTGGAAACCCTAATTTCAGCCCCTTCTGGTTAGGAGGAAAAAGTGCAGTCTTCAATTTCAAATTCCTCAGAGCATGTTGTGTATCCTCTTAAAGGATGATGAGAAATGCCACTTGAGAATGACTTTGAATCAATGAGCTATCTCTTTTGAGGGTTTTCCTTCAATTTTTGAACCTCTTGCATAGTGAAAGATGTAGTGCTTCAATCTTCCATTGAATCTCACTTCCTTGAGGTTTTGGAAGATCAATTGAGACAGTATGAGACATGAGAGACCTCTTGGCTTGCCTAGAGCCAACTTGATTGACCTTTTTGTGCTTTGAATGATCCCTTAATTGTCCACCTTCCACCCGATCACATGCCCTGATGGTAAGAAGGATGCCATGCTTCATTTTTCTATGTTAAATGCAATGCAATGCTAATGAGATGGATATGATATGATAAATGATAATGCCATGCTATGATGCCAAAAGGGAAGAGCAAATTTTGGGGTATTACAGCTGCCCCTATTCAAGCGCTGTAGACCTGAATGCCTGAAAGCAATTGCTTTCGGACTTTCAAGGTATATAGTGATTGAATACCAAATATAACCAAAAATTTGCTCTGGATGATGAAGAATAACAAGGATATAAACCCAACGAGACTGCTGGATTGAGTCCTCGATGAAACGTCGGAGAGATCTGTCTTTTGAACGACGCCAGACGACTACTGGCTTGCCACGCTGCTGGTGGACTTTAACAACGTCTTTTGAACGACGCCAGACGACTACTGGCTTGCCACACTACTGGTGGACTTTAATAATGTCTTTTATGCAACTCCAGACGACTACTGGCCTGCCACGCTACTGGTGGACTTTGCAGCTTCGTGCCACCCGAAGATGGACTTTTGCCAATCCACTGTTGGACTTTTAGAATATGCCACCCTTAGATGGACCTTTCGCCAATCCACTGTTGGACTTTTGCCACCCGAAGACGGACTTTTGCCAATCCACTGTTGGACTTTTGAGAATATGCCACCCTTAGATGGACCTTTCGCCAATCCACTGTTGGACTTTTGCCACCCGAAGACGGACTTTTGCCAATCCACTGTTGGACTTTTGCCACCCGAAGACGGACTTTTGCCAATCCACTGTTGGACTTTTGCCACCCGAAGACGGACTTTTGCCAATCCATTGTTGGACTTTTAGCTGCTTTGCCACCCGAAGATGGACTTTTGCCAATCCACTGTTGGACTTTTAGAATATGCCACCCTTAGATGGACCTTTCGCCAATCCACTGTTGGACTTTTAGCATTTTAAAATCGAATTACTCTCTGCCTCTGCGCCAGACATCTCTGTCGACTCTGCTGAGGAACCACAATCAATGATTTAATCTCGGAGACTCCTAAAAGGATAATATCTCTGCTGGCGAATGGATGAACAATCCGTCTGCTTCGAATTGTCAAGCTTGCCAAAAATAAATTGGACTTTAAGATATGAGGGAATGACGACTCTGGCAGGAATTATTCCATCTGTTTGGGGCTGGATTCTGGTCACAGCAACTCCGCTGGGGATGAGAATTTTTAAATGACATCCTGCTGGGGAAATGAGCCATTAAAACTCTGCTTGGGGATTTATTCAACCCAAGATCCTTTATAGGGATTATCAACCTTCTGACCCGGCTGGGGAAAGGCTGTACCATCCTTGTTGAGGAATAGATTCTGTCGATCTGATAAACCTCTGCGGAGAGAACAAAAACTCAGTTGGAAGTTGCTGACACGACTCGATGCTGACCTCTGTGGGGGATCATTACCAGAGACACAATCTTGCTGGGGATCAGGGCTACTCTGCCAGGGATATGCGAATCCTGGTTAGAACATTCCCCTGCAACTTACTAGGAAAGAGTCCTTAGAGATCTGTTGGGGAAACCCAAAGCAAATCCACAGTAGTCTGCTGAAGAATATGACTGTCAAGCTTAGGATAAGTACCACAATGCCCCATGTTAGGCGAGCTTTCCCTTTGGACGATTCCGTTGGGGATGACGAGTTTATAACAAACTCTGCTGGAGAAAACTGCTTTAAAGCGTCTCGTGTTGGGGAATGCCTTTTGAGAGAATTTTACAGAAGACCAACTGTCCTCAAACTCTACTGGGGGTGATCAACACTTCATGCTGGGGAAACAAACATGCCCCATGCTTGGACAACACAACAATTCGTCCCCGCAAAGGATGTCATAAGAGGATTTTACAGAAGATCTAGCCTCTTCAAACTCTTGTGACTTCGCTGGGGATAATGACCATCAGTTTCGGTGTCGACGAGACCACTCTTTTGGGGAACCTGTGACCGTTATCGATATAGAAAAGCTTGTAGCTGTTGGAAGTACTGAATGAGAGAATCGACTTAATAAGATGCAACGGTACCCAGTTGAACTTAATTCACTGATATCGACCCGTTATGAACAATCGTCGACCGAACGATGAACGCCGATCTCCTTACCCATAATTGCCCCCGTCTTTTGCGTGGGGTGATTTATTGCTGGTCTTGTGCTTAAAATCATCTGCACCTGCTACCTGCAACAAAAGAATATGCCCACATGCCCCGAATATTGCGTGGCTAGAATCCACCATCCGGGAGTATTCAACATTCGAAGTAATTTCAAATATTTTTTCTGCGCATGTTATTGCAAGGCTGCCATGTTTTCAAATGCAATGTTTTATCAAAAATTAGGACGTTTTTGCAAACAAAGCAATAAAACAAAAATAGAAAGCTTTTTACTGAAATTCAATTTATTGACTGAGAGCCCAGAATAGGCAATTACATCTGGAAGCAATCCCTGGAAAGAGGTGATCGCTGAAAATTGAGAAAAGAAACTATCCTAATGGCAATGTGAAAACGGAATTCCACTGAGTTTCCATTCTGTTATGACCAGTATGTCTTCAAAACTCCCCGACCTTGCCTTCTGAGGAATGATCAGACCGATTCCTATCCTTCAGAACGTCAGTTGTTCAAACGGTGACAGGGTACAGATAACTCAAACCGTAGTCATTCGCTTAAATCCCTCTTTTGTGTGGACCGCCCTTTCAGGTTTTCGATCCACCAGGATACCCTTTTTTGCCTAAGTTGCCCTTTCGGGTTTTCAACTTACCGGGTGTACAATTTTTTCAATTATATCCCTAATTTTTGCCCGAACCTTATTCTGTTTTTGGTTCGCCGGGATGCCCTTTTTTGCCTGGATTTTTTTTATTTTTATTATCCAGCGGGTCTATTCATGCGAAGTATTTTTTGACTACGTCCGAGTTGACAGGAGATGAAAAGTCTTCGCCATCCATGGTTGTAAGCAATAAAGCTCCGCCCGAAAAGACCTTTTTAACCACGAATGGACCTTCATAATTAGGAGTCCATTTGCCCCTGTGATCTGTATTGGGAGGAAGGATCCTTTTGAGTACCACATCTCCGACTTTGTAAACCCGAGGACGCACCTTTTGGTCAAATGCCTGCTTCATTCTGCGCTGGTATAGTTGCCCATGACATACAGCCGCCAATCGCTTTTCCTCAATAAGGCTCAACTGATCAAATCTGGCTCGTACCCATTCAGCTTCATCTAGCTTAACATCCATCATGACTCTGAGGGACGGAATCTCTACTTCAACCGGTAGCACTGCCTCCATACCATATACGAGTGAGAATGGGGTTGCCCCAGTGGACGTGCGTACCGACGTTCGATACCCATGCAAAGCAAATGGTAACATCTCATGCCAATCTTTGTACGTGACAACCATCTTCTGCACAATCTTCTTGATATTTTTGTTGGCCGCTTCGACCGCGCCATTCATCTTTGGGCGGTACGGAGAAGAATTGTGATGTTCGATTTTGAAGTCCCGGCATAACTCAGCCATCATCTTATTGTTCAAATTAGAACCATTATCAGTAATGATTCTTTCGGGAACTCCATATCGGCAAATGATATCCCGTTTTAAGAAACGAGCGACCACTTGTTTTGTAACATTGGCATAGGATGCGGCTTCAACCCATTTGGTGAAGTAATCAATTGCCACCAAGATGAAACGATGACCATTGGAAGCTGTAGGCTCAATCTTTCCGATCATATCAATGCCCCACATGGCAAACGGCCAAGGCGACGACATGATGCTCAACGGATTTGGAGGCACATGCACCTTGTCTGCATAGATCTGGCATTTATGGCATTTGCGGGCATATTTACAACAATCTGACTCCATAGTCAACCAATAATATCCCGATCTTAACAACTTTTTAGCCATTGCATGCCCTCCGGCGTGAGTACCGAAAGAGCCTTCGTGCACTTCAATCATCAACAAGTCTGCTTCATGTCTATCCACACATCTAAGCAGGACCGTGTCAAAATTTCTTTTATACAGCACGCCATCTTTGTTCAAGAAGAAACTACCAGCTAACCTTCTCAACGTCTTCCTGTCTTTGGACGATGCCCCTGACGGGTACTCTTGACTTTTCAAGAAACACTTAATATCATGAAACCATGGCTTGTCATCAGACGTTGCATCGACCGCAAACACAAATGCTGGTCTGTCAAGGCGGGATACCTCAATCTTAGGTACATGGTTCCATCCTTGCACTTTGATCATGGAAGACAGAGTGGCCAAGGCATCAGCGAACCTATTCTCATCTCGAGGAATGTGGTACAGTTTCACTGTTGTGAAAAATGTCAGCAATCTCCTCGTATAATCTCTATACGGCACTAGATTTGCTTGGTGCGTGTACCAACTCCCTTTCACTTGATTGATTACCAAAGCTGAATCACCGAATATATCAAGGGTTTTAATCCGTAGATTAATCGCCTCCTCGATCCCCATTATACAAGCTTCGTACTCTGCTTCATTGTTGGTGCATCCGAAAGTTATTCGTGCAGTGAAAGGCATATGAACACCTTCCGGCGTGATAAGAACTGCTCCAACTCCGCACCCATTCATATTGACAGCCCCATCAAACATCAGACTCCATTTGGATTCAGGGTCTGGCCCCTCCTCCGGGAGTGGTTCCTCACAGTCTTTAGCTTTGAGAAACATGATGTCCTCATCAGGGAAGTCAAACTTCATGGGTTGGTAATCATCCATTGGCTGTTGCGCAAGATAATCGGACAAGATACTTCCTTTGATGGCCTTTTGTGAAGTGTACTGAATGTCATACTCTGTCAAGACCATTTGCCACCGTGCAACTCTGCCTGTCAATGCTGGTTTCTCGAAAATGTACTTGATAGGATCCATTTTTGAAATCAACAAGGTTGTGTGCCTAACCATATATTGCCTCAATCGCTTAGCGGCCCATGCCAGTGCACAGCATGTCTTTTCAAGCATTGAGTATCGGGACTCACAATCATTGAACTTTTTGCTCAGGTAGTAAATAGCATGCTCCTTCCTACCTGTCTCGTCATGTTGACCGAGAACACAACCCATGGAACCTTCAAGCACTGTCAGATACATTATCAGCGGTCTCCCTTCAACTGGAGGCATTAGAATCGGAGGTTCCTGCAAGTATTCTTTTATCTTATCGAATGCCAATTGGCAATCGTCATTCCACCTGACCGTTTGATCTTTCCTTAACAATTTAAATATTGGCTCACACGTGGCTGTTAGGTGAGATATGAACCTTGCAATGTAGTTCAATCTACCCAAGAAACCACGAACCTCTTTTTCTGTTCTCGGTTCAGGCATTTCTTGTATTGCTTTCACCTTGGCAGGATCAACCTCGATTCCTCTTTCGCTCACAATGAAACCTAGCAACTTTCCAGAACGTACCCCAAACGCGCACTTGTTTGGATTTAATCTCAGACGGAACTTTCTCAACCTTTCAAACAGCTTTTTCAGGTTAACCAGATGTTCCTCTTCTGTTCTCGACTTGGCAATCATATCATCTACATAACATTCGATCTCCTTATGAATCAAGTCATGAAACAATGTCACCATCGCCCGCTGGTACGTTGCCCCTGCGTTTTTCAACCCAAAAGGCATTACTTTATAACAATATGTACCCCACGGAGTAATGAACGTGGTCTTCTCCATGTCTTCAGGTGCCATCTTGATCTGGTTGTACCCGGAGAACCCGTCCATAAATGAGAACACTGAAAACTGAGCTGTATTATCGACCAGCACATCAATATGAGGTAGTGGAAAATCATCTTTCGGGCTAGCTTTATTAAGATCTCGATAATCCACACACATTCTCACTTTTCCGTCTTTCTTCGGTACTGGCACGATGTTGGCTACCCATGGAGGATACTTTGTCACAGCAAGAAAACCAGCGTCCCACTGCTTCTGGACTTCCTCCTTAATCTTTAAGGCCATGTCGGGGTGAGTCCGACGAAGTTTCTGCTTGACTGGCGGACATTCTTCTCTCAATGGCAGCCTGTGCACAACAATATCTGTATCCAACCCCGGCATGTCTTGATACGACCAGGCGAAGATGTCAACATACTCGCGCAACATTTCCGTCAAAGTTTGCTTCACATCTGCTTGCAAGCTGGCACCAATCCTGATCTCTTTCTTGGCGTCCTTGGTACCAATATTGATGATTTCTACAGTCTCCTGATGAGGCTGGATGACCCTTTCCTCCTGTTTCAACAATCTGGCCAGTTCTTCAGGGAGTTCACAATCTTTCTCATCCCCTTCTTCGGCTTGATAAATCGGATTGTCAAAGTCATACATGGCCATATCAAAATCGTTATCAGTGGTATCCGGAGGATCAAGTCTGCATGAACGGGTTCATGCCTTATTTTAGAATTTATTTTTAAGCAAAACAAAAGAAAATGAAACATTGCCATTTTATATTTTGTGCAAAAATAAAAACTGAAAGACAGAGAACAAAATTTGATTGCAAAACGTCCTTTATTAATGATTAAACATTGCAAATGCAACCATGGTGGCCCTACAAATGAATCTATACGCCTTGGGCAGAGCGCAAGATTTTGTCATGCATTATGGTTAGAAAAAACAAAGAAAAATTACTCTGTCTGAAGAGTAACCCGGATGACTTCTTCAACGGACCAGTTCTGCACTTGTTGTCCCGGAGCACGAGGGCGTACCCAGTTGTCCAGGTCACAATTACTGTCAACACTATCCTCTGTGGCTGCACAAGACTGGTCCGTGTAGATAATTCCCCCACTATTGAAAGTAATGGGTCCCCTGCCCCCCGCATCTGAAGTTGTAGAGGGACGATAACCAATACCAAATTTGTCTTCCTTCATTGGGGTCTCTATCAACCTGCCCCAACCTTGGGCGTTGCCTGCCCTAACGACTTCGACAGCTTGTTTGTAAGATGAAATGGAGGTACCAGCCCCAACTGGTACAGAAGAAGACTCAGGTGCATCGTCAATATTGACTGCTTCAAATGATTGGCACAGCATCTCATGAATTTCCCCATCCATTTCAATGTACTTGAACGTGGACAAGCGACTCACAAAGATGTCTTCTTCCCCACACACTGTCACAACCTGCCCTTCAAACTCATACTTCAGCTTTTGATGTAGAGTGGAAGTAACAGCTCCAGCTCCGTGAATCCAAGGGCGTCCCAATAGGCAGCTATATGCAGGTTGTATGTCCATTACATGGAACGTGGATTTGAATACCTGTGGTCCAATTTGTACGGGCAATTCCACCTCACCAAACACAGATCGTCTAGTTCCATCGAATGCTCTGACCACCAATTCACTAGGCCTTAAGATCAAACCATCAACTTCCAGCTTCATCAATGCCTTCTTGGGCAAGACATTGAGTGACGAACCAGTGTCTACCAGTACATGAGATAACACTGCGCCCTTACACTCCATCGTGATATGCAAAGCCTTATTATGGTTTCTTCCTTCAACAGTCAAATCTCTACTTGTAAAGCCCAAGCCATGGCTGACATTAACATTGGAGATTACGCCCTCGAGCTGATTAACAGTAATTTCTTGTGGCACGTACGCACTCTTCAACACTCTCAACAACGCCTGTCGGTGCGCATCAGAGCACAACAATAGTGACAGGATTGAAATCTTTGAAGGGGTCTGATTCAGTTGGTCCACAATCTTATAATCGCTTTTCTTGATTATCTTCATAAATTCTTCCATTTCCTTATCAAAAGTAATCTTTGTCTCTGCTTCAGGTGTAGGTGCACTTTCAACCACCTGTTTACCCTTATCCTTTGCTGCAGCTTCTACCTCCTTATCACTTCTCAAGGTTGGGGGAGCGAACAACCTTCCACTCCTTGTAAAGCCCCCTACACCCCCTACGTTATCAACATTTGGGCTGACTGATGACTCAACTTCCTGCTTTTTACCTTCGTAATATACATCTGCCCCATAGTGCCATGGGATAGCTTTCGTGGATGTGCACGGAATTGGTCCTGGCACCGTGATAGTGACAGGACTGGGCCCTTCTGGCGCAACACTCGCCACGGGAACTGCATTGACCGGCATTTGAATCTCAGCGGGAGTGTAATAGATGGTCACGGTTGATATCTCATCAGTGTCTTTCACGACTCTATCGAACTGTAGACATCCTTCATCGATCAGATTCTGTAAACCCATCTTCAACTTATCACAGCCGTTCTCCTGATTCATACACTCAAAGCAATCTTGATTACAGCCCGGGAACACCTGTCCCTTCAATAAACGATCTTTTACAACCAACAAAGAAGTTTTCACTTGACGGATATCTGTCACCAGATTCAATCTCCTCCCATCTTCAATAGCGTACACATTTGCTGCGCTATGATCAGGCATGGGATGCCGAGTAATATTAGGAGCGGGAGAGAAATTGATGGCTTTAGCATCAATCAAATCTTGTACTTTATGATGGAAAGCCCAGCATTTTTCAATGGAGTGCCCCTGAGCACCTGAGTGGAACTCACAACGAGCATTAGCATCGAAGTTAGGTGGCAGGTTTCCGGCAACCGGAGCTTTCATAGTACGGAGTTCTACCAACTTTAACTCGAGTAGCCGGGGCAACAGCGCGGCATAAGTCATAGGGAGAGGATCCATCTTACGATCCCTCTGTCTAGACCTTTGCTGGAAAAAGGGTTGTTGCTGTTGAACTTGTTGTTGGGGTTGTTGTTTCTGAACAGACGGTGTGGGGATTGTCACAGCATCTACCTGATAATAAGCTCGAGAACGCCCTCTGCCTCGTCCTCTAAACACAGCATTCGTATCACCTTCTCTTCTTTTCTGGTTACTAGCAAACGGTTTCTTCGTCCCCGAAGAACCAGCCCCACTCACATCCTGGATCTTTCCAAGCTTTAACAGACTTTCTATCCTTTCTCCCGCAATCACAATATCAGCAAACCCAGTTGACGGACAAGCAGCTAATCTATCCAGATAGGCCCCTTGCAAGGTGCCCATGAACATATCTGCCATTTCTCTGTCTGATAAGGGAGGTTGAACCTGGGCAGCCATTTCCCTCCACCTCTGTGCATATTCTTTGAAACTCTCCTTGGCATTTTGTGACAATCCCTGCAATTGGGTGCGGTTGGGCGCCATGTCAATATTATATTGGTATTGCTTCAGGAACGCTTCTGCCAGATCTTTCCAATTCTTCACAGCAGCTCTATTCAACTTCATATACCAGGTCAAGGACGCCCCAGCCAGACTGTCCTGAAAATAGTGCATCCATAGCTTCTCGTCATCCGTATGGGCTGAAATCTTCCCAAAGTAAGCTTGAAGATGCGTTTGGGGACACGCATTGCCGTGATACTTATCAAAAGTAGGAGGTTTGAATTTAGGGGGAATTCTGACTCCTGAGACCAGCCCCAAGCTAGTAACATCAATACCCATAGAGTTCTTGCATTCTATGGCCCTGATCTTTTCTGCTAACTCCTCATACCTTCGATCACCTTGATTACCCACATCAGCGTCTAGTAGAGTAAATTGGTCTTCCAGAGTATCTTCAAGAGTAACACCAGCATGCCTACCATTTCCATTACCCCGATTGTTACCACCAGGAGGAGGGTTGCCACCGGGAGGAGGGATGCCGTGTCCCTGTGAATTGTCATGATGATCACCTTCGGGCCCATTGTCGGGACGCTCTACCAGAAGCCTCAGTCTCTCCTGATTTTGCGCCATGCCAGTCATGAGGGTCATGAACTGGTCCATACGCGCCCTCATTTCCGCCAAATCACTTTGCACTTGATCCATGATTCTTACTTGATTCCTTCGCGTCGAATATCGGTGAATATGACTCTCCGCTATACTGCCTGAAACCAAATAAAGGTTAGAGACCCCGCAACGAGTACCTGAAAAGCAAGTAACAAAATGCAAAATGATATGCAATGCCATGCAATGCTATGTTTGTCATTTCCTAGGTGCTTTATACCCTGATTCCAATCCAACCACAGAAATCTGAAGACCAGAAATTGTGATATAAAG
This sequence comes from Lathyrus tuberosus, assembly GCA_022829125.1. Taxonomy (NCBI): domain Eukaryota; kingdom Viridiplantae; phylum Streptophyta; class Magnoliopsida; order Fabales; family Fabaceae; genus Lathyrus; species Lathyrus tuberosus. Next base: position 3,317,374 of record JALAZF010000363.1, read on the forward strand.
AGACGTGTCGTGGTCATGTGCTTGTGCGCAGCTATCTGATAAAGAATAATTCTGAATAAAACTGCTCATACTCATTCAATAAAATATTCAAGTACATTTAAGAAAGGTTCAACCGCAAATGCAATACAAGGAAGAAATGGATCCATCAACAAGCCTGATGGTATCCATTAACAACAAAATACAGGGAAAAGCACATCAATCTGACAATTCCACACCCTTCAGCTTATCACTTGAATACTTGATTTCCTCAAAAAGTATACGGGTACGCTGGTGATTCGGCTTTTCAATCATTTCTTTGATCAAGACATCCCTTTTCTCAAGAGCTTCATTTAAAGAACCCATATGCAGCATCAGAGCTTCGTCATCACACACTCCTTTGTGTCTCTTTATGCCGGCTTGCGTCTTGAGTATCTCCCTTTCTATCATGACGTCTTCAAGCTCTTTCTTGGTATTCTTCAACTGGCTTCTAGCTTCTTCTAACTGTTCTTGACTCTTATCGAGACTTTCCTGATACTTTCTCCTCTGCTCATGTGCCTTTTTAAGCTCCTCGTCTTTAGTCTTCGACTGATCCTTTAACTCGGCATTTTCAATTCTGACTTCATCCCAAGCTTGACGAAGTTGAGCTAATGAATCCTTGCTTCGGGCTAAAGCCTGTTTTGTAATCTTGTGAGCCTGACTAGTGTCATCTGCTCCCAAAGTAAGTTTCCGAAAGTACCGAGCTCGGTCATCAAAATCTTCCTCTTTGTCAGCCAAGGTTTTTTCCGCTTTCAAGGCTCTCTTTTCCAACTCTTTGTTGTCAGCTAGAGCTTTCTGAAGACATCTGCTCATTCCAGAATTTTCTATCTGCAACTCTCTGACCATTTTCTTCCACTTCTCACATTCTTCAATAGCCACCATAGTGGGTTGTTCTGGCTGTACTGAACATAAAAGAGGTCCCCTTGAAAAGGGTAAAAGCAATTCCTTTACTTTCGTCTCCATCCACCTGTCATATTCAGGATAAGATCTACAATCTCCTTTTCCAAAAACTGCTTTTCCAATTTTGTGCTTATCTTTCCAAGCATTCACTACTTCTACCACCTTCGCATCTTTAGTTCCTGTAAAGAATAAAGATTCTTCCACATCTTGCTCTGTAGGAGGATATCTGGAAGCATACCCAAACTGTCGGATGGCCAAAACTGGATTATAATTAATCCCTCCTTTTCTGCCAATCAAAGGCACATTTGGAAAATTTCCGCATCTTGTGACAAGCTCTATTCTCAACAACCGGTGATCAAACCATACAATGTTATCAGCAGTTAAACTCATCAATCGTTTAGACCATTTCGCCACATCTTTGGTTTCCACAAAGGCACCTGTCTGAGGCAAATGTTTGAAAAACCAATGACTCAGCAGTGGAGTGCAACAACTAACAGATCCTCCCCTCCTTTTCTCATTCTTGTAATGCACGGAATGATAAAAATCTCCTAACAAAGTAGGGACTGGATTTTTAAGGACAAAAACTCTCGTTGCTTGCATATCCACAAAGTCTTGCTGATTGGGAAAGAAAACTAGGCCATATATGCAGAGAGCCAGAATGGAATTGTAAACCGTCCAATTTTTAGCACTTGCAGCCTCTTGGGCCTGTCCAGACAGAAATTCTAAATGAAATCCGCTAACTCCATTTTTACTGCTCACACCGCTCTTTATCAATGTCTGATCCATTTGTAAAGCAGCAGCAATTTCTTTTACGCTGGGAGAACTACCAGAGAAGAATGGTATTGCCGACGTGATCGGAATTCCCAAAATAAATGAGAATTCTTCCAGTGTTGGCATCAGAATGTAATTTGAAAAAAGAAAGCACCTCAACGAAGGCTCGTAGAACTGCAGCAGAGTGTGTAAAGCATCATGCTCATACTTGGTGATTGTACGGACCATCCCAACCAAATTCCCGTAGCTCTTCTGAAACCTATCAAGAATACCCGGACCAGCCATATCTATAACTTTGAGCAATGAATCCAAGACAGGATCTGGAAACTTGTAAGACACATTGTTCTTTCTCTCGGCAACGATCTCTGTTGAACCCATGGATTGGAATCAGAAATGTATTATGCACCTGAAAATGACAAACATAACTGTTATGATATGATAATGCAATGCAAAAGGGCATGTGATCAGGTAATCAAGTGTCGGTGTCTGTATTGAACTGTGTGCACTGTGTCTCTGTACTGAATCTGGCAATATCTGAGATGAACACTTAAATCACTGTCATAGGATACAATGTCTGAAATCATCATAGAATCACAAGTAAGGTAGGTAGGAGGCTGGGTTTCCTGCAAACCTGTAAACATCCCGCCCATACTCACATGTGGTTCTTAGAAAATAAGGCTTGTCAGCTTCGGAGGTTTGAGAAGCAATAGCACATTCAGCCCGTAGGATACAATGCTATGCCAATCAAAGAGGTCGTCCACTGACTCCCCTTAGAAAATAAAAGTCATCCTATGCAAGTTCCAAAGTGGGCCCTCGGGTGCGAATGGGTTTGCCACAGAATGTGGTCTGCCATTGTCACCACTAAAGAGGGATATTTCCACTAAGGTCCTCATGATCGGTCACTAGAGTCGACAGCTCTCTAGATCTACATCCTGGAATACGCAAGATGCGTATGCCACGACGTGTCCCAAGATAGCCTCGTCTAGCTGTGAATTTCGTGAACACCCAACGCACTCCAAACGGCACGTAGGTCCCACTACTCTCCACTCTAATTCTAAGTGTATACTCAAGCCTGTGTAATGGGCTTATCTCTCAGAAATCCCGCCCGCCAAGCAGAAAACAACACAGTCCAGTATAGCATAATATATCATATGAAATGAAAATGCTAAAATACGGTAAATACAGTAATGTACAGTAAAGCCGTAAATAACCATACAATAAACAGTAAATACAACACAACAGTAAACACCCAATGAAAGAAAAACAGACAAGCGCTAGGATTGACTCGCTTAGGGATGGACCAGCAATAGGTCATGGTGTCCCCAGCAGAGTCGCCAGCTGTCGCTCCCGGGATTTTCATCCAAGTACAAACGCGAAAGTGGCACCGAACAGAGTCGCCAGCAATGTGTATTTATCCCAAGAGAGGGAAAGGAAACACCGCGTAAACCTGAGAGAAAGGAAAAGCATGGTCTTGCGACCAAGAGAAGTGGGTAAGGGAGTCGGTTACGCGAGAGGAAGGTATTAGCACCCCCTCACGTCCATCGTACCTGATGGGATCCACGCTTGCTTGTCTCGATCAAAGGGTGTAAAGAAAGATGCTGGAAAAAGAACTGAGAAAGGAAAAGGAAAAAGAGAGAAAAAGAAACAAAGGTAGGGAAAATAAAAGAAGTGCTCGCATGGGCCCTACCCCACTGCCTACGTATCTCATCGGGAGCATGAGAATCAGAGCGACGTAGTTCCCCTCACTAGGGATGAATTGTTTGTGTTTTTTAGAGAACGGCTTACGTTCTAGCTCTGGTGTTGCAGGCTCGCTGGTCCGAGTGCGTTACCGTCTTGCAAAAGAACGAGTAGAAGCGCGTTCGTACGCTAAGAGTGAATGAGGTGAGAAAAGAATTCCCGAAGGAAAGACGTTATTGTTTGGTTTTGTCTTTTAGAAGGAAGTGTTTTGGATTTGTTTGCATATGACAGTGTATCTGGATCTTAGTCACTGGAATGTGTACATTCTCACATTCCAAGATGGAATGGGTAAGAAAGCACACTAAGAGTGAAGAAGACCCCCACACTTAGCTCCAATTGTCAAGGTTCAAACACACTAGCATACTTGTGTTTATTAAGTGTTTTTGTTAATTAAGAAATGAAGAAGTGTTTTTTATTATTTGCACCTTCAACAAATATTGCATTTAAGTCCCTCATACAAGATCAAATGTTTAACACATTGACCCAAGATGGGCTATATGCTACACATTCTAAGATTACAAGAGAAGACCCCTTATAATCTTTTCTTTATATGAAAGGCCTAAATGCAATAAATGCCTACCTTTATTATATGTTTTGAATTTTCTTTGAGATGAGAAAAGAGACTCAAGAGAGGAGAAAAGGTAAAACCTATATGGACTAAGACTCAATCCTAATTGATTAGTTAAGGGAGTGATCCTAAGGTTTGTGAGGTTTCAACCTAAAGTCTAAAGAAAGAAAAAATTAAACAATTCACTTCCAAAGTAGAAGATGAATTGTAATTCAAAAGGGAAAGTAATGAGTTATTAAAAGAAAACACATAAGTGCTTAACAAAACACAAAATGAAATTGTAAAAGAGAAAGGATAGAAGTTGAATGTGGATTCCTTATCCACACTCAATTGCAACTTACCAAAGCCCCTACATGGTTAGTAAACATGTACAAGAATTATAAGAAGTAAAAGAACATGTAATGCACCATAAAACTCAAAAGAATTAAATGAGAAATCAAATCCTATAACCACAACCAGAATGTACATCACATGGAAAACAAATGATCATTATCAATCAAACTCAAGTGGATAGGCAACAAACATCATCCATTAGCATTTAAACATGTTACAAGAAGAAAGGGTAGATGAAAGATGGAAAGAAATGAAGAAGACATGCATAAATGGAACATGTAAATCAACAACCAGAATTGAAACTAAATGGAAAATGGTTTATAAACATCTCAAAAGTATTTATGAATCAACTTCAAGGCATTCAAGAAGTAATATGAGAAGAATTGAAATGAAAGTTCCAAAAAGAAAGTGCAAACAAAACATGTTAATGATGCACAAAGTTCAAATTGAAATGAACATGTGAAGATGACCTATAATGTGCAACAATGACCTATAATATCACTTGAATGACTCATACAAATATGCAAATGCTCATACAAATATGCACAAAAGAATTCATGCAAACATGCACTAAAGATTACAATGATATAACATGTCATAATGCCTTAAATGAAATGCATCAAGCAAAAATCAAATGTCCTCATGAAAATTATGAAAACATGGTATTGGAGTTCACTAATCAGGGATGAATCACATATCAAAATAGCATATCAAAATTCAAAGCAAAATGACTTCAAACAAAGCAATTAGGTCAAATTGAAACATCATGCAAAGTGGTACAAATATAGGCATCAAGACATGTCATAAAGTGACCTAAAAAATCAAACAAAAATCCTCTAACATGCTTCAATGTATTAGTGAATCAATGCAAAAAGAATCATGTCAAAATAGTTGGTAATGAGCAAGAACAAAATTAAACAAATTCATGTATCATGCTTAGAATGCATCTAAGTGGAAATTCAAAGAAAATTATGGAACAGGGGCAAAAAGGTCATAAAATCAGAAAATAAAATCATGAAAAATTTCCTAAATGTTTTAAGAATACACATGAATTTTTGTAGAATTTTCCCATATGTTTTGGTATTTTTAAAAATTAGAAATCAAACGTGTAGAAAGAAATAAAAATAAAAAATAAATGCAAAATGCAGGGGGGTATGAACATAGCAATTGGACAGTTCAAAATCATTGGGCTTCAATACATGGGGGTGTAATTATCAATCTGGTTAAGTCCAATTAGCACGCAAAACACCATAACTAGCGTGTTCTTCAGTCAACATAGTCAAAGCAATCCAAGCCATCAGATTAAGTCATAGTCAAACAAAAGTCAAAGTAATTGCATCCAACGCGCATACATGAACGACCACACAACATACCATGCACCACACCACAAAATGCTTAATTGAATTCAGAAAAATGGCACATGCCTCGCACATGCGTTTTAATGCGTTGTCATGCTCTTAGCCACACGATGAGAAAAAAACAACGGACAGGATTAAAACATGGCAAAAACCCTAGCTCTAACAGTCACCGGCCGGAGAGGACCTCCGGTCACCTTCTCCGGCCAACAGCCACCACCTGCAAACTCCAATTCCTCCAGAAATTCACAATACGTACACCAATCGAAAGCTGAGCTCATGTACATCCTGAATCCAACACTATTTTTCACATAACATACACGTATAGCACAAACCGATCCAAAACAAATTGCCCTAAAATCACATCTAAACTCCTAAAGAGCCTATCAACTAGACAGAACTCACACATAGCTCCTAATAAGCTCCAAACATCATAAAACAAGCTTAAATCACAAGAATACAATGCATTAAAATTGAGTGAAATAAACCTGAAATTGATGAGGCTTCGGAGTGCTCTTCAGAAAACCAGAGATCCTAGCTTCTCCTTCAACCTTGAAGCTTCACAAACTAAGCAAAATAAATGCTATAACTCGTTGTCTTGAAAGCAGGGAGATCCAATGTTGAACAATGCTTGCAGCAATCTTGAGGACTGTGCTGAAATCTCCTTCAATCCAATGCCATTGATGATGATGAGTTGAGGTGGATGAAGATGAATGATTCGTGCACAGAGAGAGAGAAAAAGCTTAGGGAAGATTGAGAGAGTGAGAGTGTTCTTGAGAGTGGAAATGAAAAGTGAAGTTGAAAATGAATTTGTGAAGAGAAGTTTCGTTTTATAGTGAGCTAGGAAGTGAGTTGGGTGACTGAGTTGGGTGAGTTCACTCTAACTAACTGAGTCAGTTAGTTAGAGGCGAGTTGATCTTGGGTTTTTTATGGTGTGGGTGATGCTTAGAGTGTTATGATGAGGATGAAGAGAATGAAGCTGCAGCAAGCAACTTGTTATACAAGTTTGTCTTCTTTCCACTTCTATGCATGAGCCACACACGTGACCTGGTGAATGCAAAGGTGTTTGGCTAAATGAAGCAAAGGTTGGTCAGTGTGATCAAGCATGCGCAAACTAATTCAATCAGCAATAAATTCCACTTGCTTTTTTTCTGGTTTTATGTGACAGTGAGAACAATAGAGATAGGGTGATTTGAGGATGAATTACTCCATGTAAGGTGAATGATTTGGTGAGCTCGTGGGTTCATTTGAAAGAGAGCACATTGGAGCACAATGCTGATGTGAAAATTGAAGTGAAATGAGGTTGGAATAAGTTGCAAAATGACTTATAACATCCACATTTGGGACTGATAGAAGGGCGTGGCAACTGGTTGGTTGACAAGGCATCTTGGCACCTGGATTTTCAGCATGATTACCATGACTTGAGGCCACTATTTCTCCATCATAACTTGATCAGATGAAATTTTGCCCAACATGAACATTGAAGAGGGCATTGCAAGGAACAATATTGATGTTGACAAGTTTTTCATTTGAGGCCTTTAACCATGAGAAAAATAAGTGGACATTAGGCCCACCACATGTTTGTTAAAATGACCGCGCGCGTGCCCTGAAAATCTTGGTCATGACCTAGTTTTGAACCTACTTTGCTCAAACTTTGATCAATCATATCTCACTCAATTTTTACCCAATGGGGATGTTCCACACATGGATTTGAAGCTTAAAACAAGATCTTTCATTGAGGCAGAGTGGATTTTTCATTTGGTGCTCCAAATTTAAATGGCCTTGGTTCAAATTCTGATGCAAAATGGCCAAAACTTGCTATTTTTAGTAACCCTACTTCATCCAAAAATGGCAACTTTCCACATCTTGATTTTTTCATGATTCCTTTGGAGTTTCTTGACCAAATTTTGTACATTGGACATATGCAACATGAATTTCATGATTTTGGGCTCAAAAAGTCAAGAGTTGACTTTTTCCTCTGATTATTTGACTTTGCCCCAATTTCTCTGATTCTTGATCTTTCTTCCAATTGAACCACTTCTAAAACCAATTGAGATGCAATTTTCCACATACATACACTTAGGGACATATGGAATACCATGACAACAAGTTTTGTCCAAAAAATCAGAGATACCCTGATTTAATTGGAAACCCTAATTTCAGCCCCTTCTGGTTAGGAGGAAAAAGTGCAGTCTTCAATTTCAAATTCCTCAGAGCATGTTGTGTATCCTCTTAAAGGATGATGAGAAATGCCACTTGAGAATGACTTTGAATCAATGAGCTATCTCTTTTGAGGGTTTTCCTTCAATTTTTGAACCTCTTGCATAGTGAAAGATGTAGTGCTTCAATCTTCCATTGAATCTCACTTCCTTGAGGTTTTGGAAGATCAATTGAGACAGTATGAGACATGAGAGACCTCTTGGCTTGCCTAGAGCCAACTTGATTGACCTTTTTGTGCTTTGAATGATCCCTTGATTGTCCACCTTCCACCCGATCACATGCCCTGATGGTAAGAAGGATGCCATGCTTCATTTTTCTATGTTAAATGCAATGCAATGCTAATGAGATGGATATGATATGATAAATGATAATGCCATGCTATGATGCCAAAAGGGAAGAGCAAATTTTGGGGTATTACAATATGTGATAAATGCATTGGTTGTGGATAATATGTTTTATGAAATAGACATATGCTATGTGATGGGTGGGGTGTTTCTATATGTTATGACTTGGTATGCCTTATGTGCAAATATGTTAGTATATTGGATAATTGATATATGCTATGTTGTTGGATTAATAGATATATGTTGCGTATGTGTGGCATGTTATATGTATTAGCATGTGATGTTTGTGGTGAGAATAACTATGCGTGTGGATTTTATGTGTTTGCATATTATTATGCAATCTTGATTTAGTTGCTATTTCTCACCTTTCTGCTGTGGTTTATTGCTCTATGAGGCAATTGCAGATTTGTAGTCTTGGAGGCTTTTGTGAAGATTAGCCCTCCGTTCTTTTGTCGGTCTTGGTGTCTGCTCTGATACGTAGCATGGGAGTCGGGGAACGATTATGATATATATATGTATACCTTTGTTAGATTTATTTTGTATTAACTTTGTATGAATATTTATATGTTATAAAACAATTTATTTTGTAAAACAAGTCGGTTATGGATCTTTCCGCTTTATTCCATAATTGAACTTTCCTTTTATATGGAAAAAGTTTCTCTTTGATGTTATCCCAGTTTGTGTTATGTATCAAATAATTGAGCAGGGTTTGTGTTTTCTTTCTTTAAATGTGGCATCCTTGATTCTGTCGGAAAAATAAATTTTTATTTACTCTGATTTAATTATGTATTATTTATCCGCGATGGAAATTGGGGTGTTACACATAGTTATTCTCACCACAAGCATCACATACCAATACATATAGCACGCCACATATACATAACATATTCCTACTAATCCAACCACATAGCATATATCAACTATACCAACATAAACACATATTCACACATAAGGCGTACCAGAGTTACAACATATGGAAACACACCACCACATCACATAGCATATGTCTATACATAAAACATATCATCCATAACCAATGCATTTATCACATATGCACATCAATTCACAATTCTCCACACATAATGCATCCATTCACAATTCTCACACATAATCAATCCATTCAAGATTTATGCAAATGCACAGAGACCGACACAACGACTCTATACAATGCATATGCGGTACCATTCCATCCATCATTTCTCATCACCAGTTCACTCAGGAACTATTGGAATCATCGCTTGTTACTTTGTGTAACTCCCCGTCGGGAAAACGATGTTCCCCGTCGCTCACACCTCTTTGTATAAGGCACACGACGTTTATGGATCGCTCACACCTCTTTGTATAAGGCACACGGCCCAATCGCTCACACCTCTTTGTATAAGGCACATGATCGTCTATAATCATCGCTCACACCTCTTTGTATAAGGCACACGATGTTATAGCGGATCCCCTCTGGAATCGTTTCGTCGCTCACACCCACTAGGGCACACGACATCACAAGAATGCATATCATGATGCTTGGCATACAAGGACTCATGACAATCAAATGCATCTTCACAAATCAACAATATGGATTATCTCATCATCATTATTCATGCATTGGAAATCAATTCAAACAATACATTTACTTGCCATAAGGCCACCAATTAGCACACATTGGATTTCATCATAATCCACAAACCACAACAATCTTAACAACATACATTGATATTCAATCAAACAATGCATTTTACCATACAACAACATCATTATCACATGCATCAACATCATATAGATAGCACAAAAGCCCCACATTTATATGACGATATCATATCGTATCGAACACAAACAAACACAACAAAGCCTACGAACCATTAATAATCCTATACCAAATATTATTGGTTAAATCATGGCCTAACATCACCATTTAATATCATCTTAGGTTATCTATCTAATGCCTCAAGTCCCACATCATTCGGACTCTCGATTCGGGAGTTACGGTGGAAACATAAACCACACTTTTCACACATACATTACTTTTCCATATTTTTCTTATCAATCCATGGCATAAACATATGTTTCTATTCCACTATCATAAAGAGCATTGAAATAGCTTTCCAACGCATTCGACCGTGCCTCAATCCGAGTTACAGATCAAAAGTTATGAAGGAAACAAAATGGAAAAATCTGTCACGTTCGTCTTCCTATTCGCAATGCGAACCCCTAGCGAGCCGTGGCAGAAGAAAAAAGTCATAAAGTTTGCAATGCAAACTGCTAGCGAACCTTTGTTGTTTCCTTCGCTTTGGTTCGCAATGCGAACCTGCGAAACCCAGAAATTCCAGCAGGGATAACATAGGTCATTTGGAGTCAAAATCCCTCATTTCTTCCACCCAAACACTTCCAAAACATACTATAACAACCAAAACATGATCCAAACCTAACGACAAGTATTCTACGCAGTTTATATCGAATTTCATCCGTGAAAACATCGATTTCTATTAATCGCTCCTAATTCCAATCGATAAGAAAAGTTGTGAAACAACCAAAACAATTACAACAAACAACACATATACATACACAAGCAAGATATAATTGAAACTTCTCACCCTTACCCGATTAATCGCGCTTGAAACGAAGATATGTCGATTTTCCTCTTTCTCCTCTTTTCTTTCCTCTTCCTTTCTATCTTCTCTTTTCTTTCTCTTCTTTTTGTTTTCTCTCTATTTCTCTCTAATCTCTATTTATATAAAAATATCTAAACCCCTAAAAAGACTATTTTACCCCTCAACTCAAATATCTCGCAAACGCTCTCAAAACGCAATAAAACATAAACAGCGATGAAAAATAATATATTGTCAAATAAAAGTCAAGAATAACATAATATAAAACGAAAATAATTAAATCGACTCGATTAAATAAATAAGACAAAACGGGGCGTTACAACTCTCCCCCACTTAGACATTTTTGTCCTCGAAAATATACTGAGACGAACAACTCCATACACGACTCTCACATCTGACTAACAAACTAACATGCCAACCAAAGGCACACCACGAATAACACAAACTGACAAACCACCTTGCTAACAGCAACCACAACAACGACACGACAACGACGACAACTACAATGACAAGATGCAAGGCCCATACAATGCACTTGACGACTAAGTCACGACTCAAAGAATACCCAAGTTACAAACACACATGTTCACCCTTGATCCGAAACACAACAAGATCGTTACCATCACCATAGGTAACACTCCTCTAATTCCCCACAAGGAATTAGCTACTCGCACTCGACCCAACACGATAGGAACGAGGCAACAATACAAACAAGAACATAAAGTTCTACGACCCAACATCATTTTAACAACCTCTACATAACCACAATACCAATCTCCTTGTCACACAACAATATCGCAATAAAGCTACGATTCCCCAATCGAACATGTAACCAAAACATACATCTACATAGTAGCCCATGAATAATATTTAAACCTTTCGCCTAACACTTCCATTCTGAAACGTCCAATGGTCTCATTACTCCTACATGTTTATAATGTTCAACCTATGAACTCTTACAAATCACACATGCATATACGAATTGTGCCACAACACACTTTCGCTGCGCTACTTTGATTACTCGCAACCATCAAAACTATCAATCCCACGTCCAAAGTCTAACTATTTCTCATATTCGCCAAAGATCACTGTGCACTTCTAATATACCCAACCTCACACTCTAATGTGTTATCTCACACACCAGACACAAGTCTTGAACTGCTCAAATAATTCTAACTCCCTGACCATCAAAACAGACGTGCATAAAAACTTTTGACTTAACTCATCACGCACGACATAAACTTCACCAATAGGATAATTCCAGCTAAAGTCATAACTCATCAGGGATTCTAACCATCCTCGTTGTCTCATACTGTATTCCTTCCGACCAAACAGGTACTCAATATTCTTGTGATTACCAAACGCTTCGAACCTAGAACCATAAAGATAATACCTCCATATTTTCCAACACAATACAATCGCAACCAATTCCAAATCCTGAATAGTATAGATCCTTTTATGAATCCTCAAATGTCGTAAAGCATAAGCCACGACTTTACCCTCTTGCATTAACACACTAACTAAACTCATCAAGGACGCATCCCAATACCTCACAAACGGTTCATCAAGATCACGCAGTATCAAAACTGGAGCCGTAGACAACTTCTACTTCAGCTTTCTCTAAAATTTTCCTTACAACGAACATCCCAAACAAACAACTCACCTTTTGCAAGTCAATCAAAGTAACGAAAACACTAACTTGGAAAAGCCTCCCATAACCCCCGGTAATAACCAACTAAAGTCCAACAAGATTCTAACCTCCTTAACCAACTTCGGAGCCTCTCATTGTAGAACTGCATCTACGTCCGATGGATCCATTAACCATACTCTCATCCGAAATAACATATCCAAGAAAACCAACCTTTTTCAACCAAAATTCTCACTCGAATAACTTAGCATAAAAATTCGTTCCTTTGCAACACTTGCAATTCGATTCTCAAACACTCTACTTGTTCTTCCTCTGAGTTTATAACAGATCCGCATATCCTCAATCAAAACCACTACTAACTTACCCAATTAAATACGGAAGATACGATTCATCCACTCCACCAACATTCCAGACACATTACTAACACCGAACAACATCACTGTACATTGTAATGCCCAACCAAATTCCAAAAGATATAAATTCTTAAAGTTTTGCAAAAAATTTCACTGGGTAACTGGTTACTCACATCCAAGCTTAACCGAGTAAATAACAGCCTATCCCGATGATAACAAACATCTTAGTCTTACTTCATAAAAGTTCTTCTACTTACTTAGCAGATCCAAACCTCAAATCCTCACCTTCGTCCAATTTGAGTTCACACTCTACTCTCTGAGAATAACCATTAACGATACCCAATCGTTCTCTCTCAATGAATTCCCAACTGGACCAACATACCAAAACCTCTAATCTGTCTCATCTTCCGATATTAGAATCTTCATCGACTCAACAAAACAATCCGTAAGCACTTTACTTAATTCCAAACAATTCATTGCACACACTATCAAGCCGGAAAGATACGTCTATTCCATCCAACAAAATTCCCGTCTACTATCAACAAGAGATTAAGGGTGATCAGTTCCTCAATTTGTCAATAGACAGCCAACAATCATGATGGGGCATAAACCGTCTTTACCAAACTATAATAGCATTTCTTGCATCTTGTGCACACCACTACCTAAGACACAAATCCTTAGTCGACATAAACCTTACCTCTGCATTCCCTCTGGAACCGGAAACCACACTGTCCAAATAACACTTACAATCTTGCAACCAATGACACACAACTGAAGAAACTTAGAGAAGCACAAGCTTCTCCCCCACTTATCTCATTCTAAATCCTGAAGACAAAGGATTAGAAAACCAGAAAGCACTGACAGTGTTTCACACACATATCACATACTAAGGGACAAACAACATCGACAGTTGTCACACCCTAATTTTTGACCCTAAGATCCCCGTTGTGTTCTTTGCATAGCATATTAGATCATTCGCGCATAACTAACCGATTTATCTAGCTTCGTTTGTTTTGTTTCCTTTTAAGGACAAGTGTCGTTGCAGAATATTCAAGGTCTTGAAGGTTGTGTTGTGTGCGTGTTTATGGAGGTTTCTCTGGTCTTTGCAAGATGTGTGTTGTACTCATGTGTGATTGTGCCCTCGCCTTTTTGATCCCTAAACCACTACTAAGCCTCTCTTCCTTCATACTCCTCAACTTTCCCCTCACAGAATACTAGGTCCTTATACCCTCTGATATGAATTTGGTACCCTAAGACTGGTCACTGGTTGTGTGGAAAGTTACATTACAAGTTGGTATCTTCCCCCCTCTGTAAGCTCCTCAAGGATAAGATATGTGTTGCTCTTTATTCTTAAATGATCGTTCATCAAGAGAAGTTCAATGTGGGAAGGAATCAGAAGTTTGGAACCCAGAGCACGAGTTCAAGACCATTGTCATCACGAGCATGTTCTATGGCAAGATTCATCAAGTATCATTAGTCGTCACCTTAAGAATCTCAATATCATCAATTGCTTAAGACTTTACCATTGCTAAAGCGAGAAAACTATGGACTAGAGTTGTGGTCTCCTCAAAATGTAAAATTAATCCTTCTTTCAAGACAAAGAGATCAAGATTTATTATATATATTTCTTGAGATTATTAAGTATTTATCATATGGAGATCTTAAAGATAGAAATTCTCGTCAAGAATCTGCCCCAGGCTTTAGTTGTGCAAAGGGAATTTCAAAGCATTAATGGAAACTTTCTTATTAAAGATGCAATTTGGTCCTCATCAAGGATGGAGATTTGTGGTGAAGTGATTGCCCAAATAAGTCGGCTCCCAAGATAATGGTAAAAATACTATATGTATTTGCTAAGCACTGCCCATGCCTATTTTTGGTACCATGGGCGCTTTGCAAGTTGGGTTCAGTGACTACCATCAACTTAGCTATCAGCCAGAAACATGTTCTCTTTTTCGCTTTTATTTAGATTGTTTTTTTCATGGACAGTGGTAAAGTACAAAATGAAGTCATTAAGAAATGCGAGTAAGAACATAATTACAAGGAATTTCAAAGAAAAAAAAGACAACTTCTACAAAGTGTTAACTATCAGTCACTGCTACCGGTAAAGACGTTTACTTCGGAGGTGGTATTTTGAGCCAGACCAAATAAGGATTAACTCTTCTATTTCATCGCTAATTGTTGACTGTGAACCAATGATATAGTCATGAATCATCCGAATCAAAATGCAAAGCAACTCCTGCAAAGATCAGTTGCATTTTGAAAAAGTATTCATAATGAATATAAGAAAATACGCACCTCGCACCGATGATTTCGAGCAATTTGCTTTGGTATCTGTCACCTAGTACCTTACCAACAATTCAGTAAACTGTTTAATTTTCCTTCTTAACCGATTTAAGCATTATATGGAACTGTTGAGTATAATAGTAGAAACTTACATGGATTCTGCAAGTGGTTTTGAGATCAAGGAAGGATTTAACAGTACTCCACAGCATCCTAAATCCAGAACCAGTATTGATGGTGAACATACGGCTCAAAGACTATATGAGGATAAAAGATTGATAAGGTAGTTTAATGACAATGTTCTTCTGGAACCAGGCATTAGTTTGAGTAATAATCGTGCTTCGAACTTGAATATTCCAAGACCTTCAACCCGACATTGCCAGTATCAATCAGTAGCCATCAGAATGAGCAAGGAAATTTTATGAGCAAGCAAAACATTCAATCATTTGTCAAATTGTCTAAGAACCATAGCCAGAACTTATGCACTGTTTCATAGTAAGGGATGACCACTGCAAATTCCTATTATTATGGGAGGTCCAGAGGCTGCAGCGTATCAAGTCATATACCTCACATTTACACCTGCGGGGCAACTTCTAATCTCAAAATGAGCTAGGCCGCGAAACATCTCATGACCTGCAGATTGAGTTAAATACCAATATCCATCAGTTCAAAGACTCGGCAAGTTACTAATTTTCAAGAAAAGGAATGCTTACGAACTCGACGGCTTGCAAACGGCAGCCTCGACTTTAGATATCCCTTATTTGGAAGGATGGCCAGTGGTTTGAATTTCCTAAGGAAGTAGCATCTGCTGCAAAATCACCTGCCCTTGAACATAACGCTGTTGGATAAGAATTCCTGGGAAATATGTAAAATTTGTGCAATAGTATACCATGTGACAATAAGCCATAAACACTCTTTGGCAATATTAACTTGATGGAAGGAAAGGCTGCTGCGGGACTACTGCATTCAACATCTCCAGCCGATGAATACATGAATTTGGTGGCACTGCCTCGCCGTTCGTGTTACTCCACCTCAGCCTGCACAATGTCACGATAATTATATGTATCAGGAATGATCGAAGAGAGTTGAAAAGTTGATAATAAGTTGCAACGTGCAGTGCGTAAGTCGTTCACCCTTACTAAACAACTTGCAAGTTTTGTCTGCCGCCTGAGGCTCCATATCATATACAAGGGCTACATCCTGTAATTCTGCACCAGTGCATATTTAGGAGTCGTACTAGTTTCTTTCGGCCTGGCCTTAAGGTGATTGCTTTGCGAAGATGTAGTTGGGACATGTGTATCTTCTGGTAATAACACGGAACCGCCTGATGCATACTTAACCAGAAGTGTTTAAATCCCAGACAAGGCCAACATGTATTCATACGTTGTCAACACTTGGAAGGATGTATGTCTAGAATACAAGGTCACTGAGGTTTTGGAGAGGATGCTTCAATTCTATGGGGAAAAACCGTAGCAAAAGAAAATGAGAATCATTAGTTTCCAAACAAGTTGAGCACATTCCAAATAGTAAGACAAATTCAACTCATTAGAACCAGCACTGCTACACATAAAAGAACCTTTATTTACATCAGCTTGCTCAAGATTTATGTCGCAGCAACATATCAAGTTAGAAGAAGCAAGAAGAGAAGTATTTAAGTGATTTTTACTCTTAATTTGAAGACACTTTGGTGAACTCTTGAGGGTTAAATCTAAGCTGGTGTTAGAGTAATGTTTGGATTTGAAAGCATATCCATCCACTTGAGCTTCTAAATCTCTAAGCGGAAAACCGTATCAGCCCCATGAGGTCCAAGTTCCCAAGACTTCTTGTCCACACGTACCTGAAAAATAAAAGAGGGAGAATGCCAGACTGTCACAACTTAGCAGTATCATTTGGATTTACGAATCATCAATAACAACAGGACAAAATTTCGAATTGAATGAGAAGTTTGAAACATGTTTAGACATAATTGTATAAAAAAGGAAAACGACTTTACCACCAAAGACAGGTTCAGTAAAACCTTTGCAATACAATCAAACACTACATTCAATTTGTCCAAAAAACCTTCCCAAATAATATCCATGTTCAGACAGCTTTTAAAAGGTTTCCAAAATACCATCAAGTATGTCTAAGACAAAATCAGTTGAAAGTGGAAAGTTTTCAAACACAAATAGACAGCATTCAAGTCAAGAATCAAAGTTCATGTCCACTGAGGCTATATAAACACGCATCACTATAGAGGGGGAACAACTTGACATAGTATCAGAACACATATACCAGAAAAATCTAGTACAAAACCATCACAAAGAAATTTCTCACAAAAGATATTCATACCACAGTAGAATTTTGCCATCAGAAATTCTGCAAACACATCCACTAAACCAGTCATCATACAATATTCAAAGATCGGCCATCATCACAGTTCAAACCAAACTTTCAAATCATCCACACAAACCAACACATACCAGAAGAACGAAACCACAAAAATCCAGAAATCAAATCCTAACCTCAACACACCAGATTTCAAAACCAATACCACGATCAGAAATATTCATCATTTCATCAGTAAACAAATCAAACTACCAAACAATCATCAAACCACTCAATCGCAGAAGAGGAAGAAGTAGAAGACTTAGCTCTGATTAAAGAACTGCGAAAGCTCGATCGTGTCCCTCAACTTTGATCGCCGGCTCCTTCCCTTCTCTTTTCTTCCTGCTTATCACTTGTAATTGTAAAATGCATCAATATGTAATGAGAATGATGGGGTATCGGGTCGATTGGGGATTAGGGTAGATTTAGGTTTTTGTGATTTTGTTTTCTGATTTGTTTGGATTCGAGAGAGGAGAGAGATCATGAGAGAATAGCAAGAGAGAGGGAAGATAGACGAGAGAGAACGACGAAGAGGAGCGGTTCTTTCTTTTTTCTGTTTTGTTTTGTTACCTTCGATCACACACACACACCCACACGGCCTTATCGTACAACCTCCCGTCGTGTGCGTGCGATTATGCCCTGATCGCATCATAAGGTTGAGAGTTGGGGTTCCACGGTGGACCCCCTCTCCCTCGCGAACCACCTGATCCCTCCGTTTTAAAATAAACAATCTTTTTTTATTAATTTAACCCTTTTTTATTAAATAATTTCATCATAACCTTTCTTTTATCTAAAAATTAAAATATAGAATTTTCTTTAATAACCCCTTTTAATAAAAAATCTATTTTATATTTCAAATATCACCTTTTATTAAATATAATTAATTAAGTTAAAATTTATTATTAAAACTTTCTTAGTAAAAGCTTTTTTAACAAAACTTTTATTTATAAGAATATTAAAATTAAAACATTTTCTAATTAATATGAAAACTCTTTAATAGCTTTTTTCTCTAATTAACCTTTTTAACATGACTTTAAAATTAAAAATAATGATCGAAACTTTTAATAATTAAACTTTTAATAAAAAAACCTTTTTTTAAAAATTAGCAAACCCTTTTAATTAATAAAAACCTTTTTAAATTAATAAAAACTTTTAAAAATAAAACCTTTTCTTAAATTGATAAAACTTTTTTCCTTTTCTAATTGATATTTTAATAAGTACATAAAAATGTTCCCCTTTAAAATAATAAAACTCTTTTAGATTAATAAAACATTTCATTTATTTTAAAATAATAAAAACTTTTTTTTATTAAGATGTTAAAATTAATCCTTTTAATAAGATACAAACCTTTAACCCTTTTTAAAATTAATAATAACCGTTAACATAATAATCCTTAAAAATAATATAAACCTTTCATATATTAATACCCTTTTAAAAATTAACCAAAACTCTTTTCTCAATAAATCGCTCTCCGTTAGAATCCCTCGCGGTAAATCATACGCTTGTGTGTGACTTAGTTGATATTTTTAGCTTGTTTACTATTGCATGTGATGTATGCATTCTATTTTATTCTAAACCTTTTCAAAACATTAAAACTCTCGATCCAACGTCGAGCCCATTTTCTACCCATGTAAGTCGATTGCCTTTAGGCATCGCATTCAACCTTTTGGTCACTAGACACAAGACTAGCACCACTTTGCTAGCACTTTCGCTAAATTTAATAATTAATTGCATTAATATCCAAGGGAAAATCCCATGCATGATAACCATGTTATTGTGCATGGTGCACATCATTTGCATCTCATAATCGACACCTTAAGATAAGTCAATTAGATAACTTAGGATAGATTTCCTAGGTTAGTCCCCCTTCAACTTTGATTTTTTAATCAAATTTTAGCCCACCTAATTCTCCACACAAGAGAATTAGATGTTAATCATCTCAAAGAAAGGACATACAATCCCATACCACACAAAATACAAACATTTTCAAAACTGTGGTGGTCTTTCTTAAGATGATGACTCATCTTCTTTTCCTAAACCTTTAAACATTTAGTATCCTTAATAAGGAACTACAAGTGCTCTAATTCCCTCCTGACAGGATATGTAGGCACAAGATGCGATATCTTGTCGAGCACACTTAGGAATAAAAATAATAAATCACTTACCCTTAAACCCTTAGTAAAACAGATAACAAATAACATAAAATGAATCAAGAGGTTCCTGTAGAGTACTACAGATATCTAGGATGCTAACACCTTCCCAAGGTATAACCAACCCCCGAACTTAGAATCTTAGTACATTTGCATTGCATTGTGGGAATTCGGTTTTTCTCCCTTCCCTTGGATAAAATCAAAGACCGATGGTGACATTAAAAATGTGATTCTAGTTAACCAATAACTATCGTATCCAATTTTCACCGCGACAGAAATGGCGACTTCACTGGGGACTCTTATAAGAGGGTTCCCCCTAACTTGATCTTTTTTTATGTTATCTGTTATATTTGTTGGTTTTGCTGTTTGGAGGGATTCTTGAGTGGTGAGGAGTACTAGACCCGGACTTGAGTGAATTATAGGAGATGATATGGTCAAGGGTATTTTGATGGAGTCGATTCCTGAAAAGTCGAATTGAGAAAATCATCGCTCAGTTTAGGTTCTTTTGAACTTAATATTGTTTGAACGAGTTCATTCGTGAAAACGGTATTAACTTCGACCAAGAACCCTTAAGACTGAGGACCGTAGCACCTTTAAACCCACTTGGCCTTTTAGAATGTAGTGCGGTGACTATGCGGGAGTCTATTTCCAAATAGTTGTCATGTGATACTACACTCGGACGAGATTCTCTTGAGAATATTATTGACTAACCGAGTGATTTGGGAAGTCGATAATATCTGAAAGATGGGTTGTAGACTCTGGGAACTTTTAAGAACCCGTTCTGCAGGTACATTTGAAACCATACTACCTTATGGGATGGGTAGACCTTTACTTCATTCATGCTCTTTTGGACCTAGGACCCTTGTTTGTCTGTTTGCTTACGTGTGCTTTGTGCTTTGTTGTTTTGTCTGTGTGTTTGCATCCTTGCATTGCATTAGCATCATATCATAAGGATTCATGAAACTTAGTCTTATTTGTAAACATCGTAAGAATATCATGGACTCTTAAATATATATATATATATATATATATATATATATATATATATATATATATAAAATAAAAAAACGTTGAAGTACACTTACAATAGTCATAGCTTGGACGATCTAAGGAGACTGAAGGCTTTGCTGGCAAATGAAGAAAAGTTCAAGACAAGATAAAAAGTTATTCTACTGCCGCCTACCATTATTCCTGAGGACTAGTTGGTGACACCTTATGAAGAATATTCTTAGCTGACCAAGTTACTATTTCAAGACAAAAGTTCATTTCCTATCTTAGGTTCATATTCAAGCCAAGATAACTACAAAAGGAGGATATATTGGAAAGAAGCTATTGCTTGCAAGAAAGGAAAGGTCCAAGACGTCTTATTTCGTTCTAATATTCAGTCAACACTTCTAGAAGAAGCTCAATTGAAAGAAGTCAAAGGACTCAAGACAAGACCGTTGGAAAAGTCTCCTTAGATCTATCATTATTAGCTTTTATTTAGCTTTACGTTATGACTGTTGTAAGGTGTACATACGCGTTTTAATTTTTGTATTAAACCAATCGTTTAGTATTCCGGTACTAATGACTGTAACCCTTTTTTTAATGATTATTAAGACGAGCCTTTTGATATTCCTTGATGATTATAAATAGCCGAGTTCCATGAATCTTGTTGCATCATACGCATCATTTGCATTCGCATTTGCATTCCTTTGTATTCCAAGTTCTCATTCGTGTCTCTCTTCTCAGACTCTGAATCATTGATATGATACTCTAGTCGGTCGCAAGAAAAGGATGGATCATTTGGAATAGGAAAACCAAGCACTCCGAGCAGAGATTGCCACTATAAAGGGCAACATGGAAACTTTTTCTACTACTATGAAAAATCTGATAGACATTCAAGAGCATGAAAATCAAGAACTTCGCGACGAGGTTGCAAACTTAAAGGTTACCAAGAGGAGCCTGATGGATTTGGTCAAAGAGTTGGTCATGTCCCAACGCCAGGATGGTTCTTCTACCTCCTCCACTAATCGGCCAGTTGAACGAAGTGGTGAATTTTTGGATATCCCTGTGCTCTACGCTAATCTGTTCCCTACCCTCTTACAATATGGTTTAATCAAGAAGGAAACTCCACTATCCGTCCCGGTGACCCATGGGAGTTATTTCAAAGCTGATGCCTTCTGTGTCTTCCATCAAGGGGCACCCGACCATGACATCGAGGAATGTCATGTTTTGAAGAAGAAAGTGAAAGAGATGGTTCAGAAGGGAGTCTTGTCTTTCGAATTGTGGGAACCCCAAGTTGAGATCCATCTCTTACTTGAACAAGAAGCAATCCCCTCTTTGCATATGGTGGATTGATACCAAGGATGGTTTCTTTAAGGCTACGTCTCGTCATATTTTATGCTTATTTGTTGTTTTCATATACAATTTTCTACGATTGTTAATGCATTTGTTTTGGCGTGTAAGAACTTATTTGTTTTGAATAATTGATGCAATGAATAATGTTTGTCTTGAAGAAATCCATTCGTTTCACTCATTTTAAAATGCTTTTTCTATTTTATAAGGCCAATGTTACTCAATCTCTTGCCTTGGCAGAGAACTGAATGGAGGATGACGAAATCAAACGCAAGATCTCGTATTGTATGCTTTTGAATAAAACTCTGCTGGTGATATAAGGCATTATTTCAAAAATTCTAAACACCGGAGATATAAGGAGATAAACCCTCGTTAACCCCTTTGAACCTTTGAAGTAGGAGTTTTCTTCTTCCAAATCAAAAAACCCTCATTCTTAACCTGGGGCAGGGTAATTTTCAAAAAATGGAGTAAAATATCACGAAGATTGGGTGGGCACAAACAAACTTTGAGCCTTATATCCTTTGTTTCTTAAACCGTGAACCAATCCATAATACAACCCTTAAAAGACCTAATTGAAGTAGGGTTTATTTCAAAAGCATACTCGATGAGATAACGTTTCCTGACTCCTATGAGCTATGCTCAAATTCGTGTTGGCTTTATAAAATTGGTAATTCAATCACAAAAATATTTTACATAAATTTTCAAGACAAACATATGTTGCATTAGCAATTTCGGAATCAACATCTTCTTGCTTGCTAACATTGCTTGACGTCATGGAAACTAGCATACGGGCATCAACGATGAGCTAAATATTTTGAGATTTGAAACTCTGGTGAGTAAATGGCGGATCAACTCCAAAGGATGATCATATCCAGGGGCACGTTACCTAAAGACTTTGCTGAGCAGGGGCATGTTATTTCACAGCTATTACTCCACGGTATGAAAAACGAGTTCGAGGACTCTATTATGCAAGATTACATACAATCTGGGGCAGTTACGTTGAGATTTGATAAATCACTCCAAGTTTGAAGACTCAGAATACCGTCAATCTGGGGCAGTTACGTCGAGATTTGATAAATCTCTCCAAGTTTGAAGACCCAATTATGCAAGATTATAGACAATCTGGGGCAGTCAAGTTGAGATTTGATAAATCTCTCCAAGTTCGAAGATTTAGTTGTACAGAACACAGTCGATCTGGGCCAGTTACGTCGAGATTCGACGAATCTCTCCAAGAGTTTGAAGATATTGGAACAGTTGGATGCCAAGTTTTCTATAAAATCCTCTTGGAATGACTTCTTCTCAAAAAAGCAAGTGATCTGGGGCATTTTGAGAAATAAAGACCACTCTCCATCCTTTCACGGCAACTGTTTGTTCAAAATGGCGACTACCATGCAGGTCATCAATGCAGAGTTACATCATTCACAACATTCGTTACCCATCCTCAAAGAGTTTCTATCCCAAGTGATGTGTTGATTCCCCAGTAAGTCTTTGCTTCAGGTAGTCACGACCATTCCCCGGTAAATCTTCACTTCAAGAAGTTATGGCACATTTGACGCAAGATTTCTCAAGTCGGCAACCTAAGAACCCTCAGTGGATTTTCTTATAACTTCAACCTTCCCCAGCGGAACGAGTGTTTATTTCACTCCTCATGGGATTTTCTCACTACCTCAATTTTCTCCAGTAAAGAAGGATGTTTATTTCATCCCCTCGAAGTTTTATCTCCGACATTTTCAACTACTATTAATCCAAGTTTCCCCGATGAAGTGGATATTTATTTTATCCATCTACAACTTTCATTCAAGATTATTTCAGTTCGCAACGGATATTTATTTTATCCCCCATGGAGTCTTTTCGATCATGAGTTTGATTCGTTCCCAGTGAATCTTCTCATCCCCCAACGGAATCACAAGGATCATTTTGACAACCCAAGTGAAGTCATGATGTTCATCCTCAAGTGGAGTACTCTCTTTTCCCCAGATAAGTTTAAAGCCTCGAAGCAGGATTGTGTTCCCATATATAGCTCTCATTTCATCCCCAATGATGCTTCTTATATTGCGAAGATTGGTCGAGTATCCGTATCGAGATGCTTGTTCTCATCTCCAGATTGCTTCTTGTCGTTGTTTTGTCAGCATGAGCATAAGCATAACATGGCATTCTTTCATGTAGATTCATGGCATGTGCGCATTTTGCATCTTGTATTTTGTGTTGTTTGTTTTGTTCTTCCACTTTGGTCGTGTTTATCCCCAAGTGGCTGGGTTTCGTATACTCCCTCCAAGTAGAATCGTCAGCCCTAGGCAGAAAGAGCACATTACTTTCTAAACTCCCCACTGAGTTCGATCCTCGTAGAAGATGGTTGCTTTAGTTTTCTTCTCCATTTTGGATAAAGATAAACCCCGTTGAGCTTAATCCTCAATGATTGGAGTCTTGTTTGGCCGTTTCTCCCCAGTTATTTCTTGGATTGAACTTTGGTCCCTGACAATCACAAAGTTTGGATATCCCTGAGGTGTTGAACCTGAATCGAACGTGCATTTATTTTGCACTTTGTCTCCCCAGGAAGAATTTATCCAAAGATCGCTATGGAAGACGAAAATTATTTCTCTAGCAGTTATCGCAACATTTTCTTGGAGTTCATACCAGACGACAAGTGGTAGCCTCTTTATTTGAGCAACTTGTTTTATTCTCGAGTTTTCTATTTGGATGACAGATGGAAGTCTCCTCAAGACAGTCTGTCTATCCCCAGCAGATAATACTTTCTTTGCTGACTACCCAGTAAATCGGTAGCAAGTAATATTTTCCTACCCAGTAAATCGGTAGCAAGTAATACTTTCCTACCCAGTAAATCGGTAGCAAGTAATTTTCCTACCCAGTAAATCGGTAGCAAGTAATTCTTCTACCCAGTAAATCGGTAGCAAGTAATTCTTCTACCCAGTAAATCGTTAGCAAGTAATATTTTCCTACCCAGTAAATCGGTAGCAAGTAATATTTTTCTACCCAGTAAATCGGTAGCAAGTAATATTTTTCTACCCAGTAAATCGGTAGCAAGTAATATTTTTCTACCCAGTAAATCGGTAGCAAGTAATATTTTCCTATCCAGTAAATCGGTAGCAAGTAATATTCGACTACCCAGTAAATAGGTAGTAAGTAATATTTTTACTACCCAGTAAACCGGTAGCAAGTAATATTTTCTTTATGGACTACCCAATAAATCGGTAGCAGAATTATCTTTGCTGACTACCCAATAAATCGGTAGCAGGTAATATTTTCTTTGTGAACTACCCAATAAACCGGTAGTGGATATTCTATCCCCAAAGAAGAAACCGAGACCAGTCCATGGCTTATGACCCAAGACTAGGGGAGGTTTATTCTTACCCTTTTCAAGTGAAATGCTTGATTAAAGAAGAAACCGAGACCAGTCCGTGGCTTATGACCCGAGACTAGGGGAGGTTTATTTTTACCCTTTTCAAGTGAAATGCTTGATTAAAGAAGAAACCGAGACCAGTTAGTGGCTTATGACCCGAGACGAGGGGAGGTTTATATTTTACCCTTTTCAAGTGAAATACTTGATTAAAGAAGAAACTGAGACCAGTCCGTGACTTATGACCCGAGACGAGGGGAAGTTTATTATCCTTTAAACAAATTGCTTGATTATTAGAAGGTATTTTCCTGGTTATTCTCGGCAGTAGATTTCCAGAAGACCTCGGCAGTAGGTATTTTCCTGGTTATTCTCGGCAGAAGATTTCTAGAAGACCTCGGCAGTAGCAGATTCCCCAGTATCTTTGACAGTTGACGCCTTTTCAATAAAACCTTGGCAAAAGGTATTCTCAGAAGAGTCTCAACAATAGACTCCTCCAGTTGATATCTCTTGAAGATTCCTCCAGTTGACCACCAAAGCGGGATCCTCAAGTAGATTTTGTTAGAAGATTTCATCGCAAGTTCATCACCCGGCTTAAGACACCTTATGATTGTCAGTTGGTAGTCTCTTTCCCCTAGTGGAGTTAGTTCTTTTCCACGTGGAGTCTCGCTTTGCTAGGCCGTTCTTCGTCGGGTCTTCCTTCCTTTAACTGCTTTCCATGTTCCGACCGTTGTTATCCCCTGTGAGTTAATCCTCACAGGATCGTTGTCTTGCATATCATATCATTTCATAGCATATGCACTTGGCGGCATCTTAGGGCCAAAAATTGTGCATGTTTGTATTTAAGTCCCTCCTATCTCGTCGAGACGAAGATTTTAATCTCCATATCTCCGAATAGGAGAAACTTAAATAGGGGCATCTGTCACACCCTAATTTTTGACCCTAAGATCCCCGTTGTGTTCTTTGCATAGCATATTAGATCATTCGGGCATAACTAACCGATTTATCTAGCTTCATTTGTTTTGTTTCCTTTTAAGGACAAGTACCGTTGCAGAAGATTCAAGGTCTTGAAGGTTGTGTTGTGTGCGTGTTTGTGGAGGTTTCTCTGGTCTTTGCAAGATGTGTGTTGGACTCCTGTGTGATTGTACCCTCGCCTTTTTGATCCCTAAACCACTACTAAGCCTCTCTTCCTTCATACTCCTCAACTTTCCCCTCACAGAATACTAGGTCCTTATACCCTCTGATATGAATTTGGTACCCTAAGACTGGTCACTGGTTGTGTGGAAAGTTACATTACAAGTTGGTATCTTCCCCCCTCTGTAAGCTCCTCAAGGATAAGATATGTGTTGCTCTTTATTCTTAAATGATGGTTCATCAAGAGAAGTTCAATGTGGGAAGGAATCAGAAGTTTGGAACCCAGAGCACGAGTTCAAGACCATTGTCATCACGAGCATGTTCTATGGAAAGATTCATCAAGTATCATTAGTCGTCACCTTAAGAATCTCAATATCATCAATTGCTTAAGACTTTACCATTGCTAAAGCGAGAAAACTATGGACTAGAGTTGTGGTCTCCTCAAAATGCCAAATTAATCCTTCATTCAAGACAAAGCGATCAAGATTTCTTATATATAATGCTTGAGATTATTAAGTATTTATCATATGGAGATCTTAAAGATAGAAATTCTCGTCAAGAATCTGCCCCAGGCTTTAGTTGTGCAAAGGGAATTTCAAAGCATTAATGGAAACTTTCTTATTAAAGATGCAATTTCGTCCTCATCAAGGATGGAGATTTGTGGTGAAGTGATTGCCCAAATAAGTCGGTTCCCAAGATAATGGTACAAATACTATATGTATTTGCTAAGCACTGCCCATGCCTATTTTTGGTACCATGGGCGCTTTGCAAGTTGGGTTCAGTGACTACCATCAACTTAGCTATCAGCCAGAAACATGTTCTCTTTTTCGCTTTTATTAAGATTGTTTTTTTCATGGACAGTGGTAAAGTACAAAATGAAGTCATTAAGAAATGCGAGTAAGGACATAATTACAAGGAATTTTAAAGAGAAAAAAGACAACTTCTACAAAGTGTTAACTATCAGTCACCGCTACCGGTAAAGACGTTTAATTCGGAGGTGGTATTTTGAGCCAGACCAAATAAGGATTAACTCTTCTATTTCGTCGCTAATTGTTGACTGTGAACCAATGATATAGTCATGAATCATCCGAATCAAAATGCGAAGCACCTCCTGCAAAGATCAGTTGCATTTTGAAAAAGTATTCATAATGAATATAAGAAAATACGCACCTCGCACCGATGATTTCGAGCAATTTGCTTTGGTATCTGTCACCTAGTACCTTACCAACAATTCAGTAAACTGTTTAATTTTCCTTCTTAACCGATTTAAGCATTATATGGAACTGTTGAGTATAATAGTAGAAACTTACATGGATTCTGCAAGTGGTTTTGAGATCAAGGAAGGATTTAACAGTACTCCACAGCATCCTAAATCCAGAACCAGTATTGATGGTGAACATACGGCTCAAAGACTATATGAGGATAAAAGATTGATAAGGTAGTTTAATGAGAATGTTCTTCTGGAACCAGGCATTAGTTTGAGTAAGAATCGTGCTTCGAACTTGAATATTCCTAGACCTTCAACCCGACATTGCCAGTATCAATCAGTAGCCATTAGAATGAGCAAGGAAATTTTATGAGCAAGCAAAACATTCAATCATTTGTCAAATTGTCTAAGAACCATAGCCAGAACTTCTGCACAGTTTCATAGTAAGGGAAGACCGCTGCAAATTCCTGTTATTACGGGAGGTCCAGAGGCTGCAGCGTATCAAGTCATATATCTCACGTTTACACCTGCGGGGCAACTTCTAATCTCAAAATGAGCTAGGCCGCGACACATCTCATGACCTGCAGATTGAGTTAAATACCAATATCCATCAGTTAAAAGACTCGGCAAGTTACTAATTTTCAAGAAAAGGAATGCTTACGAACTCGACGGCTTGCAAACGGCAGCCTCGACTTTAGATATCCCTTATTTGGAAGGATGGCTAGTGGTTTGAATTTCCTAAGGAAGTAGCATCTGCTGCAAAATCACCTGCCCTTGAACATAACGCTGTTGGATAATAATTCTTGGGAAATATGTAAAATTTGTGCAATAGTATACCATGTGACAATAAGCCATAAACACTCTTTGGCAATATTAACTTGATGGAAGGAAAGGCTGCTGCGGGACTACTGCATTAAACATCTCCAGACGATGAATACGTGAATTTGGTGGCACTTCCTCGCCGTTTGTGTTACTCCACCTCAGCCTGCACAATGTCACGATAATTATATGTATCAGGAATGATCGAAGAGAGTTGAAAAGTTGATAATAAGTTGCAACGTGCAGTGCGTAAGTCGTTCACCCTTACCAAACAACTTGTAAGTTTTGTCTGCCGCCTGAGGCTCCATATCATATACAAGGGCTACATCCTGTAATTCTGCACCAGTGCATATTTAGGAGCCGTACCAGTTTCTTTCGGCCTGGCCTCAAGGTGATTGCTTTTCGAAGATGTAGTTGGGACATGTGTATCTTCTGGTAATAACACGGAACCGCCTGATGCATACTTAACCAGAAGTGTTTAAGTCCCAGACAAGGCCAACATGTATTCATACGTTGTCAACACTTGGAAGGATGTATGTCTGGAATACAAGGTCACTGAGGTTTTGGAGAGGACGCTTCAATTCTATGGGGAAAAACTATAGCAAAAGAAAATGAGAATCATTAGTTTCCAAACAAGTTGAGCATATTCCAAAAAGTAAGACAAATTCAACTCATTAGAACCAGCACTGCTACACATAAAAGAACCTTTATTTACATCAGCTTGCTCAAGATTTATGTCGCAGCAACATATCAAGTTAGAAGAAGCAAGAAGAGAAGTATTTAAGTGATTCTTACTCTTAATTTGAAGACACTTTGGTGAACTCTTGAGGGTTAAATCTAAGCTGGTGTTAGAGTAATGTTTGGATTTGAAAGCATATCCATCCACTTGAGCTTCTAAATCTCCAAGCAGAAAACTGTATCAGCCCCATGAGGTCCAAGTTCCCAAGACTTCTTGTCCACACGTACCTGAAAAATAAAAGAGGGAGAATGCCAGACTGTCACAACTTAGCAGTATCATTTGGATTTACGAATCATCAATAATAATAGGACAAAATTTGGAATTGAATGAGAAGTTTGAAACATGTTTAGACATAATTGTATAAAAAAGGAAAACGACTTTACCACCAAAGACAGGTTCAGTAAAACCTTTGCAACACAATCAAACACTACATTCAATTTGTCCAAAAAACCTTCCCAAACAATATCCATGTTCAGACAGCTTTTAAAAGGTTTCCAAAATACCATCAAGTATGTCTAAGACAAAATCAGTTGAAAGTGGAAAGTTTTCAAACAAAAATAGACAGCATTCAAGTCAAAAATCAAAGTTCATGTCCACTGAGGCTATATAAACAAGCATCACTATAGAGGGGGGAACAACTTGACATAGTATCAGAACACATATACCAGAAAAATCTAGTACAAAACCATCACAAAGAAATTTCTCACAAAAGATATTCATACCACAGTAGAATTTTGCCATCAGAAATTCTTCAAACACATCCACTAAACTAGTCATCATACAATATTCAAAGATCGGCCATCATCACAATTCAAACCAAACTTTCAAATCATCCACACAAACCAACACATACCAGAAGAACGAAACCACAAAAATCCAGAAATCAAATCCTAACCTCAACGCACCAGATTTCAAAACCAATACCACGATAAAAAATATTCATCATTTCATCAGTAAACAAATCAAACTACCAAACAATAATCAAACCATTCAATCGCAGAAGAGGAAGAAGTAGAAGACTTAGCTCTGATTAAAGAACCGCGAAAGCTCAATCATGTCCCTCAACTTTGATCGCCGGCTCCTTCCCTTCTCTTTTCTTCCTGCTTATCACTTGTAATTGTAAAATGCATCAATATGTAATGAGAATGATGAGGTATCGAGTCGATTGGGGATTAGGGTAGATTTAGGTTTTTGTGATTTTGTTTTCTGATTTGTTTGGATTCGAGAGAGGAGAGAGATCATAAGAGAATAGCAAGAGAGAAGGAAGATAGACGAGAGAGAACGACGGAGATGAGCAGTTCTTTCTTTTTTCTGTTTTGTTTTGTTACCTTCGATCACATACACACACCCACACGGCCTTATCGTACAACCTCCCGTCGTGTGCGTGCGATTATGCTCTGATCGCATCATAAGGTTGAGAGTTGGGGTTCCACGGTGGACCCTCTCTCCCTCGCGAACCACCTGATCCCTCCGTTTTAAAATAAAGAATCTTTTTTTATTAATTTAACCCTTTTTTATTAAATAATTTCATCATAACCTTTCTTTTATCTAAAAATTAAAATATAGAACATTTCTTTAATAACCCCTTTTAATAAAAAATTTCTTTTATATTTCAAATATCACCTTTTATTAAATATAATTAATTAAGTTAAAATTTATTATTAAAACTTTCTTAGTAAAAGCTTTTTTAACAAAACTTTTATTTATAAGAATATTAAAATTAAAACATTTTCTAATTAATATGAAAACTCTTTAATAGCTTTTTTCTCTAATTAACCTTTTTAACATGACTTTAAAATTAAAAATAATGATCGAAACTTTTAATAATTAAACTTTTAATAAAAAAACCTTTTTTTTTTTAAAATTAGCAAACCCTTTTAATTAATAAAAACCTTTTTAAATTAATAAAAACTTTTAAAAATAAAACCTTTTCTTAAATTGATAAAACTTTTTTTCTTTTCTAATTGATATTTTAATAAGTACATAAAAATGTTCCCCTTTAAAATAATAAAACTCGTTTAGATTAATAAAACATTTCATTTATTTAAAAATAATAACAACTTTTTTCTTTATTAAGATGTTAAAATTAATCCTTTTAATAAGATAAAAACCTTTAACCCTTTTTAAAATTAATAATAACCGTTAACATAATAATCCTTAAAAATAATATAAACCTTTCATATATTAATACCCTTTTAAAAATTAACCAAAACTCTTTTCTCAATAAACCGCTCCCTGTTAGAATCCCTCGCGGTAAATCATACGCTTGTGCGTGACTTAGTTGATATTTTTAGCTTGTTTACTATTGCATGTGATGTATGCATTCTATTTTATTCTAAACCTTTTCAAAACATTAAAACTCTCGATCCAACGTCGAGCCCATTTTCTACCCATGTAAGTCGATTGCCTTTAGGCATCGCATTCAACCTTTTGGTTACTAGACACAAGATTAGCACCACATTGCTAGCACTTTCGCTAAATTTAATAATTAATTGCATTAATATCCAAGGGAAAATCTCATGCATGATAACCATGTTATTGTGCATGGTGCACATCATTTGCATCTCATAATCGACACCTTAAGATAAGTCAATTAGATAACTTAGGATAGATTTCCTAGGTTAGTCCCCCTTCAACTTTGATTTTTTAATCAAATTTTAGCCCACCTAATTCTCCACACAAGAGAATTAGATGTTAATCATCTCAAAGAAGGGACATACAATCCCATACCCCACAAAATACAAACATTTTCAAAACTGTGGTGGTCTTTCTTAAGATGATGACTCATCTTCTTTTCCTAAACCTTTAAACATTTAGTATCCTTAATAAGGAACTACAAGTGCTCTGATTCCCTCCTGACAGGATATGTAGGCACAAGATGAGATATCTTGTCGAGCATACTTAGGAATAAAAATAACAAATCACTTACCCTTAAACCCTTAGCAAAACAGATAACAAATAACATAAAATGAATCAAGAGGTTCCTGTAGAGTACTACAGATATCTAGGATGCTAACACCTTCCCTAGGTATAACCAACCCCCGAACTTAGAATCTTAGTGCATTTGCATTGCATTGTGGGAATTCGGTTTTTCGCCCTTCCCTTGGATAAAATCAAAGACCGGTGGTGACATTAAAAATGTGATCCTAGTTAACCAATAACTATGGTATCCAATTTTCACTGCGACAACAGTATTAAACTGTCACACCAACTGACTCAACAACTTGGCCGGACGGACCGACCTGCTCTGATACCACTAATGTAACACCTCAATTTCCATAACGAATAATTAATACATAACTAAATCAGAGTAAGCAAAAATTTATTTTTCTGACAGAAACAAGGATGCCACATCAATAGAAAGAAAACATAATCCCTGCTCATAAATTTTGATACATAACACAAAATGGAATAACCTCAAAGGGAAACTTTTTCCATACAAAAGGAAAGTTCAATTATGGAATAAAGCGGAAAGATCCATAACTGACTTGTTTTACAAATAAATGGTTTTATAACATCAAAATATTCATACAAAGTTAATACAAAATATATACAACAAATGTATACATATAAATAACAAAAGCGTTCCCCGACTCCCGTGTTACGTATCAGAGCAGACAGACCGACAAAGGACGGAGGACTAAGCTTCACAAAAGCCTCCAAGACACAAATGTACAATTGCCTCATAGAGCAACAAACCATAGCAGAAGGGTGAGAAATAACAATTAAATCAAGATTGCATAATAATATGCAAAAACATATAAATTCACATGCATAGTTATTCTCACCACAAGCATCACATACCAATACATATAGCACGCCACATATACATAACATATTCCTACTAATCCAACCACATAGCATATATCGACTATACCAAAATTAAACACATATTCACACATAAGGCGTACCAGAGTTATAACATATGGAAACACACCACCACATCACATAGCATATGTCTATACATAAAACATATCATCCATAACCAATGCATTTATCCCATATGCACATCAATTCACAATTCTCCACACATAATGCATCCATTCACAATTCTCACACATAATCAATCCATTCATGATTTATGCAAATGCATAGAGATCGACACAACAACTCTATACAATGCATATGCGGTACCATTCCATCCATCATTTCTCATCACCAGTTCACTCAGGAACTATTGGAATCATCGCTTGTTACTTAGTGTAACTCCCCGTCGGGCAAACGATGTTCCCCGTCGCTCACACCTCTTTGTATAAGGCACACGACGTTTATGGATCGCTCACACCTCTTTGTATAAGGCACACGACCCGATCGCTCACACCTCTTTTCATAAGGCACACGATCATCTATAATCATCGCTCACACCTCTTTGTATAAGGCACACGATGTTATAGCGGATCCCCTCTGGAATCGTTTCGTCGCTCACACCCACTAGGGCACACGCATCACAAGAATGCATATCATGATGCTTGGCATACAAGGACTCATGATAATCAAATGCATCTTCACAAATCAACAATATGGATTATCTCATCATCATTATTCATGCATTGGAAATCAATTCAAACAATACATTTACTTGCCATAAGGCCACCAATTATCACACATTGGATTTCATCATAATCCACAAACCACAACAATCTTAACAACATACATTGATATTCAATCAAACAATGCATTTTACCACACAACAACATCATTATCACATGCATCAACATCATATAGATAGCACAAAAGCCCCACATTTATATGACGATATCATATCGCATCGAACACAAACAAACACAACAAAGCCTACGAACCACTAATAATCCTATACCAAATATTCTTGGTTAAATCATGGCCTAACATCACCATTTAATAGCATCTTAGGTTATCTATCTAATGCCTCAAGTCCCACATCATTCGGACTCTCGATTCGGGAGTTACGGTGGAAACATAAACCACACTTTTCACACATACATTACTTTTCCATATTTTTCTTATCAATCCATGGCATAAACATATGTTTCTATTCCACTATCATAAAGAGCATTGAAATAGCTTTCCAACGCATCCGACCGTGCCTCAATCCGAGTTACGGATCAAAAGTTATGAAGGAAACAAAATGGAAAAATCTGTCACGTTCGCTTTCCTATTCGCAATGCGAACCCCTAGCGAACCGTGGCAGAAGAAAAAAGTCATAAAGTTTGCAATGTGAACTGCTAGCGAACCTTCGCTGTTTCCTTCGCTTTGGTTCACAATGCGAACCTGCGAAACCCAGAAATTCCAGCAGCGATAACATAGGTCATTTGGGGTCAAAATCCCTCATTTCTTCCACCCAAACACTTCCAAAACATACTATAACAACCAAAACATGATCCAAACCTAACGACAAGTATTCTACGCAGCTTATATCAAATTTTATCCATGAAAACATCGATTTCTATCAATCGCTCCTAATTCCAATCGATAAGAAAAGTTGTGAAACAACCAAAACAATTACAACAAACAACACATATACATACACAAGCAAGATATAATTGAAACTTCTCACCCTTACCCGATTAATCGCGCTTGAAACGGAGATATGTCGATTTTCCTCTTTCTCCTCTTTTCTTTCCTCTTCCTTTCTCTCTTCTCTTTTCTTTCTCTTCTTTTTCTTTTCTCTCTATTTCTCTCTAATCTCTATTTATATAAAAATATCTAAACCCCTAAAAAGACTATTTTACCCCTCAACTCAAATATCTCGCAAACGCTCTCAAAACGCGATAAAACATAAACAGCGATGAAAAATAGTATATTGTCAAATAAAAGTCAAGAATAACATAATATAAAATGAAAATAATTAAATCGACTCGATTAAATAAATAAGACAAAACGGGGCGTTACAAGTGCCACCCTTCTTTTAGAACATGAGTGATATATATATTCATAACATTAATAATAATGATTGGCGAATGAAAATAATTTATATATAATTCCTGTAGCCAATGGAAATTATATATATTATTATAAATTACAATATAGAATTTTGTTTAAATAAATAAAACTATAATTAATAATTGAATAATTATATTTAATATTGAATATCTATATTAAATATTAAGTATTTAGTGAACATTAAATAATTATTGATTATTTATCTAATTATATATTATTTATTAAATATTGATTATTTAATTAAATATTTGGTTATTTATTAAATATGGATTAATTATTTAAAATATAGATTATTTATCTAAATAATAATTATTTATTTAGATATTGGTCATTTATTTAAATCTTGATTGTTTGTTTAAATATTGATTATTATTTATTGAATAGTGGAATTTATTGAATATTGGATTCAATTATTGGTGATTGATTAATTAGTCTATATTTAGGCGGTAATTGTGTTTTGTGAATTGTGATTGAATCGAGCCGATCCTTGTGTATAAATTGCTAATCGTGGTGATGATGTTTAAAGTATGAGTACTTGATTATGAAATGTATATGTGTGTACAATTGTGCGATAATTCAAGTGTGATGAATTATTCGAGATATGCATGATATTAAGATTAGGGAATGGTTTTAATTGCATATGGTTGTTGATTGCATACGCATCATTTGTGTCAAGAGGCAATGCTTGCTAGTTCCGTGGGAGCTCATGACTTGTCCCAAACCTAGAGTGGGGTTTGAAAGCTTAGGGGATGAGCCTTTGTTTGTTATTGGTCTAGGGGACGGACCCGGTTTAAGTGTAAAAACCGAAAAATAATAACAAGTGTTGGTACCACATGGCATGAGTTGCATTGGGTTTTGCGTTGAGTCTCATTGTGTATATGTGTCTTGATGTGAATTGTTAATTCGATGAAATTGTGGATTGTGTGGTTGAAATTGTGAATTGTGTGGTTACTTGAGTGATACTTTATTGATGAACTTCGAAGTGCGAGATTGATTGTACTTATGTTTGTATGCTTTACATTAATCATTATCTTATGATTTCAATAATTATGTGAAATCTCACCCTTCTGTTGGAATGATGTTTTATACGATATCACTCAGGTACCGAGGAGTAGAGTTGCTCGTAGCGCGAGGTAGCCGTTGGAGTAGCTGATAAGTTTCTTTATTTATGTTGGGTTGAGTCATGCTTTGATAATGTAACACTGGGATCGTGTCGGTTTATGTTTTAGAGATACATTATGTACTCTACCTTATGTTTTTATGTTTATTTGAATTGTATGAAGTTTTGGCTTTTATGCCTAAGTATTATTTATGAATGTGATGAGCATGAAACTTTGTTTATGTCAATTATGATTAACTTGAATCCGCTGCTACATGCTAAGTGAAGTTTGTGAAAAGCATGAAATTATTCAAGTGTTAATGAGCATGACAGGTGTTGTATGATGTTATGAAAAAATGTGTGTCACCTTTTTAGTGAAATGCATGATTATTTACTTTGATTTATTTGTATATTTTCCGCGGGGTTTAGAAGGGTGTTACATTAGTGGTATCAGAGCAGGTCGGTCCATCCGGCCAGGTTGTCTAATGTTGTTTGTTCCCTAGTATGCGACATGTGTGTGAAAACACTGTCAGTGCACATTTGTTTTTCTAACCTTTGTCTGCAGGAGTGAGATTGAAACAAGTGGGGGAGAAGCTTTTACTTCTTTGAGATGTTTTAGTTGTGGAATGTTAGTTTGGTGCCCTGTTCATTGCAAGGAACGCTATTATAGTTTGGTAAAGATGGTTTATGCCCCATCATGATTGTCAGCTGTCTATTGATAAATTGAGGAAACTGATCACCCTTAATCTCTTGTTGATAGTAGATGGGATTATGTTGGATGGAATAAACATGTCTTGCGAGCTTAGATGGTGTGTGCAGTGAATTATTTGGAGTTAAGCCAAGTGCTTACAGTTTGTTGTGATAAGACGGTTATTTTTCTTGAACCTGAGAATGAAGGAGACTTGTTTATGTCTGCTAAGCAAGTGAATGAGTCGGTGCAAGGTGGTGCCGAGATGTTTATATTGATGGCAACTTTGAGTATTAGTGAAAGTAGAGCATTTGTGTTTTGCTAATCGTTTGTGATTTTCCGGAAGTTTTTCCTGATGAGATAAGTTGAAAGCTCTGGTGTTTTGAACAAATTTTGGTAAAACATAAATGTTAACTCAACAAGGAGATTAAGCTAAATAAATTTGCTGATAATGTGATGTCGAACAAGATGTCTTAACATGCATGTTGACATCTTGGACTGAATGGCTTAAGTTAGTTTTTAATCTGCTGCATGGATCAAGGACAGAAGACTGAAGCCCAAGGAAGCAGAAGACACTATAAATAGAAGACTTAGACCTAGGTTTTAATATGCCTTAGTATGCCTTTTGTAACCTTGTTTTCTTGTGTAAGAAATAAGGGTTTATGGTTTTGAGAGTCGTTGGCTCTCTAGGTTGTAAGTCTCCCTTTGTATCAGTTGATACACTGTGGTAGATATAGGTGTCACACAGATCCATAAGCCTTGAGGTATTGGATTATGTATTATTCTTAGATGAAGCTTTTAAGCAAATTCGAGTTAGTTTGTTTGTCAAGTATGCTTGACAGAGTTCTGTATTGATAGGGATGATGTAGAAATCACAGTTGGTGATTAAGGGAAGTGAGTGGGGTATCTCATATCAGGTTTCTAAACGTTTGAGTTTAACCTTGGTAAAGATGTTCATTGGGTAGATGTTAGGGATAAAGTTGTAAACGGGGGAGTTTAACTTTGTAACAGTCTACAGATAGTGGAGTCTTCTTCCTGGATTCGTATCCCCCAGATGTAGGTGAGTTGCACCGAACTGGGTTAACAATTACTATGTTCTTTATCGTTCTGCAGATTTACATTTTCTGTTAGGGTTCAAGATAAACATGTTGGATCAAATGTCATGACATCTGTGAGTGTGCAGTTCTGATATTCAAGGTATCAGTCTGCTTTTGCGCCTCTGAGTTTAAATGATTATGTAGCACAATGTCTTGACATGTGTTAGGACATCTGCTGTCTGCATAGGCCAGAATTTCAATTAGTATCAGAGCAGGCATCCTGTCTGGTTCTGGATGAGATCTTTGGGAGATACTTTCTGGAGTTTAAACAAGGAGGAGTTTTGAAGATCGTATCAGTCAACTCAGACATACTCAAGGGTATTAATGGATGAGATGGGTGTTCTGGATTGAAGGGAGCAACCCAGAGGTTGTTCATGTTGCTGAGGAGATTCTACATCAACTACAGGAGAAGTGGCTAGTTCTCTTGTTGGTGTGTCTTATAAGATATTGTGACATCTTATTAGGGAAAGCAGGATCTATTCCTTGGTGGTTCCGCTGCATGTGTTTCTGATGGAAGAGCTTTAAAATTATGGCATTCTGGAGTTGTTACTGAAGACAATTAGTGG
This sequence comes from Lathyrus tuberosus, assembly GCA_022829125.1. Taxonomy (NCBI): domain Eukaryota; kingdom Viridiplantae; phylum Streptophyta; class Magnoliopsida; order Fabales; family Fabaceae; genus Lathyrus; species Lathyrus tuberosus. The sequence continues at coordinate 3,355,975 of JALAZF010000363.1, forward strand.
AAGGTCTCAATCGTCGGCCTCTATAATTGAAGATATCTGCATTCTTTTATTCCAAAGTCGGGAGCGATGGAGTGAAGGGAGTTGTGGTTAGATATCTGGTATGGTGACTTGGTACTTGGAAGCTTGGTTTCCTGGTGCAGTTTAGAGTCAGTTGAAGAGGAGAGGAGTTGAGTTGAGTTTATCAGGTTCTTTCTTTAGGAGTTTGATAAATTATTGGTCTGCTAGGTTGTCAAAGATACTTGAGAATCCTCTTAAGTCCACTCATAAAGACATCTATGTCGTGTATTTGGAGTCTTCTAGTTACTCTTCTGACTAGAAGATGTTTCTTTGAAACACAATCTGAAGAAAGTGGAGGTGATTTATTTTCACCATCCAAAAACAGCAAGGAAGGATTCATCTCTCTTGACCCTAAGAGTGGATCCAATCTTATTGAAGAATTGTTAAGGTAAATAAGATTTGTTCAGAGAAAGTCTTAGCTACTTGAGTCAAGGGTGGCAGCCTTGGTATCTCAACATTTTCCTTGAAGAAGATACTTGCAAAAACATTGAATACTTCATAAGTGTTCATGGCATGATCTGGTGGAGCTCAGCTACAGCAGTGAAGAAGGGTTATTGGACAAGGATTTAAGATAAATTGCTATTTGTGGAATCCACAAGTATTTAATTGATTATCCTTAAAAGTCAAGATTGCTGATGTTCAACAAGATGTTGGAACATCTCATCATCAGAGGTTATGCACGATCATGGGAGGGGTACTGCATACGCTTTAGCATCTGTTTCAGTCTTAGGTGGTGACCTAAAAAGTGGCTTTAGTCGGGTGTGACAGAAGCATGTGTTCTCTGGAGAGTTTCCTGGCAAGAAACTAGTCTGGACTTTGATGCTGTTGAAGATGAAGATGAAGACATCATAATCTTCATGGTTATAGCTTAGATCAGTTTATTTCTGATCTAGGTGCTTTGGAGCATGAAGTTGCTCTAGTTGTGAAGGTCGAGGATAAGTGGTAGTTATCTCTGGCTTTCTACTGACAGCTTTACTAAGGGAAGTGACATTCTTTGGTATAGCTATGGGGTAGTCTTGGACTACTTATTTTCTGAATATTCAGACGTGGCAGGTTTGAAGTCTTTGGAGTTTCAAAGCAGGATGGAGGTTGCTACTCAAACTTGGTTGTTGAATCAAGTCTATGAGAGCATGGAACTCTTGTTCTGAAAAGGGAGGAGGTTCTTCTAAGTGGCAGAAGGAGGAGCTGAATTCAACAGTTGGATGTCATATCAAAATGTTCTGACATCTAGCTTAACATCAGAAGTCTCAACTGGTGATGTGGCACATCAGCTTAAGATAAGGTGATCTACAGAAGAATGGAAGTTATGGATGCTTCAAAAAGGTCTATCTCATACAGTTTGCCGTATTTACATTTGTGAAGGAAATGCCCCGGCCTAACTGTATTTGCATAACAAAGTCCTTGAACTTGTTCTTCAGAGCGGTTGATCTGTGAATGAGATGCCCCAGACTGATTGTCTTTTTAGAGATTTGTCGAATCTCGACCCGATTGCTTCTGATTGACTGGTCTGTGAGGATAAGTTATCAAAAGGATTTCACAGAAGAATTAGCATACCAGATGCTTCAATATATTCAAAATTTTGAAGAGATTCATGAGTCTTGACATAACTGTCCCAGTTCAAACGTATTCGCAATACAAAGTACTCAGACTGCGGTAGAAATAACCGGGGAACAAACTTTCCCCTGTTGTTGGGTCTTTGGAGTCTTAACTTGTCATAAGATGACCTAAAGAAGGCTTGCCCTAATCTCCTGGATTTGAAGAGTCCTGCCCCTGATTTAACAACTCTTGGAATAATGGATTGACAAATCCTTCTGCTTAGTTGCCCCTGACTGAGCTTCCTTTATCAAGTCAGTTCCCTAGCTGGCTGCATTTGATGGTATTTCTTTGACATTGAATTGTGTATGCAAACAAGTATTGTTCATTTAAAAATTGGCAATCTCAATGCAAAATTCATGCATGCTTTTGAAAACAAAGTTTATTGATGAAACACACACAGTGGAGTGATTAAATAATCAAAAACAAAGTGGATCTAGTCATTTACAGAATGACAGATGAAGTGACCAACACACGCAATTTAGCAAATATCATTAGGAGTCAGGTTAATCAACCTTGTTGTAGTATGCTTTCAAAACAACCTTACCTCAATTAGGTCTTTTAAGGGTTGTAACGTGGCTTAGTTCACAGTTTATGAAACAAAGGATTAAGGCTCAAAGTTTGTTTGTACCCATCCCATCTTCGTGATGAACTCCAATCCTGCACTCAGTTAACTTAAGCTATATATTCAAGTTCCTGTAGGCTAAGAATGAATTGATGATAGTTTACTATGATTCAGACACCTTTGTAGTCACTACTCTCTTACAACAATTGGTTATCCTTTACTGCTGAGGTTTTGAGACCTCCTCTTGTCTTCACTGAGGTTTTGAGACCTCTTCTTGTCTTTGTTGAGGTTATGAGACCTCTTCTTTTTGCAGAGGTTATGAGACCTCTTCTTGTCTTCATTGAGGTTATGAGACCTCTTCCTTGTCTTTGTTGAGGTTATGAGACCTCTTCTTCTTGGTTGAGGTTTTGAGACCTCTTTTTTTATTGTCATTTAATTTTGAGAGAGTTGACTGGTGCCTTGCATGAAGCGCTTGCATTCGAATGCATTAACCAAGTTAAAGTGAGAACTACCCTCCCCAAGGTTGAGATTTAAGGGGTTTTTGTGTTTCGTAAGGAAAGAAAACTCCTACTTCTTGGCTCAAAGGGGTTATCGAGGGATTATCTTCCTTATTTCTCCAGTGTTTGGGAATTGAAGCAATGCCTTACATCATCCGCAAAGTTTAATTGAAAGCATACCACAACAATTACAGATAATATTTTCATCATCCTCCTCAATCTTTGCTTAAACAAACAGTTTGATAAGTGGGATGAAACAAGATAAAGATATATTTTTTTTGTTTTCACAAACATAAAAGTAAATGAGTGAAACAAATGGACTTAATCAAAAGGTGCACAAACATTTCATTAATCTTGCCAATTTGAAACGACAATAGCTTATAAGCAAATACAAATCCAAACATGCAAAGAAAATACAACAAAATGCTAAACAGCCAAAAGTTTGCCGGCTTCGGGGAACTGGAATTTCCTTCTTGATTTGCCAAAATGAGATAACCGTCTTCAGAGTTGTTTGTCGAGATCAGTCTGAGAATCATCTTCACATCCACTCTCAGCAATTTCTTCCACTTCAGAGTCTGATGAATCCGCTTGATTAGGTGAAGGATTGTTGATTTGAATGCCCTAAGGCATAAATGAGATTATATTGGAGTCAAACAGAGCCTGAACCTTATTTCTGAGCACTCTACAATCTTCAGTTGAATGCCTCTGTGCCCCTGCATGGTAGTCACATCGGGCATTGGCGTCAGAGCCTGGTGGGCATGTAAAAGGTACTGGACCTATCTCCTTTGGCACTATCAATCCACCTTTGATTAAATCTGTCAGTATCTGACTGTATGACATTGGCAACAGAGTGAAATGTCTCTCTGGTTTCCTTGGCCTTTGTCGTGCATGCTGACGCGGCCGACGACGGTAAGACCGTTGATACTGAGAAAGTCTTTGATTTGGAGAAGAATATTGTCCCTGTGGAGAGAAGGGTAGCTGATGCCGAGACCCAAGTCTTTGATCTGGCACTTGAGTTGCATGAGCGCTGAGGCTGAGGTGTCGGAGATTCCCAAGTGGAATTACTTTCTTTCTCCCATTTTTCTTGAGAACTGGCAATTGATTCACTCTCACTAGCTGGGATATCCGGGATGCCTTGGATTTTTCCACTCTTAAGACCGCTCTCAATGCGCTCTCCAGCTATTACCAAATCAGAGAAGTTTGATGTTACCACGCTAAACAGCTTCTCTTGGTATGGATTTTGCAAAGCATCCACAAACCAGTCAACCAATTCCTTGTCCAAGAGTGGAGGTTGGACGCGAGCAGCTACTTCTCTCCACCTCTTAGCATACCTTCTGAAGGATTCATTGTCTTCTTGAGATAAGTCTAGCAAATGCAAGCGACTGAGAGCCAAGTCAAGATTATAGTTGTATTGCTTCACAAAAGCATTAGCTAGATCTGACCATGATTGGATGTGATTGCTTTCTAGCTGCATGTACCAATTCACAGATGCTCCACTCAGACTGTCTTGGAAACAGTGGATCATAAGCTTGTCATTGCGGACATGTGATGTCATTCTTCTGCAATACATCACCAAATGCTGCTTCGGACATCTATCCCCTTTGTACTTTTCAAACTTCGGTGACTTGAACTTAGGTGGTATCACAAGGTCAGGTACCAAACACATGTTCAAAGCATTCAGATTAGCGGTGTCACGACTCTTAAGGTCATCAAACTTTTCCTCCAAGACACGACATTTTTCCATTATCTCAATGTCTCTTGGATCCCTGGTTTTCCTCACAGGGATTACCTCTTGGGAATATAGCTCAGAGAATGTGAAACTGCGGTATTCCATGGCATCAACTGAAGAGGAACGCCCATCTTGGACAACAATACGTTCTTGTATAATCTGGTTCTCAATAGGAATCTGCACATTCTGATCTTGAGCAACATTGTTCACTGAAATCCTCTGAATGTTGTCATCTCTCTATGCCAAGGCTGTCATAGCTTCCACAATTTGACCCAACTGATTTTTCAACAGTTCAAAATCTGCTTTGGTCACAAACAGGCTCTGCTCTCCTGAGTTCATGATCCTCCAAGCTACTTCAAGTCTAATGATGGCTTCGGGAAGTCAACTTCTGGGTTACAGACAGAGGATGGATGAGGCTCAAGGCTGAGAAATGCAAATGCAATGCAAATGCACATGTAATGCTTATGCAAGCCAAATGGTTTCAAGGAGCTGAAAAGCAAGTTGCAAAATTTTTGAAAGCTGAAGAGTTTGGCTTTAAAACCAATGATCTTTATTGATCTTGCAAGGGAAAAAAACACTTGAATTCCTTGGAACCAAAGGGCTAACATGAATGGATGGATGTATGCATAAACACAAACATATGTACATATATCAAAACACACAAGTCCTAGGTTTAGGAGTCCCATGAGTGGAGCCATGGTCTACCCATCCCAATAGGTGTGTACTATGGGTTTATCAACTTTAGAACAGGGTTCTAAAAAGTTCCCAGAGTCAACGACCCATCTTTCAGATATTATCGATTTCCCGAATGACTCGGTAGTCAATAATATTCTCAAGAGAATCTCGTATGAGCGTAGTATCACGTGACAACCATTTTAGGAATAGACTCCCTCGTGGTCACCGCACTACATCCTAAAAAGGCCAAGTGGGGTTTAAAGGTATCTACGGTTCTCAATATCAAGGGCACCTAGGTCGAGAGTAGCATGTTTTCACGAATAGACTCGTTCGACATGACTAGACTCTCAAGAGGGCCTCAACTGAGTGATGGTGTCTCAAGTCAACTTTTTCGGGAATCGACTCCCTCAAAGCCTCCTTGAATATACCATCATCCTATAATAAGTTCTCTCAAGTTCGGCTTAGGACTTATCTCATCACTCAATAGTAGCACCCTGCACACAGAAGATCCCAAGCAAAACAGGTATACAAATATATACGGATATGTACAAGTATAGCAAACAAACATAAATAACACAAACACAACAAGGTGGGCTTAACCCTCAAAAGTTGTGTCCCCGGTGAAGTCGCCATTTCTGTTGCGGTGAGAATCAGATATCAAGCTATTAATTAACTTGAATCACAAAACTTTAAATTAATCACCGAGCTTTGATTTATCCAAAGGAAAGGGTAAAGATCGAAAAAACCCTAAGAGGATCTAGGTTCGGGGGTTGTTTATACTAAGGGAAGGTATTAGCATCCTAAGTATCTGTAGTACTCTACAGGAACCTCTTGTTAGTATTTGTGTTATGTTATGTTTGCTTGCTAAAGGAGTCTATGCTAAGGGTAGGGTAAAGACCTAAAGGTATATACACTAAGTTTGCTCGCCAAGACATCGCATCTTGTGCCTACGTATCTGACTAAAGAATCAGAGCAACCGTAGTTCACCTAACTAAGGATGAGGAACCATTGACTATGGCCAAAATTCCAAGGGGGAATGAGTATGAGCTCATATAGAGTTTAAGAAACTCTCTAAGTCTAAGTTGTAAGATTGAATGGCTATGAGGCCAAAAGGAAAATATCCTATGACTATGGGGTCAAAGAGAAGGTGGCCATGACTATGAGGTCAAAGCTGATATCCTATTACTACGAGGTCAAGGAGGGAGATGTACCAATGACTATGAGGTCAAGGGCGAATCCTATGACTATGAGGTCAAGGATGATACTGAGCTTTCTATGACTTTGAGGTCAATAGAGAGACTTTCCTTTGGAAGGGTATTGAGAAATTATCAAATGAAACATGCAACCATAATCATAACAAAGACAGGAGGGTCATCCACAAGACTTCATTTGTAAAATATGTACAAGCCACATCAAGGAGAGAAATGACAAGTTAGTGGTCAAAGAAATTAAAAATTGAAATGAGATAGAATTGAAAATGGTCTAGTCTTAATCATAACTCATCAATAAAATTGACAACCATGATTCTTGACTTTCATCGACTAAAAAGTGAATGAAACTGAAATAAAAAGAAAGTGGTCTCATATTGAGCAAAGTTTTGTCGCTTTAATGAGATCAACCAAACCATGAAGTTTGTTATATCATCCACCCAAAAATAAAGAAAACTGAATCGAAATGAAAATAAAGTTGGTCTCGTCTTAATCATGATTTAATCGAGAAATCGATAATCTTTTTATTTTTGACTTTCATTGACCAACAAAAATAAAAAATAAAAATGGCCTCATATAAATTAAGATTTTTAGTGACTTCAGATAAGTAAACCAAGTCATGATTTTTATATATCATTGGCCCTAAAATAAAAATCGAAAAAGATATCGTAAAAAATAAATAAACTAAACATATTAAGGGCTAACAACTTTAAAATTTATAAAATAAAATATTAAATTTTTTAAAAACCACTGATTTAGGTAAAAAAAAACAAAATCAAGAGGGAGTGGAGGTGCTGGAGCCATGAAAGTGTGTGAAAATGGAATCAAAGAATGGGCTTAACCAGGCCCATTAGCCTAACATCAGACAGGGTGCAATTAAAATAAGGGATATGTGAGAAGAGCAAGAAAACATGACGGGCATTCTAGCCCCCAATCCTCCAGCCAAACGACTCACAAGAAACCAAAAGTGAATTTGTGTGACTCACTACCAAGTAGCTCATTCTCAGTGTTCAACATCATAGGTCAAAACTTAAACAAATCATGAAGAAAAATGCAGTGGAATTGGAAAAGAGCATCATCATCAACTTTTCAATTTAAAGAGAAAAAAACTAAAATACGCTCAGATTTAGATCACCATCATCGCGCTACAACAACCGATCCCCTTTATTTTAAACAAAACCAATATTTGAAAAAGACATGAAGAACACGGTTTCGATAAGTTCAGAAGAACACATCAATGTCTCGTTTCAACCTTTGATTCGTACGATTCTTGTCTTCAATCGCTTTGTTCGTAGCTTTCATCGCTTCGACCTCAGGTTTATTTAGTCTTCGATTTTTGTTTGGAAATGTTTCAGAAGTTTCGATTCAAAACACTCTTTTCATCTCCCTCTACTTTCTGGTTCATTTCTAGGTTTCTGATTTGTGGTTGTTTGTTGTGTTATCACGGTGAAGATGGAGAAGAGGTGAAAGGATTTACAGTGAAGAGTTGGTGTGATTTGAAGAGTGGAAAGCAATTATGTTGTTTAAAGAGGTTGTTGTTCTATAGAGGATGGGGTCCGAGGGTTTTCGAACTTATGATTTAAAGATGGTTTTGAGGGTTGAAAGAAGAGGTTAGGTGCTTCGGTCGTTGAAGGTGAACTGAGGGAGAATGGAAGTTTTTGAAGGGTTTGGGAGGCTCATAGTTGGGGCTTCTGGTCAGAGAGTTCTCTCCCCCTTTTTCAATTTCGGTTCCTCCTTTATTCTCATCTTTTTCTCTTTTCTTTTTTTTTTCAATTCTTCCCATTGCTTCTGTGGCATTTGTTGTCTTGTTGTTTTCGCAACAGGTTTGAGCAGTACGATGGTGCAGAAATTTAGAACAGGCACGACACGCGTATGTACTTCTTCTTGTGTGCAGATTTGTCAAGGTTGCATTTTGGTGAATATGGGAAGCAGTTGGTAAAGGTTTTGGACTGTTGTGCAGTGCTTATCGCTGGTTTTGTGCAGGGCTCTTGTAGCAGTGCATAGTTGTTGTCAAGGTTTGAAAGTAAGCTTTTAACCTGCAGTCTTGGTACAAGTCAATGTTGCGCAAGTTTTTTTGCTTTGGCAGTGTGATGGTTTTTTTTTTTGTATTTTTAATTGAAATGAATTGATGGGCTTTATGATCTCTTTTTGTAAATGGACTCTTTTTGGATTAGGATTTTCTAGAGATTTTTTTATACATAAAAAAAAGAAGTGGACAATAGGAAAAAAATATAAAAACATGGATATTGGATAAAAAGATAATAGGTATGTGGACATGGTTTTTGAAATGAATTGGATCATGAAATGGATAATTTGATAATTAAACCCGAAAAAGGATTAAAATAAAAAATGGATAATTAGATAAAAAAACTGGGTAAGGATTGAAATAGATGGAAGAAATGGATTTAATGGATTTAGAGAGAATGGATATGGACTTAATAACTAACTTGAACTTTTGGGAACAATGACGAAACCTGAGCTACATAGCCAGTACCCTCACACAACTTTATTGCTTTAACCTTTGATAACTCTGTGTCTTGACCTCCACAAATAGACTTTGATCTGGCGCAAAACCCTAATTCTGATCATTTGACAACTGGCAAACATAAACTTCTTGAAGCTGGCACTTTCTTACCCTCCAAACAATCCACAATACAAATGACTCGAACTGAAACTGCTACTGCACCAAAACCCTAATTGAAAGTGAAATGGCTCTGCCACAAATGTTTTCAACATAGCCTGATACTTGACACTGGAGTAAACTACCTCTTTGATCACAATTAGGTCTAAATTCCATTGAATCTCTAACCACACCGCACATGCCTTTTTGCCATGATAACTTTTCCCGACCCTTGCTTTAGTCTTACAAAAACCTGAGCCTCGGAGAACTTGTGATGAAACCAAATTACACTGAATTCTTGAGAGTACAAGAACTTGATTGGTTGGTGAGCTATCCAAAACTTTGGTTGATCAGTATACTGAACTTCTGAAACAAACCCTGAAACAAAACAAAACAAAGGCTGATACATTGGTTAGTTATGCAATATGATTGACTTCTAAATGCAAGTGCAAGATGTTATGACATCTAAGGGGTAAAATTTGGGGTATAACAACAGGGTCATCAGTTGTGAATTCAGAAGTTGAAAGTACTGTTGAAGTTGGGGCTATCATGAGGAGTTGTAGAGTTTTTATTCCGGCTGATAATCAAGTTGGGAGTTCAAGATAAAGGGAAACAGGTAATGGATGGTTCTGTGCAAAGGCAGGTTGTGAATGATTCAGCGGCAAAACAAGTTGATAATTCTTTCTCGAAAAATGTTGAGGAGTTCATGAGGCTGATCAGAGAAAGTGACTACAAGATTGCTGATCAGCTCCATCAAACACCATAAAAAATCTCCATTTTATCTTTGCTGTTGTGCTCTGAGGCACACCGAAATGCTCTGTTAAAAGTTTTGAATACGGCATATATACCTCAAGAGATATCTGTCAATCAATTAGAAGGGGTTGTGGCTCATGTGAACGCTGGGAATGGCTTGGGTTTCACAAATCTAGACGTGACTCCGGCTGGGAGGAATCACAATAATGCTCTACATATTTCAGTGGAATGCCGAGATTCTTTAATGTTGCATGTGTTAGTTGATACAGGATCGTCGCTGAATGTGTTGCCAAAGAAGGCCTTGATGAAATTGGATACCTGTGGTTTGATTTGCACGCCAAGTGATTTGGTGGTGCGTGCTTTTGATGGATCAAAGAGATCTGTATTTGGAGAGATTGTATTGCCAATCAAGGTTGGTCCAGAAATTTTTTATGCTACTTTTTACATCATGGATATTCAACCCGCCTACAGTTGTTTATTGGGTCACCCATGGATCCCTAGTGTTGGGGCAGTAACATCCACATTGCACCAAAAGCTAAAATATATGGTGGATGGACACGTTGTAACAGTTTGTGGTGAAGAGGACATTATGGTGAGTCACCTATCAACCTTCAAGTATTTGGAGGTAGACGGTGAGATACACGAGACTTTGTGTCAGGCTTTCGAAGCTGTAAAGATTCCTGAGGAGCCTCCAAGAGTGGTCAATCAGCCTGAAGTGGTCAATCAGCCTGAAGTTTCAATGTCTTATTTCAAAGATGCACGCGCCGTAGTGGAAGCTGGTAATTCTCAGAAGTATGGCCAGGTAATTGATGTACAGATGAAGAAATATACTTATGGTCTGGGATACAAGCCATCTAGACGGTTTCAAGAGCCTCCCAAGTATGCTTGCCCAGTTCAGTTCACAAGTGCATGGGTTTTCTTTAACCGGATTAATGCCATTGGGGATGAGGGAGATAATGACTGTGACATGGATGAATGGATCCGTACCTGATAACATGAAATTATATCATATTTTTACTTCGATTTATGTTATTTTCTTATTTTGTTTTCGTCTAATATCCGATTTTCTCGAGAGTATTTAAGTGTTTTTGCAGGTAATTCCATTTCCAAGTCATAAGTATGCAAAGTGTAGAAAAGAAGCAAAACATGCAAGAAAAGAGCAGGAAAGTGAATAAAAATAGCAGAATCCAAATTCTGCTGATGTGACGATCGTCACGGTTCCACCACGACCGTGGCAGATACAAATTTCATCATGACCGTCACAATGCTTCACGATCGTCATGCGTTCAGAACAGTTTAATACGTTGAGCAGAAACGTGATTACGAAGTTTCAGAGAATCAGTTTTTGCACGTTCACATTTCCTCCGAAGAAATTTAGGTTCCAAAGTCACATAACTGTCAAAGAGAAGTGCCTACATTTTCTCCAACCACTACCTCGGCTCAGTCTATAAATATGAGAGATTTTGAAGAACAAAGGGGTAACCTATTTTCTGCATTCTGAAGTACCGTCTTGCTGCCAAATTTTATTCAGAGTTTTTGTTTTGTTTTGTTTACATTTACCTTTCCTTGTCACCCATTACCGAACAAAGTAATAGTTTCTCACATTGAGGAACTATTACACTTTAGATTTAGATTGTTTCATTGCCTTCATCATTTGCTATTTTAATTCTATCCAAGCAAGAACCTACCAGTCTGTGGAGGGATTGCTGCTACTGCATTTACCAGGTTTCCATTATTCAATTTATAGTATCGTTTATTTTCTTTTAATTATGCCTTTGATTAATTGTTTTTCCGCTTTTATGTTTAAGTTCGTAATTATGTCAAGCTAAACCGATCCTATCGGTATGTAATGAAGTAACCAAATGGATTAAATAACTTTAAGCTAAAATCAATAATTAACTCTTCTTCTGGCTTCGATTTCTTAATTTTAAACCCAACTTTTATTACGAGAGTAAAAAGGTAACAAAGGTTAAGGTCAAGACCACGGGAGTGTGAGGCTTTACCCGGATAGCTGAAATCGGGCATTAGTTTTAAAAACAGCAGAAGCGCTTTGAAGTTAATTAGGTCTTATTAGTTTTCAAAAAGTATTTTTAACCTCATATGGGCTAGCGAGAGCAGACATATTGACTTAAGAGTATAGTCCGAAGCAATAACCACGGGAGTGTGAGGTGAGGGCTTTTAAACTGGTTTTTCCTACAGATGCATAGGGTGTTAAATCTTTATACACTTAGGTTTAATTAATTCCACGTAGGTTTACTGAATTATATATCGATATCTTATTCATAACTAGTATTCCCGAATTTTAATTTCTCTTTAATTTCACGTTTGAACTTAAAAACCAATTATGATTAGCCTTAGATAAACATAGTAACGATAGATAACGGTGTGTTTGATTTCTAGTCTCTGTGGAATCGATAATCTTTTAAAACTACGCGATACGACTGTATACTTGCAGTTAGATTTATTTAGGTACACTAAATAAGCGATCAAGTTTTTGGCGCCGTTGCCGGGGACTAATTAAGTCGACGTCGTAATTCCTTTGTTACGCCGTATAAACTAAGGCAAAAACCAAAATTCCCGTTCTATCGATTGTATGCCAAGTACTCGCTCACAAGGCGAAGACCTCATACGACCGACAGACGAACCCGACAGGCGAAGACCTCACTGAATACTGCTTAGCTCACGAAATCCCTTTTCCTTCTTCAAAACCTGAATCTCAATCAGATCCTAAACTTGAATCTGAATCAGAGATAGACATGGCTGACTTACCACAAAACTGACCTCTTAAGTATTATGCTGCCGTATCTCAACAAGAACCTCACAACAGCATTGTCGCTCCAGCTATCAACCGAAATGATTTCGAGTTAAAACCCTCGCTGTTGTCTGCTGTGCAACAAAATCAATTTTCTGGAAACCCTACAGAAGATCCGAACGAACATCTGACCAAGTTTGTGCAGTACACAGACACAGTGACAGCAAATGGTGTAACCGCAGATGCCATAAGACTTCGCCTTTTTCCTTTCTCATTAAGAAACAGAGCTTGGGCTTGGTTGCAATCCTTGCCATCAAACTCTATTACTTCTTGGGAGGATTTGCCCCTGCTATCTATTACCTCCATTTCATCTTACAAACAAGCTGTCGAAGTCGTCAGGGCAGGCAACGCCCAAGGTTGGGGCAGGTTGATAGAGACCCCAATGAAGGAAGACAAATTTGGTATTGGTTATCATCCCTCTACAACTTCAGATGCGGGGAGCAGGGGACCCATTACTTTCAATAGTGGGGGAATTATCTACACGGACCAGTCTTGTGCAGCCACAGAGGATAGTGTTGACAGTGATTGTGACCTGGACAACTGGGTACGCCCTCATGTTCCGGGACAACAAGTGCAGAACTGGTTCGTTGAAGAAGTCATCCGGGTTACTCTTCAGACAGAGTAATTTTTCTTTGTTTTTTCTAACCATAATGCATGTCAAAATCTTGCGCTCTGCCCAAGGCGTATAGATTCATTTGTAGGGCCACCATGGTTGCATTTGCAATGTTTAATCATTAATAAAGGATGTTTTGCAATCAAATTTTGTTCTCTGTCTTTCAGTTTTTATTTTTGCACAAAAAATAATAAAATGGCAATGTTTCATTTTCTTTTGTTTTGCTTAAAAATAAATTCTAAAATAAGGCATGAACCCGTTCATGCAGACTTGATCCTCCGGATACCACTGATAACGATTTTGATATGGCCATGTATGACTTTGACAATCCGATTTATCAAGCCGAAGAAGGGGATGAGAAAGATTGTGAACTCCCTGAAGAACTGGCCAGATTGTTGAAACAAGAGGAAAGGGTCATCCAGCCTCATCAGGAGACTGTAGAAATCATCAATATTGGTACCAAGGACGCCAAGAAAGAGATCAGGATTGGTGCCAGCTTGCAAGCAGATGTGAAGCAAACTTTGACGGAAATGTTGCGCGAGTATGTTGACATCTTCTCCTGGTCGTATCAAGACATGCCGGGGTTGAATACGGATATCGTCGTGCACAGGCTGCCATTAAGAGAAGAATGTCCGCCAGTCAAGCAGAAACTTCGTCGGACTCACCCCGACATGGCTTTAAAGATTAAGGAGGAAGTCCAGAAGCAGTGGGATGCTGGTTTTCTTGCTGTGACAAAGTATCCTCCATGGGTAGCCAACATCGTGCCAGTACCGAAGAAAGATGGAAAAGTGAGAATGTGTGTGGATTATCGAGATCTTAATAAAGCTAGCCCGAAAGATGATTTTCCACTACCTCATATTGATGTGCTGGTCGATAATACAGCTCAGTTTTCAGTGTTCTCATTTATGGACGGTTTCTCCGGGTACAACCAGATCAAGATGGCACCTGAAGATATGGAGAAGACCACGTTCATTACTCCGTGGGGTACATATTGTTATAAAGTAATGCCTTTTGGATTGAAAAACGCAGGGGCAACGTACCAGCGGGCGATGGTGACATTGTTTCATGACTTGATTCATAAGGAGATCGAATGTTATGTAGATGATATGATTGCCAAGTCGAGAACAGAAGAGGAACATCTGATTAACCTGAAAAAGCTGTTTGAAAGGTTGAGAAAGTTCCGTCTGAGATTAAATCCAAACAAGTGCACGTTTGGGGTGCGTTCTGGAAAGTTACTGGGTTTCATTGTGAGCGAAAGAGGAATCGAGGTTGATCCTGCCAAGGTGAAAGCAATACAAGAAATGCCTGAACCGAGAACAGAAAAAGAGGTTCGTGGTTTCTTGGGTAGATTGAACTACATTGCAAGGTTCATATCTCACCTAACAGCCACGTGTGAGCCAATATTTAAATTGTTAAGGAAAGATCAAACGGTCAGGTGGAATGACGATTGCCAATTGGCATTCGATAAGATAAAAGAATACTTGCAGGAACCTCCGATTCTAATGCCTCCAGTTGAAGGGAGACCGCTGATAATGTATCTGACAGTGCTTGAAGGTTCCATGGGTTGTGTTCTCGGTCAACATGACGAGACAGGTAGGAAGGAGCATGCTATCTACTACCTGAGCAAAAAGTTCAATGATTGTGAGTCCCGATACTCAATGCTTGAAAAGACATGCTGTGCGCTTGCATGGGCCGCTAAGCGATTGAGGCAATATATGGTTAGGCACACGACCTTGTTGATTTCAAAAATGGATCCTATCAAGTACATTTTCGAGAAACCAGCATTGACAGGCAGAGTTGCACGGTGGCAAATGGTCTTGACAGAGTATGACATTCAGTACACTTCACAAAAGGCCATCAAAGGAAGTATCTTGTCCGACTATCTTGCGCAACAGCCGATTGATGATTACCAACCCATGAAATTTGACTTCCCTGATGAGGACATCATGTTTCTCAAAGCTAAAGACTGCGAGGAACCACTTCCGGAGGAGGGGCCAGACCCTGAATCCAAATGGAGTCTGATGTTTGATGGGGCTGTCAATATGAATGGGTGCGGAGTTGGAGCGGTTCTTATCACGCCGGAAGGTGTTCATGTGCCTTTCACTTCCCGAATAACTTTCAGATGCACCAATAATGAAGCAGAGTACGAAGCTTGTATAATGGGGATCGAGGAGGCGATTAATCTACGGATTAAGACCCTTGATATATTTGGTGATTCAGCTTTGGTAATCAATCAAGTGAAGGGGAGTTGGTACACGCACCAAACAAATCTAGTGCCGTATAGAGATTATACTAGGAGATTGCTGACGTTTTTCACAACAGTGAAACTGTACCACATTCCTCGAGATGAGAATAGGTTCGCTGATGCCTTGGCCACTTTGTCTTCCATGATCAAAGTGCAAGGATGGAACCATGTACCTAAGATTGAGGTATCCCGCCTTGACGGACCAACATTTGTGTTTGCGGTCGATGCAACGTCTGATGACAAGCCATGGTTTCATGACATTAAGTGTTTCTTGAAAAGTCAAGAGTACCCGTCCGGGGCATCGTCCAAAGACAGGAAGACGTTGAGAAGGTTAGCTGGTAGTTTCTTCTTGAATAAAGATGGCGTGCTGTATAAAAGAAATTTTGACACGGTCCTGCTTAGATGTGTGGATAGACATGAAGCAGACTTGTTGATGATTGAAGTGCACGAAGGCTCTTTCGGTACCCATGCCGGAGGGCAGGCAATGGCTAAAAAGTTGTTAAGGTCGGGATATTATTGGTTGACTATGGAGTCAGATTGTTGCAAATATGCCCGCAAATGCCATAAATGCCAGATCTATGCAGACAAGGTGCATGTGCCTCCAAATCCGTTGAGTATCATGTCGTCGCCTTGGCCGTTTGCCATGTGGGGCATTGATATGACCGGAAAGATTGAGCCTACAGCTTCCAATGGTCATCGTTTCATCTTGGTGGCAATTGATTACTTCACCAAATGGGTTGAAGCCGCATCCTATGCCAATGTTACAAAACAAGTGGTCGCTCGTTTCTTAAAACGGGATATCATTTGCAGATATGGAGTTCCCGAAAGAATCATTACTGATAATGGTTCTAATTTGAACAATAAGATGATGGCTGAGTTATGCCGGGACTTCAAAATCGAACATCACAATTCTTCTCCGTACCGCCCAAAGATGAATGGCGCGGTCGAAGCGGCCAACAAAAATATCAAGAAGATTGTGCAGAAGATGGTTGTCACGTACAAAGATTGGCATGAGATGTTACCATTTGCTTTGCATGGGTATCGAACGTCGGTACGCACGTCCACTGGGGCAACCCCATTCTCACTTGTATATGGTATGGAGGCAGTGCTACCGGTTGAAGTAGAGATTCCGTCCCTCAGAGTTATGATGGATGTTAAGCTAGATGAAGCTGAATGGGTACGAGCCAGATTTGATCAGCTGAGCCTTATTGAGGAAAGGCGATTGGCGGCTGTATGTCATGGGCAACTATATCAGCGCAGAATGAAACAGGCATTTGACCAGAAGGTGCGTCCTCGGGTTTATAAAGTCGGAGATGTGGTACTCAAAAGGATCCTTCCTCCCAATACAGATCACAGGGGCAAATGGACTCCTAATTATGAAGGTCCATTCGTGGTTAAAAAGGTCTTTTCGGGCGGAGCTTTATTGCTTACAACCATGGATGGCGAAGACTTTTCATCCCCTGTCAACTCGGACGTAGTCAAAAAATACTTCGCATGAATAGACCCGCTGGATAATAAGAATAAAAAAAATCCAGGCAAAAAAAGGCATCCCGGCGAACCAAAAACAGAATAAGGTTCGGGCAAAAATTAGGGATATAGTTGAAAAAAATTTGTACACCCGGTAAGTTGAAAACCCGAAAGGGCAACTTAGGCAAAAAAGGGTATCCTGGTGGATCGAAAACCTGAAAGGGCGGTCCACACAAAAGAGGGATTTAAGCGAATGACTACGGTTTGAGTTATCTGTACCCCATTATCGTTTGAACAACTGACGTTCTGAAAGATAGGGATTGGTCTGATCGTTTCTCAGAAGGCAAGGTCGGGGAGTTTTGAAGACATACTGGTCATAACAGAATGGAAACTCAGTGGAAGTCCGTTTTCACATTGCCATTAGGATAGTTTCTTTTCTCAATTTTCAGCGATCACCTCTTTCCAGGGATTGCTTCCGGATGTAATTGCCTATTCTGGGCTCTCAGTCAATAAATTGAATCTCAATAAAAAGCTTTCTATTTTTGTTTTATTGCTTTGTTTGCAAAAACGTCCTAATTTTTGATAAAACATTGCATTTAAAAACATGGCGGCCTTGCAATAACATGCGCAGAACAAAACATTTGAAATTACTTTGAATGTTGAATACTCCTAGATGGTGGATTCTAGCCACGCAATATTCGGGGCATGTGGGCATATTCTTTTGTTGCAGGTAGCAGGTGCAGATGATTTTAAGCACAAGACCAGTAATCAATCACCCCACGCAAAAGACTGGGGCAATTACGGGTAAGGAGATCGGCGTTCATCGTTCGTTCGACGATTGTTCATAACGGTTCGATATCAGTGAATTAAGTTCGACTGGGTACCGTTGTATCTTATTAAGTCGATTCTCTCATACAGTACTTCCAACAGCTACAAGCTTTTCTATGTCGATAATGGTCACAGGTTCCCCAAAAGAGTGGTCTCGTCGACACCGAAACTGATGGTCATTATCCCCAGCGAAGTCACAAGAGTTTGAAGAGGCTAGATCTTCTGTAAAATCCTCTTATGACATCCTCTTCGGGGACGAATTGTTGTGTTGTCCAAGCATGGGGCATGTTTGTTTCCCCAGCATGAAGTGTTGATCATCCCCAGTAGAGTTTGAGGACAGTTGGTCTTCTATAAAATCCTCTCAAAAGGCATTCCCCAGCACGAGACGTTTTAAAGCAGTTTTCGCCAGCAGAGTTTGTTATAAACTCGTCATCCCTAACGGAATTGTCTAAAGGGAAGCTCGCCTAACATGGGGCATTGTGGTACTTATCCTAAGCTTGACAGTCATATTCTTCAGCAGAATACTGTGGATTTGCTTTGGGTTTCCCCAACAGATCTCTAAGGACTCTTTCCTAGCAAGTTGCAGTGGAATGTTCTAACCAGGATTTGCATATCCCTGGCAGAGTAGCCCTGATACCCCGCAAGATCGTATCTCTGGTCATGGTATCCCCACAGAGGTCAGCATCAAATCTTGTCAGCAACTCCCAGCTGAGTTGTTGTTCTTCCCGCAGAGGTTTATCAGATCGACAGAATCTATTCCTCAACAAGGATGGTACAGCCTTTCCCCAGCCGGGTCAGAAGGTGGATAACCCCTACAAAGGGTCTTGGTTTGGACAGATCCCCAAGCAGAGTTTTTATGACTTCTCTCCCCTAGAAAGACGCCATACAAAGAAATTCTCATCCCCAGCGGAATCGCTGTGACCCGAATTCATTCCCCCAACAGATGAAGTGATTCCTGGCAGATTTATTATTCTTCAAGTCCAATTTATTTTTGGCAAGCTTGACAATTCGAAGCAGACGGATTATTCATTCATTCTCCAGTGGAGAGGTTATCCTTTCAGGAGTCTCCAAAGTCAAATCATTGGTCTTTGTTCCTCAGCAAAGTCGGCAGAGATGTCTGACACGGATGCAGAGTGTAATCCAGTATTGGAATTTTGCGAAAGTCCACCCGTAGTGTGGCAAGCCAGTAGTCGTATGGCATTGTTAAAAGACGTTAGCAAAGTCCAACAGTGGATTGGCAAAAGTCCGTCTTCGGGTGGCAAAAGTCCAACAGTGGATTGGCAAAAGTCCATCTAAGGGTGGCATATTCTAAAAGTCCAACAGTGGATTGGCAAAAGTCCGTCTTCGGGTGGCACGAAGCTGCAAAGTCCACCAGTAGTGTGGCAGGCCAGTAGTCGTCTGGAGTTGCATAAAAGACATTATTAAAGTCCACCAGCAGCGTGGCAAGCCAGTAGTCGTCTGGCGTCGTTCAAAAGACATTATCAAAGTCCACCAGTAGTGTGGCAGGCCAGTAGTCGTCTGGAGTTGCATAAAAGACATTATTAAAGTCCACCAGCAGCGTGGCAAGCCAGTAGTCGTCTGGCGTCGTTCAAAAGACATTATCAAAGTCCACCAGTAGTGTGGCAGGCCAGTAGTCGTCTGGAGTTGCATAAAAGACATTATTAAAGTCCACCAGCAGCGTGGCAAGCCAGTAGTCGTCTGGCGTCGTTCAAAAGACATTATCAAAGTCCACCAGCAGCGTGGCAAGCCAGTAGTCGTCTGGCGTCGTTCAAAAGACATTATCAAAGTCCACCAGTAGCGTGGCAGGCCAGTAGTCGTCTGGAGTTGCATAAAAGACATTATTAAAGTCCACCAGCAGCGTGGCAAGCCAGTAGCCGTCTGGCGTCGTTCAAAAGACAGATCTCTCCGACGTTTCATCGAAGATTCAATCCAGCAGTCTCGTTGGGTTTATATCCCTTTTTTTTCTTCATCATCCAGAGCAAATTTTTGGTTATATTTGGTATTCAATCACTATATACCTTGAAAGTCCGAAAGCAATTGCTTTCAGGCATTCAGGTCTACAGCGCTTGAATAGGGGCAGCTGTAATACCCCAAAATTTGCTCTCCCTCTTTGTCATCATAGCATGGCATTATCATTTATCATATCATATCCACCTCATTAACATTACATTGCATTTAACATAGAAAAATGAAGCATAGCATCCTTCTTACCATCAGGGCATGTGATCAGGTGGAAGGTGGACAATCAATGGATCCTTCAGAGCACAAAAGGTTAATCAAGTTGGCTCCAGGCAAGCCAAGAGGTCTCTCATGTCTCATACTATCCCAATTGATCTTCCACAACCTCAAGAAGGTGAGATTCAATAGGAGATTGAAGCATTACATCCTACACTATGCAAGAAGTCAAAAAATTGAAGGAAAATCCTCAAAAGAGATAGCTCATTGATTCAAAATCATCCTCAAGTGGCATTTCTCATCATCCTTTAAGAGGATACACAACATACTCTGAGGAATTTGGATTTGGAAGATGTACAATTTCCTCCTAACCAGAAGGGGCTGAAATTAGGGTTTACAGTAAAATCAGGTTATCTTTGATTTTTTGGACAAAACTTGATATCATGGTATTCTACATGTCCTTAAGTGTATGTGTATGGAGAATTGCCCCTCAATTGGTTTTGGAGGTGTTTCAATTGGAAGAAAGATCAAAAATCAGGAAATTTGGGGCCAAGTCAAATAATCAGAGGAAAAAGTCAACTCTTGACTTTTTGAGCCCAAAATCATGAAATTCATGTTACCTATGTCCAATGTACAAAATTTGGTCAAGAAACTCCAAAGGAATCATGAAAAAATCAAGAGGTGGAAAGTTGCCATTTTTGGAAGAGGAAGGGTTACTAAAAATAGCAAGTTTTGGCCATTTTGCATCAGAGTTTGAACCAAGGCCATTTAAAATTGAAGCACCAAATGAAAATTCCACCAGGCCACAACAAAAGGTCTTGCTTTAAGCTTCAAATCCATGTGTAGAACATCTCCATTGGATAAAAATTGAGGGAGATATGATTGATCAAAGTTTGGGCAAAGTAGGTTCAAAACTAGGTCACGACCAAGATTTTCAGGTCACGCGCGCAGTCATTTTAACAAACATGTGGTGGGCCAAATGTCCACTCATTTTTCTCATGGTTAAATGCCTCAAATGAAAAACTTTTCAACATCAAAGTTGTTCCTTGTAGTGTCATCTTCAATACTCATGTTGGACAAAATTCCATTTGATCAAGTTATAGTGGAGATATATTGGTTCAAAGTCATGTTGATTGTGCTGAAATTTTGTGTGCCAAGTTGCCATGCCATGACTTGCTTGCCACGCCCCATAACCAGTTCCCAAACTTGTGTATTTTAAGTCATTTTGCAACTTATTCCAACCTCATTTCACTTCAATTTTCACATCAGCATTGTGCTCCAATGTACTCTCTTTCAAATGAACCCATGAGCTCACCAAATCATTCACCTTACATGGAATAATTCATCCTCAAATCACCCTATCTCTATTGTTCTCACTGTCACATAAAACCAGAAAAAAAGCAAGTGGAATTTATTGCTGATTGAATTAGTTTGCGCATGCTTGATCACACTCACCAACCTTTGCTTCATTTAGCCAAACACCTTTGCATTCACCAGGTCACGTGTGTGGCTCATGCATAGAAGTGGAAAGAATACAAACTTGTATAACAAGTTGCTTGCTGCAGCTTCATTCTCTTCATCCTCACCATAACACTCTAAGCATCACCCACACCATAAAAAACCCAAGATCAACTCGCCTCTAACTAACTGACTCAGTTAGTTAGAGTGAACTCACCCAACTCAGTCACCCAACTCACTTCCTAGCTCACTATAAAACGAAACTTCTCTTCACAAATTCATTTTTGAACTTCACTTTTCATTTCCACTCTCAAGAACACTCTCACTCTCTCAATCTTCCCTAAGCTTTTTCTCTCTCTCTGTGCACGAATCATTCATCTTCATCCACCTCAATTCATCATCATCAATGGCATTGGATTGAAGGAGATTTCAGCACAGTCCTCAAGATTGCTGCAAGCATTGTTCAACATTGGATCTCCCTGCTTTCAAGACAACGAGTTATAGCATTTATTTTGCTTAGTTTGTGAAGCTTCAAGGTTGAAGGAGAAGCTAGGATCTCTGGTTTTCTGAAGAGCACTCCGAAGCCTCATCAATTTCAGGTTTATTTCACTCAATTTTAATGCATTGTATTCTTGTGATTTAAGCTTGTTTTATGATGTTTGGAGCTTATTAGGAGCTATGCGTGAGTTCTGTCTAGTTGATAGGCTCTTTAGGAGTTTAGATGTGATTTTAGGGCAATTTGTTTTGGATCGGTTTGTGTTATACGTGTATGTTATGTGAAAAATAGTGTTGGATTCATGATGTACATGAGCTCAGCTTTCGATTGGTGTACGTATTGTGAATTTTTGGAGGAATTGGAGTTTGCAGGTGGTGGCTGTTGGCCGGAGAAGGTGACCGGAGGTCCTCTCCGGCCGGTGACTGTTAGAGCTAGGGTTTTTGCCATGTTTTAATCCTGTCCGTTGTTTTTTTCTCATCGTGTGGCTAAGAGCATGACAACGCATTAAAACGCATGTGCAAGGCATGTGCCATTTTTCTGATTTCAATTAAACATGGTGTGGTGTGGTGTATGGTATGGAACGTGGACATGCGTGTGTGAGCGTTTGATCTGATTACTTTGACTGTGTGTATGACTTGACTTCATCCAATGGTTGTAATGGTTTTGACTTGTGTTGACTGGGAGTGTATGGTTGTTATGGTGCTATGCGTGCTTAATGGACTTAGTCAGATTTGATATCCACACCCCCATGCCTTAAGCCCAAACCATTCTTGAACTGAGTAATTGCTATGCTTGCACCCCCTTTCTTTATTTCCATTTTATTTTATTTTTTCATTTTTATACACATTTGATTTTTAATTTTTAAAAATACCAAATATCATCATAAAATTCCACAAAAATTCATGAGTATCACTAAAACATTTAGGAAATTTTCCATGATTTTATTTCTTGATTTTATGACCTTTTTACCCCTGGTCCATAATTTTCTTTGAATTTCCATTTAGATGCATTCTAAGCATGATACATGAATTTGTTTAATTTTTTTCTTGCTCATTACCAACTGTTTTGACATGATTCTTTTTGCATTGATTCACTAATACATTGAAGCATGTTAGATGATTTTTGTTTGATTTTTTAGGTCACTTTATTACATGTTTTGATGCCTATATTTGCACCACTTTGCATGATGTTTCAATTTGACCTAATTGCTTTGTTTGAAGTCATTTTGCTCTGAATTTTTACATGCTATCTTGATGTATGATGCATTTCTGACCTAGGCATTCCAATAATATGCTGGCATAATTTTCATGAATCCATTTGGTCTTTGTTTGATGCATTACATTGGAAGTATAATCCATGGCATGTCATTACAACTTTAGTGCATGTTTACATGAATTCTTTTGTGCACATTTGTATGAGCATTTGCATATGTTATGAGCCATTCATATGATATTATAGGTCTTTGATACACATTATAGGTCATCTTTACATGTTCATTTCAATTTGAACTTTGTGCATCATTAACATGTATTGGTTGCACTTTCTTTTTGAACTTTCATTTCAATTCTTCTTATATTACTTCTTGAATGTCTTGAAGTTGATTCATAAATACTTTTGAGATGTTTATAAACCATTTTCCATTTAGTTTCAATTCTGGTTGTTGATCTACATGTTCCATTTATGCATGTCCTCTTCATTTCTTTCCATCTTTCATCTACCCCTTCTTCTTGTAACATGTTTAAATGCTAATGGGTGATGATTATTGCTTATTCACTTGCACTTGTATGATGATATTCACTTGTTGTCCATATGATGCCCATTCTGGTTGTGGCTCTAGGATTTGGTTTCTCATTTAATTCTTTTGAGTTTTATGATGCATTACATGTTCTTTTACTTCTTATACTTCTTATACATGTTTACTAACCATGTAGGGGCTTTGGCAAGTTTCAATTGAGTGTGGATAAGGAATCCACATTCAACTTCTATCCTTTCTCTTTTACAATTCCATTCTATGTTTTGTTAAGCACTTATGTGCTTTCTTTTAATAACTCATCACTTTCCCTTTGTGAATTACAATTCATCTTCTACTTTAGAAGTGAATTGTTTAATTCATTCTTTCTTTAGACTTTAGGTTGAAACCTCACAAACTTTAGGATCACTCCCTTAACTAATCAATTAGGATTGAGTCTTAGTCCATATAGATTTTTACCTTTACCCTCTCTTGAGTCTTTCATCTTCTCATCTCAAAGAAAATTCAAAACATATAATAAAGGTAGGCATTTATTGCATTTAGGCCTTTCATATAAAGAAAAGATTATAAGGGGTCTTCTCTTGTAATCTTAGAATGTGTAGCATATAGCCCATCTTGGGTCAATGTGTTAAACATTTGATCTTGTATGAGGGACTTAAATGCAATACTTGTTGAAGGTGCAAATAATAAAAAAAAACTTCTTCACTTCTTAATCAACAAAAACACTTAATAAATACAAGTACGCTAGTGTGTTTGAACCTTGACAATTGGAACTAAGTGTGGGGGTCTTCTTCACTCTTAGTGTGCTTTCTTACCCATTCCATCTTGGAATGTGAGAATGTACACATTCCAACGACTAAGATCCAGATACACTGTCATATGCAAATAAATGGAAAAAACTTCTAAAAGACAAAAACAAACAATAACGTCTTTCCTTCGGGAATTCTTTTCTCATCTCATTCATTCTCAACGCACGAACGCGCTTCTACTCGTTCTCTTGCAAGACGGTAACGCACTCGGACCAGCGAGCCTGCAACACCTGAGCTAGAACGTAAGCCGTTCTCTAAAAAACACGAACAATCCATCCCTAGTGAGGGGAACTACGTCGCTCTGATTCTCATGCTCCCGATGAGATACGTAGGCAGTGGGGTAGGGCCCATGCGAGCACTTCTTTTATTTTCCCTACATTTGTTTCCCGTTCCTTTTCTTTTCTTTCTCCTTTCTTTCTTTCAGTTCCTTTTCCAGTATCCTTTCTTTACACCCTTTGATCGAAGCAGCAAGCGTGGATCCCATCGGGTACGATGGACGTGTGGGGGTGCTAATACCTTCCCCGTGCGTAACCGACTCCCGAACCCAGTTCTCTTGGTCGTAAGACCATGCTTTTCCTTTCTCTTAGGTTTACGCGGTGTTTCCTTTCCCTATCTTGGGATAAATACACATTGCTGGCGACTCTGTTTCGGTGCCACTTTCGCGTTTGTACTTGGATGAAAATCCCGGGAGCGACAAACTCAAGTGGAGAAATCCCAGCCAAAAGGAGGAATGTACGAAGTTTCTAGCCTAGATCATGTCCGTGCTAAGGTAGATGCAATAGCGCAAAAGATAGACAATTTGACCATAACACCCACAGCCACCGTGGCTGCTGTAGCGCCAAACTGTGAATTATGTGGAACAGCTGGACACGCTGCCCCTGAATGCCAAGTTTTAGCATGAGCCTCTACAGATCAAGTGAATTATGCTCAAGCAAACCCTTATGCAAATACCTACAATCCTGGTTGGAAGAATCACCCAAACTTCTCTTACAAAAACAACAATGCACTGTATGCACCTGGTCAAGCACCTGCTGCACCACCAGGTTATCAAAAGGCTGCAACAGCTACTCCAAATGTTCCTAGGAAGTCTAACCTTGAACTGATGATAGAAAAATTTATAACCACCCAGACTCAAACAAATAAAGAGTTCCTGAATCAAAATGTACACACTAGTGAACAGATTAAGCAGTAGGAAAACAAAGTAGACGCATTGGCCACTCACAACAAAATGCTTGAAACACAAATTTCCCAAGTGGCTCAACAACAAGCACCTACTGCTGCTCCTGCTGGAACATTTCCTAGACAGCCACAACCTAATCCTAAAGGACATGCAAATGCTGTTATACTGAGAAGTGGAAAAGAATTAGATGAACCCATTGATCCAAGACTTCAAAATCCAGCCATTTACCAAAAGTCTGCTAATGACCCAACAACTGAGAAGGAGAATGAACCCAAGGAAAGGGAAGATAATGACCAAGAGGCCGTAAACAAAGAAAAACCTTATGTGCCTCCACCACCTTATAAACCACCTATTCCGTATCCTCAAAGATTGACAAATTCCAAATCTGCAGGGCAATTTAAGAAATTTGTTGAACTTCTGAAACAATTGAACATCACTATACCTTTTACAGAAGCTATCACTCAGATGCCCTCATATGTTAAGTTCCTAAAATAAATCTTATCCAATAAGAAAAAGATTGAGGAAAGCGAAACAGTTACACTTACTGCTGAGTGTAGCGCAATAATTCAAAACAACATGCCTCCTAAGCTGAAAGACCCAGGTAGTTTCTCCATACCTTGTGTAATTGGGAAGTTCGTCATAGACAAAGCTCTATGCGACTTAGGAGCCAGTATTAGTGTTATGCCTTTATCCATATGCAAGAAGCTTGATATGGGAGAATTAAGACCAACTAAGATGTCTGTTCAATTAGCTGACCGCTCTATTAAGTACCCAGTTGGTATACTAGAAAATGTTCCAGTTCGTATAGGACAATTCTATATTCCTACCGATTTCATAATCATGGATATTAAAGAAGACTCTACTACTCCTATCATATTAGGAAGACCGTTCCTAGCTACTGCTGGAGCAATTATAGATGTAAAGAGAGGCAGGCTAACTTTTGAAGTTGGTGAAGAGAAGGTTGAATTTATTTTGACACAATTCTTACAAGCTCCAGCTATAGACGACACATGTTATCTACTAGATGTCATAGATGAGTGCGTAAGAGAAATAAAGATGGAACCGACCACATACTCAGATATTCTAAAAATTCCAATACCTCCGATTTTCGAAGATGATAACTGGCGTGAACCTTATCAAGACGATAGCCTAAGCTAATTCTTAGCACTTACACCAGATCATCTACCTTGCTCGAAGAAACCAGCCCTAGAACTGAAAACATTACCCAAAAATTTAAGGTATGAATTCCTAGACGAAGATCTCGAACGACCTGTAATAGTCAATGCAGACTTAGGACAGACCGAAACCAAGAAACTATTAGATGTCTTAAGAAAATACCCAACTGCGTTAGGCTATAACATCGCTGACCTTAAAGTAATAAGTCCTTCTATTTGTATGCATCGCATTATGCTGGAGGAAGACTGTAAATCCTCTAGGGAACATCAGAGAAGGATTAACCCGATCTTGAGTACCATAGTCAAAGACGAAGTGAAAAAACTTTTAGAAGCAAGAATTATATACCCGATATCAGACAGTAAATGGGTTAGCCCAGTACATGTCGTTCCAAAGAAGGGAGGTGTTACAGTTGTTAAGAACGAAAAAGGTGAATCTATAACAAAAAGGGTTGTAACTAGAAGTAGAGTGTGCATCGATTATAGAAAGTTAAATAAAGCCACTCGTAAAGACCATTTCCCATTGCCTTTTATTGACCAAATGTTGGAACGATTGGATAAACACTCATACTTCTGCTATTTAGACGGTTATTCAGGATTCTTTCAAATTCTTATTCATCCTGATGACCAAGAAAAGACGACCTTCACATGTCCCTATGGTACATTTGCCTATCGACGAATGCCGTTTGGACTATGTAACGCATCTGCCACATTCCAAAGATGCATGATGTCAATCTTTGCTGATTTTATAGATGACATTATGGAAGTGTTTATGGATGACTTTTCTGTTTATGGGCAGAGCTTTGAAGGATGTCTATCGAACCTAGAAATGGTACTGGAAAAATGCGTAAAAGTCAATCTCGTATTAAAATGGGAGAAATGCCATTTTATGGTAAATCAAGGAATCGTACTTGGACACGTTGTGTCCGATAGAGGAATTGAAGTTGATAAAGCTAAGATAGAAATTATAAAAAATCTTCAACCTCCGAAAACCGTACGAGAAATATGAAGTTTCTTAGGACACGCCGGTTTCTACCGATGATTCATAAAGGATTTCTCAAAAATTACTAAACCTCTTACCGGTCTATTAATGAAAGACGCTGAATTTATCTTTGATGAGAAATGTCTAAAGGCGTTTGAACAGCTGAAAACAGCTCTTATTACGGCACCTATCATGCAACCACCAGATTGGAGATTACCTTTCGAAATCATGTGTGATGCAAGTGATTATGCTGTAGGTGCAGTTTTAGGACAGAGGAGGGATAGAAAACTTCATGCCATTTACTATGCAAGTAGAACCTTAGATTCTGCTCAAATGAACTACGCTACCACAGAAAAAGAACTTTTAGCCGTGATCTTTGCCCTTGACAAATTCCGTTCCTACCTAGTGGGAGCAAAGATCATCATTTATACAGACCACGCAGCTATTAGATATTTACTTAACAAAAAGGATGCAAAACCTAGACTGCTAAGGTGGATCCTACTTTTACAAGAATTTGATTTAGAGATCAAAGATAAGAAAGGAACTGAAAACGTAGTTGCAGACCACTTATCCCGATTAGAGGGCATTAAACCAGAGCCAGTACCCATTAATGAGGATTTCCCATATGAACGACTCATAGCCCAACTAGAAAGTGATATGTCTACTCTACAGTTGAATGACCCAAAAATGGAAGAAGTCGTGGAAAAAATTAACATACACACAACCCTGCCATGGTATGCTGACATAGTCAACTACATAGCAGCTGGAGTACTTCCACCAGACTTATCTTATCAACAAAAGAAAAAATTCTTTCATGATCTAAAACATTATTATTGGGATGAACCTTTGTTGTTTAAGAGAGGAGCCGACGGTATCTTCCGTCGTTGCGTCCCTGAAGAAGAAATAGAAAACATAATCTCTCAATGTCATTCTGCTCCTTATGGAGGACATGCTAGTAGCTCAAAGACATGTGCTAAGATCTTGCAATCCGGCCTATTCTGGCCCAACCTTTGGAAGGATGTCCACATTGCAATACTAAACTGCGACCGATGCCAACGCACTGGTAACATATCAAAATGCGATGAGATGCCTCAAAAAGGTATATTAGAAGTAGAAGTCTTTGACGTATGGGGGATTGATTTTATGGGACCTTTCCCATCATCCTTTGGAAACCAATATATACTCATAGCTGTCGATTATGTTTCAAAATGGATTGAGGCAATAGCTTCTCTTACAAATGACGCACGAGTAGTCATAAAGCTTTTTAAAAACACAATTTTTCCCAGATTTGGTGTGCCGAGACTTGTCATAAGTGACGGTGGCTCCCATTTCATATAAAAAATATTTGACAAATTACTATCAAAGTATGGGGTAAGACACCGCGTAGCAACACCATATCATCCACAAACAAGTGGACAGATTGAGGTCTCGAATAGAGAAATAAAACAAATTCTAGAAAAGACCATAGCCACCTCTAGGAAAGATTGGTCATCTAAACTCAACGAAGCTTTATGGGCATATAGGACGGCCTACAAAACACCAATCGGAACTACACCTTTCAAGCTGGTCTATGGTAAATCTTGCCATCTACCAGTGGAATTAAAACATAAAGCCTATTGGGCTATTAAAATATTAAACTTAAGGTATGATTCCGCAGGTGAAAAATGTATCCTAGATCTGCATGAACTAGAAGAGTTAAGATTAGACGCTTACGAAAATGCTAAAATATATAAAGAACGAACTAAAAAATGGCACGATAAGCGCTTATCTAGAAAATAATTTAGTGTGGGAGACGTTGTACTCCTATTTAACTCAAGATTAAAACTCTTTCCTGGGAAATTAAGGTCTAGATGGTCCAGTCCTTTTGAGATTACAAAAATTCTACAAAGTGGAGCGATAGAAATAAAGGGGAGGAATAGTAATCCATTTTTAGTTAATGGACAACGTCTAAAACACTATCACAACATTGAAAATATAGATTATTTGAACTGCCTAAGACTTTTAGAGTTGCCCACCGAACCCCCTAACTAAGCATCTAATTGAATTCGTCAGGCTTTCGACATTAAAAACAGCGCTTAATGGGAGGCAACCCATGATTTTTGTTTTTCTTGCTTTATATTTGTTATTTCTTTACGTTTCCTATGTTTTATTTTTATTTTTCAAATTTTTAGTTTCATTTATATCATTTTAAATTTAATTTGAAAATTTTGTGCTGATCTTAAAATTGAAAAACTACAGGATTATAAAGTCTCTCTACTCTTTCTGTTCTCCTCTTCTGCTTACATTTTTTGCAAAAAGTACTAATTAATGGCAAACGGGGATAACTTGTTAGTAGAATTCAGAGATGCAGCTCAGTGGCATCGCTATGAGGCTTTGTCTCTTAGACCATTTGCCTTGACAAAATTTGCCCACAGACCCACCATGACCGCCTTAGGTGTAGGTGAGAGCGTAGACTTTCTGTTTAACCAATTAGGTTGGGAGGGTTTTGCCAACAAGAAACATAAATGCTACCGTAGGTTGATTTTAGAATTCCTGAGCTCTTTAAGCTATAACCCTTACTGTGGAAAAGGTTTTACCAGGGGAAGAATTACCTTTAGACTATTTGGATATAGCTGCCAGTTCACCATAAAGGAACTGTCGGATCTTTTAGGATTTCCTAAAGGACCTAATGTTTTCTCTATGGTTCAAGAGGACTTAATGTTGGTTGGAGAGCTGAGTGATTTTTGGGGTAGAATTTCAGGGAAACCTGATTTTGACATGGACCCTATGCTTTCAACAGAAATACATAACCCCGCTTTCCGTTACTTTCATATGATCCTGGCCTATACTTTATTTGGTAAACCTGAGAATGATAACACTGTTTCGAGGGATGAGCTTTTCATCATGTTTTGTGCTTCTCAATCTAGAGAGGTCAATGGACTCACTTTTATGTTGAACAACTTTTGCAAACTCATTAATAATGATAATAGTCCAATTCTGATAGGTGGCCTAGTTACAAAAATAGCTGATGCTATGGGATTCAGAACCCGACTTTCTAAGATTAACCCCTTTGGAGAATATAGACCCATGAATATCACTTTTTGTTTCAATAGGGCTATGATTAGGAATCGAGGTCCGAACCATTTTCAGCTTCTGATTAACAATGTTGTCGTACCACACTTTACACTTCCAAATCATGAACGCACAAGTGTGCACAATCAACATAATTGGCTATATGACCTTGATGAACCCGTGCCTAAACCGGAAGAAACCTTTCTTGAACCTGAGATCGACCCAAAAACACCCCCTCATTATCATGATCTTGATTATATGGAATTCCAAGAAGACATTGACATTCCTAAAGTTGATGCCACTAACTATGCTGCTAATCTGAATTCTATTCTAAAGACTATGGATGAGTATCATAAAGAAATCACTTCAGTAAAGGATGAGCTAAACACAATGCGACAAAACATTGTTGGACTCATGGATTTGACCATTGAACAATTTGATCATATAAATCAAGCCATCGCATCTTTGAAGAAACGCCTTGACTAGATTTACGAAGCACCTCTTTTTCAAGTTTTAATGCATTTACTTCAGAAACATTTTACTTTATTTCAGTTTTTCATTTTTTTATGTCGGGAATAAATTGATTTACATTCAGTATTGATACAATGCTAGCATTTGCTAGCACCTCTTTGGTTTTAATGGATGATTTAATTTACTGCTAAATATTGATCTTTATGGTTTCAATTTTATTCCTGTCATACTTTTTATTCTGTTTTTAATTCATGTTGTCATGTTATTTATCTCTCAATATGCATTATGATGTTGTTTCTATGTGCTAACCATTGCCTATTATGAAAATTTTATGTATGGAATGCTTGCTGACAAAAACTGTTTAATTCCCCAGAATTTGCGACTGTCACGATCGTGACAGGCCCCGTGACGACCGTCACGCGGGTTTGGAACACATTCTGTGTTAAAACAGAACTGTATCCTTCGTCTTCATCTTCTTTCCCTCAATTCAAAACACAGCCATCCCACTATCTTTTCCCATTCCATAACCGTCCCACCACTACGCATTTAACCCAATTCAACATTTTCCTTTACCACTCGTTTTCCCCATTCACTATATATTCATACCGTGTACCATTTCTTTTCACAAACCCTCATTCTCCACAACCCATTTTCTTTCCTAATTTCTCTGTGACCCACCAATGGCATGACAAATTCTGGACCTATCAACATTGAACTTCAGAGATGGAGAAGCAGGAGAGTGTCAAAGGGCTAGGTACATCGATTACTACCGACGTTCCGTACAACCAACTCGCTGCGTAGACGTTTCTTGAAGGAGTAAGAGATCTGCTATAAACCGCCGGTCTATGGCAGCTCTGTACTCAGAGCCGACCTACTTACGAAGCCCTGACGCTCGAGTTTCTAAGTTCGTTCACATACGTAACACCTTCTGGCGAAACGAACCAACTCACCGGCGTAGCCACGTTCCGCATGTTTGGTACTGAGTATAAAATTGGCCAAAATCAACTCGCTGATATGCTTGGTTTCAACCATGGCGAGAATGTTCATTACCGGGTGCCACAGGAGAATTTCTTTCAAGCAGCATTTCAATTATGGAATCGGTTGACAGGAACAACAGTCGATAGCTGGGATAGCCTAAACGCAACTTATATCCACAACCCAGCCATCAGATATGTTCACCGCGCATTAGGAAGTACTATTTTTGCACGGGATAGCAACCACAAGGTAAACTCAAAGGAACTATTTTTCCTCCATTGTATGTTTCACCCAGAGCCGATCAACGCCGCACCATTTTTGCTAGCACACATACAATCCAAACCTTTCTATTTTGGAGGGATTGTCACCTCTATTGCTCTCAAATTGAATTTGGAAAACGAGCTTACCAGATTACCCTCCATGCCCCTGGTGTTCCTTGACATAGACTATTGCCGAAACTCTCAGCTCATCAAGTTACGACGAGATGGGAAATACCATCCTATGGTCCGCGCCAAAACCTTAAGAAGTATCATTATGCCTTGCAGAGACCGCATTAATCCTCGGGAAATGCACAAATCGTTATTTAATTTGAATGCTCCTGAGCCAAATACGGCTACACCAGATGATCATAATCATGGACCTGTTGATGAGATAGAGCAAGAGATGGATAACGCCCCAGAAAACCAACCACCACCTGCTGATGATGCATTTTCGACCTCAAGACGTCATCGCCGCCCTGAACAAGACCCTGTTACTAATGAAGAAATCTTAAGGGCCTTTTGGCTTCAAAACCAATAGCAACAGACGCAACATAATGAAGTAATGGCGCTGATGCGCCAAATTCAAGAAGGCCAAGCGAACCAAGGGCAGAGGCTTGATGGTGTGATAGAAGGAATGGATGCATTGACCTTACGAGTGCAAAACTTACATGACTACATCCATCACGTGGGCACTCCTAATCATGTAGAGCAACATGGAAGAGGACGCTCCAGAGGCAGAGGACGTGGTCCACCTTGATTTTATTTTGTTTTTCTTTTTAGTTTTTCTTGTTAGTCCCCTTTATATCGCAACATTGAGGACAATGTCCGATATAGTGTGGAAGAGTCAGTTTATTTCTGTTTTATTTCCCTTTCTTGTATTTTCCTTTTTTTCCTTATCAAAGTTAATATATGAGTATTTTTGTTCAGTATTCCGATTTTCCCATTTTATTCTGCCATAACAAAAAAAAAAATTTTTTTACGATTAATACACATTGTGGAATACCAAATTTTAAGCCTTGTTAGGAAGTTGGGAAAGTGCTAACAAGATCGATACCGTCTTGACACCTTAGACCTCTTGCGTATGCGATATCAGTTTCGATACTTATTATACGATACCTTGAGTTCAGTCCTAAAGTAACCCCTAATAGTTTATATTAGCAGTCAGCATCGTCTAAATCACAAACCACGTGGGGAGCCGATGAATATAAGTGTTTGATGCCCAATCATGAAAAGAAAAACATCTTTCTTATCTACATGCCGAGAAAAATAGAATATGCAACAACTCTCACAGTTGTGAAAATCTACAAGAAAAGAAAGAAGATCCGTTGTCGATTGGTTCAGAGGTACCTGATTCTGAACTTGGTAGGGCGAACTACTGTTCGATCCCCCGCAATCTACGAACACGATACCTAAAGGGTTACCACACTTGTGTATCAGGCCCCGTGAGAAAAAGGGATCAAAGTCACTAACCGGTTACTCCACTACGTGCGTGAATAAGGCAAAGGGCTTAATGTGATTGCGTTAGAATGAAACCGGGTGAAATAGACACGAAAGTGTTTGGTTAAACTATAATAGAATGATTAGAACTGGATTGTACAAAAGAGAGGTCTATGACAAGCTTGTCCCCTTGTGTCATTAATGTATCTTTAGTGTTTTATACTAGTACCTGTCTTACTAACAATAAACTCTTTTTCAAATCCATTGGTATACCAGGGATGTGCATTTGATGAAATTTGTCCGATTTTAACAGATTGATTGCTTGAGGACAAGCAAAGATTCTAGTGTGGGAGAGTTTGATAACACGATATTATATCATATTTTTACTTCGATTTATGTTATTTTCTTATTCCGTTTTCGACTAATATCCGATTTTCTCGAGAGTATTTAAGTGTTTTTGCAGGTAATTCCATTTCCAAGTCAAAAGTATGCAAAGTGTAGAAAAGAAGCAAAACATGCAAGAAAAGAGCAGGAAAGTGAAGAAAAATAGCAGAATCCAAATTCTGCTGATGTGATGATCGTCACGGTTCCACCATGACCGTGGCAGATACAAATTTCATCACGACCGTCACAATGCTTCACGATCGTCATGCGTTCAGAACAGTTTAGTACGTTGAGCAGAAACATGATTACGAAGTTTTAGAGAATCAGTTTTTACACATTCACATTTCCTCTGATGAAATTTAGGTTCCAAAGTCACATAACTATCAAAGAGAAGTGCCTTCATTTTCTCCAACCACTACCTCAGCTCAGTCTATAAATATGAGAGATTTCGAAGAACAAAGGGGTAACCTGTTTTCTGCATTCTGAAGTACCGTCTTGCTACCAAATTTTACTCAGAGTTTTTGTTTTGTTTTGTTTACATTTACCTTTCCTTGTCACCCATTACTGAACAAAGTAATAGTTTCTCACATTGAGGAACTATTACACTTTAGATTTAGATTGTTTCATTGCCTTCATCATTTGCTATTTTAATTCTATCCAAGCAAGAACCTACCAGTCTGTGGAGGGATTGCTGCTACTGCATTTACCAGGTTCCCATTATTCAATTTATAGTATCATTTATTTTCTTTTAATTATGTCTTTGATTAATTATTTTTCAGCTTTTATGTTTAAGTTCGTAATTATGTCAAGCTAAACCGATCCTATCGGTATGTAATGAAGTAACCAAATGGATTAAATAACTCTAAGCTAAAATCAATAATTAACTCTTCTTCTGGCTTCGATTTCTTAATTTAAAACCCAACTTTTATTACGAGAGTAAAAAGGTAACAAAGGTTAAGGTCAAGACCACGGGAGTGCGAGGCTTTACCCGGATAGCTGAAATCGGGCATTAGTTTTAAAAACAGCGGAAGTGCTTTGAAGTTAATTAGGTCTTAGTAGTTTTCAAAAAGTATTTTTAACCTCATATGGGCTAGCGAGAGCAGACATATTGACTTAAGAGTATAGTCCGAAGCAATAACCACGGGAGTGTGAGGTGAGGGCTTTTAAACTGGTTTTTCCTACAGATGCATAGGGTGATAAATCTTTATACGCTTTGGTTTAATTAATTCCACGTAGGTTTACTGAATTATATACCGATATCTTATTCATAACTAGTATTCCCGAATTTTAATTTCTCTTTAATTTCCTGTTTGAACTTAAAAACCAATTCTGATTAGCCTTAGATAAACATAGTAACGATAGATAATGGTGTGTTCGATTTCTAGTCTCTGTGGGATCGATAATCTTTTAAAACTACGCGATACGACTGTATACTTACAGTTAGATTTATTTAGGCACACTAAATAAGCGATCAGTCCCTACACTCCTGGTCAGAGCTTATGCAACTGGTCTTCCGAGAAAGTCATCCAAGTGACCTGCCAAGAGTTTCTTTGTTCATATTCCACCAATAATGATTCAGCTATGGCTCGGTATGACTTCGACAATCCCATCTATCACGCTGAAGAAGATACTGGTGAAGATTGTGACTTACCGGAAGAATTGGCCAGGTTGCTGAAACTCAAGGAACGGGTTATTCTACCTCATCAGGAGGAAATTGAGACTGTTAACTTGGGAGCCGAGGACGCGAAAAAGGAAGTAAGAATTGGGGCTGCTTTGGAAGACACTGTTAAGGGAAGATTGATTGAAATGCTTTGAGAGTATGTGGATATCTTCGCCTGGTCTTACCAAGACATGCCCGGGCTTGACACTGACATTGTTGTACACCGGTTGCCACTTAGATAGGGTTGTACTCCGGTTAAGCATAAACTGAGAAGGACAAAACTGGACATGGCTGTCAAAATCAAGGAAGAGGTTCAGAAACAGTTAGACGCTGGTTTTCTTGCTGTAACAAATTATCCTCCGTGGGTTGCTAATATTGTACCTGTACCTAAGAAGGATGGATAGGTCAGGATGTGTGTCGATTACAGAGATTTGAATAGAGCAAGCCCGAAAGATGATTTCCCACTTTCCCACATTGACGTGTTAGTGGACAACACCGCTCAATACTCTGTATTTTCCTTCATGGATGGCTTCTCTGGGTATAACCAAATTAAAATGGCCCCAGAGGACATAGAGAAGACGACATTCATAACACCGTGGGGAACGTTTTGCTACAAGGTAATGCCCTTTGGATTGAAAAATGTTGGGGCAACCTATTAGCGGGCGATGGTGACTCTCTTTCATGATATGATTCACAAAGAGATCGAAGTCTATGTTGATGACATGATTGCGAAGTCATAAACGGAGGAAGAACATCTGGTGAATTTACAGAAGCTATTTGAAAGGTTGAGGAAGTTCAAACTGAGGCTGAATCCGAACAAGTGCACTTTTGGTGTGAGATCTGGAAAATTGCTGGGATTTATTGTTAGTGAAAGAGGTATCAAGGTTGATCCGGCTAAAGTAAAGGCCATACAAGAGATGCGTGAGCCGAGAACATAAAAGGAGGTTCGTGGTTTCTTAGGGAGGTTGAACTACATTACTAGATTCATCTCTCATCTTAAAGCCACGTATGAACCAATATTCAAATTGCTAAGAAAAGATCAAAAGGTCAGGTGGAATGAAAATTGTCAAAAGGCGTTTGAAAATATAAAAGAATATTTGCAGGAACCTCCGGCCCTCATACCGCCAGTCCCAAGAAGGCCGTTGATTATGTATCTTACGGTTCTTGAGAATTCAATGGGGTGTGTGCTCGGTCAACACGATGAGTCAGGTAGAAAAGAGCATGCCATCTACTACCTGAGTAAAAAGTTCACTGATTGTGAGTCGAGGTACTCTATGCTGGAAAAAACATGTTGTGCACTCGCTTGGGCAGCTAAGCGTTTGAGGAAGTATATGTTAAATCACACAACCCTGTTGATTTCGAAGATGGATTTGATTAAGTATGTGTTTGAGAAGCAAGCACTTTCTGGGAGAATAGCTCGTTGGCAGACGGTTTTGACAGAATACGATATTCAGTATGTTTCCCAAAAGGCCATTAAGGGAAGTGTTTTGTCAGAATATCTTTCTCAAAAACTGATTGAGGATTATCAACCGATGAAGTTTGAGTTTCCAGACGAGCATATCATGTTTCTGAAGATGAAAGACTGTGAAGAGCCTTTGCCTGACGAAGGACCTGACATTGGATCTCAATGAAAACTAGTTTTTGATGGGGCCATCAATTCATATGGTAACGGAATTGGGGCAATCATTACAACTCCAAGGGGTTCTCATATACCCTTCATTGCCCGGTTAGCGTTCATATGAACCAACAATGAAGCAGAGTATAAAGCATGCATCATGGGGTTAGAAGAAACTATTGATTTGAGAATCAAGAACCTCGATGTTTATGGTGATTCTGCATTGGTGGTTAATCAGATCAAAAGAGAATGGGAAACTCGTCAGGAAAATCTGGTGCCTTACAATAATTATGACATAAGGTTGTTACCAGATGGCAGACGCGTTGGCAACATTGTCTTCAATGTATCAGGTGAATCGGTGGAATGAAACGCCATCAATCAGAATCATGCGTCTAGATAGACCAACTTTTGTGTTTGCAGTTGAAGAAGTGTCAGATGGCAAACCTTGGTATCATGACATTAAATGTTTTCTCAAGAGTCAAGAGTACCCAGCTGGGGCATCTATCCAAGACAAGAAAACTCTGAGGAGATTAGCAAGCAATTTCTTTCTGAACGAAGACGATGTACTGTATAAGAGGAATTTTGAAATGGTTTTGTTGCGTTGTGTTGATGAATCCGAAGCAAACCTATTGATGGAAGAAATACATGAGGGTTCTTTCGGAACTCATGCCAAGGGGCATGATATGGCTAGAAAACTGTTGAGGGCAGGGTATTACTGGATGACTATGGAGTCTGATTGTTTCAAATACGCCAGGAAATGCCATAAATGCCAGATTTATGCCGATAAGGTGCATGTACCGCCTACTCCCCTAAATGTATTATCATCACCTTGGTCCTTTGCCATGTGAGGCATTGATATGATTGGAAAGATTGAGCCAACTGCTTCCAATGGGCATCGTTTCATCTTGGTTGTCATTGATTATTTCACCAAACAAGTGGTAACCCATTTTATAAAGAAGGACATCATCTGTCATTATGGAGTCCTAGAGAGAATCATTACTGATAATGGTTCGAATTTGAATAATAAGATGATGAAGGAGATGTGTCAGAGCTTTAAGATTGAACTTCACAATTCTTCTCCATATCGTCCGAAGATGAATGGTGTTGTTGAGGCAGCGAATAAGAATATCAAGAATATTGTGCAGAAAATGGTGGTAACATATAAAGACTGGCATGAAATGTTACCTTATGCCCTACACGGTTATCGTACTTCGGTACATACATCAACTGGGGCAACTCCTTTCTCACTGGTATATGGTATGGAGGAAGTCCTACCATTAGAGGTTGAGATTCCTTCTTTGAGAATTCTGGCAGATGTAAAGCTGGATGAAGCTGAATGGGTAAGTTCCAGGTTGAATAAACTGAACCTTATTGAAGAGAAAAGATTGGCAGCCATTGCACATGGCCGGTTATATCAGAGAAGGATGAAGAAAGCCTTTGATCAAAAAGTGCGTCCTCGGTGTTT
Source organism: Lathyrus tuberosus (assembly GCA_022829125.1). Taxonomy (NCBI): domain Eukaryota; kingdom Viridiplantae; phylum Streptophyta; class Magnoliopsida; order Fabales; family Fabaceae; genus Lathyrus; species Lathyrus tuberosus. The sequence continues at coordinate 3,394,977 of JALAZF010000363.1, forward strand.
TCAGACAGGTGAGTTGGTTTTGAAAAGGATCCTTCCTCCTCAGACAGATCACAGGGGCAAGTTGACTCCAAACTACGAAGGGCCATATGTAGTAAGAAAGGCTTTCTCTGGTGGATCCTTATTATTCTCAACTATGGATGCGAAGATTTTACATCCCCTGTGAACGCAGACGTAGTCAAAAAATACTTCGCATAAAAAGAGACCCGCTGGACATAAAAAGAAGATCCAGGCAAAAAAGGGTATCCCGGCGAACCATAAAAAGAAAAGGATCGGGAAAAAGTTAGGGATAAAAGAAAAAGAAAAGAATAAACCCGCAAAGTTGAAAACCTGAAAAGGAAACTTTGGCAAAAATGGGTATCCCGGTGGATTGAAAACCCGAAAAGGGCGATCCAGGCAAAAGTTAGGGATTTGAAAGCAAGAGGCTGCGATCTGCGTTAGATCTGTGAGCACTTTTGACACTTGGGAATTTTGAAGGAAAGGAATCAGTCCAGTCAGTCTCTTCAAAGATCAAAGCATCTGCGGATAAGCAAGACATATGGGTCATAGCTTAATTGAATCATGCTGGATATTTATTCGCACATTGCCGTCATGTGCGTTTTCTTTTTACTTTTGTGCAATTACCTCTTTTCAGGAATTGCTTCCAGTTGTAAATGCCTATTTACATGCGACTTCATTCAATAAAATTTTTATTTCACTCAAAGAGCTTTCCAGTTATCTTTTACTTTTACTGTTTTGTTTGTGAAAACATCCGATATTTTGGTAAATATTGCATGTGAAAACGTTAACCTTTGCGGAGCATACTGATGTGTGTTATCCGCAAGTATACGGAGTACGTCAGAGTAATATAAAAGATTTATCGTTCCCACAGAGACCAATGTCAAATATATCGATTACTATTGTTACGGTGTTTATCTAAGGCCAAACGAAATCTGAGTACAAGTTTTAACTGAACGAAAATAGAAATAAATCAGATAAATAAATATGCTGGAATGTAATTCACATCAATCAAACAATACTCCTATCTTCTAAATAGTAACACTTACGGGGCAATGTTTCCTTCTTTGAAATAGAGTTAATTAAAAAGAATCTGCCGCGTTAGCGTGATCGGAAACAGACCTAACCTTTAATATATACCAACCGCTCACGCTGCACCGGTCGCTCCTTGCGTTAAAGTGTTGAAAGTCCTTTTTTATATAATTACCTCTAAGACTTAGTTAAAAAGTGCTTTCGATTGAAAATATTTTATACCAAAGGGTTTCCGGCATATGCTCGGCCAACCGGATCCTAAATCTATAAACGCGTCCGAAAATAGTTTTAAAACCTCTTTCTAATAATATAAAACTTTCCTAGTTAATCAATAAAGTGCTTCCGCTGTATTTATCAATTAACTACTAACAAACTCTTTTCTAAAATGTCGGACGACTTTCGATCTTACCCGATCTAGTCACAATCATTACGCAAACAAAAACACGGTCTCATTTACGTAATGATCGATCAATTTAAGTTCAGAAGAGTTTAATTAAAATCAAAAACAGCCCCTAAAGTATTTCTAAAGAGAAGACATGTGGAGTACCGTCGGAACGACGATCCTCACATTCTAGCACAAGGGATTTAGCTAGACATAGTAATTAAAGACATAATAATAAATTGGTTTGCAAACAAAAACATTTATAGGATAAAGAAATTGTGCGAAGTGTGATAGTGTACTTTAAGAGGGTGAACACAAGTGTCACGCTTAAGTTCAGTTCCAAAATACAACAAATCACACAGATAAATAAAATAACAAAGTAAAACAGAGACAGAAAATAAATGAATATAAAGCAGTGCGAGAAAATAAATAATATAAAGGCGATGCGAAATATAATAAAATGCGATTTATAAATAAACTTGCTCCAAAGCGGAGACTAAATCTGGTACAAAGCTGGAAATTAAACTGCTGGAAAGTAAACAACTTCTAACTACAATGCTCCAATCGAACCAACAACTATAGTGCAATAACCCCTCGATGTGACGGATTATTGCTTTACAAGAGAACTCCATGCCTAAGGTTGAAACTAAGATTGGATGATCTAAAAATGAAAATACAAGGCTTATTTATAGTGGCCATGAAGCTGTAACTGTTGCACGACATTATGGACAGCGTTTTAAACAATAATTCCTTTGTGTGTAACTGCCTCTACCGTTTTCAACCGTTTGCCTATTTATAACTGTCGGCGCCCGCCGACCCCTGCTCCGCGTCCGCCGAGTGTTGTTTTGGAGGAGAAACGTCTTTTGTGACTGTTGGCGTGGGGGTGAAGTCATAAGACCAACGGCGTCCTCCTTGGCGCTCGCTGAGTGAAACGGCCAGTGTACATTTTACACAAGAAATCCTCATTTTTGCTCCGTTTTGCTTTGTTTTCTCTTTGTGGGCTCAAATCAGGCAATAAATCTGAGAGTAAAACAAAATACCATAATAGCAAAGGAAAATAACAAATAAACAACTAAAATTATGTAAAATCAGAGCCAAATGTACAGTGTATTTTAGTGTTATGAAAATCTCCCACACTTAAACCTTTGCTTGTCCTCAAGCAAACTCTGATAAGTAAACCAAAGAAAAACTGCAAACATGCACGAAACTGTCTGGGCTAAGAACTTAAGTTTGATCAATAATACATCAGTAGGTACTAACTCATGAATCAAGGGTATCGTAATGACAGTTTCTGCGATTTGCGGGCATAAATTTCTCTCCTACACAAACCAATCCAAACTATGATATTATACTTAGGCCTATCTTAGTCATCCCTTTCTTACCCCTTTTCATTCAAGCGCAATCACATTAAGCCCGTTATCTTTCACTCGCATGGTGAACATAACCTGTGGTAATCCTGATCCTTCTTATCAACGATTTGATACTTTTTGCCAAAAATATATATATATATTTTTTATGTACTTTTTCTTGCAATTTTTCTAAAGATATTTGAACATCTTCTTGAAATTATTATTATATATATATATATATATATATATATATATATATATATATATATATATATTTTTTTTTTTTTTTTTTCTTTTCTTTTTCTTTTTCTTTGGCAGGATCTTACCTATTTGCATCGGTTTGTCACTTAGCGGTGATTAAGATGGTGCTGACTGCTAAAATAAACTACTTAAGGGTTAGAGATGAAGGGTGAGATTTTAAGGCCACTGTATAATAAAAATCTAGATAAGCTCCTATAATTGAGAAACTTACGGTGTAAAAACGATATCGATTTTTCAAATAGTTTTCCCAAGCCTTTGCAATTGATCTTACTTGTCCTAATAGCCCAAATTATCAAAAAAATAATGTTGTTTCTTTGTTAAAAATTTTTGTCAAGGCTCAAGAATTGGAAGAATAGATAAACTACACAAAATGACTCGTAAATCACATTTTTAAAACAAACTAAACTACACTAGAAAACAGTAAATAAATAAATACTAAAAACAGTAAATATCTCCTCCCACACTTAAACCGAACATTGTCCTCAATGTTTCGATAAAAGTGAGAAAGGGATAGGTGAAACCTGGTACTCAATCGTGTCTGCCACTGGGGCCATCTCCACCATGCTCTGGGCGTTTGGGACGACGGCTCCTACTGCGGTGCCGGGTAGTAGATGACAGCTCCATCTGCTCAATCCTCTCGATTAGAGAGGCATTTTGATCTCTAAGTGTTTGGAAACTCTCAAGAGTGGATTTCTGTGACTCCCGCATAAAGTCCATCATCTCCTGCTGTTGTTGGTACATGGCATAGAATAAGCCATCTCGCTCTTCTTCTCTGGCTTGTTGTGCTTGCCACATTTCTTGAGTGATGTAAAATCCGGAAGAGGTACCTGCAGGATGGTTAGTAACAGGTGGGTTGTGTGCAGGTGATACATGAATGGGGGACTGCTCCATATGCTCATATTCGTCATCTGTCTCATTTCCTTCATCCTCAGGGACGTTTGGAAGTAGTGGGCCTAGAACAGGAGCAGCCTTCAAATCATAGAGCCAGTTTTCTCTTTTGCGCACATCTGTGCGTGCAGAACAAGGTAGTGCGACACTCGGGATGGCAGCATTGTGAACCATGAGGATATATCCTCCTTCCGGCCTCGTTTTGCATAAACGCATATCTCGCAGAAATTTTATATCAATGGTGCGAGGAGGAAGTGGTTCCAATGTGGCCAACTCAGCGTCCAGGTGTAGGGCTCGTGCAATGAAGGTAATCAAGCCTCCAAATGACACGGTGTTGCCCTTTTTCTCAACTGCCCTCATATGTGATAACATAAATGGCACAGGATTTAATCTTCTTTTGAGTAAAGCGGCCTGTAAAAATATGAATTCTTTGGAATTCATCTTGTTAGAGTTTTCACGGGCAAAAATAGTATCAGCTACTAAAAGGCGGAATACACGTATGGCCGGGTTATGAATGTCAGAAGCTAAATTTCCATCAAAAGAGCAAGTGGTTTGGCCTGAGATGTTTCTCCACATTTGAAAGGCTTCAGTTGACCAACTTGTGTCTATGGGCGCCTCACAGGCCGCACCATTCCCAAAATGGAATCCTAATAACTCAGCAAGTGCATCAGTGGTATAAATGTATTCGGCATTAAACATCCTAAATCTCACTGTGCCTACTGTGCTGGCAGTGTTTTTTCTGACAGTGTACTCCAAAGAACTCAAAAATTCGCGGGTTAGCCTTTCGTAGGTAGGCTCCTTGCGAATAAAAATATTCTCTAATTTCAAATTTTGTAATAAATAAAATACGCTAAATCTTATACCAAGGCTATAGAGACAAGTATCATTAACGTACCTCGTCGCAAGAATGTTGCGTGTCCGAAGCCGGTCCCATTTTTCCCATTGCTTGACTCCGTCATCTCCATCACGAAAAATGATGTTTTCTTGGTTCTCCGCTGCCATTGTTGGAATAAAATGAAGGTTTGGTGATGGAAGATGGGTAATTTTTTGTTTTTGTAGATTTTGGTGAAATCTATGAATTTTATAGAGATAATGGGAAATGGAAGGTGTAATGGTAGTGGGGAAGTTATGAAATGATGGATTTTAATAGTTTAATGGGGTTTTATGGTGGTTGAATTCGGAGTTTATGGAGGTAGGAGATGAAGAGAGTTGGGAAAAAAATGGGTTTTCTAATTTTGGTTCGTTTTAGAACCCAGAACGATTTCGCGTCCGCCGAGGGGGGGTCCGCGTCCGCGGACTGTGAAAAATGGACTGGCACGGATTTGGGCCTTGGTTGGTTCAATATTCTTGCCTTGGGGTGTCTACAGCATACTGGTACATGAAAGAAACATATAGAATATTTTATTTATTTATATATTTTATATATTTGTAAATGTTTTATTTAAATAACAGTTATTTTTATTTTATTTTATTATTATTATTATTTTTTTTTAAATGAATGAACGGAAATTAAATATAAACAATAGATTGTAATGAAGTAGATATTTATTATAACTTGAAATAAAATAACACTCTCAAAAATATAAGGTTGCCATAATTCTAATAACCATGGAAAATAAAATCTACTAATAGTCTGATAATAATAACAATAAAGATAGTAGTGCAGTAAAGGTAAAAATAAACGATCAAAACAGGCATGAGGTAAGTCTCCTCCACACAAAGTATGAGCTATGCTCCAGGGCTCCTGAATATATCCTAAGAAGACTGATGACGGACACCCTGAGTCATGTGAGGACAAGGTGTCCGTGCCTCTGCAAGCTGGCACTTGAGATCGCAAATCTCCTGCTCTAAAAGATCATATGATGAAGCGTTTGTCGCGTCTGCGATCTCTATCTGTAAGGTAAGCTCGGCGCATTCTTCGCGAAGAGAAATAATCTCCTTGCGCATAGCGTCAAACTCTGAATATATGTTCCTGTGTTGCAGATTAACGTTAGAGGAATAAACGGTAGTCCTTTCAGGATAGGGTGAAGGGTGGTACTCAGGCACAGGGTGGTTTCTTGGTTTGACTGGTGTCTCGTCCTGGCCTTCCAAAGCGTATGACCAGTTAGCTCTATCATGGACACTTGTTCTGGTATGGTTTGGCAGACCAAAGTGGTGAATTACTTCGTTGTCTATTAGGAGCTTAAAGTTATCTGCACTAAAGAATGCTCTCCTAATAAGACCATGGTCAAGGCAGTGAGGAATGTCAATCAAGGTATATCCACAATGGGATGTAAGATGAGTCAGCTTGTTGGCTAGACCTAGAGCATGAGCTATGTGTGTGATCGTACCGCCCACATGGATGGGTCCTTTGGAAGATGCAGCAATCAAATATAGGTTATACATCAGAAAATTACCACTGGCTAATGGTCGTGACTCAGCAGTACAAAAGAGCATCAGAATCTCTTCTGCAGTAACTTGGTTCTCGGTTTCACTTCTACCAAAGAAAGTCTCAGCTAGGATCATTTGGAAATAACGGAAAGCTGGGTTGTGGATTTTGTTTACCAATTGGGTGGAAGGATCAGATCCTCCTCCACCGGTGATTTTCCTCCAGAATATGTCAAGTTCATCTTGCATAACATTGGTTTCATGCATAAAATGGATTTCATCCAAGCCATATTGAAAACCAAGTATTCTAGCAAAATCTCTGTGGTTCAGGGTATACTCATTTCCAAATAGTCTGAATCTTATGCTTCCACTGTTATAACCTCTTCCACTATAACGGTCATAAATGAGTGAGCTGAGGAACTCTAAGGTCAGATGCTTATAGGTTACATTCATAGCTTCAGAATACTCATCCCACTGGAGCTGGTGACAAAGGTACCTCACACTGGCCTCAATACCTAAGGCTGTTAGACAGTTTGGGTCAGGGTACCTAGTGGGTAGGATTGGTCTCTCAGAAAGGACTACGTATTTCTTCCTCTGTTCGTCATCTCTAAACACAATGTGCATGTCATCATAGCTCTGCATCCTGCAAAGAAAGTTAGTGTGGAATGTCTGAGATGATGTGATATGTAACCTGTAAACATAGACATTGCATAAGTTAATCACTTTAGAAAAATAATATAATATAATTAATAAAATATTTTTTCTTTTTCCGAAATAAATTCTATGCATAAATAAAAACAACGAAAAGAAAATCGTGGGTTGCCTCCCACACAGCGCTTGTTTAACGTCGTTAGCTTGACGACTGAAAAACTTACGTTGTGGATGTTGCTATAGGTGGGTCTATCAGAGTGTGACCTGAGTAGTAAGTAGGGATGTCCCCTCCATAGTAGGGTTTCAATCTTTGTCCATTCACTAGAAAGGGACTACACGAATGATTTGCAATTTCAAATGCTCCAGATTTCAGGACTTTGGTGACCTTATAGGGACCAGTCCATCTTGAGCGTAACTTACCTGGAAACAATCGTAACCTAGAATTGAAAAGAAGTACAGGATCGCCTATGTTGAACTCTTTTTTGATAATCTTTTTGTCATGTCATGCTTTGGTTCTCTCTTTATAAATTATGGCATTTTCATAAGCATTTCGGCGTAATTCTTCTAGTTTATGAATATCTAGAATTCATTTGTCTCTGGCCGTTAAGTAATCCATATTAAGGGTTTTTATGGCCCAGTAGGCCTTATGTTCAAGCTCAAAGGGTAAATGACAGGATTTTCCGTAGACTTATTGATATGGGGTTGTTCCTATAGGGGTTTTGAAAGCGGTCCTATAAGCCCACAAGGCTTCTTGTAGTTTTAAGGACCAATCTTTTCTAGAGATTGATACGGTTTTTTCTAAGATTTGTTTTATTTCCCTATTTGAGACTTCAACTTGTCCACTAGTCTGTGGATGGTAAGGTGTGGCTACTCGGTGTTTCACTCCGTATTTCTTTAATAGTTTCTCAAATATCCTAGATATGAAGTGCGATCCCCCATTGCTTATAACCAATCGAGGTACTCCAAACCTAGGGAAAATATAATTTTTAAATAGTTTAATGACTACACGAGTATCGTTGGTGGGTGCAGCTATGGCTTCAATCCACTTGGATACATAATCAACGGCTACTAAGATATACTTGTTTCCCATCGAAGATGGAAAAGGTCCCATAAAATCTATACCCCAAACATCGAAGAATTCCACCTCCTGAATATTTTTCAAAGGCATTTCGTCCCTCCTTGAGACGTTCCCAGTGCGTTGGCATCTGTCACATCTTACAATGTAGGCATGAACATCGCGCCATAACGTTGGCCAGAAAAGACCTGCTTGAAGTATTTTAGCGCATGTTTTGGACGAGCCTAGATGTCCACCATAAGGTGAAGAGTGACAATGTTTAATTATATTTTCAACTTCTTCTTCAGGGACACAGCGACGGAAAATGCCATCTGCGCCTCTCTTGAATAGAAGGGGTTCGTCCCAATAGAAGTGTTTTACGTCATGAAAGAACTTCTTCTTCTGTTGATACTTTAGATCAGGGGGTATGATATCAGCTGCTAGATAATTAACAAAATCTGCATACCAAGGTACGGTTGTCATTGTGAATGCTTTTTCAATGTCTACTTCTAAATAAGGGTCAGGATAATCATCATGGATGGTTCTAACTGCTCCTACTAATCTATCGTACGTGAAATCATCATTGATAGGAACAAGATCTGGTTTTAAATATTCAAGCCTTGAGAGGTGGTCTGCGACCACATTTTCAGTGCCTTTCTTGTCTCGAATTTCCAAATCGAATTCTTGAAGCAAAAGGATCCAGCGTAGTAATCTAGGCTTAGCGTCCTTTTTGCTTAATAGATATCTTATCGCAGCATGATCAGTGTAGACTATGATTTTTGCTCCTACTAAATATGATCGGAATTTGTCGACTGTAAAGACTACTGCCAGGAGTTCCTTCTCGGTTGTGGCATAATTTAGCTGAGCCACATCCAAAGTTCTACTGGCGTAGTAAATTACATGGAGTTTTTTATCCTTCTTTTGTCCCAAAACAGCGCCTATAGCGTAATCACTAGCATCGCACATAATTTCAAAAGGTTGATTCCAATCAGGTGGCTGAATTATAGGTGCGGAAATTAGTGCTTGTTTTAGGTACTTAAAGGCTTCAAGATATTTATCATCGAATTTGACTTCGGCGTCTTTCATAAGTAAGTTGGTTAATGGTTTAGTTATTTTGGAGAAGTCTTTAATGAAGCTTCGGTAGAAACCGGCGTGTCCAAGAAAACTTCGGATTTCTCTAATGAAGTGTTGGTTAATGGTTTAGCTTTATCAACCTCAATACCTCTTTCGGACACTATGTGTCCTAGTACTATGCCTTCAGTCACCATAAAATGGCATTTTTCCCAGTTTAGAACAAGGTTGACTTCTACGCATCTTTTCAGGATTTTCTCGAGGTTTGTTAAACAGTTTTTAAAACTGGATCCACATACCGAGAAATCGTCCATAAATACTTCCATGATCTCATCAAGGAAATCTACGAAGATTGACATCATACAGCGTTGGAAGGTAGCTGGGGCATTGCATAGTCCAAATGGCATTCGTCTATAAGCAAATGTTCCATAGGGACATGTAAAGGTTGTTTTCTCCTGATCGTCAGGGTGAATGGGTATTTGAAAAAATCCTGAGTATCCGTCTAAATAACAAAAGTAAGAATGCCTAGCTAAACGTTCGAGCATTTGATCAATGAATGGAAGCGGGAAGTGATCTTTCCTAGTTAGCTTATTGAGTTTTCTGTAATCGATACACATTCTCCAACCATTTTCCACACGTTTGGCTATTTGTTCTCCTCTGTCGTTTTGTACAACTGTGACACCTCCTTTCTTAGGTACCACGTTTTGTACAACTGTGACACCTCCTTTCTTAGGTACCACATGTACGGGGCTTACCCATTTACTATCAGATATTTGGTATATTATTCCAGCCTCTAACAACTTCAACACTTCCCTTTTTACAACGTCACTCATTATAGGATTTATCCTTCATTGATGTTCTCTGAAGGGTTTAGCGTCCTCCTCTAGCATAATTCGGTGCATACACACATAAGGACTTATTCCTTTGAGATCGGAAATTTTATAACCTAGAGCTGAGGGATATCTTCGTAGAACATCTAAGAGTTGATTGGTTTCAGGACTATCTAACGTGGCACTGACTATGACTGGGCGATTTAATTCTTCATCTAAGAACTTATATCTTAAATTCTTAGGTAGCTCCTTAAGCTCTATTGATGGTTTTTTCTGACATGGCATATGATCTGGGGTGAGTGCCAAGCATTCATAAAGACTGTTATCTATATAAGGTTTAGGTAAGTGTTCGAATTCATCGTCCTCCATTATGGGGATGGAAGGTAGTTTGATGATTTCTACTGGATCTTCTTCATCTAATTCTCTTATGCATTCATCAATTATATCAATGACATAACATGAATCATCTATGGCCGGTGCATTTAAGAATTGGGATAGTATAAATTCTACTTTTTCATTACCCACCTCGAATGTCATTCTTCCTTTCTTGACATCAATTATAGCTCCGGCCGTTGATAAGAAGGGTCTACCTAAAAGGATTGGGATCTCATCGTCTTCTTTAATGTCCATTACTACGAAATCGGTTGGAATATAAAGTTGACCAAGTCTAACTGGGACGTCTTCCCAAATTCCAATTGGATATTTAACTGATCTGTCAGCTAATTGGAGAGACATCCTAGTTGGTTGTATTTCTCCTAAGTTTAACCTTTTACAAACGGCTAAAGGCATTAGGCTTACACTCGCTCCTAAGTCCAGAAGTGCTTTATCTATAACTTGGTTTCCCAAAACACAAGGTATAGAAAAACTTCCTGGGTCTTTCTCCTTCTTAGCAAGCTTATTCTCAGCGATTGAATTACATTCTATAGGTTTAGGATCTTCTAATCTTCGTTTATTGGTTAGAATGTCTTTAAGGAATTTGGAATAGGATGGTATTTGGGTAATAGCTTCTGTGAATGGAATCTCTACATGGAGTTTCTCAATCACTTTTATGAATTTCTTATATTGGTTATCCAATTTGGTTTTTTTAAGTCTTTGTGGGTATGGAATCGGAGGTTTGTAAGGAGGAGGTGATACATAAACTTTTTCATTCTCTTCTCTTTCCTTCTCCTTAACTTCCGTATCTTTAGATTTCTCAGGTTCCACTGATTTCTCAACTTCTTTCTCAGGTGTGGTCACAACCTTTTTTCTAGGAGGTTCTGGATTATTCAACCTAGGGTTTATAGGCCCATCGTAAGTGGTCCCGCTCCTTAGGGCTATAGCATTAGCATGCCCTTTAGGGTTAGGTTGAGGTTGTCCAGGGAATTGCCCTCCAGGTGTAACATGAGTAGATTGTTGTTGTGCCACTTGAGAGATTTGGGTTTCAAGCATTTTGTTATGAGTAATTACAGAATCGAGTTTAGTACCCAACTGAGTAATTAGTCCATTTATGTGAATGTTTTGATTCATGAACTCCTTGTTCTGTTGTAATTGAGCTGAGATGAATTCGTCCACCTTTTTCTCAAGATTTGACTTCTGAGGAGCATATGTTACAGATTGGTTGGGTCTTTGAGTTTGGAAACCGGGTGGTCTTTGAGGTGTCGAATTTTGAGTGGGGTTATTATTCTTATAGGAAAGATTTGGGTGATTCCTCCATCCAGGGTTATATGTGTTTGAATATGGGTTTCCTTGGGCGTAATTAACCTGATTTGTGGCACTCTCTGCTAGCAGGTTGCATTCAGCCATGGTATGTCCTAGGGTTCCATATATTTCACATCCGGGTTGTATTGCTGCTACAGTTGCTGTGGGGTTGATAGTTAGGTTTTCTACTTTTTGGGCTATAGCGTCCATTTTTGCGTTCATATGGTCAAAACAACTTACCTCATACACACCTCCTTTGGTCTCTTTCTTCTCTACTTGTGCTCGTTCAGTCCCCCATTGGTAATGGTTTTGTGCCATATCCTCAATGAGAGCGCTAGCTTCTGCGTAGGGTTTGTTCATTAGAGCACCACCAGCGGCAGCGTCTATGGTCATCTTGGTGTTGTACATGAGTCCATTATAAAAGGTATGGATTATGAGCCATTGTTCTAAGCCATGATGTGGACATGCTCTTAATAGCTCCTTGTATCTCTCCCAAGCGTCGAAAAGTGATTCTCCCTCGCTTTGGGTGAATCGGGTTATTTGGTTTCGTAAGAGAGCAGTTTTACTCGGTGGAAAGTATCTAGCAAGGAATACTTTCTTTAGGTCATTTCAAGTGGTTATAGAGTTGGCTGGAAGGGAATCTAACCATGATCGGGCTCTATCTCTGAGAGAAAATGGAAATAGTCTTAGACGTATTGCCTCAGGAGGAGCTCCGTTCGCTTTTAAAGTATCGGCTAGTTGAATAAAGACTTTAAGATGTTGGTTCGGGTTTTCCGTAGGAAGACCTGCGAACTGGTTCTGTTGTACTAATTGTAGCAGAGATGGTTTTAATTCGAAGTTATTGGCTGGTATAGTGGGGTTAACTATACTAGAATGTGGTTCTTCGTTAGAGGGTAAGGCGAAATCCTTAAGAGGTTTAGCGTTTTCTTCTTCTGCCATTGCTCTTTTAAGTTTCCAAAGTAAAAGACGAGCTCGGGCATAACGTTCAGGTTCTTCTAATGGATCAACTAAGTTTTCGATACTGCGAGTTCTTCGCATTTACCGGCTAAGGGATGCCTTAGTCTAGACGGTGTAACAATAGGGTACGAAATTTTGACGTAATTGGTCCCCGGCAACGGCGCCAAAAACTTGATGTGTGTTATCCGCAAGTATACGGAGTACGTCAGAGTAATATAAAAGATTTATCGTTCCCACAGAGACCAATGTCAAATATATCGATTACTATTGTTACGGTTTTTATCTAAGGCTAAATGAAATCTGAGTACAAGTTTTAACTGAACGAAAATAGAAATAAATCAGATAAATAAATATGCTGGAATGTAATTCACATCAATCAAACAATACTCCTATCTTCTAAATAGTAACACTTACGGGGCAATGTTTCCTTCTTTGAAATATAGTTAATTAAAAAGGATCCGTCGCGTTAGCGTGATCGGAAACAGACCTAACCTTTAATCTATACCAGCCGCTCACGCTGCACAGGTCGCTCCTTGCGTTAAAGTGTTGAAAGTCCTTTTTTATATAATTACCTCTAAGACTTAGTTAAAAAGTGCTTTCGATTGAAAATATTTTATACCAAAGGGTTTCCGGCATATGCTCGGCCAACCGGATCCTAAATCTATAAACGCGTCCAAAAATAGTTTTAAAACCTCTTTCTAATAATATAAAACTTTCCTAGTTAATCAATAAAGTGCTTCCGCTGTATTTATCAATTAACTACTAACAAACTCTTTCCTAAAATGTCGGACGGCTTTCGATCTTACCCGATCTAGTCACAATCATTACGCAAACAAAAACACGGTCTCATTTACGTAATGATCGATCAATTTAAGTTCAGAAGAGTTTAATTAAAATAAAAAATATCCCCTAAACTATTTCTAAAGAGAAGACATGTGGAGTACCGTCGGAACGACGATCCTCACATTCTAGCACAAGGGATTTAGCTAGACATAGTAATTAAAGACATAATAATAAATTGGTTTGCAAACGAAAACATTTATAAGATAAAGAAATTGTGCGAAGTGTGATAGTGTACTTTAAGAGGGTGAACACAAGTGTCACGCTTAAGTTCAGTTCCAAAATACAACAAATCACACAGATAAATAAAATAACAAAGTAAAACAGAGACAGAAAATAAATGAATATAAAGCAGTGCGAGAAAATAAATAATATATAGGTGATGCGAAATATAATAAAATGCGATTTATAAATAAACCTGCTCCAAAGCGGAGACTGAATCTGGTACAAAGCTGGAAATTAAACTGCTGGAAAGTAAACAACTTCTAACTACAATGCTCCAATCGAACCAACAACTATAGTGCAATAACCCCTCGATGTGACGGATTATTGCTTTACAAGAGAACTCTATGCCTAAGGATGAAACTAAGATTGGATGATCTAAAAATGAAAATACAAGGCTTATTTATAGTGGCCATGAAGCTGTAACTGTTGCACGACATTATGGAAAGTGTAACGCCCCGGTTTTGTTCGATTTATTTAATAGGGTAGAGTTATTTGGTTTTGGGTTTATATTATTTTAGTATTGACTTTTATTTGACAAAATGTTATTTTTCATCATTGTTTATGTTTTATCGCATTTTGAGAGCGTTTGGGAGATATTTGAGTTGAGGGGTATTTTGGTCTTTTTGCGTGGTTAGATATTTTTATAAATAGAAATAGAGAGAGAGAAATAGAAAGAAAAGAAAAAGAAGAGAATGAAAAGAGAAGGAAAGAAAGAAGAGGAGAGGAAGAGAAAAGAGGAAAATCGCGGGAACTCCGTTTTGAGCGCGAATAATCGGGTAAGGGTGAGAAGTTTCAATTATATCTTGCTTGTGTATGTATATGTGTTGTTTGTTGTAATTGTTTTGATTGTTTCGTCACTTTTCGTATCGATTGGAATTAGGAGCGATTGATAGAAATCGATGTTTTCACGGATGAAATTCGATATAAACCGCGTAGAATACTCGTTGATTATGTCTAAACATGTTTTGGTTATTCTGGTATGAATTAGAAGTATTTGGGTGGTAAAAATGATGTATTTTGATCCCATATGACCTATATTGACGTTGCTGCGAATTCTGGGTTTCGCAGGTTCGCCTAGCGAACCCCAGCGAAGGAACGGGCGAACGTTCGCTAGATAGTTCGCCTAGCGAACTTTATGACTGTTTTCCACTGCCTTGGTTCGCTAGGGTCCGCCTAGCGAATACTGGAGCGAACATGATATTTTCCAATTTTGTTTTCGTCGTAATTTTCAAACCGTAAGTCCGTTTTGGTCGCCGTTCGAAGCGTTGGAAAGCTAATGAAAAGCTCTTTCTTTTTAAAATGGTTTGGAGGGCAGTAGATGAATTATTTAAGTCGTGATTTTGAAAAAGTGTTGGTTTGTTGGATTTTCACCGTCGTATTGGTGTGCGAATGATGTGTTATCATGCTATATGCTTTTAATATGTATCGTATGGCTTGTGTGCTGGTATATTATGTGAATATATGTGATAAGTGTTGGTGATGATGGTTTGTGGTGTTATGGAGGAATAAATGTGTGTTTTGGGTTTTGATTTCAATGTGCGATAATGATGTGTGGTGAGTAGCATTTGATATGTAAATCCGTTGTGTGAGGAACTATGATGTTGTTGTGATTTGTGGTATGTGATATGATTGTGGTATTTTATGGCTTGTGATGAAGTGCATTGTTTATGTGAAATTTCAATGTATGTTGTGTGGTGGCATTTAGGGTTTGAAATGCATTGTTTGAATCGCTTTGCAATGCATGAATGTGATGATGTTGAAGCATGTGATAAGTTGTTGTAATTGTTGTGGTTGTTGATTTGTGGCCTAAGGGCAAGAATATGCAATGTGTGGTATTTGATTATATATGCATGATTATGGATGTGTATGTGGGTGCAATGTGAATGTCATGAGTCATTGTATGCCAAACATCATAATATGCATTGTTGAAACGTCCTGAGTGGCGGTTTGATTCCAGAGGGAATCTGCTATAACGTCGTGTGCCTTAAAAATAAGAGGTGTGAGCGATATGATGGATCGTGTGCCTTAAACATAAGAGGTGTGAGCGATGGTTATAGACGATCGTGTGCCCTTGTGGGGTGTGAGCGATCGGGTCGTGTGCCCATGCGGGGTGTGAGCGATCCATAAACGTCGTGTGCCCATGCGGGGTGTGAGCGACGGGGGGACATCGTATGCCCGACGGGGAGTTACAGTGATGTAGCGAGCGATGGTTCCAATAGTTCCTGAGTGAACTGGTGATGAGAAATACTTGGAGTCGGTACCGCATAGCATGTGCATAGAGTCGTTGTGTCGGTCTCTGTGCATTTGCATAAATCATGAATTAATTGTGCATGGAAATGTGATTGTGATTGATTAGGTGTGGAAATTGTGCATTGATTTGTTATGTGTTGAGATTGTAATAGCATTGGTAATTTGATGTGCATATGTGGTAAATGCTATGACTTGGTATGCCTTATGTGCAAATGTGTAATTATGTTGGTATAATTGTTATATGCTATGTGGTTGGATTGTTAGAAATATGTTATACATCTATGGCTTGCTATATGTATTGGTATGTGACGTGTGGGGTGAGAATAACTGTGTATGTGATTTTATGTGTTTTTTTGCATATTATTATGCAATCTTGGTTTAGTTGTTATTTCTCACCCTTCTGCTGTTTTATAATGCTCTATGAGGCATTGCAGATTTGTAGTCTTGGAGGCTTTTGTGGAGATTAGTCCTCCGTTCCGATTGTAGGTCTTGGTGTCTGCTCTGATACGTAGCACGGGAGTCGGGGAACGATTATTTATATGTGTATAATTGTTGAATATATTTTGTATTACTTTTGTATTTATATTTTGATGTTCTAAAACCATTTATTTGTAAAACAAGTCGGTTATGGATATTTCCGCTTTATTCCATAATTGACATTTCCCTTATATGGAAAAAGGTTTCCCTTTGAGGGTACTCTATTTTATGCTATGTATCAAATATTTGAGCAGGGAATATGTTTTATTTCTTTAAGTGTGGCATCCCTGTTTCTGTCGGAAAAATAAATTTTTAGTTACTCTGATTTTATTTATGTATTATTTATTCGCGATGGGAATTGGGGTGTTACATTAGTGGTATCAGAGCAAGTCGGTCCATCCGGCCAAGTTGTTGAGTCAGTCGGTGTGACGGTGGAATACTATCGTTGTTGTTTGTCCCTTAGTACGTGATATGTGTGGAAGCACTGTCAGTACTTTCTGGTTTCCTAATCCTTTGTCTTCAGGTGTGAGTTTGAGATAAGTGGGGGAGAAGCTTGTACTTCTCCCAGTTGCCTTGGTTGGGTGCTGTTGATTGCAAGATTGTGAGTGCTATTTGGACAGTGTGGTTCCCGGTTTAAGAGGGAATGCGGAGGTAAGGTTTATGTCAACTAAGGATTTGTGCCTTAGGTAGTTTTGGCGTAGGATGTAAGGAATGCTATTATAGTTTGGTAAAGACGGTTTATGCCCCATCATGATTGTCGGTTGTCTATTGACAAATTGAGGAACTGATCACCCTTAATCTCTTGTTGATAGTAGACGGGAATTATGTTGGATGGAATAGGCGTATCTTTCCGGCTTGGATAGTGTGTGCAATGATTTGTTTGGAATTTAAGGAAATGGTTACGGATTGTTTTGTTAAGTCGATGAAGATTCTTATATCTGAAGGTGAGACGGATTGGAGGTTTTGGTATGTTGGTCTAGTGGGAAGTCATTGAGGGAGAGAACGATTGGGTATTGTTAAAGGTTGTTCTCAGAGAGTAGAGTGTGAACTCAAAATTGACGAAGGTGAGGATTTGAGGTTTGGATCTACTAAGTAAGTAGGAAACTCTTAGGAGATGAGATTAAGATGTTTGCTATGTTCGTGATAATAGTGTTCTGGAATTGACAGGAAAGCCACAGTGATGGGCTGCCCGTTGTGCGTGATTTTCAGATGTATTTCCGGATGAAATATTGAATGTTAGCATTTGAAGTACCCGGACTGATAGAGCAGTTGGAAGATTTATTGGAAAGGAGAATTGTGAGGCCAAGTGTGTCGTCTTGGAGAGCCACAATATGGGTAGTAACAAAATGGAGAGATGATTGAATGGAATAACAAGCATTATGATGGTATTGGTATTGAGACTATGGAAAGCGAAACTTAAAGTTCTGGAGAGGTTTGGAGTCTTTGAAATTATAAAGCGTTAATGGAAATTTTGAGAAAACCTTAAGTGTGAATGTACTATTTGAGAGTTCTTTTGGGATGGTTGTTGCTACACGTGGGGATTTATGGAATTTGGACTGTTAGGAGAAGAAATTGTGTATGGATTACTAGCGGTTGATTAAGGTAACAATTGAGTCTAAGTGTCCACTTTCATGAACAGATGATTGGAATGGTTTGGCTGAGTTTGAGTGAAATTGCAGTTGTTTAGAATGTTTGATAAGAGTGGTGGATGGTGTGAGTTAAGGCTTTGATCGATTTGATGTGACCGGTTATGTTGTTATCATTGGAATAGGCTGTTAATTACTCGGTTAAGCTTGTGTGTGAGTAGCCAGTTACCCAGTGCAAGGTTTTACAAAAGCTTTGAGAATTTATATCTTTTGGAATTTGGTTGGGCATTCCAATTTACGGTGATGTTGCTTGGTGTTAGTAATGCGTCTGTAATATTTGTGGAGTAGATGAATCGTATCTTTCATATTTATTTGGATAAGTTCGTAATGGCTTTGATTGAGGATATTCGGATCTGTTAAAAACTCAGAGGAAGAACAGGTAGAGTGTTTGAGATTTGAATTACAAGTGTTACAAAGAGATGAAGTTTTATGCTGAGTTATTCGAGTGAGAATTTGGGTTGAAAAAGGTTAGTTCATTGGATATGTTATTTCAGATGAGAGTATGATTATGGATCCATCGGAAGTGGATGCAGTTCTACATTGAGAGGTATTATTTTAAGGGTTTTAGGTTCAAGGTGTTTGGATGAGTAACGAGACTGCTGGAATTCTGAGTTTTCGCGGGTTCGCCTAGCGAACCAGTTAGCGAAGGTCAGCGAAGGTTCGCTGAGTTGTTCGCCTAGCGAAGGTGTTAGCGAATGCTCGCTAGAAGGTTCGCCTAGCGAACATGGCAGGTTGTCCCGTTTTGTTTCCTTCATAACTTTTGAATTGTAACTCGGATTGAGGCACGGTCGGATGATTGGAATTCCTAATTAGTTATGACTTTGGCTCGAATTATCCTATTGGTAAAGTTTATGTCGTGCGTGAGGAGTTAAGTCGAAAGTTTTACTTATGTCTGCTTTGATGGTTAAAGAGTGGAAATTTTTTGGAGTATTTAGAGATTTGGGTTGGTGTATGAATTGACGTCTGATAGTGTGCGATTGGGTATATTAACAGTGAACAGTGATTTTTGGTGAATATGAGAGAGAGTTAGACTTTGGACGTGAAATTGGTAATTTTGATGGTTACGAGTAATCAGAGTGCGGAGCGGATGCGTGGTGTGGCACAATTTGCATTTGCGTGTGGGACTTGTAAGAGGTCATAGGTTGAACATTGGGAACATGTAGGAGTGAAGAGACCATTGGATGTTTTAGAATGGAAGTGTTAGGTGAAAGGTTCAAATGTTATCCATGGGCTACTATGTAGATGGATGTTTGGTTGCATGTTCGATTGGTGAATCGTAGCATTGCTGTTGGTGTTCTGGTTTTGTTGATGTTGTTGAGACCTTGTGGTGTCGTGGAACTTTATGTTCTTGTTGTGTTTCGGTTCTAGAGTGAACCTGTGTGTTGGTATCTTGGTTTTCTTTGAGTTGTGAGTTGGTGGTCAAGTGCATTGTATGGGCATTGCATTTGGTCGTTGTGGTTGTTGTCGTTGTCGTGTCGTTGTTATATCTGCTATTGGCAAGGTGGTTTGCCAGTTGTGTTATTCGTGGTGTGCCTTTTGTTGGCATGTTGGGTTGTTAGTCGGATGCGGGAGTCGTGTCCGGAGTTGTTTGTCTCGGTATATTTTCGAGGACGAAAATGTCTAAGTGGGGGAGAATTGTAACGCCCCGGTTTTGTTCGATTTATTTAATAGAGTAGAGTTATTTGGTTTTGGGTTTATATTATTTTAGTATTGACTTTTATTTGACAAAATGTTATTTTTCATCATTGTTTATGTTTTATCGCATTTTGAGAGCGTTAGGGAGATATTTGAGTTGAGGGGTGTTTTGGTCTTTTTGCGTGGTTAGATATTTTTATAAATAGAAATAGAGAGAGAGAAATAGAAAGAAAAGAAAAAGAAGAGAATGAAAAGAGAAGGAAAGAAAGAAGAGGAGAGGAAGAGAAAAGAGGAAAATCGCGGGAACTCCGTTTTGAGCGCGAATAATCGGGTAAGGGTGAGAAGTTTCAATTATATCTTGCTTGTGTATGTATATGTGTTGTTTGTTGTAATTGTTTTGATTGTTTCGTGACTTTTCGTATCGATTGGAATTAGGAGCGATTGATAGAAATCGATATTTTCACGGATGAAATTCGATATAAACCGCGTAGAATACTCGTTGATTATGTCTAAACATGTTTTGGTTGTTCTGGTATGAATTAGAAGTATTTGGGTGGTAAAAATGATGTATTTTGATCCCATATGACCTATATTGACGTTGCTGCGAATTCTGGGTTTCGCAGGTTCGCCTAGCGAACCCCAGCGAAGGAACGGGCGAACGTTCGCTAGATAGTTCGCCTAGCGAACTTTATGACTGTTTTCCCCTGCCTTGGTTCGCTAGGGTCCGCCTAGCGAATACTGGAGCGAACATGATATTTTCCAATTTTGTTTTCGTCGTAATTTTCAAACCGTAAGTCCGTTTTGGTCGCCGTTCGAAGCATTGGAAAGCTAATGAAAAGCTCTTTCTTTTTAAAATGGTTTGGAGGGCAGTAGATGAATTATTTAAGTCGTGATTTTGAAAAAGTGTTGGTTTGTTGGATTTTCACCGTCGTATTGGTGTGCGAATGATGTGTTATCATGCTATATGCTTTTAATATGTATCATATGGCTTGTGTGCTGGTATATTATGTGAATATATGTGATAAGTGTTGGTGATGATGGTTTGTGGTGTTATGGAGGAATAAATGTGTGTTTTGGGTTTTGATTTCAATGTGCGATAATGATGTGTGGTGAGTAGCATTTGATATGTAAATCCGTTGTGTGAGGAACTATGATGTTGTTGTGATTTGTGGTATGTGATATGATTGTGGTATTTTATGGCTTGTGATGAAGTGCATTGTTTATGTGAAATTTCAATGTATGTTGTGTGGTGGCATTTAGGGTTTGAAATGCATTGTTTGAATCGCTTTGCAATGCATGAATGTGATGATGTTGAAGCATGTGATAAGTTGTTGTAATTGTTGTGGTTGTTGATTTGTGGCCTAAGGGCAAGAATATGCAATGTGTGGTATTTGATTATATATGCATGATTATGGATGTGTATGTGGGTGCAATGTGAATGTCATGAGTCATTGTATGCCAAACATCATAATATGCATTGTTGAAACGTCCTGAGTGGCGGTTTGATTCCAGAGGGAATCTGCTATAACGTCGTGTGCCTTAAAAATAAGAGGTGTGAGCGATATGATGGATCGTGTGCCTTAAACATAAGAGGTGTGAGCGATGGTTATAGACGATCGTGTGCCCTTGTGGGGTGTGAGCGATCGGGTCGTGTGCCCATGCGGGGTGTGAGCGATCCATAAACGTCGTGTGCCCATGCGGGGTGTGAGCGACGGGGGGACATCGTATGCCCGACGGGGAGTTACAGTGATGTAGCGAGCGATGGTTCCAATAGTTCCTGAGTGAACTGGTGATGAGAAATACTTGGAGTCGGTACCGCATAGCATGTGCATAGAGTCGTTGTGTCGGTCTCTGTGCATTTGCATAAATCATGAATTAATTGTGCATGGAAATGTGATTGTGATTGATTAGGTGTGGAAATTGTGCATTGATTTGTTATGTGTTGAGATTGTAATAGCATTGGTAATTTGATGTGCATATGTGGTAAATGCTATGACTTGGTATGCCTTATGTGCAAATGTGTAATTATGTTGGTATAATTGTTATATGCTATGTGGTTGGATTGTTAGAAATATGTTATACATCTATGGCTTGCTATATGTATTGGTATGTGACGTGTGGGGTGAGAATAACTGTGTATGTGATTTTATGTGTTTTTTTGCATATTATTATGCAATCTTGGTTTAGTTGTTATTTCTCACCCTTCTGCTGTTTTATAATGCTCTATGAGGCATTGCAGATTTGTAGTCTTGGAGGCTTTTGTGGAGATTAGTCCTCCGTTCCGATTGTAGGTCTTGGTGTCTGCTCTGATACGTAGCACGGGAGTCGGGGAACGATTATTTATATGTGTATAATTGTTGAATATATTTTGTATTACTTTTGTATTTATATTTTGATGTTCTAAAACCATTTATTTGTAAAACAAGTCGGTTATGGATATTTCCGCTTTATTCCATAATTGACATTTCCCTTATATGGAAAAAGGTTTCCCTTTGAGGGTACTCTATTTTATGCTATGTATCAAATATTTGAGCAGGGAATATGTTTTATTTCTTTAAGTGTGGCATCCCTGTTTCTGTCGGAAAAATAAATTTTTAGTTACTCTGATTTTATTTATGTATTATTTATTCGCGATGGGAATTGGGGTGTTACATTAGTGGTATCAGAGCAAGTCGGTCCATCCGGCCAAGTTGTTGAGTCAGTCGGTGTGACGGTGGAATACTATCGTTGTTGTTTGTCCCTTAGTACGTGATATGTGTGGAAGCACTGTCAGTACTTTCTGGTTTCCTAATCCTTTGTCTTCAGGTGTGAGTTTGAGATAAGTGGGGGAGAAGCTTGTACTTCTCCCAGTTGCCTTGGTTGGGTGCTGTTGATTGCAAGATTGTGAGTGCTATTTGGACAGTGTGGTTCCCGGTTTAAGAGGGAATGCGGAGGTAAGGTTTATGTCAACTAAGGATTTGTGCCTTAGGTAGTTTTGGCGTAGGATGTAAGGAATGCTATTATAGTTTGGTAAAGACGGTTTATGCCCCATCATGATTGTCGGCTGTCTATTGACAAATTGAGGAACTGATCACCCTTAATCTCTTGTTGATAGTAGACGGGAATTATGTTGGATGGAATAGGCGTATCTTTCCGGCTTAGATAGTGTGTGCAATGATTTGTTTGGAATTTAAGGAAATGGTTACGGATTGTTTTGTTAAGTCGATGAAGATTCTTATATCTGAAGGTGAGACGGATTGGAGGTTTTGGTATGTTGGTCTAGTGGGAAGTCATTGAGGGAGAGAACGATTGGGTATTGTTAAAGGTTGTTCTCAGAGAGTAGAGTGTGAACTCAAAATTGACGAAGATGAGGATTTGAGGTTTGGATCTACTAAGTAAGTAGGAAACTCTTAGGAGATGAGATTAAGATGTTTGCTATGTTCGTGATAATAGTGTTCTGGAATTGACAGGAAAGCCACAGTGATGGGCTGCCCGTTGTGCGTGATTTTCAGATGTATTTCTGGATGAAATATTGAATGTTAGCATTTGAAGTACCCGGACTGATAGAGCAGTTGGAAGATTTATTGGAAAGGAGAATTGCGAGGCCAAGTGTGTCGTCTTGGAGAGCCACAATATGGGTAGTAACAAAATGGAGAGATGATTGAATGGAATAACAAGCATTATGATGGTATTGGTATTGAGACTATGGAAAGCGAAACTTAAAGTTCTGGAGAGGTTTGGAGTCTTTGAAATTATAAAGCGTTAATGGAAATTTTGAGAAAACCTTAAGTGTGAATGTACTATTTGAGAGTTCTTTTGGGATGGTTGTTGCTACACGTGGGGATTTATGGAATTTGGACTGTTAGGAGAAGAAATTGTGTATGGATTACTAGCGGTTGATTAAGGTAACAATTGAGTCTAAGTGTCCACTTTCATGAACAGATGATTGGAATGGTTTGGCTGAGTTTGAGTGAAATTGCAGTTGTTTAGAATGTTTGATAAGAGTGGTGGATGGTGTGAGTTAAGGCTTTGATCGATTTGATGTGACCGGTTATGTTGTTATCATTGGAATAGGCTGTTAATTACTCGGTTAAGCTTGTGTGTGAGTAGCCAGTTACCCAGTGCAAGGTTTTGCAAAAGCTTTGAGAATTTATATCTTTTGGAATTTGGTTGGGCATTCCAATTTACGGTGATGTTGCTTGGTGTTAGTAATGCGTCTGTAATATTTGTGGAGTAGATGAATCGTATCTTTCATATTTATTTGGATAAGTTCGTAATGGCTTTGATTGAGGATATTCGGATCTGTTAAAAACTCAGAGGAAGAACAGGTAGAGTGTTTGAGATTTGAATTACAAGTGTTACAAAGAGATGAAGTTTTATGCTGAGTTATTCGAGTGAGAATTTGGGTTGAAAAAGGTTAGTTCATTGGATATGTTATTTCAGATGAGAGTATGATTATGGATCCATCGGAAGTGGATGCAGTTCTACATTGAGAGGTATTATTTTAAGGGTTTTAGGTTCAAGGTGTTTGGATGAGTAACGAGACTGCTGGAATTCTGAGTTTTCGCGGGTTCGCCTAGCGAACCAGTTAGCAAAGGTCAGCGAAGGTTCGCTGAGTTGTTCGCCTAGCGAAGGTGTTAGCGAATGCTCGCTAGAAGGTTCGCCTAGCGAACATGGCAGGTTGTCCCGTTTTGTTTCCTTCATAACTTTTGAATTGTAACTCGGATTGAGGCACGGTCGGATGATTGGAATTCCTGATTAGTTATGACTTTGGCTCGAATTATCCTATTGGTAAAGTTTATGTCGTGCGTGAGGAGTTAAGTCGAAAGTTTTACTTATGTCTGCTTTGATGGTTAAAGAGTGGAAATTTTTGGGAGTATTTAGAGATTTGGGTTGGTGTATGAATTGACGTCTGATAGTGTGCGATTGGGTATATTAACAGTGAACAGTGATTTTTGGTGAATATGAGAGAGAGTTAGACTTTGGACGTGAAATTGGTAATTTTGATGGTTACGAGTAATCAGAGTGCGCAGCGGATGCGTGGTGTGGCACAATTTGCATTTGCGTGTGGGACTTGTAAGAGGTCATAGGTTGAACATTGGGAACATGTAGGAATGAAGAGACCATTGGATGTTTTAGAATGGAAGTGTTAGGTGAAAGGTTCAAATGTTATCCATGGGCTACTATGTAGATGGATGTTTGGTTGCATGTTCGATTGGTGAATCGTAGCATTGCTGTTGGTGTTCTGGTTTTGTTGATGTTGTTGAGACCTTGTGGTGTCGTGGAACTTTATGTTCTTGTTGTGTTTCGGTTCTAGAGTGAACCTGTGTGTTGGTATCTTGGTTTTCTTTGAGTTGTGAGTTGGTGGTCAAGTGCATTGTATGGGCATTGCATTTGGTCGTTGTGGTTGTTGTCGTTGTCGTGTCGTTGTTGTATCTGCTATTGGCAAGGTGGTTTGCCAGTTGTGTTATTCGTGGTGTGCCTTTTGTTGGCATGTTGGGTTGTTAGTCGGATGCGGGAGTCGTGTCCGGAGTTGTTTGTCTCGGTATATTTTCGAGGACGAAAATGTCTAAGTGGGGGAGAATTGTAACGCCCCGGTTTTGTTCGATTTATTTAATAGAGTAGAGTTATTTAGTTTTGGGTTTATATTATTTTAGTATTGACTTTTATTTGACAAAATGTTATTTTTCATCATTGTTTATGTTTTATCGCATTTTGAGAGCGTTTGGGAGATATTTGAGTTGAGGGGTATTTTGGTCTTTTTGCGTGGTTAGATATTTTTATAAATAGAAATAGAGAGAGAGAAATAGAAAGAAAAGAAAAAGAAGAGAATGAAAAGAGAAGGAAAGAAAGAAGAGGAGAGGAAGAGAAAAGAGGAAAATCGCGGGAACTCCGTTTTGAGCGCGAATAATCGGGTAAGGGTGAGAAGTTTCAATTATATCTTGCTTGTGTATGTATATGTGTTGTTTGTTGTAATTGTTTTGATTGTTTCGTGACTTTTCGTATCGATTGGAATTAGGAGCGATTGATAGAAATCGATATTTTCACGGATGAAATTCGATATAAACCGCGTAGAATACTCGTTGATTATGTCTAAACATGTTTTGGTTGTTCTGGTATGAATTAGAAGTATTTGGGTGGTAAAAATGATGTATTTTGATCCCATATGACCTATATTGACGTTGCTGCGAATTCTGGGTTTCGCAGGTTCGCCTAGCGAACCCCAGCGAAGGAACGGGCGAACGTTCGCTAGATAGTTCGCCTAGCGAACTTTATGACTGTTTTCCACTGCCTTGGTTCGCTAGGGTCCGCCTAGCGAATACTGGAGCGAACATGATATTTTCCAATTTTGTTTTCGTCGTAATTTTCAAATCGTAAGTCCGTTTTGATCGCCGTTCGAAGCGTTGGAAAGCTAATGAAAAGCTCTTTCTTTTTAAAATGGTTTGGAGGGCAGTAGATGAATTATTTAAGTCGTGATTTTGAAAAAGTGTTGGTTTGTTGGATTTTCACCGTCGTATTGGTGTGCGAATGATGTGTTATCATGCTATATGCTTTTAATATGTATCGTATGGCTTGTGTGCTGGTATATTATGTGAATATATGTGATAAGTGTTGGTGATGATGGTTTGTGGTGTTATGGAGGAATAAATGTGTGTTTTGGGTTTTGATTTCAATGTGCGATAATGATGTGTGGTGAGTAGCATTTGATATGTAAATCCGTTGTGTGAGGAACTATGATGTTGATGTGATTTGTGGTATGTGATATGATTGTGGTATTTTATGGCTTGTGATGAAGTGCATTGTTTATGTGAAATTTCAATGTATGTTGTGTGGTGGCATTTAGGGTTTGAAATGCATTGTTTGAATCGCTTTGCAATGCATGAATGTGATGATGTTGAAGCATGTGATAAGTTGTTGTAATTGTTGTGGTTGTTGATTTGTGGCCTAAGGGCAAGAATATGCAATGTGTGGTATTTGATTATATATGCATGATTATGGATGTGTATGTGGGTGCAATGTGAATGTCATGAGTCATTGTATGCCAAACATCATAATATGCATTGTTGAAACGTCCTGAGTGGCGGTTTGATTCCAGAGGGAATCTGCTATAACGTCGTGTGCCTTAAAAATAAGAGGTGTGAGCGATATGATGGATCGTGTGCCTTAAACATAAGAGGTGTGAGCGATGGTTATAGACGATCGTGTGCCCTTGTGGGGTGTGAGCGATCGGGTCGTGTGCCCATGCGGGGTGTGAGCGATCCATAAACGTCGTGTGCCCATGCGGGGTGTGAGCGACGGGGGGACATCGTATGCCCGACGGGGAGTTACAGTGATGTAGCGAGCGATGGTTCCAATAGTTCCTGAGTGAACTGGTGATGAGAAATACTTGGAGTCGGTACCGCATAGCATGTGCATAGAGTCGTTGTGTCGGTCTCTGTGCATTTGCATAAATCATGAATTAATTGTGCATGGAAATGTGATTGTGATTGATTAGGTGTGGAAATTGTGCATTGATTTGTTATGTGTTGAGATTGTAATAGCATTGGTAATTTGATGTGCATATGTGGTAAATGCTATGACTTGGTATGCCTTATGTGCAAATGTGTAATTATGTTGGTATAATTGTTATATGCTATGTGGTTGGATTGTTAGAAATATGTTATACATCTATGGCTTGCTATATGTATTGGTATGTGACGTGTGGGGTGAGAATAACTGTGTATGTGATTTTATGTGTTTTTTTGCATATTATTATGCAATCTTGGTTTAGTTGTTATTTCTCACCCTTCTGCTGTTTTATAATGCTCTATGAGGCATTGCAGATTTGTAGTCTTGGAGGCTTTTGTGGAGATTAGTCCTCCGTTCCGATTGTAGGTCTTGGTGTCTGCTCTGATACGTAGCACGGGAGTCGGGGAACGATTATTTATATGTGTATAATTGTTGAATATATTTTGTATTACTTTTGTATTTATATTTTGATGTTCTAAAACCATTTATTTGTAAAACAAGTCGGTTATGGATATTTCCGCTTTATTCCATAATTGACATTTCCCTTATATGGAAAAAGGTTTCCCTTTGAGGGTACTCTATTTTATGCTATGTATCAAATATTTGAGCAGGGAATATGTTTTATTTCTTTAAGTGTGGCATCCCTGTTTCTGTCGGAAAAATAAATTTTTAGTTACTCTGATTTTATTTATGTATTATTTATTCGCGATGGGAATTGGGGTGTTACAGAAAGCGTTTTAAACAATAATTCCTTCGTGTGTAACTGCCTCTACCGTTTTCAACCGTTTGCCTATTTATAACTGTCGGCGCCCGCCGACCCCTGCTCCACGTCCGTCGAGTGTTGTTTTGGAGGAGAAACGCCTTTTGTGACTGTTGGCGTGGGGGTGAAGTCATAAGGCCAACGACGTCCTCCTTGGCGCTCGCTGAGTGAAACGGCCAGTGTACATTTTACACAAGAAATCCTCATTTTTGCTCCGTTTTGCTTTGTTTTCTCTTTGTGGGCTCAAATCAGGCAATAAATCTGAGAGTAAAACAAAATACCATAATAGCAAAGGAAAATAACAAATAAACAACTAAAATTATGTAAAATCAGAGCCAAATGTACAGTGTATTTTACTGTTATCACATACTGGAAAACAATGGAAATTGCTTAGGCAACAGATATTATGGATGGTAATTGAGGTAGCCATTTTTTGCATACAGAATATTCTGTTATTGTTGTATGTTTACAGGGTAACAAGATTGTTTCTCCAGCATTGAGAGTTCATCATCCTCAGCAGAGCATACTCTCCCCAACAAGAGTATAGAGGATTTTTTTCTCCAGCAGAAGTCGTGTTTTGATTATTGCTCCAGCAAGCACTCAGAAGTTGATGTTGTTGTATCTCCAGCAGGAGACTGGTGGAATATCTTCTCTGGACAAAGATGTTATTTTCCCCACGGGGTATTGGCGTCTACTTTCCTCAGCCGATCAGGAAGTATGGCCTTGCCAGCAACAGTATGATCTAATCCCCAGCAGGATGAGGATAAAGTTATTTCCCCAGTAGCAGGTTAAGTTCAGTGATATCCCCAAGCAAGTTCGGTATTATTGACTTGTATCCCTAAGAAGAGTTTGGTGGCAACCTTCGCAACGGTTTGTTCAATGGTGGTTGACATCCACAACAGGTCTTAAGTCCAATTGTTATTGGCATTTTTCAGATTCAGGTTTTGGGTTCTATCTTCAACAAGAAGTTATTTGTAGTCCCTAGCGGAGGGAAGTTCTCTTTGGGTTCCATCTTCAACAGAGGTTGTGATCAGGAAGGTCGTTCTGTGGGACTTCCTCAGCAGGGTCTTTAATTCAGAGGACAATTTGGTTTGTCATCCTCAGTGGAGTTGCCTTCGTCTTCAGCATTTATTTTGCTGAACGCTTCTTTTACATTGCATAAGAATTTTGCATGGCATCCTCCCAAACGCGTAGCATTTCCATTTCATATGGAGCATTATGCCATAGAAAAATTCAAACATATGCAGTTGAAGCATAAGCCAGGTATGGTATCCTTTGCCAGACTCTTTTCCCCAACAGAAATTGGCATAACTCAGGAGGTGTCATTAACATTTTCATACCCCAACTGGTGGATTCATCCTAACCATTATGGTTCCTTTCAGAGGAACTATCTCATGCTCCCCTGCAGAGTTGTCTGTTTAGAGTTCTCTTTTTCCCAGCGGATTTGTCTCCACTCGTTATCCTAACTATTGGTTAGTATATTCCATCCCAACTATTGGTTGGTCTCGTTTGTTCATCCCGACTATTGGTTGGTACCCTTATTTCATCCTAACTGTTGATTAGTATGTTTCATCCCAACTATTGGTTGGCCCACATTTCCATTCTAACTATTGGTTAGTACCTTTTATCCTAACTATTGGTTAGTGTTTGTTATCCTAACTATTGGTTGGTCTCTTTTGTTGTGAATACGCCTTTGGTCGGCGTCCTCGTTATCCTAACTATGGTTAGTATATTTCATCCCAACTATTGGTTGGTCTCCTTTGTTTGTCCCAACTATTGGTTGGCACCTTTCATCCCAACTATTGGTTGGCATCTTTTGTTAACCTAACTATTGGTTAGTACATTTCATCCCAACTATTGGTTGGTCTCCTTTATTCGTCCCAACTATTGGTTGGTACCTTTCATCCTAACTATTGGTTGGCATCTTTTGTTATCCTTACTATTGTTAGTACATTTCATCCCAACTATTGGTTGGTCTCCTTTGTTCGTCTCAACTATTGGTTGGCACAGTTCATCCCAACTATTGGTTGACATCTTTTGTTATCCTAACTATTAGTTAGTATATTTCATCCCAACTATTGGTTGGTCTCCTTTGTTCGTCCCAACTATTGGTTGGCACCTTTCATCCCAACTATTGGTTGATGCCCTTCGTCATTCTAACTATTGGTTAGTATTTTTTTTATCCTAACTATTGGTTAGTGTTTGTTATCTCAACTTTTGGTTGGTCCCCTTTGTTCATCCCAACTATTGGTTGGTCTCCATTGTTATCCTAACTATTGGTTAGTGTATTTTGTCCTGACTATTGGTTGGTCTATATTTGTTATGAGTATGCCTTTGGTCGGCGTCCTCGTTATCCTAACTATTGGTTAGTGTACTTTGTCCTGACTATTGGTTGGTATCCGCTATCTCTAAGTCCAACTTCGAATGGAAATCACTTTGCCTTCCATTTCCCTACAGGTTTCAAATTTAAGGGTTTCTTTTAGTACTCAATCTCTGTGTGTCCAGACGGTCTGAAAGCTTAGGCTTCCATGCCCTCGGATCCAAGTAGTTTGAATAGGGGCAGCTGTAACACCTCAAAATTTTCCTTCATGTTTCTAACACTAACTGGCTTATGTTTCATTTCATTTTGCATTATCATTTGTGCATATCATTGATTCTTAGCATGAGATCACGGTATCTAGGTTAACTCAAGAGGAGAAGATGTTTTTCAAAAATTCAAGCAAGAGATCATGTGTATTGTCCAAGATACCAAAAGGAGAGATGGTCTTAACATCACTATTACTCAAGCCACAAGGGATTCTTAGACCCCAAGGCATCCTAATGTGCCCGTCATTTCATCAAATGATTGTAGTTGGCAAGAGATTTCAAGTGAATCATGTCCTCCTAGCTGGTATTCTCAAATTAGGGTTTTTGGGATTCTTGAGTCTAACACTCCAATGGGCAATATTTTTGAGTTTTTATCATCACCAAATAGAATATTTCATCTTTGTTTAAGAGGAGGCACATCATATTCGAAAGAATTTGAGTTTTGAGCATGGGCCGATTTCTCCTAGACTAAGGACACCAAAATTAGGGTTTGCAATAAAATTAGTTTATTTATGATTTTTTTGGGGCAAGACTTGATTCCATGGTATTCCTTATGCCCCCAAGTGTCTAGGAATGGAAGATTGTCCATCAATTTGATTCAGAAGGGTTTCAATTGTTCAAGAGATTTAAAATCAGGAGGATTGGGGATAAAGTCAACTGTGCAGTGCAAAAGTCAACTCCTGACTTTTTGAGGTCAACATGTTGATGCTCAAGTCAAATATGATCAATGGATGTGATTTGGTCAGGGAATGTTCAAGGATTCATCAAAAATCAAGAATTGGGAAAAGTTACTAAATTTGGAAAGTTAGGTTTTTAAAAGACTTACTATTTTTGGCAAGTTTTTAACCACTTTCAAGGCTAATTTTCACCATGATCAAGGCTTCATTTGCAAATATTTTCCACATGAAAATTGTAGTTTGAAACATTCCCTTCAAAATGAGCATAAGAACCATGCCATTTGGGTCATTTTTCATTGAGATATTAGTGTTCAAAGTGTGACATTTTCAACTTATGGTTTCACTAAAACTTAGATTTTTTCTAAGTTACTTTTGGCAGTTTTGAGGACATGTTTTCATGGCCATATTGCATTGTCTTCCAAGCATCATTTCAACTTATTTTCAACACCAATCTTGCTCTCCATTCTCCCTACTTTCTATTGGATGTTTGTTTGTCTCAAATGGAGCTAATTTCACCAAGTTATGGCCATGGAAAATGAAGGGTACAAATTGCATAAAAGAATTTATATGGACATTTCTTATGGCATTATGGTACATAATTTTTAGCAACATCTTATGCCATGCCAAAACCGCACGCATACACCATGAGACCTTTCCCAAAATGTCCAAACAACATACCATATCATTATATACATGCCATGCACATCTTTGCCATTTTTTGAAAAGAAGAAAGTTGGTACAATCTGACCACATTCCCTTCCCACGTGCCTGCTATTTCCACCACCTTCTCACAATCAAAATATCACACTCTACACACCCTCCCCATGTACAACCCGTATGCACCCTCATTTTGAGTTGATTTAGCCAAAATTTGCCAAAGGGGGAGATTGTTAGGTCTTTGATTAGCTACATTTTGGCTAAAACAAGTTTACAACAAGATGTTGGGTAAGATGTCCTGACATGGTTGATCAGACATCATTACAGATGTGGTTATAATACTTGGCAGGATGTCGAGTAAGATGTTAAAGCATCATCAACTGTCATGACAAATGTCATGACACCTCGATCTGGTACAGCATGTACTGCTGCTATGTATTTCAGACAGATGTCGAAGATAGATGTCATGACATCTTTGTCTGATACAGTAGGTGCCGCTATTGTATATATCTTGATGGTTTTGATTTGATTTGATGAGATCCTTTTGGATATACCTCATCATTATATGCAAGCCAAGGAGATTTATTAGGAACAAAGTGCATATTTGATTGGATTTCATAAAAAGGATCTTGGAGACTTTTTAGGAAACTATTTGGAGATTTGTTCCTATTTTTGTGGAGAAGATCTTGCAGCTGAATTAAAATGTGAAGACTGGATCTGATTGAAGAGTTCAAGTCCATACTGTAAGAGTCTATAAATAAGGATTTGCTAGACCTAAAATAGCAAGCACACACAACAACAAGTCGTCGGTGCAACATAAGGGTTTTGATAGTCTCTTGTGTAGTTTGTAAGTCACCCATGTATCTTTTGATACTATGTGGTCGACATAGGTTGTTGTAAATTGTTCTCACTCGAAGCTTTGAAGCAAGAGTTGAGTATTGTTCTTGGTTGGAGCTTTTAAGCAAAACCGAGTATTGTTGTTAGTCAAGAGTCTTGGATGAAGATTGTCATTAGAAGGGGTGTCTTTCAATAGGGTAGATACAGTTATGGTGTAGTAACTGTTAGATAATCACAGGTTGTGATTTAGGAAATGAGAGGGGGTTCTCTTATCATTTAGATGTGACTTCTAATGATAAAGTCTTCATTGGGTAATGATAGGTTAGCGTGAGTGCTTTATGTAAGCCTGAGGTTGTTTACATAAAACTATACTACTGATAGTGATTACTTCTTCCTGGATTGGTATTCCCCAGATGCAGGTGAGTTGCACCGAACTGGGTTAACAATTTCTGTGTTGTTTATCATTTTGCAATTTATAGTTTTGTTAATGTTCTTAACTGACATGTTGGATCAGATGTTGTGACATCTGTGAGGGTGCAGTTCTAATATTCAAGGTATAAGTCTGTTGTTGCGCCTCCAAGTTTAAAAGATTGTGTAACACAATGTCTTGACATGTGTTAGGACATCTGTTGTCTGCATAGGCCAGAATTTAAATACTCTTCAATTAGGGTTAGGAATTTTCTTGACTTTGGTTTATCTTTTGAGGCTAATTTTTTAGCCACACTTAGTCCTTGATATAAGGATGTTTTGATGCTGGTTATGGTTTAGTTTGAGTTACTTTTTAGTCACTTACCATTCAAGTTTTGGTAGCCCTCGATTCAGGCTCGACTCCTTGCATACCTTGCCTTGTGGATCACTTTTGGACATGTTCTTGAACTAGTTTTGTTCCAATATTTTGTACATGTTAATTGGATGTTTAAAATTGTCTTTGGATATTTTTTGGGATTTTATTGGATCACTTTTATATTTTTGGTTGATGCTTTCATTTGATGATGATTTGAGCATGTTAATGCACACTTCTTGACCTAATTTTGTGCCTTTGAATGACATGAACTTCTTTGATGCTTTGTGATCTTTCTTGGATTGATGAGACATGTTTAAGGTTCTGATTTGTCTTGGATCTTGATGTATTGATCATTCTTTGATGTTGTCTTACTTGTATGGAAGTATGTGAATCATTTTGGATCTAATCTTGTTGCATACTTGCCTAGTTTTGACACATGCTTTGTATATGATACTTGATGATCCTCAGTGATAAGTTTGAGTTTGATTATGATACATGGATTATACCATTGCTACTGCCCACTTGGATTCACTTCATGTTTTTCACTTCACTTGGTCTTTAATGATTGATTTCCTTGATGCATTTCACTAGCATTCGATTGTTGCTACTTTGGTTCATGATGCATGCTAATGTGAAGCTTTCTTACATGTTTGAATTGGTTGATCATGACATGACTTGAGTTCTTACCTTGCTTTATTCTCATCTTATTTTGCTCATATAACCTTTGTGTGTTGATTAGTGATGTTCAAGTGTAATTCTAATGCAAGTTTGTTTGCACCCCTTTTTGTTTGCTTCTAATTTCTTGTGTGAACTTTCTTGTATGATCTTTTGAAGCATGTTTGGTGGTATGAATTGGATATGATATGCATGATGTGCTTTCTGCCCTACCTTGTTTCTTATATCATGTTTCATTTTCTTCTTCATCCCTCACTACTTTTCTTTCCCCTTGGATCTTAAGACTTGTTCAAGTCTTGGATTCAATTTTGTATGTTCCCTTAGGGTTCCCTAATCCAACTTAATCTTTGATTAAGCTTGGAATGGGGTAGACATTAGGATTCAAACCATGTATGCTAACTTTAGGTAGAATCTTTCTTTCTTACCTCAACCTTAGTGCCACTTTTTCATGATAACATTAGGATATAATTCCCTTAGTGTTTTCTTTTCGACTTTGAGTTTTCTCTTCTCATCTCATAACAAGTCTAAGACACTTAATAAATGCAATGAGCATTGTGCTCCATGAGCCTTAAGTACATAGAAAATGAAGAATGAGGGGTTTCCTTCACTCTTCTAGAGTGTTTAGCATACGTCCCATTAGGGGCGACCATGCGACGCATTCGTTCCCGTGTCATAGACTTTAGTGCAATGCAAGTTACAAACTAACTCAACTCACTTCTGTCTAAAAAACACAAAACAAATTCAAATATTTTTATCCTTCGGGATTGTTGGGTTCCAGACCATTTTCAGAAAAGAGCATGTTATTTCCGTTCAGTCGCAAACAGGCATCGACCCTAACTGTCGGACGCGAACTTAACGTCGCTCATAAAAAACACAAGGACCTTGTTAGGTTGAACTATGACTGCTCTGATTTCCTTCTTCTGGTCAGATTGAGGATACGTAGGTACGAGACGGCGATGTCTCGGCGAGCAACCTTCCCCCTATTATAGCATAGTCTGTCGAACTACATTGACTCTGATTCTTCGTTCGTCCACGAAGATACGTAGGCATTGGATTGCGATAATCCTTACGAGTCCGTTTTTGTTTTTCCCCTTCCCGTTTCTATTTTGCTGTAGACTTTAGGATAACTCACCCTTTTATTAGACAACAAGCGTGGATCCCATTGAGTACGATGGACGCGTGGGGGTACCAATACCTTCCCCTCACAGAACTGACTCCCGAACCTGGACTATGGTTGCGATGACCATGTCTTCTCCCTCTTAGGTTTTGTACGATCATTTCCTTTCCCTGTGTCGTGATAAATAACGTTCGGTGGCGACTCTTCTGTTCTAGTTTTCCGCCGGTTGTTTTTCGTGGATGCGACACCACCACCCAAAACCTCTCAAATTCAAAAGTCAACTTTCAAACCTAAGAAAGTTTGACTTTCTGCATTTTCATGGATCAGTCTTGATTCATTCCACTTCCAACCACTTTAACACTTCAAACACCATCCATAAATCATCCTTCAACTGTTCAAACCTTGGATTTGCAAGTGTAACTCCATTTCTTGAAGTTTCACTTTTAGTTATTTTGCATTTCTTGCAAGAGGGAATCCATTTTCTATTCCATTGGTTTTTCTTGTTGTCTAAGCATTCAATCAGGATCTTTGAAGCATATTAGGAGTGTCCAAGGCCAGGTCTCAGTTCTGTAACATCTTTTGTAGGTTTTGCAAAGTTGACTACAAGAGGTAAGTTCATCTCAATATGCAAACCTTTAAAACATGTTGATTTTTGATGTGAATTGAATGTGATTAGCTTAAATAGGTTTTATGTGACGTGTTTGGCTCTTTGAACATGACTTAACATAACTGTGTTTGACTGTGAGCATGAAAATGCAAGAATGGACTCTTTTTAGGAACCTTATCGTGTTTTTGGTTAGAAGCTTTTTTAGCAAAAACCATTTGTTCCATCAAATTCCTTGTGAAAAAATACATGATTTTGATCTTTACATCTTTCATTTTCATGGAGTGTAGAGAAAGTTTGAGTGGTTCTTGCAAATACCAAACTCTAGGTTATTCACCTTGCCTTGCCCAGCCATGGCGCATTTTTGGCCACTAGGAACATGTTTCCTATACATTTAATTAGTTGCATTTTGATTAATGGATGTAACGGCCACCCCAGTGGCGCTGACCTTGCCTTTGCCTTGCCTTGTACCTCACATGACCTGGGTTCGATACTGCTATCAACCCTTTTGGCCAATGCGCTCTATCTTTCTGAGATTCATGTTGCCTTCATATTTATTTTAGCCTGAGCAATTGTTGTACAAGCCTTACAACCAGCTCAGCTGGTTAAGTCTTTTAGCCAAAACCATTAGGGCATGGGTTCAAACCCCACCAGGACCACCCCCTTTCTTTTTAATACCTAGTTTTCTTTATTTTCTTCATAAACTTTCAAAATTCATAACTCACTCAATTTTTATGATTTTAGGACTTTTATCCACATATCAATTTTTATGTTGACATGTAAAAATCACCAAAAAAATATTAATTTTTAGGACTTTTATCCACATGTGGAACATAGTTATTTTTAGGGTTATTTTGAATGGTTTGTTTGTTTAGGTTATAACCTTTGATCTCAATTATCTTTTAGGACTTATGTAGGTTTGTTTTAACATACTAAGATCAATCCCCCATGACTTAGGCTTGTACATAGTTGTATGTCTTATTTAAGGTGCACTTATAAGTGTAGTAGTTTACTTTAGAATGTATGAACCTTTCATCACCCCCATGAAGTCTTATATAGGTCTTTACCTTCAAATTAAGACTCCCCCCCCCCCCCCCCTCTCATGTGTATATGACATCATACAAATCCTCCACGTAGGTTATACATGTACATTTGTGTATAGATTTCTCTTTCATAAAAATGAACTTTAGGATAACATAAGTGATACTTCCCTTTAGGATTAGGTCAAAGACATTCCTAATATTAGGTCATCACCTACTTTTTAAGATGTCTTATATCATGTTCCTTTTAGGTGTTTGCCTTGCTCATTAGTGAATGATTCTTATGTACTTACATGATACTTGTACACTTTTAAGATATTTGTCTTGAATGTCATCACATTCACCATCATTATCCATGTGTTATATCCATATGTTTTTGCTACCATGAAGTTTGAATATCATTGTTAACTTTATTAAATTATCCCCTTAAGTGAGGCTAGCGTGTTAGATCTCCTCATTAACCCTCTTTGTTCCCCTCCTTCCAAAGGAAAGTCTCTCTATTGACTTCATTATCATAGATAGCTCATTACCCTCTTGGCCTCATTAAAGCCATCTTTTCCCTTGACCTCTTTAGGATCAATCCCTTGGCCTCATAAGAGCCACTTCTCCCATGACCTAGTTAGGTTTCCACCCTCTTGTAAGCACTATAATCATAGACGCTTACTTCTCCCCTTGGCCTTTAGAGTAACTTACCTTACAAGTTAGGATCCACCTAGAGTTCTTCAACTCTATGTGAACATCATCATAATGATGTTTCCACTTTCCCCCTTTGCCTCATTAGAGCCATTCACCCCTTTAAATTAGAAATAGGAGGGAGTTCTTAAACTCTATGTGATTCTCATCATCATGAGTATTCACTTTCCCTTTAGACTAGTCTCTAAACTTAGACTTAGAGAGTTCTTTAACTCTACATGAGTATCATACTCATTCCTCTTGGAACTTTGGCCATAGTCAATGGTTCCTCACCCTTCTTGAGGTGAACTACGAATGCTCTGATTCCATCCTAGTCAGGATACGTAGGCACGAGATCGATGTCTTGGTGAGCATACTTAGTGTACATACCCCTAGGTATTTACCTTTAGCACCGTGGTCTTTACCATAGGTCTTTATCTTTACCTTAGCATAGATCCCCTAGCAAGCAAAGATAACATAACACAAATACAAATAAGAGGTTCCTGTAGAGTACTATAGATATCTAGGATGCTAACACCTTCCCTAGGTATAACCAACCCCGAACCTTAGATCTCTTAGTTGTATCATCACATAGCGCACTTAGAGTTTTCTTCGATCTTTACCCTTTCCTTTGGATAAATCAAAGTTCGGTGGTGAACTTCATGTATTGCGATTCAAGTTAACTAATAGCTTGATATCTGATTCTCAACGCAACAAGAATCATGGGAGGGGTACTGCATAAGCTTTTGGATCTGATTCTCTTGGGTGTTGACCTAAGAATCTGCTTCAGTTGGTGTGGCAGAACCATCTGATCTCTGGAGAGTTTCCTGGCAAGAAACTGGTCTAGACAATGGTGATGTGGAAGATGAAGAAGAAGACATCATAATATTGATGGATAGTTCTTGGATTAGTGTATTTATGATCAAGGAGTATTGGAGTGCAGCAGGTGTGTTCGAGTTGTTACTAGAAGCATCTGGTGTTTATCTGGAAAGTGTCATGGCAAGAGACTTGTCCAGAATGGAGTGCTAGTGATGGCACAACTTGGGTCAGTTTATTTTTGATCTAGGTACATAGGATCGTGTGATCTTGCTCATCTTGGAAGTCAAGGTTAAGTGGCAGTTATCTCTGACTTTCTACAGACTACTCTACTCATGGAAAGTGGAATTCTTTGGTATGGCTATGGTGTAGTCTATGACTACTTCTCTTCTAAAGAATCAGACGTGGCAAGTGTGAATTATTTGGAGCTTCAAAGTAGTTATTCATCAAGGTGTGAGCTTGAATGTAATACCTGTGATAATATTAAGCAGGATGGAGGTTGTCTACTCAAACTTGGTTGTTGAATGAAGTCTATGAGAACATGGAACTCTTGTTCTGTAATAGAGAGGAGGTTCTTCTAAGTGGCAGAAGGAGGAGCTGAATTCAGTAGCTGGATGTCATATCAGAATGTTTTGACATCAAGCTTAACATCAGGATCTTAGCTGGTGTTGTGGCACATCAGCTTAAGATAGGTTGATCTACAGGAGAATGAAAGTCATGGATGCTTTAAAAAGGTCAATCTCATGCAGTTTGTGGGAGCTGTGGAAGGAGAGGATGTTACATGTCTAAGGCTTGGTGGATCCAAGATGGCTTGTTATGGAGCAAGTAGTTCATGTAACTTGAAGTTCAGATTTCATTGGTGGATCAGTGTATCTTGTGGAAGTTCTGAAGAGAAGTTAAGATTAATCAAACAGTGGCATATGGTTGATCTTTATTGTGCATTCAAGTAGGGTGCTTGGAACCGATTGCTCTTGGGCGGAAGGGTAGTTAGTTGAAGATGTAAGGATGTTTTGATCTATCTTGGAGCCTGTGGTAGAAGTTCTAGGTTGATGATGGAAGATTACCTTCTTTTGGTGGATGAGAGTTTATTTCTCTCTTTGGTTACTGAAGTTCTCATTGATCAAGCTGGTGGTGCAGTGTTGTTTGAAGATCTTCATAATGGATTACTATACAGATAGTAAGTCCAGTGGTAGGGCATATCAAGAACTATGTTGGTTGGTGTCTATGATATGTGAAGGATGTCCCAACTGATGTTAGAACATCTTATGGGTTGGTTATCCTTGGATTAGGATGCTAAGTTCTGAGTGTGGAACTTGACACTCACATCTTGTCTAAGAAGTATTTATCTTGTCATACGGGAGAATGATGGGTAAAGGATTGTCTTGGAAGTCTGATGTGAATGGGACATGCTAGAAGTGGATCAGTTTGGTGCTTGTGAAGCAAATGGGCTGAGGATTTCTGGAGCATGTGTTTAATGTCCTTCAAGTGTGAAGAACATCTTGGCGAGTTAGCAAACTAAGGGGCTCTATATGTCTCTTTGAGGAATGTGAAGCATTCAGATTCAATTGGGATGTATCTCAGGGAACAAGGAGATCTATACATGAGAATTCGGGAGGAATTCGTGTGGTGTATGGATGGTTTCTGGACGAGAAGGATCAATGGAGATTTGGTCTCAATCCAAGAGTTTGTTGGTTATGGTACAAGGATGCGTTTCTGGTACTCTCAATGTATGATCATGAAGTTGTCATGGGATATCATGTAGTGTTTTTGGGTGGTTCTTGCTGAAGAAGCATCTGTTGAGAAAGATAGGGGAGAGCTTTTGTCTGTTAAATGTACTGGTGTGGTACATGGTTTACTTGAGGGTCAAGCATTAGGTGAATACGTTCAGCAGGTGTGTTGAACATAGGGTGCGCTCTTGAAGACATGAAGACGCGTCTTATGTTTTCCATTGATTTAGGGTGTTCTTCTGGCAAAGGAACACTGGTTATCTACGACAGGGGGAGTTAGACTTCGGTTGTGGAGATATGGCTGCAGTGGTGCAGTTTGTTTATCAAGATTGTTTGTGGTTTCAAGCAGTTTGTGATAGATTTCCTCTGGTGAGGATGATATGTCAGACGAGATGTCGTGACATTGCTTTACTGTTATGATTTCTGGGTGAACTTATCAAGTTGTTCTGATTCTGGCAATGGATGGAATTAGAAGTGGTACAAGTATCTTTAGTAAAACCTTTTCTTATCAAGTAAAAACTCTTCATTATTGAATGACATGTTGAATCAGATGTCGAAACATCTGTGGTTCTGCAGTCACTGATATTAAGGATATCAGTTTACAAATTCTGTTCCTTGATTAAATGTGTATGCAGAACAATGTCTTGACATGTGTTAGGACATCTGCTGTCTGCTATGCCAGAATTTCAAGATGCATAGATGATGAAAATGATATGATATGCAAGATTAGGGTTAGGGTGAAAATGAGGATGTGACAGCCCATAAATAGATGGGTCGGCCCATATACTCACATGAAGGTCTTTGTATTCACTCTAATACTTTTTCTCATTATGATCTTCGTATTTTTCACATAATTATTCAGATTTATTAGAAAACATTTTAAAAAATCACATGAAGTATGTGAAATGAAGCTTCATAAATTCCTTCAAGTCCTACCAATAAGAGCATTTCTTAATGCACCACCCAAGTTTCTTAGGCACCACGTGAAATTATTTTTTTGCCCCCTGATTCCGGATGTGCACATCCGGACGCACCAAATTTTAAAAAAACGCAGAGCTTTTCCGGATATGCATATCCGGAAACAATTCTGATGTGCACTTCCAGAAGGATTTCTTATTAATTCACGCCAGACGTTCTTCCTCCCCCTCATTCTTCACTTTTCCATTTCCAAAATCTCTGAAACTCTCTCAAATTTTCAATCACCACAAATCTCAATTTTTTCCACTGGAGTTCGGCGCAGAGCAACTTCTACAATGATCAACACACTCCAAATCATTCGTATCTCATTTTAATCGGTAAGTTTTCAAATTTTAGAGTTTCGGAGTAATTTTCGAGTAATCGATTTAGAGTAGACATTTAGATGTAGAAATTGTTAGGTTGTATGAATAACATAGGTTAGAGACAATGTAGGTCATTTTTACTGCTTCAAACGGACGATCAGGGCATTAAAATGCCATTTTGTATGTTACAGTGGCCATGCCTGCCATTTTTGAACTTTAAAATACGTACCGGATGTGCAGATCCGGAAAGATTGTAACGTTTAGTTTTCTGAGTTTTCTGGATGTGCACATCCGGAAATACCCAACGTTAAAAATTATGTGTCCTTCCGGATGTGCACATTCGAAAGACTATTTTTTTTATTATTTTTGTTTGTTTGTTTGTTTTTGTTTAATTATTTTTAAACAAAATTTAATTTATTTATTATGCTTTGCGGATTAGATGGCTGGCAGAGACGATCGTACCATACATGGACGAACAGCTCAGCACGCATCTGTCCGACGTGAGCGGATGCAGTCTACAGCCGAAGCTTCCGGCGCAGAGGGAGTTGGAGTAGCCCCTACAGCTGAGGGACATCCTACACCACATCCTACACCACAACCATCCACATCACAGGTTCAGGCCACTTCCACATCACAGGTTCAGGGCACTCCCCCGTCAGCCGCCGATTCTACATCTCTGAGGCGTCGGGATTCTACTGCTAGTTCATCAGGGTCCCAGCCCGCACGCAGGCGTTGTCGGGAGACTTCAGCTCCATCAGCTGCTCATCCTCGTTCCACTGTTCCTGTTCCTGTTCCAGAGGGGATCACCTAGCACATGAGGGTGTTGACGCTGATGACAATTTCGATGAGCTAGGCGGTTACCCCGAGGGACCGTCTGATATGTCCCTACTCGTGGGGTACTATGAGCATACTGCCAGATATGTCTGGCTAGGACAGGTAACCTTTCTCGGTTTATTTATAGAATTGTATTCGTTGAAAATAAGTTCATTTGTAACATTGTTTTATTTGGAAATTTTTAGGAGAAGGATTCACAGAAGTTCTATAACCATGGGGGCAAGGTTATGGACACAATTGAGATGCTGCCAGAGGCTGAGTGGTTCGTATCTGCACTTGCGGAGTCTGGTCTTGGAGGCCTGTCTAGGATTGGGTATTCCCAGATCCAGTACGGCATCCTGATGGCATTTGTTGAGAGATGACACCCTGAGACATCCTCATTCCATCTACCGTACGACGAGATCACGATCACCCTGGACAACATCTCGTGCCTCTTACATCTACCTATCATATGTACCCTTCTCCGTCACGGTAGGATGACGAAGGCGGACGACATAGAGTTGCTAGTTACCGAGCTTAGGGCTAGCCCAGAGAAGGCACATGCGGAGGTGTACCAGTTGAGGGGTGCACACGTCCGGTTCTCGTTTCTGATGGATAGATTTTCTGAGGCGCTTACAGAGGCAGGACGGGCAGATGGTGATCCAGCTGAGGTGGCGATCCACAGGACGCGTGCCTTGAGATGCTACTACTGGTTTTTGCTGGGCACGTAGGTGTTTGTGGACACCAGCGCCTATTATGTTGATATCGTCTACCTCAGGTACCTTTCGGATCAGACAGAGATCCATGGGTACAACTGGGGGGCGGCTGCGCTGGCATTCACCTATTCCAGGCTCTCTGATGGTTGTCGTTGGGCAACCAAGACTGTGGCAGGCAGCTGTATGCTATACGTGGTAACAATCTAATATTCTAAGTGATTTTTTCATTTCTTTTCTTTATGTATTCATTATAATGTTTGACACCCATGCTATGTTTTCCATTTCAGGCGTGGATTTTACAGCACTTTCCCTATATTACTGGTTAGGGGAGTGCCCAGGGGTACACTGAGGATATGCCACGTGCTGCTGCATTTGTCCTGCTCAGAGGGAACTAGGCGCCGGACCCCTTCAGAGTGTATCTAGATCGGATGGCTGCTGAGGACGTTGTGTATTGCCCCTATACCGCTCACCGTGTGACGCGCCCGTTCGATGAGGTTTGTTTGTTCTCAGGGTGGTTGGCATGCAGTTCGACCGTTACTGCCCGATACTTGCCGGAGCGCGTCTTGCGTCAGTTCGGTTACACGCAAACGATCCCCAGGATGCCTCATGAGTCTGCTCCTCTAGGCTTGACCCGCAGGCAGATAGATGAGCTATATGCTGACTACCAGTCCCACTTGGTACCGGAGAAAGCTCGGGCGACCAGAGCGGAGACAGACTGGAGTGTTGCTGCCGGGTACATCGTGTGGTTCTACACCGTCTCACACCCATGCATGGTGCCCACTGCTGAGGAATCGCCACCCAGACCTGCTCATCAGGAGATATTAGAGGAGCGACAGTCTCAGCTGGACCATACTCGGGATGTCCTACCACGCTATCGTCAGATAGTACAGATAGAGCAGCAGGCCATTGCGAACGGTCACCTCCCTGAGGGCTCTGGTGTCAGACTTGCCGTGGATAGGATGATTGCGATTGCTGGGGGGCACTTCAGTACCGCAGACATCGATCCAGGTTGGGGGGTAGGGGCAGAGGAGCAGGGGAGCCAGGAGATATCCTTCGCCATACGCAGTAGTTTTTTTTTATGTATCATATTTATATTACATGTATGCACTGTATTTTGACAGAAGTTTATTTTATATATATATATATATATATATATATATATCATTTTATTTTATATATGAATGTTGTCAAATGTATATTA
The DNA here is from genome assembly GCA_022829125.1 of Lathyrus tuberosus. Taxonomy (NCBI): domain Eukaryota; kingdom Viridiplantae; phylum Streptophyta; class Magnoliopsida; order Fabales; family Fabaceae; genus Lathyrus; species Lathyrus tuberosus. The sequence continues at coordinate 3,439,013 of JALAZF010000363.1, forward strand.
AGTTGCGATGATTTATTAACATATGCGACCAAGCAAAAAAACCGATTTAAAAAAAAAAAAATAAAGTTCTGCTGTTTTTCGGATCTGCAGATCAGGAATGTTTTCGGATGTGCACTTTCGGAATATATCAGCGTTTTTAAAAAAAATTGTGCGTCCGGATATGCACATTCGAAATCAGAGGACAAAACCAAAAATTCAGATGGTGCCTAAAAAACAAGGGTGGTGTGATAAGAAATGCTCACCAATAAAGTATGAGAAATGAAGCTACATAAATTCCTTATCCTCTATAATGTATCGGTCCCTTCATTCAAAATAAATTTTATGATATTATATATAAATGAAAACTATAAAAAAATTAATATGATAATCATACCATTAATTACTAAATGTTCAAAGCACATTGCCTCGGGTGGTGAAAATTCAGTAGATGAAATTTATTTTGAAGGGACCACCAACATAAATCTCCCCCATAAACAACCACATACATATTTTCCTCAAAGCTGCTGACTATATCTTAGTCATAACTTGAAGAGTTACCATCATTGTTGCACGGCCTTAGAATTGGTACAAAAGACTAAAGATACTCCCGCCGTCTTATAATGAGAGATTCAGTTGACTTTTCACACAGATTAAAAAAAAAAGAATAAATAAAGAAGAGAGAATGATATTTTTACTAAAGTATCTTTATAATGTATTGGAAATGATGAAAGTAATATTAATTACTAGAGAGTAAAATAAAAAAAGTTGTATTGAAAATTAAAATGAATCATACATTTTGAAACACCATTTTATTCCAAATGAATCACTCATTATAGAACGCAGGGAGTACTAGAAGAGTAAACTTCTCTATCATGTCAGGCACCTCCATATCATGTCCTCGTGTAACTGAAACCCCTGCAATTATTTGCTCATTAAAATTGGAGTCCTGCATTTATTAAATTTGCAATTATGACAGTAAATAATAGAAAAACCAATAGTCGATGAAGATACCAGCTACTTATTTTGCTACAATGGTTATACAAATTTGAAATAATTAACATCACCTACTGAAATGTTAGCTGTCATGCAATCATTAAATAGTAAAATTTGCAATAACTTAAGATCTCCACTACGAAAAGTGTGACAATATAGCTATTAGTAGTACCTCTGCTCCTTTCAAGACACTCATAATTTCTTAGCCTTCAAATTACACACTTATTGGTATGTACCAACTCTAACTGTCAATAGAAATATATCGCTCCAGTTACAACATATGCCACTTGAATTAGTCTAAAACGGCTATTTTTATTCAAGAACTTGTTGATCAAATTCAAGTGATGCGAGGGGGGACACACATATAATTAATAACTAATTGGGAAACATTTATATGAAGAGACAAATGAAGTAATAAGTTATCATCCTTGAATTAGAAATATATAATGAGTCTTTAGATTCCGACGAAAGTGAGGTGGACCTTTTTGAATTAAAGCATGGACCACCTTATGCCTGTAAAGTCTTGGCCCCTTCGACTGGAAAAAACCCAGTCGAACTAGAAAAGAATAGTAGATTTCTTAAGAAAACTTACACATTCGACGTCACTAAATGTGACGAAATCTTCGACTTGTTATTTAAGGATGGCCAAATGATAGTGCCTCCTGGTCCTAAAATGCCTCCTTTAGAGCAAAGGAAAAAAGAGAGGTTTTTGTAAAATCACAATTTCTTGGATTATAAAACATCTCAATGTTTTATTTTCCGGGACCTCGTGCAAAACGCCATCAAGGACAGAAGACTAAGGTTTTGAGAGAAAGTGAAAGTTCAGATGAAAATTGATGATGATCCTTTGCAAGTAGTTGATGCTCATTTCAATAAACCTACTGTTGTCAACATGGTCGAAGTTACTGATGACTTCGCTCATAATGTCTACATGATAGAAGTCACTGATGACTTTATCAAAGATGTTGTCATGGTTAAGATCACTGAGGATCTTGACGAGAAAATGATGGAAGACTGCGTGTGTGAGGACACTGATGGCCTCACCAAACGAATAGTCGAAGACTGTGATAACGAAGCTGCTGATAGTTTCGATACTATAGGAATCTCTGAGGATTCCAATTGGGCGATAGTAACAAAAGAAATCGCTGATGGTTTTGTACGAACGGATAATTTGAACAAGGCTACTGATGGCCTTACAATGAAGTTCCAAAGTTCGGACATTACTGAAGATGTCACTATGGATGTCAACATGAAGAAGAACAACGACAAGAAGAATACAACAAAGTGGATTTCCCAAAGGAAGAGGAGAGTCTGATTGATTTCATACATAGGTGCCAGAAAAAGAAGTCAGAGGTTATGCTCTGTCTAAGGTGCAGTGCCATATTCGATAAGAAGGCGGCCCAAAATATAGAGGGAGTGCGATTGGCGAAGGCCAGAGGAAATTGGAGAAACTCTGGTAGCCACCAAGGTTTCGACAGAAAGAGGCCACACAGGGGGCAGGAACATGCGAAGCCAAGAGTCCCAGGTGCAAGACCTACCACTTTCAAGCCATTTGTAGAGCTTTCTAATGGAAAGCGGACAAGACCAACCGAAAATAGAGAAAGAGGCCAGCAGAAATGGCAGAACTTCGACGTTGATAGGGGTTCGTCTGTTGGCTACCGTAAAGAGTTCCAAACCTCCAAGAAGTCAGCCTATATCTCCAAGAATTATAAAGGTAAAAACCCAATGACCTTATCCCAAAGGAGAAGATAGCAAAGGAGAAGAAAGCCAGAAAGGGAGGCTAAAGAAAACCAGTTAGCTGAATCAAGCACTAATGTACCTGCTCAAAAGAATGAGAAGAAAAAATTAAAACCCGTCGAAAAGAAGCCTGTGGAGGGGAAAGTTTGTCCCACTCAAGAAGAGGCTAAAAAGGAAGGTGATCACTTGATTGCTGAAGACGAGATGCTTACTAATGATTTTGATACAGATTCAGAAGCATCTTTAGATGTCATTGTTAATGTGGTATCTATCCTACCAAGGGAATTCGATCAAATAACTGAGGTCGAAGAGTTGGAAGATAACACTGATATAAAGATGGCCACTCATAGGCCAGTTTGTTACTATGTGATGAACAACTGTTGTGTAGAAGAACAAAATGTATTCTTCGAAAGACCCAATGAGGCTATGAAAAGTCACTTGAAGCCTCTTTTTATCACTAGAAAAATTGAAGATGTCCCAGTTGTTGTACCCCTAATTTTTCCCTTAGATTCATTGATCTGTTTGCATATCATACTAGGTCAATTATTCGTGCATAACTAACCATCTTGTTCTAGTTTTTTTGTTTGTTTATTTCATTGTGAATACAGGTACTGATGCAGAAGATTCAAAGTCATAGAAGTTGTGTGTGTGTATGTGCTTGTGGAGATTCTGGTCCTTACAAATTGTGTTGAATCCTTGTAAATGTGAAGGAAGAACATGCCTTTATTCTTATGGTCCATTAGCCAATACAAGTCTTTTTTTTCCTCAAGATTTCTCAAAGGCTTCTCAAGGAGGGTTAGGGCTTTCATTTTATTTGAGGATTGGTCTTGGATTTTGTGGCAATTGATATTATGGGTTATATCCTTGTGGTTCGTGCACTAAGTTCATCATCATGATCATATTCTTATAGTAGTTCATCTAGTATCGAGTTCAGTTTCTCCAAGATAACTCAAAGATCCCTGTGCATGTCTCAAGAAGGATGAGGGATGCCCTTTTGTTGGAATGTGATTGATTTGTGATCAAACTGAGGGTTGGGGATAACGAACCCGTGAATTCAGGATTGCTTCAAGCGATATTAAATTCTTGGGCATTTATTTTGTCCTAAAATTTGATTTAATAGGAGGATGTTTTGTGTGGCTTATTTGAGATTCAAGTAACGGAGTTTTTTTTTAGATCATCGTTGTCTTAGAATTCTTATTTATGGTACGAACTTGTGGACCAATTCAAGTTGTGGATACAAAGTGCAAGCTCAATGTTCCTACATTTATTTAAGTCCACTCAAAGTTCAAACTCAAGAATTTATATCCTTTTCAAAGCTTAAGATTCTTGAATATGTTGGTAATTTCCTTATAAGCACAAAATCCATACTAAGGGTGAGAGTCATTTAAATGGTCAGCGATTTGGAGATTGTTTGAGAAATCTTGTTAGTTCTGAGGTCGTGCTCTCTTTTCATCCAAGTTGGCATAAATAAATGGCAATGCTAACAACATATGAGTTGCCGTGGTCGTATTAGTGAACGTTTAACGCAATGGCAGTAATTATGGAATATGGAGTTCATGTGACATAACAGCCTCAGCTCAATTTGAATTATGGTTTGAACAAATTCTTTATGGCCATGACAGTACGCAGCGCATGCAGTTGGTAAAAGAAAACAAGTCTAAATGGCATGGAATGCATGAATTTCATTTCCATTAGTATTATACTAAAGTTTTGTTTACAAGTAATTTTACAAAATTAAAACCATGCTGGAATTGTAATGTTGAACATAGGACGGGTTACGACGACGCTCCACGGTGACTGGATTTCACAATTGTGCTCAGACTTTGAGATTGTAAAAAACGTAAACTTAATTAAGCCTCAAAGTTTCCTTATCTTGTTGAATGCACCGCCGCGACCTTGTCAAAACCGGCGACCCTTGTACCTTAGCTTCACCCCCTTCTCATGGATTTCAAAGCAATCCTAGAAATTCAAAATCCAAATTCATTGCAATTCAATTTAATTCCAAAAGTATAAGGCTCAAATCCAAGATTAATACAAGGTTAAAAAAATAAAAGTGAAAGCTTACTGCTGTTCCCTAAACTCGCTTGATGAAGTGCAAATGCTTCAAAATTTAGAAGCATACGATAGTTGATTAAGGCCTTGCAAGCTTTCGAAACACCAAAACATAAGAGGCAGAGCAATAATAAGTTACTGCTGTTGGCGGAACCTCTCAGTTTTGGGGACTTACTTTGCTTTTTTCATGACAATTCCTAGAAGATTCAAAGCGAATACACAAAACCCGATTCTACAGCAGAATTCGCCTAAAGGAATTTAAGCTTCACTGGCTATTTTCATCAATCCTCAAGTTGCCGTAATCCACAACGCATTTTTATGCCATGGCCAAGAATTCTTCAAGTTCTCCACCTACAAAATAACAAGTGCATAAGGACCAAGTTTCTAGTGCAAAATTGAGTTCAAGCACTAATTTGATTTTGACATTACCGACTGCGGTTAAATTTCAGTTTCAGATACAAGGGTGCACATCATTAAAAGATAACTACTGGAGATGATGCCTCCCTTATGTAGGAATTTTCTCTTGAGAGAGCTACCTAGTTCACATATAACTTGTTACAACAAGGAATCAACTTATCAAAATAAAAGCGGTGGTGCCAACGATCAAAATTCAAAGCCAACAACAAGAAATTGAAATTCACTTAATCAATGGCAAACCACAAGTATGTATAAAGAAGCTTGAATCGGATTTACAGGAAATAACTTACTTTGACTCGGTTAACCATAGACTTGCATTCACGGGATGTAGTACCTACAAAAAGAAAATTGAATCAGCCACAAGCTTAATTTCACGAGCGACCTAGCTCTAACACAAGAATTTTAATCTCACTGAAAATGGAATCACAAAGATAGCAAAATGGAGTAAGCGCTCAAAACAATAATCACAATTCCAATCCTTTCCAAAACAGGCAGAAACATCATCATCAATCACATTTCCATAACAAGGTTAAATTCGTTTCAGACAAGGATGCTTATTTCCTAAATCATCACTAACAAATCATAAAGTTTCGTAGAATCAGAAATAAAGTTTCATCATTTTCAAATTTGGAAATTATGGGCAATATCTTAAAGATGCCGCCAGAAAACTTTCCAAAACCAGAAAGGGGACAAGAATTTCAGACATAATAGAACAATTCAAGTAGGTTTCGATCAATTTGGAAACCCTTTCAAAGTGGCATTATTTTGTTCAGCCACATTTCGAGTTATTTCAGAAACCTTCCTAAACAAGCTAAGACAGTCTCCAGACAAATGTTAAAGACATTCCAAAACAGTCATCAATGACATTCCAAACAAGCTCAGACATGTTCACACTAAAAAGGAAAATCACCATCATAGCAGGTTATTACGCTTAACATCAGAATTCACAACCACACCAAAGTCCCAAACAGACCAAAACATCAAACCAATTCATCCTCATACAACCATTATACATCATCATACACAAACCTTACCAAAACAACTCATCAATACATACCAGAGAATTAGCTCATCAATAATCACCAGAGCAAACTCATCAAACCCACACAATCCACCATACCAGTATACTAAAAAATCATCAATCTCATAACCCAATCAAAAGAAACGCAGAGATTCAAAATCATCATCATCTCACAAAGAAGGCAACGAACGAAGAAGCAGAACAACACAAAAAGGCAAATAAATCGTACAAAGAAGGTAAAGAGAGAAGGAAGTTCATCCCTGATCGAAGCCGTTCGCCGTCGACGCACAACTCTCCTTTCCTTTTCGTTTTGCTTTAATTCATTGCATCTGTAACCTGTAACTGTGAAATTATATTGAAATCGGGGTATTGGGCTTGCTGGGGGTAGGGTTTGTTTGGCTTGTTTGTTCGATCGAGAGAGAAGAAAGAAAGACGAGAGCGACGACACTGCTAGGGTTTCATAAACCCTAATTGTTCCATTTGAGAGAAAAGGAGAGGACGAGAGAGCCTCTGAGAGAGGAGAGGAAGTGTTCGTTCCTTTTGATGCTAACCAATAATCTCATGTACACGACACACACGTACACCACGATGCACCCTCCATTACTTGCATCAGATCGAATCTCACACGCATCAAGCGGCCATGGTCTGAGGGTCTGCGATGGACCCTCTTTCCATGGAGCGCATAGAATCCCTCCGTTTAGTTAACAAATCTTTCAATTTAAACATTTTTTAAATAATTAAACTCATATTTTCTTTTCTCTAAAATAATAATCTGTTTTACTCAACCCAAATAATAATTATTAAAAACCTTTAAAAAAACTAATTTCTTTTTATATTTAAAATATCCTTTTTCATTAAAATACAATTAAAAATAATTTTAAGCTTTGTTAAAATCTTTTTTGATTTAGTAACCTTCTTTTAATAATGAAAACCTTTTATTAATATACTAAAATTAAAATCTTTTTAATTAATAATAATAAAACCTTTTTTTCTCTTGTCATAAATTTAAAATTATTTTTTTTAATTGATAAGAAACCTTTAACCTTTTTTAAATTATATATTTTTTTATAATAAATAATTTCTAAACTAATAAAACCTTTTTCTCTTTTCTTAAATATTTAAAATAACCTTTTTTATTAATAAGAAAATACTTTAACTTTTTAAAATTAGTAATAACTTTTAATAATTCTTAAGATAATAATGCTAACCTTTCATAATTCTCCTTTTAAATTATCAACACACTTTCTTAATAAATCGTCCCCCGTTAGAATCTCTCGCGCTTGATCGTACGTTTGTGTGAATAGGTCTAGAATTTTGTTGTGATTGATATTATGCCATCTTGCTTATGCATTTGTGTGTTTACCTTTATACCTGATGTATGCATGCTTTTGTGTTCAAACCTTTCAAAACATTAAAACTCTCGATCCAACGTCGAGTCCATTTTCTACCCATGTAAGTCGATTGCCTTTAGGCATCGCTATCAACCTTTGGTCACTATACACAATACTATCCCACGTTGCTAGTATAAATCTTAAGTTAGTTGTTCCCTCTAACTCCAAAGGAAAGGTACCCTAATATTGACTTCCATGTCATAGGACTAACTGTTAGAACCTTGGCCTTAGGTTTCGGAGTCGCCGTACTCCACGTCTCGCCGCAGACATTTAGTACCTTAGCTTTAGGATCGGAGTCGCCGTACTCCACGTAAATGTTTCACCGTAAACATTTACAACCCTAACCCTCCACAACCAACTACAACTTTAGAGTCGCCATACTCTATGTAATCTCTTGTCTTAGACATTACCTCCCTTGGAACCTTGACCCCATCAAGAAGTTCCTCTTTTTCAGAACTACGGATACTCTGATTCCGCTCCCCCTTGGGATACGTAGGCACAAGATGCGATATCTTTCCGAGTATACTTAGATACTAACCCATAGGGTTTCAACCTTTAGCATAACACCTTTAGCAAGCGAGTAATAGATAACATAAGTACTAACAAGAGGTTCCTGTAGAGTACTACAGATGTTTAGGATGCTAATACCTTCCCTAGATGTAACCAACCCTCGAACCTTAGATCTCTAGGTTTTTCTCGTTCTTGAACCTTTCCTTTGGATAAATCAAAGACGGTGGTGAACATTTAAAGAACTGTGATTCAAGTTAATATAATAGCTTGATATCCTATTCTCACCGCAACAGAAATGACGACTTCACTGGGGACTTCTCATAAGAGGGTTCCCCCTAACTTGATTATTTATGTTATTTGTTATATATTTGTATCTGTTATATACTTGCTTGGTTTTTTCTGTGTGCAGGGTTGTCACTTTGTGTGGTGAGATAAGTCCTACACCCAGACTTGAGTGGGAATTATGATAGGACGGTGAAAATTCAAGGAGACTTTTAGGGAGTCGATTCCCGAAGAAGTTGAATTGAGATGTCACCACTCAGTTTAGGGCCTCTCGAACTTGATATTGTTTAACGAGTCTATTCGTGAAGACGATATTATTTCGGCCTAGGGGCCGGCGAGACTGAGAACCGTAGTACCTTTAACCCAACTTGGCCTATTAGGATGTAGTGCGGTGACTATGAGGGAGTCTATTCCTGAAATAGTTGATACGCGATACTACACTCATACGAGATTCTCTTAAGAATATTATTGACTACCAAGTGATTTGGAAAATTGATAATACCCGAAAGATGGGTTGTAGACTCTGGGAACTTTGTAGAACCCGTTCGGCAGGTACATTTGAAGTCGAAGTACACACCTATTGGGATGGTTAGACCTTGGCTCCACGTTCATGACCTTTCAAACCTAGGACTCTTTATGTGTTTGTTTGCTTGTGTGTGCTTGTGTGCTTTGTGCTTTGTGTGTTTGCATACATGCATCCATTGGCATCATATCATAAAGATTCATTGGAAATTAGTTTGGTTTGTAAACATCATAGGGATATCATGGACTCTTGAAAAAAAAACGTTGAAGTAAACTTACAAGAGTCATAACATGGACAATCTAAGGAGACTGGAGACCTTGATAAATGAAGGTTCAGGACCAGATATGGGAAGCTGTCATCTCTGTTCTACTGCAGTCTATCATTGTTTTATATATTATTGGTACCTATCCTTGAAGAATTTTCTCAGCTGATGGTGTTACTAATTCATGGCAAGTATCCATTTCCTATCTTCGGTTAATATTCAAGATAAGATAACTACAAAAGGAGGAATTTTTAGAAAGAAACTACTTCTTGCAAGAAACGAAAGCTTAAGACGTCTTATCCCATTCTAGTCATTAGTCGACACTTTGGAAGTCGACAAGCTTATTCTGGAAGAAGCTCGGATGGAAGAAGAAGTCAAGGACTCAAGACAAGATCGTTGGAAGAGTCTCATTAGATCCATCATTACTAGCTTTTATTTAGCTTTTCCGTTATGACTGTTGTAAGGCGTACATACGTGTTTTAATTTTTGTAATAAATCAATATTTAGTATTCCGATACTAATGATTATAACCGCTCCTTTATGATTATTAAACGAGCTATTTGATATTCCAAGATGATTATAAATAGCCGAGTTCCATGAATCTTGTTGCATAGCATTCACATTTTCTTTTCTCTCTCTATCAAGGAACTTAGAATTGTTTTGCAAGCATCGTACAATGGATTACGAAAAGAAGAGAGTTCTGCCGTACACCTTCAAGGTTTTAGATGTTGAGCAGTTAAGGGAACTAGGAAGTTAGATCAAAGATCCCGAGGCGTTCACCGCAAAGTATGGAAAGATCCTTCCGCTGCTGTAGATCTGAATAGCTACTGGTCTGTTGGAGACACTAGTTCAACTATACGACTTGATCTACCATTGTTTCATCTTTCAAGATTTCCAGCTGATGCCTATGTTGGAAGAGAACTCCGCTCTGTTGGGGATCCCTGTCAAAGAATCACCTCCGTTCTCTGGTGGAGAAGGAAGACCCAGCCAGGAAGACATCGCAAGAGCGACCCGCATAAAGCTGTTAGAGATCCAAACTCACATGACGTTCAGAGGAGGAATCGATGGTTTTCCTGCCCAATTCTTGTTCGAAAAAGCTCGACATTTTGCTAGTGTAGGGAACACTAGAGCGTTCGAGCACATCTTCGCAATGCTGGCCTATGGTTTGTTCTTATTTCCCAATGTTGAAGATTTTGTTGACGTACATGCCATAAGGATTTTCATGCTTAAAAATCTTGTTCCTACATTGTTAGCTGACGCATACCATTCTATTCACTCGAAGGTTCTGAAAGGAGAAGGTCAGATTACTTGCTGCACTGCTATCCTCTATAGGTGGTTTATTTCGCACCTACCAAGGTCTATAGCTTTCTGGGATGTGAAAGATTGTTCAGAATGGCCTATGAATCTCATGGCTCTTACCCACTCGGATATTCTTTGGCATGATTGTAGTGCGGTTTTCGTGGTTTCGAATCACTATCGCTTTGGGGTGCTACAGTTCGATTCATTTTTTATCCTGTGAAGCTGATTAAGGAAGGGACATAGATGTCTCCAAATAACCCTGCTTGCATACTGAGTTTAAATAGATGACTGTTGGTTTACAGATGCTATCAAAATAGTGGGTCTCTCTTAGGTTATTTGCTTAAGAATAGAGTGTCTTGACTGTTCATGAGGCTTTTAGGAAGATACTATATTAAAATTTTTCTGATTGATGTATGAAGGTACTGGACCTAGAGTTTTTGATTAGTATGCTCGCTAAGATTTCGCAATCTTATGCCTACGTATTCCCGTTTAAACGAAACAGGGAAATTAGAGCAATCGTAGTTCCTCCTATTCTAAGGGAGGAAAAAGATGTTTTGATGTCTTGTTCAAAGCCCAAGATTGAAGCTAAAAGGTCATTTGGGTCTTGTTGAAAGCCCAAGATTGGAGCTAAAAGGTTTGACTGAGAGATAACTTGTCATCTCTAAAGAGGGATTGTTGATTTTTGTGTGTCTTGATCAAAGCACAAGGTTGATGCTAAGAGGTTGATTGACTCCACTAGGGAAGTCCTGGTCCTAAGTCTGGATAAGACTGACTCAACGAGAGAGTGTTCGTATGTCGGTATCTTGTACAAAGCCCAAGATTGAGGAAAAAAAGAGACTGACTCTTTGGGGATATCTTTATACAAAGCCTAAGAGGAGGCTAACAGTTTGACTTTTCTGGGGAAAATGTTCTTTCTGTCTTGTACAAAGCCCAAGATTGAGGCTAAAAGGGATTTTTGATTCCGTTGGGGAGGTTTATATGTGTCTTGTACAAAGCCCAAGATGGAGGCTGAAATGAGTTTGTCTCAACAAGAGAGTGCTTTTATATGTCTTGTACAAAGCCCAAGACGGAGACTAAAAGAGTTTTGACTCAACAAGAGAGTGCTTTTATATGTCTTGTACAAAGCCCAAGATGGAGGCTAAAAGAGTTTTGACTCAACAAGAGAGTGCTTTTTTTTATGTCTTGTACGAAGCCCAACACGGAGGCTAAAAGAGTTGACTCAACAAGAGAGTCTTGCAAAGGTGATTGACTCAACAAGAGAGTCTGAAAGTTGATTGAATCAACAAGAGAGTCTTTTATACTCAACAAGAGAGTGATTTGTTCACTACAAGAAAAATGGTGTTTTGCGACACTTAGATTGCGACCCTTACATAAAAACTGTCCTAATTCAATATCTGCGACGGTTGTCGCAGCATTTAAGGGAAACCGCCTCCAATTTTTTAACAAAAAAGGAGAATTCCATTTGCAAAGGAGGCCTATAGCGGTTTATAAACCCCCTCACACCACTATGACGACGGTTGTTCACCAGCCGCACCACTTCACCTTAAAAATTTATCTCACCAAAACCTATCACCGCTGCTTGATTATTCCACCTAGAAGGATACAACTCAAGCTTTCAAAATTCCTAAATACCGATATCAAAATTCCTAAATTTATCAAATTTGGTGGTGAGAAGATTCACTTAATCCTTCGTCCAACTAACACCAACGACTAAAAATGAACGAATGAGATGGAAACTGCTTCCAATTCAAAGATTCAATTATTGGTTTGGTTTTCTCAACTCATGGGAGGTCTTTGTTCTAGGTCCGCCGAAGTTGACCGCGTCTTCGTAAACTCTGATGCCGATTCCGATGCCTCTCATAAACCTAATACTAACAACAACGCCGCTTATTTCACTACTCCGCCTCAAGTTCGTGAAATCATGGACATAAACCCTCTCGGAGTCACCGCTGATGATGTTTTCTATGATGGAATCCCACGCTACGCCGCTAAAGTACATTAACCGTTTCTCTATTATCTGTACTGAAACTGAAACTCACAATCTCAGATCATTAATTGTTGATAGTGTATAAATTAGTTTATTTATAGATTTATTACAACCTCTTTTAACTGGTTATCACTAAACTATTTAGGAAGGATTTTTTGCTGCTGGAAACTTGAAAAATTACTAGAGATGAGTGTTGATGATATTTGAGTTGATATTCTTGTAATTAATTTGGAGGTGGAAGTTTGTATTTGGGAATTAGGGTTTATTTATTACTAATTAGGAGTTTTAAACTTGTGTTGTTTATTGTATTTCTATTTGTGTTTATTGTCATTGTTTACGTATACTTGAGGCTCAAAATTAAGATGCTTGTTACAATAAGGAAGGATATTGTTCTTCTTAGGTGTTTTGGATTCCAACAGTGTACAATGGGTATGACATTGTGTTTGAATAGGCCCTAAAGGGTTCTTGTGTGAGGATGCTTGTTTACAAGTATTCATTGGGCTTCTGTCTAAGAACAATTTTGTAGTGGGAAAATGAAAATATCATCTGCTAAGATATTTCTATTTTTCTATTTCAGGTTTCGGAGGTTAGTTCACGTTTGGGAAGAGCTAAAGATATTTGTGTAGCTTACAAACTTAACTGCAATATATTTAATGTGTAGCTTACAAACTTAACTGCAAACTTAACTGAAAATATCATCTGCTAAAATATTTGTGTAGCTTACAAACTTAACTGCAATATATTTAATGTAGTTGTTTGAAGTCATCTCCTAAGAGTTAGAGTTATTGTTCTTGTTTACCAGGGAAGCTAAATTCCATGTTCTCATCACAAGCTATCAGCTATTAGTAGCCGATGAGAAGTATTTTCGTCGCGTGAAATGGTAGTACATGGTTTTAGATGAAGCCCAGGAAATCAAAAGTGCAAACAGGTTTTGTATAATCTCTGTATTTAAAGTCTGTAAGGCATAAGTAATTTATTGTTCATTGTTTTTGACCAATGGTTTTAATATTATAAGAAAACTGTTACTAATCATGGTGCATATTTTCTTAGGTTTGAATGGTGCATTTCTAATTGTTCAACATGATTTCGAGATATGGCTAGAGATATTTTAGGTTAGTTTATATCTTCAATTTCCTTTACTACTTTTCTTTTGTTCTTATCATTGATTAGATCACCACCGAGGTGTACCGCAAGTGGTTGGTGAGCTACTCTGATTGTTGACACTGACAAAGACACGGCGGACACGTCTTGTTTCAGAGGTGTTGAAAGACTCATAATTAGGTTGAAATGTTGTTGTTGCAGGACCTAGATGGGCAAGATACTATATAGGGCCTCTTCAATTTATCATATGCTTTGGGACAGTAATTGGTGGTCCTCTTGATGGAGGAAAGAGTCTCAAGGTAGTAACATAAAAAGGGTCATTTAATTTTTTTCCCTTTTATAGCTTTTATGAATTTTTCAAAATTTTCATTTTTTTTCTTCTTCTTGCGGTTCATTTATCAACTCTATCATCTAGAATGAGCAATGAAGCTTTACCAATTTATCATTATATGTGGAATTGTAACAATGGTTTTGGCTTAACTTCCATCTTTTCATTCCTTGAGACACATTAATCTGATTTCTCTGATTCTCTGTGTGACTTATGCAACGTGCCTAATGGTCGGTTCGATATACGTCGGTAAGTAAAAGAAGACACAATGGAATTAGCAATGTATGATAGGAACCTGTCATTTGATTCATTCAACCGATTGTGTTTATGGTGATCCAATGCAGGTCACTCGAAAGACGCACCGCCGAGACATTATTCTATTAAAGTCTCTCATATAGATAAACTCTTTGGTGTCTTCAATGGCATTTCAATCATTACTATAACATACGCTAGTGGAATAATTCCAGAAATTCAGGTTAGTTTAGCATATTGTTAGTCTTTTTCGGAGAATTTTGCCTCTTCCAAAAGCGAAACCAGACATACACATCCATAACCAATTTTAACACGCGTGTCAAATGACTAACTAAATACGATTCTTGTGCGATTTTGTAGGCAAATTTGGCACCTCCTGTGAAAGTAAAAATGTTCAAAGGACTACGTGTTTGCTATTCTGTTATATTAGATACATATTTCAGTTTCTCAGATTTTTCACTTTCTCAGATTCGAACACGATTCCACTTGATTCTTTATGTTTAAATTTTCTTTCATGTTGAATATTTAGTTGGTAGTTTGCAATTTTACAGTGAGTAACTTATTTATAAGCACTTATTATTAATTTAATTTAATTCCACTTCATCATGATTTGTCTGTTTACTTCCTTGTAATATTTAGTTTTGCTTAAAATATTGAATCCTCCCATAAGCTGCAAAAGTTACTTCACAATGATGTTTTATTTGTAGTTTGCTGCAAGACATGACAAACCGGTTACTAGTATTCTTCCTCAACTTGAGGTAAACATGAGAATAATTTAGTATAGTTAATATATTCATGATTCTACCTTCTTTCCAATTTTTTTTATTCCATTCTGTAGCGAACGATTTTGGACGCGGTTCTTAAGCGCTGGTCGCTCTCTGTGGTTGAGCTTAAAACTACAGGTCGATTCATTTTTTATCCTATTGTGAGCTGATGAAGGAAGGGAAATAGATGTCTCCAATTAACCCTGCTTTGAATACTGATTTTAAACAGCGGTCTGTTAGGTTACGAATGCTATCAATGTGGGGGGCCTTTGTACTGGTTATTTGTATTTTCGACAATACTGGTTTTTATCTAGGACTTGACAGAAGGTTTCTGGCGGGGAACAAGGATTAGGATGTTAGGATTGGTGCTTTTGAATTACTGCTTTTGGTTGATGGAGATATGGGATTTTGGGTTTTTGTTGATTGTGCTCGCTAAGATCTTTTCTTTCGATCTTATGCCTACGTATTCTCATTTACCGAAACAGGGAAATCAGAGCGTTCGTAGTTCCTCCTATTCTATGGGAGGAAATGATTGTTTTTGGTGTCTTGTTCAAAGCCCAAGACGTGAAGCGAAAGGTGGTTTGTATCTTGTTCAAAGCCCAACATGTGAAGCTGAAAGGTCTCAACTTTAGAGAGAATTTGTCATCTCTAAAGAGGGGGTTGTATGTCACAACTGTTGGGTGACTGGCTATAAATGGAGGATTACTTTAACCGGGATACGCGGATCCTAGCAATGCCATAATTTCCTTTATAGGGGATTTCAACCTGAAGGAGAAGACTTTAACTCAGTGTAGAGCAATGCAATCTTTCCATAGGAATTTCTCATGCTAAAAGAGGGACAGTGGCATGGATGTAGATGATCCAGAGGCTTGCCGCTTACAGCGATTTGTTTGATGTTTGTGTACGGTGAACGAGGCACAGTTTTGATGCTAAAAGGTTAATTGGATTAACCAGTGATTTTCTTATACAAAGCCTAAGAGGAGGCTAATATGTGTCTCGTACAAAGCCCGAGAGAGAGGCTAAAAGGTTTTGACCCGACGATGGAGTCTTTTGGTATCTCGTATAAAGCCCGAGATGGAGGCTATTGTTTATTTGGCTCAATAAGAACCTTTTTGTATCTCGTATAAAGCCCGAGATGGAGGCAAAAGGAGTAATTGACTTAGCAAGGGAGTATCTTATGTGTCTCGTACAAAGCCCGCGAGAGAGGCCGAACGTTGTTTAACTCCGCTGGGGAGAATCGTTGTACAAAGCCCAAGAGGAGGCTATGGTGACTGTTCAGTTAAGTGACAGGTCCGGTATACTGATTTTGAAAGAGAAAATTAGTTCTTATATGAGCAACATTGTACTCCTGGATTTGATTCAAGGATCCGGGTTATTCCTGTTCTTTAAGGAAGCGGGAAATCCGATGGGTATTGAGACTGTCCGAGTCTGCGGGTTTCCTTCATATTTAACGAAGGGGTCACTTGAGAGTGTCTTTGAGACTCAAGGAAGTTAGACTGTCCGTGTCTAGAGTTTCATCATTTGTACTATGCTTTGAGAAACAGTAGTAGACTCTATGAAAGGACGGTTCTATGCAAATGACTAAGTTCTGTTCCTATACCTCTAGGAGGTCGTCGGGACAATTTGTACAAAGCCCAAGAGGAGGCTGGAATCTTTTAAGAAGCCGACAGGTCCTTGTACTAAGACCAAGAGGAGGCTATCATTCCCGGAGGAAAAGATCATTATACGAAGCTTAAGAGGAGGCTGTGAATACTTCTAAGAAGCCGTAGGGTCCTTGTACTAAGCCCAAGAGGAGGCGGGGTTGCTTTTAGGAAGCCTGTGGGTCCTTGTACGATGCCCAAGAGGAGGCCGATGCTTTTAAGAAGCCCGTTGGTCCCCAAACCCCGAGAAATTCAAGGCAATGCTATTCACCGAGAATAGATCAAAGTTAGGAAAGTTCGAGAATTTTGGAAGAAACTCAAAGATGCCATTCACGGAGAATACATTCATCCCTGGGAATAGAGTTTCTTGACAATTCCTAGTGAGGACAGCCGAAGAGAAGACTGTATCTGGTGATCCTATTGAGGATCTAGTTGTCTATTTCTATGATTAAACGAATCGGCGTCACTTAGTTCTAGACGTAGTTGTCGGGGAAACTCTAAATATCTATACTATTATTACACAGTCGATATGAGTTTATGAAAGAAGACTTACAGTGAAACAGCCCCACAATACAATTATATGTATATGAAAGCGGTAAATGAAAGCAATAACCACTTACTCGGTTGTAGAGCTTCCATGCTGTTTGGTTAGTTGTTCAATTAAGAAAGATTGAAAACAACAGTATATTCAAAATCAAAGGAGAAAGTGCTTTGAAAAAGAAAGATTTGGGGCTTACAGCTCAAGGAGAGGCCCAGGGTTTTATCAGTAAGCGCACTGTTTGAATTTGCACAGAGGGACTTATACAAGTGACTGAGGCCCAAAATGTTTTTCTGTACAAAGGGATGGGTCTTACACTCTCTCAAGAGGCCCAAAAGTTTTAAAGAAAAAGAGTGGGGCTTATAACACGAGGGTAGGCCCAGATGATTTTTCCGTTTAAAATGGCGATCGCGCCGAGGTTTTCCTTTAACGCAGAGGGACTTATACAATAAGTGAGGCCCAAAAAGATTTTGGTTAAAAGGGGATTGGGTCTTACACTCTAATAGAGTCCCAAAATGTTTTGAATGGGTCTTATAGCTCAAGGAGAGGCCCAATTGATTCTTTGAATAGGCGACGATCGTGCCGTTTGTTTTTGACGGTATCGGGACTTATACAATACACTGAGGCCCAAAAATGATTTGGTCAAGAAAGGATTGGGTCTTACACTCTATTAGAGGCCCAAAGTGTTTTTGACAATGATTTATGAGGGTTGAATTAATCCAAAAACCCTAATTTGTTTTCAAAAATGTATTTAATTGAATAAAAATTCAATTAAAATGATCAAAATTGTTTAACATGTGAAAAACAAATTGTGATTTTGGATTAATGCTTCAAAAATTAAGTATTGACCTACAAAATAATTAGAAAGCATTAAAAGTTGCAAAATCAATGTAGAAAAAATATTTAATATGTCAAAAACAATTAAAATATTAATTCTTTGCAAAAATATCAATTATATGAAATAAACAATATTTTTGGGATTTTTTGGGAAAATAAAATATTTTAACATTTTTGTGAATTATTAAAAAAATAATCAACTCAAAATCATTAAAACTCAGAGAGAAATTAATTTTTGAATCAATTAAATAAAATCACAAAATTCAAATATTTGAATTATTCAAAAATGGCGCCAAGAACACACCAAGAACACGCGCGTGTTCTGGGTTTGGCTGATTTGCATTTTCTCCTCAATCTCACTGAATACTTGATTATATCATGCAATCCACATATCATTATCCTCGTCTCAACCTCACGATTATGTCTATAACACTTAATTTCATTTAAATTAAACATATAACAAAAAATCATGAAAAATCCTCAAGAACCCTAATTTCTGCATGAAGGCTAGGATTTTTGATACACGATTCAAACAATGCAATTAATTGAGGGAAAACATTCCATGCATGATTATGAACATATGGCCAAATTATTGTGCGAGGAAATATGCATAGATTGAGAGATGACCAAGTATATGCTTACCTCTAAGCCGTGATAGCAAGTGCAATGTGATTTTTGATTTGGAGGTGTTACAGATGAGTTGTGATGATCTGAACAGCTTCCCTACACCCTATGGAGTGTGTTTGAATGGTTGGACTTGATTGAAATTGGCTAGATCAATTTGTGGTACCTCAGCTGCAACTTGGTTAAAAATTTGAGCAACCAGCTGGTGATTTTGTGAAATTGGTGTTTCAGAAGTGATCTAAGTGTTTGATCAGCTCATATGTGATGTATGTGAGGTGTGTGAGTGATTGGTTTGATTGGAATTGCTCTCAAACTCAAAACCCGATAGTGACTTGCCTTAGAAGGCAAAATTGGAGTGAAAGAAGAGATTTTGAGGAAAGCATCTGTTTGATGGGTTTGGTGTACTCAAACTGATCACAATTGAGCTCTATTTATAGTAGAGCAAGTTTGTTTTGCAAGGAATAGTGAATGGCAACTGCAGCAGGTGTTTGTTCAATGTTGGCCAATGGAAATACAAGTCTCCTCTAGCCATTGACTAGAGGTTAGGGCACAGAGCTGTGGTTCCCTTGGTCTTGGATAAGTCTTGAATGAATTCAAATGAAAATGGCTCAGTTCATGCCACCTTGATGCTTCCATTGAATGCTCCAATCCAAATTTGGAGTCTTGTCCCTATTTTGGCCATTCTAGGTTCAACATGCTATTTCTTGTTCCATGGACTTTGGAGGCCTGGCTCAGTGATTGTCCCCTTTAGATTCAATCCTCTGAGGTGTCTAAATGGATAGGAGCATTTGAATTTGGCTGATTTTGGCAAATCGAGCCAAAATGCAAAATCTGCCTTGCCTTTGACAGATTTCAGCAAGGCAACTTGACAATGTCATATCTCATGGGGTAAGTT
This sequence comes from Lathyrus tuberosus, assembly GCA_022829125.1. Classification (NCBI taxonomy): domain Eukaryota; kingdom Viridiplantae; phylum Streptophyta; class Magnoliopsida; order Fabales; family Fabaceae; genus Lathyrus; species Lathyrus tuberosus. The sequence goes on from JALAZF010000363.1 coordinate 3,458,445, forward strand.
GAATTTGGCAATGTTCTTGCCCATTTTGGAAAGCCCTTACATGATACAACAACTGTTTGAACAAGTTTGGTTTTGATCTCTTTTAATTCCAAGTGAAAAATCCCTCTACATTTGGCAAAAAGTGAAGAAAAATCTGACTTAGTGAAATTTTCACTAAGTGTTGGAACAAAGTGTGATTTCTTGATTTTGATCACTCCATAACTCAAAATCCTTAATGAATTGGACTTAGGTCTAGTTGAAGTTTTTGTAGAGGGTAATGAGGGCTACAAATCCATATTTGGATGAAAAAAATTGGCCTTGTGGTTTAGGAGTTATGATCCTCCAAAGTTAGTGTATTAGTGGTACTTTTTCCATAACTTAGAAAAATTTCTAAGTTTTATGGTTACCCCTTTTACAAGTTATCCAACTTTCTTTGATTTTTCTTGATGAATGATGATTCAAATCATACATTAACATCATTTTAGGGTTAAAAATCCATTTTGGTGAAAAATCTCAAAAAGTCAAAGTTGACTTTTGTGCACAGTTGACTTTTTATCAGATGAATTCCAAATTGTGCAATTCTTCAGGAAATCATGTCCTTGACCTAAATCAAACTTGATGGACATGTTCCATGGGTGTCATAGGGTATATTGGGGCATGTCCTAGGGTTTGGGAGCATGTCCTGGTCAAAAGTCAAAGTTACAGTTGACTTTCCTCGCGAAACCCTAATTGTGGTGCAGATGAAAATGAGACTTGTTGCTCAAGCTTCTTGGATTAATCCATTGTTCCAAATGGATCAATATAGTTCATTAGAGACCCTCAAATCATGTCTTGAGGTCTTGGCTCTTGATTTGTCCCAAAAGTCAACTTAGGGGTGAATTAGGTCAAGAAACCCTAATTCCTGATTTTTGATGTATGCATCCCCTGAGGTCAAATTGACTTGATGCTTGGGTCCATGAGGTTCCATGGAGTACATTAGGTTGTGTTTTGGATCTTTGGCTTATGCCCAGATGAAACTTTCCATCTAGAGGCCCTGGTCGACCAAAACCCTAATTTGGTGATACTGGCGATCTTGAGACTTGATCCACCTAGAAGGGAGCAACCTTGTGCTTAATCCTTGAAGTGGGAGTCCTTTTTGATCCATTGTGGATGTTTTAGAGGTTAGAAAAGTTAAAGATCATGTCATTCCTTGATTGATCCTTTGTCTAAGGCTCTGAGAGGGCTAAAAACCCTAATTTTGATTGTGGTGAATGCTTAACAATTCCTTGAGGCATTTGGTGAGGCATGATGGTTCATCCATATTGTGATGATGATTTGCACAATGATGGGAAATCTTAGTGGTCAAAATTTGGGGTATGACAGATGCCCCTATTTAATCTTCTTGGACCCGAAGGTGTGAATGACGAAGGTATTCGGGCATTCGGGGTGCAAGAGGATTAAATATCGGAATACCCGAAATTTTGATGGTGGTTATGAATGGCGAATTGCATCCATCTTCTTTAGCTAAGCAATGATGCTTAGAAAAGGTAAACTTCCCCTCGATCCTGGTCTTCAGCCAAGTCTCAGTTTTCTTTTGTCAACCTCCCCCCCGTTCCTGGTTTCCTACCAAGGAACTGGTCTTAGTTTCTGATTTAAACTTCCCCTCGATACTGGTTTCCTACCAAGGAACTGGTCTTAGTTTCTGATTTAAACTTCCCCTCGATCCTGGTTTCCTACCAAGGAACTGGCCTTAGTTTCTGATTTAAACTTCCCCTCGATCCTGGTTTCCTACCAAGGAACTGGTCTCAGTTTCTTTTGTCAATAAACTTTATTGACAAGGAACGCTATTTGTAGCAGATTTCCTTCAAACTTCTCGCCGAATTTTCCTAGGGAGATGCCATTTGAGTGGAAAAAGTTTTGATGTCAGACTTGCTGGGGGAACCCAGTCGTCTGAGTTGTAGAGGTGCACAAACTTCTCTGTTGGAGACGCCATTTGTCGATTCTACTGGGGGAAAGCGAGTCTCTCGAGAGACTGTTTCCACTTGGGGATCTTACATCATACTTTTCTCGGGATCTTCCTAGAGAAATGCCATATGATGGGGTCCAATTTTGAGGTGCCGATGACCTTTTCATCAGCGGATTTTCGGAGAAATACTGATGCACTGCCGAACCTTTGCTTAAGAGGCTTTCTCTGGGGATTTTCTTTAATCTGGGAAAGCAAGGATATCATCTTCAATGGCGAAGAATGACATCTGTTGAAGGTTCTCTGGCCTTTCAGAGGTTCAAGTTATCAAAGTGGTCTAGTGCCGACTCTGATCTAGAGATAAACGGGAGAGAGATTGCTTAGATGATTCACTTCCTAACGAGGAAAGGTCTGACAACTTGATTGAGAGGACTTTTATCACTAGGGGATAAGACCGACTAGAGTGATAGCGATGCAAAATGAAATGTAAATGCAAATCAATAATGCATGATGTATGTATGTATATGCTGACAAAACTGACGCGACACACAAACTAAAAGATGAACACGACTGGATACTCGGCCATCGCGGGGCGTATAGAGATATCGCTAGTTCAAGATAGCAATTTCACCTTGCTTAGGAGAGATAATCCCTGCGGGGAATACCGTTGATCGGGCTTAGGAGATAAGAACTCGGCCGAAGGCACGTCAGACGAAACAAGGTCTCTGACAAAGTTGATTCCTTCATTCAGGCGTACTGGGTTAGAAGGAGTACTTTGATTCTGCACTTTGAAGTTCGCTTACTTCTGGAGAAGCGATTGATGCTCTTTTGATGTTCAACAGTCAAAAGAAATTGCCATCTTTATTTTAAAAGCAGAAAAAGTTTTAACAAGTAAATTCATTTTTGTTTCATTTCAAGAATCGTTAATCATGTTAACAACGTCGTTCTGTAAAGCTAAAACAAGCAAGAATTACAAACAAAAGCACAAGGGCTCAAATTTTATTGATAAGATGGAGATCAGCCAAACGCGTGATTCCAAAGAGTATTTACAAAGTTTGAAAATGGTAATTTACAGGGAAAAGGGCTACGTTGAAACATAACGACCACTATCCTTCTACCAGCTTTGAATTCGGGGCATCCTGAGCTTCTGTCGAAGACGACCTTGACTGGAGTTTTCCTCTGATGGATGATGTAACTGCTGTTGCTGAGGGACTTGCCTCTGTTGAACATAGTTACTTGCCATTATCCCTAATTTTTGCCTGGATTGTACTATGAGATTTCCAATCCATCGGGATGAATTTTTTCATGTCTCTAACTTTTGCCTGGACCGCCCTTTCGGGTTTTCAATCCACCGAGACATTTTTTTTAGGCGAAGTATTTATTGACTACATCAACATTCGTGGGGTAGGCAAATTCCTCTCCGTCCATGGTTGCAAGTCTCAAGGCGCCGCCTGAGAAAGCTTTCGTGACCACATAAGGGCCATCATAATTCGGGGTCCATTTGCCCCGAGAATCAGTGAGAAAAGATTGTATCTTCTTGAGCACGAGGTCTCCTTTCCTGAAGACACGAGGTCGGACCTTTTTGTCGAACGCCCTCTTCATTCTCTGTTGATACAACTGACCGTGGCATAGTGCCGTTATTCTCTTTTCTTCGATCAGATTCAGTTCGTCATGTCGACTTTGACACCATTCAGCTTCGGTGAGCTTAGCTTCCATCAATACCCTGATTGACGGGATCTCTACTTCTATGAGGAGAACTGACTCCATGCCATATACTAGAGAGAAAGGGGTTGCCCCTGTTGAAGTACGGACAGATGTGCGATAACCATGAAGAGCAAAGGGTAGCATCTCGTGCCAGTCTTTGTGGGTTACAACCATCTTTTGAATGATCCTCTTGATGTTCTTGTTAGCCGCTTCTATCGATCCGTTCATCTTGGGTCGGTAGGGAGACGAGTTATGATGTTCAATCTTGAACTCTGCGCATAACTCCCTCATCATCTTATTGTTCAAGTTAGATCCATTATCAGTAATGATCTCGCTTGTAACACCATAACGGTAGATGATATTGTTTTTGATAAATCGGACCACCACTTGCCGGGTTACATTAGCGAATGACGCTGCTTCGACCCACTTGGTGAAGTAGTCAATGGCTACAAGGATGAACCGATGTTCGTTCGAAGCCTTGGGTTCAATCAAGCCAATCATGTCGATTCCCCATATGGAGAAAGGCCACGGGGAAGAAAGAACTTTGAGATATGATGGCGGTACATGAATTTTGTCGGAGTATATCTGACACTTGTGACACCTTCTCATTTACTTTTAGCAGTCGGATTCCATGGTCAACCAGTAATACCCTGCTCTCAAAATTTTTCTCGCCATTGTGTGTCCGTTGGCATGAGTGCCAAAGGATCCTTCATGAATTTCTTTCATAAGCATGTCTGCTTCTGGTCTGTCTACGCATCGGAGCAAGACCATGTCAAAATTTCTCTTATAAAGTGTATCGCCGCTCAGGAAGAAGCTGCCTGCTAGTCCTCTGAGGGTCTTCCTGTATTTTCTAGATGCCCCAGGTGGGTATCCTTGTTTCTGAAGGAAGCATTTGATATCGTGGTACCAAGGTTTGTCATCTATGACTGCTTCAATCGTGAAGATGTAAGCGGGCCGTTCAAGGCGCATTATGTCGATCTTAGGTATGTCATTCCATTGACCTACAGTAATCATGGAAGAGATAGTGGCTAATGCATCAGCCATGTGATTCTCATCACGAGGGATGTGATGAAACTCAACTCTATTGAAGAAAGGTAGCAACCTTCTTGCATAGTCTTTGTAAGGGATCAATCCTGATTGGTATGTGTTCCAATCTCCTTTTATCTGATTGATAACCAAAGCTGAGTCACCATATACGTCCAAGTTTTTGATCCTTAAATCAATTGCTTCCTCGAGACCCATGATACAAGCTTCGTATTCAGCCTCATTGTTCGTACATTTGAACGTAAGTCTAGCAGTGAAAGGAATGTGGGTGCCCTGAGGGGTAACAATGATTGCCCCAATTCCGTTTCCATAATGATTAACTGCTCCGTCAAAGATAAGTCCCCATTGGGAACCTGGTTCTGGCCCTTCACTGGGTAGTGGTTTATCGCAGTCTTTCATTTTTAAATACATGACATCTTCGTCTGGGAAGTCAAACCCGATTGATTCTTGATCGTCAATCGGTTGATGAGCCAAATGATCGGCTATAATACTTCCTTGAACGGCTTTCTGAGCGTGGTACTCTATGTCATATTCTGATAACAGCATCTGCCAACGGGCAATTCTTCGCGTAAGAGCAGGTTTTTCAAATACGTACTTGATTGGATCCATTTCGGAGACCAACCAAGTAGCATGACGAATCATGTATTGGCGAAGACGTTTGGCTGCCCAAGCCAAAGCGCAACAAGTTTTCTCAAGCATCGTGTACCGAGTCTCGCAGTCGGTGAATTTCTTGCTCAAATAGTAGATGGCAGACTATTTTCTTTTAGTTTCGTCTTGTTGGCCAAGTACACACCCCATTGAGTCCTCTAGGACTGTGAGGTAAATGATCAGTGGTCTTCCTTCCACTGGAGGTGATAGAATCAGAGGATTCAACAGATATTTCTTAATACTGTCAAAGGCAGTTTGGCAATCTTCTGACCAAACGCAATCCTGGTTCTTTTTCAGTAATTTGAAAATCGGCGCACATGTGGCGGTCATAAGGAATATGAATCTGGAGATGTAGTTTAAACGTCCCAAGAATCCTCTGACTTGTTTTTCAGTTTTTGAAGAAGGCATTTCTTGAATGGCCTTGACCTTGTCAGGATCAACCTCAATTCCTTTCTGGCTGACGATGAACCCTAATAGTTTCCCTGAACGGACACCGAAGGTGCACTTGTTGGGATTCAAGCGGAGCTTGAATTTTCTCAAACGTTCGAATAATTTTGACAGATGTTCAACGTGCTCACTCTCTGTTTTTGATTTTGCAATCATATCATCAACATATACCTCAATTTCCTTATGTATCATGTCATGAAACAGAGTAGTCATGGCCCTTTGATAGGTTGCCCCGGCGTTCTTCAAACCGAACGGCATTATCTTGTAACAAAAGGTACCCCATGGGGTAATGAACGGAGTTTTCTCCATGTCTTTCGGCGCCATTTTGATCTGGTTATAGCCCGAGAATCCATCCATGAAGGAGAAAATTTTGAACTTTGTTGTGCTGTCTACCAGCATGTCAATGTACGATAAAAGTCATCCTTTGGACTTACCTTATTCAGATCTCGGTAGTCGACACACATTCTGACCTTTCCATCCTTTTTGGGAACGGGTACGATGTTGGCTAACCATTGAGGATATTCAGCTGTAGCGAGGAAACCCGCGTCAATCTGTTTCTGCACCTCCTCTTTGATTTTGATGGCCATGTCCGGGTGAGTGCGTCTCAACCTTTGCTTTACTAGCGGACATTCCGATCTTAACGGTAAGTGATGTTCCACGATGCTGGTATCCAACCCTGGCATATCCTGATAGGACCAAGCGAATACATCGGGAAATTCTCTGAGAAGCTTTATCTAACTCTCTCTGGCAATTGGACTGAGCAGTGCCCCGATCCTGATTTCTTTTCTCTCTTGCTCTGAACCCAAGTTTACCGTTTCCAATGGTTCTTTGTGAGGTTCAATGGACCTTTCCTCTTGTCTGAGTAGTCGAGAGATCTCTTCTGGAATTTTGTCGTCATTTTCTTCTTCAGCCTCGAATACCGGGAACTCAAAGTTGGGAGAAGGCATCGGATCGTATGTTTCAACTGGGTTTAAAACAAGCAATCTGCATGACGTGATGATTCGTGTTTAGAAGAGGTAGAGAAAAATGCAAGTGTGTGCAGTGTTTTATTTTACTGCTTGTTTTTTATAGTTTTGTTTTTTAGGATTACCATTTTCTTTGAAAAAGCAAAAAGAGAAAATAGCAATTAATGCGGAAATTACAGAACGACATTATTTTATTAATGAACAAGTCGAATCTTGAAACTACAGCCCTATAAAACAAAACTCTGTCGCTTTGGGCAAAGCAAAGAGGGAAATTTACAGAAAGCGAGCCCTATCAAAACATCCGTTTCACCCGGGCAGGGTGAAAGGTTAAAGATGGCAATTACTTTGACTGATGAACGACCTTCGGAACCTCGACGGCAACCCATTGGCGGCGAACTCCTCGGTGAATCACAAAGTCTGGCACCTTCCTTGATTTGTCTTCAGAAATGACGCTGATTTCTGGTGGAGCAGGATCATTGGAATCTGTTTCCTAGGGAGAGTTGTCGTAGGAGAATTCCTCTGTTGCATTTTGCATAGCATTTGTGCTCTCAGCTGTATCTCCCCATCCAGTTGGCTGGATGTCTTCGAGCCTGATACGAGAGCTTCCGGGAGTGGTGTACTTGACCATATAGTCGTATTTTCCACTCGGTTGTCCCAAGGTGTCCCACACTTCTTTCGAACTGAAGGAGTCATTTCTCTCGATGACGTTGACCTCGGGAAAAGCATAGTTGATGAATTCAAGTCCTGCAAACGTTGCAAATTCATCTTCATGTTGAGTAGTTTCTAAATGACCTGAGTGTTGCTCCCATGACATGGTGGGGACACAGGTATTCTATTCAATGACGGTCAGCTGATTTTCATTGTTCGGCTGACTCTCTTGCCCCAAATCTCCTGGGTAAGGTTGCCACATTGGCAGACCATCCATTGGGCCATAATAGTTGTGGTCAAAGTTGTCTTTCATCAGAGTGTCCTCCTCTAATGAATTTGGCGGAGCACGGCATCCTTCCGGATCACAATCTCCATATGTCATTTTGACATCTGACCATGGTATAAATCTCAGACTCTGTGCGGGATAGCAAAATGGTATAGGCACCTCTTCCTGAGACATATAACCATCCTCATTCAAATAGGACTTCCATTCTTCATCCGTGTTAGAGGGATTTTCCTCATTGATAGCATGAACCGCTTGAGACACTGGGTGAAGGAAACCTCCACTGTGGAAGAAGTTTTGAAGGGGATGAAAACTTTCATCTTTAGCAGCTGTCTGGGTACAGGTTACAGAAAAACCATGACCCTTCTTTGTTTTATTGTCAATAGGAATGACAAGCTGTCCCCATCCAGTTGTGTCGGTACTCTCGACTGCTTTGATAGCATCTTTGTATGAGGAAATCGAGGTTCCTCCTTGGGATTGATTGTCCTTGCTCACCGACAATGCTTGGAACTGAGTTCCAATAACCTCCTCGGGTTTTATACTAGTAGATGATGACAAGTTGCTTACAAGCAAGGCTTGTTCCCCACAAACCGTGACAAGTTGATCGTTCTTGACGAACTTTAACTTTTGGTGGAGGGTCGAAGTGACCGCTCTAGCCTGATGTATCAAAGGTCTTCCTAATAAACAACTGTATGTTGCCCGGATATCCATGACCTGGAAAGTGACTTGGAAAGTGTGAGGACCGATAGTTATGGGAAGATCAACTTCGCCGATAACTGTTTTTCTGGATCCGTCGAATGCTTTGACGACAACCTCGCTAACCCTCATCGGAGGTCCTTTGAATGATAATTGCATCAAAGTGGACTTCGGCATAACATTCAGGGCTGACCCTGTGTCTACCAATATGCTGGCTAAAGCATCGTCCTGACAGTTAACTGTGATATTGAGCGCCATGTTGTGACGGCGACCCTCTTCGGGTAATTCCTCATCACTAAATCCCAAATTATCGCAGGAAGTGATGTTAGAGACAATGCTATCGAACTGTCTGATTGTTATATCCTATTCCATAAAGGCTTGCTCCAAGACTTTCTGTAGAGTCTCCCTGTGGGCTTCTGAACTGAGCAATAACGATAATACCGAGATCTTTGAAGGAGTCTGTAACAGTTGATCGACAATGTTGTATTCACTCCTTTGGATGAGCTTCAGCATCTCATCATTATTTTTCAAAAGGTCGGGATTACTGGATTGACCGATTGGTGGATCAGGAGTTTCCGTCTGAAGTTCCTTTTCCTTGTTAGGTTTTCCAACTCCTCGGTTGAAGATTCTACCACTCCGTGTTACACGACTGATGTCTGCAATATTCACAACGGAGGGTAATGGAATTTCCTTTCCATTTTCAATTATTGTTGCACCGTATTTGTAAGGGATCGCCTTAGCTAATTCATACGGTAGTGGTCCTGGTAGATAGATGACTACAGGAGCCTTCTGATTTTTCTGACCATCATAAGTAATCTCGATTCGTTCCCGGTTGGGAACTTTAGATTCGTCAAGTAGAGGAATAATGGCCAAAACATCCCTGGTCCTGTGATGGCCAGAGATCATGACAACATCCTCAACTTGCTCGGCAAGGTAATTCGGCGACCAGCTGATGGGTTCAAAACCCGAATAGGGACGAATTTCTCCACGATCGACCTGACCCTGAAGAGCTGCTCTCACAAGGTAACACCCTTGGTTACTTTCCGAACAGACGCTACAACTGTCATAGTTGTGTGGTGGCACCTGGCCACGCCCACTTTGAATACAATGTAACCTCACTAGGTTAGCTTCCACTGATCGGACATCCTGACTCTGACGCCGAGTGGGGTTTCTATTACTAATACTAATCTGCCGAGTATCTTCATCCATGTAGATTGGCATCCACCAATGATTTAACAAGTACTGAAGTGCCTCCTGGGCAAGGGTACAACCTCGATCGTTTTCGCAACCCGCTTTACAGCTTTGATAGTCGTGTGATAATAAGAATCCGAGTCGGACCTGCTCGGCATGTAACTCTACCAGGTTGGTATTCATTACGCGAATATCGAAGATTTGAACCATGTTGATTTGATAGGAGTTCCTATCATGGTAGTCTTGGATCCATCCAAGATCCATCTGACGCTGGAGGGCCTCTTGTATGAAAGAGCATCCCTGTTTGTTTACTGAGCAAATCAGACAAGAACTGTAATCGTGCCACGGCAGATTATGATACTGGCTTTGCCTTGAGTGCATCGCCACCAAGTTGACATTCATTGCACGAATGTCGTGGTTTTGAATGACGTTAGAATTCGTGTAGACCATGTTAAATCCACGAACTCGGTGCTCCTGGATCCATCCGAGATCCATTTGTTCCTGTAGAGCTGCTTGCACTACCAAACATCCTTGATTGTCTTTAGAGCAGATATCACACTGATGATAGTTATGAGGTGGCACATGGCCATATCCACTCTGTCAATGCATCTTGACCAGAATGGTCTTCAACAAGAGTACATCGTAAATTTGATAGACATTGTTAGTCTCTCCTTCTATCAAATTGACTGCAGCCTTCTCGTGTTGAGGCAGCGGGTTCGTAAGAACATTAGGATTTGTATCCTTAAAGGATAAGACCCCGCTCCTAACAAGTTTTTGCACGTCGAACTTGAAATTGAGACAAGTCTCTATGTTATGCCCTGAACCTCCTTGATGATAAGGGCATGTTTGATCCACCTTAAACCAAAAAGGCAGATTTTCCGGTACTGTAAGAGGAGATTTAGTCTGAATATGCCCCTTAGCCAGTAGTAATGGAAACAGTTATGCGTACGTTATGGGTATAGGATCAAATCCTGGTGGTCGTGTTGTACGGTTGTTGTTATATGGAGGACGAGCTTGCTAAAGAGGCTGTTGTGTCCTTTGCTGGTCAAGTTGGCTCTGCGCAACCTGAGGTTGATACGTAGGAATAGGCGCAGGACTGATAGCAGGAGTTACAACTGCTACTGGTTGATAACGTCGCCTTTACTTTCTGAGAGATATATTCCCAATATCTTGCTCTTTTTTCTTAGGGAGAGCACTACCATATTTTTTAGTACCGCTCGTTGATCCAGTGTCTTTTACCAAACGTCCTTCTCGGACGGCTTCCTCAAGACGTACACCCATGCCGACCATTTCGGTGAAATCACTGGGCGCACTGGCAACCATTCGGTCATAGTAAAATGAGCTTAAGGTCTTTAAGAAGATCTTTGTCATCTCTTTTTCCTCAAGAGGTGGACAAATTTGAGCGGCAATTTCACGCCACCTTTGAGCATACTCCTTAAAGGTTTCCTTGTCCTTTTGCGACATCGATCTGAGTTGATCTCTGTCGGGTGCCATGTCCAAGTTGTATTTGTATTGTTGGACGAAGGCAGTACCAAGATCTCTGAATGTGCTGATCGTAGTACGGTTTAAACCCATGTACCATTTGAGTGCGGCACCGGTTAAACTATCCTAAAAGTAGTGAATCAGTAGGTCCTGATTCTCCGTCTGGGCTAACATCCGCCGAGCGTACATCACCAGATGGCTTTGAGGGCAAGAGTTACCCTTATATTTTTCAAAGTCGGGCACTTGGAACTTGTGCGGGACTTTCACATTTGGGACCAAGCAGAGATCTGCGGCGTCCTTTCCAAATAAATCCTGACCGCGAATGGCCTGCAGTTCCTTCTGCATTTCCAAGAACTGTTCCTGGAATTCATCCATTCTGTCAAACATAGTTTCCTTCTTACCAGAAGGTGTTGGTGGAATCTGTCCTTCTGGGACAGTGTGCACCACAGGGGGTGGTATCGTGACTACGGCAGTGAGTCTTGGCATTTCCCAAAGTTTGTAACCTTCAGGAGTCTTCAACATGCCCCTGGCATCTTTGCTTTCCCGAAGTTTGTAACCTTCAGGCCCAACGGCTTCTGTTGTGATTCCCTGATCTTTAGTGATCGGCGGAACATATCCTTCTGGGATATAGTTAACAGGCATGCCCCAAGGACGATCTTTCGGTATCTGATACCTAGGATCATACCTCTCCACTACGGGCATTGAGGTGATCTTTGAGATCACAGTTCATTGTAGCTGAGCTTCTGCCATGGCTTGCATGTCGTTACAAAGCTTTCTCATATCCTCTCTCAGAGCGTCGATCTCTTCTTTCAACTCTCTGTTTTCTTCCTCAAGATCATCCATCCTTTTCTGACGATTGGCCCGAGTATTATACGAATGAGACAGTTTGACTCTAGAATCGAGACACAAACGTGAGATTCGTAGGGAAGAAGAATACGCGATGTGAGAATGATGAATGCAATGATTATATTAATTGTTTTTTGGTTTAATCAAAATAAACTTCGACAATTAGATTGCAAATATCAAACGGTGGGGAAACCCCTTTTTATTGAAATTCAAAAGATTACAGAAGTGGAAATACAGTAGATTACAAAGTGCAGAAACAGAAACCTAAACTAATGGGTCCTGAGTCCTCTCTGAAGAGAAATCAGGTGTTGATTTTGGTATCTTCCTTTTCTTTGACCGGGGCTCTTGGGCCGTTGTCGGGTTGTCATTCCTTTGCCAAGTGAAAGGAGCGAGCAAATTCCTTTGGTCATCTTGATTATCTACAGCATGTTGCTCCAAAATTTCAATCAGAGCATCTTTCTCTTTCAGTAATTGCTGTATTTTGATGCACTCTATGTCGAGGGTGCGATACTTGTTCCTTTAAGACCTTCTCTCCTTTTGAACTTTGTTGAGAGTAACCTGAAGCTTTTCAGTTTCCGTCATGAAGTACATGACAGATTCCCTCGGCGGAAGAATTTCGTAACGAGGATAAGGCATCTTTAGCTTGAGAGCTCTAGTTTGTACCCAATGGAGATAAGGCTCCACCGAGACACAGTCCAGTTTTCCCAGAGACTCTCATCCTTTCTTATGAACATGCTTCCACGCGTGCACTATTTCCATCTTTAGTGCCCTATCATTTTCTCCTTCTTTGAAGAAAAGACCTTCCAGATGAACACCCAGTGGGATGTGTCTCATCGGGTATCCAAATTGACGGCGAACCAATACCGGATGGTAATTGATTCCTCCTTTAGTTCCTATAAGGGGTACGTTGGGGAAGTTTCCACAACGGTCAATGATCCTAATTCCCTCATAAATCCTATTACACCAATCTATATCAGAGTTGGTAAGAGACATGATCTTCTGCGACCAGCGTAGGGCACTCTTGCAATCCCAAAAAGCAGCAGACTTGGGCAAGTGAGAGATAAACCATTTGTAAAGCAGAGGTACACAGCATGTGATCTCCCCTCCACTATACAAATTCCCCAAGTGTACAGAATGATACGCATCTGCGAGCAAAGTCGGCACAGGATTTCCAATGAGAAAAACCTTAATAGCGTTAATATCGACGAAGTTATTGATGTTGGGAAACAAAAATAAACCGTAGGTAAGCAAGACAAAGATGCTTTCAAAAGCAGTTATGTTTCCTATACTGGCAAAATATAGGGCCTTCTTCGTCAAGAACTGGGCTGGCAAACCTTGGATGCCACCCTTAGTGGTTAGGTGAGTCCAAACTTCAGACTCATCCAAATGAATTGCTCTTGCAATAGTCCGATTCTTTGGAATTTATTCCAGTCCAGAAAATGGAGCTCGATCCGTAATGTGTAGATCGATCAGGTGAAAATACTCCTCCAGCGTTGGTGCAAGCTGGTAATCCGGGATTGTGAAACAGTGATAGACCGGATCATAGAACTGGATTAGTGCATCCATGATTCCCTCAATCACATGGACTCTTAATAGTGGTAGCAAACCTCCGTGCTTGGCTCTGAAAGCCTCTGGGTTAGTGATCATCCTCGCTAACCTTCTCAAATCCTCTAGTTTCGGAACCTTGAAGGTATAACTATGAGTTCTCCTTCTACCGAAATCCATTAGTGCAATCCTTTTCTCTGATATTTGCAATCACATTCTTAGTTTAATTTGAAAAAACAGAGAAACTAGAAGAGAAGATTTTTTGAATGTTTTAATGTTTTTTAGATGAATGCATGAATGCAGCACACAAAAACATAGAAAAAACATGGGGTCAAAGGGTCGTTGTCATGAAGTCAAGGCTCTACCCATCCCCAAAGGTTTATACTAGGGTGATTTTTGTACCTGTACTCATTATCATTAGCTCCTCCCAGGAAAGCAAAACAACAAGCGGATCGCCAGCGAGTTGTAGAGCAATCTTAGAGTAAGTGCCATTCACCGAGAATAGATCACCAGCCTCAAATGAGGGTAGTATCGCGTAACAACTATTTCCGATAGTTTCTGCACTACGAAAGGGTTTGGCTCCTCAGCTTCTCAGACTTAACAACCAGCCCATTATCTAGGTGAGAGAATGGGTTGCGTTGGTCAGCCTCCACTGAGGTTGATGGTCGACCCCGTCGCCATCACTTATCTTAGGTGTATACTCATTCTTTCCATATACGGCATCACCCGCATTCCCATTAGCAGAAAAATAAACATGTATAGCAATTAGGAAAAGCAGTATATATATTTATCCTAATCATCCTAGACCTATGAAGCTAAGAATCCTAAGTTCCTGACAGAAAATGGGTTCCCCGGCGGAAGCCCCAATCTGTGGTTTTCACAAAAGTGAAGAAAAGGAAGACCGTGTCTAGATCTAACTTTGAAGTGCCCCACGGTGAGCGCCATTTTTCTGTAGCGAGCGATTTTGGACGCTGTTCTTAAGCGCTGGTCGCTCTCTGCGGTTGAGCTTAAAACTACAGGTCGATTAATTTTTTATCCTATTGTGAGCTGATGAAGGAAGGGAAATAGATGTCTCCAATTAACCCTGCTTTGCATACCAATTTTAAAAAGTGGTCTGTTAGGTTACGAATGCTATCAATGTGGGGGGCCTTTGTACTGGTTATTTGTATTTTCGCCAATACTGGTTTTTATCTAGGACTTGACAGAAGGTTTCTGGTGGGGAACAAGGACTAGGATGTTAGGACTGGTGCTTTTGAATTACTGCTTTTGGTTGATGGAGATATGGGATTTTGGGTTTTTGTTGATTGTGCTCGCTAAGATCTTTTCTTTCGATCTTATGCCTACGTATCCCGTTTACCGAAACAGGGAAATCAGAGCATTCGTAGTTCCTCCTATTCTATGGGAGGAAATGATTGTTTTTGGTGTCTTGTTCAAAGCCCAAGACGTGAAGCGAAAGGTGGTTTGTATCTTGTTCAAAGCCCAAGATGTGAAGCTGAAAGGTCTCAACTTTAGAGAGAATTTGTCATCTCTAAAGAGGGGGTTGTATGTCACAACTGTTGGGTGACTGGCTATAAAGGGAGGATTACTTTAACCGGGATACGCGGATCCAAGCAATGCCATAATTTCCTTTATAGGGGATTTCAACCTGAAGGAGAAGACATTAACTCAGTGTAGAGCAATGCTATCTTTCCTTAGGAATTTCTCATGCTAAAAGAGGGACAGTGGCATGGATGTAGATGATCCAGAGGCTTGCCGATTACAGGGATTTGTTTGATGTTTGTGTACGGTGAACGAGGCACAGTTTTGACACTAAAAGGTTAATTGGATTAACCAGTGATTTTCTTATACAAAGCCTAAGAGGAGGCTAATATGTGTCTCGTACAAAGCCCGAGAGAGAGACTAAAAGGTTTTGACCCGACGATGGAGTCTTTTGGTATCTCGTATAAAGCCCGAGATGGAGGCTATTGTTTATTTGTCTCAATAAGAACCTTTTTGTATCTCGTATAAAGCCCGAGATGGAGGCAAAAGGGGTAATTGACTTAGCAAGGGAGTCTCTTATGTGTCTCGTACAAAGCCCGAGAGAGAGGCTGAACGTTGTTTGACTCCGCTGGGGAGAATCGTTGTACAAAGCCCAAGAGGAGGCTATGGTGACTGTTCAGTTAAGTGACAGGCCCGGTATACTGATTTTGAAAGAGAAAATCAGTTCTTATATGAGCAACATTGTACTCCTGGATTTGATTCAAGGATCCGGGTTATTCATGTTCTTTAAGGAAGCGGGAAATCTGAAGGGTATTGAGACTGTCCGAGTCTGCGGGTTTCCTTCATATTTAACGAAGGGGTCACTTGAGAATGTCTTTGAGACTCAAGGAAGTTAGACTGTCCGTGTCTAGAGTTTCATCCTTTGTACTATGCTTTGAGAAACAGTAGTAGACTCTATGAAAGGACGGTTCTATGCAAATGACTAAGTTCTGTTCCTATACCTCTAGGAGGTCGTCGGGACAATTTGTACGAAGCCCAAGAGGAGGCTGGAATCTTTTAAGAAGCCGACGGGTCCTTGTACTAAGCCCAAGAGGAGGCTATCATTCCCGGAGGAAGAGATCATTATATGAAGCCTAAGAGGAGGCTGTGAATACTTCTAAGAAGCCGTAGGGTCCTTGTACTAAGCCTAAGAGGAGGCGGGGTTGCTTTTAGGAAGCCTGTGGGTCCTTGTACGATGCCCAAGAGGAGGCTGATGCTTTTAAGAAGCCCGTGGGTCCCCAAACCCCGAGAAATTCAAGGCAATGCTATTCACCGAGAATAGATCAAAGTCAGGAAAGTTCGAGAATTTTGGAAGAAACTCAAAGATGCCATTCACGGAGAATACATTCATCCCTGGGAATAGAGTTTCTTGACAATTCCTAGTGAGGACAGCCGAAGAGAAGACTGTATCTGGTGATCCTATTGGGGATCTAGTTGTCTATTTCTATGACTAAACGAATCGGCGTCACTTAGTTCTAGACGTAGTTGCCGGGGAAACTCTAAATATCTATACTATTATTACACAGTCGATATGAGTTTATGAAAGAAGACTTACAGTGAAACAGCCCCACAATACAGTTATATGTATATGAAAGCGGTAAATGAAAGCAATAACCACTTACTCGGTTGTAGAGCTTCCATGCTGTTTGGTTAGTTGTTCAACAAAGAAAGATTAAAAACAATAGTATATTCAAAATCAAAGGAGAAAGTGCTTTGAAAAAGAAAGATTTGGGGCTTACAGCTCAAGGAGAGGCCCAGGGTTTTATCAGTGAGCGCACTGTTTGAATTTGTATAGAGGGACTTATACAAGTTACTGAGGCCCAAAATGGTTTTCTGTACAAAGGGATGGGTCTTACACTCTCTCAAGAGGCCCAAAAGTTTTAAAGAAAAAGAGTGGGGCTTATAACACGAGGGTAGGTCCAGATGATTTTTCCGTTTAAAATGGCGATCGCGCCGAGGTTTTCCTTTAACGCAGAGGGACTTATACAATAAGTGAGGCCCAAAAAGATTTTGGTTAAAAGGGGATTGGGTCTTACACTCTAATAGAGGCCCAAAATGTTTTGAATGGGTCTTATAGCTCAAGGAGAGGCCCAATTGATTCTTTGAATAGGCGACGATCGCGCCGTTTGTTTTTGACGGTATCGGGACTTATACAATACACTGAGGCCCAAAAATGATTTGGTCAAGAAAGGATTGGGTCTTACACTCTATTAGAGGCCCAAAGTGTTTTTGACAATGATTTATGAGGGTTGAATTAATCCAAAAACCCTAATTTGTTTTAAAAAATGTATTTAATTGAATAAAAATTCAATTAAAATGATCAAAATTGTTTAACATGTGAAAAACAAATTGTGATTTTGGATTAATGCTTCAAAAATTAAGTATTGACCTACAAAATAATTAGAAAGCATTAAAAGTTACAAAATCAATGTAGAAAAAATATTTAATATGTCAAAAACAATTAAAATATTAATTCTTTACAAAAATATCAATTATATGAAATAAACAATATTTTTGGGATTTTTTGGGAAAATAAAATATTTTAACATTCTTGTGAATTATTAAAAAAAGAATCTACTCAAAATCATTAAAACTCAGAGAGAAATTAATTTTTGAATCAATTAAATAAAATCACAAAATTCAAATATTTGAATTATTCAAAAATGGCGCCAAGAACACACCAAGAACACGCGCGTGTTCTGGGTTTGGCTGATTTTCATTTTCTCCTCAATCTCACTGAATACTTGATTATATCATGCAATCCACATATCATTATGCTCGTCTCAACCTCACGATTATGTCTATAACACTTAATTTCATTTAAATTAAACATATAACAAGAAATCATGAAAAATCCTCAAGAACCCTAATTTCTGCATGAAGGCTAGGATTTTTGATACACGATTCAAACAATGCAATTAATTGAGGGAAAACATTCCATGCATGATTATGAACATATGGCCAAATTATTGTGCGAGGAATTATGCATAGATTGAGAGATGACCAAGTATATGCTTACCTCTAAGCCGTGACAGCAAGTGCAATGTGATTTTTGATTTGGAGGTGTTACAGATGAGTTGTGATGATCTGAACAGCTTCCCTACACCCTATGGAGTGTGTTTGAATGGTTGGACTTGATTGAAATTGGCTGGATCAATTTGTGG
This sequence comes from Lathyrus tuberosus, assembly GCA_022829125.1. Lineage (NCBI taxonomy): Eukaryota > Viridiplantae > Streptophyta > Magnoliopsida > Fabales > Fabaceae > Lathyrus > Lathyrus tuberosus. Next base: position 3,476,547 of record JALAZF010000363.1, read on the forward strand.
TACCTCAGCTGCAACTTGGTTGAAAATTTGAGCAACCAGCTGGTGATTTTGTGAAATTGGTGTTTCAGAAGTGATCTAAGTGTTTGATCAGCTCATATGTGATGTATGTGAGGTGTGTGAGTGATTGGTTTGATTGGAATTGCTCTCAAACTCAAAACCCGATAGTGACTTGCCTTAGAAGGCAAAATTGGAGTGAAAGAAGAGATTTTGAGGAAAGAATCTGTTTGATGGCTTTGGTGTACTCAAACTGATTATAATTGAGCTCTATTTATAGTAGAGCAAGTTTGTTTTGCAAGGAATAGTGAATGGCAACTGCAGCAGGTGTTTGTTCAATGTTGGCCAATGGAAATGCAAGTCTCCTCTAGCCATTGACTAGAGGTTAGGGCACAGAGCTGTGGTTCCCTTGGTCTTGGATAAGTCTTGACTGAATTCAAATGAAAATGGCTCAGTCCATGCCACCTTGATGCTTCCATTGAATGCTCAAATCCAAATTTGGAGTCTTGTCCCTATTTTGGCCATTCTAGGTTCAACATGCTATTTCTTGTTCCATGGACTCTGGAGGCTTGGCTCAGTGATTGTCCCCTTTAGATTCAATCCTCTAAGGTGTCCAAGTGGATAGGAGCATTTTAATTTGGCTAATTTTGGCAAATCGAGCCAAAATGCAAAATCTGCCTTGCCTTTGACAGATTTCAGCAAGGCAACTTGACAATGTCATATCTCATGGGGTAAGTTGAATTTGGAAATGTTCTTGGCCATTTTGGAAAACCCTTACATGATACAACAACTTTTTGAACAAGTTTGGTTTTGATCTCTTTTGATTCCAAGTGAAAAATCCCTCTACATTTGGCAAAAAGTGAAGCAAAATCTGACTTAGTGAAATTTTCACTAAGTGTTGGAACAAAGTGTGATTTCTTGATTTTGATCACTCCATAACTCAAAATCCTTAATGAATTGGACTTAGGTCTAGTTGAAGTTTTTGTAGAGGGTAATGAGGGCTACAAATCCATCTTTGGATGAAAGAAAATTGGCCTTGTGGTTTAGGAGTTATGATCCTCAAAAGTTAGTGTATTAGTGGTACTTTTTCCATAACTTAGAAAAATTTCTAAGTTTTATGGTTACCCCTTTTACAAGTTATCCAACTTTCTTTGATTTTTCTTGATGAATGATGATTCAAATCATACATTAACATCATTTTAGGGTTAAAAATCCATTTTGGTGAAAAATCTCAAAAAGTCAAAGTTGACTTTTGTGCACAGTTGACTTTTTATCAGATGAATTTCAAATTGTGCAATTCTTCAGGAAATCATGTCCTTGACCTAAATCAAACTTGATGGACATGTTCCATGGGTGTCATAGGGTATATTGGGGCATGTCCTAGGGTTTGGGAGCATGTCCTGGTCAAAAGTCAAAGTTATAGTTGACTTTCCTCGCGAAACCCTAATTGTGGTGCAGATGAAAATGAGACTTGTTGCTCAAGCTTCTTGGATTAATCCATTGTTAAAAATGGATCAATATAGTTCATTAGAGACCCTCAAATCATGTCTTGAGGTCTTGGCTCTTGATTTGTCCCAAAAGTCAACTTAGGGGTGAATTAGGTCAAGAAACCCTAATTCCTGATTTTTGATGTATGCATCCCCTGAGGTCAAATTGACTTGATGCTTGGGTCCATGAGGTTACATGTAGTACATTAGGTTGTGTTTTGGATCTTTGGCTTATGCCCAGATGAAACTTTCCATCTAAAGGCCCTGGTCGACCAAAACCCTAATTTGGTGATACTGGCGATCTTGAGACTTTATCCACCTAGAAGGGAGCAACCTTGTGCTTAATCCTTGAAGTGGGAGTCCTTTTTGATCCATTGTGGATGTTTGAGAGGTTAGACAAGTTGAAGATCATGTCATTCCTTGATTGATCCTTTGTCTAAGGCTCTGAGAGGGCTTAAACCCTAATTTTGATTGTGGTGAATGCTCCATAATTTCTTTTAGGCATTTGGTGAGGCATGATGGTTCATCCATATTGTGATGATGATTTGCACAATGATGGGAAATCTTAGTGGTCAAAATTTGGGGTATGACACATTCAGCATTTTATATAAAACTGCAGACAGACCTTGCAAGCTTTCTAGATAATCCTGAATCTAACCTATGATTTCTTGCCATGCTAGCGGGTCCTTTTTATCCCATTCTTCATGTGGCGAATGGAAGGTTTGTTTGCTTTTTATATCCTCTTCATGTCCAATTATTTGTCACCAGTGGGAAGTTTGATTTGGTTTGGATTTGTTTTGTTAATAATAATTCCTGATATTGGTTTGCTATTCTTGACTAATGATATGTACGTTAATTACTTTTAGCAATGGAGTATTCTGTTATATACAAACATGACGAATATATGTGTTGATTTGTGTTATCTTTGTTTCTGTATGTTTTAAACTAGATTTGGGGTCATTGTTTAGATGTGGAAATGGTGATACTTTGATAGTTTCTCATAAAAAAATGTTTCTAAAGTTCATGTAATATTTATTCATCATTATTCTAAAATTATATTGTCAATAGTGGTTCTGGGGCGGCGTGATTGTGGTGGGTGGATGCAGATAGTGCATGGCTTCCCCTACATGCGGCAGTGCAAACCAGACTAGAGGTGCGGCTGTTGCGGCCGCCATTGCATCACTAAATTGTCTTTCTTAGGCATACCAGAGCACGGTCCTCCAAGAATTGAGCATGGTCCCTCCAACACATAATCATAGCACTGCTGCATCCGTCGGTAAGTGTTTCGAACGTGCGTAACATATTCGTGATCCACCTTCCACATGTGTAATGCTACAACGATAATTCTCACTGTCATTTTCATGAAACAGGTGCGACGATAATGTGAGAGCTGGTTGCGGAATTCAAAGGAAGTTAACAACAGATTCGCAGAGAGCTTGAGTTTCACGACAGTCCTAGTTGCATCTTCTGTCAGTTAAAACGATGCGTTGTGTCTGACCCATTTAGAGTTGCCTCCACAGGATTTTTGAAAGTAGGGACCATTAAGCATATGGTGCGCTTCACTCGCTTCTCGATAAGAAATATTCTTTTAATTTTGGTGGTGTTGATTTTATCACAGGCTAGTGCTATGTTTGCAGGTCTTGCTGCAAAACTGTGGAGTAGCGGTGTGGTTCGCAGTAAATGGCAAGGTTTTATTCTGGTGAAGAATTTGGAGTTCTCGAATGCGGGTCTGCTGTTTGTGCCCCATTGACAATTATTGGTAGGTCCCTTTGTGATGCAAACTAGTTGTGGTTGAATTACCGGGAACGGTTATGAATTGGGTTAACTTGTGATGGCTGCAGATATTCCACTGTAAATACATAGAATTAAATTGAGCCTTAGTTTGAACAAAAAGTGTGTTTATCATAGTGTGTTTTAAGAACTCTTGCTACTTGTTGATATATTAATGTAATATGATATATATGTTTAGTTGAATGAAGACTATATGTGATTATCTTTCCCATTCTGTTCATATTTCTACAAACAATTTTTTTTTTAATTTTAAAAATAAATTACTTGCGGATTTACCTGTGGAAAAGAAATTTCCTATGGATTTACCTGCAGATGTAACTGTGGAACAGAAATTTGCGACAGTTGGAACCGTCGTAATCAATAATAAAAATAAAAATAAATATAAATTTATGACGGTTGGAACCGTCGCAATATGCAAATTATGACAGTTCCCTACCTGTCGTGAGCGATAACGACAGTTGGTGTGACGGTTTTTACAACCGACGCGATATGGCCTCGCGACGCACGTTTCCGCGACAGTGCAGCAACCGTCGTGACTTGCAAATTACGGCAGTTTTAACCGTCGTAACCTACAAAAATAACCGTCGCAATCTGCCAATTTTCTTGTAGTGGTTGTCTCGTACGAAGCCCAAGATTGAGGCTAAAAGGAGATTGACCCAACAAGAGAGTCTTGAAAAGTGATGGACTCAACAAGAGAGTCTGAAAAGGTTAGCTCCACTAGGGGATAATTATTCTACAAAGCCCAAAAGGAGGCTGATTGTGTTGAGGAAAGATCATTATACAAAGTGTAACACCCCTAATCTATACGCCGAACAATTAAAACGATAACAAATAATCAGAGTATAATTAAAACATTCATGGCATAGACTGGGTCGTCACATCAATTGTAACGAAATATAACAACCTGCTCATATAGATATGCAACAATCAGGTAGCAACATAAACAGAGGAACTCAGTTCCTAACACCCATTATTCAGATACAGAATAAAAGCGAAAAATCTGCAACTGAAATCTCATATATAAACATAAAAGGTTGTCTGTCATATATAGAGTCATACATGTACAATCCAAAAAGATATATATACATATACACATAACGATCTCCCCGACTACCCGGTGCTACATATCAGAGCCGACCGACAAAAGAATGAAGACATAATCTTCACAAAAAGACCTCCAGCAACTAATCTACAATGCCTCATAGAGCATTCAAAACAACAGAAGGGTGAGAAACACAATTATAAAATAATTGCATACAAGTATGTAATAACATGAAATACGCACACAACAACATTCTCACCACAACATATACCATAATTCAAATACAAAAAAAAAACAATTCATAATTCATGTATCCTTCGCTAAGACATGTCAATCATGTTCAATACATTTATCACCAATATATATATATATATATATATATATATATATATATATATATATATGTATGTATATATATATATATATATATATCAACTCATCAATTCCATTCACAATTCCCACACATAATCAATCCATTCATGATTCATGCAAATGCACAGAGACCGACACAACGACTCTATGAAATGCAATGTGGTACCGTTCCATCCATCATTCTCATCATTAATTAACTCAGGAATTATTGGAATCATTGCTTGTTACTTGTGTAACTCCCCGTCGGGCAAACGATGTTCCCCGTCGCTTTAGGTCCTCTTTGTATAAGGCACATGACGTTTATGGATCGCTTTAAGTCCTCTTTGTATAAGGCACATGATCCGATCGCTTTAGGTCCTCTTTGTATAAGGCACACGATCGTCTATAACGTTGCTTTAGGTCCTCTTTGTATAAGGCACACGACCGTTACAGCAGATTCCCTCTAGAATCGTTTCGTCGCTCACACCCCACAAGGGCACACGACATCACAAGAATGCATATCATGATGCTTGGCATACAATGACTCATGACAATCCAATGCATACACATATACAACCATGTAACCCATTCCAACCTCAAGAATCATGCATTAAAATCAAAACCCAAAACAATGCATTTATTTGCCATAAGGCCACAAACCATCATCACAACATTTCAACACATGCATTTACATCATATAATAGCACACAAGCCATACGTTATATATCCAAAAACATATTGTATGATAACACATCAATCGCACACAATTACGACGATAAAGGTCGACAAAATGACACGTTTCCAAATTCCCGACACAATTAAATCGGCCATTATTATCAAAACCATTTTATAAGAAAGAACATCTCATTAGCTTTCTATCGGTACCAAGAACGTCTCGATCCGAGTTACGGATCAAAAGGAATCACATCGGACGCGAAATCGGGAAAGAAATCGCGAAACGGAAAAATTATGCACCCTCTCTGGTCATACGCGTATTACCTTGGGCCATACGCGTATTGCCCAGTTCACTCACCCATCCATACGCGTATTGCCCAAAGTGCTACGCGTATGAGCAGAGACTGATTCCTCTCCAAAAATTCCACTAAAAACCCAGTACGCGTATTACCTCCCCCGTTACGCGTAATGCCTTGCCCCTTACGCGTACCATTATGCATTTCAGCAGAGGGCCGTGTAAAATGGGATTCATACACGTAATGCCCTCATTTCGCCCTTGCCATACGCGTATTGCCCTAGCCAATACGCGTATTGCCTTGCCCGTTACGCGTATGGGCAGCGAGAACCCAAAATTTTTCCTGCATAATTCTGCTATGGAATTGCACCCAATTTCTCTCCAAATCTCATCTAAACATCAGCATACTACCAATTGAATGCACAACAACCTATATCTATCATGTATCAACAATTAGGAACCTTAAATCATGATTTCCGACACTACTGTTGTATCCAATTCTCACAATCTCAACATATTAATTATTGTAGTTCTCTATTCAATTAAACCAAACTCAAACAAATACATACATACATAATCATACACAAGCATAGAATAACCGAGTTTCGCACCCTTACCCGATTAATCGTGCTTTGAAGTGTCGGTTGAATCGATTTCCTAAACTTCAAGTTTTTCCTCTTTTTCTTCTTCTCACTCTCTATTTCTCTTCTTTCTCTTTCTTCCCTTCCTATTTTTCTCTCTTTTTCTCTCTAAGTTTCTAACTTAAAGAAAAATAAGTAAAATGACCAAAATACCCCTACAAGCAAATATCTCGCGAACGCTCCCAAAAAGCGATAAAACATAATAACGATGAAAAATAATATATTGCCAAATAAAAGTCAAGAATAAAATAATATAAAAACAAAAATAATTAAATCGACTCGATTAAATAAATCTAACAAAAACTGGGGCATTACAACTCTCCCCCACTTAGAAATTTTCGTCCTCGAAAATATTACCTGAGAGGAACAACTCTGGATACGATTCCTGCATCTGACTCTCCAACTCCTAAGTCAAATTGCCCTCATCTGATATGTTGGCCATTAGGGCAATGTTGGCGTGTTCATTTTCTAATTCGGATTCTGCTTCAGAAGATTCCGAGTCATCCCAGGTAGCCATAAGACTTTTCTTTCTTTCCTTGTTAAACTTCTTATTTGGCTTTTCTTTCTGCAGCTTAGGACAATCACTTTTGTAGTGTCCAGGTTCCTTGCACTCGTAACACACCACCTCTTTGTTTCTTGACTTTTTGTGTCCAGAAGATGGTTCAGAATGACTGCTTGATCTTCTAGAGTTTCTGAATTTCCTTTGCCTATTTTTCCATAGTTGTTGGATTCTTCTGGAAAGGAGTGATAGTTCATCTTCTTCTGAGGAGCCACCAGAGCTTTCTTCTTCTTCCTGAAAAGCTTTAGTTTCATATTTATATTTAGATTTAAGAACAACAGACTTACCTTTCTTCTGGGGTTCATCTTCTTCTAGTTCTATCTCGTGACTTCTTAGGGAGCTGATCAGTTCTTCAAGAGATATTTCGTTGAGGTTCTTGGAGAGCTTTAGTGCTGTGACCATAGGTCTCCACACCTTTGGTAAGCTTCTGATGATCTTCTTGACATGATCTGCTGTTGAGTACCCTTTATTCAGAACTTTTAGTCCAGCAACCAGAATTTGAAACCTTGAGAACATTTTCTTAATTGTTTCATCGTCTTCCATTTTGAAGGCTTCATACTTCTAGATGAGTGCCAGAGCTTTAGTCTCTTTGACTTGAGTGTTGCCTTCATGCGTCATTCTCAGAGAATCAAATATGTGTTTGTGATCTTCTCATATTCTGTGTGAGAGATCGCACTAAGGAGAATTGTTCTGGCCTTGTGATGATTTCTGAAATCTTTCTTCTGATGATCCGTCATATTTTTCCTTTCAATCTTCTGACCGTCTTTTCCAACAAGATGAGTGTAACCATCAATTACCATATCCCAGAGATCGCCGTCATGAGCCAGAAAGAAACTTTCGATTAAGTCTTTCCAGTATTCAAAGTTTTCACCGTCAAACACTGGTGGTTTGCCACTAATTTTGTCACTGTAGTTCTGAACGGGTTCCGCCATAGTGTTTTTCTTGAAGGATCTTTTATCTGACACGGTTAAGTGTTAGCACCCAGAACCAGGCGCTCTGATGCCAATTGAAGAAACGAAAAACACAAGAAGGGGGGTTGAATTGGGGTTTTCAAAAAATTAAAGCAAAAGGAACACGTTGGTTATCCTGGTTCGTTTGAACTCAAACTACTCCAGTCCACCCGCCAAAGTGATTTCGCCTCTCTCTCTTGAGGACTTAATCCACTAATCAATAAAGATTACACAATTCACAGAGACAACTGTCACTATCTTCTTGAGTTTTAACCACAACCCGGTTTTCTCAAGGAATTTCAAATGAAAAAGAACAAGTGTATAATATGCTTCTAATAAGCTATATCACAACTGTGATGTTTACACAATATTTTGATCGAATTGAAAACAGATGAAAAACTTGATGAATAGTAAAGAGTATGCGCGCAAGTGTGTTTTGGTCATCTGCAGGGACTCCTTTAAATAGATGAAATGTTTTGATCCGTTGGAGACGAGAGAACAATTTTTGGAGATTGATAATAATGCCATTGAATGCTCTTTCCAAAAATACAGATTTTGTCTGGCACAATCCGTTACTTTGTGATACTCATAATTGAAGGATAACGTATCAGAGTCCATGTTGATTAGTTGAATGATCAGAGTTTCTGGCTTGATGCAGCTTTGGTGCTGAAGCGTGAGACATTCATCATCAGAACTTCGTTCGATCAGAATTTCGCTAGTTTAGATGTTGTGATACTTCCATATCAGAGCTTCTCTTGATTAGAACTTCGCTAGTCTAGATCTTGTGATGCTTCTTTATCATAACTTCACTTGATTGGAACTTCGCTAGTCTAGATCTTGTGATGCTTCTATATCAGAACTTCTTTACATTAGAACTTCCCTACATATCATAATAAATGAATTAAGGAGCATCAAGTTCTAAATAATATAGTGTTTGTTATCATCAAAACAAATAGGAGTGTAGAATCAATTCTTGTTCTAACAATCTCCCCCTTTTTTATGATGACAAAAACTTATATTTTGATAATTAATTTAAAAGAGTATGGAGTATAGGGACTCCCCCTGAGTTGAAGATTTCCTTGAAAATGTTTTGATTTAAGATTTCCAAGAAGTTCTGATTTCCATTTTCCTGCTTTCTTAACAAAATGTGGAAACAGAGGTAAAAATGTTCGAGACATAGTCCCGGTGCACGGTTATATTTCAAAATATTCTACGTTCTCCCCCTTTGTCATTAATCAAAAAGCAAAAAGATACATGAGAACATAAGTAAGCAACATGAGCAAGATAAAGCACAAAGTAAGCAAGGCAATAGAAACATAAAATAATCTAAGGTTGAGGAGCAGGTGGAAGTCTTGTGAACAATGCTTCAAGAAGGCCTTTGATCTGATTAGCGGATTCTTCTTGCTTGCCAAGCATCCCTTTAATTTATACGTTTGTTTCATCCTGTTTGTCCAATCTTTTTCTTACTGCCTCATTCTCTTTCTTCAACTCATCCAGAGTTTTCAGCACTAGAGCAGATGAAGTGGACTCTTCAGAAGGTACCAAATCCTCAGAGCTTTTAGCAGAATCTTTCTTTGGAGAGGCTTCAGGTGATTTTTCTTCGACTTCAGTAATAACCAGATTTTGATGCTCAGAAATTTCTTCCTGAGGTTCTGAAACCATAGGAGCTTTCCAGCCCAGAGGAAGAATGGGTTTCTTTTCCCAGAATTTTAGAACCTACTCATTGAAGATCTTCATATGATCATAGAAGTTCTGTTGAGCTATGTCATAGCTTAGTTCCTTCATCTTCTAAGATTCAATATTAAACCACTTTCTGAATTTGGTCCAGATGCAGTCAGAAGCAGCTGGATTCAGATTATCCATACAGCCCTGCTTTAGAAAGTTAAACCAATTCTGTATTTCCACCTCGAATGCCAATAAAGAGTTACCAACATCTGTTTTGGAGATTTTTGGTTTTGGTTTTGGAATGGCTATTTTGAGAGAGGTTGAGGTAAGTTTGTCTAGAGCTTCTAAGTCAATTATGGTTCTGAGGGGATCTTCTGAGAGATTTGTTGGAGGAGAGTCAGGAATGAGAATGGGAGAGGTAGATGATGTAATTTCTGAAGAGATGACATCTTGTGGGGAACTGGTGAAATTAGGTGAGGGTTGAAAGAAGTTGAGAGGACAGTTGATACCAGGGATAGAGGTGTCAGAGTTTTGAATTTGATGTTCTGGTTGGGAAAAAGTGAAGAGAGGTTCAAGATCAATGTCAGACAGAACTTGTGCAAGTTCTGGTTGTGGTTCAATAAAATCATAAGGAGTGGGGTCAATGTCAATGTCAAAATCATCAAGAGTTTGTGGTGAAGGTGATGGATTTTCAGATGGTTTAGGAGAAGATGGGGTTTCAGATGTTGATACCAATATGGATTCGACGACAGAAATGAAAGACGAGTTACCTTTCTTTTTAGCAGCTTTGGCAGCCTTGGGGGTTTTCTGAGGAGTTCCTTCAGAGGCTTTTCTTTTTCTTGATGTTCTGGTGGCAACTTCTAGAGGTGCTTGCCTGAGCTGTTGCAGAGAAACTTCTGGAAGGGTTCCATCAGCTTTACACGCATCCAGATATCTGAGAACAATTTCTGGATGAGTATCAGCTGAGAAGAGAGGAAAATCTTTCAGAGGTATTTTCCTGGTGGTGATGACTTCCTTAGAGATTTGGGTTGGATCTTTCTTGATGGTCTCAATGATTTTCATCTTCTTGAGGTTCTTTGCATTGAGAGGTCTTCCAGCAATAGTTTCTAGATCATAGATTTTCTGAGCTTCAGTTAGGTGTTCTATCAGCTTATTCTCTGTTAGAATATCTGAGATTAGTCTACTTAGAGGGATCCAATCTCTCTTGGTTCTTTCGTCCTCTCTTATTTCCTTGACACTGTTCTTCAGATGAATGAATAGACAGTGAGGAAGATTCGCTTTGGTAAAGGTGGAGATGAGGTACAGAAGATACTGTTGATCGTTGTTGATGTAGTCAGACGAGCTTGAAGGTTTCCTGTGATAGATACACTCAAGAATGATTCTGGCCCAAATTCTGTGACGATACGCGTATTGCCCAAAGTGCTACGCGTATGAGCAGAGACTGATTCCTCTCCAAAAATTCCACTAAAAACCCAGTACACGTATTACCCCCCTCGTTACGCGTAATTCCTTACCCCTTACGCGTACCATTACGCAATTCAGCAGAGGGCCGTGTAAAATGGGTTTCATAGGCGTAATGCCCTCATTTCGCCCTTTCCATACGCGTATTTCCCTACCCAATACGCGTATTGCCTTGCCCGTTACGCGTATGGGCATCGAGAACCCATAATTTTTCCTGCATAATTCTGCTACGGAATTGCACCAAATTTCTCTCCAAATCTCATCTAAACATCAACATACTACCAATTGAATGCATAACAACCTATATCTATCATGTATCAATAATTAGGAACCTTAAATCATGATTTCCGACACAACAGTTGTATCCAATTCTCACAATCTCAACATATTAATTATTGTAGTTCTCTATTCAATTCAACCCAACTCAAACAAATACATACATACATAATCATACACAAGCATAGAATAACCGAGTTTCGCACCCTTACCCGATTAATCGTGCTTTGAAGTGTCGGTTGAATCGATTTCCTAAACTTCAAGTTTTTCCTCTTTTTCTTCTTCTCACTCTCTATTTCTCTTCTTTCTCTTTCTTCCCTTCCTATTTCTCTCTCTTTTTCTCTCTAAGTTTCTAACTTAAAGAAAAACAAGTAAAATGACCAAAACGTAAATATCTCGCAAACGCTCCCAAAACGCGATAAAACATAATAACGATGAAAAATAATATATTGCCAAATAAAAGTCAAGAATAAAATAATATAAAAACAAAAATAATTAAATCGACTCAATTAAATAAATCTAACAAAAATCGGGGCATTACACAAAGCCTAAGAGGAGGCTATCTTACTGCTGAGGATTAGATCCGTAGGCAGGCCCAAGGGTGGGGAACTCTCATGAGAGAGATCGGGTTTTTACTGGAGATTGATCCAGAGTGATCAATGTATTTTCCTATGTTTGAAAGGAACTTGAGAATGTCTTTGAGACTCAAGGGTTTTAGATTGTCCGAGTCTACTTGTGTGAAAGAGTTTTATCTTTTGTAGGATGCCCAAAATAGGGCAAGGGCCTTAAGGGATGAGAATAAACCCTAAAGTGGCCTGAGGTTTGACACTGGAAAAACTGCTCTAGCAAAGGATGACTAAGTTCTGTCTTATACCTTTAAGAGGTTGTTAGGGTCCTTGTATTAAGCCCAAGAGAAGGCATGAGAACTTCTAAGAAGCCGAAGGGTCCTTGTACAAAGCCCAAGAGGAGGCGGGGATACTTTTAGGAAGCTTGTGGGTCCCCAAACCAAGAGAAGTTCAAGAAATGCAATTCACAGAGAAGAGATCATTCCAGGAAAGTTCAAGGGTTTGGAAGAAACTCAAGAGATGCCATTCACGGAGAAAAGATCACCTCTGGGGAATAGAGTTTCTTTGACAATTTCTAGGGGTGACAGTATAAGAAAAGGTTCACCAAGAATACTGCCTTTCTCTTTGTTCCATATTGTTTAACCCCAAGAGAAGGGAAGACTGTATCTGGAATCCTATGGGGGATCTAGTTTTCTTTGTATTAAAGAGTGACCAACAGGGCTTTACCTAGTTCTTGACGTAGTTGCCGAAAAACTCTAAATAACTATACTAGTATATATACAGTTGATATATGATAAGTATATTAAAAAGGTATGAAATAAAAATAACCATGCGCAGCTTCCCACAATACAGTTATATATATATATATATATATATATATATATATATATATATATATATATATATATATGATGTGTATTTAAAAGAATGAAAGAAGACTAACCATGCGCAGGTTCCCACAATACAGTTATATATATGAAAGCAAATAAAAGAAAGCGGATAAACACTTACCCGTTGTAGAGCTTACATGCTGTTTTGTTAGTTGATCAACAAAGAAATTAAAGAAAATTTTAATAACAACTATACATTTGGATTCAAAATCAAAGGAGAAAAAATTTTGAACAGAGATTGGGGCATACAGCTCAGGGAGAGGCCCAATTTTTAACAGTGATTGCACTGTTGTTTTGAATTTGTACAGGGACTTATACAAGTGACTGAGGCCCAAAAAAAGGTTTTCTGTACAAAGGGATGGGTCTTACGCTCTCTCAAGAGGCCCATGAGTGTTTTTAAGAAAAAGAATGGGGCTTACAACTCTAGGAGAGGCCCAAATGATTTGATTTTGAACTGGCGATCGCGCTGAGATTTTTCTTTTAACACCGAGGGACTTATACAATATCTGAGGCCCAAAATGGTTTTGGTTAAAAGGGGATTGGGTCTTACACTCTATTAGAGGCCCGTGAGTGTTTTTAAGAAAAAAATGAGGCTTACAACTCTAGGAGAGGCCCACATAATTTTGGTATGAAAACGGCGATCGCGCCGAAATTTCTGACTACATCGGGACTTATACAATACACTGAGGCCCAAAGAATTTGTTTATTTACAAAGGGATGGGACTTACACTCTATCAAGAGGCCCATGCGTGTTTGAAAAAGATTTGTTAGGGTGAAAATCAAAGAAACCCTAATTTCATATTTTCTTTTAAAAGTAATCCTTTTAAAAAATGAATAAAATGACAAAAATACCAAATAAGTCTAAATAAACTACTTGTGAGTTTTGGTTAAGGTTTGAAAAATGAGGGTTTAATCACAAGATGATTTAGGGCTCATTTGATTTTGATTTTCAAGATGAATATTCATTTTTAAAAGGTCTAAAAACAATAAAAATGAATTTATTTACAAAAATATCAACTATATTAAATAATTTATATAAATCTTATTTTTTTGTGGAATAAAATATTTCAACATTTTTGTGATTTTTTTCAAAAAGAACCAATCAAAAATAATTAAAATTGAGAGATTTATTAATTTTCCAAATAATTTAAATAACATGAAAAATAATAAAAAGTGGAAAAAAGTGGTAAAAAATAGGATCTGGGGCGAGGGGGATTCGAACCCCAGACCTCTTGGGTGCAATGCGCGCCTCCTACCACTGGGGTGGTGATACATCCGTGTGTCAAAACCACCCCATGAATATATGAGGCATGCCTTGTTTTTGGTCTGGCCAAGGCAAGGCAAGGCAAGGTTTTGGCCAAAAACGTGAAGCTTGTAACTTTCTTATTTCTCCATGGATTGGGACAAAATTTAGGTCTATCCTGCCTAGAATTTCACAAGGAATCCAATGGTGGTGGTGGTTTTTTCAGATGAGGCTCCTATTTCAAAACCCTACAGTGTTCTTGAAATAGGCCTATAATTGCATTTTCTATGCTATCTCTTGTTACAAGCATGAATTACATGATGAATTGGTTCAAACACAACATATATAACATGTATATGATGTGCATGATCAATGGACTTCAAAGCAATGCATATTTCAAAGAGTTCAAGTTTTGATGCTTACCTCTTTAGGAGCTTTTTGGGCAATCTGTCAAGTGCTTTGTTCCAGAAATTATTTGATGCTTTGGACACCCTCAAATGATCCCTTAGAAGCTTTTAAAATGGTTGGAACCAACTGGAATCCTCAGGAACAAGTTTGAGCTCTTTCTTGCAAAAGGGGCAAAAGTGACCAATATAGCAACTCTCTCAAATGGTGTTCCAAATTTGGGAAACCATTTGGCACAGTTCAAGGATGATATTTGGAGTGTGTTTGTGGTCTTATCTGGTTTTGAAAGTGACTGAATCAAGACATGGCTTGAAAAATGCAAAAAAGCCCAATTTTGAGGTTTTGAGAGGGGACTTTGTGATTTTGGTGTTACAGGTCACTTATGAGAGTTTGGACAGCTTAGATATGACATATTGGATGTGTTTGGATCATGAGCTATGATGGAAATGCTCTCTAACTCAAAAACTCCGAGTTACCTTGCAAAAGAAGGCATTTTGGCCTAGAGAAAGAGATTTTGAGGAAAGCAGGTGTTGTAGTGCTTTGGTGTACTCAAACTGAGCACAAATGAGTTCTATTTATAGTAGAGAAAGTTTTTTTTGCAAGCAATAGTGAATGGCAACTACAGCAGCTCATTGTCCAATTGCATCACTTTGGAATCCTAAGTCTCCTCTAGCCATTGACTAGAGGTTAGAGCATAGGCCTATGGTCTTTTAGTTCAGGGATAAGGCTTGACTAAAGTGTTCATTTTTGCTCTGATACATGCCACCTCTAAGCATCCATTGAATGCCTCAAAACAAAATTGGAGTCTTGAGGCATCTTTAGCTTTTAGGGGTGCCAAACCTATATGTAGTTTCAAAGACTTGGGAGGCTTATAGATCAATGTTTGTTCCTCCTTGGTCTCCCCCTGAGGTGTGCAGATGGATAAACTTGTTTGTCATTTGCACAAATTATCCAAATCGAGCCCTAATGCCCAATCTGCCTTGCCAAGACAGTTTGCAGCAAGGCATATTGCAGTCATCATAACTCTTAGCTCAGATGGAATTTGATGGAGTTCTTGGACATTTTGGAAAGCTGGTATATCCTATTTCATAATGATGTCCAACTTTGGTTTTGATCCAACTTGAATTACATTGAAAACTGCCTCTACTTTTGGGAAAAAATAAGGCAGATTCTGACTTAGTGAAAATTTCACTAAGTGTTGGAAAAATGTCACTTTTGTGTTTTCAGCCATTTTGATCACTCCATAACTTAAATTCCATGAGGAATTTGAATGAGCTGTAGTTGACACTTTTAAAGTATGCCATGAGATCTACAAATCCATCTTTGGATCATCCAAACTGGTTGCTTGGATCTCAAGTTATGATCCTTGGAAGTTGGTACCCTAGCCACTTTGTTCCATAACTTAGAAAAATTCTAAGTTTTTATGGTTACCCCTTTTACAAGTTAACCCACTTTCTTTGGTTTTTCTTGATGAATGATGATTCAAATCACATATTAACATTGTTTTAGGGTCAAAGAACCATAATTATGAAAAATCTCAAAAAGTCAAACTTTGACTTTTGTGCACAGTTGACTTTTACCAGATGAATTCCAAACTGTGCGATCATCTATGAAATCAAGTCCCTGACCTAAATCAAACTTGATGGATATGTTCCATAGGTGTTATAGGGTGTATTGAATCATGTCCCAAGGTCTGGGAGCATGTCTGGGTCAAAAGTCAAAAGTACAGTTGACTTTTTCCTCGAAACCCTAATTGTGGTCTTGATGAAATTGAAGCTTGTGGATCAAGCTTCTTGGATCAACCCATTGTTGTAAATGGATAAATATGGTGTGTTAGAGACCCTAAAATCATGTATTGAGGTCTTGGCTCATGTTTTGTCCCAAAAGTCAACTTAGGGGTGAATTAGGTCAAGAAACCCTAATTCCTGATTTTTGAAGAATGCTTCCCCTGAAGTTAAATTGACTTGATGATTGGGTTCATGATGTCCCTTGGAGCATCTTAAGTTATGCTTTGAAGCATTGGCTTATGCCCAGAGGAAAATTTCCATCTGGAGGCCTCAGTAGACGAAAACCCTAATTTGGTGACACTGGCGATCTTGAGGCTTAATCCACCTAGAATGTTGCAACCTTGTGCTTGATTCCTGATGTAGGAGTCCTCCTGATCCTTTGTGGATGTTTAAGAAGCTATACAAATTGAAGATCATGTAATTTCTTGATTGATCCTTTGTCTAAGTGTTCTGAGAGGGCTCAAAACCCTAACTCTTGATTGTAGAGAATGCCTAACAATTCCTGAGGAGATTGAGGAGGCATAAAGGTACATCCATATTGTGATGATGATTTGAACAATGATGCAAAATATTAGTGGTCAAAATTTAGGGTATGGCAATGATCCGATGTATGGAGGAATCCTCATGATTCATAGTTGTGGAGACTTTCCCAATGTGCCTCTTCTTGGTACAAAGGGATGTGTCAGCTATAATCATGTGCTCACCCGTCGACAACTGGGGCACCCGATGGAGGAAGTACCTGATCCGGACAACCTGACAAGAATTTTTCTCTATCAAGGAGAGAACCTGGAACTGAAAACTGGAATTGTGTTTGTGTGGCGCCGCATCAATAGGCAAAGAATGACGACAACAACGAATCCTGACTGCTAAATTACTGAAGAATGTTTGGCATGGGCACGTGAAAGGGCTCTTACCTTGAGAATGCCTTACCCTCATCCCAAACCTCCTGTGGTCGAATCAGATGAAGTTTTGAAGTTGAAGGCAGAAGTCGAGAAGCTTACTCTGGATAAAGCCAGGATGCAAGAGCAGATCGACTGGCTGATGGAAGAACTCTTTGGAAGACAAGCGGCATCGTCCAGTGGATTATATTCCTAGTTCCTTTTGTTTTCTATTGGTTATGTAATAAACTTTGGAGGTGTACTGGCCTGTGAAAATTTTAATAAAATGTTTTATTTTCACAATATCTACAATGACTGCAAATACTATTTTGAGTTCCTTGATGTTGCATCGTTCTTGCATTTGCATGTCATATCATTTGCATCTTTGCATGTGCATTGTCCTTTCTTTTGCTTCTCCATGTGTCTCATCTTCAGTGTTTCTGTCACCCTGAATCCTCTATTCTGAGAGACGAGATGTCAAGTCACTACTCAGGCTAATCAAAGAAGGAAGATGCATAACATGGAGCAAGAAAATCAGGAACTCCGCAAGGAAGTAACCACTCTGAAAATTGGTATTGAGAGGATCTCTGCTTTGGTTGAAACCCTGGTTGCAAGTCAATCTGCTTCCCAAACCCCGCTTCAAGGGACAGTGATTTCTAGGATCACACCGATACCCATTTATGAGGTTCCCGACTTTAAGGAACAAGCTGCTAGGACCATGTTGCAAGGAAAGTATAAAGGATCTCATAGCCAAGCTAAGCAACACAAGAGGCAATATTCTTCTTCTGACAGGAGACCTCCTCAGTACCAATAAGATCTTACCTATCAGCCTATGCAACAGACACCCGTCTATCAACTATTTATTTATCAACCAGCTCCTACTTATCATCCAGCACAAACTTCGCAGAATCATCAACGAGCACCCAACGCTTCTAATTATCAACAACAGAGGGCTTAGATACCTCGTCCAAATGCTCCTAACAGAAGACCACATAAACCTCCGGTTTCTTCTATTCCGATGACTTATATTGAGTTGTACCCTTCTCTGGTGCAACAAGGTTTGATTACTACAAGAGCTCTGGGGCCGCCTCCTAACCCATATCCTCATAATTATGATCCCAATGCTCATTGCCTATTTCATAAAGGGGCGCCTGGCCATGATCTAGAAAGCTGTTATGCTCTTAAGGGTATCGTAAGGAAGTTAATGAACCAGAAGATCCTGTCTTTTGGTGATTCTCGACCAAACGTTAAGAAAGCTCATACTGATATTGCTCCTGCTACTCAAGCAAATTTGAATTATCAACCACAATCTCATCAAAGAACGCATCAGAAACATACTCAAATTCGCAGTCAATGATGGTCTAATCGAAGACGTCCTCAGCATCAGTAATCATACCACCGTAAGCTGCGTCAACATGCTAGACAAAGGCTAAGGAAGTTGAGGAATTTCACTCCGATACCAATTCCATACAGTCAGTTCTTACCAGATCTAATCAAAGGTGGACTTATAGTGCCGAAGGAGCTGAAGCCAGTGCCTTCTCCATACCCACCAGGTTTTGACCCTAACGCCCGATGTGACTATCATGCTGGGGCACGGGGGCATTCAACTGACGACTGTAAGGTAATTCTGAGTAAGGTTCAGACTCTGCTAGACTCTGAAATGATTTCATTCATGCCTCATGATGTTCAAATCAATACTCCTTCACCCAATCACGCGGGTTAATCAGTCTTGGTTATGGAAGAATTTACCGAGAGTGGGTATGAAAATGATCCTCAGACCAATCTCGAAAGCCGATTTTGAAGATGGTTAGCTCAAGTGGCAAATAAAGAGGAAATCATTCCCGGAAGCATCAAGCTATTTATTTATTTGCATTTATCGCTTTCCTTGATTATTAAAGCATGTTTACATGTAAGAACTTGTTATTTTGAATGTTTAACACAACAGTAATGTTTGTTTTGAAGAAATCCATTTGCTTCGCTCATTTTTAAAACTGTTTATTTATTTTTATAATGCCAAAACTAATGGATGGAGGATGACGAAATAAAACGTAACATCTCCAGCCGTATGCTTTTGAACAAAACTCTGCTAATGATATAAGGCAGTGTTTCAAAAACCAGAGATATCCTCCCGTTAACCCTTTTGAGCCTCGAAATAAAAAAAAAACCTCATTTTAACCTAGGGCAGGGTAACTCTCAATCAAAGCGACCAAGCACTCAAACTATCAAAATAAGAGTGGGTACAAATAAACTTTGATCCTCAAACTTTCAGAATAACCTCACAAAAAGGGGAGGGTACAAACAAACTTTGACCTTTATACCTTTTTGCTTCTTAAACCAAATCACTACTTACAACTTACAAAAGACCTTATTGAAGCAAATTTCATTTCAAAAGCATACTCGATGAGATAGTGTTTCCTGACTCCTATGAGCCACACTCAAAGTTCGCATTGGCTTTATAAAAAGGAAAACTAATATCATATCCTAACTAGTGATTCGGTCACAAGTTTGCGATATGTTTTTTCAATAAACTTCAAAACAAACATGACGTTGTACTAGCAGTTTCAAAATTTACTCCTTCTGCATGTAAATTTTGCTTGATGTAATAGAAGTCCCCATGCAAACAGCTAAAAGAAATTTAATTCCTGATTGGAACTTTGTTGAAGATGGTTACTTCATTGTTAAGGATAACAAGTTTGGAGCACATTACTTGAAGACTCAGTTAAATTGGGGAAAGATGTCTTTCAGTTTGTAATCTTCACAAACTGGCTTACCCAAGGGGCAATTTTGAAGACTCAGTGTACAGAATACCGTCAATCTGAGCCAGTTATGTCGAGATTCTACAAATCTCTCAAGAGTTGGAAGACGCTGGATTATTTTGAATGCCAGATCTTCTGTAAAATCCTCTAGAGATGACTCCTTTTTCAGAATCATGCAATCCAGGACAGATGAGAACTGAAGAGTTCTTTCTCAACAATTGTTACTTGAAAATGGCGACTACCATGCAAGTCAAAACTTCATTGACTTCATAGCATTCTTCACCTAATTTCCCGAAGAGTTCATGTCTCGAATGGTATGATATTTCCCTAGCAATTTTTACTCCAGGAAGTCATGACGATTCCCCAGTGAATCATTTATTTCAAGCAGTTATGACAGGACCAGTGCAAGAATTCAGTAGTTGGGTGACCTAAGGATCCCTAGTGAATCTCCTTGGCCTCAATCTTCCCCGATGAAGCGAGTGTTTATTTCACTCCTCGGTGTTTTCTCAGGATTTCAATTTTCCTCAATGTGGATGTTTATTTCATCCCCACTGAAGTCTACTCTGACGGGTGCAACTGCAATATAGGTACAAGCTTCCCCATTGAAACATATATTTATTTTATCCATGTGATGCCTCATCTATGGCATCTACCACTACTTAAAATTACCTCAGTTATCGCGGATATTTATTTTATCCCCATGGCATCTACTATTACTTCAGCTTATTTCGGTCAGCGGTGGATATTTATTTTATCCCCATCGAAGTCTACCGAACACGAGTTTGATCCGTTCCTAGTGGATCTCTCTCACCCAAAGTATCAGATTCATCTTAACGATCCCTAAATGAAGTTATGATGTTTGTATCCCTAAGTGGATTGCTATTTCCCCAGAGAAGTTGGAAATTTTGAAGTTTGACTATTAGTTCCACCTATGGATTTCTATACACAGCTTGACAAATGTATCTCTTGTGCAAAGGGTGACCGAGTATCCTTGTCGAGATGTTTATTTCATCTCCAGTTTCTTTTATCTGTTTTATCAGCATGAGCATAAGCATGACATGACATCATATGCATAGTGTCTGTGTTTTGTTCGCTATCTATTTGGATTTTTCTCTCTGGTTATGTTTGCACCAATTTGTGGGTTTGTCTGATCTCTCCAAGTAGAATCGACAACCTTAGGCAGAAAGTGCTAATCTTTTCTAAAGTTCCCCACAGAGTTCGACCCTCGTGGATGATGGTTACTTCAGTTTTATCTTTTTCCACGCTTGGATAAGATAAATCCCCATTCGAGTTCATTCCTTAATGACGGGTCTTATTTGACCGTTTCTTTCTAGCTTGATCTTAGATTGAACTTTGGTCTTTGGCAAATTTACCGTTGGCCTTCAGGTCGCCGAGTCTGGTTTGAGCGCGCATTTCTGTTACACTTATGACTTACAAGAAGTTTGTTTACAACTACTCACTTATCTTATCCTCAACCTCTCTGGAGTCTACTTTCATTTTATCAGCAACCTCTCCGAAATCCAATACTTTCATTTGAAGTTATCTGCAAGCTCTCCGGAGTCTACCTTTTTATTTATCTCAGTATTATCTACAGTCTCTCCGGAGACCACTTATCATTTATTTATGTGCTAGTCTTTACAGTCTCTCCGGAGACCATCTACTTATTTGTTTCAGTTATCCACAGTCTTTTCAGAGACAATCAACTTATTTCAAGTTATCTACATTCTTTCAGAAGACCATCATCTTTTTCAGTCTCTCCGGAGACCCCTTATCATTTACCTCAGCTGCTTACAATCTCTCCGGAGAACATTTATCATTGTTGTTTACAGTCTCTTATCAAAGCATTTTCCCCCCTTGAAGTCCAATTGTTTTGGCATACAGAAGAGTTTAATAACCCAGTATATTTTCTAATGGTTCTTGAAGATCCCGTTCGATCTCTTCATTAAAGGAATTTCCAAAAGTTTATTTCCTGATGGTTCCTGAAGTTCATGTAAGGAATTTCCAGGCGTTGGATGTTATTTCTTATTGAAAACTCCAGCAGTTTTGTTTACACGATCCTACTGCCGTATGGATCCTGCTTTTTTGCTTAGAAGACAACTGGTCATGCTTGAACCTGTTGGGCCGTCGCTTTGGTTTCCCCGGTGTTGTTTATTTTCCCCGTTGTGTCTGGTCGTCCCCAGCGGGTTTGTTGCTCATTGTGTCCGCCTCTTTCTCTGTTTTGCTTTTGCTTTTTGTCTGCATCTTGCATTTCATCATCCCATCATTTTCATCATGCTAGAGTTCATGGCATGTCAGCATTAGGTTTAGTTTTGTCCATAGCAATGCATGATCATTGCATCTAAGGGAAAAAAATTCGGTTATCTATATTTAAATATCTCTCACCATGACCTAATAACGATCTTCATCGTTCATGTCATCCGGTGAATATATTTAAATAGGGGACACTGTTGTACCCCAAAATTTTCCCTTAGATTCATTGATCCGTTTGCATATCATACTAGGTCAATCATTCGTGCACAACTAACCATCTTGTTCTAGTTTTTTTCATTTGTTTGTTTCATTGTGAATATAGGTACTGATGCAGAAGATTCAAAGTCATAGAAGCTGTGTGTGTGTATGTGCTTGTGGAGATTCTGGTCCTTGCAAATTGTGTTGAATCCCTGTAAAGGTGATGGAAGGACATACCCTTATTCTTATGGTCCATTAGCCAATACAAGTCTTTTTTTCCTCAAGATTTCTTAGAGGCTTCTCAAGGAGGGTTAGGGCTTTCATTTTATTTGAGGACTGGTCTTGGATTTTGTGGCAATTGATATTATGGGTTATATCCTTGTGGTTCATGCACTAAGTTCATCATTATCACGATCATATTCTTATAGAGGTTCATCTAGTATCGAGTTCAGTTTCTCCAAGATAACTCAAAGATCACTGTGCATGTCACAAGAAGGATGAGGGTTGCCCTTTTGTTGGAATGTGATTGATTTGTGATCAAACTGAGGGTTGGGGATAACGAACCCGTGAATTCAGGATTGCTTCAAGCGATATTAAATTCTTGGGCATTTATTTTGTCCTAAAATTTGATTTAATAGGAGGATGTTTTGTGTGGCTTGTTTGAGATTCAAGTAACGGTGTTTTTTTTAGATCATCGTTGTCTTAGGATTCTCATTTATGTAATGAACTTGTGGACCAATTCAAGTTGTGCATACAGAGTGCAAGCTCAATGTTCCTACATTTATTTAAGTCCACTCAAAGTTCAAACTCAAGAATTTCTATCCATTTCAAAGCTTAAGATTCATGAATATGTTGGTAATTTCCTTATAAGCACAAAATCCATACTAAGGGTGAGAGTCATTTAAATGGTCAGCGACTTGGAGATTGCTTGAGAAATCTTATTAGTTCTGAGATCGTGCTCTCTTTTCATCCAAGTTGGCATAAATGAATGGCAATGCTAACAACATATGAGTTGTTGTGGTCCTATTAGTGAACGTTTAATGCAATTGCCGTAATTTTGGAATATGGAGTTCATGTGACATAACAACCTCAGCTCACTTTGAATTATGGTTTAAACAAATTCTTTATGGCCATGACAGTACGCAGCGCATGTAGTTGGTAAAAGAAAACAAGTCTAAATGGCATGGAATGCATGAATTTCATTTCCATTAGTATTACACTAAAGTTTTGTTTACAAGTAATTTTACAAAATTAAAATCATGCTGGATCTGTAATGTTGAACATAGGACGGGATACGATGATGCTCCACGGTGACTGGATTTCACAATTGTGCTCAGACTTTGAGATTGTAAAAAACGTAAACTTAATTAAGCCTCAAAGTTTCCTTATCTTGTTGAATGCACCGCCGCGACCCTGTCAAAACCGACAACCCTTGTACCTTAGCTTCACCCCCTTCTCATGGATTTCAAAGCAATCCGAGAAACTCAAAATCCAAATCCATTGCAATTCAATTTAATTTTAAAAGTTTAAGGCTCAAATCCAAGATTAATACAAGGTTAAAAAAATAAAAGTGAAAGCTTATTGCTGTTCCCTAAACTCGGTTCTCCGCAAGGAATTGAAATCCGCTTGATGAAGTGCAAATGCTTCAAAATTTAGAAGCATGCAGATAGTTGATTGAGGCCTTGCAAGCTTTCGAAACACTAAAACATAAGAGGTAGAGCAATAATAAGTTACTGCTGTTGGCGGAACCTCTCAGTTTTGGGGACTTACTTTGCTTTTTCCATGAGAATTCCTAGAAGATTCAAAGCGAATACACAAAACCCGATTCTACAGCAGAATTCGCCTAAAGGAATTTAAGCTTCGCTGACCATTTTCATCAATCCTTAAGTTGCCGTAATCCACAACGCATCTTTATACCATGGCCAAGAATTCGTCAAGTTCTCCACCTACAAAATGACAAGTGCATAAGGACCAAGTTTCTAGTGCAAAATTGAGTTCAAGCACTAATTTGATTTTGACATTAACGATTGCGGTTAAATTTCAGTTTTAGATACAAGGGTGCACATCATTAAAAGAGCACTACTGGAGATGATGCCTCCCTTATGTAGGAATTTTCTCTTGAGAGAGCTACCTGGTTCACATACAACCTGTTACAACTTATCAAAAGAAAAACGGTGTTTCCAACGATCAAAATTCAAAGCCAACAACAGGAAATTGAAATTCACTTAATCAATGGAAAACCACAAGTATGTATAAAGAATCTTGAGTCAGATTTACAGGAAATAACTTACTCTGACTCGGTTAACCATAGACTTGCATTCACGGGATGTAGTACCTACAAAAAGAAAATTGAATTAGCCACAAGCTTAATTTCACGAGCGACCTAGCTCTAACACAAGAATTTTAATCTTACTGAAAATGGAATCACAAAGATAGCAAGATGGAGTCAAGCGCTCAAAACAATAATCACAATTCTAATCCTTTCCAAAACAGGCGGAAACATCATCATCAATCACATTTCCATAACAAGGTTAAATTAGTTTCTGACAAGGATGCTTATTTCCTAAATCATCAAAAACAAATCATAAAGTTTCGTAGAATCAGAAATAAAGTTTCATCATTTTCAAATTTGGAAATTATGGGAAATATCATAAAGATACCGCCAACAAAATTTCCAAAACCAGAAAGGGGACAAGAATTTCAGACATAATAGAAAAATTCAAGTAGGTTTCGATCAATATGGAAACCCTTTCAAAGTGGCATTATTTTGTTCAGCCACATTTCGAGTTATTTCAGAAACCTTCCCAAACAAGCTAAGACAATCTCCAGACATCTGTTAAAGACATTCCAAAACAGTCATCAATGACATTCCAAACAAGCTCAGACATGTTCACACTAAAAAGGAAAATCACCATCATAACAGGTTATTCAAGAGAGTTTCAGGTCATCTATAAAAGAGAAGATTCATACACGATCAAAGGGAAGCCATCATCAAAAATTCAAACCATAACCACCAAACGCTTAACATCAGAATTCACAACCACACCAAAGTCCCAAACAGACCAAAACATCAAACCAATTCATCCTCATACAACCATTATACGTCATCATACACAAACCTTACCAAAACAACTCATCAATACATACCAGGGAATTAACTCATCAACAATCACCGGAGCAAGCTCATCAAACCCACACAATCCACCATACCAGTATACTAAAAAATCATCAATCTCATAACTCAATCAAAAGAAACGCGGAGATTCAAAATCATCATCATCTCACAAAGAAGGCAACGAACAAAGAAGAAGAACAACACAAAAAGGCAAATAAATCGTACAAAGAAGGTAAAGAGAGAAGGAAGTTCATCCCTGATCGAAGCCATTCGCCGTTGATGCACAACTCTCTTTTCCTTTTCGTTTTGCTTTAATTCATTGCATCTGTAACCTGTAACTGTGAAATTATATTGAAATCGGGGTATTGGGCTTGCTGGGGGTGTCATACCCCAAATTTTGACCACTAAGATTTCCCATCATTGTGGAAATCATCACTACACTATGGATGAACCATCATGCCTCCTTAATCTCCTCAAGGATTGTTGAGCATTCACTACAATCAGAGATTAGGGTTTTGAGCCCTCTTAGAGCCCTTAGACAAAGGATCAATCAAGGAATGACATGATCTTCAACTTGTCTAACCTCTCAAAAACACATAAAGGATCAAGAGGACTCCCACATTAAGAATCAAGCACAAAGTTGCAACATTCCAAGTGGATTAAGCCTCAAGATCGCTAGTGTCACCAAATTAGGGTTTTGGTCGACCAAGGCCTCTAGATGGAATTTTTCCTATGGACATGAGCCATTGATTCAAAGCACAACTTAAGATACTCCAAGGGACCTCATGGATCCAATCATCAAGTCAATTTAGCCTCAGGGGATGCATTTACCAAAGATCAGGAATTAGGGTTTCTTAACCTAATTCATCCTTAAGTTGACTTTTGGGACAAAACATGAGCCAAGACCTCAAGACATGATTTGAGGGACCCCAATACACTACATTGATCCATTTTCAACAATGGATTGATCCAAGAAGCTTGATCCACAAGTTTCAATTTCATCAGTACCACAATTAGGGTTTCGAGAAAAAAGTCAACTGTACCTTTGACTTTTGACCAAGACATGCTCCCAAACCTTGGGACATGATTAAATACACCCTATAACACATATGGAACATATCCATTAGGTTTGATTTAGGTCAAGGACTTGATTTCACCAAGGATCGCACAGTTTGGAATTCATTTGATAAAAAGTCAACTATGCACAAAGTCAACTTTGACTTTTTGAGATTTTTCACAATTATGGTTCTTTGACCCTAAAACAATGTTAATATATGATTTGAATCATCATTCATCAAGAAAAATCAAAGAAAGTGGGATAACTTGTAAAAGGGGTAATCATAAAAACTTCGAATTTTTCTAAGTTATGAAACAAAGTGGCAAGGGTACCAACTTCCAAGGATCATAACTTGAGATCCAAGCAACCATTTTGGATGATCCAAAGATGGATTTGTAGCTCTCATGGCATTCTTTAAAAGTTTCAACTACACCTCATTCCAATTCATTGTGGATTCTGAGTTATGATTGGATCAAAATCACTAAAAACATGAAAATACATATTTTCCAACACTGAGAAGAAATTCTGTCCAAGTCAGAATTTCAAGTGAAACACCAAAACTTGGAGGGCTGTTTCACATAGTTTTAGGCTAAATCAATTCAATATATAAACATCAAAGTTATTCTGCATATTTCCTACAATCCAAGGGACTTATTGGCATGAAACAACTCAGCTTGAGCCAAGAATTATGGCTGCTGCAACGCACCATGGCAAGGCTGTCATGAAAAATCAGTTTGTAGGATTTCTTGCTTTACACGATTTTGAGCCAAAGACCAATGATCCCTATGCCACAGTCATCTAATCTGATCCTAATCCAACTAATCCCACTTGTAAAGCTAAGTCAAAAAAGCCAAGGGATCTTCCAACTTGAGATTAATCATTTTGGCACATTATGCCTTGAATTCAAAGGCATTTATGTGAAATAGGGCACTTTCAACAAAGCCACTCTACTCAGTCAAGATGTTCACTTAAAAAACAATTAAAACATCTGAAGAATGTGGATTGGGTCAAGATATTGCCCTGCTCTTGGGAGAGGCTAGTTTGCCTTGCATGAGAAGAAATGCCACCAAGCCAAACCCATTGAATGTGATCTGATCTTGTAGCCATTCACTATTCCTCCAAGACAAGAATTCATCCACTATAAATAAAGGTCCTAACTAATCATTCAAACCACACCAAAGCAGCTTTCCACATTGCTTTCTCGCATTCTCTTCTTAAGTACCTAATTTCTTTGTTCTTAAGCAAGTGCTATCGGGTTTTGAGTTGGAGGTCAATGCAACTCAAACCATCACTTCAGACACATCACATATGATGTATATAAGCTGTCCAAACACCTAAACCACTTTTGAAATACCTCAATCAAAATCTCACTCTTCAACCTAGCCATTATGCAGTTGGGATACCACAATCTAATCCAAAGATTTTCAAAGTGTTCTAAGGCTTGTAATCCACTCTATATCATCTAGTAAAGCTGTAGAGATCATCAAATTACTTCTGGAACACACTTTGTGCAGAGTTCCAATTCTTCTTGCAACCAAGTAAGCCTCAAACTCTCATAACATGATCCATGCATATTTCCTCACATGATACTTTTGCCAAATGTTTATTAACATGTTTTAAGTGTTTCCCCTCAAAAAATTTGATCATAGCACTCACAAACATGTATGCATGATTGCTTTTGCAAAATTAGGGTTCATACGTTCATGTTGATATAACTTGCTGCACACTAAAAATAAATGAAATCAAATATTGCCATCATGTTCCTTGTTAAAAAACGCATGAATTTGGTGTTTGAATAATGTCAAATGGTTGAGAAACGAGTGAGATATGTCGCTCCCGGGGATTTGCATCCATGGTACAAACAAGAAAGTGGCGCGGAAAACAGAGTCGCCAGCAATGTGTATTTATCCCAAGAGAGGGAAAGGAAACACTGCGTAAACCTGAGGGAAAGGAAAAGAGCATGGTCTCGCGACCAAGAGAAACGAGTAAGGGAGTCGGTTACACGAAGGGAAGGTGTTAGCACCCCACACGTCCATCGTACTCGACGGGATCCACGCTTGTTGTCTCGATCAAAGGGTGTCGTCGTCTGGAGCTCCGCTGCTACTGAAAACGAGAAGGAACATGAATGGAGAGGAACGAAGAAACAAAGAAGAAAAGAAAAAAGAAGTGACTCGATAGGAAATCGCTCGTCCTATGCCTACGTACTCCCTCGTGCAATGGGAAAGTCAGAGTCAACGTAGTTCGGACACGAACCAAGGGGGGAGGTTGCTCGCCAAGACATCGCCGTCTTGTGCCTACGTATCCTCAATCGGACTAGAGAGAGGAAATAAGATCAGTCGTAGTTCGAACTAATGAGGTCGGTTAGTGTTTTTTATGAGCGACGTTAGATTCGCGTCCGACAGTTAGGGTCGATGCTTATTTGCGACGAGACGGAAGTAACGTGCCCTTTTCTGAAAATGAGTTAAACTTAACGATCCCGAAGGATGAAAAGGGTTTGAGTTTGTTTTTATGTTTTTTAGATAGAAGTGGATTGAAGTTAGTTCATAACTTGCATTGCACCGAAGTCTATGATGTAGGAACGAATGCTTAGCAAATCGTTCCAAGATGGAACGTCCACCAAACACTCTAGAAAAATGAGAGGGAACCCCTCATTCCTCACTTCCCACATGCAAGGCTCATGCGCAATACACGTTAATTTTATTAAGTGTTTTAGAAGTGTTATGAGATGAGAAGAGAAGACTCAAAGGAAAAGAAAACACTAAGGGGGATTCTATCCTAATGTTGTCATGTAAAGGTGACCCTATAGTTGAGTTTGAAAAGGGAAACATCTACCTAAGTTAGCATGCAAAAGAAAGCCTAATGCTAATCCTACTCCAAGCTTAATCAGAAATTAAGTTGGACTAGGTAGCTCTAAGGGAAGGAATCCAAGACTTAAACAAGTCTTGAGACTCAAGGGAAGAGAAGGAGTGAAAGAGATGAAGAAGAAAGAGAGGTATAAGATGATAAATAAGACGGGGCAGCAAGCACATCATACACATCATACTCAAATCACAACATTAATCATGCTTCAATAGATCACACAAGAAAGCTCAAGTAAGCAAGTAAAAGTAAACAAGAAAGAATGCAAGCAAACTTGCATAAGAAGCATAGTTAAACATCATTGAACCTCACACAAAGATGACGTGAACAAGGTAAGATGAAAGTGGATCCAAGTCAGAATTCAAGTCATGCCAAAGGTCAATCAATTCACACATTAGAAAGTGGCATCAAGAGCATCAAGTATGTATCTCAACAACACTCAAACACTTAGCAACAAATAACTCTTGCACAACATAACTTCAAGTGATCAAACAAAGTGGAATCAAGGCATGAAAGCAAATGGCAGCAAGGTGACATGTATATCAATTCAAAGATCAACTCATGAATATCAAGAAGGAGCCACAAGAATTACATTCAAAACATGCTCCACAATTATGCAAACATCCACTCTAAACATTTATGCAAAAAACACATGATAAGGTGAAGCAAGATCATATTCATATTCAAACAACAATTCCAGCAACATCATCAACAAGTCACAATCAACATGCTCAAGAAGTGTGTGCTATGTGTTCATCGCATCGGGAACGCAGCATCGCAAACGTGATCATAAATGATAAAAATCCAAGAATCGCGTGTCGGAAAATTGTGTGCATACAATAGTGTGAGGTGCAACAGCTCAAGAATGATTCACAAATCATCAACATATCAATCCATAAAGTTTGGGCATGCAAGAGACCTCAAACAAGCAAGAAAATGCAAGAAAAACACAATCTGCTTCAGTGGTAATCGATTACTCACATAGGGTAATCGATTACTCAGTTGGAAATTGGCTAAAAACGTGAAAATAAGGCAGAGTAATCGATTACTTTGTTAGAGTAATCGATTACTCTGTTAGAGTAATTGATTACCACTGAAACAGAGGCAGAAATTCGACTTTGAAAAGCACTTTTCAGCAACCAATCACTTATCCAAACATCCAAATGATCATGTAAACAATAGTGCACGAAAATTAAGTTCAATCACAGCAATCAAACATCAATTAGATCCAACAATCATCAACATCCACAATCAAGATCAACCAAATGAATCAAAACACATCAAAATTCATGGATCTACATTGTATAAGTTGCAATTAAGCTAAAATGAGTATGGATCTGAAATTAACCAACCTACAAAGCTGAGATTTGCTTTGGTAAGTGTTGTAAACAGAAATGGATGAATTCAAGTAGAGAAATCCAAGATCCACAAGCTTCTTGCACTCAAAAGTTGAAGATCCAAGCAAATAAGCAACAAAACTCCAAAAGCACTTCCAAAAATCACTTCTGAAAATTCAGCACCAGATCCAAACGAAAATCCAAATTGAAAAGCTGAAATGTAGTGAGGATGAGAGGTTTTAGCTCAAGAATTAACAAGTTCCAATGAAGAACTTATTAATCTTTGAAAGAGAGCTTTGAGTGTGATTGAAAATGGAGATTGAGAGTGAAAAAGTGAGAGAGAATTGAGAGAATTCTGAAAATTGGGAGTGAAAAAATGATCTAGGTCTTTGAGGTTTGGAATGAATTGGTTTAAATAACCCCTAGGTTAGGAGTTAAGTTTGGGTTGGGAGTGAGGTTAAGTGAGTGGAAATTTGGATGAAATGTGAATTAGGAAAGAAAATGTAGAATTGGAGTGGAAAGAATTTGAATTTTTGGATGGAAAATGATGAAAATAGATCAATTCTAGATCCTTCCCACACATGCACAAGCCAAGCACATGATCACAAATACTCAAAAATTCTGCAGTGCTGAAAAATGCCATATTTTTACAATTTCTCCCAGAGTAATCGGTTACTCACTTTGGGTAATCGATTACTCTATTCAAAAATTCAAAATTTGGCGCCAAAAGGAGGGAAACTTGGATATTCGTCCGGTTCCACCTGCTCTGAACCATGATAGACCTCTGAAACTTGCCATCTGATATTACCACTAGAATACCCTTGAAATATGCGGCGAAATGCTTTTTGCACTCGAATTAAACTGCTGATAACAACCGTCTGGTGCTGAATAACTGATCAAAAATTGACTGCCAGAGTTTCTGATCGTCCAGTCGCTTAATGAGCAAAATAAATGCTCAAAAAGATTTGGAAAGCTATCTGCTTGGCTTTGAACACTGTTAAAAATCATACTGGAACTGATGACGCCATGAGCTGCTAAAAGAATACCTCGATCCCATGCTCAAAAGGACAATGAAAATGTAGGAATGATAATGCAAATGAAAGGAAGCATAAACCAGTTAGTGCTAAAAGCAAAGGGGCAAATTTTAAGGTGTTACAGCTGTCCCTAGTCAAACTTCTTGGATCCGAGGGTATGGAAGCAACGACTTTCAGACAATCGGGATACACGAAGATTGAATACCAAAATAACCTGAAAATTTGTAACCTGTGGGGATGATGAAATAACGTGAATACGAGAACGGCCGAAGGCGAACTCGGAAAGGAAGACCGGCCGAAGGCGGACTAAACTGGGGATATAAGGATAAACGAGAACGGCCGAAGGCGGACTCGAAAAGGTAGGCCGGCCAAAGGCGGACCACGCTGGGGAGATATAAAGGATACGAGGCCATGCCAAAGGTGGGCTCGAAAAAGAAAGACCAAACCGAAGGTGGGCTTTCAAAGAAAGACTATGCCGAAGGTAGACTCTCAGATAAAGGATACGAGGCCATGCCGAAGGTGGGCTCGAAAAAGAAAGACCAAACCGAAGGTGGGCTTTCAAAGAAAGACTATGCCGAAGGTAGACTCTCAAACAAAGGATACGAGGCCATGCCGAAGGTGGGCTCGAAAAAGAAAGACCAAGCCGAGGGTGGACTCTCAAACAAAGGATACAAGACCATGCCGAAGGTGGGCTCGAAAAAGAAAGACCAAGCAAAAGGTGAGCTTTCAAAGAAAGACTAAGCCGAAGGTAGACTCTCAAACAAAGGATACGAGGCCATGCTGAAGGTGAGCTCGAAAAAGAAAGACCAAGCCGAAGGTGGACTTTCAAAGAAAGACTAAGCCGAAGGTAGACTCTCAAACAAAAGATACGAGGCCATGCCGAAGGTGGGCTCAAAAAAGAAAGACCAAGCCGAAGGTGGTCTTTCAAAGAAAGACTAAGCCAAAGGTAGACTCTCAAACAAAGGATACGAGACCATGCCAAAGGTGGGCTCGAAATAGAAAGACCAAGCCGAAGGTGGGCTTTCAAAGAAAGACTAAGCTGAAGGTAGACTCTCAAACAAAGGATACGAGACCATTCCGAAGGTGGGCTCGAAAAAGAAAGACCAAGCCGATGGTGGACTCTCAAACAAAGGATATGAGACCATGCCGAAGGTGGGCTCGAAAAAAGAAAGACCAAGCCGAAGGTGGGCTTTCAAAGAAAGACTAAGCCGAAGGTAGACCCTCAAACAAAGGATACGAGACCATGCCGAAGGTGGGCTCGAAAAAGAAAGACCAAGCCGAAGGTGGGCTTTCAAAGAAAGACTAAGCCGAAGGTAGACTCTCCTGGGGAGAACAAGACAACCGCGGGTGTGAGGACGACCGAAGGCAAACTCGAGAAAAGAGAAAGACCAGGCCGAAGGTGGACTTTCAAAGAAAGACTAAACCGAAGGTAGAATTTAAAACAAGAACATGTAGAATCGACAGTTCCACGAAGATGACTCCGCCGGGGAAAAGAGAAATCTAAACAGACAACTCTGCGGCGGAGTATAGGAAGAACCAACAAGAAGGACGAATCCACTGGTTGCAGTGTAGTATTAACCAACATCTTCTGAATTTTGTTACTTTCTGCTGAGGAAAGAAACTGGTAAAGGATATCAAACCTGGCTTATGCTTCGAATGCATATGTTTGAATTTTTCTATGGCGTAATGCTCCATACGAAATGGAAATGCTACACATTTGGGAGGATGCCATGCAAAAATGCTTATGCAATGTAAAATAGGCGTCTCAGCAAAATAAATGCTGAAGACCAAGGCAACTCCACTGGGGACGATAAACTAAATTGTCCTCTGAAACAAGAGACCCTGCAGAGAAAGACTTCACTCTGCTGAAGAAGATCCTGATCACAAACTCTGCTTGAGATGAAAACTCCGAGAGAAGATCCACTCTGTTGGAGATGGATAAAAATGAATAATGACGATGGACCCCAAGGAGAAATTCTCTCCGCAGGGGATTACCAATGACTTCCACCTGGATCTGAAAGAATGCCAATAACAATTGGACTTAAATCCTGTTGGGGATTTCAACTGCTATTGAACAAACCACTGTGAAGATCACCATCAAACTTTTCTTGGGGAGACAAGTCAGTAATTCCAAACCTGTTTGGGTATATTACTGAACTCGACCTGCTGTTGGGAGATCCCTTGCTTTTACCCTACCGGGGAATATTAGTAGTTTTACCCTGCTGGGGAGTACCAGCCATGACCAGCAAACCTGCTTGAGGAACGGTAGATGCTGATATCCACCCTGCTAGAGGATAACATCTTGCTTACTCATCTGAGGGGATTAGCTCATACCGTTGCTGGTGAGGAAAACATTTCTCGACTAGCTGAGGAGAATGAGTGCTCAGGCCCTGCAGGGAAAATAACATATTTGTCCAAAGAAGAATAATCCGTAAGCCCCTGCTGGGGATGCCTCAGCATCCACTTCTGACTGCTTGCAGAAAGAGTAATGAAATCGATCACAACTCTAGCTGGGGAATTAGTCTTCTGTACTCTGCCGAGGAAAATAATTCTCGACACTCTGGTTGGGGAAAGCAACAACCTGTTGAGGAGGGTGAACTTTTCAATGTCGATGGAAGTAGCTCTACTGGGGAAGAACAAACCTGTTACCCTACAAACAGAGTCAACAGAAAGTTCTACATGCAAAAAGGCTACTTCTATTACCATCACAATGACCGTTGCCTAAGCAATTTCCACTTTTTTTTTGTTTTTGATATGCTTCGCAAAGCTTAACATTTTCGCATGCAATGTTCTATCAAAATATCGGACGTTTTCACAAACAAAACAGCAAAAGTAAAAACACAAATGGAAAGCTTTTGAGTGAAAAAAAGATTTTATTGAATGGAATTGGCCTGTGAATAGGCATTTATCAGATGTCCTATCGAGATGTCGAGACACTGATATACAACAACAATGAACAAGCTCAATACAAAAGTGTGCATAAAATGTAAAGAACACCAGAAATTGTTAACCCAGTTCGGATCTAACTATCTTACATCTGGGGGCTACCAAGCCAGGGATGAAATCAATATTCGATAGTATCAATTCACTGATAACCACACCCGGTTCAATTAGCTCACTTAATCACTACCCTTCCTATGACTTCTACCTAAGACTCCCCTAGGTATGAGGCCCTCCTCAAATCCTTCTTCAATCACAACCCGTGACTGGCTCCTTACAAGACAAGTAACAATGGTCGAAACACAAATTCTCAATACTTCACAGCTTATGAGAATTAATACTCAGCTACTCAATGCTTAAAAGCTTATGAGCAACCTTACACAACTTACACTACAGTCCTTATACTGTTATCATTAGATACTAGTTAGGCTCACAAAACACAAGCACACAACCCTAAAAATACATGTAAGTTCGACACCTAAAACTAGGTTTACATCAGTCTATTTATAGCTTGTAATCTGGACTGAATTGGGCTTCAAAAAAGCAGCAATTAGGCTGCTCACAAATCTGCAAAATTAACTCCAAAAAATTAGGTCTTCAATCCAAAGTTTCCTATTATGTCTCCATAATTAGAAACAGTAGCAAATCCGAAAACCAACAAGTAACCCTAATCCAAAAATGCTTTGGATGCCACATAGGATAACCAAATATTCACAGAATATTCAGTTACAAATCATAGTAACAGAATCTGCATTAAAAACTGACTTCACAACGCGATGTCCTATGAGCTGCCATGGAACATCTTCATACGACATGTTGAACAAAGAGTAGTGAAACATATTTTTAGACATCTTCATTCAACATCTGCTGCTACATGAGTTTTAGCAAAATATTGCCAACCATAAAACCAAGGAAATAACAATCTCCCCCTTTGGCTTATTTTTGGCTAAAACTCCACACACACTTAAACACCATCAGTATCAGCAGCGGAAAAAAAACACCATTAATAGCAGCACTCCCCCTCAGCTGCATAAAAAAAAACACAAACAAAAATCCAGCCTAGCAACACTCCCCTTCAGCTACAAAAGAAAACACACAGTACCAGCAAGAACACTCATCATAGTAAACTCCCCCTCAACAGCAGTAACTCATAATCTACCTGCAGCACACACACTCCCCCTCAATAGCACAAGCACTTACTAATGATGCTCCCCCTCACACTTACTACTCCCCCTTTTTAGCCACAAATATAACAAAGAGAGGTCATAGACAAATGTAACCAAATTACATAGCAGTATATTGTTCAACACCAAACCAGAATTAAGTTGTCTAAACGGAAAGAAGGAAACAAAACAAAAAAAAAACAAAAAATAAATTTGCAGATAGCCTAGTTAATCAGCATTGTCCTCTTCATCAGCAACCTCATCACTTTCACCTTCTAATTCAGAAGCACCCTTCTCAGAACCAGAATCATCAGACTGCTGGACACTCCTTCTGTTAGACTCAGTAGATTCACCTTGTCCATCATCTTCAGTCAGCTCTTGATCTTTAGCAGCATTTCTCTTTTCTACCAAGGCTTTAATCAGCTGCTCTAGCTTTGTCTTCCTTGTTGTATCTCTTTTGATAGATTCTTCCAGCTCCTTGCAGGTTTCTTGCAGCTGAGCAATGGTTTCATCATCAAGATTAGCAGGACCAGGTGTCTGTGTAGATGTCCCAACAATGTCTGGGACATGTGCTCCACCCAGTAGCTTGTAGTGAAGGGACAGAGGAGGTTTCCTTTTGAGTGCAGTGTCACCCCTCAACACAAGATTAGGACACTGTTCTAGAATAATACCACAGATCAAGGAAGGGAAACCAATAGGCATCTTTACAGCAGGTGAGCTAGCTTGTTTCAAGATCTGCTCAAAGATGTATGATCCAAAATCAAAGGAAATCTTCTTCCCTATAGCATATATGAATCTGCCAAGTGTAGACGAGATAGTAGATGTGTGATTTGTAGGAACCTAATTTACCACGGCAATCCTGTGGAGGATGGCATATTTGACACTTAGTTTACCAGACGACAGCTTCTTTGCATTTGGCCAATGTCTCATACAGCCACCTGTTATCTCCTTGCAAACAGTATTATCAGTAACCTCTAACTCAGGTTGAGGTTCATTACTCCTGCCCAGATAGTTGTTGATAATTTCAGGTGAAAAGGTGACAGCTTCTCCTCTCACACATACTTGTCTGGGATTGTTGCCCTTGTTCTCGTCACTCTCTTCAGACATATTTACCACAAATTCTTTGACTAGATTTCCATAACAGGGTCCTAACTTGGACACTGTTCTCATCAATCCAGCCACAGCAATCAGCTCCACTATTTCTTTTTACTTTTCGAAGTCCTTCCCCAACTCTCTCTCCAGAGCAATCCATCTTTGATCAACAATTTTCCATCTATCTGTATTTCTCATAGAGCTTTCAGTAGAAGCCTTCTTGCAGGTGAAGTTTTTTATACCAATGATGTCCTGGACATCTGTTTTAACTTCATAGTCAGAATCACTTTGATCAGTAATTTTTCATTTCTTAGTGGGCACTACAACCTTGCTCCATTGCTTAGGTGGCCCGGCTTGAACTTTTCTTTCCCCACCTCCAGATTTACCACGCAATTTCGAAGACTTGGAGCCTTCACTTATTACATTTTTTCCTCTTCTTCTCTGAATTCTTCTCAGCATTCTAGCAATAGGTTCTTCATTAGAGGTGAGGTCATCAACATTAATAACATCGTCAGTCCTTACATCTGCTTTCCTTTTACTTCTTCTCTCATGGTCCACAAGCATGGAAACATCACCATCTGTCCTATCAGTAGGGCTGCTATTGATATTTTCTGTCACTGATGTTGGAGCATTAGACTCGACATTTGCCTTAATTCCACTCAGAATTGAGGCAACAACCCTTCTAATTTCCTTATCCTTTCTGACAGCATTATCATCAGTGGAATTATTGTTCACATCACAAGATTTAGTACCCTTCCGCTTCTCAACTATGCCTGATTTAGATCCCTTTTCAGCCACGTCTTTTTGAGGGCTTACTTGGTTAGCATACAAACTGGTCATGGAGTGGACTTTCTTCTTAGGTGAGAAGGGTTTAGATTTCTTACCTGGAATGTTGACATTCGTTGTGTGAGAAGCTTGCTGGTTGCCTTTTGGGTCAGCTGACATAACTTTCAATAGAGCAATGTCGAGCACTAGGTCAGAGAGGTTTATCATCTGCAGTGATTCTTCATCTCCAGTATTGATTCATGGAGAACCAGTGTTATCAGGGGAGCCGTGCGTGGAATCGGAGTTAGGATGTTGAGACATGTTTAGTTGATCACAAAAAGCAGTATTGAGCAGAGTAAGAGCAAACCCTAGCGGAGAAGAGTTTTGAAAGAATAGGTCAGATGAAGTTTTTGCACTGTAGGATTAAAGTTGAAATGTGTTAGCTGGGCTATTTATAAGTTTTGGAAATGGGTCCTTATACACGTGCCATTCACAAGCTCTTTGATTTAACACTTCCACAATAGTGCTTTCAGCTTTCCACAAATAGCAATCCTCTGAGGTTCTTTCACCTCTCATAACAACAGAATTCTTTTCATCCATTATTAAACATTCGTAGTTTGTAAAGATGACCCTAAGACCTTGATCACACAACTGGCTTATGCTTATTAGGTTAGTATCTAACCCTTCAACAAGCAATACTTCTTCCAGAATGGGCTGTCCTGGCCACTCCACTCTTCCAACACCAAGCACTTTTCCTTTTGATCCATTACCAAAGATCACCTCATTAGGAGCATGATACTTAACATGTGACATACATCTACTAACACCAGTCATATGTCGAGAACACCCACTATCAAAGAACCATTTTTCATCTGTAGAGACTCTGAAGGACTTGTAGTCCCTATGTTCCTTTACAAAATCCTTTGAAGTCCATATCCTTTTTGTTTCAACCCTGCTCTTCTTCTTACTATACTGTTGCATGGGTTTGGGATAACCATGTAGCTTGTAGCAAAAAGCTTTTATATGACCAAACTTCCCACAATGGTAGCATGTCCATCTTTGATTCTTTTTCTTTATGAACTTCTTCTGATGCTTGGGAGGATGATGCAACATGTTATTCAACATCTTCAAACTTCTCTTTTCTTGAACGGGTACTTCCTCAGACTCATTTGTACCTTTAAATCCAACACCACTGACATTTCTAGTATCTCTTCCTGACTTCAGAATTTCATCAAGTACATCCGAACTCCTATTTAACATTCTGACATTTTTTATCATGTTGTCCAGTTTTGAATTCAAAACATTTACTTCACTTTGTAGATCAGCTATAGTAGACATATACTCAGTATTCTCAGCTTCTAAATGAACAATGGCACATGCTTGTTCTTCTTTCTGCTGACATACTTCTTCATGTTCAATGCACAACTTCTTATAAGAGATAGCCAGCTCTTCAAAAGTAAGCTCTTCAGATTCTTCAACTGATTCACATACTCCTGTTAATGCTGTCACCAACTTTGCAGATTCTCTCATCAGTTTTAGAATCATCTTCTGACCATGTCACAGATAATCCCTTCTTCTGTCTTTTGAGATAAGTGGGACACTCAGTTTTTATGTGCCCAAATCCTTCACATTCATAGCATTGAACTCTCTTCCCTTGA
Source organism: Lathyrus tuberosus (assembly GCA_022829125.1). Lineage (NCBI taxonomy): Eukaryota > Viridiplantae > Streptophyta > Magnoliopsida > Fabales > Fabaceae > Lathyrus > Lathyrus tuberosus. Next base: position 3,515,727 of record JALAZF010000363.1, read on the forward strand.
TTAGAGTCCTCTTCAGTTCTGGATCTTCTGCCTCCATCCTGGTCTTTGTTGATGTCAAGAGACTTGTTCCAAACATTTTCTCTTGACTTCCAGTCCATCCTTTTCAACACTTTATTAAATTGTCTTCCAAGCAACACTAGCTCTTTGGACATATCTTCATCTTTGACCAGTTCTCCTTCATCATCTGAGTCATCAACATTTGATACAAATGTTATACTCTTCTTCTTTTCAGCTTTTTCACTGAATCCTAACTCAAAAGTTTGGAGTGATCCCATAAGCTCATCCACCTTCATTTTGTCAATGTCCTGAGCTTCCTCTATAGCAGTAACCTTCATATCAAATCTCCTAGGAAGAGACCTGAGAATCTTCCTGGCCAGCTTGCTGTCAGACATCTTTTCTCCTAAGGCACTAGAGGCATTAGCTATCTCAATAATGTTCATATGAAAATCATGAATGCTCTCATCCTCTTTCATCTTCAAACTCTCAAACTTGCTAGTGAGAAGCTGAAGCTTTGACATTTTTACCTTTGAGGTCCCTTCATGAGCAACTTTCAAGACCTGCCAAGCCTCTTTGGCAATAGTACAATGCTCAATCAGTCTGAAGATATTTCTGTTGACACCATTGAACAATGCATTCATGGCTTTAGAATTTCCAACAGATCCTTTGTAGTCAGCATCATCCCAGTCCTCTTCTTCCTTCAGAACATCAGTAAGATTTCCTTCTCCATCTCTTACCTTTGGAGGCTCCCAACCTTTGAGAACAGCTTTCCATGCTTGATCATCCATGGACTTGATGAAAGCTATCATCCTAGGTTTCCAATACTCATAGTTAGAACCATCCAGCAGAGGTGGTTTGTTCAGAGCTCCTCCATCTTTGTCCATTGTACCAGAAAGTACCTTCCCTGAATCTCACCCAGAAACAACAAAGGGTGCCTGCTCTGATACCAATTGATATTCTAGCCTGTATATCAGATGTCTTATCGAGATGTCGAGACACTGATATACAACAACAATGAACAAACTCAATACAAAAGTGTGCATAAAATGTAAAGAACACCAGAAATTGTTAACCCAGTTTGGATCTAACTATCCTACATCTGGGGGCTACCAAGCCAGGGATGAAATCAATATTCGATAGTATCAATTCACTGATAACCACACCCGGTTCAATCAGCTCACTTAATCACTACCCTTCCTATGACTTCTACCTAAGACTCCCCTAGGTATGAGGCCCTCTTCAAATCCCTCTTCAATCATAACCCGTGACTGGTTCCTTACAAGACAAGTAACAATGGTCGAAACACAAATTCTCAATACTTCACAGCTTATGAGAATTAACACTCAGCTACTCAATGCTTAAAAGCTTATGAGCAACCTTACACAACTTACACTACAGTCCTTATACTGTTATCATAAGATACCAGTAAGGCTCACAAAACACAAGCACACAACCCTAAAAATACATGTAAGTTCGACACCTAAAACTAGGTTTACATCAGTCTATTTATAGCTTGTAATCTGGACTGAATTGGGCTTCAAAAACGCAGCAATTAGGCTGCTCACAAATCTGCAAAATTAACTCCAAAAAATTAGGTCTTCAATCCAAAGTTTCCTATTATGTCTCCATAATTAGAAACAGCAGCAAATCCGAAAACCAACAAGTAACCCTAATCCAAAAATGCTTTGGATGCCACATAGGATAACCAAATATTCACAGAATATTCAGTTACAAATCATAGTAACAGAATCTGCATTAAAAACTGACTTCACAACACGATGTCCTATGAGCTGCCGTGGAACATCTTCATACGACATGTTGAACAAAGAGTAGTGAAACATATTTTTAGACATCTTCATTCAACATCTGCTGCTACATGAGTTTTAGCAAAATAATGCCAACCATAAAACCATGGAAATAACAGTTTCCTTTTCAGGTTTTCAACTTTGCGGGTTTATTCTTTTTTCTTTTTATCCCTAACTTTTTCCCGAACCCCTTTCTTTTTATGGTTCGCCGGGATGCCCCTTTTTTGCCTGGACTTTCTTTTTGTGTCCAGCGGGTCTTTTTTATGCAAAGTATTTTTTGACTACGTCTGCGTTCACAGGGGCCGTAAAATCTTCGTCATCCGTAGTTGAGAGTAATAAGGCTCCACAAGAGAAAACCTGTCTTACTACATATGGCCCTTCGTAGTCCGGAGTCCATTTGCCCCTGTGATCTGTTTGAGGAGGAATGATCCTTTTCAAAACCAATTCACCAGCCTGAAAACACCGAGGGCGCACTTTCTGATCAAAGACTTTCTTCATCCTGCTCTGATACAACCGACCATGTGCAATGGCTGCCAATCTCTTCTCTTCAATAAGGTTCAGCTGATCCAGTCTAGAACGCACCCACTCAGCTTCATCAAGTTTCACGTCTGCCAGGATTCTTAAAGAAGGAATCTCAACCTCTAATGGTAGAACTGCTTCCATACCATATACCAATGTGAAAGGAGTTGCCCCAGTTGATGTGCGTACCGACGTACGATAACCATACAAAGCATAAGGCAACATCGCATGCCAATCTTTATAGGTCACTACCATTTTTTGCACAATCTTCTTGATGTTATTATTTATCGCTTCAACATCCCCATTCATCTTTGGACGATAGGGAGAAGAATTGTGATGTTCAATCTTAAAGCTCTGGCATAGCTCCTTCATCATCTTGTTATTCAAATTTGAACCATTATCAGTAATGATTCTCTCTGGGAATCCATACCGGCAGATGATGTTGTAGCGAGCAATTTTGGACGCGGTTCTTAAGTGCTGGTCGCTCTCTGCGGTTTGAGCTTACTACAGGTCGATTCATTTTTTATCCTATTGTGAGCTGAATAAGGAAGGGAAATAGATGTCTCCAATTAACCCTGCTTTGCATACTGAGTTTAAACAGCGATCTGTTAGGTTACGAATGCTATCAATGTGGGGGGCCTTTGTACTGGTTATTTGTATTTTCGCCAATACTGTTTTCTTTCTTTCTAGGACTTTCTAGCGGGGAACAAGGGTTAGGATGTAAGGACTGATGTTTTTTGATATATACATGAGAGTATGGGATTTTGGGTTTTTGTTTAGTGTGCTCGCTAAGATTTTTCATTCAATCTTATGCCTACGTATTCCTGTTTACCGAAACAGGGAAATCAGAGCGTTCGTAGTTCCTCCTATTCTATGGGAGGAAATGGGTGTCTTTGGTGTCTTGTTCAAAGCCCAAGACGTGAAGCGAAAAGTGGTTTGTATCTTGTTCAAAGCCCAAGATGTGAAGCTAAAAGGTCTATTTGTATCTTGTTCAAAGCCCAAGATGTGAAGCTAAAGGTTTGACTTTAGAGAGAATTGGTCATCTCTAAAGGGGTCTGTTTGTCACAACTGTTGGGTGACTGGTTATAAAGGAGGATTACTTTAATTGGGATACACGGATCCTAGCAATGCCATAATTTCCTTTAGAAGGGGTTTTAACCTGAAGGAGAAGACTTTAACTCAGTGGAGAGCAATGTTATCTTTCCTTAGGAATTTCTCATGCTAAAAGAGGGACAGTGGCATGGATGTAGATGATCCATAGGCTTGCCGCTTACAGCGATTAGATGAAGGGGAAGGAGTTGTTGATGTTTGTGTACTGTGAACGAGGCACAGCTTTTGGTGCTAAAAGGTTAATTGGATTAACCAGTGGTTTTCTTATACAAAGCCTAAGAGGAGGCTAATATGTGTCTCGTACAAAGCCCGAGAGAGAGGCTAAAAGGTTTTGACTCAACGATGGAGTCTTTTGGTATCTCGTATAAAGCCCGAGATGGAGGCTATTTGACTCAACAAGAGAGTTTTTTGTATCTCGGTCGAAGCCCGAGATGAAGGCTATTGTTAGTTTGGCTCAATAAGAACCTTTTTGTATCTCGTATAAAGCCCAAGATGGAGGCGAAAGGGGTGATTGACTCAACGAGGGAGCCTCTTATGTGTCTCGTACAAAGCCCGAGAGCGAGGCTAAACGTTGTTTAACTCCGCTGGGGAGGATCATTGTACAAAGCCTAAGAGGAGGCTATGGTGACTGTTTCAGTTAAGTGACAGGTACAGTATGTTGATTTAAAGAGAAAATTAGTTCTTATATAAGCAACACTGTACTCAAAGATTTGATTCAAGGATCCGGGTTATTCCTGTTCTTTAAGGAAGTGAGAAATCCGAAGTGTATTGAGACTGTCCGAGTCTACGGGTTTCCTTCCTATTTAACGAAGGGGTCACTTGAGAATGTCTTTGAGACTCAAGGAAATTAGACTGTCCAAGTCTAGAGTTTCATCTTTTGTACTATGCTTTGAGAAACAGTAGTAGACTCTTTGAAATGACTGCTCTACGCAGATGATTAAGTTCTGTTCCTATACCTCTAGGAGGTCGTCGGGACAATTTGTACGAAGCCCAAGAGGAGGCTGGAAGCTTTTAAGAAGCCGATCGGTCCTTGTACTAAGCCCAAGAGGAGGCTATCATTCCCGGAGGAAGAGATCATTATACGAAGCCTAAGAGGAGGCTGTGAGTACTTCTAAAAAGCCGTAGGGTCCTTGTACTAAGCCCAAGAGGAGGCTCGGGTTGCTTTTAGGAAGCTTGTGGGTCCTTGTACGATGCCCAAGAGGAGGCCGATGCTTTTAAGAAGCCCGTGGGTCCCCAAACCCCGAGAAATTCAATGCAAGCTATTCACAAGGAATAGATCAAGTCAGGAAAGTTCGAGAATTTGGAAGAAACTCAAGAGATGCCATTCACGGAGAAAAGATCATCTCTGGGGAATAGAGTTTCTTGACAAGTGCTTTTAAGAAGCCTGTGGGTCCCCAAACCCCGATAAGTTCAAGTCAATGCTATTCAGCGAGAATAGATCAAAGTCAGGAAAGTTCGAGAATTTGGAAGAAACTCAAGAGATGCCATTCACGGAGAAAAGATCATCTCTGGGGAATAGAGTTTCTTTGACAACTTCTACGAGTGACCGTCTATGAAAGGGTTCACAGAGAATGCTGCCTTTCATGTCTCCATATTGTTTAACCCCAAGAGGAGGGAAGACTGTGTCTGTTAATCCTATGGGGATCTAGTTTAGACTATTTCTAAGAGTGATCAACGGGCTTAATGCTAGACGTAGTTGTCGGGGAAACTCTAAATATCTATACTATTATTACACAGTTGATATGAGTTTATGAAAGAAGACTTACAGCGAAACAGCCCCACAATACAGTTATATGTATATGAAAGCGGTAAATGAAAGCAATAACCACTTACTCGGTTATAGAGCTTCCATGCTGTTTGGTTAGTTGTTCAACACAGAAAGATTGAAAACAACAGTATATTTAAAATCAAAGGAGAAAGTGCTTTGAAGAAGAAAGACTTAGGGCTTACAGCTCAAGGAGAGGCCCAGGGTTTTATCAGTGAACGCACTGTTTGAATTTGTACAGAGGGACTTATACAAGTGACTGAGGCCCAAAAGGTTTTCTATACAAAGGGATGGGTCTTACACTCTCTCAAGAGGCCCAAAAAGTTTTAAAAAAAGAGTGGGGCTTATAACACGAGGGTAGGCCCAATTGATTTTCCGTTTAAAACGGCGATCGTGCCGAGGTTTTCTTTTAACGCATTGGGACTTATACAATAAGTGAGGCCCAAAATGTTTTGGTTAAAAGGGGATTGGGTCTTACACTCTAATAGAGGCCCAAGTGTATTTTAAGAAAAGAAATGGGTCTTACTACTCGAGGGTAGGCCCAGGGTTATTTTGAAAAGGCGGCGATCGCGCCGTTTGTTTTTGACGGTATCGGGACTTATACAATACACTGAGGCCCAAAAGGTTTGGTCAAAAAAGGATTGGGTCTTACACTCTATTAGAGGCCCAAAAGTGTTTGACAATGATTTGTTTGAGTGAAAATCAAAGAAACCCTAATTTTATTCTTTAAAAGTAAATATTTAAAGAAAATCAATGAAAAATACCAAATAGGTTTGAATAAACCACTTGTGATTTTTGTTTAAGGTTTGAAAAATGAGGTATAAATCACAAGAGATATTAAAACTCATTTGGTCTTGATTTTTCAAGATGAATATTCATTTTAAAATGTTTAAAAACAAATAAAAATGAATTTATTCACAAAAATACTAATTATATTAAATAAATAATATAAACTCAATTTTTTTGTGGAATAAAATATTTCAACATTTTTGTGAGTTTTTGCAAAAAGAACCAATAAAAAATAATTAAAATTGAAAGAGTTATTAATTTTCCAATTAATTAATAAACCATGAAAATATTGGAAAAAATGACAATGTGAAAAAACACAAAATGGCATAGGTGGGGTTTGAACCCAAGACCTCAAGGTTACAAGGCGCGTGCCTTACCACTAGGGTGGTAATACATCCATTGTTTGAAACAAAACAACAAATATTCAAGTCATGCCTTAGTTTTAGGCCTAGCCCAAGGCAAGTTTTGGCAAGTTTTGGCTCAGAAACGTGAAGGTCATAACTTTCTCAATTCTTAATGGTTTGAGACAAAATTTATATGTATCTGGACCAGAATTTCATAAGGAATCCAATGGTGGTGGTAGTTTTTTCATATCACACTCCCTCCTCAAAACCCGATAGTGGTTTTGAAAATGACCTATAATTGCATTTTCTATGCTACAACTTGGTACAAGCATGGATTACATGGTGAATTAGCTCAAACACAACATATACAACATGTATGAGATGTTTATGATCAGTGGACTTCAAAGCATTGTATGATTCAAAGATTCCAAGTTGTGAGGCTTACCTCTTTTTTTTTAGATTTTGGAGCTTTTGTGCAATCTGTCAAACCTCTTGTTCCAGAAATGATTTGATGCTTTAGACACACTCAAATTACCTCTTAGAAGCTTTTAGGATGGTTAGAATCAGCTGGTACCTGCAAAAACACAAACAGTCCCTTTCTTGCAAAAGGGGTCAAAAGTGACCAAAATAGCAACTCTCTCAAATGGTGTTCCAGATGGGGGGAACCATTTGGGACAATTCAAGGAAGATATTTGGAGTGTGTTTGAGGTTTTATCTGGTTTGGAAAGTGACTGAATCAAGACATGGCTTGAAAAATGCAAAAAAAAAACCTATTTTGAGGTTTTGAGAGGTGACTTTGTGATTTTGTGATTACAGGTCACTTGTGATAGTTTGCACAGCTTACATATGATATATATGAGGTATGTGTGTGATTGATTGTGATGGAAAAGCTCTCAAGCTCAAAAACTCAAAGTTTCCTTACTAAAGAAGGCATTTTTGCCAAGAGAAAGAGGTTTTGAGGAAAGCATCTGTTTGATGGCTTTGGTGTACTCAAACTGAACACAATTGAGCTTTATTTATAGTAGAGCAAGTTTGTTTTGGGATCCACAGTGAATGGCAACTGCAGCAGAGGTTTGGCCAATGTTGTCCAATGGAAATCCAAGTCTCCTCTAGCCATTGACTAGAGGTTATGGCACAGGGTTGTGGTTCCCTTGGTCTTGGATAAGTCTTGACTGATTTCAGATGAGAATGGCTCAGTCCATGCCACCTTGATGCTTCCATTGAATGCTCCAATCCAAATTTGAAGTCTTGTCCCTATTTTGGCCATTCTAGGTTCAACATGCTTTTTCTTGTTCCAAGGACTTTGGAGGCTTGGCTCAGTGATTGTCCCCTTTAGATTCAATCCTCAGATGTGTCCAAGTGGATAGGAGCATTTGGATTTGGCTGATTTTGGCAAATCGACCAAAAATGCAAATTCTGCCTTGCCTTGACATATTTCAACAAGGCAACTTCCCAATGTCATAACTCATAGCCCAAATGGAATTTGGTAATGTTCTTGGCCATTTTGGAAAGCCCTTACATGATACAACAACTGTTTGAACATATTTGGTTTTGATCTCTTTTGAATCCAAGTGAAAAATCCCCCTACATTTGGAAAAAAATGAAGACAGATTTGGACTTAGTGAAAATTTCACTAAGTGTTGGAAAAAGTGACATTTTCATTTTTCAGCCATTTTGATCACTCCATAACTCAAAATCCTTAATGAATTGGAATGACTTGTAGTTGAAGTTTTTGTAGAGGGTAATGAGGGCTACAAATCCATCTTTGGATGAGAAAAAATGGCTTTGTGGTTTAGGAGTTATGATCCTCCAAAGTTGGTACCCTAGCCACTTTATTTTTTACTTAGAAAAATTTCTAAGTTTTTATGGTTACCCCTTTTACAAGTTATCCAACTTTTCTTGATTTTTCTTGATGAATGATGATTCAAATCATACATAAACATCATTTTAGGGTTAAAAATCCATTTTGGTGAAAAATCTCAAAAAGTCAAAGTTGACTTTTGTGCACAGTTGACTTTTTATCAGATGAATTCCAAACTGTGCAATTCTTCAGGAAATCATGTCCTTGACCTAAATCAAACTTGATGGACATGTTCCAAGGGTGTCATAGGGTATATTGAGGCATGTCCTAGGGTTTGGGAGCATGTCATGGTCAAAAGTCAAAGTTACAGTTGACTTTCCTCGCGAAACCCTAATTGTGGTGCAGATGAAATTGAGACTTGTTGCTCAAGCTTCTTGGATTAATCCATTGTTCCAAATGGATCAACATAGTTCATTAGAGACCCTCAAACCTTCTCTTGAGGTCTTGGCTCATGATTTGCCCTAAAAGTCAACTTAGGGGTGAATTAGGTCAAGAAACCCTAATTCCTGATTTTTGATGAATGCATCCCCTGAGGCAAAATTGACTTGATGATTGGGTCCATGAGGTTCCATGGAGTATATTAGGTTATTTTTTGGATCATTGGCTTGTGCCCAGATGAAAAATTTCCATCTGGAGGCCCTGGTCGACCAAAACCCTAATTTGGTGACACTGGCGATCTTGAGGCTTGATCCACCTAGAAGGGAGCAGCTTTGTGCTTAATCCTTGAAGTGGGAGTCCTTTTTTATCCTTTGTGTATGTTTGAGAGGTTAGAAAAGTTGAAGATCATGTCATTCCTTGATTGATCCTTTGTCTAAGCACTCAGAGAGGGCTTGAAACCCTAATTTTGATTGTAGTGAATGCTCAACAGCCCTTGAGGCATTTGATGAGGCATGATGGTTCATCCATATTGTGATGATGATTTGCAAAATGATGGGAAATCTTAGTGGTCAAAATTTGGGGTATGACAGATGCCCCTATTTAATCTTCTTGAACCCGAAGGTGTGAATGACGAAGGTATTCGGGCATTCGGGGTGCAAGAGGATTAAATATCAGAATACCCAAAATTTTGATGGTGGTTATGAATGGTAGCTTACGCATTCATCTTCTTTAGCCAAGCAATGATGCTTAGAAAAGGTAAAACTTCCCCTCGATCCTGGTTTCCTACCAAGGAGCTGGTCTTAGTTTCTGAAATAAACTTCCCCTCGATCTTGGTTTCCTACCAAGGAACTAGTCTTAGTTTCTGATTTAAACTTCCCCTCGATCCTGGTTTCCTACCAAGGAACTGGTCTTAGTTTCTTTTGTCAATAAACTTAATTGACAAGGGACGCTATGTGTAGCGGCCTTCCTCAAATTTCTCACCAAATTTTCCTGGGGAGATGCCATTTGATGGAAAAACTTTTGATGTCGGACTTGCTGGGGAACCCAGTCGTCTGAGTTGTAGAGTTGCACAAACTTCTCTGTTGGAGATTCCATTTGTTTCTACTGGGGGAAAACAGATCTCTTGAGAGACTGCTGTCTCTTGGGATCTTACATCATACTTTTCTCAGGATCTTCCCGGAGAAATGCCATATGATGGGGTCCAATTTTGAGGTGCCGATGACCTTTTCATCAGCAATCTTTCAGAGAAAGGCAGCTTAGGAAGCTTTCTCTGTGGATTTTCCTAAATCTGGGAAAGCAAGGATATCATCTTCAATGGCGAAGAGTGATGCTGACTGAAGGTTCTCTGCTTTTTCAGAGGTTCAAGTTATCAAAGTGGTCGAGGGCCAACTTCCTTCCAGAAATAAACTGGAAGCGAGGTTGTTCAGGCAAAATATTTCCTGACGAGGCGAGGACTGACAACTCGATTGAGAGAACTGTTTATCACTAGGGGACAAAACTGACTAGAGTGATGGTAATGCAATATGAAATGTGAATGCAAATAAAAAATGCATGATGTATGTATGTTTATGCGGACAAAACTGACGCGATATACAAACTGACGGGTGAACACGACTGGATACTCGGCCATCGCGGGGCGAAGAAGTACTGTTGGTCAAGATAGCAATTCTACCTTGCTTAGGAGAGATAGTCCTTGTTGGGAGCTATGTTGGTCGGGCTTAGGAGGTAAGAACTCTGCCGTAGATGTCAAATGGATTAGTCGCATCTGACACTGTTGATCCCTCATTCAAGTGCACTGGCGTAGAAGGGGTACTTTGATTCTGCACCTTGAAGTTCGCTTACTTCTGAAGAAGCGGTTGACGTTTCTTTGATGTTTAACAGTCAAAACAAATTGCCATCTTTATTTTAAAAGCAGAAAAAGTTTTGCAAGTAAATTCATTTTTGTTTTATTTCAAGAATCGTTAATCATGTTAACAACGTCGTTTTGTAAAGCTAAAACAAACAAGAATTACAAACAAAAGCACAAAGGCTCAACTTTTATTGATAAGATGGAGATTAGCCAAACGCGCGACTCCAAAGAGTATATACAAAGTTTGAAAATGGTAATTTACAGGGAAAAGGGCTACGTTGAAACATAACGACCACTATCCTTCTACCAACTTTGAATTCGAGGCATCCTGAGCTTCTGTCGAAGATGACCTTGACTGGAGTTTTCTGCCAGATGATGTAACTGCTGCTGAGGGACTTGCCTCTGTTGATCATAGTTACTTGCCATTATCCCTAATTTTTGCCTGGATTATACTATGAGATTTCCAATCCACCGGGATGATTTTTTTTACTTTGTCTCTAATTTTTGCCTGGACCGCCCTTTCGGGTTTTCAATCCACCGAGACGTTTTTTTTTAGGCGAAGTATTTCTTGACTACATCAACATTCGTGGGGAAGGCAAATTCCTCTTTGTCCATGGTTGCAAGTCTCAAGGCGCCGCCTGAGAAAGCTTTCGTGACCACATAGGGGCCGTCATAATTCGGGGTCCACTTGCCCCGAGAATCAGTGAGAAATGATTGTATCTTCTTGAGCACAAGGTCTCCTTTCCTGAAGATTCGGGGTCAGACCTTTTTGTCGAACGCCTTCTTCATTCTCTGTTGATACAATTGACCATGGCATAGAGCCGTTATTCTCTTTTCTTCGATCAGATTTAATTCGTCTTGTCGACTTTGACACCATTCAGCTTCTGTAAGCTTAGCTTCCATCAATACTCGGATTGACGGGATCTCTACTTCTATGGGTGTAATACCCCAAAATTTGCTCTCCCTTTTTATCATCATAGCATGGCATTATCATTTGTCATATCATATTCACCTCATTAGCATTGCATTGCATGTAACATAGAAAAATGAAGCATAGCATCCCTCTTACCATCAGGGCATGTGATCAGGTGGAAGGTGGACAATCAATGGATCCTTCAAAGCACAAAAAAGGTCAATCAAGTTTCTTCAAGGCAAGCCAAGGGGTCTCTCATGTCTCATACTACCTCAATTGATCATCCACAACCTCAAGAAGGTGAGATTCAATAGGAGATTGAAGCACTACATCTTTCATTATGCAAGAGGTTCAAAAACTGAAGGAAAACCCTCAAAAGAGATAGCTCATTGATCCAAAATCATCCTCAAATGGCATATATCATCATCCTTTAAGAGGATACACAACATACTCTGAGGAATTTGAAATTGAAGACTGCACATTTTTCTCCTAGGAGGAGGGGACCTAAACTAGGGTTTCCAATTAAATCAGGATATCTTTGATTTTTTGGACAAAACTTGATGTCATGGTATTCTATATGTTCTTAAGTGTATGTATGTGGAAAATCACCTCTCAATTGGTTTTAGAAGTGGTTCAATTGAAAGAAAGATAAAAAATCAGAGAATTTTGGGGCCAAGTCAAACAATCAGGAGAAAAAGTCAACTCTTGACTATTTGAGTCCAAATTCATAAAATTCATGTTATATGTGTCCAATGTACAAAATTTGGTCAAGAAACTCCAAAGGAATCATGAAAAAATCAAGAGGTGTAAAGTTGCCATTTATGGAAGAAGAAGGGTTACTAAAAATAGCAAGTTTTGGCCATTTTGCATCAGAGTTTGAACCAAGTCCATTTAAAATTGAAGCACCAAATGAAAATTCCACTCGGCCACAACAAAATATCTTCTTTTAAGCTTCACATCCATATGTGGAACATCTCTATTGGATAGAAATTGAGTGAGATATGATTGATCAAAGTTTGAGCAAAGTAGGTTCAAAACTAGGTCATGACCAAGATTTTCAGGTCACGCGCGCAGTCATTTCAACAAACAGTTGGTGGGTCATAATGTGAAGATGTTATCAGGTTCTTGATGCTTCCTATAAGCGCAAGAACTTGTCTGGCTAGTTGATAGGCCTTTAGAGGCATAGTTGAAATGTTAGGGCAAATGTTCCTCTGTTCGATTCTCTCATGTCATGAATATTTTGTATGTTTTATCACTGGATTCATGCTCTACATAAGCTCAGCTTCATTTTGGCATCATATTTGTATATTTTGGTGAGATGTGAGGGTTGCAGACGGTGGTGATTGACCGGAGAAGGTGACCGGAGGTCCCTCTCTGGCCGGTGGTCTTTATGTTAGGGTTTCTGGCCAGAATGAATGTCAGCCGTATGATGTTGTTGATCTAATGATCCAAAATGCGCCAGCACATAAAAAACTCGCATGCCTCTCACGTGTTGTTTCTGATTTTATTTTAAACATTGTGTGGCGTGGCACATGGTAGGGAAGGTGGACATTCATGCGCGTGTGTTGATCTGGTTTACTTTGACTTGGTTATTGACTTGACTTGATCCAACGGTGATCTTTGCTTTGACCTGTGTTGACTGAAGAGCATGGTAGTTATTGTGGATTGAGCGTGTAATGGACTTAAGCCTTTATGCTATTCGCACCTCCTCTGTTTTAAAGCCCAATGATTTTGAACTGATTAATTACTATGTTTACACCCCCCTGTCATTTTCTATTTCATTTTTATTTTCATTTTTTTTTACACGTTTGCTTTTTAATTTTTAAAAATACCAAATGGCATTATAAAATTCCACAAAAATTCATGAGCATCATTAAAACATTTAGAAAATTTTTCATGATTTTATTTCTTGATTTTATGACATTTTTGCCCTGTTCCATGATTTTCTTTGATTTTCTTTTGTGTGCATTCTTAATGTGGTACATGATTTTGTTTAATTTTGTTCTTGATCATTAAAAATTGTTTTGATGCTTTTCTTTTTGCATTGAGTCATTATCATCTTGAGGTATGTTAAGTGATTTTTTTAGTTAGATTATGGCATGTTTGGTGTTCATTTTTGTGTTACTTTGTATGATGTGTATACTTGACCTAAGTGCATTGCATAAAGCCTTTTTGCCTTGAATTTTTTACATGATACTTTGATATGTGATTCATCTCTGATTTGTGAACCTCAATACCATGTTTTCATAATTTTCATGAACTCATTTGATTTTTGTTTAAAACATTTCATTTGAAGCATTACAACATGTCATATCCTTGTAATCTTTGTGCATGTTTACATGATTTCTTTTGTACATACTTGCATGATCATCTGCCTACTTTGTGAACCATTCATTTGACATTATAGGTCATTGGTACATGTTATGTGTCATCATTGCATGTTCATTTTCATTTGAACTTTGTGTGTCCTTAATATGAGGTACTTGTGTTTTCTTTTGAATCTCCATTTCATTTCTTCTTCTATTGCTTCTTGAATGGCTTGATAGGTGTTTCATGAATGCTTGTGATGTGTTTATATATCATTCTTCATTTCATTTCAATTCTAATCCTTGGATTACATGTTCCATTTAGGCATGTTTCTTCCATTTCTTTTCATCTTTCATCTCTTTTTTTATGGTAACATGTTTCAATGCCATGGATGATGTTTATTGCTTATCCACTTGGACTTGCATGATGATGATCATTGGTTTTCCATATGATGTACATTTTGGTTGTGGTTATAGGATTTGATTTCTCATCTAATTCTTTTGAGTTTTATGGTGCATTAAATGTTCTTTTGCTTCCTATACTTGTATACATGTTTACTAACCATGTAGGGACTTTGGTAAGTTGAAATTGAGTGTGGATAAGGAATCCACATTCAAACTTCTATCCTCTCATCTCTTTTACAATTCAATTTTGTGTTTTGTTAAGCACTTATGTGCTTTTTTCTTAATAACTCATCACTTTCCCTTTTGAATTACAATTCATCTTCTACTTTAGAAGTGAATTGTTTAATTCATTCTTTCTTTAGACTTTAGGTTGAAACCTCACAAACCATTAGGATCACTCCCTTTAATCTTCAATTAGGATTGAGTCTTAGTCCACATAGATTTTACCTTTCTCCTCTCTTGAGTCTCTCTTCTCATCTTAAAGAAAACTCAAAACATCTAATAAAGGTAGGCATTTATTGCATTTAGGCCTTTCATATAAAGAAAAGATTATAAGGGGTCTTCTCTTATAATCTTAGAATGTATAGCATATAGCCCATCTTGGGTCAATGTGTTAAACATTTGATCTTGTATGAGGGACTTAAATGCAATACTTGTCGAAGGTGCAAATAATAAAAAACACCTCTTCATTTCATAATCAACAAAACACTTAATAAACACAAGTATGCTAGTGTGGTTGAACCGTGACAATTGGAACTAAGTGTGGGGGTCTTCTTCTCTCTTAGTGTGTCTTCTTGCTCATTCCATCTTGGAATGTGAGAATGTACACATTCCAATGACTAAGACTCAGATACACTGTCATATGCAAATAAATGGAAAAAACTTCTAAAAGACAAAAACAAACAATTACGTCTTTCCTTCGGGAATTCTTTTCTCATCTCATTCACTCTCAACGTATGAACGTGCTCCTACTCGTTCTCTTGCAAGATGGTAACACACTCGGACCAGCGAGCCTGCAACACCTGAGCTAGAACGTTATCCATTCCCTAAAAAACACAAACAAGGCGACCCTCGTTGAGGGGAACTACGTCGCTCTGATTCTCATGCTCCCGATGAGATACGTAGGCAGTGGGGTAGGGCCCATTCGAGCACTTCTTTTATTTTCCCTACATTTGTTTCTCTTTCTCTTTCCTTTCCTTTTCCATTCTCTTTTCAGTTCCTTATACAGTATTCTTTTCTATCACCCTTTGACCGAGACAAGCAAGCGTGGATCCCATCGGGTACGATGGACGCGAGGGGGTGCTAATACCTTCCTCTCGCGTAACTGACTTCCTTACCCATTCTCTTGGTCGCAAGACCATTCTCTTTCCTTTCTCTTCAGGTTTATGTGGTGTTTCCTTTCCCTCTCTTGGGATAAATACACATTGCTGGCGACTCTGTTTCGGTGCCACTTTCGCGTTTGTACTAGGATGAAAATCCCGGGAGCGACAGCTGGCGACTCTGCTGGGGACTTAGGTTGACCTATTGCTGGTCCATCCTAAGTGAGTCAATCCTAGCGCTTGTCTGTTTTTCTTTCATTGGGTGTTTATTGTTGTGCTGTATTTACCGTTTTATTGTATGGTTATTTATTGTTTTACTGTACATCACCATATTTACAGTATGTTAGCATTTACATTTCATATATTATACTGTGCTGGACTGTGCTGTTTTCTGTTTGGCGGGATGGGATTTCTGAGAGATAAGCCCATTACACAGGCTTGAGTATACACTTAGAATTAGAGTGGAGAGTAGTGGGACCTACGTGCCGTTTGGAGTGCGTTGGGTGTTCACGAAATTCACAGGTAGACGAGGCTATCTTGGGACACGTCGTGGCATGCGCATCTTGCGTATTCCAGGATGTAGATCTAGAGAGCTGTCGACTCTAGTGACCGATCATGAGGACCTTAGTGGAAACATCCCTCTTTAGCAGTGACAGTGGCAGACCACATTCTGTGGCAA
Source organism: Lathyrus tuberosus (assembly GCA_022829125.1). Classification (NCBI taxonomy): domain Eukaryota; kingdom Viridiplantae; phylum Streptophyta; class Magnoliopsida; order Fabales; family Fabaceae; genus Lathyrus; species Lathyrus tuberosus. Next base: position 3,531,766 of record JALAZF010000363.1, read on the forward strand.
ACCCATTCGCACCCGAGGGCCCACTTTGGAACTTGCATAGGATGACCTTTATTTTCTAAGGGGAGTCAGTGGACGACCTCTTTGATTGGCATATCATTGTATCCTACGGGCTGAATGTGCTATTGCTTCTCAAACCGCCGAAGCTGACAAGCCTTATTTTCTAAGAACCACATGTGAGTATGGGCGGGATGTTTACAGGCTTGCAGGAAACCCAGCCTCCTACCTACCTTACTTGTGATTCTATGATGATTTCAGACATTGTATCCTATGACAGTGATTTGAGTGTTCATCTCAGATATTGCCAGATTCGGTACAGAGACACAGTGCACACAGTTCATTACAGACACAGACACTTGATTACCTGATCACATGCCCTTTTGCATTGCATTATCATATCATAACAGTTATGTTTGTCATTTTCAGGTGCATAATACGTTTCTGATTCCAATCCATGGGTTCAACAGAGATCGTTGCCGAGAGAAAGAACAATGTGTCTTACAAGTTTCCAGACCCTGTCTTGGATTCATTGCTCAAAGTTATAGATATGGCTGGTCCGGGTATTCTTGATAGGTTTCAGAAGAGCTACGGGAATTTGGTTGGGATGGTCCGTACAATCACCAAGTATGAACATGATGTTTTGCACACTCTGCTGCAGTTCTACGAGCCTTCGTTGAGATGCTTTCTCTTTCCAGATTACATTTTGATGCCAACACTGGAAGAATTCTCATTTATTTTGGGAATTCCAATCATGCCGGCAATACCATTCTTCTCTGGTAGTTCCCCTAGCATAAAAGAAATTGCTGCTGCATTACAAATGGATCAGGCAGTGGTAAAGAGTGGTGTGAGCAGTAAAAATGGAGTTAGCGGATTTCATTTAGAATTTCTGTCTGGACAAGCCCAAGAGGCTGCAAGTGCTAAAAATTGGACGGTTTACAATTCCATTCTGGCTCTCTGCATATATGGCCTAGTTCTCTTTCCCAATCAGCAAGACTTGGTGGATATGCAAGCAACGAGAGTTTTCGTCCTTAAAAATCCAGTCCCTACTTTGTTAGGAGATTTTTATCATTCCGTGCATTACAAGAACGAGAAAAGAAGGGGAGGATCTGTTAGTTGTTGTACTCCACTGCTGAGTCATTGGTTTTTCAAACATTTGCCTCAGACAGGTGCCTTTGTGGAAACCAAAGATGTGGCGAAATGGTCTAAACAATTGATGGGTTTAACTGCTGATAACATTGTATGGTTTGACCACCAGTTGTTGAGAATAGAGCTTGTCACAAGATGCGAAAATTTTCCAAATGTACCTTTGATTGGCAGAAAAGGAGGGATCAATTATAATCCAGTTTTGGCCACCCGACAGTTTGGGTATGCTTCCAGGGATCCTCCTACAGAGCAAGATGTGGAAGAATCTTTATTCTTTACAGGAACTAAAGATGCGAAGGTGGTAGAAGTAGTAAATGCTTGGAAAGATAAGCATAAAATTGGAAAAGCAGTTTTTGGGAAAGGAGATTGTAGGTCTTATCCTGAATATGACAGATGCATTGAGACAAAAGTAAAGGAATTGCTTTTACCCTTTTCAAGGGGACCTCTTTTATGTTCAGTACAGCCAGAACAACCCACCATGGTGGCTATTGAAGAATGTGAGAAGTGGAAGAAAATGGTCAGAGAGCTGCAGATAGAGAATTCTGGAATGAGCATATGTCTTCAGAAAGCTCTAGCTGACAACAAAGAGTTGGAAAGGAGAGCATTGAAAGCGGAAAAAACCTTGGCTGACAAAGAGGAAGATTTTGATGACAGAGCTCGGTACTTCCGGAAACTTACTTTGGGAGCAGATGACACTAGTCAGGCTCACAAGATTACAAAACAGGCTTTAGCCCGAAGCAAGGATTCATTAGCTCAACTTCGTCAAGCTTGGGATGAAGTCAGAATTGAAAATGCCGAGTTAAAGGATCAGTCGAAGATTAAAGACGAGGAGCTTAAAAAGGCACATGAGCAGAGGAGAAAGTATCGGGAAAGTCTCGGTAAAAGTCAAGAACAGTTAGAAGAAGCTAGAAGCGAGCTGAAGAATACCAAGAAAGAGCTTGAAGAAGCCATGATAGAAAGAGAGATACTCAAGACTCAAGCTGGCATAAAGAGACACAAAGGAGTGTGTGATGACGAAGCTCTGATGCTGCATATGGGTTCTTTAACTGAAGCTCTTGAGAAAAGGGATGTCTTGATCAAAGAAATGATTGAAAAGCCGAATCACCAGCGTACCCGTATACTTTTTGAGGAGATCAAATATTCAAGTGATAAGCTGAAGGATGTGGAATTGTCAGACTGATGTTCTTTTCCCTGTATTTTGTTGTTAATGGTTACCATCAGGCTTGTTGATGGATCCATTTTTCCTTGTATTGCATTTGCGGATGAGCCTTTATTAAATATACTGGAATACTTTGTTGAATGAGTATGAGCAGTTTATTCAGAATTACTCTTTATCAGATATCTGTACACAAGCACATGACCACGATACGTCTCTTTATATCACGATTTCTGGTCTTCAGATTTCTGTGGTTTGGATTGGAATCAGGGTGTAAAGCACTTTGGAAATGACAAATATAACATTGCATGGCATTGCATATCATTCTGCATTTATGTTACTTGCTTTTCAGGTACTCGTTGCAGGGTCTCTAACCTTTATTTGGTTTCAGGCAGTATAGCTGAGAATCATATTCACCGATATTCAACGCGAAGAAATCAAGTAAGGATCATGGATCAAGTGCAAAGTGATTTGGCTGAAATGAGGGCGCGTATGGACCAGTTCATGACCCTCATGACTGGCATGGCGCAAAATCAGGAGAGATTGAGGCTTCTGGTCGAGCGTCCAGAAAATGGGCCCGAAGGTGATCAGCATGACAATTCACAGGGACATGGCATTCCTCCTCCCGGTGGCAACCCTCCTCCTGGTGGTAACAATCGGGGTAATGGAAATGGTAGGCATGTTGGCGTTACTCTTGAAGATCCTCTGGAAGACCAATTTACTCTGCTGGATGCTGATGTGGGTAATCACGGTGATCGAAGGTATGATGAGTTAGCAGAAAAGATCAGGGCCATAGAATGCAAAAACTCTATGGGCATTGATGTTACTAGCTTGGGGCTGGTCCCAGGAGTCAGAATTCCTCCTAAATTCAAGCCTCCCACTTTTGATAAGTATCACGGCAATGCGTGCCCCCAAACGCATCTTCAAGCTTACTTTGGGAAGATTTCAGCCCATACAGAGGACGAGAAGCTATGGATTCATTATTTTCAGGACAGTTTGGCTGGAGCATCCTTGACCTGGTATATGAAGTTAAATAGAGCTGCTGTGAAGAGTTGGAAGGATCTGGCAGAAGCATTCCTGAATCAATACCAGTACAATATTGACATGGCGCCCAACCGCACTCAATTACAGGGGTTGTCACAGAATGCCAAGGAGAGCTTCAAAGAATATGCACAGAGGTGGAGGGAAATGGCTGCACAGGTTCAACCTCCTTTGTCGGATAGAGAAATGGCAGACATGTTTATGGGCACCTTGCAAGGGGCCTACCTTGATAGATTGGCTGCTTGTCCGTCAACCGGATTTGCTGATATCGTGATTGCCGGAGAAAGAATAGAAAGTCTGTTAAAGCTTGGAAAGATCCAAGATGTGAGTGGGGCTGGCTCTTCGGGGACGAAGAAACCGTTTGCTAGTAGCCAGAAAAGAAGAGAAGGTGATACGAATGTTGTGTTTAGAGGACGAGGCAGAGGGCATTCTCAAGTTTTTTATCAGGTAGATGCTGTAACAATCCCCACACCGTCTGTTCAGAAACAACAACCCCAACAACAAGTTCAGCAGCAACAGCAACAACCTTTTTTCCAGCAAAGGTCTAGGCAGAGGGATCGTAAGATGGATCCTCTCCCTATGACTTATGCAGCGCTGTTACCCCAGCTACTCGAGTTAAAGTTGGTAGAACTCCGTACTATGAAAGCTCCTGCTGCTGGAAACCTGCCACCTAACTTCGATGCTAATGCTCGTTGTGAGTTCCACTCAGGTGCTCAGGGGAACTCCATTGAAAAATACTGGGCTTTCCACCATAAAGTACAAGACTTGATTGATGCTAAAGCCATCAATTTCTCTCCCGCTCCTAATATTACTCAGCATCCCATGCCTGATCATAGTGCAGCAAATGTATACGCTATTGAAGATGGGAGGTGATTGAATCTGGTGGCAGACATCCATCAAGTGAAAACTTCTTTGTTGGTTGTAAAAGATCGTTTATTGAAGGGACAGGTGTTCCCGGGCTGTAATCAAGATTGTTCTGAGTGTATGAATTAGGAGAATGGTTGTAATAAGTTGAAGGTGGGTTTACAGAATCTGATCGATGAAGGATGTCTACAGTTCGACAGAGTCGTGAAAGACACTGATGAGGTATCAACCGTGACCATCTATTATACTCCCGCTGAGATTCAAATGCCGGTCAATGTAGTTCCCGTGGCGAGTGTTGCGCAAGAAAGGCCCAGTCCTGTCACTATCACGGTGCCAGGACCAATTCCGTTCACATCTTCGAAGGCTATCCCATGGCACTATGGGGCAGATGTGTATTACGAAGGTAAAAAGCAGGAAGTTGAATCGTCAGTCAGCCTAAATGTTGATAATGTAGGGGGTGTAGGGGGCTTTACAAGAAGCGGAAGGTTGTTCGCTCCCCAAACCTTGAGAAGTGATAAAGAGGCAGAAGCTGCAGCAAAGGCTAGGGGTAAACAGGTGGTTGAAAATGCGCCTACACCTGAAGCAGAGACAAAGATTACTTTTGATAAGAAGATGGAAGAATTCATGAAGATATCAAGAAAAGCGATTATAAGATTGTGGACCAACTGAATCAGACCCCTTCAAAGATTTCAATCTTGTCACTATTGATGTGCTCTGATGCGCATCGGCAGGCGTTGTTGAGAGTATTGAAGAGTGCATACGTGCCACAGGAAATTACTGTTAATCAACTCGAGGACGTAATCTCCAATGTTAACGTTAGCCATGGCTTGGGCTTTACAAGTAGAGATTTGACTGCTGAAGGAAGAAACCACAATAAGGCTTTGCATATCACGATGGAGTGTAAGGGCGCAATGTTATCTCATGTACTGGTAGACACTGGTTCATCACTCAATGTCTTGCCCAAGAAGGCGTTAATGAAGCAGGAAGTTGATGGTTTGATCTTGAGGCCTAGTTAATTGGTGGTCAGAGCATTCGACGGGACTAGACGATCTGTGTTTGGTGAAGTGGAGTTGCCCGTACAAATTGGACCGCAGGTATTCAAATCCACGTTCCATGTAATGGACATACAACCTGCATATAGCTGCTTATTGGGACGCCCTTGGATTCACGGAGTCGGGGCTGTTACTTCTACTTTACATCAAAAGCTGAAGTATGAGTTTGAAGGGTAGGTTGTGACGGTGTGCGGTGAAGAAGACATCTTTGTGAGTCACTTGTCCACGTTCAAGTACATTGAAATGGATGGGGAAATTCATGAGATGCTGTGCCAATCATTTGAAGCGGTCAATATTGACGATGCACCTGAGTCTTCTTCTGTACCAGTTGGGGCCGGTACCTCCATTTCATCTTACAAACAAGCTGTCGAGGTCGTCAGGGCAGGCAACGCCCAAGGTTGGGGCAGGTTGATAGAGACCCCAATGAAGGAAGACAAATTTGGTATTGGTTATCATCCCTCTACAACTTCAGATAAGGGAAGCAGTGGACCCATTACTTTCAATAGTGGGGGAATTATCTACACGGACCAGTCTTGTGCAGCTACAAAGGATAGTGTTGACAGTGATTGTGACCTGGACAACTGGGTACGCCCTCATGCTCCGGGACAACAAGTGCAGAACTGGTCCATTGAAGAAGTCATTCGGGTTACTCTTCAGACAGAGTAATTTTTCTTTGTTTTTTTTCTAACCATAATGCATGTCAAAATCTTGCGCTCTGCCCAAGGCGTATAGATTCATTTGTAGGGCCACCCTGGTTGCATTTGCAATTTTTAATCATTAATAAAGGACGTTTTGCAATCAAATTTTGTTCTCTGTCTTTCAGTTTTCATTTTTGCACAAAAATAATAAAATGGCAATGTTTAATTTTCTTTTGTTTTTGCTTAAAAATAAATTCTAAAATAAGGCATGAACCCGTTCATGCAGACTTGATCCTCCGGATACCACTGATAACGATTCTGATATGGCTATGTATGACTTTGACAATCCGATTTATCAAGCCGAAGAAGGGGATGAGAAAGATTGTGAACTCCCTGAAGAACTGGCCAAATTGTTGAAACAAGAGGAAAGGGTCATCCAGCCTCACCAAGAGACTGTGGAAATCATCAATATTGGTACCGAGGATGTCAAGAAAGAGATCAAGATTGGTGCCAACTTGCAAGAAGATGTGAAGAAAACTTTGACTGAAATGTTGCGCGAGTATGTTGACATCTTCGCCTGGTCGTATCAGGACATGCCGGGGTTGGATACGGATATTGTCGTGCACAGGCTGCCATTGAGAGAAGAATGTCCACCCGTCAAGCAGAAACTTCGTCGGACTCACCCCGACATGGCTTTAAAGATTAAGGAGGAAGTCTAGAAGCAGTGGGATGCTGGTTTTCTTGCTGTGACTAAATATCCTCCGTGGGTAGCCAACATCGTGCCAGTACCGAAGAAAGACGGAAAAGTGAGAATGTGTGTGGATTATCGAGATCTTAATAAAGCTAGCCCGAAAGATGATTTTCCACTACCTCATATTGATGTGTTAGTCGACAATACAGCTCAGTTTTCAGTGTTCTCTTTTATGGACGGTTTCTCCGGGTACAACCAGATCAAGATGGCACCTGAAGATATGGAGAAGACCACGTTCATTACTCCGTGGGGTACATATTGCTATAAAGTAATGCCTTTTGGGTTGAAAAACGCAGGGGCAACGTACCAGCGGGCGATGGTGACTTTGTTTCATGACTTGATTCATAAGGAGATCGAATGTTATGTAGATGATATGATTGCCAAATCGAGAACAGAAGAGGAACATCTGATTAATCTGAAAAAGCTGTTTGAAAGGTTAAGAAAGTTCCGTCTGAGATTAAATCCAAACAAATGCGCTTTTGGGGTGCGTTCTGGAAAGTTGCTGGGTTTCATTATGAGCGAAAGAGGAATTGAGGTTGATCCTGCCAAGGTGAAAGCAATACAAGAAATGCCTGAACCGAGAACAGAAAAAGAGGTTCGTGGTTTCTTGGGTAGATTGAACTACATTGCAAGGTTCATATCTCACCTAACAGCCACGTGTGAACCAATATTTAAACTACTAAGAAAGGATCAAACGGTCAGGTGGAATGACGATTGCCAAGTGGCATTCGATAAGATAAAAGAATATTTGCAGGAACCTCCAATTCTAATGCCTCAAGTTGAAGGGAGACCGCTGATAATGTATCTGACAGTGCTTGAAGGTTCCATAGGTTGTGTTCTCGGTCAACATGACGAGACAGGTAGGAAGGAGCATGCTATCTACTACCTGAGCAAAAAGTTCAATGATTGTGAGTCCCGGTACTCAATGCTTGAAAAGACATGCTGTGCGCTTGCATGGGCCGCTAAGCGATTGAGGCAATATATGGTCAGGCACACAACCTTGTTGATTTCAAAAATGGATCCTATCAAGTACATTTTCGAGAAACCAGCACTGACAGGCAGAGTTGCACGGTGGCAAATGGTTTTGACAGAGTATGACATTCAGTACACTTCCCAAAAGGCCATCAAAGGAAGTATCTTGTCAGACTATCTCGCGCAGCAACCGATTGATGATTACCAACCCATGAAATTTGAATTCCCTGATGAGGACATCATGTTTCTCAAAGCTAAAGACTGCGAGGAACCACTCCCGGAGGAGGGGCCAGACCCTGAATCCAAATGGAGTCTGATGTTTGATGGGGCTGTCAATATGAATGGGTGCGGAGTTGGAGCAGTTCTTATCACGCCGGAAGGTGTTCATATGCCTTTCACTGCCCGAATAACTTTCGGATGCACCAACAATGAAGCAGAGTACGAAGCTTGTATAATGGGGGTCGAGGAGGCGATTAATCTACGGATTAAGACCCTTGATATATTCGGTGATTCAGCTTTGGTAATCAATCAAGTGAAAGGGAGTTGGTACACGCACCAAGCAAATCTAGTGCCGTATAGATATTATACAAGTAGATTGCTGACATTTTTCACAACAGTGAAACTGTACCATATTCCTCGGGATGAGAATAGGTTCGCTGATGCCTTGGCCACTTTGTCTTCCATGATCAAAGTGCAAGGATGGAACCATGTACCTAAGATTGAAGTATCTCGGCTTGACAGACCGGCATTTGTGTTTGCTGTTGATGCAGCGTCTGATGACAAGCCATGGTTTCATGACATTAAGTGTTTCTTGAAAAGTCAAGAGTACCCGCCAGGGGCATCCGCTAAAGATAAGAAGACGTTGAGAAGGTTGTCTGGTAGCTTCTTCCTGAATCAGGATGATGTGTTGTACAAGTGGAATTTTGACACGGTCCTGCTTAGATGTGTGGATAGACACGAAGCAGACCTGTTGATGATTGAAGTGCACGAAGGCTCTTTCGGTACCCATGCCGGAGGACATGCAATGGCTAAAAAGTTGTTAAGATCGGGATATTATTGGTTGACTATGGAGTCAGATTGTTGCAAATATGCCCGTAAATGCCATAAATGCCAGATCTATGCAGATAAAGTGCATGTGCCTCCAAATTTGTTGAGTATCATGTCGTCGCCTTGGCCGTTTGCCATGTGGGGCATTGATATGATCGGGAAAATTGAGCCTACAGCTTCTAATGGTCATCGTTTCATCTTGGTGGCGATTGATTACTTCACCAAATGGGTTGAAGCTGCATCCTATGCCAATGTTACAAAACAAGTGGTAGCTCGTTTCTTAAAATGGGATATCATTTGCCGATATGGAGTTCCCGAAAGAATTATTACTGATAATGGTTCTAATTTGAATAATAAGATGATGGCTGAGTTATGCCGGGACTTCAAAATCGAACATCACAATTCTTCTCCGTACCGCCCAAAGATGAATGGCGCGGTCGAAGCGGCCAACAAAAATATCAAGAAGATTATGCAGAAGATGGTTGTCACGTACAAATATTGGCATGAGATGTTACCATTTGTTTTGCATGGGTATCGAACGTCGGTACGCACGTCCACTGGGGCAACCCCATTCTCACTTGTATATGGTATGGAGGCAGTGCTACCGGTTGAAGTGGAGATTCCGTCCCTCAGAGTCATGATGGATGTTAAGCTAGATGAGGCTGAATGGGTACGAGCCAGATTTGATCAGCTGGGCCTTATTGAGGAAAAGCGATTGGCGGCTGTATGTCATGGGCAATTATACCAGCGCAGAATGAAGCAGGCATTTGACCAAAAGGTGCGTCCTCGGGTTTACAAAGTCGGAGATGTGGTACTCAAAAGGATCCTTCCTCCCAATACAGATCACAGGGGCAAATGGACTCCTAACTATGAAGGTCCATTCGTGGTTAAAAAGGTCTTTTCGGGCGGAGCCTTATTGCTTACAACCATGGATGGCGAAGACTTTTCATCCCCTGTCAACTCGGACGTAGTCAAAAAATACTTCGCATGAATAGACCCGCTGGATAATAAAAATAAAAAAAAAATCCAGGCAAAAAAGGGCATCCCGGCGAACCAAAAACAGAATAAGGTTCGGGCAAAAATTAGGGATATAATTGAAAAAATTGTACACCCGGTAAGTTGAAAACCCGAAAGGGCAACTTAGGCAAAAAAGGGTATCCTGGTGGATCGAAAACCTGAAAGGGCGGTCCACGCAAAAGAGGGATTTAAGCGAATGACTACGGTCTGAGTTATCTGTACCCCATTACCGTTTGAACAACTGACATTCTGAAAGATAGGAATCGGTCTGATCATTCCTCAGAAGGCAAGGTCGGGGAGTTTTGAAGACATACTGGTCATAGCAGAATGGAAACTCAATGGAATGCCGTTTTCACATTGCCGTTAGGATAGTTTCTTTTCTCAATTTTCAGCGATCACCTCTTTCCAGGGATTGCTTCCTGATGTAATTGCCTATTCTAGGCTCTCAGTCAATAAATTTAATTTCAATAAAAAGCTTCCTATTTTTGTTTTATTGCTTTGTTTGCAAAAACGTCCTAATTTTTTATAAAACAATGCATGTGAAAACATGGTGGCCTTGCAATAACATGCGCAGAAAAGGTATTTGAAAATTACTCTGAAGGTTGAATAGTCCTGGATGGTGGATTCAAACCACGCAAAATTCCGGAGCATGTATGAGTACTTTGTTGTTGCAGGTAGCAGGTACAGATGATTTTAAGCACAAGGCGGGTAATCACTTACCCCACGCAAAAGACTGGGGCAATCACGGGTAAGGATGTCTGCGTTCATCGCTCGGTCGACGGTCGTTCATAACTGTTCGATATCAGTGAATTAAGTTCAATGGGGTACCGTCGTATCTCATTAAGTCGATTCTCTCATACAGTACTTCCAACAGCTACAAGCTTTCTTGTGTCGATAACGGTCGCAAATTCCCCAGAAGAGTGGTCTCGCCGATACCGAAGCTGATGGTCATTATCCCCAGCAAAGTCACAGGAGTTTGAAGAGGCTAAATCTTCTGTAAAATCCTCTTATGACATCCTCTTCGGGGACAAATTGTTTGTTTCCCCAGCATGAAGTATTGATCATCCCCAGTAGAGTTTGAGGATGGTTGGTCTTCTGTAAAATCCTCTCAAAAGGCATTCCCCAGCACGAGACGCTTTAAAGCAGTTTTCTCTAGCAGAGTTTGTTATAAACTCGTCATCCCCAACGGAATTGTCTAAAGGAAAGCTCGCCTAACATGGGGCATTGGGGTACTTATCCTAAGCTCGACAGTCGTATTCCTTAGCAGACTACCGTGGATTTGCTTTGGGTTTCCCCAGCAGATCTTTAAGGACTCTTTCCTAACAAGTTGCAGTGGAATGGTATAACCAGGATTTGTATGTCCCCGGCAGAGTAACCCTGATTCCTCGACAAGATCGTATCTCTGGTCATTGTATTCCCCACAGAGTTCAGTGTTGAGTCCTGTCAACAATAATCCCCAGCTAAGTTGTTCTTCTCCCCACTAGAGGCCTATTGATCAATAAAATCTATTTCGCGGCAGAGTGGTGATATATTCCTTCCCCAGCCAGGTTAGCAGGTTGGTTCTCCCCGCAAAAGATCTCGGGTTTGATAGATCCTCATGCAGAGTTTTAATGACCTTTTTAGCAAGATGTCATGCAAAGAAAGTCATCCCCAAGCAGATGAAGTAATTCCTGGCAGATTTATCAAGCCCTATACTCCAAAGTCCAATTTATTTTTCGCAAGCTTGACAATTCGAAGCAGACGGATTATTCATTCATTCTCCAGTGGAGATGTTATCCTTTCAGGAGTCTCCGAAGTCAGATCATTGGTCATTGCTCCTCAGCAGAGTCAGCAGAGATGTCTGACACAGATGCAGAGAGTAATACAATTTTGCAAATTCCAAAAGTCCAACAGTGGATTGGCAAAAGTCCGTCTTCGGGTGACAAAAGTCCAACAGTGGATTGGCGAAAGGTCCATCTAAGGGTGGAAAATTCTAAAAGTCCAACAGTAGATTGGCAAAAGTCCATCTTCGGGTGGCAAAGTAGCCAAAAGTCCAATAGTGGATTGGCAAAAGTCCGTCTTCGGGTGGCAAAAGTCCAACAGTGGATTGGCAAAAGTCCGTCTTCGGGTGGCAAAAGTCCAACAGTGGATTGGCGAAAGGTCCATCTTCGGGTGGCAAAAGTCCAACAGTGGATTGGCAAAAGTCCGTCTCCGGGTGGCACGAGGCTGCAAAGTCCACCAGTAGCGTGGCAGGCCAGTAGTCGTCTGGCATTGTACAAAAGACATTATTAAAGTCCACCAGTAGCGTGGCAGGCCAGTAGTCGTCTGGAGTTGCATAAAAGACATTATTAAAGTCCACCAGTAGCGTGGCAGGCCAGTAGTCGTCTGGAGTTGCATAAAAGACATTGTTAAAGTCCACCAGTAGTGTGGCGAGCCAGTAGTCGCCTGGTGTCGTTCAAAAGACAGATTTCTCCGACAATGTTTCATTGAAGATTCAATCCAGCAATGTCAGGGGGTTTCTTCTTCATCATCCAGAGCAAATTTTTGGTTATATTTGGTATTCAATCACTATATACCTTAAAAGTCCGAAAGCAATCGCTTTCAGGCATTCAGGTCTACAGCGCTTGAATAGGGGCAGCTGTAATACCCCAAAATTTGCTCTCCCTTTTTATCATCATAGCATGGCATTATCATTTGTCATATCATATTCACCTCATTAGCATTGCATTGCATGTAACATAGAAAAATGAAGCATAGCATCCCTCTTACCATCAGGGCATGTGATCAGGTGGAAGGTGGACAATCAATGGATCCTTCAAAGCACAAAAAAGGTCAATCAAGTTTCTTCAAGGCAAGCCAAAGGGTCTCTCATGTCTCATACTACCTCAATTGATCATCCGCAACCTCAAGAAGGTGAGATTCAATAGGAGATTGAAGCACTACATCTTTCATTATGCAAGAGGTTCAAAAACTGAAGGAAAACCCTCAAAAGAGATAGCTCATTGATCTAAAATCATCCTCAAATGGCATATATCATCATCCTTTAAGAGGATACACAACATACTCTGAGGAATTTGAAATTGAAGACTGCACATTTTTCTCCTAGGAGGAGGGGACCTAAACTAGGGTTTCCAATTAAATCAGGATATCTTTGATTTTTTGGACAAAACTTGATGTCATGGTATTCTATATGTTCTTAAGTGTATGTATGTGGAAAATCACCTCTCAATTGGTTTTAGAAGTGGTTCAATTGAAAGAAAGATAAAAAATCAGAGAATTTTGGGGCCAAGTCAAACAATCAGGAGAAAAAGTCAACTCTTGACTTTTTGAGGCCAAATTCATAAAATTCATGTTATATGTGTCCAATGTACAAAATTTGGTCAAGAAACTCTAAAGGAATCATGAAAAAATCAAGAGGTGGAAAGTTGCCATTTTTGGAAGAAGAAGGGTTACTAAAAATAGCAAGTTTTGGCCATTTTGCATCAGAGTTTGAACCAAGGCCATTTAAAATTGAAGCACCAAATGAAAATTCCACTCGGCCACAACAAAAGATCTTGTTTTAAGCTTCACATCCATATGTGGAACATCTCTATTGGATAGAAATTGAGTGAGATATGATTGATCAAAGTTTGAGCAAAGTAGGTTCAAAACTAGGTCATGACCAAGATTTTCAAGTCACGCGCGCAGTCATTTCAACAAACAGTTGGTGGGCCAAATGTACACCTATTTTTCTCAATGATAAAGGCTTCATTTGCAAAACTTGTCAACATCAAAAGTGTTCCTTGTAATGTCCTCTTCAAGTTTCATGTTGGGCAAAGTTTGGTTTGATCAAGCTATGAGGTAGATATAATGGTCTCAAGATATGGTGATCTTGCTGAAAACTTCGTGCCAAGATGCATTGCCAGTCAACCTCATTTCCTTGCCCCTAACCAGTTTTCAAACTTGTGTGTTATGAGTCATTTTGCAACCTCTTCCAAGCATCATTTCAACTCAAATTTCAAACCAAACTTGTATCATTACATCCCCTCTTTCAAATGAATCCAAAAACTCATCCAACCATTCACTAAGTAGAGAGATTTCCACTTGCAAATCACCATGAGTGACATTGATGCATTAACAGTGGTGCACGATTTTTGGTTCACACACACCACAAACACTTCATCAGATTAGCTTTCCACATTAAACCAAACACACATGACTTACACCTTGCACACTTGCCTTGGCATACATGAGAATGGAAAGAAACAAACTTGCTGAGCAATTTTCTGCTACAACCAGCCGTGCCTTCATTTTCTTTTCATTTCCACCATAGCATATCATGAGTTGCCATCACCATACCATTGCTCTCCCTAACTAACTTGACTCAGTTAGTTAGGGATGACTCACCCAAACCACCATGACTCAGCTGACTCACTCAGTTTAACCATGGTTAGCTCACGCTATAAATAAAAACTTCACTCTCAAATTTCATGGCTAACTTCATTTTCTCACATTCAACTCAGAAACTCTCTCCATTCTCTCTCAACTTCTCCACATTGCAACTGATTTTCGAGCTCCATTTCATTCATCTTCTTCATCTTCATCTCAGAATCTCACTGATTCTCTCTCCATTTTCATCACATTGAAATTGTTTTGAAGCTTGGATCTCAGCTCTCCTCCACTGAAGCATCATCCATTCTTTGCATCTAAGCCTTTATTTGGCCAAAAGAAGCTCAAAGAGGAAGCAACATCTCTGGTTTTCTGAAGAACACATCAAGATCATAAACCTTCAGGTACGAATTTATTCCATTATAGACATAATGTGAAGATGTTATCAGGTTCTTGATGCTTCCTATAAGCGCAAGAACTTGTCTGGCTAGTTGATAGGCCTTTAGAGGCATAGTTGAAATGTTAGGGCAAATGTTCCTCTGTTCGATTCTCTCATGTCATGAATATTTTGTATGTTTTATCACTGGATTCATGCTCTACATAAGCTCAGCTTCATTTTGGCATCATATTTGTATATTTTGGTGAGATGTGAGGGTTGCAGACGGTGGTGATTGACCGGAGAAGGTGACCGGAGGTCCCTCTCCGGCCGGTGGTCTTTATGTTAGGGTTTTTGGCCAGAATGAATGTCAGCCGTATGATGTTGTTGATCTAATGATCCAAAACGCGCCAGCACATAAAAAACTCACATGCCTCTCACGTGTTGTTTCTGATTTTATTTTAAACATTGTGTGGCGTGGCACATGGTAGGGAAGGTGGACATTCATGCGCGTGAGTTGATCTGGTTTACTTTGACTTGGTTATTGACTTGATTTGATCCAACGGTGATCTTTGCTTTGACCTGTGTTGACTGAAGAGCATGGTAGTTATTGTGGATTGAGCGTGTAATGGACTTAAGCCTTTATGTTATTCGCACATCCTCTGTTTTAAAGCCCAATGATTTTGAACTGATTAATTACTATGTTTACACCCCCTGTCATTTTCTATTTCATTTTTATTTTCATTTTTTTTACACGTTTGCTTTTTAATTTTTAAAAATACCAAATGGCATTATAAAATTCCACAAAAATTCATGAGCATCATTAAAACATTTAGAAAATTTTTCATGATTTTATTTCTTGATTTTATGACATTTTTGCCCTGTTCCATGATTTTCTTTGATTTTCTTTTGTGTGCATTCTTAATGTGGTACATGATTTTGTTTAATTTTGTTCTTGATCATTAAAAATTGTTTTGATGCTTTTCTTTTTGCATTGAGTCATTATCATCTTGAGGTATGTTAAGTGATTTTTTTAGTTAGTTTATGGCATGTTTGGTGTTCATTTTTGTGTTACTTTGTATGATGTGTATACTTGACCTAAGTGCATTGCATAAAGCCTTTTTGCCTTGAATTTTTTACATGATACTTTGATATGTGATTCATCTCTGATTTGTGAACCTCAATACCATGTTTTCATAATTTTCATGAACTCATTTGATTTTTGTTTAAAACATTTCATTTGAAGCATTACAACATGTCATATCCTTGTAATCTTTGTGCATGTTTACATGATTTCTTTTGTACATACTTGCATGATCATCTGCCTACTTTGTGAACCATTCATTTGACATTATAGGTCATTGGTACATGTTATGTGTCATCATTGCATGTTCATTTTCATTTGAACTTTGTGTGTCCTTAATATGAGGTACTTGTGTTTTCTTTTGAATCTCCATTTCATTTCTTCTTCTATTGCTTCTTGAATGGCTTGATAGGTGTTTCATGAATGCTTGTGATGTGTTTATATATCATTCTTCATTTCATTTCAATTCTGATCCTTGGATTACATGTTCCATTTAGCCATGTTTCTTCCATTTCTTTTCATCTTTCATCTCTTTTTTTATGGTAACATGTTTCAATGCCATGGATGATGTTTATTGCTTATCTACTTGGACTTGCATGATGATGATCATTGGTTTTCCATATGATGTACATTTTGGTTTTGGTTATAGGATTTGATTTCTCATCTAATTCTTTTGAGTTTTATGGTGCATTAAATGTTCTTTTGCTTCCTATACTTGTATACATGTTTACTAACCATGTAGGGACTTTGGTAAGTTGCAATTGAGTGTGGATAAGGAATCCACATACAAACTTCTATCCACTCATCTCTTTTACAATTCAATTTTGTGTTTTGTTAAGCACTTATGTGCTTTTTTCTTAATAACTCATCACTTTCCCTTTTGAATTACAATTCATCTTCTACTTTAGAAGTGAATTGTTTAATTCATTCTTTCTTTAGACTTTAGGTTAAAACCTCACAAACCATTAGGATCACTCCCTTTAATCTTCAATTAGGATTGAGTCTTAGTCCACATAGATTTTACCTTTCTCCTCTCTTGAGTCTCTCTTCTCATCTTAAAGAAAACTCAAAACATCTAATAAAGGTAGGCATTTATTGCATTTAGGTCTTTCATATAAAGAAAAGATTATAAGGGGTCTTCTCTTATAATCTTAGAATGTATAGCATATAGCCTATCTTGGGTCAATGTGTTAAACATTTGATCTTGTATGAGGGACTTAAATGGAATACTCGTCGAAGGTGCAAATAATAAAAAACACCTCTTCATTTCATAATCAACAAAACACTTAATAAACACAAGTATGCTAGTGTGGTTGAACCGTGACAATTGGAACTAAGTGTGGGGGTCTTCTTTGCTCTTAGTGTGTCTTCTTGCTCATTCCATCTTGGAATGTGAGAATGTACACATTCCAATGACTAAGACTCAGATACACTGTCATATGCAAATAAATGGAAAAAACTTCTAAAAGACAAAAACAAACAATTACGTCTTTCCTTCGGGAATTCTTTTCTCATCTCATTCACTCTCAACGTATGAACGTGCTCCTACTCGTTCTCTTGCAAGATGGTAACGCACTCGGACCAGCGAGCCTGCAACACCTGAGCTAGAACGTTAGTCGTTCCCTAAAAAACACAAACAAGGCGACCCTCGTTGAGGGGAACTACGTCGCTCTGATTCTCATGCTCCCGATGAGATACGTAGGCAGTGGGGTAGGGCCCATTCGAGCACTTCTTTTATTTTCCCTACATTTGTTTCTCTTTCTCTTTCCTTTCCTTTTCCATTCTCTTTTCAGTTCCTTATACAGTATTCTTTTCTATCACCCTTTGACCGAGACAAACAAGCGTGGATCCCATCGGGTACGATGGACGCGAGGGGGTGTTAATACCTTTCTCTCGCGTAACTGACTTCCTTACCCATTCTCTTGGTCGCAAGACCATGCTCTTTCCTTTCTCTTCAGGTTTACGCGGTGTTTCCTTTCCCTCTCTTGGGATAAATACACATTGCTGGCGACTCTGTTTCGGTGCCACTTTCGCGTTTGTACTAGGATGAAAATCCCGGGAGCGACAATGGGGAGCACTGCTTCCATGCCATACACTAGAGAGAAAGGGGTTGCCCCTGTTGAAGTGCGGACAGATGTGCGATAACTGTGAAGAGCAAAGGGTAGCATTTCGTGCCAGTCTTTGTAGGTTACAACCATCTTTTTAACAATCTTCTCGATGTTCTTGTTAGCCGCTTCTACCGCTCCGTTCATCTTGGGTCGGTAGGGAGATGAGTTATGGTGTTCGATCTTGAACTCAACACACAACTCTTTCATCATCTTATTGTTCAAGTTAGATCCATTATCAATAATGATCTCGCTTGGAACACCATAACGGCAGATGATATTGTTTTTGATAAATCGGACAACTACTTGTCGGGTTACATTGGCGTATGATGTTGCTTCGACCCACTTGGTGAAATAGTCAATGGCTACCAGGATGAATCGATGTCCGTTTGAAGCCTTAGGTTCGATCAAGCCAATCATGTCGATTCCCCATATGGAAAAAGGCCATGGGGAAGAAAGAACTTTGAGATGCGTTGGCGGTACATGAATTTTGTCGGAGTATATCTGACACTTGTGACACCTCCTTATGTACTTGTACCAGTCAGATTCCATGGTCAACCAGTAGTACCCTACTCTTAGAATTTTTCTCGCCATTGTGTGTCCGTTGGCATGAGTTCCAAAGGATCCTTCATGAATTTCTTTCATAAGCATGTCTGGTTCTGGTCTGTCTACGCATCGGAGCAAGACCATGTCAAAATTTCTCTTATAGAGAGTGTCACCGCTCAGGAAAAAGTTTCCAGCCAGTCTTCTGAGGGTCTTTCTATCCTTCCTTAGTGCCCCAGATGGGTACTCTTGTTTCTGAAGGAAGCATTTGATATTGTGATACCAAGGTTTGTCGTCTATGACTGCTTCAATCGTGAAGATGTAAGCGGGCCGTTCAAGGCGCATTATGTCAATCTTAGGTAGGTCGTTCCATTGACCTACACTAATCAGGGAAGAGATAGTGGCTAATGCATCAGCCATGTGATTCTCATCACGAGGGATGTGATGAAACTCGACTCTGTTGATGAAAGGTAGCAACCTTCTTGCGTAGTCCTTGTAAGGAATCAGTCCTGATTGGTACGTGTTCCAATCTCCTTTTATCTGATTGATAACCAAGGTTGAGTCGCCGTATACGCCCAAGTTTTTTATCCTTAAATCAATCGTTTCTTCGAGACCCATAATACAAGCTTCGTATTCGGCCTCGTTGTTCGTACATTTGAACGTAAGTCTGATGGTGAAAGGAATGTGGGTACCCTGAGGGGTAACAATGATTGCCCCAATTCCATTTCCATAATGATTAACCGCTCCGTCAAAAATAAGTCCCCATTGAGGACCTGGTTCTGGCCCTTCACTGGGTAGCGGTTCATCGCAATCTTTCATCTTTAGATACATGACATCTTCGTCTGGGAAGTCAAACCCGAATGATTCTTGATCTTCAATCAGTTGATGAGCCAAATGATCGGCTAAAATACTTCCTTTAATGGCTTTCTGAGCGTGATACTCTATGTCATATTCTGATAACAGCATCTGCCAACGGGCAATCTTTCCCGTAAGAGCAGGTTTTTCAAAAACGTACTTGATTGGATCCATTTCGGAGACCAACCAAGTAGTATGACGAATCATGTATTGGCGAAGACGTTTGGCTGCCCAAGCCAAAGCACAACAAGTTTTTTCAAGCATCGCGTACCGAGTTTCGCAGTCAGTGAATTTCTTGCCTAGATAGTAAATGGCAGACTATTTCCTTTTAGTTTCGTCTTATTGGCCAAGTACACATCCCATTGAGTCCTCTAGAACCGTGAGATAAATGATCAGTGGTCTTCCTTCCACTGGAGGTGATAGAATTGGAGGATTCAACAGATACTCTTTGATACTGTCGAAGGCAGTTTGGCAGTCCTCTGACCAAACGCAATCCTGGTTCTTTTTGAGTAATTTGAAAATCGGTGCACATGTGGCGGTCATAAGGAATATGAATCTGGAGATGTAATTCAAACGTCCCAGGAATCCTCTGACTTGTGTTTTAGTTTTCGGAGAAGGCATTTCTTGAATGGCCTTGACCTTGTCAGGATCAACTTCAATTCCTTTCTGGCTGACGATGAACCATAGTAGTTTCCCTGAACGGACACCGAAGGTGCACTTGCTGGGATTCAAGCGGAGCTTGTCCTTTCTTAAACGTTCGAACAATTTTGACAGATGTTCAACGTGCTCACTCTCTGTTTTTTATTTTGCAATCATATCATCGACATATACCTCGATTTCCTTGTGTATCATGTCATGAAAGAGAGTAGTCATGGCCCTTTGATAGGTTGCCCCGGCATTCTTCAAACCGAACAGCATTACCTTGTAACAAAAGGTACCCCATAGGGTAATGAACGAAGTTTTCTCCATGTCTTTCAGAGCCATTTTGATTTGGTTATAGCCCGAGAATCCATCCATGGAGGAGAACACTTTGAACTTTGTTGTACTATCAACCAGCATGTCAATGTGTGGTAAAGGAAAGTCGTCCTTTGGACTAGCCTTGTTTAGATCTCTGTAATCAATACACATTCTGACCTTTCCGTCCTTTTTGGGAACGAGTACAATGTTGGCTAACCATTGAGGATATTCCGATGTGGTGAGGAAAACTGCGTCAATCTGTTTCTGTACCTTATCTTTGATTTTGATGGCCATGTCTGGATGAGTCCGTCTCAACCTCTGTTTTACTGGCGGACATTCCGACCGTAACGGTAGATAATGTTCCACAATGCTGGTATCCAACCCTGGCATATCCTGATAGGACCAAGCGAATACATCGGGGAATTCTTTGAGAAGCTTTATCAAACCCTCTCTGGCAGTTGGACCGAGCAGTGCCCCAATCCTGATTTCTTTTTTCTCTTGCTCTGAACCCAAGTTTACCGTTTCCAACGGTTCTTTGTGAGGTTCAATGGACCTTTCCTCTTGTCTGAGTAGTCGGGAGATCTCTTCTGGAATTTCGTTGTCAACTTCTTCTTCAGCCCCAAATACCGGGAACCCAAAGTCGGGAGAAGGCATTGGATCGTATGTTTCAACGGGGTTTAAAACAAGCAATCTGCATGACGTGATGATTCGTGTTTTAGAAGAGATAGAGAAAATGCAAGTGTGTGCAGTGTTTTATTTTTATTACTGCTTGTTTTTTATTATTGAATTGTTTTTTTCGGATTACCATTTTCTGAAAAAGCAAAAAGAGAAAACAGCAATTAATGCGGAAATTGCAGAACGACGTTATTTTATTAATGAACAAGTCGATACTTGAAACTACAGCCCTATAAAACAAAACTCTATCGCTTTGGGCTAAGCTAAGAGGGAAATTTATAGAAGGTGAGCCCTATCAAAACATCCATTCCACTTGGGCAGGGTGAAAGGTTAAAAGATGGCAATTACTTTGACTGGTGAACGACCTTCGGAACATTGACAGCAACCCATCGGCGGCGAACTCCTCGGTGAATCACAAAGTCTGGCACCTTCCTTGATTTGTCTTCAGAAATAACGCTAATTTCTGGTGGAGCAGGATCATTGGAATCTGTCTCCCAGGTAGAGTTGTCGTAGGAGAATTCCTCAGTTGTATTTTGCATAGTATTTGTGCTCTTAGCTGTATCTCCCCATCCAGTTGGCTGGATGTCTTCGAGCCTGATACGAGAGCTTTCGGGAGCGGTGTACTTGACCATATAGTCGTATTTTCCACTTGGTTGTCCCAAGGTGTCCCAAACTTCTTTGGAACTGGAGGAGTCATCTCTCTCGATGACGTTGACCTCAGGAAAAGCATAGTTGATGAACTCAAGTCCTAGAAACGTTGCGAATTCATCTTCATGTTGAGTAGTTTTTGAATAACCTGAGTGTTGATCCCATGACATGGTGGGGACACAGGTATTCTGTTCAATGACGGTCAGCTGATTTTCATTGTTCGGCTGACTCTCTTGCCCCATGATTCCTGGGTAAGGTTGCCACATTGGCAGACCATCCATTGGGCCATAATAGTTATAGTCAAATTAGTCTTTCATCAGAGTGTCTTTCTCTAATGAGTTTGGTGGAGCACGACATCCTTCCGGATCACAATCTCCATAGATCATTTCGACGTCTGATCTGGGTATAAATCTCAGACTTTGTGTAGGAAAGCAAAAAGGAGTTTGCGTTTCGTCCTGAGACATATAACCGTCCTTGTTAAGATAGGACTTCCATTCTTCATCTGTGTCGGAGGGATCTTCCTCATTGATAGCATGTACTGCTTGAGACACTGGGTGAAGGAAACCTCCACTGTGGAAGAAGTTTTGAAGGGGATGAAGACTTCCATCGTTGGCAGCTGTCCGGGTACAGGTTGCAGAAAAACCAAGACCCTTCTTTGTTGTATTGCTAGTAGGAATGACAAGCTGTCCCCATCCTGTTGTATCGGTACTCTCGACTGCTTTGATAGCATCGTTGTATGATGAAATGGAAGTTCCTTCTTTGAACTGATTGTCCTTGCTTACCGACAGTGCTTGGAACTGAGTTCCAATAACCTCCTCGGGTTCTACACATGTAGATGATGATAAGTTGCTTAGAAGCAAGGCTTGTTCTCCGCAAACTGTCACAAGTTAATCGTTCTTGACGAACTTTAGCTTTTGGTGGAGGGTCGAAGTAACCGCTCCAGCCTGATGTATCCAAGGTCTTCCTAATAAACAACTGTACGTTGCCCAAATGTCCATGACCTGGAAAGTGACTTGAAAAGTATTAGGACCGATAGTTATGGGAATATCAACTTTGCCGATAACCGTTTTTCTGGATCCATCGAATGCTTTGACGACGACCTCGTTGATTCTCATCGGAGGACCTTTGAATGATAATTGCATCAAAGTAGACTTCGGCATAACATTCAGGGCTGACCCTGTGTCTACCAGTACGCTGGCTAAAGCATCGTCCTGGCAGTTAACTGTAATGTTGAGTGCCATGTTATGATGGCGACCCTCTTCGGGTAATTCCCCATCACTAAATCCCAAATTATTGCAGGAAGTGATGTTAGAGAAAATACTATCAAACTGTCTGATTGTTACATCCTGTTCCACAAAGGGTTGCTCCAAAACTTTCTGTAGAGCCTTCCTATGCGCCTCTGAACTGAGTAACAATGATAATACCGAGATCCTTGAAGGAGTTTGTAACAGTTGATCAACAATGTTGTATTCACTCCTTTGGAGGAGCTTCAGCATCTCATCATTGTTTTTTGAAAGGTCGAGATTACTGGATTGACCGACTGGTAGATCAGGAGTTTCTGTCTGAAGTTCCTTTTCCTTGTTAAGTTCTCCAACCCCTCGGTTGAAGATTCGACCGCTCCGTGTTACTCGACTGATGTCTGCAATATTCACGACGGAGGGTAATGGAATTTCCTTTCCATTTTCAATTGTTGTTGCACCGTATTTGTAAGGGATAACCTTAGTTGATCCATACGGTAATGGTCCCGGCAGATAGATGACTATAGGAACCTTCTGATTTTTCTGACCATCATAAGTAATCTCGATCCGTTCGCGGTTGGGAACTTTAGATTCGTCAAGTAGAGGGATGATGGCAAAAACATCCCTGGTCCTGTGATGACCAGAGATTATGACAACATCCTCAACTTGATCGGCAAGGTAGTTCGGCGTCCAGTTGATAGGTCCAGAACCCGGATATGGACGAATTTCTCCATGATCCACCTGACCCTGAAGAGCTTCTCGCACAAGGTAACACCCTTGGTTACTTTCCGAACAGACGCTACAACGGTCGTAATTGTGTAGTGGCACCTGGCCACGCCTACTTTGAATACAATGTAACCTCACTAGGTTAGCTTCCACTGATCGGACATCCTGACTTCGACGTCGAGTGGGATTCCTGTAACTGATACTAATTTGTTGAGTATCTTCATCCATGTAGATCGGCATCCACCAATGATTTAACAAGTGCTGAAGTGCCTCCTGGACAAGGGTACAACCTCGATCGTTTTCGCAACCCGCTTTACAGCTGTGATAATTATGTGATACCAGGAATCCGAGTCGGACCTGTTCAGCATGTAACTCTACTAGGTTGGTATTAATCAAGGGAATATTAAAGATCTGAACCATGTTGATCTGATAAAGGTTCCTATCATGGTAGTCTTGGATCCATCCAAGATCTATCTGACGCCGGAGGGCCTCCTGTATGAAAGAGCATCCCTGTTTGTTTACCGAGCAAGTCAGACAAGAACTGTAATCGTGCCGCGACAGATTATGATACTGGCTTTGCCTTGAGTGCATCGCCACCAAGTTGACATTCATTGCACGGATGTCGTGGTTTTGAATGACGTTGGAATTCGTGTAGACCATGTTAACTCCACGAACTCGGTGCTCTTGGATCCATCCGAGATCCATCTGTTCCTGTAGAGCTGCTTGCACTACAGAACATCCTTGGTTGTTTTCAGAGCAGATATCACACTGGTGATAATTATGAGGTGGCACATGGCCATATCCACTCTGTCTACAATGCATCTTGACCAGATTGGTTTTCAACAAGAGTACATCATGAATTTGATAGACGTCGTTAGTCTCTTTCTCAATCAGATTGACTGCAGATTTCTCGTGTTGAGGCAGCGGGTTTGTGAGAACATTAGGATTTGTATCTTTGAAAGATAAGACCCCACTCCTAACAAGTTTTTGCACGTCGGACTTGAAATTGAGACAATTCTCAATGTTATGCCCTGAACCTCCTTGATGATAAGGGCAAGTTTGATCCAACTTAAACCAAAAAGGCGGATTTTCCGGTACTGTAAGAGGGGACTTAGTCTGGATGTTCCCCTTGGCTAGCAGTAATGGAAACAGCTCTACGTACGTCACGGGTATAGGATCAAATCCTGGTGGCCGTGTTGTACGGTTGTTGTTGTATGGAGGATGAGCCTGCTGAAGAGGCGGTTGTGTCCTTTGCTGATTAGGTTGGCTTTGCGCAACCTGAGGTTGATACGTAGGAATAGGCGCAGGATTGATAGCAGGAGTCACAACTGCTACTGGTTGATAACGACGCCTTTGCTTTCTGAGAGAGATATTCCCAATATCTTGCTCTTTTTTCTTAGGGAGAGCACTACCGTATTTTTTAGTACCGCTCGTCGATCCAGTGTCTTTTACCAAACGTCCTTCTCGGACGGCTTCCTCAAGACGTACACCCATGCCGACCATCTCGGTGAAATCATTGGGTGCACTGGCAACCATTCGGTCATAGTAAAATGAGCTTAAGGTCTTTAAGAAGATCTTTGTCATCTTTTTTTCCTCAAGAGGCGGACAAATTTGAGCGGCAATTTCACGCCACCTTTGAGCATACTCCTTAAAGGTTTCCTTGTCCTTTTGCGACATTGATCTGAGTTGATCTCTGTCGGGTTCCATGTCCAAATTGTATTTTTATTGTTGGACAAAGGTAGTACCAAGATCTCTGAATGTACTGATCGTAGTATGGTTTAAACCCATGTACCATTTTAATGCGGCACCGGTTAAACTATCCTGGAAGTAGTGAATCAGTAGGTCCTGATTCTCCGTCTGAGCTGACATCCGCCGAGCGTACATCACTAGATGGCTTTGAGGACAAGAGTTACCCTTGTATTTTTCAAAGTCGGGCACTTGGAACTTGTGCGGGACTTTCACATTGGGGACCAAGCAGAGGTCTTCGGCGTCCTTTCTAAATAAATCCTGACCGCGAATGGCTTGTAGCTCCTTCTGCATTTCCAGGAACTGCTCCTGGAATTCATCCATTCTGTCAAACATAGTTTCCTTTTTACCAGCAGGTATTGGTGGAATCTGTCCTTCCGGGACAGTGTGCACCACAAGGGGTGGTACCGTGACTACGGCAGTAAATCTTGGCGTCTCCCGAAGTTTGTAACCTTCAGGAGTCTTCAGTATGCCCCTGGCATCTTCGCTTTCCTGAAGTTTATAACCTTCGGGTCCAGCGGCTTCTGTTGAGATTCCCTGATCTTCAGTGATCGGCGGAACATATCCTTCCGGGATATAGTTAACAGACATGCCCCAAGGACGATCTTTCGGTATTTGATACCTAGGATCATACTTCTCCACTATGGGCGTTAAGGTGATCTCCGAGATCACAGTTCTTTGTAGCTGAGCTTCTGCCATGGCTTGCATGTCGTTACGAAGCTTTCTCATATCCTCTCTCAGAGCGTCGATCTCTTCTTTCAACTCTCTGTTTTCTTCCTCAAGATCATCCATCTTTTTCTGACGATTGGCCCGAGTATTGTACGAATGAGACAGATTGACTCTAGAATCGAGACACAAACGTGAGATTCGTAGGGAAGAAGAATGTGTTACGTGAGAATGATGAATGCAATGATTATATTAATTGTTTTTTTTTTGTTTAATCAAAATAAACTTTGACAATTAGATTACAAATATCAAACAGTGGGGAAACTCCTTTTTATTGAATTCAAAGGATTACAAAAATGGAAATACAGTAGATTACAAAGTGCAGAAACAGAAACCTAAGCTAATGGGTCCCGAGTCCTCTCTGAAGAGAAATCAGGTGCTGATTCTGGGACTTTCCTTTTCTTTGACCGGGGCCCTTGGGCCGTTGTCGGGTTGTCATTCCTTTGTCAGGTGAAAGGAGCGAGCAAATTCCTCTGGTCATCTTGATTCTCTACAGCATGTTGCTCCAAGATCTCAATCAGAGCATCTTTTTCTTTCAGTAATTGTTGTATTTTGATGCACTCTATGTCGAGGGTGCAGCACTCGTTCTTCCAAGACCTTCTCTCCCGTTGAACTTTGTTGAGAGTAACCTGAAGCTTTTCCGTTTCCGTCATGAAGTACATGACAGATTCCTTTGGCGGAAGAATTCCGTAACGAGGATAAGGCATTTTTAGCTTGAGAGCTCTAGTTTGTACCCAATGGAGATAAGGCTCCACCGAGACACAATCCGGTTTTCCTAGAGACTCTCGTCCTTTTTTATGAACCTGTTTCCAAGCATGCACTATTTCCATCTTTAGTGCTCTGCCATTTTCTCCTTCCTTGAAGAAAAGACCTTCCAGATGAACACCCCGTGGGATGTGTCTCATCGGGTATCCAAATTGACGGCGAACCAATACCGGATGATAGTTGATTCCTCCTTTAGTTCCTATGATGGGTACGTTGGGTAAGTTTCCACAACGATCAATGATTCTGATTCCATCATAGATCCTATTACACCAATCTATATCAGAGTTGGTGAGGGACATGATCTTCTGCGACCAACGTAAGGCACTCTTGCAATCCCAAAAAGAAGCAGACTTGGGCAAGTGGGAAATAAACCATTTATACAGCAAAGGTACACAACATGTGATCTCCCCTCCGCTGTACAAATTTCCTAAGTGTACAGAATGATATGCATCTGCGAGCAAAGTCGGCACAGGGTTTCTAATGAGAAAAACCTTAATGGAGTTGATATCTACAAAGTTATTGATGTTGGGAAACAAAAATAACCCGTTGGTGAGCAAGACAAAGATGCTTTCAAAAGCAGTCACGTTTCTTATACTGGCAAAATACATGGCTTTCTTTGTCAAGAACTGGGCTGGCAAACCTTGGATGCCACCCTTAGCAGTCATGTGAGTCCTGACCTCAGACTCGTCTAAATGAATTGCTCTTGCAATGATTTGATTCTTTGGAATTTCTTCCAGTCCAAAAAATGGAGCTCGATCAGTGATGTGTAAATCTATCAGATGAGAATACTCCTCCAGCGTTGGTGCTAGCTGGTAATCCGGGAATGTGAAACTGTGATAAACTGGATCATAAAACTGAATGAGCACATCCATGATTCCCTCAATCACATGGACTCTTAACAGAGGTAACAGACCTCCGTGCTTGGCTCTGAAAGCCTCAGGGTTAGTGATCATCCTCGCCAACCTTCTCAAATCCTCTAGTTTTGGAACCTTAAAGGTGTACGTATGAGTTCTCCTTCTACCGAAATCCATTAGTGCAATCCTTTTCTCTAATATTTTCAATCACAGTCTTAGTTTAATTTGAAAAACAGAGAGACTAGAAGAGAAGTTTTTTTGAATGTTTTAATGTTTTTTAAATGAATGCATGAATGCAGCACACAAAAACATAGAAAAAACATGGGGTCAAAGGGTCGTTGTCATGAAGTAAAGGCTCTACCCATCCCCAAAGGTTTATACTAGGGTGATTTTTGTACCTGTACTCATTATCATCAGCTCCTCCCAGGAAAGCAAAACAACAAGCGGATCGCCAGCGAGTTGTAGAGCAGTCTTAGAGTAAGTGCCATTCACCGAGAATAGATCACCAGCCTCAAATGAGGGTAGTATCGCGTAACAACTATTCCCGATAGTTTCTGCACTACAAAAGGGTTTGGCTCCTCAGCTTCTCAGACTTAACAATCGGCCCATTGTCTAGGTGAGAGAATGGGTTGCGTTGGTTAGCCTCCACTGAGGTTGATGGTCGACCTCGTCGCCATCACTTATCTTAAGTGTATACTCAATCTTTCCACATGCGCCATCACACGCATTCCCATTAGCAGAAAAATAAACATGTATAGCAATTAGGAAAAGTAGTATATATATTTGTCCTAAACATCCAAGACCTTTAAAGCTATGAATCCTAAGTTCCTGACAGACATGGGTTCCCTGGCGGAAGCCCTAATCTGTGGTATTCAAAGGGAGACCGTGCTTAAATCCAACCTTGAACGGGCCCCACGGTGGGCGCCATTTTTCTGTAGTGAGCGATTTTGGATGCGATTCTTAAGTGCTGGTCGCTCTCTGCGGTTTGAGCTTACTACAGGTCGATTCATTTTTTATCCTATTGTGAGCTGAATAAGGAAGGGAAATAGATGTCTCCAATTAACCCTGCTTTGCATACTGAGTTTAAACAGCGGTCTGTTAGGTTACGAATGCTATCAATGTGGGGGGCCTTTGTACTGGTTATTTGTATTTTCGCCAATACTATTTTCTTTCTTTCTAGGACTTTCTAGTGGGGAACAAGGGTTAGGATGTAAGGACTGATGTTTTTTGATATATACATGAGAGCCTACGTATTCCCGTTTACCGAAACAGGGAAATCAGAGCGTTCATAGTTCCTCCTATTCTATGGGAGGAAATGGGTGTCTTTGGTGTCTTGTTCAAAGCCCAAGACGTGAAGCAAAAAATGGTTTGTATCTTGTTCAAAGCCCAAGAAGTGAAGCTGAAAGGTCTATTTGTATCTTGTTCAAAGCCCAAGATGTGAAGCTAAAGGTTTGACTTTAGAGAGAATTGGTCATCTCTAAAGGGGTCTGTTTGTCACAACTGTTGAGTGACTGGTTATAAAGGAGGATTACTTTAACCGGGATACACGGATCCTAGCAATGACATAATTTCCATTAGAGGGGGTTTTAACCTGAAGGAGAAGACTTTAACTCAGTGGAGAGCAATGATATCTTTCCTTAGGAATTTCTCATGCTAAAAGAGGGACAGTGGCATGGATGTAGATGATCTAGAGGCTTGCCGCTTACAGCGATTAGATGAAGGGGAAGGAGTTGTTGATGTTTGTGTACTGTGAACGAGGCACAACTTTTGGTGCTAAAAGGTTAATTGGATTAACCAGTGGTTTTCTTATACAAAGCCTAAGAGGAGGCTAATATGTGTCTCGTACAAAGCCCGAGAGAGAGGCTAAAAGGTTTTGACTAAACGATGGAGTCTTTTGGTATCTCGTATAAAGCCCGAGATGGAGGCTATTTGACTCAACAAGAGAGTTTTTTGTATCTCGTACGAAGCCCGAGATGGAGGATATTGTTTGTTTGGCTCAATAAGAACCTTTTTGTATCTCGTATAAAGCCCAAGATGGATGCGAAAGGGGTGATTGACTCAACGAGGGAGTCTCTTATGTGTCTCGTACAAAGCCCGAGAGAGAGGCTAAACGTTGTTTAACTCCGCTGGGGAGGATCATTATACAAAGCCCAAGAGGAGGCTATGGTGACTATTTCAGTTAAGTGACAGGTCCAGTATGCTGATTTAAAGAGAAAATCAGTTCTTATATGAGCAATATTGTACTCAAGGATTTGATTCAAGGATCCGGGTTATTCCTGTTCTTTAAGGAAGTGAGAAATCTGAAGGGTATTGAGATTGTCCGAGTCTACGGGTTTCCTTCCTATTTAACGAAGGGGTCACTTGAGAATGTCTTTGAGACTCAAGGAAATTAGACTGTCCAAGTCTAGAGTTTCATCTTTTGTACTATGCTTTGAGAAAGAGTAGTAGACTCTTTGAAAGGACTGCTCTATGCAGATGATTAAGTTCTGTTTCTATACCTCTAGGAGGTCGTCGGGACAATTTATACAAAGCCCAAGAGGAGGCTGGAAGCTTTTAAGAAGTCGATTGGTCCTTATACTAAGCCCAAGAGGAGGCTATCATTCCCGGAGAAAGAGATCATTATACGAAGCCTAAGAGGAGGCTGTGAGTACTTCTAAGAAGCCGTAGGGTCCTTGTACTAAGCCCAAGAGGAGGCGAGGGTTGCTTTTAGGAAGCTTGTGGGTCCTTGTACGATGCCCAAGAGAAGGCCGATGCTTTTAAGAAGCCCGTGGGTCCCCAAACCCCGAGAAATTCAAGACAAGTTATTCACAAGGAATAGATCAAGTCAGGAAAGTTCGAGAATTTGGAAGAAACTCAAGAGATGCCATTCACGGAGAAAAGATCATCTTTGGGGAATAGAGTTTCTTGACAAGTGCTTTTAAGAAGCCTGTGGGTCCCCAAACCCCGAGAAGTTCAAGGCAATGCTATTCACCGAGAATAGATCAAAGTCAGGAAAGTTCGAGAATTTAGAAGAAACTCAAGAGATGCCATTCACAGAGAAAAGATCATCTCTGGGGAATAGAGTTTCTTTGACAACTTCTACGAGTGACAGTCTATGAAAGGGTTCACAGAGAATGCTGCCTTTCATGTCTCCATATTGTTTAACCCCAAGAGGAGGGAAGACTGTGTCTGGTAATCCTATTGATCTAGTTTAGACTATTTCTAAGAGTGATCAACGGGCTTAATGCTAGACGTAGTTGCCGGGGAAACTCTAAATATCTATACTATTATTACATAGTTGATATGAGTTTATGAAAGAATACTTACAGCGAAACAACCCCACAATACAGTTATATGTATATGAAAGCGGTAAATGAAAGCAATAACCACTTACTCGGTTGTAGAGCTTCCATGCTGTTTGGTTAGTTGTTCAACACAGAAAGATTGAAAACAACAGTATATTTAAAATCAAAGGAGAAAGTGCTTTGAAGAAGAAAGACTTGGGGCTTACAGCTCAAGGAGAGGCCCAGGGTTTATTAGTGAACGCACTGTTTGAATTTGTACAGAGGGACTTATACAAGTGACTGAGGCCCAAAAGGTTTTCTGTACAAAGGGATGGGTCTTACACTCTCTCAAGAGGCCCAAAAAGTTTTGAAAAAAAAGTGGGGCTTATAACACGAGGGTAGGCCCAATTGATTTTCCGTTTAAAACGGCGATCGCGTCGAGGTTTTCTTTTAACGCAGAGGGACTTATACAATAAGTGAGGCCCAAAATGTTTTGGTTAAAAGGGGATTGGGTCTTACACTCTAATAGAGGCCCAAGTGTATTTTAAGAAAAGAAATGGGTCTTACTACTCGAGGGTAGGCCCAGGGTTATTTTGAAAAGGCGACGATCGCACCGTTTGTTTTTGACGGTATCGGGTCTTATACAATACACTGAGGCCCAAAAGGTTTGGTCAAAAAAGGATTGGGTCTTACACTCTATTAGAGGCCCAAAAGTGTTTGACAATGATTTGTTTGAGTGAAAATCAAAGAAACCCTAATTTTATTCTTTAAAAGTAAATATTTAAAGAAAATCAATGAAAAATACCAAATAGGTTTGAATAAACCACTTGTGATTTTTGTTTAAGGTTTGAAAAATGAGGTATAAATCACAAGAGATATTAAAACTCATTTGGTCTTGATTTTTCAAGATGAATATTCATTTTAAAATGTTTAAAAACAAATAAAAATGAATTTATTCACAAAAATACTAATTATATTAAATAAATAATATAAACTCAATTTTTTTGTGGAATAAAATATTTCAACATTTTTGTGATTTTTTGCAAAAAGAACCAATAAAAAATAATTAAAATTGAAAGAGTTATTAATTTTCCAATTAATTAATAAACCATGAAAATATTGGAAAAAATGACAAAATGTAAAAAAACACAAAATGGCATAGGTGGGGTTTGAACCCATGACCTCAAGGTTACAAGGCGCGTGCCTTACCACTGGGGTGGTGATACATCCATTGTTTGAAACAAAACAACAAATATACAAGTCATGCCTTGGTTTTAGGCCTAGCCCAAGGCAAGTTTTGGCTCAGAAACGTGAAGGTCATAACTTTCTCAATTCTTAATGGTTTGAGACAAAATTTATATGTATCTGGACCAAAATTTCATAAGGAATCCAATGGTGGTGGTAGTTTTTTCAGATCACACTCCCTCCTCAAAACCCGATAGTGGTTTTGAAAATGACCTATAATTGCATTTTCTATGCTACAACTTGGTACAAGCATGGATTACATGGTGAATTAGCTCAAACACAACATATACAACATGTATGAGATGTTTATGATCATTGGACTTCAAAGCATTGCATGATTCAAAGATTCCAAGTTGTGAGGCTTACCTTTTTTTTTGAGATTTTGGAGCTTTTGTGCAATCTGTCAAACCTCTTGTTCCCGAAATGATTTGATGCATTAGACACACTCAAATGACCTCTTAGAAGCTTTTAGGATGGTTGGAATCAGGTGGTACCTGCAAAAACATAAACAGTCCCTTTCTTGCAAAAGGGGTCAAAAGTGACCAAAATAGCAACTCTCTAAAATGGTGTTCCAGATGGGGGGAATCATTTGGGACAGTTCAAGGATGATATTTGGAGCGTGTTTGAGGTTTTATCTGGTTTAGAAAGTGACTGAATCAAGACATGGCTTAAAAAATGCAAAAAAAGCCTATTTTGAGGTTTTGAGAGGTGACTTTGTGATTTTGTGATTACAGGTCACTTGTGATAGTTTGCACAGCTTACATATGATATATATGAGGTGTGTGTGTGTGATTGATTGTGATGGAAAAGCTTTCAAGCTCAAAAACTCAAAGTTGTCTTACTAAAGAAGGCATTTTTTCCATGAGAAAGAGGTTTTGAGGAAAACATCTGTTTGATGGCTTTGGTGTACTCAAACTGAACACAATTGAGCTCTATTTATAGTAGAGCAAGTTTGTTTTGGGATCCACAGTGAATGGCAACTGCAGCAGAGGTTTGGCCAATGTTGTCCAATGGAAATCCAAGTCTCCTCTAGCCATTGACTAGAGGTTAGGGCACAGGGTTGTGGTTCCCTTGGTCTTGGATAAGTCTTGACTGATTTCAGATGAGAATGGCTCAGTCCATGCCACCTTGATGCTTCCATTGAATGCTCCAATCCAAATTTGAAGTCTTGTCCCTATTTTGGCCATTCTAGGTTCAACATGTTTTTTCTTGTTACAAGGACTTTGGAGGCTTGGCTCAGGGATTGTCCCCTTTAGATTCAATCCTCAGATGTCTCCAAGTGGATAGGAGCATTTGGATTTGGGTGATTTTGGCAAATCGACCAAAAATGAAAATTCTGCCTTGCCTTGACAGATTTCAACAAGGCAACTTCCCAATGTCATAACTCATAGCCCAAATGGAATTTGGTAATGTTCTTGGCCATTTTGGAAAGCCCTTACATGATACAACAACTATTTGAACATATTTGGTTTTGATCTCTTTTGAATCCAAGTGAAAAATCCCCCTACATTTGGAAAAAATGAAGACAGATTTGGACTTAGTGAAAATTTCACTAAGTGTTGGAAAAAGTGACATTTTCATTTTTCAGCCATTTTGATCACTCCATAACTCAAAATCCTTAATGAATTAGAATGACTTGTAGTTGAAGTTTTTGTATAGGGTAATGAGGGCTACAAATCCATCTTTGGATGAGAAAAAATGGCTTTGTGGTTTAGGAGTTACACTACAAGAAAATTAGGGTTTAACGACACACAGGTCACGACGGTTGAATGATAACTGTCATCTTTCTCCATTCGCGACGGTTGCCAAGACGGTTTTAGAAAACCGTCGCTTTATTTTTAAAAAAATTATTAAAATGTCACGACGGTTAGCATTCAACAGCCATAAGTCCTAGATTACGACGGTTGTTTCAACCGCCACTCATCCCCTTTTTGAATTTGCAACGGGTATTATATCCGCCGTCCCCCAAAGATATTAAAAAACAGTCCTCTCTCAATTTTTGATTTCCCTTGCTTCTTATTCTATTCTATCTCTCTTCTCCCTCTTTGAGTTATTTCAAGTGGACAAAGCAAACAAACCATGGAAATGGAAAAGCGACGCTGCAGTAACGCTCAAACGTGCTTATGCGCTTCGCAAGCCTAACGTGATTTTCTGATCGTGATTTTCAGAAGCTTCAAAGTAAGAGCTTTTTTTTCATTATCAATTATCTCCTATGCACGACAACAATACCACAACACGCATCGGATTAAGCTTTGCGGCTCAGATTTTTACTCTATTCATTTTCAGGTTCGACTTGTTCATAGTTTTTTCGATTTATGTTTGGTTTTAGTTTTTAGATTCCACGATTCAAAACTTGGTTTGAATTTGTTTCATGTTTTGGATTCAGTTTCAGATTGAGTTCAGAATTGGTTCAACTTAGTTTGTGTTTTGTTTCTGTATGGCTTGGAATTGCTTGCGTTCTGGTTCAAGCTTTTAATCTAACATAAGTAACGGAGAGCTTATAGTATCATGAAGTTGAATTGGAAGAGAATTTACCTGTATAAATGCAGAAAATACAGCTTTTAGTCTTGTCTACAAGGTGTTCGATAGAATGCTTCTACCAATTTGTCGCTTCTTTTCGCTTCAATTCTTTCACTTCATGATGTTGAATTTTTGTTGCTGTTGATGATTGTTGTTATTGCAGGTTGTGGTTTATGAATCGGTATTGAATTGTTGACGTTACCACCGTTATGCAACTTGCGCGCCAAGTGTTTAGTAAATTGCCTCAACCAAATTTCTTTCCTCTTTTTGCTTCTGTTTTGATGTGATGTGTAATGCTGGATTTTCTGTTATTGTTTGTTGAATTTGTTGTGATGAACTCTTGTAGGTGATGATGATAATGAATTCTTGAAGATGGTGAATTGTTGGTGATGCTTGAAAATTGATGATGAAGAATCAAGATGATGAATCCATAATTGAAGGTTGGTATTTCATGACAATACTTTTGGGCCTTCATATCTCTCTCTCACGATTGGAAGTAACTCTAAGTCAATCAATCTTATAATATATTTTTCAACCTTCAGGTTTTCATAGATATATTTCCTGAAATAGTTGAGCACAAAAGGCTATCCATTGTTTTACATCTCCTACGGCACTTTCTACATCGTGATCCTAATATTGTAATTATCCATTGGTTTGTGATTTACAACTTATATGGGTGAATGTTTTGCAGTACTTTGGGCGAGGGTCAAAGCTTGTTCTCATTGCTTATCTTGTTGTTCTCTTCACTGGTTTCAAGGAAAGCCAGTCATTTCGTCAATATTCAGACGCCAGATGCTTTAACAATTTGTACTAGAGTGGGAATAGAAATTAGCAGTGCAGATTTGTAAGCAGTTTATAAGTATGACCTGGCTTCCATCTTTAGTTATTATCTTTAAATAGAGAGGAAATGCAAATGTTGACCGGTCAATGTTTCTGGAGTTGTTTCTGGCAATGCAATTTTCTTTGCAAAAATTGCAAGATCCTGGATTTATCTAGTGTTATAATCTCTTTGATCATCTGTATCAGGTTTTGTTTGGTGTAATCGATTGGAGTGGAGTAGAGTAATAGGGAAAATGGCAAGTCAAAGGAGTAGTACGTCTTCCATGAGAGCATCGGAGTCTGGAGCTGCTCGAAAATCTATTTCGTCTTTGCGCCCTATGTATGTTCTTCTTAATCACTTTCTCTGTTTTTATTGCTTCTGAATTGCATGGTTAATTTGATTCCTAATCCTGCATGGTTATTGTTGATTTCACCTGTTGTATGTTTTAAGTGCCTAAGCCTGAAACTAACCTGAATAAGTTATCTTATACTCATTATTTTGAAATATAAGCAATTTATTATGATAGTAACTGTTATGAGATTTTCACTTTTTGGGGCAGATATTTATTTCGGTTGTTTGGTGCCATAATTGTAGAACTGTGTGTTTTTCAAGTGTCAATGTCAACATAAATGGATGGTTTATGCCTTAGTAGTATTTATGAAGAACTCTGACTTTGATAGTGTACTGGTTTGGGGTCGGTGTTTCTTCGGTCAACTTCATGAGATTGAGACACTTCTTTAGTTTCTTACATATAATTTTTCTAGGACTTTAACAAATCAGAAAGTATGTTGATAAAGTGCACGTTGAAAGATACTTCTTCTGCCGGTTTGTCTTGATATTTACTTGAAGAAATTCTTTCATGAACTCGGTCCATATGTACTTTGTGATTGTGGAACATTTGCACGGTCAGTATGTTTTCTCTTTGCAAGAGGCAAACATTTGCAATTTGTATCAATCTATATGGATGAATGAAGTAGGCAAAGATTGACTAAAATGTTATCATCCTGGTTATCTTTAACTTCTGGAATTCATTCTTATGCAAATTTGTTCTAACTGGCAACTGAATGTTGAATTTCAACTTGGCATGGCCTGTTGAGAATGCAATCGATTGGATATTATTCCCATATTGGATGAATGTATTTTCCGTAAAAAGAAATTGACAGATTTTTTTTCCCAAAGCCACAAAATAGAATCACTAATCCTCCTGGTCAAGCATATACTGTAGCTAAAATCTCATAATTAACTCGTATTCTGAGTTTCAGTATTTATTTGAAGCCAAATTCCCCACCCACCTACAAACCCAAAGAGACGTTGCAAAGACCCTGGGGAAGGGGGGTTCACAAAAGGAGCTTCAAAATGAGTACTAGAAGTTAGCAGTCATACCTCAAAGTCTCTCCTATCAAATCTCAAAGTACCATCAGTAATCTCTCGCCAGAAAAATGTTGATTCTTCCCTCAAGTTCTTGTGCTTCTCTAATTTCATATCAATCAAAGCATTTACATTACTCTGCATACAATCAATTCAGAAGTCAGGTGAAATACTGTTATTCAGAACACAATTAACAACACAGACTATGGTAATGATTATAAAAACTTATGTAGATGTCTCATTACATAAACACTTCTATTAGAGTTTGCATACACTTATAAATAATTTCACATGCTTCAGCTTATTATAATTTCTAAACTACTTTATTCATTATGTTCTATTCTTTCTTATAACTTCAATGTGGTATCAAAGTAGTATCATCCTCCATGACTTGTAAGTTGTATTGTGCCTATTTTGTTGTTGAGCTCCAAACCCCTAGAACACTAACAACAATGACATTAACAACTATACAACCCAAAAAAAACTTTTGTAGATTGCAACTTTGAGGACAAGGTTGTTTTGAGGGGGGTTTGTTAGAATTGGAGTTAAGAAGATAACTAGAAGTTATAATAAGTTTATAAGTCTGTTACTTGGTTGTTAAGAGTTGTAATTTTGGTTTTTCTTAGAAAGTCTTTAAATAGTTCTCAATTGGAAGAGGGGGGAAGATAGCTTTGAATTATAAACTTAGTGACTAGAGAATGATCTTGTGTGAAAGGAGAGTGTTCCTTTGGAGTAGCTTTGAGTGCAAGTTGTAACCTTCATTTTATACATTTTGCATCTTCTCTTTCAATCTCTCTACACCAATAATAAACCCTTCATTTGTTTGCAATTTTTATTCATTTGAATCTGTTTATACACAGTTGTTCTAGGAATTCTTTAATGTTCAAAGAAATGACCATAACGGAATTCCTAAATTCTAAGACGTGAACGCATGTGTATGGATTCCTAATTTTAAGTACATGAAATATGCAAATAAATCCATGCTTCAAATGAAAAGTTAATTCAAAACGCAAACATAGGGAGTAACTCTTGCGTATCTGGCCAAAAAATGGGGAAGTATTCAATCATGATTGAAGTGCAACAGGTCTAGAAAATAACTGACTGAAGTATCATTAAACTATAAGTCAAACCTTGAATTCTTCCATTGTCATCTCGTTAAGTTTGGTCTCAAACATCTTGAGAAATGCCTCAACTCTCTCTTGGATGCTTCCAGGAGCCTAAAAAGTGAGTAATAGGATTTAGCAACAAGGTTGTAGAATGTAAGTTATAAATTATCTACTATATTCCAAATAGGTAAATACCTTTACTGTGGACTGAATGATAAACTGTAGTCCACGTACACCACAATCATTCCTAGACAAGTTCAAACCGAAGTTAAAAACAAGTGTAATTATTTCATGCTGATTGAATATGAATATTAGGGATGCTACAGATGACAGACCTCTGCATGAGCACGGTAATGTACCCCCAGCTGCTCAACTGATCGAAGCTGGTGAAAGGTCGGTTGCTTTGCGACAAGTGTTAAGCAAGATGAGCAGCCCACATAATGTAGATTACTTATTGTGCAAGTAATGATCAAGTTACATAGTTAGTTAGAAAGTTAGTTATTAGTTAACTGATTTTAGTTAGACGAGTAGAGTAGAGTAATAGGGAAAATGGCAAGTCGAAGGAGTAGTACGTCTTCCAGGAGAGCATCGGAGTCTGGAGCTGCTCGAAAATCTATTTCTTCTTTGCGCCATATGTATGTTCTTGTTAATCACTTTCTCTGTTTTTATTGCTTCTGAATTGCATGGTTAATTTGATTCCTAATCCTGCATGGTTATTGTTGATTTCACCTGTTGTATGTTTTAAGTGCTTAAGCCTGAAACTAACCTGAATAAGTTATCTTATACTCATTATTTTGAAATATAAGCAATTTATTATGATAGTAGCTGTTATGAGATTTTCACTTTTTGGGGCAGATATTTATTTCGGTTGTTTGGTGCCATAATTGTAGAACTGTGTTTTTCAAGTGTCAATGTCAACATAAATGGATGGTTTATGCCTTAGTAGTATTTATGAAGAACTCTGACTTTGATAGTGTACTGGTTTGGGGTCGGTGTTTCTTCTGTCAACTTCATGAGATTGAGACACTTCTTTAGTTTCTTACATATAATTTTTCTAGGACTTTAACAAATTAGAAAGTATGTTGATAAAGTGCACGTTGAAAGATACTTCTTCTGCCGGTTTGTCTTGATATTTACTTCAAGAAATTCTTTCATGAACTCGGTCCATATGTACTTTGTGATTGTGGAACAAAGTGAATATGGGTTGATGTTCATGCAAAATTTTTCCTTTTTCTTTCCTCTTTTGACTGGGTTTCGATTGTGGAGTATATGGCCAAGCCATGGCTATCTGTTTAAGAAAATGTATTTTTTATTCACAAAGGGCTAGAGGAGCTTGCATGTTTTTATGAGTTCTTAATTACATTCAGTTAAATTAATTTTGTTTGCATAATTATGTTTTTATGCTATTTCATCTCGATGCAATTTTCAATGCAATTCTATCAGGCAACATTCTGATGATGGTATATATAATGATTTTTGAAAAGCATCAGTGTCAAATGTTCATTGTAAAGCAATGGTAACAGACATAATATCATATCTCATTGACATAGTTTAGAAATTGACGTCTCTTAGTTGAGCAATTAATGTGATGTATTACATGGTAAAATTGTTAGCTTTTAGCTAATCAGAAATTTCTTCAGTATATTGAAGTTTAAATCTTTGGCTAATAATAACACTGAAGTAGTCTTAGCATTATGAACTGAAATACTCATTGTATATAGAGTGTTTGATTTTGCTTTGTATTTAAACTATTTTTCATTCTAAGATGCTCCTTTTGGTTTCTCAGTGTGATATCACTAGTCTTGCATGCTTTTATTTGATGTTCTATTCTTTGATTAGTCTTTGAACAGTTCTGTATATTCCAGCCAAATTCATATTCATATTCAAATTCAAATTATATATGATGGGCTGTCATTATTGCAGACAACACTTGGAATGGAAGCAAGTAAATTTTCCAGTCATTATGAGGAAAGAGGTGAAGGAAACTATGCGTGCTCTTGTGAGGAATATAACAATGGTCATGATACCTTCAGTATACTTTAAGAGCATAATTAAGTTGCTCCACCATTCAGATAAAAATATTGGAAAAAAGGTACGATCTTCTATTAGATTATTTCAACTTCTATCAGCTCTACCAACTTCTATCCTTCTACCAACTTATATATATATATATATATATATATATATATATATATATATATATATATATATATATATATAGTTATAGTTCCTATCCTTTTCTAACCTGACACAAGGAAGAATGAAGTTAATTATTTTGTCGCAGCTGGTTCTGATATTTTGTGGAAACCTCTGAACCACGAGATATTGTTAGTTATTTCTATTTCAAGTGTACTCGCAATTGATGTTGTGCTGAGTATATAATACCAATAATAGTATACCAGGAAAAAGTATCTTATAAAATTCAACTAAGTTAAAAAATGCATGCAATTTTTGAATGACCTTTTCTGGTATTTTAAGTAAAACAACCATTTAAAATTATCCACATTCTCTGGCAGCTGAATATTTTGGTTTTTTTTGGCAGGTTTTGATGCAGACACGTAGTGACAAGACACGGACTAGAATATTGGGCCCAAGAATTATTAAACATTTTGTTGATAACTTGAAGGAAG
This sequence comes from Lathyrus tuberosus, assembly GCA_022829125.1. NCBI lineage: Eukaryota > Viridiplantae > Streptophyta > Magnoliopsida > Fabales > Fabaceae > Lathyrus > Lathyrus tuberosus. The sequence continues at coordinate 3,572,041 of JALAZF010000363.1, forward strand.
AATATTTAGTATTATTAGCGGAAACAATCTCGTTCCTCGGTGAACTGCTTGAGGATGTGGAGCTTTCAGTTAAATCTCTTGCTCGAGAAATTCTATAGGAAATGGAGTCTATGAGTGGGGAGAGCCATCGGCAATACTTATGATCTTGTAAGATGGATAAAGTCATAGCAATACTTGTAATAGTAATAATAGATGTCTTTTGTGGATCTTGATAGATTTTTTATTAGTAAAATTATAATTTTTCATGGCATTTTGTATTAGTAGAATTGAATATTGTAATAATATAGGTATATGAAGAGAACAGATAATTAGCAATTTTTTTTTGAAAAAATAATATAATTTACGGCGGTTCTAAACCGTCGCTATTTTAAATTAAATATATTTTATATAATTACGGCGGTTACAACCGTCGCTACTTTTAATTAAATATATAAATTATAAAATTATGGCGGTTAGAACTGTCGCTATTTTAGATTGAATATATATTATAAAATTGTGGCGGTTAGAACCGTCGTAATACTATATTAGAGGCAGTTTCAAAACCGTCGTAGAATGTTACGGCAGTTGGAGCGACAGTTTTAAAAACCGTCGCAAAATTGTCTCGCGACACACGTTTCTACGACAGAAGAGGAACCGTCGTGACTTGCAATTTGCGTTGGTTCTAACCGTCGTAATCTGCTGAAACTAACCGTCGTAATTAGACAATTTTCTTGTAGTGTTATGATCCTCCAAAGTTGGTACCCTAACCACTTTTTTTTTAACTTAGAAAATTTTCTAAGTTTTATGGTTACCCCTTTTACAAGTTATCCAACTTTTCTTGATTTTTCTTGATGAATGATGATTCAAATCATACATAAACATCATTTTAGGGTTAAAAATCCATTTTGGTGAAAAATCTCAAAAAGTCAAAGTTGACTTTTGTGCACAGTTGACTTTTTATCAGATGAATTCCAAACTGTGCAATTCTTCAGGAAATCATGTCCTTGACCTAAATCAAACTTGATGGACATGTTCCAAGGGTGTCATAGGGTATATTGAGGCATGTCCTAGGGTCTGGGAGCATGTCATGGTCAAAAGTCAAAGTTACAGTTGACTTTCCTCGCGAAACCCTAATTGTGGTGCAGATGAAATTGAGACTTGTTGCTCAAGTTTCTTGGATTAATCCATTGTTCCAAATGGATCAACATAGTTCATTATAGACCCTCAAACCCTCTCTTGAGGTCTTGGCTCATGATTTGCCCTAAAAGTCAACTTAGGGGTGAATTAGGTCAAGAAACCCTAATTCCTGATTTTTGATGAATGCATCCCCTGAGGCAAAATTGACTTGATGATTGGGTCCGTGAGGTTCCATGGAGTAAATTAGGTTATGTTTTGGATCATTGGCTTGTGCCCAGATGAAAATTTTCCATCTGGAGGCCCTGGTCGACCAAAACCCTAATTTGGTGACACTGGCGATCTTGAGGCTTGATCCACCTAGAAAGGAGCAGCTTTGTGCTTAATCCTTGAAGTGGGAGTCCTTTTTTATCCTTTGTGTATGTTTGAGAGGTTAGACAAGTTGAAGATCATGTCATTCCTTGATTGATCCTTTGTCTAAGCACTCAGAGAGGGCTTGAAGCCCTAATTTTGATTGTAGTGAATGCTCAACAGCCCTTGAGGCATTTGATGAGGCATGATGGTTCATCCATATTGTGATGATGATTTGCACAATGATGGGAAATCTTAGTGGTCAAAATTTGGGGTATGACAGATGTCCTTCTTGATAAATCTGGCTACCACTTGTCTGGTGACATTGGTAAATGAGGCTGCTTCCACCCACTTCGTGAAATAATCGATGGCAACCAAAATGAAACGATGCCCATTGGAAGCAGTCGGCTCAATCTTTCCGATCATATCAATGCCCCACATAGCAAAAGGCCAAGGTGATGACAACACATTCAGAGGAGTAGGTGGCACATGCACCTTATCAGCATAAATCTGGCATTAATGACATTTTCGGGCGTATTTGAAACAATCAAATTCCATAGTCATCTAATAATACCCCGCTCTCAACAGTTTTGTGGCCATAGCTTGCCCATTGCCATGGGTACCGAAAGATTCTTCATGGACTTCCTCCATTGACAGGTTTGCCTCGTGTTCATCAACACAACGCAGCAAGACCATGTCAAAATTCCTTTTGTATAACACCTCGCCTTTTGTCAGAAAGAAATTTCTCGCCAGCCTCCTCAGAGTTTTCTTGTCTTTGGTGGATGCACCTTCTGGATACTCTTGACTCTTCAGAAAAACCTTAATATCATGATACCAAGGTTTGCCATCTGACACATCTTCAATTGAAAACACAAAAGCTGGCCTATCCAAGCGCATGATTCTGATCGAAGGAGTTTCATTCCAACGATTCACCTGATACATCGAAGACAACGTCGCCGACGCATCGGTCATCTGATTCTCCAACCAGGGTATATGGTGGAAATCAACCGGTCAAAGAAAGGTAACAACCTTCTGGCATAGTTGTTATAAGGAACCAAGTTTGCTTGACGAGTTTCCCATTCTCCGGTGATCTGATTAACTACCAATGCGGAATCACCATAAACATCGAGGTTCTTGATTCTCAAATCAATCGCTTCTTCCAACCCCATAATGCATGCTTCATACTCCGCCTCGTTGTTGGTGCATATGAACGCTAATCGGGCAGTGAAGGGTATGTGAGAACCCTATGGAGTCGTAGTGACTGCCCCGATTCCGTTACTGTATGAATTAATAGCCCCATCAAAGACCAACTTCCATTGGGATCCAATTTCAGGTCCTTCATCAGGTAGAGGCTCTTCACAGTCTTTCATCTTCAGATACATAATGTGCTCATCAGGAAATTCAAACTTCATCGGTTGATAATCCTCAATTGGTTATTCAGCGAGATATTCTGACAGAACACTTCCCTTAATGGCCTTTTGGGAAACATATTGAATATCGTATTCTATCAGAACCATCTGCCAACGGGCTATTCTTCCACGAACCTCCTTTTCTGTTCTTGGTTCAGACATTTCCTGAATGGATTTTACTTTAGCAGGGTCAACCTCGATACCTCTTTCGCTGACAATAAAACTCAACAACTTTCCAAATCTCACCCCGAAGGTGCACTTGTTCGGATTCAACCTCAGTCTGAACTTTCTCAACCTCTCAAACAGTTTCTGAAGATTCACTAGATGCTCTTCCTCCGTCAGTGACTTCGTAATCATGTCATCAACATAGACCTCGATCTCTTTCTGAATCATATCATGAAAGAGAGTCACCATCGCCCACTGATATGTTGCCCCAGCATTTTTCAATCCAAAGGGCATCACTTTGTAACAGAATGTTCCCCACGGTGTTATGAACGTCGTTTTATCCATGCCCTCTGGGGCCATCTTGATTTGGTTATACCCAGATAAGCCATCCATGAAGGAAAACACAGAATACTGAGCGGTGTTGTCCACTAACACATCAATGTGAGGAAGCGGGAAATCGTCTTTTGGGCTTGCTCTATTCAGATCTCTGTAATCAACGCACATCCTGACCTTTTCGTCCTTCTTAGGTACAGGCACAATATTAGCAACCCACGGAGGATAATTTGTTACACCAAGAAAACCAACATCTAACTGCTTCTGAACCTCTTCTTTAATCTTGACGGACATTTCTGGTTTCGTCCTTCTCAGCTTCTGCTTAACCGGAGCACATCCTTCTTTGAGCGGCAGCCGGTGTACCACGATGTCAGTGTCGAGCCCAGGCATGTTTTGGTAAGACCAGGCGAAGATATCCACATACTCTCGGAGCATTTCAATCAATCTTCCCTTGATAGAGTCTTCCAAAACAGCCCCAATTCGTACCTCTTTCTTTGCGTCCTCGGTTCCCAAGTTAACAACCTCGATTTCCTCCTGATGAGGCAGAATGACGTTTTCCTCTTGTTTTAACAGTCTGGCTAATTCCTCTGGTAAGGTACAATCTTCATCAGCCCCCTCTTCAGCCTGATATATGGGATTATCGAAGTCATATCGAGTCATAGTTGAATCATGATGGGTGGAATCTGAACAAGAAAACCTGCATGATTGATGATATATGTTTATTATGGATGCATCAAACAAAACACATTGCCATCTTGCTGTGATTTTAATGCAAAAAACTAAAAACAGATAAACAGGGATCAAAACATTTGAATGTGAAAACGTCCTTTATTAATGATAAAGAAAAAGCATACAAAAACATTCAAGCCCTACAAACAAGAATCACTACGTCTTGGGCAGAATGTAGGATTAACATAGATGACAAACAGAAGCAATTACTCTGGTCCGGTCACTTGAATGACTCTCTCCGATGACCAGTTGCGAAGGCTTTGGCCTGGGACACATGGGCGGATCCAACTATCCATATCCCAATCACTATCCCCATCCTCCTCCATAGCATTGACTCTGTTGAAGAAAACACCAGCACGAGTGAAACGGACTGGACCATAGAACTTGGGAGGCTCTTCAGGACGCCTGGGTGGCTTATAACCCAGTCCATGAGTATTCCGCTTTTCTTGGATATCAATAACCTGACCCCACTTTTGTGAACCGCCGGCTTCAACTACGGCCTGAGTATCTTTAAAGGAAGACATAAAGATCTCTGGATGATGTACCACTATAGGCTGAACCACTTCAGATTGGCTACCTTCCTTGAGAGGCTTCTCAGTGATCTTCACTGCTTCGAAACCCTGACATAGAGTTTCATGTATTTCACCATCTACCTCCCCATACTTGAAAGTAGATAGTTGGCTTATCATAATATCCTCTTCTCCATAAACCGTCACCACATGTCCGTCTACCATGTACTTTAACTTCTGGTGGAATGTAGACGTCACAGCCCCAGCACTGTGAATCCATGCACTGTAACACCCCCAATCTATACCCCCAAGGTATTAAAGCGGTAACAAAAATTCAAAATTTCATCAGAGTATATTTAAAACATTCACAGCATAGACCGAGGGGTCACATCAATTTGAAACAAAATACACATAAACCTGCCCATAAAGATATGCAACAATCAGGTAGCAATTAACAGAGGAACTTAGTTCCTACTACCCACAATTCAAATACAGAATAAAGCGGAAAATCTGTACTGAAAACTCATATATATATATATATATATATATATATATATATATACCATACAAAGTGTATCTGTCATATACAAAGCCACACACGTACAATCCAAAACATGTGTAAACATAATACAAATAATCACACTCGATCACCCCGACTACCCGGTGTCACATATCAGAGCCGACCGACAAAAGAACGAAGACCTAAGCTTCACAAAAAGACCTCCAGCAATCTAATCTGCAATGCCTCATAGAGCATTATAAAATAGCAGAAGGGTGAGAAACACAATCATAATATAATTGCATACAATTATATAATAACACAACATTACACACGTAAAATATTCTCACCACAACGCACAACAGAATACAAATACAACACAAGACAATATGTACCTCAAATCATCAATTCAAATCACAATTCCACACGAAATCAATACATTCATGAATTATGCAAATGCACAGAGACCGACACAACGACTCTATGCAATGCATATGCGGTACCATCAATCCATCATCTCAACACTAGTTCACTCAGGAACTATTAGAACCATCGCTTGTTACTTAATGTAACTCCCCGTTGGGCAAACGATGTTCCCCGTCGCTTTAGGTCCTCTTATTTTTTTAAGGCACACGACGTTTATGGATCGCTTTAGGTCCTCTTTATATAAGGCACATGATCTGACCGCTTTAGGTCCTCTTTGTATAAGGCACACGATCGTCTATAATCATCGCTTTAGGTCCTCTTTGTATAAGGCACACGATGTTATAGCGGATTCCCTCTAGAATAGATTCGTCGCTCACACCCACTAGGGCACACGACATCTCAAGAATGCATATCATGATGCTTGGCATACAATGAATCATGACATTCTGTAATACCCCAAATTTTGACCACTAAAGTTTCCCATCATTGTGCAAATCATCACCACAATATGGATGTACCTTTATGCTTCATCAGTCTCCCCAAAGATGGGTGAGCATCCACTACAATCAAAATTAGGGTTTCAAGCCCTCTCTGAGCTTTAGACAAAGGCTCAATCAAGAAATGACTTGATTTTCAACTTGTCTAATCTCTCAAACATCCTCAAAGGATCAAAAGGACTCCTACTTCAAGGATTAAGCACAAAGCTGCTCCCTTCTAGGTGGATCAAGTCTCCAGATCGACAGTGTCACCAAATTAGGGTTTTGATCACCCAGGGCCTCCAGATGAAAAATTTCATCTGGGCACAAGCCATTGATCCAAAACACAACCTAATATACTCCATGGAACCTCATGGACCCAATCATCAAGTCAACTTTGCCTTAGGGGATGCATTTATCAAAAATCAGGAATTAGGGTTTCTTGACCTAATTCACCCCTAAGTTGACTTTTGGGACAAATCATGAACCAAGACCTCAAGAGAGGGTTTGAGGGTCTCTAATGTACCATATTGATCCATTTGGAACAATGGATTGATCCAAGAAGTTTTAGTAACAAGTCTCAATTTCATCTGCACCACAATTAGGGTTTCGCGAGAAAAGTCAACTGTAACTTTGACTTTTGACCTGGACATGCTCCCAAACCCTAATACATGATTGAATATACCCTATGACACCCATGGAACATGTCCATCAAGTTTTATTTAGGTCAAGGACATGATTTCCTGAAGAATTGCACAGTTTGGAATTCATCTGATAAAAAGTCAACTGTGCACAAAAGTTAACTTTGACTTTTTGAGATTTTTCACCAAAATGGATTTTTAACCCTAAAATGATGTTAATGTATGATTTGAATCATCATTCATCAAGAAAAATCAAGAAAAGTGAGATAACTTGTAAAAGGGGTAACCATAAAAACTTAGAAATTTTTCTAAGTTAAAAATAAAGTGGCAAGGGTACCAACTTTGGAGGACCATAACTCCTAAACCACAAGGCCATTTTTTCTCATCCAAAGATGGATTTGTAGCCCTCATTATCATCTACAAAAACTTCAACTACAAGTCATTCCAATTCATTAAGGATTTTGAGTTATGGAGTGATCAAAGTGGCTGAAAAGTGAAAATGTCACTTTTTCCAACACTTAGTGAAATTTTCACTAAGTCAGATTTTGCCTCACTTTTTGCCAAATGTAGGGGGATTTTTCACTTGGAATCAAAAGAGATCAAAACCAAACTTGTTCAAACAGTTGTTGTATCATGTAAGAGCTTTCCAAAATGGCCAAGAACATTGCCAAATTCAAATTACACCATGAGATATGACATTGGCAAGTTACCTTGCTGAAATCTGTCAAGGCAAGGCAGAATTTGCAACTTTGGTCGATTTGCCAAAATCAGCCAAATTCAATTGCTCCTATCTACTTGGACACCTCAGAGGATTTAATCTAAAGGGGACAATCACTGAGCCAAGCCTCCAAAGTCCATGGAACAAGAAATAACATGTTGAACCTAGAATGGCCAAAATAGGGACAAGACTTCAAATTTGGAATGAGGCATTCAATGAAACCATCAAGGTGGCATGGACTGAGCCATTCTCATCTGAAATTAGTCAAGACTTATCCAAGACCAAGGGGACCATAGCTCTGTGCCCTAACCTCTAGTCAATGGCTAGAGGAGACTTGCATTTCCATTGGCCAACATTGAGGAAACACCTGCTGCAGTTGCCATTCACTGTGGATCCCAAAACAAACTTGCTCTACTATAAATAGAGCTCAATTGTGATCAGTTTGAGTACACCAAAGCCATCTAACAGATGCTTTCCTCAAAATCTCTTCTTTCACTCCAATTTTGCCTTCTAAGGCAAGTCACTATCGGGTTTTGAGTTTGAGAGCAATTCCAATCAAACCAATCACTCATACACCTCACATACATCACATATGAGCTGATCAAACACTTAGATTACTTCTGAAACACCAATTTCACAAAATCACCAGCTGGTTGCTCAAGGTTTTAACCAAAGTGCAGCTGAGGTACCACAAAATGATCCAGCCAATTTCAATCAAGTCCAACCATCCAAACACAATCCATAGGGTGTAGGGAAGCTGTTCAGATCATCACAACTCATCTGTAACACCTCCAGATCAAAAATCACTTTGAACTTGCTGTCAAGACCTAAAGGTAAGCCTAAACTTGGGCATCTCTCAATCTATGCATATTTCCTCGCACAATAATTTGGCCATATGTTCATAATCATGCATGGAATGTTTTCCCTCAATTAATTACATTGTTTGAATCGTGTATCAAAAATCCTAGCCTTCATGCAGAAATTAGGGTTCTTGAGTTCTCTTCGTGATTTCTTGTTGTATGTTTAATTTAAATGAAATTAATGGATATAGACATGATCGTGAGGTTGAGACGAGCATAATGATATGTGGATTGCATGATATGATTACGTATTCAGTGAGATTGGATAGAAAATGCAAATCTGAGAAACCAAGAACACGCGCGTGTTCTTCAGCTTGTTCTTGGCGCCATTTTTAGAAATTCAAATATTTGAATTTTGTGATTTGGTTTAATTGATTCAAAAATTAATTTCTCTCTGAGTTTTAATGATTTTGAGTTGATTCTTTTTTTAATAATTCACAAAAATGTTAAAATATTTTATTTTCCCAAAAAATCCCAAAAATATTATTTATTTCATATAATTGATATTTTTGTAAAGAATTAATATTTTGATTGTTTTTGGCATTTTAAATATTTTTTCTACATTGATTTTGCAACTTTTAATGCTTTCTAATTATTTTGTAGGTCAATACTTAATTTTTGAAGCATTAATCCAAGATCACAATTTGTTTTCCATGTGTTAAACAATTTTTGATCATTTTAATTGAATTTTTATTCAATTAAATACATTTTGAAAACAAATTAGGGTTTTGGATTAATTCAACCCTCATAAATCATTTTCAAAACACTTTGGGCCTCTTGAGAGAGTGTAAGACCCATCCTCCCTTGTACAAAAACTTTTTGGGCCTCACTCATTGTATAAGTCCCTCTGTACAAGTAAACGGCGCGATCGTCGCCCGTTTAAAATAAAAAATCATCTGGGCCTCTCCTTGAGCTATAAGACCCATTCAAAACACTTTGTGGGCCTCTATTAGAGTGTAAGACCCAATCCCCCTTTTAACCAAACATCTTGGGCCTCACTTATTGTATAAGTCCCTCTGCGTTAAAAGAAAACCTCGGCGCGATCGCCATTTTTAAACGAAAATCATTTGGGCCCACCCCGTGTTATAAGCCCCATTCTTTTTTCTCTAAACTTTTTGGGCCTCTTGAGAGAGTGTAAGACCCATCCCTTTGTACAGAAAACCATTTTTGGGCCCCAGTCACTTGTATAAGTCCCGTTGTACAAAGTCAAACAGTGCGCTCACTGATAAAACCCTGGGCCTCTCCTTGAGCTGTAAGCCCCAAATCTTTCTTTTTCAAAGCACTTTCTCCTTTGATTTTGAATATACTATTGTTTTCAATCTTTCTTTGTTGAATAACTAACCAAACAGCATGGAAGCACTACAACCGAGTAAGTGGTTATCGCTTTCGTTTACTGCTTTCATATTATAAACTGTATTGTGGGGCTGCTCACTGTAAGTCTCCTTTCATAAACTCATATCTACTGTGTAATAATAGTATAGATATTTCGAGTTTCCCCGGCAACTACGTCTAGCACTAGGTAAAGCCGTTTCGTTTATTCGTAGAAATAGACGCCTAGATCCCTAATAGGAGCACCAGATACAGTCTTCTCTTCGGTTGTCCTCCTTAGGAATCGTCAAGAAGCTCTACTCCCCAAGATGAATGTATTCTCCGTGAATGGCATCTTTGAGTTTCTTCCAAATTCTCGAACTTTCCTGACTTGATCTATTCCTTGTGGATAGCTTGCCTTGAATGTCTCGGGGTTTGGGTACCCACTACGGTCATAATCTTGGACATTAACTAAGGAACCCTCTTTAAAAGCTAAAAGTCACTGGATAGTAAACCTCGCACGTTTACCAGTGGTTTTTATCTTTAAAAGAGTTATCTCTCCTAATGGAAAGGAGATGATAGACCCACGGGCTTCTTAAAAGCATCCGCCTCCTCTTGGGCTTCGTACAAGGACCCTACGGCTTCTTAAAAGTATTCACAGCCTCCTCTTAGGCTTCGTATAATGATCTCTTCCTCCGGGAATGATAGCCTCCTCTTGGGCTTAGTACAAGGACCCGTCAGCTTCTTAAAAGTTTCCAGCCTCCTCTTGGGCTTCGTACAAATTGTCCCGACGACCTCCTAGAGGTATAGGAACAGAACCTAGTCATCCTCATAGAACAGTCCATTCATAGGGTCTACTACTGTTTCTCACAGCATAGTACAAAAGATAAAATTCTAGACACGGACAGTCTAACTTCCTTGAGTCTCAAAGACATTCTCAAGTGACCCCTTCGTTAAATAGGAAGGAAACCCGCAGACTCGGACAGTCTCAATACCCTTTGGATGTCCAGTTTCCTCAAAGAAAAGGAAACAACCCCGATCCTCAGATCTAACCCATGAGTATAATGATGCTCATATAAGAACTGATTTTCTCTTTCAAAATCAGTATACTGGACCTGTCACTTAACTGACACAGTAACCTTAGCCTTCTCTTGGGCTTTGTACAATGATTCTCCCCAGCGGAGTCAAACAACGTTTTAGCCTCTCTCTCGGGCTTCGTACGAGGCACATAAAGACTCCCTCGTTGAGTCAAACAAACAATAGCCTCCATCTCGGGCTTCGTACGAGACACAAAGACTCCATCATCGGGTCAAAATCTTTTAGCCTCCTCTTAGGCTTTGTATAAGAAAACCACTGGTTGATCCAATCAACCTTTTAGCATCAAAGTTGTGCCTCGTTCACAGTATACAAACATCAACAACTCCTTTCCCTTTCATCTAATCGATGTAAGCGGCAAGCCTCTGGATCATCTACATCCATGCCACTGTCCCTCTTTTAGCATGATAAATTCCTAAGGAAAGATAGCATGTTTAGGATGTTTAGGACAAATATATATACTGCTTTTCCTAATTGTTATACATGTTTATTTTTCTGCTAATGGGAATGCGGGTGATGTCGTATGTGGAAAGAATGAGTATACACTTAAGATAAGTGATGGCGACGGGGTCGACCATCAACCTCAGTGGAGGCTGACCAACGCAACCCATTCACTCTTCTAGCCAATGGGCCGGTTGTTAAGTCTGAGAAGCTGTGGAGCCAAACCCTTTCGTAGTGCGGAAACTATCAGAAATAGTTGTTACGCGATACTACCCTCATTTGAGGCTGGTGATCTATTCTCGGTGAATGGCATTTACTCTAAGATTGCTCTACAACTCGCTGGCGATCCGCTTGTTGTTTTACTTTCCTGGGAGGAGCTGATGATAATGAGTACAGGTACAAAAAATACCCTAGTATAAACCTTTGGGGATGGGTAGAGCCTTGACTTCATGACAACGACCCTTTGACCCCATGTTTTTTCTATGTTTTTGTGTGCTGCATTCATGCATTCATTTAATAAAACATTAAAACATTCAAAAAACTTTCTCTTCTAGTCTCTCTGTTTTTCAAATTAAACTAAGATTGTGATTGCAAATATCAGAGAAAAAGATTACATTAATGGATTTCGGTAGAAGGAGAACTCGCCAGTATACCTTCAAGGTTCCAAAGCTAGAGGATTTGAGAAAGTTAGCGAGGATGATCGTTAACCCAGAGGCTTTCAGAGCCAAGCACGGTGGTTTGCTACCACTATTAAGAGTCCATGTGATTAAGGGGATCATGGACGCGCTCATTCAATTCTACGATCCGGTTTATCATTGTTTCACATTCCCGGATTACTAGTTTGCACCAACGCTGGAGGAGTGTTCTCATCTGACTGATTTACATATCACTGATCGAGCTCCATTTTCTGGACTGGAAGAAATTCCAAAGAATTAGACTATTGCAATAGCAATTCATTTGGACGAGTCTGAGGTCAGGACTCACATGACCACTAAGGGTGGCATCCAAGGTTTGCCAGCCCAATTCTTGACAAAAAAGGCTCTATACTTCGCTAGTATAGGGAACTGGACTGCTTTTGAAAGCATCTTTGTCTTGCTCACCTACGGGTTATTTTTGTTTCCCAACATCAATAACTTCGTCGATATCAACGCTATTAAGGTTTTTCTCATTGGAAACCCTGTGCCGACTTTGCTTGCAGATGCGTATCATTCTGTACACTTGGGAAATTTGTACAGCGGAGGGGAGATCACATGCTGTGTACCTTTGCTCTACAAATGGTTTATCTCTCACTTGCCCAAGTCTGCTGCTTTTTGGGATTGCAAGAGTGTCTTACGTTGGTCGCAGAAGATCATGTCTCTCACCAATTCCGATATAGATTGGTGTAATAGGATTTATGAGGGAATCAGAATCATTGGTCGTTGTGGATACTTCCCCAACGTACCCCTCATAGGAACTAAAGGAGGAATCAACTACCATCCGATATTGGTTCTTCGTCAATTTGGATACCCGATGAGACACATCCCACTGGGTGTTCATCTGGAAGGTCTTTTCTTCAAAGAAGGAGAAAACGACAGAGCACTAAAGATAGAAATAGTGCAAGCTTGGAAACATGTTCATAAGAAAGGACGAGAGTCTCTGGGAAAACCGGACTGTGTCTCGGTGGAGCCTTATCTCCATTGGGTACAAACTAGAGCTCTCAAGCTAAAGATGCCTTATCCTCGTCACGGAATTCTTCCACCGAGGGAATCTGTCATGTACTTCATGACGGAAACTGAAAAGCTTCAGGTTACTCTCAACAAAGTTCAAAAGGAAAGAAGATCTTGGAAGAACAAGTACCGCACCCTCGACGTAGAGTGCATCAAAATACAACAATTACTGAAAGAGAAAGATGCTCTGATTGAAATTTTGGAGCAACATGCTGTAGAGAATCAAGATGACCAAAGGAATTTGCTCACTCCTTTCACTTGGAAAAGGAATGACAACCCGACAACGGCCCAGGAGCCCCGGTCAAAGAAAAGGAAGATACCAGAATCAGCACCCGACTTCTCTTCAGAGAGGACTCGGGACCCATTAGTTTTGGTTTCTGTTTCTGCACTTTGTAATCTACTGTATTTCCATTTCTGTAATCCTTTGGAATTCAATAAAAGGGGGTTTCCCCAGTGTTTGATATTTTCAATCTAATTGTCGAAGTTTATTTTGATTAAACCAAAAGAAACAATTAATATAATCATTGCATTCATCATTCTCACATCGCGTATTCTTCTTCCCTACGAATCTCACGTTTGTGTCTCGATTCTAGAGTTAAATTGTCTCATTCGTATAATACTCGGGCCAATCGTCAGAAAAAGATGGATGATCTTGAGGAAGAGAACAGAGAGTTTAGAGAAGAGCTCGACGCTCTGAGAGAGGATATGAGAAAGCTTCGTAACGACATGCAAGCCATGGCAGAAGCTCAGCTACAAAGAACTGTGATCTCAGAGATCACCTCAACGCCCATAGTGGAGAAGTATGATCCTAGGTATCAGATACCGAAAGATCGTCCTTGGGGCATGCCTGTTAACTATATCCCGGAAGGATATGTTCCGCCGATCACTGAAGATCAGGGAATCGCAACAGAAGCCGCTGGGCCTGAAGGTTACAAACTTCGGGAAAGCGAAGATGCCAGGGGCATACTCAAGACACCTGAAGGTTACAAACTTCGGGAGGCGCCAAGACTTACTGCTGTAGTCACGGTACCACCCCCTGTGGTGCACACTGTCCCGGAAGGACAGATTCCACAGACACCTTCTGGTAAGAAGGAAACTATGCTTGACAGAATGGAGGAATTCCAGGAACAGTTCTTGGAAATGCAGAAGGAACTGCAAGCCATCCGCGGTCAGGATTTATTCAGAAAGGACGCCGCAGACCTCTGCTTGGTCCCCAATGTGAAAGTCCCGCACAAGTTCCAAGTGCCCGACTTTGAAAAATACAAGGGTAACTCTTGCCCTCAGAGCCATCTCGTGATGTACGCTCGGCGGATGTCAGCTCAGATGGAGAATCAGGACCTGCTGATTCACTACTTTCAGGATAGTTTAACCGGTGCCGCATTAAAATGGTACATGGGTTTAAACCGTACTACGATCAGTACATTCAGAGATCTTGGTACTGCCTTCGTCCAACAATACAAATACAATTTGGACATGGCACCCGACAGAGATCAACTCAGATCGATGTCGCAAAAGGACAAGGAAACCTTCAAGGAGTATGCTCAAAGGTGGCGTGAAATTGCCGCTCAAATTTGTCCACCTCTTGAGGAAAAAGAGATGACAAAGATCTTCTTAAAGGCCTTAAGCTCATTTTACTACGGCCGAATGGTCGCCAGTGTGCCCAGTGATTTCACCGAGATGGTCGGCATGGGTGTACGTCTTGAGGAAGCCGTCCGAGAAGGAAGTTTGGTAAAAGACACTGGATCGACGAGCGGTACTAAAAAATACGGTAGTGCTCTCCCTAAGCAGAAAGAGCAAGATATTGGGAATATCTCTCTCGGAAAGCAAAGGCAACGTTATCAGCCAGTAGCAGCTGTTACTCCTGCTATCGGCCCCGCGCCTGTTCCTACGTATCAACCTCAGATTGCGCAGAGCCAACCTGATCAGCAAAGGACACAACAACCTCTTCAGCAGGCTCGTCCTCCATACAATAACAACCGTACAACACGACCATCAGGGTTTGATCCTATACCCATGTTGTACGCAGAATTATTTCTGTTACTACTGGCTAAGGGGCACATCCAGACTAAGTCTCCTCTTACTGTACCAGAAAATCCGCCTTTTTGGTTTAAAGCAGATCAAACATGCCCTTATCATCAAGGAGGTTCAGGGCATAACATTGAGACTTGTCTCAATTTCAAATCCGACGTGCAAAAGCTTGTTAGGAGCGGGCTCTTGTCTTTCAAAGATACGAATCCTAATGTTCTCACGAACCCGCTGCCGCAACATGAGAAAGCTGCAGTCAATCTAATTGAGAAAGATACTAACAATGTCTATCAAATTCATGACGTACTCTTGTTGAAAACCAATTTGGTCAAGATGCATTGTAGACAGAGTGGATATGGCCATATGCCATCTCATAACTATCATCAATGTGATATCTGCTCTAAAGATAACCAGGGATGTTCTGTAGTGCAAGCAGCTCTGCAGGAACAGATGGATCTCTGATGGATCCAAGAGCACCGAGTTCGTGGAGTTAACATGGTCTCTACAAATTCTAACGTCATTCAAAACCATGACATCCGTGCGATGAATGCCAACTTGGTGGCGATGCACTCAAGGCAAAGCCAGTATCATAATCTGCCGCGACACGATTACAGTTCTTGTCTGATTTGCTCGGTAAACAAACAGGGATGCTCTTTCATACAAGAGGCCCTCCAGCGTCAGATGGATCTTGGATGGATCCAAGACTACCATGATAGGAACCCTTATCAGATCAATATGGTTCAGATCTTTGATATTCGCGTGATGAATACCAACCTGGTAGAGTTACATGCTGAGCAGGTCTGACTCGGATTCTTAATATCACATGACTATCAAAGCTGTAAAGCGGGTTGCGAAAACGATCAGGGTTGTACCCTTGTCCAGGAGGCGCTTCAGCACTTGTTAAATCATTGGTGGATGCCAATCTATATGGATGAAGATACTCAGCAGATTAGTATCAATAACAGGAATCCTACTCGTCGTCAAAGTCAGGATGTCCGATCAATGGAAGGTAACCTAGTGAGGTTACATTGTATTTAAAGTGGGCGTGGCCAGGTACCACCACACAACTATGACAGTTGTAGCGTCTGTTCAGAAAGTAACCAAGGGTGTTACCTTGTGAGAGCAGCTCTTCGGGGTCAGGTCGATCATGGAGAAATTCGTCCATATCCAGGTTCAGGACCCATTATTTGGTCGCCGAACTACCTTGCCGAGCAAGTTGAGGATGTTGTCACGATCTCTGGTCATCACAGGACCAGGGATGTTTTTGCCATCATCCCTCTACTTGACGAATCTAAAGTTCCCAACCGGGAACGGATCGAGATTACTTATGATGATCAAAAAAATCAGAAAGTCCCCATAGTCATCTATCTACCGGGGCCACTACCGTATGAATCAGCTAAGGCAATCCCTTACAAATACGGTGCAACAATAATCGAGAATGGAAAGGAAATTCCATTACCCTCCGTCGTGAATATTGCAGACATCAGTCGTGTAACACGGAGCGGTCGAATCTTCAACCGAGGGGTTGGAGAATCCAACAAAGAAAAGGAACTTCAGGCAGAAATTCCTGATCCACCAGTCGGTCAATCTAGTAATCCCGACTTTTCAAAAGACAAAGATGAGATGCTAAAGCTCATCCAAAGGAGTGAATACAACATTGTTGATCAACTGTTACAGACTCCTTTAAAGATCTCAGTATTATCACTTTTACTCAGTTCAGAAGCGCACAGGGAGGCTCTACAGAAGGTCTTGGAGCAAGCCTTCGTGGAACAAGATGTAACAATCAGACAGTTCGATAGTATTGTCTCTAACATCACTTCCTGCAACAATTTGGGATTTAGTGATGAGGAATTACCCGAAGAGGGTCGCCGTCATAACATGGCGCTCAACATTACAGTTAACTGCCAGGGTGATGCTTTAGCCAACATACTGGTAGACACAGGGTCAGCCCTGAATGTTATGCCAAAGTTCACTTTGACGCAATTATCATTCAAGGGCCCTCCGGTGAGAGTCAGCGAGGTCGTCGTCAAAGCATTCGACGGATCCAGAAAAACGGTTATCGGCGAAGTTGATCTTCCCATAACTATCGGTCCTCACACTTTCCAAGTCACTTTCCAGGTCATGGACATCCGGGCAACGTACAGTTGTTTATTAGGAAGACCTTGGATACATCAGGCTGGAGCGGTCACTTCGATCCTCCACCAAAAGCTAAAATTCATTCAGAACGATCAGCTTGTCACGGTTTGTGGGGAACAAGCCTTGCTTGTGAGTAACTTGTCATCACCTACTGGAATAGAGCCCGAGGAGGTTATTGGAACGCAGTTCCAAGCACTGTCAGTAAGCAAGGACAATCAGTTCAAAGAAGGAACTTCAATTTCTTCATACAAAGATGCTATCAAAGCGGTCGAGAGTACCGATACGACGGGATGGGGACGGCTTGTCATTCCTATTGACAATAAAACAAAGAAGGGTCTTGGTTTTTCTGCGACCTGTACCCAGACAGCAGCCAACGATGAAAGTCTTCAGCCCCTTCAAAACTTCTTCCACAGTGGAGGTTTTGTTTTATAGGGCTATAGTTTCAGGATTCGACTTGTGCATTAATAAAATAATGTCGTTTTGTAATTTCCGCATTATTGCTGTTTTCTCTTTTTGCTTTTTCTTAGAAAATGGTAATCCTAAAAAACATTCAATAATAAAAACAAGCAGTAAAATCAAAACACTGCACACACTTGCATTTTCTCTATCTCTTCTAAACACGAATCATCACGTCATGCAGATTGCTTGTTTTACACCCCGTTGAAACATACGATCCAATGCCTTCTCCCAACTTTGAGTTCCCGTTATTCGAGGCTGAAGAAGAAAATGACGACCAAATTCCAGAAGAGAAAGGTCCATTGAACCTCACAAAGAGCCGTTGGAAACGGTAAACTTGGGTTCAGATAAAGAGAGAAAAGAAATCAGGATCGGAGCACTGCTCAGTCCAACTGCCAGAGAAGATCTGATAAAGCTTCTCAAAGAATTCCCCGATGTATTCGCTTGGTCCTATCAGGATATGCCAGGGTTGGATACCAGCATCGTGGAACATCATTTACCGTTAAGATCGGAATGTCCGCCAGTAAAGCAAAGGTTGAGACGCACTCACCCGGACATGGCAATCAAAATCAAGGAGGAGGTACAGAAACAGATTGACGCGGGTTTCCTTGCTACATCTGAATATCCTCAATGGTTAGCCAACATCGTACCCGTTCCCAAAAAGGACGGAAAGGTCAGAATGTGTGTTGATTACAGAGATCTAAACAAGGCAAGTCCAAAGGATGACTTTCCTTTACCACACATTGACATGCTGGTTGACAGCACAGCAAAGTTCAAAGTTTTCTCCTTCATGGATGGATTCTCGGGCTATAACCAGATCAAAATGGCGCCGAAAGACATGGAGAAAACTTCGTTCATTACCCCATGGGATACCTTTTGTTACAAGGTAATGCCGTTCGGTTTGAAGAATGTCGGGGCAACCTATCAAAGGGCCATGACTACTCTGTTTCATGACATGATACACAAAGAAATCGAGGTATATGTCGATGATTTGATTGCAAAATCAAAAACAGAGAGTGAGCACGTTGAACATCTGTCAAAATTGTTCGAACGTCTAAGAAAATTCAAGCTCCGCTTGAATCCCAACAAGTGCACCTTCGGTGTCCGTTCAGGGAAACTACTAGGGTTCATCGTCAGCCATAAAGGAATTGAAGTTGATCCTGACAGGTCAAGGCCATTCAAGAAATGCCTTCTCCGAAAACTGAAAAACAAGTCAGAGGATTCCTGGGACGTTTGAACTACATCTCCAGATTCATATTCCTTATGACCGCGACGTGTGCGCCGATTTTCAAATTACTCAAAAAGAACCAGGATTGCGTTTGGACAGAAGATTGCCAAACCGCCTTTGATAGTATTAAGGAATATCTGTTGAATCATCCGATTCTATCACCTCCAGTGGAAGGAAGACCACTGATCATTTACCTCACAGTCCTAGAGGACTCAATGGGATGTGTACTTGGCCAACAAGACGAAACTAAAAGGAAAGAGTCTGCCATCTACTATTTAAGCAAGAAATTCACCGACTGCGAGACTCGGTACACGATGCTTGAGAAAACTTGTTGCGCTTTGGCTTGGGCAGCCAAACGTCTTCGCCAGTACATGATTCGTCATACTACTTGGTTGGTCTCCGAAATGGATCCAATCAAGTACGTTTTCGAAAAACTTGCTCTTACTGGAAGGATTGCCCGTTGGCAGATGTTGCTGTCAGAATATGACATAGAGTACCACGCTCAGAAAGCCGTTAAAGGAAGTATTTTAGCCGATCATTTGGCTCATCAGCCGATTGACGATCAAGAATCAAATGGGTTTGACTTCCCAGACGAAGATGTCATGTATCTAAAAATGAAAGATTGCGATGAACCACTACCCAGTGAAGGGCCAGAACCAGGTTCCCAGTGGGGACTTATCTTTGACGGAGCAATTAATCATTATGGAAACGGAATTGGGACAATCATTGTTACCCCTCAGGGTACCCACATTCCTTTCAACGCTCGACTTACGTTCAAATGTACGAACAACAAGGCCGAATACCAAGCTTGTATTATGGGTCTCGAAGAAGCGATTGATTTAAGGATCAAAAACTTGGATGTATACGGCGACTCAGCCTTGGTTATTAACCAGATAAAAGGAGATTGGAACACATACCAATCAGGATTGATTCCTTACAAAGACTATGCAAGAAGGTTGTTACCCTTCTTCAACATAGTCGACTTTCATCACATCCCTCGTGATGAGAATCACATGGCTGATGCATTAGCCACTCTCTCTTCCATGATTAGTGTAGGCCGATGGAATGACATACCTAAGATCGACATCATGCGCCTTGAACGGCCCGCCTACATCTTCGCGATTGAAGCAGTCATAGATGACAGACCTTGGTATCACGATATCAAATGCTTCCTTCAGAAACAAGAGTACCCATCTGGGGCACTCAGAAAAGACAGGAAAACCCTCAAAAGGTTGGCTGGAAACTTCTTCCTGAGCGGTGACACTCTTTATAAGAGAAATTTTGACATGGTCTTGCTCCGATGCATCGACAGACCAGAAGCAGACATGCTTATGAAACAAATTCATGAAGGATCCTTTGGCACTCATGCCAACGGACACACAATGGCGAGGAAAATTCTCAGGGCCGGGTACTATTGGTTGACAATGGAATCCGACTGCTACAAGTACATGAGGAGGTGTCACAAGTGTCAGATATACTCCGATAAAATTCATGTACCGCCATCACATCTCAAAGTTCTTTCTTCCCCGTGGCCTTTTTCCATATGGGGAATCGACATGATTGGTATGATTGAGCCCAAGGCTTCAAACGGACATCGGTTCATCCTTGTAGCCATTGACTATTTCACCAAGTGGGTCGAAGCAGCGTCATTCGCCAATGTAACCCAACAAGTGGTGGTCCGATTTATCAAAAACAATATCATCTGCCGTTATGGTGTTCCAAGCGAGATCATTACTTATAATGGATCTAACTTGAACAATAAGATGATGAAAGAGTTGTGTGCAGAGTTCAGGATCGAACACCATAACTATCTCCCTACCGACCCAAGATGAACGGAGCGGTAGAAGCGGCTAACAAGAACATCAAGAAGATCGTTCAAAAGATGGTTGTAACCTATAAAGATTGGCACGAAATGCTACCCTTTGCTCTTCACGGTTATCGCACATCTGTCCGCACTTCAACAGGGGCAACCCCTTTCTCTCTAGTATATGGCATGGAGGCAGTTCTCCCCATAGAAGTAGAGATCCCATCAATCCGGGTATTGATGGAAGCTAAGCTTACCGAAGCTGAGTGGTGCCAAAGTCGACACGAAGAATTGAATCTGATTGAAGAAAAGAGAATAACGGCACTATGCCACGGTCAGTTGTATCAACAGAAAATGAAGAGGGCGTTCGATAAAAAGGTCCGACCTCGTGTCTTTAGGAAAGGAGACCTTGTGCTCAAGAAGATACAATCATTTCTCACTGATTCTCGGGGCAAGTGGACTCCGAATTATGATGGCCCCTATGTGGTCACGAAAGCTTTCTCAGGCGGCGCCTTGAGACTCGCAACCATGGACGGAGAGGAATTTGCCTACCCCACGAATGTTGATGTAGTCAAGAAATACTTCGCCTAAAAAAAACATCTCGGTGGATTGAAAACCCAAAAGGGCAGTCCGGGCAAAAGTTAGAGACATGAAAAAAAATCATCCCGATGGATTGGAAACATCATAGTACAATCCAGGCAAAAATTTGGGATAATGGCAAGTAACTATGTTCAACAGAGGCAAGTCCCTCAGCAGCAGTTGCATCATCATCCGTCAGGAAAACTCCAGTCAAGGTCATCTTCGACAGAAGCTCAGGACGTCCCGAATTCAAAGTTGGTAGAAGAATAGTGGTCGTTATGTTTCAACATAGCCCTTTTCCCTATAAATTACCATTTTCTAACTTTGTATATACTCTTTGGAATCACGCGTTTGGCTGATCTCCATCTTATCAATAAAATTTGAGCCCTTGTGCTTTTGTTTGTAATTCTTTACTTGTTTTAGCTTTACAGAACGACGTTGTTTAAACTTAACCAGCGATTCTTGAAATAAAACAAAAATAAATTTACTTGTTAAACTTTTTTTGCTTTTAAATTAAAGATGGCATTTCTTTTGACTGTTGAACATCAGAAGAACATCGATCGCTTCTCCCGAAGTAAGCGGACTTCAAAGTGCAGAATCAAAATACTCCTTCTAAGCCAGTATGCCTGAATGAAGGGATCAACTGTGCCAGAGACCTTGTTTCATCTGACACACCTCGGCCGAGTTCTCATCTCCTAAGACCGATCAACATAGCTCCCAACGGGACTATCTCTCCTAAGCAAGGTGGAATTGCTATTTTTAACCAACGGTACTTCTTCGCCCCGCGATGGCCGAGTATCCAATTGTGTTCATCCATTAGTCTGTATGTCGCATCTGTTTTGTCAGCATATACATACGTACTTCATGCATTTTATTTGCGTTCGTATTTCGTATTGCATCACTATCACTTGAGTCGGTCTTGTCCCCTAGTGATAAACAGTTTTCTCAATCGAGTTTGTCAGTTCTTTCCTCGTCAGGAAGTGTTGCGTCTGCACAATCTCGCCACCAGTGTATCTTTAGATCAGAGTCGGCACTTGGCCACTTTGATAATTTGAACCTCTGAAAGATCAGAGAACCTTCAACAGATGTCACTCTTCGCCATCGAAGATGATATCCTTGATTTCCCGGATTAAGGAAAATCCACAGAGAAAGCCTCGTGATCAGAGATTCGGCAGCACGCCAGTTTTGCTCAGAAAAGACCGCTGATGAAAAGGTCATCGGCACCACAAAATTGGACCCCATCATATGGCGTTTCTCCGGGAAGATCCCGAGAAAAGTATGATGAAAGATCCCAAGTGAAAACAGTCTCTCAAGAGACTCGCTTTCCCTGGTAGAAACAAATGGCGTCTCCAACAGAGAAGTTTGTGCACCTCTACAATTCAGACGAATGGGTTCCCCAGCAAGTCTGACATCAAATCTTTTCCCACTCAAATGGCATCTCCCCAGGAAAATTCGGCGAGAAGTTTGAAGGAAAACCGATACTAACAGCGTCCCATGTCAATAAAGTTTATTGACTTAAGAAACTAAGACCAGTTCCTTGGTAGGAAACCAGGATCGAGGGGAAGTTTAAATCAGAAACTAGGACCAGTTCCTTGGTAGGAAACCAGGATCGAGGGGAAGTTTACATAAGAAACTAAGACCAGTTCTTTGGTAGGAAACCAGGATCGAGGGGAAGTTTAAATCAGAAACTAAGACCAGTTCCTTGGTAGGAAACCAAGAACGAGGGGAAGTTGACAAAAGAAAACTGAGACCAGCTCCTTGGCTGAAGACCAGGATCTAGGGGAAGTTTTACCTTTTCTAAGCATCATCTCTTAGCTAAAGAAGATGAATGCATAAGCTACCATTCATAACCACCATCAAAATTTCGGGTATTCCGATATTTAATCCTCTTGCACCCCGAATGCCCGAATCCCTTCGTCATTCACACCTTCGGGTCCAAGAAGATTAAATAGGGGCATCTGTAATACCCCAAATTTTGACCACTAAAGTTTCCCATCATTGTGCAAATCATCACCACAATATGTATGTACCTTTATGCTTCATCAGTCTCCCCAAAGATAGGTGAGCATCCACTACAATCAAAATTAGGGTTTCTAGCCCTCTCTGAGCTTTAGACAAAGGCTGAATCAAGAAATGACTTGATTTTCAACTTGTCTAATCTCTCAAACATCCTCAAAGGATCAAAAGGACTCCTACTTCAAGGATTAAGCACAAAGCTGCTCCCTTCTAGGTGGATCAAGTCTCCAGATCGACAGTGTCACCAAATTAGGGTTTTGATCACCCAGGGCCTCCAGATGAAAAATTTCATCTGGGCACAAGCCATTGATCCAAAACACAACCTAATATACTCCATGGAACCTCATGGACCCAATCATCAAGTCAATTTTGCCTTAGGGGATGCATTTATCAAAAATCAGGAATTAGGGTTTCTTGACCTAATTCACCCCTAAGTTGACTTTTGGGACAAATCATGAACCAAGACCTCAAGAGAGGGTTTGAGGGTCTCTAATGTACCATATTTATCCATTTGGAACAATGGATTGATCCAAGAAGTTTGAGTAACAAGTCTCAATTTCATCTGCACCACAATTAGGGTTTCGCGAGAAAAGTCAACTGTAACTTTGACTTTTGACCTGGACATGCTCCCAAACCCTATTACATGATTGAATATACCCTATGACACCCATGGAACATGTCCATCAAGTTTGATTTAGGTCAAGGACATGATTTCCTGAAGAATTGCACAGTTTGGAATTCATCTGATAAAAAGTCAACTGTGCACAAAAGTCAACTTTGACTTTTTGAGATTTTTCACCAAAATGGATTTTTAACCCTAAAATGATGTTAATGTATGATTTGAATCATCATTCATCAAGAAAAATCAAGAAAAGTGAGATAACTTGTAAAAGGGGTAACCATAAAAACTTAGAAATTTTTCCAAGTTAAAAATAAAGTGGCAAGGGTACCAACTTTGGAGGACCATAACTCCTAAACCACAAGGCCATTTTTTCTCATCCAAAGATGGATTTGTAGCCCTCATTATCATCTACAAAAACTTCAACTACAAGTCATTCCAATTCATTAAGGATTTTGAGTTATGGAGTGATCAAAGTGGTTGAAAAGTGAAAATGTCACTTTTTCCAACACTTAGTGAAATTTTCACTAAGTCAGATTTTGCCTCACTTTTTGCCAAATGTAGGGGGATTTTTCACTTGGAATCAAAAGAGATCAAAACCAAACTTGTTCAAACAGTTGTTGTATCATGTAAGAGCTTTCCAAAATGGCCAAGAACATTGCCAAATTCAACTTACACCATGAGATATGACATTGGCAAGTTACCTTGCTGAAATCTGTCAAGGCAAGGCAGAATTTGCAACTTTGGTTGATTTGCCAAAATCAGCCAAATTCAATTGCTCCTATCCACTTGGACACCTCAGAGGATTAAATCTAAAGGGGACAATCACTGAGCCAAGCCTCCAAAGTCCATGGAACAAGAAATAGCATGTTGAACCTAGAATGGCCAAAATAGGGACAAGACTTCAAATTTGGAATGAGGCATTCAATGGAACCATCAAGGTGGCATGGACTGAGCCATTCTCATCTGAAATTAGTCAAGACTTATCCAAGACCAAGGGGACCATAGCTCTGTGCCCTAACCTCTAGTCAATGGCTAGAGGAGACTTGCATTTCCATTGGCCAACATTGAGGAAACACCTGCTGCAGTTGCCATTCACTGTGGATCCCAAAACAAACTTGCTCTACTATAAATAGAGCTCAATTGTGATCAGTTTGAGTACACCAAAGCCATCTAACAGATGCTTTCCTTAAAATCTCTTCTTTCACTCCAATTTTGCCTTCTAAGGCAAGTCACTATCGGGTTTTGAGTTTGAGAGCAATTCCAATCAAACCAATCACTCACACACCTCACATACATCACATATGAGCTGATCAAACACTTAGATTACTTCTGAAACACCAATTTCACAAAATCACCAGCTGGTTGCTCAAGGTTTTAACCAAAGTGCAGCTGAGGTACCACAAAATGATCCAGCCAATTTCAATCAAGTCCAACCATCCAAACACAATCCATAGGGTGAAGGGAAGCTGTTCAGATCATCACAACTCATCTGTAACACCTCCAGATCAAAAATCACTTTGAACTTGCTGTCACGACCTAAAGGTAAGCCTAAACTTGGGCATCTCTCAATCTATGCATATTTCCTCGCACAATAATTTGGCCATATGTTCATAATCATGCATGGAATGTTTTCCCTCAATTAATTGCATTGTTTGAATCGTGTATCAAAAATCCTAGCCTTCATGCAGAAATTAGGGTTCTTGAGGTCTCTTCGTGATTTCTTGTTGTATGTTTAATTTAAATGAAATTAATGGATATAGACATGATCGTGAGGTTGAGACGAGCATAATGATATGTGGATTGCATGATATGATTACGTATTCAGTGAGATTGGATAGAAAATGCAAATCTGAGAAACCAAGAACACGCGCGTGTTCTTCAGCTTGTTCTTGGCGCCATTTTTAGAAATTCAAATATTTGAATTTTGTGATTTTGTTTAATTGATTCAAAAATTAATTTCTCTCTGAGTTTTAATGATTTTGAGTTGATTCTTTTTTTAATAATTCACAAAAATGTTAAAATATTTTATTTTCCCAAAAAATCCCAAAAATATTATTTATTTCATATAATTGATATTTTTGTAAAGAATTAATATTTTGATTGTTTTTGGCATTTTAAATATTTTTTCTACATTGATTTTGCAACTTTTAATGCTTTCTAATTATTTTGTAGGTCAATACTTAATTTTTGAAGCATTAATCCAAGATCACAATTTGTTTTCCATGTGTTAAACAATTTTTGATCATTTTAATTGAATTTTTATTCAATTAAATACATTTTGAAAACAAATTAGGGTTTTGGCTTAATTCAACCCTCATAAATCATTTTCAAAACACTTTGGGCCTCTTGAGAGAGTGTAAGACCCATCCCCCTTGTACAAAAACTTTTTGGGCCTCACTCATTGTATAAGTCCCTCTGTACAAGTAAACGGCGCGATCGTCGCCCGTTTAAAATAAAAAATCATCTGGGCCTCTCCTTGAGCTATAAGACCCATTCAAAACACTTTGGTCCTCTATTAGAGTGTAAGACCCAATCCCCCTTTTAACCAAACATCTTGGGCCTCACTTATTGTATAAGTCCCTCTGCGTTAAAAGAAAACCTCGGCGCGATCGCCATTTTTAAACGAAAAATCATTTGGGCCTACCCCGTGTTATAAGCCCCACTCTTTTTTCTCTAAACTTTTTGGGCCTCTTGAGAGAGTGTAAGACCCATCCCTTTGTACAGAAAACCATTTTTGGGCCCCAGTCACTTGTATAAGTCCCGCTGTACAAAGTCAAACAGTGCGCTCACTGATAAAACCATGGGCCTCTCCTTGAGCTGTAAGCCCCAAATCTTTCTTTTTCAAAGCACTTTCTCCTTTGATTTTGAATATACTGTTGTTTTCAATCTTTCTTTGTTGAACAACTAACCAAACAGCATGGAAGCACTACAACCGAGTAAGTGGTTATTGCTTTCGTTTACTGCTTTCATATTATAAACTGTATTGTGGGGCTGCTCACTGTAAGTCTCCTTTCATAAACTCATATCTACTGTGTAATAATAGTATAGATATTTCGAGTTTCCCCGGCAACTACGTCTAGCACTAGGTAAAGCCGTTTCGTTTATTCATAGAAATAGACTCCTAGATCCCCAATAGGAGCACCAGATACAGTCTTCTCTTCGGCTGCCCTCCTTAGGAATCGTCAAGAAGCTCTACTCCCCAAGATGAATGTATTCTCCGTGAATGGCATCTTTGAGTTTCTTCCAAATTCTCGAACTTTCCTGACTTGATCTATTCCTTGTGGATAGCTTGCCTTGAATGTCTCGGGGTTTGGGTACCCACTACGGTCATAATCTTGGACCTTAACTAAGGAACCCTCTTTAAAAGCTAAAAGTCGCTGGATAGTAAACCTCGCACGTTTACCAGTGGTTTTTATCTTTAAAAGAGTTATCTCTCCTAATGGAAAGGAGATGATAGACCCACGGGCTTCTTAAAAGCATCCGCCTCCTCTTGGGCTTCGTACAAGGACCCTACGACTTCTTAAAAGTATTCACAGCCTCCTCTTAGGCTTCGTATAATGATCTCTTCCTCCGGGAATGATAGCCTCCTCTTGGGCTTAGTACAAGGACCCGTCAGCTTCTTAAAAGTTTCCAGCCTCCTCTTGGGCTTCGTACAAATTGTCCCGACGACCTCCTAGAGGTATAGGAACAGAACCTAGTCATCCTCATAGAACAGTCCATTCATAGGGTCTACTACTGTTTCTCACAGCATAGTACAAAAGATAAAACTCTAGACACGGACAGTCTAACTTCCTTGAGTCTCAAAGACATTCTCAAGTGACCCCTTCGTTAAATAGGAAGGAAACCCGCAGACTCGGACAGTCTCAATACCCTTTGGATGTCCAGTTTCCTCAAAGAAAAGGAAACAACCCCGATCCTCATATCTAACCCATGAGTACAATGATGCTCATATAAGAACTGATTTTCTCTTTCAAAATCAGTATACTGGACCTGTCACTTAACTGACACAGTAACCTTAGCCTTCTCTTGGGCTTTGTACAATGATTCTCCCCAGCGGAGTCAAACAACGTTTTAGCCTCTCTCTCGGGCTTCGTACGAGACACATAAAGACTCCCTCGTTGAGTCAAACAAACAATAGCCTCCATCTCGGGCTTCGTACGAGACACAAAGACTCCATCGTCGGGTCAAAATCTTTTGGCCTCTTCTTAGGCTTTGTATAAGAAAACCACTGGTTGATCCAATCAACCTTTTAGCATCAAAGTTGTGCCTCGTTCACAGTATAAAAATATCAACAACTCCTTTCCCTTTCATCTAATAGCGGTAAGCGGCAAGCCTCTAGATCATCTACATCCATGCCACTGTCCCTCTTTTAGCATGATAAATTCCTAAGGAAAGATAGCATTGCTCTACACTGAGTTAAAGTCTTCTCCTTCAGGTTAAAACCCTTTCTTCGGAAATTATGGCATTGCTCGGATCCTCGTATCCCAGTTAAAGTAATTCTCCATCTCCCCTCTTTAGAGATGACAAATTCTCTCTAAAGTTGAGGTTTTTCAGCTTCACATCTTGGGCTTTGAACAAGATACAAACCACCTTTCGCTTCACGTCTTGGGCTTTGAACAAGACACCAAAAACCAATTTCCTCCTATTCTATAGGAGGAACTACGAACGCTCTGATTTCCCTGTTTCGGTAAACGGGAATACGTAGGCATAAGATCGAAAGAAAAGATCTTAGCGAGCACAATCAACAAAAAACCAAAATCCCATATCTCCATCAATCAAAAGCAGTCATTCAAAAGCATCAGTCCTAACATCCTAATCCTTGTTCCCCGCCAGAAACCTTCTGCCCAGGTAAAAAGAAAGAAAACAGTATTGGCGAAAATACAAATAACCAGTACAAAGGCCCCCCACATTGTAGCATTCGTAACCTAACAGACCGCTGTTTAAACTCAGTATGCAAGCAGGGTTAATTGGAGACATCTATTTCCCTTCCTTATTCAGCTCACAATAGGATAAAAAATGAATCGACTTGTAGTTCAAGCTCAACCGTAGAGAACGACCAGCGCTTAAGAACCGCGTACAAAATCGCTCGCTACACATTCCAATGCACACATATATGCAATCATCCCACTCAACATTAATCATGCTTTGTAATTCAAGCCCAAAACAATGCATTTATGCCACACAACAGCACGCAAATCATACCATACCCATATCAACAGCACATTGCATGATACACACCAATTACACACAATTATCACGACAAAAGTCGAAAAATGACACTATTCAAAATTCCCGACATAATTTAATCGGCTAAAAATCTCAAAATTATTATAATAAGAAAGTATAGTTCAATAGCTACTCAACGATACCAAGAATGTAAAAAACGGATAATCGGAACACAAGTTACGGACTAAACAAGAAAATACATCGCGAAAATCCCCATTTTGCAATTCTTCTGGCCATACGCGTATTGCCCTGTGCCATACGCGTATTGCCCTGCTTCCTCGCCCATTCCATACGTGTATTGCCCAAGGTCGTACGCGTATGGGCAGAGACCCATTTTTCCCAAAATTCCCATTAAAAACTCCAATACGCGTATTGCCCTACATTATACGCGTATTGCCCTAAACCTTACGCGTACCATTACGCAAATGGGCAGATGGCCGAGAAAATGAAGCTCCATACGCGTATTGCCCAAATTTCTTCAATGCCATACGCGTATTGCCTTGACCAATACGCGTATTGCCTTGAGTGATACGCGTATGGGCAGTGGAAAACCAGAATTTTTCTGCAGAATTTCTTCTGCGTTTTCCAACCCAAAATCATCCAATTTTCACCTATACACCAGAAAAATTACCAATACAATGCCTAACAACATGTATCAACAATAGGGAACACTAAAACATGATTTCAGACACATTTGGATCAATTTCTAACACTTTCAACATTTATGGGTTTTTACTCTACAATCCAATTTCAATCCAAAATCAACCAAAAACATACATACATAATCATACACAAGTATATAATAATCAAGTTTCGCACCCTTACCCGATTTAATCGTGTTTGGAAAGTCGGTTGTTTCGATTTCTAGATTTTCCCAAGTTTTCCTCTCTTTCTCCTTCCTTTCTCTTTTCTTCTCCCTTTCCTTCTTCTCTTTTTCTTTCTCTCTAATTTTCTGTCTTTCTATTTTCTATTTTCTTAACTTAAGGAAAATAAAGTGAAATGCCCAAAATACCCCTACACTCAAATATGTCGCAAACATTCCCAAATCGCGATAAAATATCACAACATTGAAAAATAACATATTTCCAAATAAAAGACGAAAATAAAATAATATAATAATAAAATTATCAAAACGACTCGATTAAATAAAAACTGACAAAACTGGGGCGTTAAAACTCTCCCCCACTTAGAAATTTTCGTCCTCGAAAATATACCTGAGACGAACAACTCTGGATACGACTCCTGCATCCGACTCTCCAACTTCCAAGTCAAATTACCCTCAGCAGCGCCTCCCCACGCCACTTTCACAAGTCCAATATCCTAGCCCCTTAACCGCTTCACCTCGCGATCCAAAATCCTAACGGGTAATGCCTCAAATGTAAGGTTCTCCCTTACCTCAACCTCGTCCATCGGAATCACATGCGACGGATCCGAAACATACTTCCGAAGCTGTGAAACATGGAACACATCGTGCAACTTCGACAGATTCGGCGGCAACGCCACCCTATAAGCCACAGCACCCACTCTCGCAGATATCTGGTAAGGACCAATAAACCGAGAAGTAAGTTTCTTCGATTTCAATGCACGACCAACACTCGTTACCGGTGTAACTCTCAAAAATACATGATCGCCCTCTTGGAACTCAAGATCTTTCCTTCTCCGATCATGATAACTCTTTTGCCTACTCTGAGAAGCCTTCATTTTCTCACGAATAAGCTTCACTTTGTCTGTAGTCTGTTGCACCAACTCTGGTCCAACCACCGAACTCTCACCAGATTCATGCCAACACAACGGTGTTCGACATCTTCGTCCATACAATGCTTCAAACGGTGCCATTCCAATACTCGAATGGAAACTGTTATTATACGTAAATTCAATCAATGCAAGATAACTATCCCACGCACCACCTTGTTCAAGAACACAAGCTCTCAACAAATCTTCCAACGACTGAATCATTCTCTCCGTCTGTCCATCCGTCTGCGGATGATAAGCCGAACTCAATCTCAATTTAGAACCCAATGCCTTCTATAAACTTTCCCAAAATCTCGAGGTAAACCTCGGATCTCGATCCGAAACAATGCTCAATGGAACCCCATGCAACTTCACAATCACACTGATGTAAATCTCCGCTAACCTCTCTAAAGTAAAACTGATGTCAATCGGAATGAAATGAGCCGATTTAGTCAGCCTATCCACAACCACCCAAATAGCATTATGCCCTCGCTGAGTATTCGGCAACCCTGTCACAAAATTCATGGAGATGCTATCCCACTTCCACTCAGGAATATCCAACGGTTGCAACCAACCACTAGGCTTCAGATGTTCTACCTTTGATTTCTGACAAGTCAAACATGCATAAACAAACTGAGCCACATCTCTTTTCAATCCAGACCACCAGAAAATCTTCTTCAAATCTTGGTAGATTTTATTAGCTCCCGGATGTATACTCAAATTACTCCGGTGTCCTTCCTCCAAAATCATCCTTTTCAACTCCGCATCATCCGAAATACAAATTCTACCTCGGAATCTCAAAACACCATTAATATCCACTTTAAAATCACTATTCGCATCTTTTTCTCCCACCAACATCAAATCTACAAATTTTACATCCAGTTTCTGTTTCTCACTAACAGTCATCAGAAAATCATTAGTAACCTTTAGCATTCCAAGCCTCACTCTATCGGACGTCACCTCACACACCAAACTCAAGTCCCTAAAAGCTTCCAAAAGCTCCCACTCCTTAACCATTAAAGCAGACATATGTAACGATTTCCGACTCAACGCATCGGATACCACATTAGCTTTACCAGGATGGTAATTCAAGCCAAAGTCGTAGTCTTTCAAAAATTCCAACCATCTCCGCTGCCTCATATTTAACTCTTTCTGATCAAACAAATATTTCAAACTTTTGTGGTCACTAAAGACTTCAAACCTTGCACCATAGAGATAATGCCTCCAAATCTTCAACACAAAAACCACAGCCGCTAATTCAAGATCATGAGTAGGATAATTTTTCTCATGCACTCTCAACTGCCTTGAAGCATAAGCCACGACTTTACCTTCTTGCATTAGCACCCCACCTAGACCAATCAAAGACGCATCACAATACACCACAAACGGTTCAGTAGGATTCGGCAAAATCAAAATCGAAGTTGTCATCAATCTTCTCTTCAGCTCATTAAAACTTTCCTCGCACCGAATATCCCAAATGAACGCTTGCCCTTTACAAGTCAACTGGGTCAAAGGAAGTGCTAGCTTAGAAACACCTTCAATAAACCTTCGATAATATCTAGCCAAACCCAAAAAGCTTCGAATTTCAGTAACGGATCTCGGAGCCTCCCATTGTAGAACTGTTTCTACTTTAGATGGATCCACAAAAATACCATTACCCAAAATCACGTGCCCAAGAAAAATCACTTCCGACAACCAGAACTCACACTTGGACAACTTGGCAAAAAGCTTTCTTTCTTTCAAAACCTGCAAAACAATACGCAAATGCTCCACGTGCTCCTCCCGAGACTTAGAATAAATCAAAATGTCATCAATAAACACGACCACAAAACGATCCAAATGCTCGTGGAAAATATGATTCATGTACTCCATAAACACACCTGGCGCATTAGAAACCCCGAACGGCATCACAGAATATTCATAATGACCGTAACGTGTCCTAAAAGCAGTCTTCTGAATATCTTCCTCTTTCACTCTAATCTGATGATACCCTGACCTCAAGTCAATCTTACTAAACACACACGCACCAACCAACTGATCCATCAGATCTTTAATTCTTGGAAGAGGATACTTGTTCTTAATCGTCACCTTATTCAACTGGCGATAATCAATACACAACCGCATACTTCCATCTTTCTTTTTCACTAACAAAACTGGAGCACCCCAAGGCGACACACTTGGTCTCACAAACCTCTTTTCCAACAATTCATTCAACTGTTTCTTTACCTCCACCAACTCAGATGCCGACATACAATAAGGTGCCATAGAAACAGGTCTAGTACCAGGAACTAGATCTATAGAAAACTCCACCTCTCTCTCTGGCGGAAAATCCGAAATATCCTCCGGAAACACTTCAGGAAAATCACACACAACAAGAAATACCTCAAGTGAAACTTGACTCTCCACAGTCAACGATGCAAATAACCCAAACAACTGAGCTTCGTCCGCCAAAAGTTTCTTCAACTCTTTGGTAGATAAGAAACTTGAGTCTCCGTCTTCCTCTGTAGCGAGCGATTTTGAACGCGATTCTTAAGCGCTGGTCGCTCTTTGCGGTTGAGTTCACTATAGGTCGATTCATTTTTTATCCTATTAAAGTTGAATAAGGAAGGGAAATAGATGTCTCCAATTAACCCTGCTTCCATACTGAGTTTAAACAGTGGTCTGTTAGGTTACGAATGCTATCAATGTGGGGGGCCTTTGTACTGGTTATTTGTATTTTCGCCAATACGGTTTTCTTTCTTTCTAGGACTTTCTGGCGGGGAACAAGGATTAGGATGATGCTTTTAGATAGATACCTGAGAGTATGGGATTTTGGGTTTTTGTTTAATGTGCTCGCTAAGATTTTTCTTTCAATCTTATGCCTACGTATTCCCGTTTACCGAAACAGGGAAATCAGAGCGTTCGTAGTTCCTCCTATTCTATGGGAGGAAATGGTGTTTTGGTGTCTTGTTCAAAGCCCAAGACGTGAAGCTTAAAGGTGATCTATTTGTATCTTGTTCAAAGCCCAAGATATGAAGCTAAAGGTTTGACTTTAGAGAATTTGTCATCTCTAAAGAGGGGTTTGTATGTCACAACTGTTTTATAAAGGAGAATTACTTTAACCGGGATACGCGGATCTGGCAATGCCATAATTTCCTTTATAGGGGATTTTAACCTGAAGGAGAAGACTTTAACTCAGATGTAGAGCAATGCTATCTTTCCTTAGGAATTTCTCATGCTAAAATAGGGACAGTGGCATGGATTTAGATGATCCAGAGGCTTGCCGCTTACAGCAATTAGATGGAAGAAGTTGTTGATGTTTGTGTACTGTGAACGAGGCACAGCTTTGATGCTAAAAGGTTGATTGGATCAACCAGTGGTTTTCTTATACAAAGCCTAAGAGGAGGCTGATATGTGTCTCGTACAAAGCCCGAGAGAGAGGCTAAAAGGTTTTGACTCAACGATGGAGTCTTTTGGTATCTCGTATAAAGCCCGAGATGGAGGCTAAGGATGGTGACTCACCAAGAGAATCTTTATGTATCTCGTACGAAGCTCGAGATGGAGGCTGTAGTTTGTTTAGCTCAATAAGAACCTTTTTGTATCTCATATAAAGCCTGAGATGGAGGCGAAAGGGATGATTGACTCAACGAGGGAGTCTCTTATGTGTCTCGTACAAAGCCCGAGAGAGAGGCTAAACGTTGTTTGACTCCGCTGGGGAGAATCATTGTACAAAGCCCAAGAGGAGGCTGTGGTTACTGTTTCAGTTAAGTGACAGGTCCAGGATACTGATTTTAAAGAGAAAATCAGTTCTTATATGAGCAACACTGTACTCATGGATTTGATTCAAGGATCCGGGTTATTCCTGTTCTTCAAGGAAGAGGGAAATCCAAAGGGTATTGAGACTGTCCGAGTATACGGGTTTCCTTCCTATTCTTGAAGGGGTCACTTGAGAATGTCTTTGAGACTCAAGGAGATTAGACTGTCCAAGTCTGGAGTTTCGTCTTTTGTACTATGCTTTGAGAAACAGTAGTAGACTCTTTCAAATGACTGCTCTATGAAGCTGACTAAGTTCTGTTCCTATACCTTTAGGAGGTCGTCGGGACAATTTGTACGAAGCCCAAGAGAAGGCTGGAAACTTTTAAGAAGCCGATCGGTCCTTGTACGAAGCCCAAGAGAAGGATATCATTCCCGGAGGAAGAGATCATTATACGAAGCCCAATAGAAGGCTGTGAATACTTCTAAGAAGCCGACGGGTCCTTGTACTAAGCCCAAGAGGAGGCGAGGGTGCTTTTAGGAAGCCTGTGGGTCATTGTATAATGCCCAAGAGGAGGCCGATGCTTTTAAGAAGCCGATGGGCCCCCAAACCCCGAGAAATTCAAGGCAAGCTATTCACAAGGAATAGATCAAGTCAGGAAAGTTCGAGAATTTGGAAGAAACTCAAGAAATGCCATTCACGGAGAAAAGATCATCTCTAGGGAATAGAGTTTCTTTGACAAGTGCTTTTAAGAAGCCTGTGGGTCCCCAAACCCCGAGAAGTTAAAGACATGCCATTCACCGAGAATAGATCAAGCCAGGAAAGTTCGAGAATTTGGAAGAAACTCAAGAGATGCCATTCACGGAGAAAAGATCATCTCAGGGGAATAGAGTTTCTTTGACAACTTCTACGAGTGACAGTCTATGAAAGGGTTCACAGAGAATGCTGCCTTTCATGTCTCCATATTGTTTAACCCCAAGAGGAGGGAAGACTGTGTCTGGTAATCCTATGGGGATCTAGTATTGACTATTTCTAAGAGTGATCAACGGGCTTAATGCTAGACGTAGTTGCCGGGGAAACTCTAAATATCTATACTATTATTACACAGTTGATATGAGTTTATGAAAGAAGACTTACAGTGAAACAGCCCCACAATACAGCTATATGTATATGAAAGTGGTAAATGAAAGCAATAACCACTTTCTCGGTTGTAGAGCTTCCATGCTGTTTGGTTAGTTGTTCAACAAAGAAAGATTGAAAAACAACAGTATATTTAAAATCAAAGGAGAAAGTGCTTTGAAAAAGAAAGATTTGGGGCTTACAGCTCAAGGAGAGGCCCAGGGTTTTATCAGTGATCGCACTGTTGAATTTGTACAGAGCGACTTATACAAGTGACTGAGGCCCAAAAAGTTTTATGTACAAAGGAGGTTGGGTCTTACACTCTAATAGAGGCCCAAAAGGTTTAAAGAAAAAGAGTGGGGCTTATAACACGAGGGTAGGCCTAATTGATTTTTCGTTTAAAAATGGCGATCGCGCCGAGGTTTTCTTTTAACGCGAAGGGACATATACAATAAGTGAGGCCCAAAAGGTTTTGGTTAAAAGGGGATTGGGTCTTACACTCTATTAGAGGCCCAAAAGTTTTGAATGGGTCTTATTGCTCGAGGAGAGGCCCGTGGTTATTTTTTTAAAAAAAAGGCGACGATCGCGCCGTTTGTTTTTGACAGTATCGGGACTTATACAATACACTGAGGCCCAAAAATGATTTGGTCAAAAAAAGGATTGGGTCTTACACTCTATTAGAGGCCCAAAGTGTTTTGAAAATGATTTATGAGGGTTGAATTAATCCAAAAACCCTAATTTGTTTTCAAAAATGTATTTAATTGAATAAAAATTCAATTAAAATGATCAAAATTGTTTAACATATGAAAAACAAATTGTGATCTTGGATTAATGCTTCAAAAATTAAGTATTGACCTACAACATAATTAGAAAGCATTAAAAGTTGCAAAAATCAAGGTGGAAAAAATATTTTAAATGTTAAAAACAATTAAAACATTAATTCTTTGCAAAAATATCAATTATATGAAATAAATAATATTTTTGGGATTTTTTGATAAAATAAAATATTTTAACATTTTTGTGAATTATTAAAAAAAGAATCAACTCAAAATCATTAAAACTCAGAGAGAAGTTAATTTTTGAATCAATTAAATAAAATCACAAAATTCAAATATTTGAATTTGAAAGAAATAGCGCCAAGAACACACCAAGAACACGCGCGTGTTCTGGGTTTGGCCAGATTTGTATTTTCTATCCAATCTCACTGAATACTTGATTATATCATGCAATCCCATACCAATCAACTCGTTTCAACCTCACGATCATGTCTATGGCATTTAATTTCATTTAAATTAAACATATAACAAGAAATCACGAAAAATCCTCAAGAACCCTAATTTTGGCATGAAGGCTAGGATTTTTGATACACGATTCAAACAATGCAATTAATTGAGGGGAAACATTCTATGCATGATTATGAACATATGGCCAAATTATTGTGCGAGGAAATATGCATAGATTGAGAGATGACCAAGTATATGCTTACCTCTAGGCCGTGACAGCAAGAGCAAATTGATTTCTGAGTTGGAGGTGTTACAGATGAGTTGTGATGATCTGAACAGCTTCCCTACACCCTATGGAGTAAGTTTGAATGCTTGGACTTGAT
The DNA here is from genome assembly GCA_022829125.1 of Lathyrus tuberosus. Taxonomy (NCBI): domain Eukaryota; kingdom Viridiplantae; phylum Streptophyta; class Magnoliopsida; order Fabales; family Fabaceae; genus Lathyrus; species Lathyrus tuberosus. Next base: position 3,609,101 of record JALAZF010000363.1, read on the forward strand.
TGAAATTGGTTGGATCACTTCATGGCATCTCAACTGCACTTTGGTTAAAACCTTGAGCAATTGACTGGTGATTCTGAGAAATCAGTGTTCCAGTTGTTGTTTAAGTGTTTGATCAGCTCATATGTGATGTATGTGAGGTGTGTGAGTGATTGGTTTGAGTGGAATTGCCCTCTAGCTCAAAACCCGATAACTACCTTGCTAAGAAAGGCATTTTTGCCAAGAGAAAGAGATTTTGAGAAAGGCAAGTGTTGTAGGCCTTTGGTGTACTTAAACTGATCATAATTGAGCTCTATTTATAGTAGAGCAAGTTTGTTTTGCAAGGAATAGTGAATGGCAACTGCTGAGTAGGTTTGTTCAATGTTGGCCAATGGAAGTTCAAGTCTCCTCTAGCCATTGACTAGAGGTTAGGGCACAGGTTGCTGGTTCCCTTGGTCTTGGATAAGTCTTGACTGAATTCAAATGAAAATGGCTCAGTCCATGCCACCTTGATGCTTCCATTGAATGCTCCAATCCAAATTTGGAGTCTTGTCCCTATTTTGGCAATTCTAGGTTCAACATGCTATTTCTTGTTCCAAAGACTTTGGAGGCTTGGCTCAATGATTGTCCCCTTGAGATTCAATCCTCAGATGTGTCCAAGTGGATAGGAGTGTTTGGATTTGCACAATTTTGGCAAATCGAGCAAAAATGCAAATTCTGCCTTGCCTTGACAGATTTCAACAAGGCAACTTGACAATGTCATAACTCATAGCCCAAATGGAATTTGGCAATGTTCTTGGCCATTTTTGAAAGCCTTTACATGATACAACAACTGTTTGAACATGTTTGGTTTTGATCTCTTTTGAATCCAAGTGAAAAATCCCCCTACATTTGAAAAAAATGAAGATAGATTTGGACTTAGTGAAAATTTCACTAAGTGTTGGAAAAAGTGACATTTTCATTTTTCAGCCATTTTGATCACTCCATAACTCAAAATCCTTAATGAATTGGTCTTAGGTCTAGTTGAAGTTTTTGTAGAGGGTAATGAGGGCTACAAATCCATCATTGGATGAGGAAAAATGGCTTTGTGGTTTAGGAGTTATGATCCTCCAAAGTTGGTACCCTAGCCACTTTATTTTTAACTTGGAAAATTTTCTAAGTTTTTATGGTTACCCCTTTTACAAGTTATCCAACTTTTCTTGATTTTTCTTGATGAATGATGATTAAAATCACACATTAACATCATTTTAGGGTTAAAAATCCATTTTGGTGAAAAATCTCAAAAAGTCAAAGTTGACTTTTGTGCACAGTTGACTTTTTATCAGATGAATTCCAAACTGTGCAATTCTTCAGGAAATCATGTCCTTGACCTAAATCAAACTTGATGGACATGTTCCACGGGTGTCATAGAGTATATTGAGGTATGTCCTAGGGTTTGGGAGCATGTATTAGTCAAAAGTCAAAGTTACAGTTGACTTTTTCCTTAAAGCCCTTATTGTGGTACAGATGAAATTGAGACTTGTTGCTCAAGCTTCTTGGATTAATCCATTGTTCCAAATGGATCAATATAGTTCATTAGAGACCCTCAAACCCTCTCTTGAGGTCTTGGCTCATGATTTGCCCTAAAGTCAACTTAGGGGTGAATTAGGTCAAGAAACCCTAATTCTTGATTTTTGATGAATGCAACCCCTAAGGAAAAATTGACTTGATGATTGGGTCCATGAGGTTCCATGGAGTATATTAGGTTGTGTTTTGGATCATGGGCCTGTGCCCATATGAAAATTTTCCATCTGGAGGCCCTGGTCGACCAAAACCCTAATTTGGTGACACTGTCGATCTTGAGGCTTGATCCACCTAGAAGGGAGCAGCTTTGTGCTTAATCCTTGGAGTGGGAGTCCTTTTTGATCCTTTGTGTATGTTTGAGAGGTTTAGACAAGTTGAAGATCATGTCATTCCTTGATTGACCCTTTGTCTAAGGCTCTGAGAGGGCTTGAAACCCTAACTTTGATTGTAGTGGATGCTCACCCATCTTTGGGGAGACTGGTGAAATAAGATGGTTCCCCCATATTGTGATGATGATTTGCACAATGATGGGAAATCTTAGTGGTCAAAATTTGGGGTAAGACATCCTCAAGAAAAGGAAACCTTACTAGCTTATGATAACAATCAATATGAACCCTATTGGACTGTAACCAATTCATTCCCAGAACCACATCTAAGCCCTCCAACGGTAAACACACCAAATCCATCTCAAAGTCTTTACCATAAATGGTCAAAGGACAACTTAGACAAACCAAAGAAGTAGTTACTGACCCCATTGCTGGAGTATCAATAACCATTTCACCTCCCATCTTTGGGGAGACTGGTGAAATAAGATGGTTCCCCCATATTGTGATGATGATTTGCACAATGATGGGAAATCTTAGTGGTCAAAATTTGGGGTATGACATATGCCCCTATTTAATCTTCTTGGACCCGAAGGTGTGAATGACGAAGGTATTCAGGCATTCGGGGTGTAAGAGGATTAAATATCGGAATACCCGAAATTTTGATGGTGGTTATGAATGGTAGCTTACGCATTCATCTTCTTTAGCTAAGTAATGATTCTTAGAAAAGGTAAACTTCCCCTCGATCCTGGTCTTCAGCCAAGGAACTGGTCTCAGTTTCTTTTGTCAACTTCCCCTCGATCCTGGTTTCCAGCCAAGGAACTGGTCTTAGTTTCTGATTTAAACTTCCCCTCGATCCTGGTTTCCTACCAAGGAACTGGTCTTAGTTTCTTTTGTCAATAAACCTAATTGACAATGGATGCTATGCGTAGCGGTTTTCCTCAAACTTCTCACCGAATTTTCCTGGGGAGATGCCATTTGATGGAAAAAGTTTTGATGTCAGACTTGCTGGGGAACCCATCTGTCTGAATTGTAGAGGTGCACAAACTTCTCTGTTAGAGACGCCATTTGTTTCTACTGGGGGAAAGCAGGTCTCTTGGGAGACTGTTGTCGCTTGGGATCTTACATCATACTTTTCTCGGGATCTTCCCGGAGAAATGCCATATGATGGGGTCCAATTTTAAGGAGACGATGACCTTTTCATCAGCGATCTTTTCGGAGCGAAACTGGCATGCTGCCGAATCTCTGATTACGAGGCTTTCTCTGTGGATTTTCCTTAATCCGGGAAAGCAAGGATATTATCTTCAATGGCAAAGAGTGATGTTGACTGAGGGTTCCTCTAGTTTTTCAGAGGTTCAAGTTATCAAAGTGGTCGAGGGCCAACTTCCTTCCAGAAATAAACTGGAAGCGAGGTTGTTCAAACACAGTATTTGCTGACGAGGCAAGGACTGACAACTCGATTGAGAGAACTGTTTATCACTAGGGGACAAGACCGACTAGAGTGATAGTGATGCAATATGAAATGTGAATGCAAATCAATGATGTATGTATGTATATGCTGACAAAACTGACGCGACATACTGACAGGTGAACACGACTGAATACTCGGCCATCGCGGGGCATGTAGAAATATCGCTGGTTCAAGATAGCCATTCCACCTTGCTTAGGAGAGATAGTCCATGTTGGGGAGCTACCATTGGTTGGGCTTAGGAGATGAGAACTTGTCGATCATATTAAAATGTCGTTCTTATAAAGCTAAAACAAACAAGAATTACAAACAAAAGCACAAAGGCTCAAATTTTATTGATAGGATGGAAATCAGCCAAACGCGTGATTCCAAAGAGAATATACAAAGCTAGAAAATGGTAATTTACAGGGAAAAGGGCTACGTTGAAACATAACGACCACTATCTTTCTACCAACTTTGAATTGTGGGCATCCTGAGCTTCTGTCGAAGATGACCTTGACTGGAGTTTTCTGACAGATGATGTAACTGTTGTTGAGGGACTTGCCTCTGTTGAACATAGTTACCTGCCATTATCCCTAATTTTTGCCTGGATTGTACTATGATGTTTCCAATCCACCCCAATCCACCGGGATGATTTTTTTCATGTCTCTAATTTTTGCCTGGACCGCCCTTTCGGGTTTTCAATCCACCGAGACATTTTTTTTTTTGTTTTTTAGGCGAAGTATTTCTTGACTACATACACATTTGTGGGGTAGGAAAATTCCTCTTCGTCCATGGTTGCAAGTCTCAAGGCGTCGCCTGAGAAAGCTTTCTTGACCACATAGGGGCCGTCATAATTCGGGGTCCATTTGCCCCGAGAATCAGTGAGAAAAGATTGTATCTTCTTGAGCACGAGGTCTCCTTTCCTGAAGATGCGGGGTCGAACCTTTTTGTCGAAGGCCCTCTTCATTCTCTGTTGATACAACTGACCATGGCATAGTGCCGTTATTCTCTTTTCTTTGATTAGGTTTAATTCGTCGTGTCGACTTTGACACCATTCAGCTTCGGTGAGCTTAGCTTCCATCAATACTCGGATTGGCGGGATCTCTACTTCTATGGGGAGCACTGCTTTCATGCCATACACTAGAGAGAAAGGGGTTGCCCCTGTTGAAGTGCGGACAGATGTGCGATAACCGTGAAGAGCAAAGGGTAGCATCTCGTGCCAGTCTTTGTAGGTTACAACCACCTTTTGAACAATCTTCTTGATGTTCTTGTTAGCCGCTTCTACCGCTCCGTTCATCTTGGGTCGGTAGGGAGATGAGTTATGGTGTTCGATCTTGAACACTGCGCACAACTCTTTCATCATCTTATTGTTCAAGTTAGATCCATTATCAGTAATGATCTCGCTTGGAACACCATAACGGCAGATGATATTGGTTTTGATAAATCGGACCACCACTTGTCGGGTTACATTGGCGTATGACGCTGCTTCGACCCACTTGGTGAAGCAGTCAATGGCTACTAGGATGAACCGATGTCCGTTTGAAGCCTTGGGCTCAATCATGCCAATCATGTCGATTCCCCACATGGAGAATTGCCATGGGGAAGAGAGAACTTTGAGATGTAATGGCGGTACATGAATTTTGTTGGAGTATATCTGACACTTATGACACCTCCTCATGTACTTGTAGCAGTCGGATTCCATGGTCAACCAGTAGTACCCTGCTCTTAGGATTTTTCTCGCCATTGTGTGTCCATTGTCATGAGTGCCAAAGGATCCTTCATGAATTTCTTTCATCAGCATTTCTGCTTCTGGTCTGTCTACGCATCGGAGCAAGACCATGTCAAAATTTCTCTTATAGAGAGTGTCATCGCTCAGGAAGAAGTTTCCAGCCAATCTTCTGAGGGTTTTTCTGTCCTTTCTGAGTGCCCCAGATGGGTACTCTTGTTTCTGAAGGAAGCATTTGATATCATGATACCAAGGTCTGTCGTCTATGACTGCTTCAATCATGAAGATGTAAGCGGGCCTTTCAAGGCGCATTATGTCAATCTTAGGTAGGTCGTTCCATTGACCTACACTAATCATAGAAGAGAGAGTGGCTAATGCATCAGCCATGTGATTCTCCTCACAAGGGATGTGGTGAAACTCGACTCTGTTGAAGAAAGGTAGCAACCTTCTTGTGTAGTCTTTGTAAGGAATCAACCCTGATTGGTATGTGTTCCAATCTCCTTTTATCTGATTGATAACCAAGGCTGAGTCGCCATATACGTCCAAGTTTTTGATCCTTAAATAAATTGCTTCTTTGAGACCCATGATGCAAGCTTCGTATTCATCCTCGTTGTTGGTACACTTGAACATAAGTCGAGCGGTGAAAGGAACGTGGGTACCCTGAGAGATAACAATGATTGCCCCAATTCCATTTCCATAATGATTAATTGCTCCATCAAAGATAAGTCCCCACTGGGAACCTGGTTCTGGCCCTTCACTGGGTAGCGGTTCGTCGCAGTCTTTCATTTTTAGATACATGACATCTTCGTCTGGGAAGTCAAACCCGACTGATTCTTGATCGTCAATCGGTTGATGAGCCAAATGATCGGCTAAAATACTTCCCTTAACGGCTTTTTGAGCGTGGTACTCTATGTCATATTCTGATAACAGCATCTGCCAACGGGCAATCCTTCCCGTAAGAGCAGGTTTTTCAAAAACGTACTCGATTGGATCCATTTCGGAGATCAACCAAGTAGTATGACGAATCATGTACTGGCGAAGATGTTTGGCTGCCCAAGCCAAAGCACAGCAAGTTTTCTCGAGCATCATGTACCGAGTTTCACAGTCGGTGAATTTCTTGCTTAAATAGTAAATGGCAGACTCTTTCTGTTTGGTTTCGTCCTGTTGGCCAAGTACACATCCCATTGAGTCCTCTAGAACTGTGAGGTAAATGATCAGTGGTCTTCCTTCCACTGGAGGTGATAGAATCGGAGGATTCAACAGATATTCCTTAATACTATCGAAGGCGGTTTGGCAATCTTCTGACCAAACGCAATCCTGGTTCTTTTTGAGTAACTTGAAAATTGGCGCACAGGTCGCGGTCATAAGGAATATGAATCTGGAGATGTAGTTCAAACGTCCCAGGAATTCTCTGTCTTGTTTTTTAGTTTTCGGAGAAGGCATTTCTTGAATGGCCTTGACCTTGTCAGGATCAACCTCAATCCCTTTCTGGCTGACGATGAACCCTAGTAGTTTCCCTGAACAGACACCGAAGGTGCACTTGTTGGGATTCAAGTGGAGCTTGAACTTTCTTAAACGTTCGAACAATTCTGACAGATGTTCAACGTGCTCACTCTCTGTTTTAGATTTGGCAATCATATCATCGACATATACCTCGATTTCCTTGTGTATCATGTCATGAAACAGAGTAGTCATGGCCCTTTGATAGGTTGCCCCGGCGTTCTTCAAACCGAACGGCATTACCTTGTAACAAAAGGTGCCCCATGGGGTGATGAACGAAGTTTTCTCCATGTCTTTCGGCGCCATTTTGATTTGGTTATAGCCCGAGAATCCATCCATGAAGGAGAAAACTTTGAACTTTGTTGTACTGTCTACCAGCATGTCAATGTGTGGTAAAGGAAAGTCGTCCTTTGGACTAGCCTTGTTCAGATCTTTGTAATCGACACACATTCTAACCTTTTCGTCCTTTTTCGGAATGGGTACGATGTTGGCTAACCATTGAGGATATTCTGATGTGGCGAGGAAACCTGCGTCAATCTGTTTTTATACCTCCTCTTTGATTTTGATGGCCATGTCCGGGTGAGTCCGTCTCAACCTTTGCTTTACTGGGGACATTCCAATCTCAATGGTAAATGATGTTCCACGATGCTGGTATCCAACCCTGGCATATCCTGATAGGACCAAGCGAATACATCGGGAAATTCTCTGAGAAGCTTTATCAAACCCTCTCTGGCAGTTGGACTGAGCAATGCCCCAATCCTGATTTCTTTTCTCTCTTGTTCTGAACCCAAGTTTACCGTTTCCAACGGCTCTTTGTGAGGTTTTATGGACCTTTCCTCTTGTCTGAGTAGTCGGGAGATCTCTTCTGGAATTTCGTTGTCATCTTCTTCCTCAGCCCCAAATACCGGGAACTCAAAGTTGGGATAAGGCATCGGATCGTATGTTTCAACAGGGTTTAAATCAAGCAATCTGCATGACGTGATGATTCGTGTTTAGAAGAGATAGAGAAAATGCAAGTGTGTGCAGTGTTTTATTTTTATTACTGCTTGTTTTTATTATTTGTTTTTTAGGATTACCATTTTCTGAGAAAAGCGAAAAGAGAAAACAACAATTAATGCGGAAATTACAGAACGACGTTATTTTATTAATGAACAAGTTGATCCTTGAAACTACAACCCTATAAAACAAAACTCTGTCGCTTTGGGCGAAGCGAAGAGGGAAATTTACAGAAAGCGAGCCCTATCAAAACATCTGTTTCACCTGGGCGGGGTGAAATGTTAAAAGAAGGCAATTACTTTGACTGGTGAATGGCCTTCGGAACATCGACAACAACCCATTGGCGGCGAACTCCTCGGTGAATCACAAAGTCTGGTACCTTCCTTGATTTGTCTTCAGAAATAACGCTGATTTCTGGTGGAGTAGGATCATTGGAATCTGTCTCCCAGGCAGAGTTGTCGTAGGAGGATTCATCTGTTGTATTTTGCATCACATTTGTGCTCTCAGCTGTATCTCCCCATCCAGTTGGCTGGATGTCTTCGAACCTGATACGAGAGCTTTTGGGAGCAGTGTACTTGACCATATAGTCGTACTTTCCACTCGGTTGTCCCAAAGGTGTCCCACACTTCTTTCGAACTGGAGGAGTCATCCCTCTCTATGACGTTGACCTCGGGAAAAGCATAGTTGATGAATTCAAGTCCTGCGAACGTTGGGAATTTATCTTCTTGTTGAGTAGTTTCTGAATGACCTGAGTGTTGATCCCATGACATGGTGGGGACACAGGTATTCTATTCAATGATGCTCAGCTGAGTTTCATTACTCGGCTGACTTTCCGGCCCCAAGTTTCCTGGGTAAGGTTGCCACATTGGCAGACCATCCATTGGTCCATAGTCGTTGTGGTCAAAGTTGTCTTTCATCAGAGTGTCTTCCTCTAATGAATTTGGTGGAGCACGGCATCCTTCCAGATCACAATCTCCATATATCATTTCGACGTCTGACCTTGGTATAAATCTCGAACTCTGTGCGGGACAGCAAAATGGCGTAGGCACCTCTTCCTGAGACATATAACCATCCTCGTTAAGATAGGACTTCCATTCTTCATCTGTGTCAGAGGGATCTTCCTCATTAATAGCATGTACTGCTTGAGACACTGGGTGAAGGAAACCTCCACTGTGGAAGAAGTTTTGAAGGGGATGAAGACTTTCATCGTTGGTAGCCGTCTGGGTATAGGTTGCAGAAAAACCAAGACCCTTCTTTGTTTTATTGTCAATAGGAATGACAAGCTGTCCCCATCCGGTTGTATTGGTACTCTCGACCGCTTTGATAGCATCGTTGTATGAAGAAATGGAAGTTCCTTCTTTGAACTGATTGTCCTTGCTCACCGACAGTGCTTGGAACTGAGTTCCAATAACCTCCTCGGGTTCTATACCAGTAGATGATGACAAGTTACTCACAAGCAAGGCCTGTTCTCCACAGACTGTGACAAGTTGATCGTTCTTGACGAACTTTAGCTTTTGGTGGAGGGTTGAAGTAACCGCTCCAGCCTAATGTATCCAAGGTCTTCCTAATAAACAACTGTATGTTGCCCGGATGTCCATGACCTGGAAAGTGACTTGGAAAGTGTTAGGACCAATAGTTATGGGAAGATCAACTTCGCCGATAACCGTTTTTCTGGATCCGTCGAATGCTTTGACGACAACCTCACTGATTCTCATCGGAGGGCCTTTGAATGATAATTGTATCAAAGTGGACTTCGGCATAACATTCAGGGCTGACCCTGTGTCTACCAGTACGCTGGCTAAAGCATCGTCCTGGCAGTTAACTGTGATATTGAGCGCCATGTTATGACGACGACCCTCTTCGGGTAATTCCTCATTGTTAAATCCCAAATTGTTGTAGGAAGTGATGTTAAAGACAATGTTATCGAACTGTTTGATTGTTACATCCTGTTCCACAAAGGCTTGCTCCAAGACTTTCTGTAGAGCCTCCCTATGCGCTTCTGAACTGAGTAACAGTGATAATACTGAGATCTTTGAAGGAGTTTGCAACAGTTGATCAACAATGTTGTATTCACTCCTTTGGATGAGCTTCAGCATCTCATCATTATTTTTTGAAAGGTCGAGATTACTGGATTGACCGACTAGTAGATCGGGAGCTTCCGTCTGAAGTTCCTTTTCTTTGTTATGTTCCCTAACCCCTCGGTTGAAGATTCTACCACTCCGTGTTACTCGACTGATGTCTGTAATATTCACGAAGGAGGGTAATGGAATTTCTTTTCCATTCTCAATGGTTGTTGCACCGTATTTGTAAGGGATAACCTTAGTTGATTCATACGGTAATGGTCCCGGCAGATAGATGACTATGGGAACCTTTTGATTTTTCTTATCATCATAAGTAATTTTGATCCATTCTCGGTTGGGAACCTTAGATTCATCCAATAGAGGGATAATGGCAAAAACTTCCCTAGTTCTATGATGACCAGAGATTGTGACAACATCTTCAATTTGATCAGCAAGGTAATTCGGCGTCCAGTTGAGGGGTCCAGAACCCGGATATGGACGAATCTCTCCATGATCCACTTGACCCTGAAAAGCTGCTCTCACAAGGTAACACCCATGGTTACTTTCCGAACAGACGCTACAACGGTCATGATTGTGTGGTGGCACCTGGCCACGCCCACTTTGAATACAATGTAACCTCACTAGGTTAGCTTCCACGAGTCGGACATCCTGACTCTGACGCCGAGTAGGATTCCTGTTACTGATACTAATTTACTGAGTATCTTCATCCATGTAGATTGGCATCCACAAGTGATTTAACAAGTGCTGAAGTGTCTCCTGGACAAGGGTACAACCTCGATCATTTTCGCAACCCGCTTTACAGCTTTGATAGTTATGTGATACCAGGAATCCAAGTCGGACCTGTTCAGCATGTAACTCTACCAGGTTGGTATTCATCACGCGAATATCAAAAATTTGAACCATGTTGATCTGATAGGGATTCCTATCATGGTAGTCTTGGATCCATCCAAGATCCATCTGACGCTGGAGGGCCTCTTGTACCAAAGAGCATCCCTGTTTGTTTACCGAGCAAGTCAGACAAGAACTGTAATCGTGCCACGGCAGATTATGATACTGGCTTTGCCTTGAGTGCATTGCCACCAAGTTGGCATTCATCGCATGGATGTCGTGGTTTTTAATGACGTTAGAATTCGTGTAGACTATGTTAACTCCATGAACTCGGTGCTCTTGGATCCATCCGAGATCCATTTGTTCCTGTAGAGCTGCTTGCACCACAGAACATCCCTGGTTGTCTTTAGAGCAGCTATCACACTGGTGATAGCTATGAGGTGGCACATGGCCATATCCACTCTGTCTACAATGCATCTTGACCAGATTGGTTTTCAACAAGAGTACATAGTGAATTTGATAGACATTGTTAGTCTCTCTCTCAATCAGATTAACTGCAGCCTTGTCATGTTGAGGCAGCGGGTTCGTAAGAACATTAGGATTTGTATCCTTGAAGGATAAGACCTCGCTTCTAACAAGCTTTTGCACGTCAGATTGGAAACTAAGACAATTCTCTATGTTATGCCCTGAACCTCCTTGGTGGTAAGGGCAAGTTTGATCCACCTTAAATTAGAAAGGCAGATTTTCCGGTACTGTAAGAGGGGACTTAGTCTGAATGTGCCCCTTGGCTAGCAGTAATGGAAACAGCTCTGCGTACGATACGGGTATAGGATCGAATCCTGGTGGCCGTGTTGTACGGTTGTTGTTATATGGAGGACGAGCCTGCTGAAGAGGCTGTTGTGTCCTTTGCTGATTAGGTTGGCTTTGCGCAACCTGAGGTTGATACGTTGGAATAGGCGCAGGGTTGATAGCAGGAGTCACAGCTGCTACTGGTTGATAACGTCGCCTTTGCTTTTCGAGAGAGATATTCCCAATATCTTGCTCTTTTTTCTTAGGGAGAACACTACCGTATTTTTTAGTACCGCTCGTCGATCCAGTGTCTTTTACCAAACGTCCTTCTCGGACGGCTTCCTCAAGATGTACACCCATGCCTACCATCTCGGTGAAGTCACTGGGTGCACTGGCAACCATTCGGTCATAGTAAAATGAGCTTAAGGTTTTTAAGAAGATCTTTGTCATCTCTTTTTCCTCAAGAGGCGGACAAATTTGAGCGACAATTTCACGCCACCTTTGAGCATACTCCTTAAAGGTTTCCTTGTCCTTTTGCGACATTGATCTGAGTTGATCTCTGTCAGGTGCCATGTCCAAATTGTATTTGTATTGTTGGACGAAGGCAGTGCCAAGATCTCTGAATGTACTGATCATAGTACGGTTTAAACCCATGTACCATTTTAAACTATCCTGGAAGTAGTGAATCAGTAGGTCCTAATTTTTCGTCTGAGCTGACATCCGCCGAGCGTACATCACCAGATGGCTCTGAGGGCAAGAATTACCCTTGTACTTTTCAAAGTCGGGCACTTGAAATTTGTGTGGGACTTTCACATTGGGGACCAAGCAGAGGTCTGCGGCGTCCTTTCCAAATAAATCCTGACCGCGGATGGCTTGCAGTTCTTTTTGCATTTCCAGAAACTGCTCCTGGAATTCATCCATTCTATCGAACATAGTTTCCTTTTTATCAGAAGGTATCGGTGGAATCTGTCCTTCCGGGATAGTGTACACCACAGGGGGTGGTACCGTGACTACGGCAGTAAATCTTGGCGTTTCCCGAAGTTTGTAACCTTCAGGAGTCTTCAGTATGCCCCTGGCATCTTCGCTTTCCCGAAGTTTGTAACCTTCAGGCCCAGCGGCTTCTGTTGAGATTCCCTGATCTTCAGTGATCGGCGGAACATATCCTTCCGGGATATAGTTAACAGGCATGCCCCAAGGGCGATCTTTCGGCATTTGATACCTAGGATCATACTTCTCCACTATGGGTGTTGAGGTGATCTCTGAGATCACAGTTCTTTGCAGCTGAGCTTCTGCCATGGCTTGCATGTCGTTATGAAGCTTTCTCATATCCTCTCTCAGAGCGTCGATCTCTTCCTTCAACTCTCTGTTTTCTTCCTCAAGATCATCCATCTTTTTCTGACGATTGGCCCGAGTATTGTACGAATGAGACAGTTTGACTCTAGAACCGAGACACAAATGTGAGATTCGTAGGGAAGAAGAATATGTGATGTAAGAATGATGAATGCAATGATTATATTAATTGTTTTTTGGTTTAATCAAAATAAACTTCGACAATTAGATTGCAAATATCAAACAGTGGGGAAACCCCTTTTTATTGAATTCAAAGGATTACAGAAATGGAAATACAGTAGATTACAAGGTGTAGAAACAGAAACCTAAGCTAATGGGTCCCGAGTCCTCTCTGAAGAGAAATCGGGTGCTGATTTTGGTATTTTTCTTTTCTTTGACCGGGGCTCTTGGGCCGTTGTCAGGTTGTCATTCCTTTGCCAGGTGAAAGGAGTCATATGTGTCTCATACAAAGCCTGAGAGAGAGGCTAAAAGGTTTTGACTCAGTGATGGAGTCTTTTGGTATCTCGTATAAAGCCCGAGATGGAGGCGAAGGATGGTGACTCACCAAGAGAACCCTTTTGTATCTCGTACGAAGCCCGAGATGGAGGTTGTTGTTTGTTTAGCTCAATAAGAACCTTTTTGTATCTCGTATAAAGCCCGATATGGAGGCAGAAGGGATGATTGACTCAACGAGGGAGTCTCTTATGTGTCTCGTACAAAGCCCGAGAGAGAGGCTAAACGTTGTTTGACTCCGCTGGGGAGAATCATTATACAAAGTCCAAGAGGAGGCTGTGGTTACTATTTCAGTTAAGTGACAGGTCCAGTATACTGATTTCAAAGAGAAAATCAGTTCTTATATGAGCAACACTGTACTCATGGATTTGATTCAAGGATCCGGGTTATTCCTGTTCTTCAAGGAAGCGGGAAATTCGAAGGGTATTGAGACTGTCCGAGTCTACGGGTTTCCTTCCTATTCTTGAAGGGGTCACTTGAGAATGTCTTTGAGACTTAAGGAGATTAGACTGTCCAAGTCTGGAGTTTCGTCTTTTGTACTATGCTTTGAGAAACAGTAGTAGACTCTTTGAAAGGACTGCTCTATGAAGCTGACTAAGTTCTGTTCCTATACCTTTAGGAGGTCGTCGGGACAATTTGTACGAAGCCCAAGAGGAGGCTGGAAACTTTTAAGAAGCCGATCGGTCCTTGTACGAAGCCCAAGGGAAGGCTATCATTCCCGGAGGAAGAGATCATTATATGAAGCCCAAGAGGAGGCTGTGAATACTTCTAAGAAGCCGACGGGTCCTTGTACTAAGCCCAAGAGGAGGCGAGGGTGCTTTTAGGAAGCCTGTGGGTCCTTGTATAATGCCCAAGAGGAGGCCGATGCTTTTAAGAAGCCGATGGGTCCCCAAACCCTGAGAAATTCAAGGCAAGCTATTCACAAGGAATAGATCAAGTCAGGAAAGTTCGAGAATTTGGAAGAAACTCAAGAGATGCCATTCACGGAGAAAAGATCATCTCTAGGGAATAGAGTTTCTTTGACAAGTGCTTTTAAGAAGCCTGTGGGTCCCCAAACCCCGAGAAGTTCAAGACATGCCATTCACCGAGAATAGATCAAGCCAGGAAAGTTCGAGAATTTGGAAGAAACTCAAGAGATGCCATTCACGGAGAAAAGATCATCTTTGGGGAATAGAGTTTCTTTGACAACTTCTACGAGTGACAGTCTATGAAAGGGTTCACAGAGAATGCTGCATTTCATGTCTCCATATTGTTTAACCCCAAGAGGAGGGAAGACTGTGTCTGGTAATCTTATGGGGATCTAGTATTGACTATTTCTAAGAGTGATCAACGGGCTTAATGCTAGACGTAGTTGTCGGGGAAACTCTAAATATCTATACTATTATTACACAGTTGATATGAGTTTCTGAAAGAAGACTTACAGTGAAACAGCCCCACAATACAGTTATATGTATATGAAAGCGGTAAATGAAAGCAATAACCACTTACTCGGTTGTAGAGCTTCCATGCTGTTTGGTTAGTTGTTCAACAAAGAAAGATTGAAAAACAACAGTATATTCAAAATCAAAGGAGAAAGTGCTTTGAAAAAGAAAGATTTAGGGCTTACAGCTCAAGGAGAGGCCAGGGTTTTATCAATGATCGCACTGTTGAATTTTTACAGAGGGACTTATACAAATGACTGAGGCCCAAAAAGTTGTCTGTACAAATGGGGTTGGGTCTTACACTCTAATAGAGGCCCAAAAGGTTTAAAGAAAAAGAGTGGGGCTTACAACACGAGGGTAGGCCCAATTAATTTTTCGTTTAAAAATGGCGATCGCGCCGAGGTTTTCTTTTAACGCGAAAGGACTTATACAATACGTGAGGCCCAAAAGGTTTTGGTTAAAAGGGGATTGGGTCTTACACTCTATTAGAGGCCCAAAAATTTTGAATGAGTCTTATAGCTCGAGGAGAGGCCCATGGTTATTTTTTTTAAAAAAAGGCGACGATCGCACCGTTTGTTTTTTACGGTATCGGGACTTATACAATACACTGAGGCCCAAAAATGATTTGGTCAAAAAAAGGATTGGGTCTTACACTCTATTAGAGGCCCAAAGTGTTTTGAAAATGATTTATGAGGGTTGAATTAATCCAAAAACCCTAATTTGTTTTCAAAAATGTATTTAATTAAATAAAAATTCAATTAAAATGATCAAAATTGTTTAACATATGAAAAACAAATTGTGATCTTGGATTAATGCTTCAAAAATTAAGTATTGTCCTACAAAATAATTAGAAAGCATTAAAAGTTGCAAAAATCAAGGTGGAAAAAATATTTTAAATGTTAAAAATAATTAAAACATTAATTCTTTGCAAAAATATCAATTATATGAAATAAATAATATTTTTGGGATCTTTTGATAAAATAAAATATTTTAACATTTTTGTGAATTATTAAAAAAAGAATCAACTCAAAATCATTAAAACTCAGAGGGAAATTAATTTTTGAATCAATTAAATAAAATCACAAAATTCAAATATTTGAATTTGAAAGAAATGGCACCAAGAACACACCAAGAACACGCGCGTGTTCTGGGTTTGGCCAGATTTGCATTTTCTATCCAATCTCACTGAATACTTGATTATATCATGCAATCCACATACCAATCAACTCGTTTCAACCTCACGATCATGTCTATGGCATTTAATTTCATTTAAATTAAACATATAACAAGAAATCACAAAAAATCCTCAAGAACCCTAATTTCTGCATGAAGGCGAGGATTTTTGATACACGATTCAAACAATGCAATTAATTGAGGGGAAACATTCTATGCATGATTATGAACATATGGCCAAATTATTGTGCGAGGAAATATGCATAGATTGAGAGATGACCAAGTATATGCTTACCTCTAGGCCGTGACAGCAAGAGCAAATTGATTTCTGAGTTGGAGGTGTTACAGATGAGTTGTGATGATCTGAACAGGTTCCCTACACCCTATGGAGTAAGTTTGAATGCTTGGACTTGATTGAAATTGGCTGGATCACTTCATGGCATCTCAACTGCACTTTGGTTAAAACCTTGAGCAATTGACTGGTGATTCTGAGAAATCAGTGTTCCAGTTGTTGTTTAAGCGTTTGATCAGCTCATATATGATGTATGTGAGGTGTGTGAGTGATTGGTTTGAGTGGAATTGCCCTCTAGCTCAAAACCCGATAGCTACCTTGCTAAGAAAGGCATTTTTGCCAAGAGAAAGAGATTTTGAAAAAGGCAAGTGTTGTAGGCCTTTGGTGTACTTAAACTGATCACAATTGGGCTCTATTTTTAGTAGAGCAAGTTTGTTTTGCAAGGAATAGTGAATGGCAACTACTGAGTAGGTTTGTTCAATGTTGGCCAATGGAAGTTCAAGTCTCCTCTAGCCATTTACTAGAGGTTAGGGCACAGGCTGCTGGTTCCCTTGGTCTTGGATAAGTCTTGACTGAATTCAAATGAAAATGGCTCAGTCCATGCCACCTTGATGCTTCCATTGAATGCTCCAATCCAAATTTGGAGTCTTGTCCCTACTTTGGCAATTCTAGGTTCAACATGCTATTTCTTGTTCCAAAGACTTTGGAGGTTTGGCTCAGTGATTGTCCCCTTGAGATTCAATCCTCAGATGTGTCCAAGTGGATAGGAGTGTTTGGATTTGCACAATTTTGGCAAATCGAGCAAAAATGCAAATTCTGCCTTGCCTTGACAGATTTCAACAAGGCAACTTGACAATGTCATAACTCATAGCCCAAATGGAATTTGGCAATGTTCTTGGCCATTTTGGAAAGCCTTTACATGATACAGCAACTGTTTGAACATGTTTGGTTTTGATCTTTTTTGAATCCAAGTGAAAAATCCCCCTACATTTGAAAAAAAATGAAGACAGATTTGGACTTAGTGAAAATTTCACTAAGTGTTGGAAAAAGTGACATTTTCATTTTTCAGCCATTTTGATCACTCCATAACTCAAAATCCTTAATGAATTGGACTTAGGTCTAGTTGAAGTTTTTGTAGAGGGTAATGAGGGCTACAAATCCATCTTTGGATGAGGAAAAATGGCTTTGTGGTTTAGGAGTTATGATCCTCCAAAGTTGGTACCCTAGCCACTTTATTTTTAACTTATAAAATTTTCTAAGTTTTTATGGTTACCCCTTTTACAAGTTATCCAACTTTTCTTGATTTTTCTTGTTGAATGATGATTCAAATCACACATTAACATCATTTTAGGGTTAAAAATCCATTTTGGTGAAAAATCTCAAAAAGTCAAAGTTGACTTTTGTGCACAGTTGACTTTTTATCAGATGAATTCCAAACTGTGCAATTCTTCAGGAAATCATGTCCTTAACCTAAATCAAACTTGATGGACATGTTCCATGGGTGTCATAGAGTATATTGAGGTATGTCCTAGGGTTTGGGAGCATGTCTTGGTCAAAAGTCAAAGTTACAGTTGACTTTTTCCTTAAAACCCTAATTGTGGTGCAGATGAAATTGAGACTTGTTGCTCAAGCTTCTTGGATTAATCCATTGTTCCAAATGGATCAATATAGTTCATTAGAGACCCTCAAACCCTCTCTTGAGGTCTTGGCTCATGATTTGCCCTAAAAGTCAACTTAGGGGTGAATTAGGTCAAGAAACCCTAATTCCTGATTTTTGATGAATGCAACCCCTAAGGCAAAATTGACTTGATGATTGGGTCCATGAGGTTCCATGGAGTATATTAGGTTGTGTTTTGGATCATTGGCTTGTGCCCAGATGAAAATTTTCCATCTGGAGGCCTTGGTCGACCAAAACCCTAATTTGGTGACACTGTCGATCTTGAGGATTGATCCACCTAGAAGGGAGCAGCTTTGTGCTTAATCCTTGGAGTGGGAGTCCTTTTTGATCCTTTGTGTATGTTTGAGAGGTTTAGACAAGTTTAAGATCATGTCATTCCTTGATTGACCCTTTGTCTAAGGCTCTGAGAGGGCTTGAAACCCTAATTTTGATTGTAATGGATGCTCACCCATCTTTGGGGAGACTGGTGAAATAAGATGGTTCCCCCATATTGTGATGATGATTTGCACAATGATGGGAAATCTTAGTGGTCAAAATTTGGGGTATGACATCCTCAAGAGAATGAAACCTTACTAGCTTATGATAACAATCAATATGAACCCTATTGGACTGTAACCAATTCATTCCCAGAACCACATCTAAGCCCTCAAACGGTAAACACACCAAATCCATCTCAAAGTCTTTACCATAAATGGTCAAAGGACAACTTAGACAAACCAAAGAAGTAGTTACTGACCCCATTGCTGGAGTATCAATAACCATTTCACCACCCATCGAAGACAACACAAGATTCAAATGCTTCGCGCACTCAGACGAAATAAACGAATGAGTCGCTCCAGTATCAATAATAGCAATTAAAGGAGTTCTATTAATAAAACAAGTACCTCTGATCAGACGATCTGCACTTGAAGTCTGAGTTCCCGCCAAGGCAAAAACTTTCCCACCAGCTGAAGCTTGCTTTGGTTTCGGACACTTGGTACTAACATGCCCAGGTTCACCATAATTGAAACACTTCACCACGTTCCTCTTACAATCAGCTGCAATATGTCCCAAACCTCCACAATTGGTACACTTCGTCATATCTTTCCGACATTCAAACTGACGATGTCCTAGGTCACCACACCTAAAACATCTCGGAGGATTAGACATTCCTCCCCCACTTGGCCTTTTCTCAAAATTCCCCCTTTGTTTACCCTTATCAGCTGGTGTTACATACGGACCACCACGGAACTGTTGCTTCCCTTTCCTCTCGCTCACACTCTTATAGTGAGTAGAACGAGCTTTGCTATCTTCTTCAAAAATCCTACAGCAATCCACCAAATCAGAAAACCTTCTAATCCTTTGGTAACCAATTGCCTGCTTTATCTCAGGACGCAATCCATTCTCAAACTTTACACACTTAGAAAATTCTGCAGTCGCTTCAGCATAATGTAGATAAAACTGCACAAGTTCCACAAACTTAGCAGTATAATCAACAACAGACATATTACCTTGTTTTAATTCCAAGAACTCAATTTCCTTCTTTCCTCTTGCATCTTTAGGAAAATACTTCCTCAGAAACTCAATGCTAAACACAGCCCAAGTGATCTCCTCCTCTGCAGCTTCCAACACACGACGTGTACTAACCCACCAATCATCAGCTTCTTCCAGTAACATGTGAGTACCCAGTCTCACCTTCTGATCCTCCGCACAATCCATCACTCGGAAAATTCTTTCAATCTCTTTCAGCCATATCTGAGCACCATCAGGATCATATCTTCCTTTGAAGACAGGCGGTTTGTTCTTCCTGGACTCATGATTACCGGCAGCATTAGGTGCACCCTGCACAGCCCAAGCCATAGCTTGCATAGCAGCAGCCAAAGCAGCGTCATTCCTACCAGCCATATTCTGTTCATTTCCAATAACAACAACTATGGTTAAACAAATAGCTCATCCAAACACCAAGACCGACAAGGACTGACACGGACTGGCTCTGATACCACTTAATGTAACACCCCCAATATATACCCCCAAGGCATTAAAGCGGTAACAAAAATTCAAAATTTCATCAGAGTATATTTAAAACATTCACAGCATAGACCGAGGGGTCACATTAATTTGAAACAAAATACACATAAACCTGCCCATAAAGATATGCAACAATCAGGTAGCAATTAATAGAGGAACTTAGTTCCTACTACCCACAATTCAAATACAGAATAAAGCGGAAAATCTGTACTGAAAACTCATATATATATATATATATATATATACCATACAAAGTGTATCTGTCATATACAAAGCCACACACGTACAATCCAAAACATATGTATACATAATACAAATAATCACACTCGATCACCCCGACTACCCGGTGTCATATATCAGAGCCGACAGGCAAAAGAATGAAGACCTAAGCTTCACAAAAAGACCTCCAGCAATCTAATTTACAATGCCTCATAGAGCATTATAAAATAGCAGAAGGGTGAGAAACACAATCATAATATAATTGCATACAATTATATAATAACACAACATTACACACGTAAAATATTCTCACCACAACGCACAACAGAATACAAATACAACACAACACAATATGTACCTCAAATCATCAATTCCAATCACAATTCCACACGAAATCAATACATTCATGAATTATGCAAATGCACAGAGACCGACACAACGACTCTATGCAATGCATATGCGGTACCATCCATCCATCATCTCAACACGAGTTTACTCAGAAACTATAGGAACCATCGCTTGTTACTTAATGTAACTCCCCGTTGGGCAAACGATGTTCCCCGTCGCTTTAGGTCCTCTTATTTTTTTAAGGCACACGACGTTTATGGATCGCTTTAGGTCCTCTTTGTATAAGGCACACAATCCGATCGCTTTAGGTCCTCTTTGTATAAGGCACACGATCGTCTATAATCATCGCTTTAGGTCCTCTTTGTATAAGGCACACGATGTTATAGCGGATTCCCTCTGGAATCGATTCGTCGCTCACACCCACTAGGGCACACAACATCTCAAGAATGCATATCATGATGCTTGGCATACAATGACTCATGACATTCCAATGCACACATATATGCAATCATCCCACTCAACATTAATCATGCTTTGCAATTCAAGCCCAAAACAATGCATTTATGCCACACAACAGCACGCAAATCACACCATACCCATATCAACAGCACATTGCATGATACACACCAATTACACACAATTATCACGAAAAAAGTTGACAAACGACACTATTCCAAATTCCCGACATAATTAAATCGGCTAACAATCTCAAAATTATTATAATAAGAAAGTATAGTTCAATAGCTACTCAACGATACCAAGAATGTTAAAAACGGATAATCGGAACACAAGTTACGGACAAAACAAGAAAAGACATCGCGAAAAACCCCATTTTGCAATTCTCCTGGCCATACGCGTATTGCCCTGAGCCATACGCGTATTTCCCTGCTTCCTCGCCCATTCCATATGCGTATTGCCCAAGGTCGTACCCGTATGGGCAGAGACCCATTTTTCCCAAAATTCCCATTAAAAACTCCAATACGCGTATTGCCCTACATTATACGCGTATTTCCCTAAACCTTATGCGTACCATTACGCAAATGGGCAGATGGCCAAGAAAATGAAGCTCTGTACGCGTATTGCCCACATTTCTTCAATGCCAAATGCGTATTGCCTTGACCAATACGCGTATTGACTTGAGTGATACGCGTATGGGTAGTGGAAAACCAGAATTTTTCTGCAAAATTTCTTTTGCGTTTTCCAACCCAAAATCATCCAATTTTCACCTATACACTAGAAAAATTACCAATACAATGTCTAACAACATGTATCAACAATAAGGAACACCAAACATGATTTCAGACACATTTGGATCAATTTCTAACACTTTCAACATTTATGGGTTTTTACTCTACAATCCAATTTCAATCCAAAATCAACCAAAAACATACATACATAATCATACACAAGTATATAATAATCAAGTTTCGCACCCTTACCCGATTTAATCGTGTTTGGAAAGTCGGTTGTTTCGATTTCTAGATTTTCCCAAGTTTTCCTCTCTTTCTCCTTCCTTTCTCTTTTCTTCTCCTTTTCCTTCTTCTCTTTTTCTTTCTCTCTATTTTTCTCTCTTTCTATTTTCTATTTTCTTAACTTAAGGAAAATAAAGTGAAATGCCTAAAATACCCCTACACTCAAATATCTCGCAAACGTTCCCAAAACGCGATAAAATATCACAACATTGAAAAATAACATATTTCCAAATAAAAGTCGAAAATAAAATAATATAATAATAAAATAATCAAAACGACTCGATTAACTAAAAACTGACAAAACTGGGGCGTTACATGGATGTCCCAGCAGGCAGCTGTAGGCAGGTTAGATGTCTATGATATAGAAGGTAGCATCGAAAACTTCCGGCCCAACCTTAATTGGTAGCACAATCTCACACAAAACAGACCTCTTCGAGCCGTTGAAAGCGCGCACCACCAAATCACTAGGTGTGCATATCAACCCTCGGGTGTCCAGCTTCATCAAGGCTTTCTTAGGCAGAACATTCAAAGAGGACCCAGTATCCACAAGCACATGAGACATCAACGATCCACAGCATTCAACAGAAATGTGCAAGGCATTGTCATGGTTTCTCCCAGCTGGGGTCAAGTCAACATCAGTAAAATCCAGACCATTGCCTGCATTGACATGGGCCACTATCCCTTCCAACTGATTAACAGAAATTTCTTGGGGTACGTAAGCAGCATTCAGTACTTTCAGCAATGCAATTTGGTGTGCCTCGGAACACAATAACAGGGACAAGATAGAGATTTTGGACGGAGTCTGATGCAACTGATCAACAATCTTGTGATCGCTCTTCCTGATTAATCTCATAAATTCTTCTACATTCTCGGAGAAAGAATTATCAATCGGCCCCGCTGTGGAGTCATTCACTACTGGTGCTTGCACAGAATTACCTACAATCTGCTTCCCTTTGTCTTGTTTAGAACTACCAGCTTGATCATTTGAAGGGATAAAGACCCTACCACTTCTCGTGATAGCCCCTGCCTCAATACTGTTTTCAACAGAAGAGTTCACTACAGAAGTTCCCACCAGTTCCTGTTTTTGTCCATTGACAAACACTTCGGCTCCATAATTCCAAGGAATGGCCTTGGTACTCTCATATGGCACGGGTCCGGGAGCTGTAATAATCACCGGTGCTGGTCTGACTGGCCCTAAAATAGTGATTGTTTTGAAAGGGATAGGAATGGTAGCAACCTCATTTTTCCTGCTAACAACTTCTTTCCGTTGGTCACACCGGTCAAACAGCAATTGACCTTCATCTATCAATTTTTGAATTCCCGACTTCAACAAATCACACCCATTCACTTGAGACATACACTCTGAACAATTCTCATCACATCCGGGGGGTACCCCACCCCTCAATAGCCTCTCCTTTACCACCATCAAAGGAGTCCTTAATTCATTAACATCCGTAACCAAGTTCAAAGATTCATTCTCTTTTAACACAGCGTTAACCCTTGGCCCACCATGGTTAAGTATTGGATTTTGGATGACATTTGGCCCATCATTTGAAAAGTTAATGGCCTTCGAATCCACCAAGTCTTGGACTACGTGCTTAAAAGCTTTGCAGTCTTCAATATAGTGTTCGGGTGCCCCAGAATGAAAGTCACAGTGGGCATTAGGATTATAACCCGGAGGTGGATTACCAGTGGGGGGAGCTAGAGTCCTTTTCTAGATTAACTGCAACTGTAGCAAATGCTGAAACAATTGTGAATACGGTAGAGGTGGAGTATCAAATTGTCGGTTCTGTTTAGGCCTTGGCCGATACTGACGCGGAGCCTGATTTTGCTGCTGCTGAGGTGGAAGCACTGCAGGAATTGTCACTGAACCTACCTGCTGGTTATAACTCTGATGCCGCTTTCCTTTACCTCAATGAGACAACACAGAATTGGTTTCCTCCTTTTTCTTATAATTAGCATAGGGTTTCTTCCCTTGACCTGAAGACGACCCATCACTACCTGCTACCTTCCCCGCTTTGATTCCACTCTCTAACATTTCCCCGACCATGATCAAATCAGCAAACTTGCCTGATGCGCATGGTAATAGTTTCTCATAATAACGTCCCGGCAAAGTATCCATAAATAAATTCAGCATTTCCTTTTCCAACATGGGCGGCTGCACCCTTGCCGCCAGTTCACGCCATCTCTGCGCATATTCTTTGAAGCTTTCATTATTCTTTTGGGACATATTCTGTAACTGGGTCCTGTTGGGAGCCATATCAGTGTTATATTGGTAGTGCTTGATAAAGGCCTCAACCAACTCTCTCCAATTACGGACATGGCATGTCTCTAATTGCATATACCATTCCAAGGATGCCCTAGACAGGCTGTCCTAGAAAAAATGCATCAGCAATTTCTCATCTTTAGAATACGCGGCCATCTTCCTCGCGTAAGCCCTGACATGCGTCTTGGGACAGGTGGTACCATTGTATTTTGCCAAAGTGGGCACCTGAAATTTGTGCGGAATTACAACACCAGGAACCAGCTCCAAATCCTCCAGATCCATTCCTACAGAATTCTGATTCACCACTCCCCTTAGTTGTTCTTCAATCAGTCTGAACCTTTGATCATTGTCAGCCTGAGGACCAGCATCCCCGCCTGGCATGGAAAAAATGTCATCTTGTTGGTCTTCGAAACGACGACCATGAACAGCACAAACACTTCCTCCTCCCACAACAGAAGGAATCACAAGCTGCTCTCCTCCGCCCAGAGGGATCATAACACCATGGATAGGGATCTCTACGCCCACAGGACCTCCCTGAGCACCGTTACCAACAACGCCATTATGGACTCTGCCGCGAAGAACCCCTTCTTCATCCACCCTTGCCACTAAGGGTTGGACCAAAGTCCTCAACTGCTCTTGCCCTTGGGCAACACCTTTCATCAGCTCCATGAATTGGTCTATACGAGCCTGCATGGCGGCCATCTTTGCTTGCATCTTCTCCATAATTCTCCTCTGATTTGATCTAGTAGAATACCGGTGAATGGGCTGATTATCAATCCTGCGTGCAACCAAATAAAGGTTAGAAAAGCCCGAGACGAACACCTGCTATGCAAAAAAAATGATTATGATTATGCAAATGCAAATGAACATGTTTGGATATTTGCAGGGTGATCCACCCCTTGATTCCAGTTTAAAGACAAGATAGGATGAAACTGCTGCTCATATATAAATCAGAGAAAATCAATGTCAGAGATTACAACCCAAAATAACATAGTAATTCTGAAACAAAAGAAGCAAAGATCCCAGCCAACAATTCTGGTGGTGACCCAAGATACAAAGAAAAACAAACTACAAAGTGTCACCCACTGCCTGATCTAGAGCCTTCACCCCTAGGCCTCTTCACTTCAGCTCGTATCTTCAACTCTGCTATTGTCGCTATGGCCTCATTCAGTCACTCCTCAACTGCGTGTCTCTGGAATGTCCTTGATAAGATCTCCTCGTATTTCTTCTTGAGCTTTGTCTTCAAACTCTCGATCTGATCCAGGAACTTATCTTCTTTCTGTTTGTTGGCAGTTATTGCAGTATATCGGTAAGCGTTGAACTTATGAATCTTTGACCAAGCCTTGGCTAGGTCTTCCTTCTTGGATTTGAGAATCCTGCTAACACCTTTTAGAGCTTGCCCTACCTTTTGTCTAGCTGTGACCTCTTTAGCTAGCTCTTTTTCTTTCTTAGAGAGAAGCTCTATCTTCAACTTGGCGACATGAACAGCTTCACCCCGCTCATGCTTCAACTGGTAGATTTCTCTTTGCAGCTCACCGTTCTCCTCTCGAAGCTTCTCCTTTTCAGCGCACAGTTTGTTATACTTCTCTATCTTCATTGTGGTTGGTGGATCAATCAACAGAGGGTACAAAGGCGGCTCTATTGGGAAAGGAAGAAGCTCTTCTTCTGTCCTTTTCCAGACCCACTCCATACACGAAGAGAAAGCTTGGTTGTTACACTTCCCAAAGAAAGTCTTTCCTCTTTTAAAAACTTGTTTCCAAGCGTTCACGACCTTCCTTGCCATTTCTTGGTCTGTAGTACCATTGAAAAACAAGGATTCTCTGATATCTTGTTCCTCAGGGGGAGTCTTCAATGCATACCCAAATTGTCTGATAGCAAGGGAATGGTTATAATTAATTCCGCCTTTCCTCCCTATTAAAGGCACATTTGGGAATCCTCCGCAGTTGAAAATGAGCTCAATCCCTAGCAAACTGTGATTAAACCAAATGATGTTGTCAGCAGTCAATCCCATCAACCTTTTAGACCACTTCATAGAATCCCTTGCATCAACAAAAGCCCCAGCTTTAGGGAGATGATTGAAAAACCAAGTAGATAGGAGCGGCGCGCAGCAACTTACAGTCCTTCCTCGTCTCTTTTCGTTCTTATAGTGGACTGAATGATACACGTCACCAAGAAGAGTAGGCACGGGGTTTCTCAAGATGAAAATTCGAATTGCCTGCATGTCAACAAACTCCGGGATGTTGGGGAATAGGACAATCCCATAAATGCAAAGAGCTAAAATGGCATTGAAAGCAGGCCAAATTTTCTCCTTAGCACATGAGCGGGCTTGGTCAAATAGAAACTTCAAAGGGAGGCCCTTAAACCCTTGCTTGTCACTGATATTGTTACTCAGAATGGATTCTCCCATGTGAATAGCAGTTGCCATCTCTTCCAGTCCGGGCTGTTCTTCAGAAAAGAAAGGTATTCTCGGATCGACAGAGATTCCCAAAATAAATGAGAACTCCTCTAAAGTCGGAGCCAATACATAATCCGGAAAAGTGAAACAACGCAAAGGAGGGTCATAGAATTGAAGAAGCGTGTGAATGGCATCGTGCTCTTCTTGTGAAATATTTCGGACAACCTTCAATATCTCCCCATATTCCTCCTTGAACCTGGCACGGATCTCAGGATCACTCATACTAATCAGCTTGTGAATCAACTTCAGAATCAGATCTGGGAACGTGTATGCTACATTCTTCTTCCTCTGAGCTTCCATGACGAGAACACCTCAACAACCAGAATCAAATGTAAGATGCAAGCCCTGAAAAATGTAAAACATGTTAGAATGCAAGAAATGATGCAAATTCAAACATGTGATCAAGGTATCACTGCTCTGGACATGTGCTGTGCTGTTAACTGAACGAAAACCACAACCTAGAAAACCAGAATTCCAGAACATCGGACCACTGAGATAACCAGAAAGCCAGGTAAAACTATATACTGTCGAGAAATCCAGAAAACTGGGTAGGTTGAAGGTTTCGGTTACCTGCAGACCTGCAAACACCCATCCCCTCTCGCATGTGGGTTCTAGAAAACGGGATCTTCAGTCTCGGATTCTCGATTTGAGAAGCAATAATACATTCATCCCTCGGGGTACAATACTATCGCCAAACAAAGAGGCCGTCCACTGATTCCCCCAAAAATAAGGCCATCCTATGCAAGTTCCCAGCATTGGGTCCTCGGATCGACAAGTGTAATGGGTTTGCCATTTATGGTCTGCCATTATCACATGTCAGGAGGAGAGGCGTTGCTGAGTCCTCGGAAGAGACGGTCACCAGAGTCGACAGCCTTCTAGATCAACACCCTGAAATGCGCAAGACACGCACGTCAGAATATCTCCCAAGATAGCCTCGGCTGGATGTGAATTTCGTGAACACCAAACGCACCAAGACGGCGCGTAGGTCCCACTACTTTCCACTCTAGTCCTAAGTGTATGCTCAAATCTGTGTATTGGGCTTATCTCTCAAAGAAATCCAACCTTCCAAACAGAAAACCAGCACAGCACAGCACAGTCCAGCATAATAATGAAATGCAATGCAATAAATGCAGTAAAAATAGTAAAACAGTAAAACAGTAATATACAGCAAAATAAAGCACAATAGATAAACACCCCATGAAATAAAACAAACAAGCGCTAGGATTGACTCACAAAAGGGGATGGACCAGCAAGAGGTCAACCTGTCCCCAGCAAAGTCGCCAGCTGTCGCTCCCCGGGATTTACATCTATGGTACAAACGCAAAAGTGAGGCGGAAAACAGAGTTGCCAGCAATGTGTATTTATCCCAAGAGAGGGAAAGGAAACACTGCGTAAACCTGAGGGAAAGGAAAAGAGCATGGTCTCGCGACCAAGAGAAACAGGTAAGGGAGTCGGTTACACGAAGGGAATGTGTTAGCACCCCACACGTCCATCGTACTCAACAGGATCCACGCTTGTTGTCTCGATCAAAGGGTGTCGTCGTCTGGAGCTCCGCTGCTACTGGAAACGAGAAGGAACGGGAACGGAGAGGAACGAAGAAACGAAGAAGAAAAGAAAAAAGAAGTGACTCGATAGGACATCGCTCGTCCTATGCCTACGTACTCCCTCGTACAATGGGAAAGTCAGAGTCAACGTAGTTCGGACACGAACCAATGGGGGAGGTTGCTCGCCAAG
The DNA here is from genome assembly GCA_022829125.1 of Lathyrus tuberosus. NCBI lineage: Eukaryota > Viridiplantae > Streptophyta > Magnoliopsida > Fabales > Fabaceae > Lathyrus > Lathyrus tuberosus. The sequence goes on from JALAZF010000363.1 coordinate 3,637,240, forward strand.
ACATCGTCGTCTTGTGCCTACGTATCCTCAATAGGACTAGAGAGAGGAAATCAGAGCAGTCGTAGTTTGACCTAACGAGGTCGGTTAGTGTTTTTTATGAGCGACGTTAGATTCACGTCTGGCAGTTAGGGTCGATGCCTGTTTGCGACGAGACGGAAGTAACGTGCCCTTTTCTGAAAATGAGTTGAACTTAACGATCCCAAAGGATGAAAAAGGTTTGAGTTTGTTTTTGTGTTTTTTAGACAGAAGTGGATTGAAGTTAGTTTATAACTTGCATTGCACCGAAGTTTATGATGTAGGAATGAATGCTTAGCAAATCGTTCCAAGATGGAACGTCCACCAAACACTCTAGAAAAATGATAGGGAACCCCTCATTCCTCACTTCACACATGCAAGGCTCATGCGCAATACACGTTAATTTTATTAAGTGTTTTAGAAGTGTTATGAGATAAGAAGAGAAGACTCAAAGGAAAAGAAAACACTAAGGGGGATTCTATCCTAATGTTGTCATGCAAAGGTGGCCCTATAGTTGAGTTTGAAAAGGGAAACATCTACCTAAGTTAGCATGCAAAAGAAAGCCTAATGCTAATGCTACTCCAAGCTTAATCGGAAATTAAGTTGGACTAGGTAGCTCTAAGGGAAGGAATCCAAGACTTAAACAAGTCTTGAGACTCAAGGGAAGAGAAGGAGTGAAAGAGATGAAGAAGAAAGAGAGGTATAAGATGAGAAATAAGACGGGGCAACAAGCACATCATACACATCATACTCAAATCACAACATTAACCATGCTTCAAAAGATCACACAAGAAAGCTCAAGTAAGCAAGTAAAAGCAAACAAGAAAGAATGCAAGCAGACTTGCATAAGAAGCATAGTTAAACATCATTGAACCTCACACAAAGATGACGTGAACAAGGTAAGATGAAAGTGGATCCAAGTCAGAATTCAAGTCGTGCCAAAGGTCAATCAATTCACACATTAGAATTTGGCATCAAGAGCATCAAGTATGTATCTCAACAACACTCAAACACTTAGCAACAAATAACTCATGCACAACATAACTTCAAGTGATCAAACAAAGTGGAATCAAGGCATGAAAGCAAATAGCAGCAAGGTGAACATGTATATCAATTCAAAGATCAACTCATGAATATCAAGAAGAAGCCACAAGAATTACATTCAAAACATGCTCCACAATTATGCAAACTTCCACTCTAAAGATCTATGCAATCAACATATGATAAGGTGAAGCAAGATCATATTCATATTCAAACAACAATTCCAGCAACATCATCAACAAGTCACAATCAACATGCTCAAGAAGTGTGTGTTATGTGTTCATCGCATCGGGAACGCAACATCGCAAACGTGATCATAAACGATAAAAATCCAAGAATCGCGTGTCGGAAAATTGTGTGCATACAATAGTGTGAGGTGCAACAGCTCAAGAATGATCCACAAATCATCAACATATCAATCCATAAAATTTGGGCATGCAAGAGACCTCAAACAAGCAAGAAAATGCAAGAAAAACACGATCTACTTCAGTGGTAATCGATTACTCACATAGGGTAATCGATTACTCAGTTGAAAATTGGCTAAAAACGTGAAAATAAGGCAGAGTGATCGATTACTCTGTTAGAGTAATCGATTACCACTGAAACAGAGGCAGAAATTCAACTTTGAAAAGCACTTTTCAGCAACCAATCACTTATCCAAACATCCAAATGATAATGTAAACAATAGTGCACGAAAATTAAGTTCAATCACAGCAATCAATCGTCAATTAGATCCAACAATCATCAACATCCACAATCAAGATCAACCAAATGAATCAAAACACATCAAAATTCATGGATCTACATTGTATAAGTTGCAATTAAGCTAAAATGAGTATGGATCTGAAATTAACCAACCTACAAAGCTGAGATTTGCTTTGGTAAGTGTTGTAAACAGAAATGGATGAATTCAAGTAGAGAAATCCAAGATCCACAAGCTCCTTGCACTCAAAAGTTGAAGATCCAAGCAAATAAGCAACAAAACTCCAAAAGCACTTCCAAAAATCACTTCTGAAAATTCAGCACCAGATCCAAACGAAAATCCAAATTGAAAAGCTGAAATGTAGTGAGGATGAGAGGTTTTAGCTCAAGAATTAACAAGTTCCAATGAAGAGCTTATTAATCTTTGAAAGAGAGCTTTGAGTGTGGTTGAAAATGGAGATTGAGAGTGAAAAAGTGAGAGAGAATTGAGAGAATTCTGAAAATTGGGGGTGAAAAAATGATCTAGGTCTTTGAGGTTTGGAATGAATTGGTTTAAATAACCCCTAGGTTAGGAGTTAAGTTTGGGTTGGGAGTGAGGTTAAGTGAGTGAAAATTGGGATGAAATGTGAATTAGGAAAGAAAATGTAGAATTGGAGTGGAAAGAATTTGAATTTTTGGATGGAAAATGATGAAAATATATCAATTCTAGATCCTTCCCACACATGCACAAGCCAAGCACATGATCACAAATACTCAAAAATTCTGCATGCTGAAAAATGCCACATTTTTGCAATTTCGCCCAGAGTAATCGGTTACTCACTTTGGGTAATCAATTACTCTATTCAAAAATTAAAAATTTGGCGCCAAAAGGAGGGAAACTTGGATATTCGTCTGGTTTCACCTGCTCTGAACCATGATAGACTTCTGAAACTTGCCATCTGATATTACCACTGGAATACCCTTGAAATATGCGGCGAAATGCTTTTCGTACTCGAATTAAACTGCTGATAACAACCGTCTGGTGCTAAATAACTGATCAAAAATTGACTGCCAGAGTTTCTGATCGTCCAGTCGCTTAATGAGCAAAATAAATGCTCAAAAAGACTTGGAAAGCTATTTGCTTGGCTTTGAACACTGTTAAAAATCATACTGGAACTGATGACGCCGTGAGCTGCTGAAAGAATACCTCGATCCCATGCTTAAAAGGACAATGCAAATGCAGGAATGATAATGCAAATGAAAGGAAGCATAAATCAGTTAGTGCTAAAAACAAATGGGCAAATTTTGAGGTGTTACAAGATAGAGAGCTTCACGCATCTGAGCTTGAAGATGAAGATGGCCATGGCGCCATGCTTTAGAAATCCAACCAAACTTGCCTTATATTTTTCCCTTGCCATATGTTTAATGAATTGGCATTGCGCCCCAGTGGTTGATCAACTGGTTTATGTGTACTAGCGACTGGAAGGTCTGGGGTTCGAATCCCCCTCGCCCCATACCTCTTTTTTACCACTTTTTGCATTTTTTTTTACTATTTTTCATATTATTTTCTTAAATAATTTGAAAAATTAATTTCTCACTCAATTTTAATTATTTTTTATTGGTTCTTTTTGCAAAAAATCACAAAAATGTTAAAATATTTCATTTTACCAAAATCTCCCAAAAATATTATTTATTTTATATACTTGATATTTTTGCAAAAGAATTAATTTTTATTTGTTTTTTAACATTTAGAATATTTTTTCTTTCTTGATTTTCCAAACTTAAATGGTTTCCTATCATTTTGTGGACAAAAGCATAATTTTTCAAATATTAATCCAAGATCACAACTTGTTTTTCACACATGTTTGATAATTTTGATCATTTTAATTGAATTTTTATTTAATTAAAATACATTTTGACATCAAATTAGGGTTTTGATTTATTCCACCCTCATTAATCTTTCTTCAAACACTTTTGGGCCTCTTAATAGAGTGTAAGTCCCATCCCTTTGTAAATAAACATTTTTGGGCCTCACACATTGTATAAGTCCCTCTGTATATTTTCAAAAGTTCGGCGCGATCGTCGCCTTTTTAAAACCAACTGGGCTTCTCCTTGAGCTATAAGTCCCATCTTTATTCATTTTCAAAACTCTTTAGGCCTCTAATAGAGTGTAAGACCCAATCCCCTTTTAACCAAAACCATTTTTGGGCCTCAGATATTGTATAAGTCCCTCTGCGTTAAAAGAAAAATCTCAGCACGATCGTCAGTTCAAAATCAAATTATTTGGGCCTACCCTTGTGTTGTAAGTCACATTTCTTTTCTTTTAAATCTCTTTGGGCCTCTCCTTGAGTTGTAAGACCCAACCCATTTTGTAAATAAAATAATTTGGGCCTTAGTTGTGGTATAAGTCCCGATACGATATTCAAAACAACGGTGCGATCACTGTTAAAACCTTGGACCTCTCCTTAAGTATAAGCCCCAACAATCTTTTCAAAACAATTTCCCTTTTGATTTAGATTCAATATACAGTTGTTATCAGAACTTTCTTTAATTTCTTTGAACAACTAACAATACAGGCAGCATGAAAGCTTGCTCACCTGTAAGTTTTTATCTGCTTTCTTCTATCCGCTTTTATATATATTACTGTATTGTAGAAAACGGCGCATGGTTAGTCTTCTTTCATTCTTTTAAATACATGTCAAATATATATAATTGTATTGTGGGAAGCTGCGCATGGTTAGTCTTCTTTCATATCCTTTTAAAATACTCCTCAAATATCAACTGTATATATACTAGTATAGTTATTTAGAGTTTTCCCCGGCAAATAAGTCTAGAACTAGGTAAAGCCCTGTTGGTCACTCTTGAATAACAAACAAAACTAGATCCCCATAGGATTCCAGACACAGTCTTCCCTTCTCTTGGGGTTAAACAATATGGAACAAAGAGAAAGGCAGTATTCCTCGTGAACCTTTTCTCAGACTGTCACCCCTAGAAATTGTCAAAGAACTCTACTCCCCAGAGGTGATATATTCTCGGTGAATGGCATCTCTTGAGTTTCTTCAAACCTCGAACTTTCATGATATGATCTCTTCTCGGTGAATTGCATTTCTTGAACTTCTCTCGGTTTGGGACCCATAGGCTTCCTAAAAGCATCCCCGCCTCCTCTTGGGCTTTGAACAAGGACTCTTCAGCTTCTTATAAGTTCTCACGCCTTCTCTTGGGCTTAATACAAGGACCTTGATGACCTGTTAAAGGTATAAGACAAAACTTAGTCATCCTTTGCTAGAGCAGTTTTTCTAGCGTCAAAAGTGCGGTCAATTTAGGCTTGATTCTCATCCCTTAATGCCCTTGCCTCCTCTTGGGCATCATACAAAGGATAAAACTCTTCCATACCTGTAAACTTGGATAGTCTAATCCCCTTGAGTCTCAAAGACATTCTCAAGTTCCTTACAAACATAGGAAGAAACCCCGGTCATTCTGGATTAATCTCCAGCTGAGTTAAAACCCAGTCTCTCTCCTAAAAATTTCCCAACTAGGATCAGTTTATCATCCGTATAACACTATCCCAAATCAGAACCTCAAGGTATCTGATATCACAACTCTTCTGTAAACCTCAGCAAGAGTTGATTCCCCACTTGGACCTGCCTCGGGATCTCAATTATCCCCGACAGAAAGATAGCCTCCTCTTAGGCTTTGTATAATGATCTTTCCTCAGCGAAGTTAGCCTCCTATTGGGCTTTGTACAAATGATTCTCCCTAGTGGAGCTAACCTTTTCAGACTGTCTTTGTCGTACCCCAAATTTTGACCAGCTTTCTGTTCTTCCTTTTTACCTTTTACCGCTTATATAAATAAAAAATAATGATAATGAGTAATTTGTATTTCTAATTTTTTTCCAAAAAATGTTTAATACTATCTCTATGCGTAAAAAAAAAGGGAGACAAATAAAAAATATAGTATAGGAGTGCAAATTAGAAATCAGTTTTTTATGTTTTTTAGACGTAATTTCATTTCAAATAAATATAATAGCCCATTTGGTAGAGGAGTAGGCCTAAGGATTGTAAGGGAGAGTGCATGAGTTCGAATCCTATCTCTGCCACTTTTAGTTTTTTCTTTATTACTAACCTTTTCTATTTAACTTTTAAATCATGAAAAAACCATAAAAATAGTTTTTTTTATTATTTTAATATTAATTTTCGTATTTTATTTAATATTTATTTTAAAAAATTGATTTTTTCATTAAAATCATGTTTTTATGAAAAAATCTCAAAAAATCTTATAAGTTAAAATCAAATCAAATCTTTTTCTATTTTTCATTATTAGGCTTTTTCTTTTATTTTAAAATTTTTATTTATTTAAATTCACCAAGCCTTAAATCCATCCAGATTCATTGGCTTGGGCTTTAAGCAATAAGAGAAAATCAGGTTAAATCGATTTGGTTTAAAAATAGATAATCACATTTAATGTTTTAACCTATTTTTCCCTATAAATAGAGCCCTGGTCTCTCCTATTTTCTTCATCCACAATTCACAGAAATATTATCCACAGTTGTTGCTCTTCACGTCGAAGAACAACAACGATAAACCCTAAAAAACCTCCATCATCATCAATTGCAAAAAAAAAAAAAAGGAGGCACGAGCGGAGAAGAAGGGCTACAAGGAAGTTAGGATCGAAAAACATAGAGAGCAAGAAGGATCTATAATCATATCCAAACCAGAGAAATTCTCCTCTCTGTAGGTTAGTATTATTGATCTTATTCTATTGTATTGGTGTTTGACTTCGTTGTATGATGAATTATTTGTGCTTAGATGTATTGTTGCTTAGGTGTCATTTTCTAACCAATCTAAATAAAAAAAATCGTATTTGAAATTATAATTAATCCTATTGATAATTTTTTTTTATTTTAAAAGAAAATTCAAATGAACCCCTTTTAAAAAAAAAAAAAACTAAAGTTCAACTTAACTTTTCTCACTTTCATATTAACCTTTTCTAATCAAATTAAAATGAACCTTTTATAATAAAGATTGAATTGACTTTTTTTTTACTAATACTCTTTTCTAGAAAATATCACCAAATTTTTAAAATCTTTTTTTTCATACAAACCAAATCAACATTGAAGAATTCGATACAGTAACTTAAATCAAAACATAGACACATTCATGTAGGGACCAAACTCAAATCAAATGAATACCGAGTGGATTCGAAGCCAATACTTTGTGAATCAAAAACTTGTTTCCCGATAGAAAATCCAACCGAATCCAAAGTCAGAATAGAATTAAAATCAACCATAGCCAAAACCGGTTTCGAAGCCGAAATCGAAATCGAACCCGGAATCGAATCAAAACAAAGTGGAAATCAAGCTGTCAAAACCAAGTCGAAGCTAAACTTAAACCAAATTCAGAACAATACCGACTTAAATCGGAAATCAAAACTGAACCCACCAGAAACCACGTGCCCTGGCCGCCGCTCTCCGCCGCCGTTCCCGTTAAGAAGAATCGAAACGCGATGTGTCAATCTTACAGGACATCTTTGAAACTGAGAAAGAGAGAGCGCAAAATCGAGAGATGGAGATGAAACTTGAAAAAATTTGAATCGATTGAGATGGGATAGAGAGGAAATCACCATTGATACCAAAGGAAACCCTTTTCACTGGTTTTAGTAGAAAGAGAAAGGTACTGAACGTGTACCCCTTTCACTTATAAAAAATGGTTTTAATATTTATTTATTTGTTTTTTTCTCTCTTACTTTTTATTATTATGTATTTTCTATTCTTTTTATTACAATATGATTGTATTATTTTGCTAACTAAAAGTTAAGGAAAATCAAGCTATTTAATTTGAAATCAAATTAGTATTAACAAATTCTTTTAAAAAGAGAGATACAGAGGTATAAGGAACAAGGGTCGTTAGAGAGAAAGAAAATTGTATTTAATTTCTATTTAATCTACTTTGGAACAAGTCTTCATTACTATTTATTATAATTATAAAAAACAACATTCACCATAAATTCTAAACAATAAAAATACAAAATAATATTTATAATTAAATATTCAATTGGATTTTTAGGATTAGATTAGGTTTTATCTTATTAGGACAATTGGAATTACTTAGGGTTATTTGGGTTATTTAAAATTATAATATTAAGTTAAGATAATTAGGATTAATTAATATTTTTGCAATAGTTATTAATTAAGCTGTAAATTTTAATTAAAAAAATTGTTAGGGAATTATTAAAATTAGGGATAATTGGGATTAAAATTTGGGGTAAGGGATAAATATTTGGGATAGCACTCTTGATATCCGAGAGTATAAATAAAAGGATTAAGGGATAAAACTCTTCCTCCGAGAGTCTAAATAATGGATAGGGGTTTAAGGGATTTAAGGGATAGAACTCCTCAGCTAGGAGTATAAACACTAGATTTAAGGGATATAATTCTTTATCCAAGAGTATAAATAGTGGATGGGATTTAGGGATAGGATTTGGGATTTAGGAATAGGATTAGGGGGTAAGAATAGGGGAGGTGAACTACGGTTACTCTGATCCTTCAAATTGAGGGTACGTAGGCATAGGGTTGCAAACCATCCCTAGGGAGTATAATTAGGAAAAAACTTAGGTTTTCTTTTCACTTAGACAAACAAACATACCCTAAACTCAAAGGTGGATCCCATTGAGTACAATGGAAGTGAAGGGTGCCTAACACCTTCCCTTCACTAAAATGACTCCCGAACTAAGGATATTTAGGTTTATCATTATTTTCCTTTAAAAAATATGGTGGCGACTCGAATATTTTTGCCGGCCGCAACAGCTGGCGACTCTGCTGGGGATTCCTTCCTAGCGAGAGTCAATCCTAGCCTTAGGATTTAGGGTTTTGTTTGTCTTGGATGTTTATTTTTTTGGTTTTTTATTTTATTGTTATTTATTTATTTTTATTTTATAGATTTATTTATTTAACATTTTGTTTTATTTTGTTATCATGCAAGGGATTGGGGCAATAAAAAAAAAGAAATGTAGCTAAAACCCAAAGCTTGGAGGATAGCCCTAGAACCTAAAGTGGAACGGAAATATTTTTGCGGGGGACGCAACGTCCCCTAAAATGCATTGATGCCACACTCAGAGTAGATCCTTCCAAAGTCGTCCTCACGAAAGGGCTAGCCCCTCTCGTAGTGGAATGATTTGGATGTGGTCCGAGACTCTAAGAGCCTTAACCTACCCCACACCAATCATGGACCTTATGTATTCAACCCTCAAGGGTTGTTACTAGGGTCCTATCCCAAATGAGACTTATCCCGAAGGATTACCGTAGGAAGGCTTGCTCCTTCTCATGGTAAAACAAGGGTATAGTCTAAACACTTTGGGGTCGTTATGCTTGCCAAATTTAGGTAACCTACCTGTGAGGGGATTGGGTAGTCTTAACTTAGATCCAGCCTATTCTAGGGAAGCCCACCTTACTAGGGGCATGCTTACACTTTACCTTTACCCTAATCAAGACATCATGTGCATTCATCATCCTCATAAATTTTTTTCTTTTTTTGCATTCACAGGAATCTTAAAATTTTACAAAAAAGGATTGAATCAAAGGACAATGGAAGTTGGAAAAAAGATAACTCTCCCCGTTAAAGTAAGGATATCAGACATAAAGGGCCTAAAGACTTATGCTGCTGAGTTACCCAAGGAAAGAAGGAAACCTATACTTCGTAGGTATGGAGATATATTGAACTTGGTTCTATTTCCTATGCAAGAGGAGGGTCTAACTGCCTTGGCCCAATTTTATGATCCCGAGTTAAGGTGTTTCCAATTCAAAGACTTCCAAATAGCACCTACTTTAGAAGAGGTTCGAAAGATACTGGATTTCCCTAAAAGCAATAAAGGTCCATTCAAAGCATTAGGGTATAGTCCTTCATGGAAAGAAATGGCAAGTTGTCTTTATATTCGAGAAGAAGACCTGCAAGCTCATTGGAAAACTAAGGATGACTTTGAAGGATTCCCTAAATGGTTTTTAGAGGGTAGAGCTAGTCACTTCGCGGCTTGCAAGAATTGGGTAGCCCTAGACGCCATCATGGTATTACTTATCTTTGGGTTGGTCCTATTCCCAAGTGTTCCGAACTTCATAGACATTACCGCTGTCAATCTATTTCTGGCTGTTACCCTTGGAGAGGAGGACCCTTCAACAGCTCTCTTGGCAGATATATACTTCACTCTCCATTGTAAATTTGAGAAGAGAGGAGGGACTATGCTGTGTTGTCCTCAATTATTGTACAAGTGGTTGTGTTTCCATCTAGTGAAGAACATAAAGGACATGAGACAAATGAAGGCGTATGAGTGGTCCCAATATCTGGTATCCCGTGTTGGTAAAGAAATCCTATGGTTTCCTCAAATAATCCAAAGGGATGACGTGATCTTAAGTTGTGGGACCTTTCCTAATGTACCTTTGATTGGCTCAAGAGGGTGCATAAGCTATAATCCTATCTTGGCGATGAGGCAGCTAGGACACCCTTTGTCTTACAAGCCAGAAGACAAGTTGCTAAAAGGCTTCGTCCTACAAGGTGTGAAAGGAGATCATCCTAATGTCCTAAGAATTTCTGAAGCATGGAAGCAAAGTATAAAAGGGAAGAGCAGTCTGAAAAGGCCAAGAGGGGAATCAAGGGTACCATATTCACAATGGATGGAGGAAAGGATAAGGAAGGTAAAGCTTCCCTTTACTTTAGATGGTCCCGTTGATCCCATGGTTCCTCCACCTACCGCAATCTCCATGGAAGAAAGTGAAAAGCTTAAGGAGACTATTGCCAGATTGACAAGAGAAAAAGATGAATGGGAGGCTAAATTCTACCAAGCTACTGGAGAAAGTAGCCAACTGAGGTTGAGCCTTAAAGAAACCATGGAACAATCGAAGGTCAATGAAGGATTAGCTCGAATGGAGGAGGAAAAGAAGGAGCGTGCCCATGCTGATCTTCAAGCTATGAGCTCACGCCTTCAAACTCAACAAGAGGACCTAGATAGGGCTTGGAGGCAAAGGGACGAATGGACAAACTTATGGATGTCCTCAACACAAAGGGAGGTCAGAGAAGGGTATGATAGGCGAATCTTTGACTTAGAATCTGAGGTTCAAAGCTTGGCAGATGCTCTCCTCAGGAGTAAAAGGCAAGCGTTGGATGCAATCGCGCGGTTGAGAACGGCTGAAGAACTTCTTGCCCAACGACCTGAAGGGTGGTTACAAGCTCAAGAGGAAAACCAGGCACTTAAGAGAGCCTATGAGGAATTAGAAGCATCCTATGAAGAGCTTAGAGAGTGGGGCCACTATGTTGAAGTCCATAATAGCCAATTAGAGCACACCATTGCAGAAGACTTGGAGATCATGGATAATCTACAAAAGGAAAAGGTATACTTTGAAGACAAATATGATAAGTTGGTTTTTCTGACCAATGACCTTATACATGAGATCCCTCGGAAATTAAGGGAAGCTGAAGAAATAGCCATTATTTTCAAGCCAGCAAAGGAGATTTCTGATTTCCTTACACTTTGTCGTGAGATGGTGGAAGACTTCAGAGCCAGAATTAGGAAAAGGATTTAGGCTTTTTATGTTTGGTTTCTTACTTTTTGGGTTTTTGTTGTGAATATTGTAAGGGTTATCCCTAATTTGGTTTTGCTTATGTAATAAATAGGGCTTCGACCCTAAGTACTCTCTTTCATTAATAAAAGTGTTTGAATTTCCATTATCTTTGGTTTAACTCTTAATTGGTTGAAAATTTAAGATTCCTGAAAAAAAAAACATTTTGCATACTCATACATTCATTCATGCATAACATATAAAAGAAATGGCATTAAACGGAAATCATTTTGTTTCTCAGAATCTTCGCAACAATCTGACTTCTCGACCCAACACTCGTGCTCACCAAAGGAAAGCTATGGAACAAATGGAACAGAATCACGCTGCTCTAAAGGGAGATGTGGATATTGTCAAGGGAAATGTGGAGGAGATGAAGGACAAAATCGACCAACTGACTCGAGCTATCCAGAATCTGATAGCAAGAGACACCGAGGCTAGTAATCGTAGGAATGCTCCTACCCCTCCTCCCCAATATGAAGATAGCAATCCTCTTTTGGGATTTGTGGCTGACTTGGAACGTGAGGCTTTAGAGGCTAGTAAAGGGAAGGCTAACACTCAATATCCTGTAGGGTCTGTTCCTCCACCCGAGCATAATGGAGAATAACGACCCATACAGATACCTGTCACTCGTGAGGTCTCTAATGACTGGCACCTCCAATATGGAGAAGAAGACTCAAGGCAAGTAGTTCGTGAAACCAAACCAGCTGCTGTGGAAGGAAGAAAGGAGGATGAAAAGTATAAGATAATTGAGGAATAGTTAAGGGCTGTGGAAGGATCCAAGGTCTTTGGGATTGATGCCATGGAAATGTGTTTGGTACCCGACGTGGTCGTGCCTCCTAAGTTTAAGGCGCCTACATTCGAGATGTACAAAGGGGTTAGTTGTCCCAAAAGCCACATTCGGATGTTTTCCCGAAAGATGGGGGCACACGCTAAGGACGAAAAGCTGATGATGCATGTTTTCCAAGACAGCCTTAGTGGGGCATCCTTGGACTGGTACATGTAGCTGGAAAGAACCTACATCAAGAACTGGGATGATTTGGCAAGTGCCTTCATAAGGCAATACCAATACAATGTAGACATGGCCCCTAATCGCATGCAGTTGCAAAACATGTCTCAGAAAGGGAATTAATCATTTAAGGAGTATGCCCAGAGATGGAGGGAGCTAGCTTCTCGTGTGCAACCTCCATTAAGGGAAAGCGAGCTAGTAGACACATTTATGGGAACGTTGCAAGGGATATATTACAAGAAGATGATTGGATCTGTCTCAACTGGATTCGCAGATTTAGTTATCATTGGAGAAAGAATTGAGAATGGTTTGAAAAGTGGGAAGATTGGAAAGTCATCCTCCAGTCAATCAAACAACCGAAGGTATTCTGGTAATAACTCAAAGAGGGAGGCCAACGCCATTTCTGCTGATGGGTATTCTCAAGTACCTCATGTGGCTGCTGTGGCTCCAAATCAAGCAACTCCTATGCTACAAGTGCAACAACCAAGGGTGCCTCCTCCGCAAAATCAACAACAACAAAGGTATCCCCGGAGGGAACAAAGGAGGCCATGGAAGGACTTTGACCCTATACCTTCCACATATACTCAGGTTTTGCCTATGCTAATCCAAAGGGGATTGGTGGAGATCAAACCATTAGGACCTCCTCCTACGCCTCTTCCTAAAGCATATGACGCTAACGCCAGATGTGAGTATCATGCTGGATCGCCAGGACATACAACTGAAAAATGCTTGGCTCTCAAGTTTAGGGTGCAGGATTTGTTGGATAAAAAGGTCATCAGCTTCACTTACGATACTCCAAACGTAGGTGACAATCCTTTCCCCGGACATGCTGGGGCAAATGTCAATTCCATTGAAGGGCTGGAGGAAAATGTTTTGATCAAGAGGGTGGGACAAGTGAAGACCTCTTTGACTAGGGTAAGGGAGATGTTGATTGGGTATGAAGAGTTTGAGGAACTACATGGCAATTGTAAGGTCTGCTCCTCTGACCCTGACAGTTGTGAAAAGATGAAGAGGACTCTCCAACAGTTGATGGATCAAGGGATGGTGCAAATTGGGTATTCAAGGGGAGTAAATGAGGTGGATGCCTTAGAATCTCAGGGGCATGTACCTTCTGAGACTCACTACCAAGGAAGGGAGAACATGACTCCTATTCAGATACCAGTTCCAAGGCAGACACCCATTCCAAATTCAATTCCGAGGCAGGCGCCTATTCCGATACCAGTTCCAAGACAGGCGACCATTCAAATTCAGGTCCCAAGACCTACACATGCACCTGTCCAGCTACCAGTTCCAGGATCTACACGAACTCCAATTCAGATACCTGTTCCTGCACCTGTCAAGATCCCAGTACCTACAAGATCTGAAAGCCCAATTGGTTTCCATGTTCCAGCACCATTTCCTTACGAAAGTACTAAGACTGTACCATGGAAATATGACTTCACTGCATCTGTGGGAGGAAAAGCTATAGCACCAACGCCAGCCGTTACTAATATAGCTGGTATTGGAGGGATGACCCGTAGTGGAAGAGTATACTCATCTGAACTACCTTAGAAGGATACTCCTGAAAGCTCAAAAGGGAAGGAGACCACCGACACAAAAGAAGGATCTTCCAAAAAGAACATATCTCCAGAAGCCGCTGAGGAATTTTTGAGGATTATAAAGAGGAGCAATTATAGGGTGGTGGACCAACTAAATCAAACACCATCCAAGATATCTATTATGTCCTTGTTATTAAGCTCAGAAGCACACAGGGAATCCTTGCTGAGGGTCCTAAATGAAGCCCATGTCACTAAAGACATATCAGTAATTCAATTCGACGAGGTAGTCTCCAATATCGCCGCCAGCACCTGCCTGGGATTCAGTAGTGAGGAATTACCTCCTGAGGGGCAAAATCATAATAAGGCCTTACACATATCAATTAAATGCCACGACACTGTCCTTTCAAGAGTGTTGGTGGATACAGGGTCTGCTCTGAATGTCATGCCTAAGGATACCCTAATGAAGTTAACGTCGGTGAGAACGTTTATGAAGACTAGTTCTTTGGTTGTCAGGGCTTTCGACGGTTCAAAGAGAATGGTAATTGGAGAGGTGGATATACCTACAGTAATAGGATCTCATACCTTCATGATCACTTTCCAAGTCATGGACATCAATCCTTCTTATACTTGTCTTTTAGGACGACCTTGGATTCACGTTGCGGGCGCAGTCACTTCAACACTTCATCAAAAGTTGAAATTCATATCAGGAAATAGCTTAATAATTGTAGATGGAGAGGAAGACATGTTCGTCAGCCATCTCGCATCTTTTAGATACATAGAAGTGGATGGAGAAACATTTGAAATACCGTTCCAAGCTTTGGAGGTTGCGACGGTCATTCGTAAGCAAGTCGTTAGACAGGAGGAAAAGCCGAAGAGTATCACAGACTTGATTCAGAATGGGGACACTAGGGGCTGGGGCAAGGTGATAGAGATACATGAAAAGAAGGATCAATTCGGGCTGGGTTACAAACCGGCTAAAAATGAAGAGCACAAGACTAGTCCAATGATATTTCCTCCACTTGAAGAAACTTTCCATAGTGTTGGGTTCAAAGACGAAGACCAAGTGACCGCAATTGAAGAGGAATATAAGGGGGTACCAGGTTGGATATGCCAGTGCTCTCCAGATATAGTTCTCAACAACTGGAGAGCCATCGAGATTCCCGAGATGATTTCTGTTTCAAAGTAATTTACTTTTTCTAAAAAATATATTAATAAGTCCTTTGCTATTCCCAAGGCAAATGGACAAGTTATAGGACCACCTTTTGTTTCTTTGAATTATTTAATAATAAAGTTGCATTTTGTTTTCAATTAAGATCCTTGTTTCTTTCTTAGTTATTACTCTTTCAAATGGCAATACACCTTTTTCTCTTTTCCGAGTACTTTCATTTTTCTCAAATTCAAAAAATAATAAGCATAAAAATATTCCTTATGCAGATTTAAAAATGAACCTATTGAAAATGACACTGCTATAATCCCTTACAACTTCGAGTTCTCAATTTACCAAGCGGAAGAGGGTGATGATAATGATTGTGAACTTCCTGAAGAGCTAGCCAGGATGTTAAAGAAAGAGGATAAAGTGATACAACCTCATCAGGAACCAGTGGATGTGATCAATCTGGGGACTGACGAGGATAAAAAGGAGGTCAAAGTGGGTGCTTCTTTGGACGAGGATGTAAAGGAGAGGTTGATCAAGTTACTACGTGAATATGTGGATGTGTTTGCTTGGTCCTACCAAGATATGCCCGGTTTGGACACAGATGTTGCCGAACATAAGCTACCGCTTAAACCCGAATGTCCTCCGGTCAAACAAAAATTAAGGGGCACTAGACCAGATATGACTCTCAAGATCAAGGAAGAGGTTAAAAAGCAGTTCGATGTAGGGTTCTTAACCGCAGTAAAGTATCCAGAGTGGGTAGCCAAATAGTGCCTGTACCAAAGAAGGATGGGAAAGTCAGAATGTGCGTAGATTACTGAGATCTCAATAAAGTCAGTCCTAAAGACGATTTCCCATTACCTCGCATTGATGTATTGGTGGATAACACGGCTCAATTTTTGGTATTCTCATTTATGGATGGTTTTTTTGGATATAATCAGATCAAGATGGCTCCCTCCGACATGGAAAATACTACCTTTATTACTCCTTGGGGCACCTTCTGTTACAAGGTGATGCCTTTCGGATTAAAGAACGCAGGGGCAACTTACCAAAGGGCAATGGTCACCCTCTTTCATGACATGATGCACAAGGAAATAGAGGTTTATGTGGATGATATGATCGCTAAATCACAAACTGAGGAAGAGCACATAGTCAATCTGCAAAAGCTGTTTGAACGGTTGAGAAAGTTTAAGCTACGGTTAAATCCTGCAAAATGTACCTTCAGAGTCAGATCTGGGAAATTGTTGGGGTTCATCGTCAATCAAAGAGGTATAAAGGTTGATCCTGATAAAGTAAAGGCCATTCAAGAAATGCCAGCTCCGAGGACTGAAAAGGAAGTACGAGGGTTCTTAGGAAGGCTGAATTACATTGCTAGGTTCATATCACATCTTACTGCTACTTGTGAGCCGATCTTTAAGTTATTGAGGAAAGGCCAAAGCCTTGAATGGGATGAACATTGTCAAAAGGCTTTTGATCGAATCAAAGGGTATTTACAAGAGCCACCCATATTGGTACCCGCCTGTACCTGGAAGACCACTCATAATGTATCTAAAGGTGCTCAACAATTTGATGGGTTGTGTGCTTGGACAACAAGACGAGACAGGGAGAAAGGAGCATGCAATTTATTACTTGAGCAAGAAATTTACAGATTGTGAATCTAGATACTCGCTCTTAGAGAAGACCTGTTGTGCTCTTGTATGGGCCGCCCCGCGATTAAGACAATATATGGTGTGCCATACTACTTTACTAATATCAAGGATGGACCCTATCAAGTATATATTTGAGAAGCCTGGAGTGACTGGGAGAGTGGCTCGGTGGAAGATGTTACTTACTGAATATGACATCCAGTATGTTACCCAGAAGGCCATAAAAGGAAGTGTGTTAGCCGATCATCTCGCTCATCAACCGTTGGATGATTATCAGCCTATGCAATTTGACTTTCCAGATGAGGATGTAATGGCTGTAAGAGATGATGATATCCCAAGTTCTTACGAAGGACCAGAACTTGGATCTCGGTGGAAGGTTATATTTGATGAGCCTCAAATGCAGAAGGACATGGTGTGGGGGCTATCATAACTTCTCCCACGGGATTTCACATACCTTTTACCGCCAGGATATGCTTCTCATGTACTAACAATATGGCGGAATATGAGGCGTGTATCTTGGGAATTAATGAAGCCATCAAGCTGGGAATCAAGATCTTAGAGGTATATGGAGATTCAGCTCTCGTCATCAATCAAGTCAAAGGGGAATGTAGGACACTTAATACCAAATTAACTCGGTATCGAGATTGCGTCTGGAGAAGGATAGAATACTTTGATGAGATCACCTTCCATCATATTCCTAGAGATCAGAATCAATTGGCAGATGCCTTGGCAACGTTGGCGTCCATGTTCAGGGTCAAATGGTATAATGAAACACCAGCCATCAGAATTGATCACCTTGATGAACCATCTTATTGTGGGGAAGTAGAGGTAGAAGCGGATGATAAACCGTGGTTTTATGACATCAAACAGTTCCTCCAGAAACAAGAATACCCTGCAAACGCCTCCAGTATGGATAAGAAAACACTCAGAAGACTGGCTACTCAGTTTTTCCTAGATGGAGAGGTACTTTACAAAAGAAATCACGACATGGTGTTGCTCCGGTATTTTGATGGACATGAACAGGACATGCTTATCAAGGAAATACATGAAGGATCCTTTGGAACCCACGCAAATGGGCATGCAATGGATAAGAAGATTCTCCGAGCAGGGTATTATTGGTTGACTATGGAATCAGACTGTTTCAAATATGTCAAGAAGTGCCATAAATGTCAGATCTATGCGAATAAAATTCACGTGCCACCAACTCCTTTGAATGTCTTAACTGCTCCTTGGCCTTTCTCTATGTGGGGAATAGACATAATCGGGATGATCGAACCTAAGGCATCAAATGGACACCGGTTCATTCTAGTTGCCATTGATTACTTCACCAAATGGGTCGAAGCTGCTTCCTACACCAATGTGACAAGACAAGTCATTGCACGTTTCATCAAGAAAGAGATAATATGTCGCTATGGTGTTCCAAACAAGATTATTACAGACAATGGGCTCAATCTAAATAACAAAGTGATGGATGAGTTATGTGAGAGTTTCAAAATCGATCACCATAAATCATCACCTTATCGCCCAAAAATGAATGGAGCAGTTGAAGCGGCTAATAAGAACATCAAGAAGATCATCCAGAAAATGGTGAAGACTTACAAAGATTGGCATGAAATGCCCCCTTTCGCACTACATGGCTATAGAACCTCAGTTCGAACTTCAACAGGAGCTACTCCTTTCTCCTTGGTATATGGCACTGAAGCGGTCCTCCCCGTTGAAGTAGAAATTCCTTCACTAAGGGTCATAATGGAGGCTAAGCTAGATGAAGCAGAGTGGGTACATAATAGACTTGATCAACTGGATCTCATAGAGGAAAAGCGCATGGCTGCTGTATGTCATGGTCAACTATATCAGCGGAGACTCAAGAAAGCATTCGATAAGAAAGTTCGTCCTTGCCTATTCGAAGAAGGGGACATGGTGTTAAGGAAAGTGCTACCTATCCATAAAGATCCTCGTGGAAAATGGACTCCAAATTATGAAGGACCATATGTCGTAAAGAGCGCATTTTCAGGAGGAGCTTTAATATTGACTACTATGGATGGAGTGGATTTACCACGACCGATAAATTCTGATTCAGTCAAAAAATACTATGCCTAGAAAAAGAGGATAAAAGCCCGCTAAGTCGAAAACCTTAAAAGGCGACTTAGGCAAAAGTTAGGGCGTCCCGGTGAATTGAAAACTCGAAAGAGCAATTCAGGCAAAAATTAGGGACTTAGAAAAAAATGATACCCAATAAGTCGAAAACCCTAAAGGGTGGCTTAGTTGAAAAAAATGGTATAGCATCCTGGTGGACTAAGATTCTAAAAGAACGGTCCAGGCAAAATTAAGGATATCCAAAAGGCATAGGACTGGTAGCACTAATGTTTGCACAACAGGAATTCAGAAAGGAATGATCAATCCTGTCATCATCTTCAGAAGCGAAGTGTCAAGACCGCGGAGATTTAGGGATATTAGCCAGTGTTAAATTTAATAGGACATAGATAAATTTGTTTTTCGTATTGCCATTTCTTTTCTGTTTTGTAGTACTTCCTCCTTATGAGGATTTGCTTTCCTTATGCACTTTTGCCTATTTATAGGCCTACTTCTCAATGAATAAAATTTTCTTTGCTTTTCAATTTTTCTGCTGGATTACAAAATGCCGATTTTATTTATAATAATGCACTGAAACATTGGGTATAATCCAAAAAAAAAAGTGAAAAAAGAGGAAGAAGGAAAAAGGTATTTTACTGCGATTCGGAAACTGCAAAAGGATCATCCTTTCTCTCAAGAAAATAGTAAAGGATCCACAAATTGACGGTCAAAATTCAATCACTATGGGAGTTTCTCTACGCATCTCCAGATGGCATGAGCAAAGGGTTTGTTACACTTATCAAAAGGAGTTAAGGGTTCAGGGGTTAGGAAGTTGGAATTTTACGGAAGATTTGGTTTCCGTAAAAACATGCACTGCATATCATAAAAGTGGCGTTAGCCCAAATATTCCATCATGCATAAGAGCACGCATACTTTCAAACATGCATGCATGGCATAAGGTTTATAATTATGCTCAGGGATAAAGGGGTTCAATCGGATATTTTGCCAAGGGTTTATTACCATGGATATTATACATAGGGATATTGGGTTACTAACGGAGCATCTGGAATCGGTCCACACGGACGCTGAACCTATCAACTCCGCGGTCAAAATTAGGGTTCCTTTATATTTAATCATCTCCTCCTCGCGAAGATGAAGACTCACTGTCATCATCATCCCAGTTTGAAGCTGATTAAATAGGGGCAGCTGTCGTACCCCAAATTTTGACCAGCTTTCTGTTCTTCCTTTTTACCTTTTATCGCTTATATAAATAAAAAATAATGATAATGAGTAATTTGTATTTCTAATTTTTTTCCAAAAAATGTTTAATACTATCTCTATTCGTAAAAAAAAAGGGGAGACAAATAAAAAATATAGTATAGGAGTGCAAATTAGAAATCAGTTTTTTATGTTTTTTAGACGTAATTTCATTTCAAATAAATATAATAGCCCATTTGGTAGAGGAGTAGGCCTAAGGATTGTAAGGGAGAGTGCATGAGTTCGAATCCTATCTCTGCCACTTTTAGTTTTTTCTTTATTACTAACTTTTTCTATTTAACTTTTAAATCATAAAAAAACCATAAAAATAGTTTTTTTATTATTTTAATATTAATTTTCGTATTTTATTTAATATTTATTTTAAAAAATTGATTTTTTCATTAAAATCATGTTTTTATGAAAAAATCTCAAAAAATCTTATAAGTTAAAATCAAATCAAATCTTTTTCTATTTTTCATTATTAGGCTTTTTCTTTTATTTTAAAATTTTTATTTATTTAAATTCACCAAGCCTTGAATCCATCCAGATTCATTGGCTTGGGCTTTAAGCAATAAGAGAAAATCAGGTTAAATCGATTTGGTTTAAAAATAGATAATCACATTTAATGGTTTAACCTATTTTTTTCCTATAAATAGAGTCCTGGTCTCTCCTATTTTCTTCATCCACAATTCACAGAAATATTATCCACAGTTGTTGCTCTTCACGTCGAAGAACAACAACGATAAACCCTAAAAAACCTCCATCATCATCAATTGCAAAAAAAAAAGGGAGGCACGAGCAGAGAAGAAGGGCTACAAGGAAGTTAGGATCGAAAAACATAGAGAGCAAGAAGGATCTATAGTCATATCCAAACCAGAGAAATTCTCCTCTCTGTAGGTTAGTATTATTGATCTTATTCTATTGTATTGGTGTTTGACTTCGTTGTATGATGAATTATTTGTGCTTAGATGTATTGTTGCTTAGGTGTCATTTTCTAACCAATCTAAATAAAAAAAATCGTATTCGAAATTATAATTAATCCTATTGATAATTTTTTTTTATTTTAAAAGAAAATTCAAATGAACCCCTTTTAAAAAAAAAAAAACTAAAGTTCAACTTAACTTTTCTCACTTTCATATTAACCTTTTCTAATCAAATTAAAATGAACCTTTTATAATAAAGATTGAATTGACTCTTTTTTTACTAATATCTTTTCTAGAAAATATCACCAAATTTTTAAAATCTTTTTTTTCATACAAACCAAATCAACATTGAAGAATTCAATACAGTAACTTAAATCAAAACATAGACACATTCATGTAGGGACCAAACTCAAATCAAATGAATACCGAGTGGATTCGAAGCCAATACTTTGTGAATCAAAAACTTGTTTCCCGATAGAAAATCCAACCGAATCCAAAGTCAGAATAGAATTAAAATCAACCATAGCCAAAACCAGTTTCGAAGCCGAAATCGAAATCGAACCCGGAATCGAATCAAAACAAAGTGGAAATCAAGCTGTCAAAACCGAGTCGAAGCTAAACTTAAACCAAATTCAGAACAATACCGACTTAAATCGGAAATCAAAACTGAACCCACCGGAAACCACGTGCCCTGGCCGCCGCTCTCCGCCGCCGTTCCCGTTAAGAAGAATCGAAACGCGATGTATCAATCTTACAGGACATCTTTGAAACTGAGAAAGAGAGAGCGCAAAATCGAGAGATGGAGATGAAACTTGAAAAAATTTGAATCGATTGAGATGGGATAGAGAGGAAATCACCATTGATACCAAAGGAAACCCTTTTCACTGGTT
Source organism: Lathyrus tuberosus (assembly GCA_022829125.1). Lineage (NCBI taxonomy): Eukaryota > Viridiplantae > Streptophyta > Magnoliopsida > Fabales > Fabaceae > Lathyrus > Lathyrus tuberosus. The sequence goes on from JALAZF010000363.1 coordinate 3,659,062, forward strand.
TTAGTAGAAAGAGAAAGGTACTGAACGTGTACCCCTTTCACTTTTAAAAAATGGTTTTAATATTTATTTATTTGTTTTTTTCTCTCTTACTTTTTATTATTATGTATTTTCTATTCTTTTTATTACAATATGATTGTATTATTTTGCTAACTAAAAGTTAAGGAAAATCAAGCTATTTAATTTGAAATCAAATTAGTATTAACAAATTCTTTTAAAAAGAGAGATACAGAGGTATAAGGAACAAGGGTCGTTAGAGAGAAAGAAAATTGTATTTAATTTCTATTTAATCTACTTTGGAACAAGTCTTCATTGCTATTTATTATAATTATAAAAAACAACATTCACCATAAATTCTAAACAATAAAAATACAAAATAATATTTATAATTAAATATTCAATTGGATTTTTAGGATTAGATTAGGTTTTATCTTATTAGGACAATTGGAATTACTTAGGGTTATTTGGGTTATTTAAAATTATAATATTAAGTTAAGATAATTAGGATTAATTAATATTTTTGCAATAGTTATTAATTAAGCTGTAAATTTTAATTAAAAAAATTGTTAGGGAATTATTAAAATTAGGGATAATTGGGATAAAAATTTGGGGTAAGGGATAAATATTTGGGATAGTACTCTTCGTCCGAAAGTATAAATAATGGATAGGAATTTTGGGATAGCACTCTTGATATCCGAGAGTATAAATAAAAGGATTAAGGGATAAAACTCTTCCTCCGAGAGTCTAAATAATAGATAGAGATTTAAGGGATTTAAGGGATAGAACTCCTCATCTAGGAGTATAAACACTAGATTTAAGGGATAGAACTCTTTATCCAAGAGTATAAATAGTGGATGGGATTTAGGGATAGGATTTGGGATTTAGGAATAGGATTAGGGGGTAGGAATATGGGAGGTGAACTACGGTTACTCTGATCCTTCAAATTGAGGGTACGTAGGCATAGGGTTGCAAACCATCCCTAGCGAGTATAATTAGGAAAAAATTTAGGTTTTCTTTTCACTTAGACAAACAAACATACCCTAAACTCAAAGGTGGATCCCATTGAGTACAATGGAAGTGAAGGGTGCCTAACACCTTCCCTTCATTTAAATGACTCCCGAACCGTAGGAATCTCTACCTTAGGATAAGGATATTTAGGTTTATCATTATTTTCCTTTAAAAAATATGGTGGCGACTCGAATATTTTTGCCGGCCGCGACAGTCTTGTCGAGTCAATCACTTCTCAGACTTTCTTGTTGAGTTAATCACCTTGTCAGACTCTCTTGTTGAGTCCATCAACTTTTCAAGACTCTCTTGTTGAGTCAATCACCTTTGCAGACTCTCTTGTTGAGTCAATCACATTTCAGCACTCTCTTGTTGAGTCAACCCTTTTAGCCTCCATCCTCGGCTTCATACAGGACAGATAAAAGCACTCTCTTGTTGAGTCAAACCCTTTTAGCCTCAATCTTGGGCTTTGTACAAGATATAAATCTCCCTCTCTTAAGCTTGGGACATACATCTTCCCAAGCAGAGTCATTTTCTCCCAGCCTTCCCATAGGCTTTGAGAAATGATCTTCCCCAATAAGAGTCAAACTCATTTCAGCCTCAATCTTGGCCTTTGTACAAGACACATAAAAATATCCTCACCAGAGTCAAACTCCTTTTAGCCTCCATCTTGGGCTCTTTACAAGACAGACAATACTCTCCAGCAAGAGTCGAACCCGTTTCAGCCTCAATCTTGGGCTTTGTACAAGACACATATAAACTTCCCCAACGGAGTTGGAATCCCTTTTAGCCTCAATCTTGGGCTTTGTACAAGACAAACAGAATATTTTCCCCAGAAAAGTCAAACTTTCAGCCTCCTCTTAGGCTTTGTATAACGATATCCCCAAAGATTTAGTCTCTTTTTTGCCTCAATCTTGGGCTTTGTACAAGATACCGATATATGCACTCTCTTGTTGAGTCAGTCTTATCCAGGCTTTAGAAAAAGGCCTCCCTAGCCAAGTCAATTAACCTTTTAGCATCAACCTTGTGCTTTGATCAAAGCACACAAAAATCAACAATCCCTCTTTAGAGATGACAAATTCTCTCTCAGTCAAACCTTTAGCTTCAATCTTGGGCTTTGAACAAGACACAAATAACCTTTTAGCTTCAATCTTGGGCTTTCAACAAGACACCAAAACATATTTTTGCTCCCATAGAATAGGAGGAACTACGATTGCTCTGATTTCCCTGTTTCGTTTATACGGGAATACGTAGGCATAAGATTGCGAAATCTTAGCGAGCATACCAATCAAAAACCTTAGGTCCAGTACCTTCACACATCAATCAAAACATAGGTCTAGTACCCTACCAAAAACATCGGGAAAACCCGAACATCAACAAAAACTCACTCACTCATACTTCCCTAAGAAACTTTCCCAACCCATCAGCAGATAAACACCATCAATTACAAAGCGAATCCTAAAGCTAATATCCTGTGGATAACCACATATAGGATGGGTAATTGACAACTCCCCATCGTTTAACCTGACCCCGACTCCCCGAATCTCTTAAAGCATTTGTTCAGTTAGATATTCACGTGCAAGGTTAGTTTTAGATAGATTCCCTTTTCCTTCCAGCTTCACGTGATAAATAAGAAATTAGAAAGTAGCGCCCATTCCTCCTCATTGCGGTGAGGAGAAGAATTAGCGATAAGGTGGTCGCGTCACCGACAAAAATCGCTCGCTACAGGGGGTAGGGTTTGTTTGGCTTATTTGTTCGATCGAGAGAGAAGAAAGAAAGATGAGAGCGACGGCGCCGCTAGGGTTTCATAAACCCTAATTGTTCTATTTGAGAGAAAAGGAGAGGACGAGAGAGCATCTGAGAGAGAAGAGGAAGTGTTCATTCCTTTTGATGCTAACGAATAATCTCATGTACACCACACACACGTACACCACCATGCACCCTCCATTACTTGCATCAGATCGAATCTCACACGCATCAAGCGGCCATGGTCTGAGGGTCTGCGATGGACCCTCTTTCCATGGAGCGCATAGAATCCCTCTGTTTAGTTAACAAATCTTTCAATTTTAACATTTCTTAAATAATTAAACTCATATTTTCTTTTCTCTAAAATAATAATCTGTTTTACTCAACCCAAATAATAATTATTAAAAACCCTTAAAAAAACTAATTTCTTTTTATATTTAAAATATCATTTTTTATTAAAATACAATTAAAAATAATTTTAACCTTTGTTAAAATCTTTTTTGATTTAGTAACCCTCTTTTAATAATGAAAACCTTTTGTTAATATACTAAAATTAAAATCTTTTTAAATAATAATAATAAAACCTTTTTTTCTCTTGTCATAAATTTAAAATTATCTTTTTTAATTGATAAGAAACCTTTAACCTTTTTTAAAATATATTTTCTTTTTTTATAATAAATAATTTCTAAACTAATAAAACCTTTTTCTCTTTTCTTAAATATTTAAAATAACCTTTTTTATTAATAAGAAAATACTTTAACTTTTTAAAATTAGTAATAACTTTTAATAATTCTTAAGATAATAATAATAACCTTTCATAATTCTCCTTTTAAATTATCAACACTCTTTCTTAATAAATCGTCCCCCGGTAGAATCTCTCGCGCTTGATTGTACGTTTGTGTGAATATGTCTAGAATTTTGTTATGATTGATATCATGCCATCTTGCTTATGCATTTGTGTGTTTACCTTTATACCTGATGTATGCATGCTTTTGTGTTCAAACCTTTCAAAACATTAAAACTCTCGATCCAACGTCGAGTCCATTTTCTACCCATGTAAGTCGATTGCCTTTAGGCATCACTATCAACCTTTGGTCACTATACACAATACTATCCCACGTTGTTAGTATAAATCTTAAGTTAGTTGTTCCCTCTAACTCCAAAGGAAAGGTACCCTAATATTGACTTCCATGTCATAGGACTAACTGTTAGAATCATGGCCTTAGGTTTCGGAGTCGCTGTACTTCACGTCTCGCCGCAGACATTTAGTACCTTAGCTTTAGGATCGGAGTCACCGTACTCCACGTAAATGTTTCCCCGTAAACATTTACAATCCTACCCCTCTACAACCAACTACAACTTTAGAGTCGTCGTACTCTATGTAATGTTTTGTCTTAGACATTACCTCCCTTGGAACCTTGACCCAGTCAAGAAGTTCCTCTTTTCAGAACTACGGATACTCTGATTCCGCTCCCCCTCGGGATACGTAGGCACAAGATGCGATATCTTGCCGAGTATACTTAGATACTAACCCCTAGGGTTTCAACCTTTAGCATAGCACCTTTAGCAAGCGAGTAATAGATAACATAAGTACTAACAAGAGGTTCCTGTAGAGTACTACAGACGTTTAGGATGCTAATACCTTCCCTAGGTGTAACCAACCCCCGAACCTTAGATCTCTAGGTTTTTCTCGTTCTTGAACCTTTCCTTTGGATAAATTAAAGACGGTGGTGAACATTTAAAGAACTGTGATTCAAGTTAATATAATAGCTTGATATCCTATTCTCACCGCAACACCAGTCAACAGAATCCTGGTGGATTGCGATGCAGCGGTAAACTTGATGCCGCATTTCATGTTAAGAAAAATAGGGAAGTTCGACACAGATACCAAGCCCCACAATATGGTGTTGTCCAACTATGAAGGAAAGGTTGGCACCACATTGGGAGTAATTCAAGTTGATTTGACGACAGGAACAATTACAAGACCGACCATGTTTATTGTTGTTGAAACAAAGGCTAACTATAACTTGTTGTTAGGATGAGAATGGATTCATGACATAGGAGCCGTGCCATTATCAATGCATCAGAGGATTACCATCTAGTGAACAATAATATTGTGGAAAATATCGAAGCCGACCAGAGCTATTTTATGGCTTCGGTTAATTGTGTCGATAGACGTAGTTTTGACAAAAATTTGGCTAACATTGCTTCTTGCAATCCGGCCAGTTTTGCATTTACTCCAGATGATAATTCATACTGCTCTTTGTACCTGCACCCCACCTACGGTTTTCAGTGGGATCGAGAGATTATGGGCGAAGATGACTTTGGATACATAGGTACATTTTGGATCGACCCAATAGGTTGGGGGAGTGAATTTGGCGACGATGACTGAGTTGCCAGCACTAGAAAGAATTTCAGCTTACATAGCCGAAAATAAGCTAAAAGCGGCCTTGGAGGCTGAGGTAAAATTCATGGATGTCGAAGCCAAGAAGGAATCATGTCAGGAAAGTCCTGATAAGGACTTCGACCCAGAGCCACCTAATAAGGCTCAGGACAAAGTGCAAGGCTAGAGGCTCGATGTCATCTATGATGACGAGGCTTTGGGTTTCGAGAAGGATCCGCTGGCGAACAAAATTAAAATGCTAGTGCAGGATCCACTTGAGGAAATTGACTTGGGACATGGGGCGACAAAAAGGCCAACGTACATCAGTGTCAATATCAACCCTCAACTCAGAGTTGAACTGATCCAATTGCTGAAGGAATTCAGAGACTTCTTTGCATGGGATTATGACGAGATTCCTGGTTTAGACAGAGAGCTTGTTGAATTGAAGTGGCCAATCAAACCTGCGAAGAAGCCCATCAAGCAGAATCTAAGGTGGTTTGCACCTGAAATTCTCTCCAAGATTAAAGAGGAGGTCGAAAGACTTCTGCGATGCAAATTCATCCGAACAGCCAAGTATGTCGAATGGCTTTCAAATATTGTGCCAGTTATTAAGAAAAACAGTACTTTGAGGGTTTGCATAGACTTTAGAGATTTAAATAATGCAACCCCAAAGGATGAATATTCGATGCCAGTGGCAGAAATGCTAGTCGATTCTGCCGCAGGACATGAATACCTGAGTATGCTTGATGGATATTCAGGGTATAATCAGATATTCATTGCTGAAGAGGATGTCCCTAAAATAGCATTTCGATGTCCTGGAGCATTAGGCACTTATGAGTGAGTGGTAATGCCTTTCGGCTTGAAAATGATGGAGCAACTTACCAATGAATTTGATTTTCCATGATTTCATTGAGACTTTTATGCAGGTCTATATTGATGATATTGTTGTAAAGTCAATTTTAGGAAAAAATCACATAGACCATCTTCGACACTCCTTTGAAAGGATGAGGAGACATGGTTTGAAAATAAATCCTCTCAAGTGTGCTTTTTGTGTGCAGGCGGGGGATTTCTTAGGCATTGTGGTCTACAAAAAGGGAATCGAAATAAATCAGAATAAGACCATGTATAAAACTTATGCATTATATAAAACCTGTTGATGTTTTTGTTTCCTCACATTTTGATGTTATAAAGCATATGTTGTCAAAACCAATTTTGCATAGTCGAATTGGAAAATGGGCGCTAGCCCTAACTGAATACTCTCTAACTTATATGCCTTTAAAAGCTGTTAAGGGGCAAGTAATGGCATACTTTATAGTCGACCACTCAATAAATGAAGAATCATTACGGTATGTCGAACTAGAACCTTGAAAGTTGTACTTTGATGGTTTGAGTCATAAAGACGGAACAGGTGTAGGAGTCTTGATTATTTCTCCTAACGAAATTCCAACAAAATTCAAGTATAAAGTGGAAGGTCTCTGTTTGAATAACGAGGCTGAATACGAGGCTCTTATAGCCGGACTTGAGATATTATTGGAATTGGGGGAAACTCGAGTCGAAATAATGGGTGACTCAGAGTTAGTCATAAAATAAATCACAAAGGAGTACAAATGTGTGAAAGAAAATCTCATCATGTTAATCGACTCTTAAAAAGATTTGAATTAGTCTACATTCGACACATTCCTCGCTTGGAAAACCAAGTAGCAAATGACTTGGCTCAGATTGCTTCTGTGTATAAAATTTTGAAGGAAAAACTGCAAGATGCGATAGAAGTCAGGGGTAGGGTTATGTATACCAGATTTCTCCATCAGATTTGGAAACAACAAAGCTAGGGTATGCTGATAAAGAAAACTTCGAAATATTAGCGATAGACAGCCTGCCGGATGAAGATTGGAGAAAACCTATAGTGGAATATTTGCAAAATCCAACAACATCTACTGAACGAAAAATCAGGTATCGAGCTTTAAATTATGTTCTTTTGGGAAACAAGTTGTTCAAAAAGACTCCTGAGAGAGTTTTTCTTAAATGTATTAGCGAGTCTGAGGCATATTTAGCCCTTTCGAATGTCTATAGTGGGGCATGTGGGGCACATCAGGTGGGCCATAAAATGAAGTGGTTGTTATTTCGACAATGAATGTATTGGCCCACCATGTTGAAAGATTGTATTGAGTTTGCCAAAAGGTGTCAAGAATGTCAAGTGCATGCAGGCATACAACATTTTCCTGTAAGCGAATTGCATTATATAGTCAAACTATGGCCCTTTAGAGGTTGGACATTAGATCTTATTGGAGAAATTCGACTAGCGTCATCCAAAAATCAAATATACATCTTTGTTGGTATTGATTATTTTACGAAATGAATCGATGTTGTGACACTGACGAACGTGGACCAAGAGAAGGTGATCGAATTCATCAAGAAATACATCATCTACAGGTTTGGAATTCCAGAAACTATTACAACGGACCAAGGATCAGTATTTATTAGTCAAAAGATGCAAGAGTTCGCTAAAGAAACAGGTTTCAAATTTTTAACATCCACACCGTACTACGCTCAGGCTAATGGCCAAGTCGAGGCAGCAAATAAGATTATCATTGCTTTGATAAAGAAGCATGTAGGGAAAAAGCCTCGAAACTGGCATAAGACTTTGGAACAAGTCCTTTGGGCATGTCGAACATCACCTAAGGAAGCTACTAATACGACCCCATTTCGGTTAATGTTTGGGCATGAGGCAATCTTACCAGTAGAAATTTATGATCAATCGACAAAAATTCAAAGACATCATGAAATTCCATCAGATGTATATTGGAATATGATGTTGGACAAATTAGTGGAGTTGGACGAAGAAAGACTAAAAGCCCTGGAATTGCTGAAAAGATAGAAAAAAAGGATAGAGAAGTCTTATAATAAGAAAGTTAAAGTTAAATCATTTTTTCCTGGAGATTTGGTTTGGAAAGTAATCCTTCATATGGATCAAAAAAATATGGCTTTAGGGAAATGGGCCTCTAAATGGGAAGGTCCCTTTTCGAGTTATTCAAGTATTCTCTAATGGAGCATATGAGATCGAAGAGTTAAGCGAGGATAAAAGGATCTTGAGAGTAAATGGAAAATATTTGAAAAAATATAAAACTGTGCTCCAAGAAATAAAAATAGAAAAACAATAATCATATGCAAAATAGTCAAAGCCAACATGGCAAAATGAAATTTGTTGCCAGAATGGCTAAATCTGTTACATCCAAAAGAACCACGGAAGGGTCGAAGTTATGGCATAATCCAGAAGTTATAACAAAATTTGAAAAAAAAGAACTAGAACTAAAACGGAAGGTTGGCCTTCATGTTGAAATACTTCACCTTTAGAAATTCTAACCATTTCTCACAGACAGACTTGGTCGACCTCATAACCTCTAGCTCTGCTTCTAACTTTTGGGCCTTATCAGCAAAGCCTAGCCCAATATCAATCTCTTTAGCCACTGTAGAATTGTCAAACTTCAGAAGCTAAGCATTTTGTTTCTTGGCTTTTGAAATTTTTATCTGCTGATCTTTTATTTGTTCCTCCCAAGAGTTGATATTTTGCTTATTAATTTCGATCTCAGCCTTGTTCCGCTCCTGAGCTTTCTCTAAGTCCGCCAATCGGTTAGTCGACTCCGAGGTAGCGTCCCATGTAGCTGCTGCAGAGCCAATATGACTTTCAGTATCTTTAGAGGTTTGCTTTATTTTGACAAGATAAGCAACAACATGTTCGATCATGGAAGTCTGCTCCAGGATGACATTCGCAACTTCAGGAGAAGCGGTCACAATACCAACCTTTTGGAAAAGACTTTTCAAGGCAATAGGAGAAGTAGGGTCGGACTCTATGAGTCAAAATAAGACACCTTTAAAAACCTTTTCCTTGATTTTCAAAAGTATTTCGTTGGCAGGATTGTTAGAGGATCAGCCACCGGATACTGAGGAGGAACTAAGACTTTTCTCAGATGAACTCCCTCTAAAACCAATCAAAGCTTTCAGGTATTCGTGATGGAAGTTATTACATAATCCAGAAGTTATGATAAAATTTGAAAAAAAAGAACTAGAGCTAAAATGGAAGGTTGGCCTTCATGTTGAAATACTTCACTTTCAGAAATTCTAACAGTTTCTTAAAGACAGACTTGGTCGACATCATAACCTCTAGCTCTGCTTCTAACTTTTGGACCTTATCAGCAAAGCCCAGCCCAATATCAAGCTCTTTAGCCACTATAGAATTGTCAAACTTCAGAAACTTAGCATTTTGTTTCTTGGCTTTTGAAATTTTGATCTATAGATCTTTTATTTATTCCTCCCAAGAGTTGATATTTCGATTATTAATTTCGATCTCAGCCTTGTTTCGTTCCTGAGCTTTCTCTAAGTCTGGCAATCGGTTAGTCGACTCCGATGCAGCGTCCCATGCAACTGTTGCAGAGCCATTATGACTTTCGATATATTTAGATGTTTGATTTATTTTGACAAGATCAGCATCAAAATGTTCGATCATAGAAGTCAACTCCAGGATGACATTCACAACTTCAGGAGAAGCCCTCAGAATATCAACCTTTTTTCGAAGACTTTTCAAGGCAATAGGAGAAGTAGGGCCAGACTTTATAAGTCGAAATAGGTCACCTTTAAAAACCTTTTCCTTGATTTTCTAATGAATTTCGCTGGCAGGATTGTTAGAGGATCGGCCACCAGATACTGAGGAGGAACTAAAACTTTTTATCAGATAATCTCCCTCTAGAAACCTATCAAAGCTTTCAAGTATTCGCGAGGGAAGTTAATACATAATCCAGAAGTTATGATAAAATTAAAAAAAAAAAAAGAACTAGAGCTAAAATGGAAGGTTGGCCTTCAGGTTGAAATACTTTGCCTTCAGAAATTCTAACAGTTTCTTAAAGACAGACTTGGTGGACATCATAACCTCTAGCTCTGCTTCCAACTTTTGGGCCTTAACAACAAAGCCTAGCCCAATATCAAGCTCTTTAGCCACTGTAGAATTGTCAAACTTCAGAAGCTCAACATTTTTTTTCTTGGCTTTTGAAATTTTGATCTATAGATCTTTTATTTATTCCTCCCAAGAGTTGATATTTCAATTATTAATTTCGATCTCAACCTTGTTTCGTTCCTGAGCTTTCTCTAAGTCCGCCAATCGGTTAGTCGACTCCGATACAGCGTCCCATGCAGCTACTGCAGAGCCATTATGACTTTCGATATATTTAGAGGTTTGATTTATTTTAACAAGGTCTACATCAACATGTTTAATCATGGAAGTCAACTCCAAGATGACATTCATAACTTCAGAAGAAGCGGTCAGAATATCAACCTTTTTAGAAGACTTTTCAAGGCAATAGGAGAAGTAGGGCCAGACTCTATAAGTCAAAATAGGTCACCTTTAAAAACCTTTTCCTTGATTTTCGAATGTCTTTCGCTGGCAGGATTGTTAGAGGATCGGCCACCAGATACTGAGGAGGAACTAAAACTTTTCTCAGATAATCTCCCTCTAGAACCTATCAAAGCTTTCAAGAATTCGCGAGGGAAGTTATTACATAATCCAGAAGTTATGATAAAATTAGAAAAAAAAGAACTAGAGCTAAAATGGAAGGTTGTCTTTCATGTTGAAATACTTCGCCTTTAGAAATTCTAACAGTTTCTTAAAGACAGACTTGGTCGACATCATAACCTCTAGCTCTGCTTCCAACTTTTGGGCCTTAACAGCAAAGCCCAGCCCAATATCAAGCTCTTTAGCCACTGTAGAATTGTCAAACTTCAGAAGCTCAGCATTTTGTTTCTTGACTTTTGAAATTTTAATCAATAGATCTTTTATTTATTCCTCCCAAGAGTTGATATTTCGATTATTAATTTCGATCTCAACCTTGTTTCGTTCCTGAGCTTTCTCTAAGTCCGCCAATCGGTTAGTCAACTCCGATGCAGCGTCCCATGCAGCCGCTGCAGAGCCATTATGACTTTCGATATATTTAGAGGTTTGATTTATTTTGACAAGATCAGCATCAACATGCTCGATCATGGAAGTCAACTCCAGGATGACATTCACAACTTCAGGAGAAGCGGTCAGAATATCAACCTTTTTGATAAGACTTTTCAAGGCAATAGGAGAAGTAGGGTCAGACTCTATGAGTCGAAATAGGTCACCTTTAAAAACCTTTTCCTTGTTTTTCTAATGTATTTCGCTGGCAGGATTGTTAGAGGATCGGCCACCAGATACTGAGGAGGAACTAAAACTTTTCTCAGATAATCTCCCTCTATAACCTATCAAAGCTTTCAAGTATTCGCAAGGGAAGTTATTACATAATCCAGAAGTTATGATAAAATTTGAAAAAAAGAACTAGAGCTAAAATGGAAGGTTGGCCTTCATGTTGAAATACTTCGCCTTCAGAAATTCTAACCGTTTCTCACAGACAGACTTGGTCGACCTCATAACCTCTAGCTCTGCTTCTAACTTTTGGGCCTTAATAGAAAAGCCCAACCCAATATCAAGCTCTTTAGCCACTGTAGAATTGTCAAACTTCAAAAGCTCGGCATTTTGTTTCTTGGCTTTGTAACGCGGTTTTTGTGGTTTCGAATCACTATCGCTTTGGTACTACAGTTCGATTCATTTTTTATCCTGTGAAGCTGATTAAGGAAGGGAAATAGATGTCTCCAATTAACCCTGCTTGCATACTGAGTTTAAACAGCTGACTGTTGGTTTACAGATGCTACCAAAATAGGGGGGGTCTCTCTTTAGGTTATTTGCTTAAGAACAGAGTGTCTTGACTGTACATGAGGCTTTTGGTTAGGATACTAGACTTGATTTTATTTGATGGATGTATGAAGGTATTGGACTTAGAGTTTTTGATTGGTATGCTCGCTAAGATTTTGCAATCTTATGCCTACATATTCCCGTTTAACGAAACAGGGAAATCAGAGTGATCGTAGTTCCTCCTATTCTATGGGAGGAAAGAGATGTTTTGGTGTCTGATTCAAAGCCCAAGATTGAAGCTAAAGGTGATTTGTATCTTGTTCAAAACCCAAGATATGAGGCTAAAAGGGTCCTGACTGAGAGGAAATTTGTCATCCCTAAAGAGGAATTGTTGATGTTTGTATGCTGTGAGCAAATCACAAGGTTGATGCTAAGAGGTTGACTGACTCAACCGGGGATTTCTTTATACAAATCCTAAGAGGAGGCTCAAAGGCTATCTTTTCTGGGGAAAATATTCTTTCTGTCTTGTACAAAGCCCAAGATTGAGGCTAAAAGGGTTAACTCAACAAGAGAGTGTTTTATCTGTCCTGTACAAAGCCCAGGATTGTGGCTGAAATGGTTGACTCAACAAGAGAGTTTAAAAATTGGTTGACTCAACAAGAGAGTATTTTATACTCAACAAGAGAGTGATTTGTTGTCTCGTACGAAGCCCGAGATTGAGGCTAAAAGGAGATTGACTCAACAAGAGATTCGTTTATACTAAACAAGAGGGTGTTTTATACTCAACAAGAGAGTGTTTTTATATGTCATGTACAAAGCCTAAGACGGAGGCTAAAAGCGTGATTGACTCAACAAGAGAGTCGTTTATACTAAACAAGAGGGTGTTTTATACTCAACAAGAGAGTGTTTTTATATGTCATGTACAAAGCCCAAGACGGAGGCTAAAAGGGTGATTGACTCAACAAGAGAGTCTTTTATACTCAACAAGAGAGTGATTTTCTGTCTCGTACGAAGCCCGAGATTGAGGCTAAAAGGGAGATTGACTCAACAAGAGAGTCTGAAAAGGTTAGCTCCACTGGGGAGGATTATTGTACAAAGACCAAGAGGAGGCTATCTTACTGCTGAGGATTATAGACCTCCCTAGGCAGGTCCAAGTAGAGCACTCTCATGAGAGAGACTGGGTTTTTGCTGGAGATTTATCTAGAGTGACCGGGGTTTCTTCCTATGTTTAGAAGGAACTTGAGAATTTCTTTGAGATTCAAGGGGCTTAGACCGTCCAAGTCTAGAGTTTTATCTTTTGTACGATGCCCAAGAGGAGGCACGAGCACTAAGGGATGAGAATCAACCCTAAAGTGGCCGGAGTTTTGACATTGGAAAGACAACTCTAACAAAGGATGAATAAGTTCTGTCTTATACCTTTAAGAGGTCGTCAGGCTCCTTGTATTAAGCCCAAGAGAAGGCATGAGAACTTCTAAGAAGCCGAAGGGTCCTTGTACAACGCCCAATAGGAGGCGGAGATGCTTTTAGGAAGCCTGTGGGTCCCCAAACCAAGAGAAGTTCAAGAAATGCAAGAATTCGGAAGAAACTTAAGAGATGCCATTCACGGAGAAAAGATCATCTCTGGGGAGTAGAGCTTCTTTGACAATTTCTAAGGGTGACAGTCTGAGAAAACATTCACCGAGAATACTGCCTTTCTCTTTGTTCCATATTGTTTAACCCCAAGAGGAGGGAAGACTGTATCTGGAATCCTACGGGGGGATCTAGTTTTGTTTGTATTTAAGAGTGACCAACAAGGATTTACCTAGTTCTAGACGTAGTTGTCGGGGAAAACTCTAAATAACTATACTAGTACATATACAATTGATATATGACCAGTATTTAAAGAGGGTATGAAAGAAGACTTACAGTGAAGCAGTCCCACAATACAGTTATATATATGAAGGTAGATAAAAGAAAGCGGATAAACACTTACCCGTTGTAGAGCTTCCATGTTGTGTTATTAGTTGTTCAACAAAGAAATTAAAGAAAGTTTTGATAACAACTATATATTTGGATTCAAAATCAAAGGAGAATGTATTTTGAACAGATATTGGGGCTTACAACTCAGAGAGAGGCTCAAGGATTATTTTTGTACAAGTTATGGGGCTTACAACTCAAGGAGATGCCCATATAATTTGTTTGAAAACGGCGATCGCATAGAGGTTTTCGAAAACACAGTGGGTCTTATACAATGACTGAGGCCCAAAATTGTTTTGGTTTTCAAAAGGGTTGGGTCTTACACTCTATTAGAGGCCCAAAAAAAGTTTTGAAAATGAATAAATATGGGTCTTATAGCTCATGGAGAAGCCCAATGATTTTTGTTAAAAAGACGACGATCGCGTCGAACTTTTTGACGGTGTCGAGACTTATACAATACACTGAGGCCTAAAAATAATTTTATTTACAAAAGGATGGGACTTACACTCCCTCAAGAGGCCCAAAAGAGTTTGAAGATGAATAAAGATGGTTCTTATAGCTCAAGGAGAAGCCCAGTGGTTTTTGTTAAAAAGGGGACGATCGCGCCGAACTTTTTAACGGTGTCGGGACTTATACAATACACTGAGGCCCAAAATGATTTTATTTATAAAAGGATGGGACTTACACTCTCTCAAGAGGCCCAAAAGAGTTTGAAATATTTGAGTATGATTAAAAATCAAAGAAACCCTAATTTTCACTTTTTAAAAGTAATTTTTCAAAGAAAATTAATAAAAATGACAAAAATACCAAATAAGTTTAAATAAACCACTTGTGATTTATGGTTAAGGTTTGAAAAATGAGGTTTTAATCACAAGATGACTTAAAACTCATTTGGTTTTGATTTTCAAGATGAATATTCATTTTTAAAATGTTTAAAAATAGTTAAAAATGAATTTATTTACAAAAATACCAATTATATTAAATAAATGATATAAGTTTGATTTTTTTGTAGAATAAAATATTTTTCTATTTTTGTGATTTTTTGCAAAAAGAACCAATAAAAAATAATTAAAATGGAGGGAGTTATTAATTTTTCAAATCATTAATAAATAATATGAAAAATGATAAAATATGAAAAAAAGGTAAAAAAAGAGGATCTGGGGCGAGGGGGATTCGAACCCCAGACCTCTTGTGTGCAGCGCGCGCCCTCTACCACTGGGGTGGTGATACATCCGTGTATCAAAACCACCCCATGGATATATGAGGGTGACTTGGTTTTTAGGCCTGGCCAAGGGAAGGCAAGGCAAATTTTGGCCAAAAACGTGAAGCTTGTAACTTTCTCATTTCTCCATGGATTAGGACAAAATTTAGGTCTATCCTGCTGAGAATTTCACAAGGAATTCAATGGTGGTGGTGGTTTTTTCAGATGAGGCTCCTACTGAAAAAACCCGATAGTGGTTTTGAAATAGGCCATGATTTGCATTTTCTATGCTATCTCTTGTTACAGGCATGAATTACATGATGAATTGGTTCAAACACAACATATATAACATGTATGAGATGTGCATGATCAGTGGAATTCAAAGCAATGCATATTTCAAAGAGTTCAAGTTGTGATGCTTACCTCTTTAGGAGCTTTTTGGGCAATCTGTCAAGTGCTTTGTTCCATAAATAATTTGATGCTTTGAACACCCTCAAATGATCCCTTAGAAGCTTTTAGAATGGTTGCAACCAACTGGAATCCTCAGTAACAAGTTTGAGCTCTTTCTTGCAAAAGAGGCAAAAGTGACCAATAGAGTAACTCTCTCAAATGGTGTTCCAGATGTGGGGAACCATTTGGGACAGTTCAAGGATGATATTTGGAGCGTGTTTGAGGTCTTATCTGGTTTTGAAAGTGACTGAATCAAGACATGGCTTGAAAAATGCAAAAAAAGTCCAATTTTGAGGTTTTGAGAGGGGACTTTGTGATTTTGGTGTTACAGGTCTCTTATGAGAGTTTGGACAGCTTAGATATGACATATTGGATGTGTTTGGATCATGACGTGTGATGGAAATTCTCTCTAACTCAAAAACTCAGAGTTACCTTGCAAAAGAAGGCATTTTGGCCTAGAGAAAGACATTTTGAGGAAAGCAAGTGTTGTAGTGCTTTGGTGTACTCAAACTGAGCACAAATGAGCTCTATTTATAGTATAGGAAGTTTGTTTTACAAGCAATAGTGAATGGCAACTGCAGCAGCTCATTGTCCAATTGCATCACTTTGGAATCTTAAGTTTCCTTCTGCCATTGACTAGAGGTTAGAGCACAGGCCTCTGTGTCTTTGGTTCAGAGCTTATCCTTGACTCATTCAGTTGGAAATGGCTCAGTTCATGCCACCTTGGTGCATCCATTGAATTCTCCAAAACATAATTGGAGTCTTGTCCCCCTTTTAGGCTTTTTAGGTTTGGCAAGCTACTTGTAGTTTCAAAGACTTGGGAGGCTTATGGACCAGTGTTGGTTCCTCCTAGGTCCCCCCTGAGGTGTTTGGATGGATAAACTTGTTTGTCATTTGCAAAAATTGAGCAAATCGAGCCTTAATGCACAATCTGCCTTGCCAAGACAGTTTGCAGCAAGGCATATTGCCACTGTCATAACTTCTTGCTCAGGTTGAGTTTGATGGAGTTCTTGGTCCTTTTGGAAAGCTCTCATATGATACAACACATGTGTGATCATAGTTTGTTTTGACACTTTTTGGATCCAAGTGAAAAATGCCTCTACATTTTGAAAAATTGAAACAGATTCCGACTTAGTGAAAATTTCACTAAGTGTTGGAAAAAGTGGCATTTTCATGTTTTTGATACTTTGGTCACTCCTTAACTAAAAATCCACGACGAATTGGAATGAGGTGTAGTTGACACTTTTAAAGTATGCCATGAGAGCTACAAATCTATCTTTGGATCAGCCAAAATGGTTGCTTGGATCTCAAGTTATGATCCTTGGAAGTTGGTACCCTAGCCACTTTATTTCATAACTTAGAAAAATTCTAAGTTTTTTTATGATTACCCCTTTTACAAGTTATCCCACTTTCTTTGATTTTTCTTGATGAATGATGATTCTAATCACACATTAACATCATTTTAGGGCCAAGGAACCATAATTGTTAAAAATCTCAAAAAGTCAAAGTTGACTTTTGTGCACAGTTGACTTTTTACCAGATGAATTCCAAACTGTGCGATCCTCTATGAAATCAAGTCCTTGACCTAAATCAAACTTGATGGATGGATTCTATAGATGTTATAGGGTGTATTGAATGATGTCCCAAGGTTTGGGAGCATGTCTGGGTCAAAAGTCACAGGTACAGTTGACTTTTCCCTTGAAACCCTAATTGTGGTCCTGATGAAATTGAAGCTTGTGGATCAAGCTTATTGAATAAATCCATTATTGCAAATGGATCAATGTAGTGTATGGGAGACCCTCAAATCATGTCTTGAGGTCTTGGCTCATGCTTTGTCCCAAAAGTCAACTTAGGGGTGAATTAGGTCAAGAAACCCTAATTCTTGATTTTTGATAAATGCATCCCCTGAGGCAAAATTGACTTGATGATTGGGTCCATGAGGTCCCTTGAAGTATCTTAGGTTGTGATTTGAAGCAATGGCTCATGCCCAGATGAAAATTTCCATCTGGAGGCCCTGATCGACCAAACCCTAATTTGGTGACACTGGCGATCTTGAGGCTTAATCCACTTGGAATGCTGTAACCCTGTGCTTGATTCTTGATGTGGGAGTCCTCTTGATCCTTTGTGGATGTTTGAGAGACTATACAAGTTGAAGATCATGTCATTTCTTGATTGGTCCTTTGTCTAAGTGCTCTGAGAGGGCTTGAAACCCTGATCCTTGATAGTAGTGATTGCTCAACCATCTCTGAGGAGATTGATGAGGCATGAAGATACATCCATATTATGATGATGATTTGCACCATGATGGGAAATCTTAGTGGTCAAAATTTCGGGTATGACAAATTCCCCTATTTAATCATCTTGGACCCGAAGGTGTGAATGGCGAAGGTATTCGGGCATCGGGGTGCAAGAGGATTAAATATCGGAATACCTGAAATTTTGATGGTGGTTATGAATGGTAGTTTTCTCATCCATCTTCTTTTGCTAAGAGATGACGCTTAGAAAAGGTAGAAACTTCCCCTCGATCGTGGTCTTCAGCCAAGGAACTGGTCTCAGTTTTCTTTTTGAAATAAACTTCCCCTCGATCCTAGTTTTCTACCAAGGAACTAGTCTCAGTTTCTGATGTAAACTTCCCCTCGATCCTGGTTTCCTACCAAGGAATTGGTCTCAGTTTCTAATGTAAACTTCCCCTCGATCCTACTTTCCTACCAAGGAACTGGTCTCAGTTTCTGATGTAAACTTCCCCTCGATCCTGGTTTCCTACCAAGGAACTGGTCTCAGTTTCTGATGTAAACTTCCCCTCGATCCTAGTTTCCTACCAAGGAACTGGTCTCAGTTTCTGATGTAAACTTCCCCTCGATCCTGGCTTCCTACCAAGGAACTGGTCTCAGTTTCTTTTGTCAATAAACTTTCTTGACAAGGGACGCTATTCGTAGCGGTTTTCTTCAAACTTCTCGCCGAATTTTCCTGGGGAGATGTCATTTGACGGAAAAAGGTTTTGGATGTCAGACTTGTTGGGAAACCCATTCATCCGAGGTGTAGAGGTGTTCAAACTTCTCTATTGGAGATGTCACTTGTCGACTCTATCGGGGAAAACGAGTCTCTTGAGAGACTGTTTCCTGCTTGGAGATATTACATCATACTTTTCCTGGAGATCTTCTCGGAGAAAATGCCATGTGATGTAATCCACTTTTGAGGGGCTTTCTCTGGGGATTTTCCTTAATCCGGGAAAGCGAAGATGTCATCTTTAACGGTGAAGAGTGATATTTGTCGAAGGTTTTCCTGCTTTTCAGAGGTTCAAGTTATCAAAGTGGTCGAAGAACCAACTCCAACCCAGAAATAAACTAGAGGAGAGATTGCTTGGGCGAAGCCCTTCCTGATGAGGAAAGAACTGACAACTCGATTGAGAGGACTTTTATCACTAGGGAACAAGACCGACTAGAGTGATAGTGATGCAATATGAATATGAATGTAAATCAATAATGCATGATGTATGTATGTTTATGCTGACAAAACTGACACAACATACAGACTAATAGATGAACACGACGGGATACTCGGCCACTGCAAGGGATGTAAAGTATCATTTGGTTCAAAATAGGAATTCTGCCTTGCTTAGGAGAGATAGTCCCAGTGAGTAACTACGTTGGTCGGGCTTAGCAGATAAGAACTCTGTCGGGGGTGTCAGATGAAACATGGCCTCTGACACAGTTGATCCTTCGTTCAGGCGTACCGGTTTAGAAGGAGTACTTTGATCACTACAAGAAAACTGTCGTGTAGCGTCGGCCAAAAGCCCTCGCTAACAGGCTTAAAACCGACGCTACAGCGTATTAGCGATGACTTAGCATCGGAGTCGGGGCAGACATCCTAGTAGCAAAGCATAATCACGAGCCGTCGCTAACGTAGTGTCGGCTGTTGTAACGCTAGTGTGACGGTAAAACACACAAAACGAAGCTAGTTTATTTTTTTATTTTTTAATTAGCGTCGGCTAAAGCGGACGCCATAGTCATATAGTGGCGGTTTAAAGCGTCACTTATACAATCTCTACAGTACGTTAGCGTCGGTTATTATGGACACTAGTTGGGGTTTTCAAAAAATGGCGTCGATATAAACCGTCGCTACTTAGAAAATATAGTGTAATATAGCGGTACACATAACCGACGCTAGAGTTTATTTATTTTACGATTTGCTTTAGCGTCGGTTTTTTTTGACGTTATGATCTTAATAATGTTCTGTGTAGCGTCAGTTTTAGCCGCCGCTAATGTTTTTTTGGTTTTTTTTTTATTTTTATTTAATTGTATTCCTGTTAAAAATCAAATTTATTTGCTACATTAAATTTACTGAACCCTATTTTTAATTTCAAACTATTAATTGATCCATATTATCACATCAAAATTCTAACACAAGATAACAAACTTGTGTAAATCCATGATATTGCTACATTAAGATGTGAAAGTTATATTAAAATATTGACACTATATTAAACTTGTTCCCATCCACAATATTGCTACATAAAGATGTCAAATTACATCAAAATATCAAATTTGTGAAAATCCACAATAATTTGAACAAGTTCCAAAACTCAGAAAAAGAGAATGCATATATGACTCAACATCAATCACTCAT
This sequence comes from Lathyrus tuberosus, assembly GCA_022829125.1. NCBI lineage: Eukaryota > Viridiplantae > Streptophyta > Magnoliopsida > Fabales > Fabaceae > Lathyrus > Lathyrus tuberosus. The sequence goes on from JALAZF010000363.1 coordinate 3,679,123, forward strand.
ATCTTCTAGATCCAATGACTACTCATCAGAGTCATCATCGTAATGGCCATGAGTATTAGGATGGACACTATTAGCAGGAGCAGTGAAAGTACCCGCCTGACTCGACTTCCAAGCAAACATCTCTTTTTGAAATTCTTGAAACTGCCTTTTCAATTCTTCTGTCTCAGCCATAGCTCTGTCTGCACGTGCATTAACTGATGCAGCCTCTTCACGTGCTATAGCAGCCTCAGCTCTAGCCGCCTCAATCGCTTGGCTATCCGCCTCTCTATTCTGGTTTGAAACTGTAACTTGTGTCAAATAAGACACACCATATCGTATGTTAACCGCCATTTGGGCAGTTCCATAACAACGACCGCGCGACTTATCGCCGGCAGCTTCTTTCCAAATTTGTAGCCTTTCTGAGGCATCCACATTATTATCAGTTTGAGTGGCTTGTGTCAGATGGTTCACATAATTTTCCTGTAAAACACAAGACACATATACAATCAGCCACATTTCAAGAATTCTATAACAATAGGCCACTCAATGTATGCATCACAAGGCCCAAACTCAATGCAACATAACATTTCACAAACTTGAAAAAGTTCCTGAACTAATACACATTATTTGTACCACTGTAGCAAACACTTTAACTAATTTTTTTCAACCAAACAGTTCCTGAACAGCAGAAAAGTCTGCAACCAAACACTTTGTTTGGTTGAATCCAAATCCATGACAGTGTATCAGCATTACAAGTCTACAACCAAACACTTTAACTAATACACATTATTTGTACCACTCAACCAGCCACATCACAAGGCTTGAACTAATACACATTATTTGTACCACATTATTTAACTCAATCCAATGGATGATCAGGAAACACTTTAACTGTTCTTGCAAACATAATAAAATACAGCAGCATTACAAGTCTGCAACCAAACAGCAACAACAAAACCTTTGAAACACAGAAAATATTTGGAACAATTCAATTCAATGTTCTTAGAACCAAACAGCAGCAACAAAACCTTTGAAACACAGAAAATATTTGGAACAATTCAATTCAATCTTCTCTTGTTGCATTCACATCTTCTAGATATAGACACGTTTAGATTGAAAACGATATAGACATATTTACATTAGAAATGATAGCAACATATATATTCTTTCAAATAGATGATGAGAACGGGTCAAAGCATGTCTCACACACTACATATAACAAAAGGATTGACATGGCTAAAATAATTGGGAAGGGATTTGGTGCCTTTAATTTTCTATGCCTTTGTAACTTTGGTCTACATCTCTTTTACCTCTTCTTTCTCTCTCATACAACAACTTTTATAATCATTTATTTAAGTTCTAATACATGGCACAAAAGGTAGCCAATAGTTAAGGTAGAAATAATTATACAATTGAACCAATCATGTTCCAAAAAATTAAACTGACATAACAGAATTTCAAAAACAATCAGTAACTAACTCCAAAACTCATTTCAACTCTAACTTCACATTAACATTTAACTAACCAAAACAAAACTAACTTCATAGCACTTTAATCATGACAGTAATAGATTCACACTTAGAAGCTCATAACTGACTTTCAATTACAAGCAACTATAAATTAAGAAAGGACTTACATGTGTTGTTTCTGCACGACGGTCAACCCACTGCCCATTCTTCTTTTTGTGGGTGGTCATGAAGAGCTCGTCGGGATTTGGTGGTCGACCTAACTTCTTCTCCTATAAATAAAGACAACATATATAGGGTTACAATGAATATCGGATATAAATATTTTGGCGCATATTATAATTACAAATAGAATACACACCAATTCTAGAGCAACACCATGATGAGCTCTACGTCCTGTGGTATGGACCGCCCCACCTCTAGCTGATGATCAATTTGTCTTATTTTGTTGAGAGAGCTTTTTGAATTCTTCAGTTTGCCAACCCTTAAGAAGATACTCATAATGCTTTTCACCCATCCAAGACGGCTTTGTCCCATTCCTCCTAATCTTACCAAATATATCAATTATTCTTTTACCACAAGCTTTATGAAACAAATCGTCCATTTTGCTGTCATCATATGGCTCCCACTGAACAAGATCCTGGAAAAAGAAATAGTTTAGAAGACTGTGTTGGTAAACATATCAGAACTTCACAACCATATAAGAAGCATGAAGAAATTACATCTTACTTTAAACATTTTAAAGTATTGATCTCTCTCCTTTCTTCCACCACTTGATTTAAGCTCGCTATACCTCATGAAATTTCCAGAATAATTTTTTATTAAAACTTTTCTAATAGTTGCAGCAACAACATCGCCTTTACATAACCTACAAAACATAAATCAAACAAAAATCAAACATAAACTACAACCTGATATATACAAGAGATTTGTGATAAGCATTGTAACATTCACATCATCACTTCATACACCAACAGAGTCACTATTTTGAATGTGAATCAGAACACATCATGAATGCATTAGCATATCAGTCACTATTTTGATAGAATCCCATATTGACATAAACCAACAGAGTCCTGATAAAAAATAAAAGAATTTTTAAGGAGAGATCTTTCTCTTATTCTTTCTCTTTCTCCATATAATATAATAAAGTATAATATGATCTATAATGTATCGTTGGTTGTACTTCACGCGGCTGACTTAGTACATATTTCACTACAATGCACACATAGTACGACATTAACATAGTAAATTATGGACCACTTACTAGTAAATTATCCATCAAGTGATGATATTTATTGACTGATCAGATTGTGCTTATTACTGGACCACTTACATAGTTTCTGTCAAGAAAGTTAGAGAAAATTGTAAACTTCTGTTAGAAGTTAGTTTTGGTTAGAGGAGGGAAAGTTAGGATGCAGTTCGAGAAGTTGGGAGTTTTTTGTTAGAAACCTGTTAGTGAATTCTCTTTCTGTTATGACAGTTAAGAGTTTTGTTAGGGAATTTGGTTTGTACTTCTTTCAATATTGACAGACCTTTAAAATATTTCTTTATTGTAATGAGTCTTGTTTAATTTGTGTTGGAAGTTTTGAAAGGGTCATTTAGGTAGTTAGACCTATTTTTAAACCTACTTATTGCTACCCATGTTTAAACCTTTAATCATAAGTCAGCATAGAGAATATCAGTCAGCCTGTGAATATCAGAAGTTAGACCTATGTTTAAACCTAGTTATTGCTACCCATGTTTAAACCTTTAATCATAAGTCAGCATAGAGAATATAAGTCAGCATAGTTATTGCTACCCATGTTTAGACCATATATTTGATGTTAAGGGCATGGAAGACAGGGCACCCCATAGAGAACCTACGGGTATTTCAAAAGCAACAGAAACAGGGCATGAAAGACAGGGCACCCCATAGAGACAGGGCATAAAAGTCATTGTTATAATTGTTATAATTATGAATACAAGATTTCTTACCCTTGGCCTACAATACTAATCATTGGTCGTTGCCAACCAGCAAATACTTGTTCTGCGGCCTCCTCTCCCTCATCATAATCTGTTTGGTCTCTCTCCTCTTCCTCCACCGCTACCGTGGTGTGATGGGCAGCCGAACCTTGCAAAACATGATGTGTCACTCCCGGGGTAGGAACTAATGTGCATTCCTCAAAAGTCTGTGGTGATTCGTATGTCTGAACCGGTGGCAGTGTTGTGGTTCTAGGAGGTGGTGGTGGTGTTGCGGTTGTTTGAGATGGTGGTGGTGGTGCTGCGCTTGTTTGAGACGGTGGTGGTGTTGATGCGCTTATCTGAGGCGGTGGTGGTGTTGTGGTTATATAAGGCGGTGGTGGTGATGCGGTCGTCAGAATTGGTGGTGCTTGCTTTCTTTGATGCGTGCTAGAAGTGATGCTTTGGTTCCTTGTGTCATGCTTCATGCGAGATGTGTTTATAGCTAGAGCCCCAGGTGGCATATGTCGTGTCCGGCATAATCTATCAACACTGCATTAGCAAGAATGCATGAAATTAAAGATATTAAATTTTAAAGAAACCAAATAGTGAAAGTTTTTGTCATCTTACGGTTTCTTTCCCGTTGGTGCTCCCTTCTTTGACCTTTCTCTTGTCATTTCAAATTACACAGAGTATGAGCCACAAAAATCTACACAATTTAGGCGAAAACCAATCAATACTATATATTGAGCATGATGGTATTCATTGATTGATAAAGAAATGAAGTAAAAATATCACAGAGGCAGAAATGATTGTCTACAGAATTAGTTTAGATTTATCTCTGATATTGATATAGCTTAGATTTATCTCAAATTTTTTCTTGATGTTTAAGGCTAAGAAGACAAAAGTTCATGAATCAGATATAAATTGCATATAGGATGTATAAAAGCACATGGATCAAATTACACTATAATGTTCTATTTTTTTAGGAAAAAAATGGCAGCCAACGCATCAACGGTGCCAAGATGTATCCCTATGGACCACTGAATGCAACACTGCACTCCTCCCTTTTAAACATGCAAAATTGATTAAATTCAATAAAAGTATAATGCTTATGAGGATACAAAAATACTGTCAAAAGATTCTTCTGCACAGGAAGATCGATCTTTTTCTTCACCCTTTCAGAATTAAGTGTTATATGCAATTTATAACACTTAAAGGCAATAGTAATATGCTGAAATCACACATAAAGGCAATAGTAATATGCTGAAATCATTATACTGAAAGGAAATAACACATAAAGGCAATAGTAATATGCTAAAATCATTATAAGAATGAAAAACAAAGGACAATGATAACAATAATAATGTCATGAAGATCCAAGAGAAGTATATTTTACAATTATAGCTTCAAGAGAATTTAACACTTTCAAGAATAGCTTCAAGAAAATTTACAGTTAAGGAGAAGAATTGGGTAACTAGAAATTCATATTCAAACTTGTAATATATGCAATTTAGGAAACATAAGAAATTAATAATATAATAACTATGTATTCAAGACTTAAACACAAGCTAGTGATATAACACATCTTAAATCATAAGAGAATAATGCTAAAAGTATTCTTGAGCATCTATAAACATTTAATGAAATATTTCATGGCTCTAGTTCAACACAGTATGAAGTAATGAATGTTATTGATGAAAAACAATTGTTCCCTGCAAAACAAAAATGCTCCCTACAAAATGCAATGCAAATTTACAAAAGTGCATTTTATCGAGTATAGAGTTACACTTGAATGCACTTGCTTCCTTAAATGATCACATAGGAATACAAAACAGAAATACTACCTTCTGAAAGACAACTCAGTCTCACCAACTCTACTTCCTTGCTACTCTCTGCATCAAGAACATCAACATCTATTCATTGTATATGTATTAGTATCCTCTGAAAGAGAATTGGACCTATCAGGTAATGAGGTCTAGCCTGCTGAAGATTCTTCCCTAGTACTAACTTACACGACTGAGGAAGATTTCAATTAGAATAGTCCACACAAAAAAAGTAAATGAAGTTTTTGGTTACCATGTTTTTTGCTTGAAATTTTCATCTCTGTGACTTTTAAACATTAGAAATATACTAAGCTTGGTTAGAATAAATTTGGAAACATCACTAAAGCAAACAATAGCATAGCACATATATATCATTCGAGTGCAAACAATAACTTCATACAACATATTGAAATAACTATGAAACAAAAACATAATCGTTTCAATTTGGTTACATTTGAAGTTCATGTTGATGAGGGATGACATCATGGCACTAGTATTGGCTCGACCTCATCAATTAATCCTTCATCGGCTAAACCACGTATTTGTTCAACTTCTGTAATAGGCACAACTGGTGACATTTCATCAGATTGATAAGGAATTTCATCCTCGGTGTTATCTATCTCCACATAACCCCTTGGTTTTGTGGTGATTGCAGCACACCATCCACGCATGTTTCTACACATATCTGGATATGGGACATAATACACCTATTTTGCTTCTTGTGCAAGAATGAACGGATCATATTGACGATATCGTTTATTCATCTTTATGTTAACAATATTGTACTCCTTATTAACTCTTGTGCCACTATTATTTGTTGGATCAAACCATGCACAATTAAATAGGGAAATCTTGTTGCTAAAGCCATGGTATTCCAATTGAAGGATATGTTGGATGATACCGTAGAAATCATCTTCTCCTCCATTTGTAATTCCTTTAACATATACCCCAAAATTAGTAGTCTTTTTACCACGACTCCATTCTTCAGTGTGAAACTTGTACCCGTTAACAAAGTAGATGTGCCACGATGTTGCCTTAGGATTAGGACCAAGAGCTAATGCCTTCACGTATGGGCTATGTGTTCCATTGCTCTCATCATTCACCTAAAAAAATATACATCCAACCTTAGAGCGATTACATTGGCAAACTACATTAATGTGAGAAGTAAACTTACATATTCCTTTAGCCATGAAGGAAATTGCTCGTGTATAAGACTAGAAGCATCTTCCTCATTGATACGATGATATTGCATGAACAATCTGACACCGAATATAAAATTTATGAAGTATTTATACACGATGGTTAAGAACAAAGCAGTTGTTTTACAAAATGTACTTACTCGAGGTACAGTTTAATCTCATCACAGTTGATTAGGACGTGCACGTGAGCAGAATCCCATTCTTTATCAAGCACCCAGTAGACCTGAGACTTTCCACTAGGACGACCATGTTTGTTAAAAATAGAAAGTGTTGGTTGGACATTCTCATGATATGATGATCCAGGATCGTTTCTGAAACTTGTACTTGGAAACAAACTAACGGTCTTGAAATAGTGAGAGCAAAAATAAGTAGTTTCAGGGTGCAAATAGGCAGTGCATATTGAACCTTTAACTCTGGCTTTATTTTTCACTGAACGCTTGTAGTCTCCCATCAATCTAAGAGTGAAACTGTTAAAAGATGTTATTTCATTAAAGTAATCTACAAAAATTACACATTGTTTACCTTTCAAATGGATACATCCAACGATATTGTACAGGACCACCAAGAATTGCTTCATTAGGTAGGTGAATCGGGAGATGTTCCATCGAGTCAAAGAAACCTGGTGGAAATATTCTTTCTAGCTTGCATATGATGATGGGAATGTTCTGTTCCAACCTAACAAGATCTTCCAACTTCAATGTATTACAACACAAGTCTTTAAAAAAATGACTTAACTCAGTTAGCGGCTTCCATATCTCACTAGGCAAGGAACGAAAAGCAATTGGAAGAAAACACTCCATGAACACATGACAATCATGGGATTTCATCCCCTTCATCTTACCCTTGGTGACATCAGCACATCTAGAAAGATTCGAGGCATAACCATCAGGCATTTTTAGTTCCTTAATCCATCTACAGACTAGCTTTGCCTCTTCGGATGTCAACGAAAATTTTGCCTTTGGCTTAGCCATCTTTCCATTAGGTAAAGGACGCAACTCTAAATCCCCATGTAAACAGTTAAGAGGTAAATCCAATCTTGCCTTCTCATTGTCCTTTGTTTTTGCAGGATCATTCATGACAGTGTTAAACACATTATCAAATACATTCTTCTCTATGTGCATCACATCAAGGTTATGCCTTAACAAGTTGTCCTTCCAGTATGGAAGATCCCAAAATATACTTCTTTTGATCCAATTATGATGTTTCCCATACCCTGGAAATTTGGTGGCCCAGTCAGTGTCTGTGACTTTTGGAAAATCACAGACAGCTTCCCAGAGATCATGGCCAGTAAACATATAAGGTGGTCTTTTTTTCTTTATCTTGTTTTTTGTAAATCTCTTTTTACTTTTTCTAAACGGATGATCCATTGGTAAAAATCGACGGTGACAATCGAACCAAGTTTGTTTTCCACCGTATCCTAAGGTGAAAGCGTATGTACTATCCATGCAATAAGGACATGCTAATTTACCTTGTGTCCCCCATCCAGACAATATACCATATGCTGGAAAATCATTGATTGTCCATATTAGATGCGCTCTCATTATAAAATTCTGCTTCATAGAGATATCATATGTCACAATGCCATCTATCCACAAGCGCAACAAATCATCAATCAAAGGTTGCAAATAGACATCTATTTTAGCTTTTGGGTTGTACGGTCCAGGCACAAGACAAGTCAAAAATAGGTATGGTTTAGTCATGCACATTTCGGGAGGGAGATTGTAGGGTGTGACTATTATCGACCAACATGAATACGGAGAACTTGAGGCTTGAATGTAAGGTGTAAACCCATCAGTACACAAACCCAATCTTACATTTCTGGGATCACTAGCATAATCGGGATAAACTTCATCAAAGTGTTTCCATGCTTTCCCATCAGATGGGTGACGCAGAACATTTGGATTGCTTGTGTTCTCATGATGCCATCTCATTTGAGCTGCAGATTCCTTTGAAGCATAAAGTCATTGTAACCTAGGAATGATTGGAAAATAGAACATTCTCTTCACTGCCACATCTTTAAATTTTACCATTCCACTCTTTCGAGGAACATACCTAGCAGCCCCACAAACTCTACACTGAGTTAAAGTGCTAACTTCTTTATAATATAATAAGCATCCATTCACACAACAATCAATTTTCTCAACCTTCAATCCCAACTTAGACACCAACTTCTTCACTTGGTAATGATTTTTAGGTAAACATTTATTTGATGGACAAACATCATTAAGCATTTGAGTGAAAAAATCCATGGCCTTTTGAGGAACATGTCAGTTAGACATGGCAGCCAACAACTTAACTGAAATAGATAGTCTGGATTCAGAAGCTCCCTCATAAATGGGTTGGTTTGCAGAGGTCAATAGATCATAAAATTGTTGAGCTTCTTCATTTGGTACCTCACCCTCACTAACGGTTTCGTTTTCCATATTAGCATTCACATTAGGGACATTAACAAATTGCCTACTAGCATCATACACCATTTCATTCATTGCATCAAATTGTTCTTCATCACTCGGATTATCTCCACCAACATTTCCGCCACTACTAGAATGACCATCAAAGTCTACATTCTGATTCTCTTCTCCATGATCAATCCATGTGTAATAGTTGGGTAAAAAACCATCTTTATACAAGTGATGTCTAACCTCACTAGGCGTCTTCAGGGGAATGCAGACGCATTTTACACAAGGACACCTTATCCCTCCGTCATTTAAAAATTCTGGCCGATTCATGGCTTTATTGACAAAATATTCAACTCCACTAACAAATTCATCTTTCAAACCATACCTATTAGAGTTCACTCTATCATACATCCAACTTCGGTCCATTTTCTACATGAAAAACAAACATAAGTTTCTAAATAAACATGTTCAATTCTATATGAAATTGTGAAAGTTTGATGTGAATTATAAAAGTCACATCAAGATTATCATAAGGGATATGTAGAGGTATATTACTGCACATATCATTGTGCTGAGGATTAATAATAAAAAATTATGGATAATAGATATATAATTGTGGGGCAAATTTAGGCATCAAATAGAAAAAACACAACATGTTTTAAAGTATCAAACAAACAATAAAACTTTATGTGGATTCAAAGAAATCAAACATTTTATGTTCATTTTTTTAAGGATAACCTTATCTCTAATCACAAGTATACAATTATTACACTCTAACCTCCATTTAAATCCTACATCAAGAGTTAGACTAAATCATAATTTTTTTTTTTGCAAAACAAACTTTTAGCATATTGCAATAGAAAGAAACTAAACCATAGATTTTTTTTCTGCATAATAAACTTTTACCAGCATAGTGAAATAAGTAAAAGACATAGTGAAGTTGATAGTGAGTGATTAAAATATAGGCTCCTAATTGATAGGAAGTGATTAAATTCAGGGACCTTTTTGAAATAAATCTGCTTGATAGCACTTTGCAAAATCAGGGACTAATTTGGTTATTTACTCTTTGTTTACAATTGACTTAAGATTTGCCTGTTTCTTTGCTTTTATGTGATTTACATTTTTTTCCCTCTGTATATCAAACTTTTGCTTATACAAAAAGGAGGGGAGCTTGAAGATTGTTTTCTTTTGCATTAGATATCAATATGTCTAGCTCCTTAATTCTCAGCTTTTGCTATGTTTCTCATATTTAGCATACATTTTTTATTTCTGTGTGCCTTAAGTTATATGTGATTTTTTGAGTGTTAATGTTTTCATCTTTTTACAAATTATTACTTTCCAGATGATGTAGACTTCATTAGGACTAAGTTAGTTGAGATTTTGCCTTAGCAATTTCTTCTTTTACCATACCTTTCTAAATGATATATCCTTTAAAGAAATTATTATTTTCGCATTGATGTTTAATTGTAAATTGTGTTCTGTGGTTGCTATAGGTTTTGATATGCCGAAATGAGGCTGAAAAATGCTTAATAGAAACGTCTATCAATTCACTAAGGATAAGTCTTAAGGTAAAACCTTTTATCTTTCTTTTTCTATGATGTTTTGTTGGAATAATCTGAAATTGGCTTTTGCCCTTTGTTGATATGATGATTAGATTACAGGCTTACCAAATTTATGGTGTTCCGTTAAGATATAAATTGTCTGTTCAGGTTGGCAATATTTTTCATTAAGTTTTGATTTTTCTTTGCAGTTCTTTTTCTTTTAGATTTCCTTTGTTTATTGTTCTGTTGGCACACTATATGTTAACAGTTTGTAAGTTTTGTTACTAATAGTAAAAAGTGTAAACCTGATAGTAGACCTCTTCGTAAGACTTCAGATTGCTTTACTGTATGATCTGTACCTTTTACAAGTATCGAAATATGGCCAGCTTAGTACATGATAGTTAGGTATTTTGGCACATTCTACTTATTCTTTCTACCAAACCCTACCACCACTACGCAATTCCACTACAGCGGTGTTATAGCGTGCTATTGACAACATAGGTCTATACTCTATGAAACAATTACTTTTAGGCCCTTTTTTTCACTAGATTTAATAAGATCATCATGTTTACTTTGATATATTTGAGAGGAACTGAGTCAGTTGTTGGACATCAGGAGGTCAGATGTATCTCAGAGGTCTTCTTAGATGGGGTGTTAAAATCTATCAAGTTATCTCCTCTAGTTAAATAAATTCAGATTTGTGATTTTAGATGATAAGAATGTTAATGGTTCAATGATCATAGTGGGGTTGAATTGTGGTGTAAGAGTTTTTTATGTAAGCATTAATTGACTATTTGTAAATTATATAATGTTTATTTAGAAACAGTAATCATCAACTTGTACTTACACAAAAAGATTCGAAAGTTTACAACTAAGAGCAACAACATGTTAAATGAATGGCCCTGTGGTGAATTTGAAACATGTCTGCACTACAAGACATAAGGAAACAAGCTCTCATTAATTTTGAAATCGACATTTGAACATGAGGGAATCTCGACACAATACCACCAAAAGTTCAAACAACAACATCAATATTTTCACCAAATTCTATCATATCAAACAGCAACAACAATATATTGGATGAACAAATCAATATATGTAAGTCATCACAAATTCAAGCAACAACAACAATATGTTAGATGAACAACTCAATATATGTAAGTTACCACAAGTTCAAGCAACAACTCATATCTGAACAAAAATAACAGAGACTTGAGGTTTATGTTAAAACTGATTATGATTTCAACACTAATCTAAACAGCGTACGAACAGACTATGAAAGATTACAGTACTTGAATCTCAACAAAACAACACCAACTACATGATATTTATGACATTTCCAAGTTGGAAATTAAACATTACAGTAGCTTGTACTTACACAAAAAGATTCGAAAGTTTACCGCAATGTCGACACGAACAGCTACCAATCAACGGCACAAATCTTCAGTATTTGTCGCACCGACGCTTCCGCAGGATTCCAATCTCGCAGTGCTTGCAGACTCAGATTCACAGCGTATGGAAATAAGCTGAAACCGGGATTGATTCACTGCTGTGTTGTTGGAAAAGAAGACGAACAACCCTTCGATGATGCTATACGCATAAATTTGGAACGAATTTGAGAGAGCTGTTGCTGTTCACGGCGAAGTGTTTAAGGGTGGTGATGATTGAAATGGAAAATATTGTCGTCGTGTCGGAAGTTGGATGAAGAGGTTGAACCGTGGGTCGAATGGATGGTACCAGGGTTGTTTTGTGGTGACAGAAAGAGGACCTCTTGTGGTTGTGATGGGTAGAGTTCAGGGGATGAAACACGGTGGTGGTTCCGGTGTCGTTCACGACTGATGGAGGTGGTTCCGGTGGGTATTGAGATGAAGAGGAAATAAGGGTTTGATTTTTCAACACCGTGGTGGTGAAATGAAGAGGAAAAAAAAGGAAGGCGAAATGAAGAGGCAATAAGCTGAGAATTTTTTTTATTATTTTAAATTTTATATATTTGATTATAATAAGCTGAAAAAATAAATACATAAAAAATAAAAATGGGAGGCAAACTAAAGTTGTGGGGAGAAAAGCAAATTTTCACGCCAAACTTAGCGTCGGTTTTAAGCGACGCAAACCTTAACATAAATTATTAAATGAATAAGAAGAGCCAAACGAAAATTAAGGGGGAAATGAATTATTTTCGCGCTAACTTTAGCGTCTATTAAAACCGTCGCTATATAAAAATATAAGTTAGCGCCGGTCTTAACCATCGCTAAAACTCCTTTAAATAAATTATTTCCAATGAAACTGATTAATTCCATACATAATGTCGGCTATAACCGACGCTAATAATAATATCCTATTAAAATAATTAAGACAAATGCTTTTATACGTTAGCGACGGCTATTTGTGACATGACGTCAACACTACTAGTGTCGGAGTCGGGGCCGACGCTAAAAGTTTACGGCTAAAATGCATTTTTCTTGTAGTGGATTCAGTACTTTGAGGTTCGATTACTTCTGGAGAAGCAATCAATGTTCTTTTGATGTTCAAAAGTCAAAAGAATTGACATCTTTATTTTAAAAGCAGAAAAAGTTTTAACAAGTAAATACATTTTTTGTTTTATTTCAAGAATCGTTAATCACGTTTGAAATGTCGTTCTGTAAAGCTAAAACAAATAATAATTGCAATCAAAAGCACTAAGGCTCAAATTTTATTGATAGGATGGAAATCAGTCAAACGCGTGACTCCATAGAGTATTTACAAAGTTAGAAAATGACAATTTAAGGGAAAAGGGCTACATTGAAACATAACGACCGCTATCCTTCTTCCAACTTTGAATTCGGGGCATCCCGAGTTTCCGTCGAAGATGAGCTCAACTGGAGTTTTCTTTCGATGGATGGTGTAACTGCTACTGAGGGACTTGCCCATCTGTTAGACGTAGTTACTTGCCATTATCCCTAACTTTTGCCTGGATTATAGTTTTGAGATTTCCAATCCCCGGGATGATTTTTGATTGTGTCTCTAACTTTTGCCTGGACCGCCTTTTCGGGTTTTCAATCCACCGAGACATTTTTTTTAATTTATTTAGGCGAAGTATTTCTTGACTATGTCAACATTTGTGGGGTAGGCAAATTCCTCTCCGTCCATAGTTGCGATTCTTAAGGCACCGCCCGAGAAAGCTTTCTTGACCACATAGGGGCCGTCATAATTCAGAGTCCACTTGCCCCGGGAATCAGTGAGAAATGATTGTATCTTTTTTAGCACGAGGTCTCCTTTCCTGAAGACACGAGGTCGTACCTTTTTGTCAAACACCTTCATTCTTTGCTGATACAACTGACCATGGCATAGTGCCGTTAATCTCTTTTCTTCGATTAGGTTCAGTTCATCGTGTCGAATTTGACACCATTCAGCCTCTTTAGCTTAGCTTCAATCAATACCTGGATTGATGGGATCTCTACTTCTATGGGGAGCACTGCCTCCATGCCATATACTAGAGAGAAGGGGTTGCCCCTATTGAAGTATGGACAGATGTGCGATAACCGTGAAGAGCAAAGGGTAGCATCTCGTGCCAGTCTTTGTAGGTTACAACCATCTTTTGAATGATCTTCTTGATGTTCTTATTGGCTGCTTCTACCGCTCCGTTCATCTTGGGTCGGTAGGGAGATGAGTTATGGTGTTCGATCTTGAACTCAGCGCATAACTCCTTCATCATCTTATTGTTCAAGTTGGACCCATTGTCAGTAATGATATGACTCGGAACACCATAACGGCAAATGATATAATTTTTGATAAATCGGACCACCACTTGTCGGGTCACATTGGCGTATGACGCTGCTTCGACCCACTTGGTGAAGTAATCAATGGCCACCAGGATGAACCGATGTCTGTTTGAAGCTTTGGGCTCAATCATTCCAGTCATGTTGATTCCCCATATAGAAAAAGGCCATGGGGAAGAGAGAACCTTGAGATGCGTTGGCGGTACATGGATTTTGTTGGAGTATATCTGACACTTGTGACACCTCCTCATGTACTTGTAGCAGTCGAATTCCATTGTCAACTAATAGTATCCTGCTCTTAGGATTTTTCTCGCCATTGCGTGTCCGTTGGCATGAGTGCCAAAGGATCCTTCATGAATTTCTTTCATCAGCATGTCTGCTTCTGGTCTATCTACGCATCGGAACAAGACCATGTCGAAGTTTCTCTTATAGAGTGCATCACAGCTCGGGAAGAAACTACCTGCTAGTCTTCTGAGGGTTTTTCTGTCCTTTCTAGATGCCCCAAGTGGGTACTCCTGTTTCTGAAGGAAGCATTTGATATCGTGATACCAAGGTTTATCGTCTATGAATGCTTCAATCGTGAAGATGTAAGCGGGCCGTTCAAGGCGCATTATGTCAATCTTAGGTACGTCATTCCATTGACCTACACTAATCATGGAAGGGAAAGTGGCTAATGCATCAGCCATGTGGTTCTCTTCACGAGGGATGTGATGAAACTCAATTCTGTTGAAGAATGGTAACAACCTTCTTGCGTAGTCTTTATAAGGAATCAGTCCTGATTGGTATATGTTCCAATCTCCTTTGATCTAATTGATAACCAGGACTAAGTCTCCATATACATCCAAGTACTTGATCCTTAAGTCGATCGCTTCTTCGAGACCCATGATACAAGCTTCGTATTCGGCCTCGTTGTTGGTACACTTGAACGTAGTCTGGAAGTGAAAAGAATGTGGGTACCCTGAGGTGTTATGATGATTGCTCCAATTCCATTTCCATAATGATTGATATCTCCGTCAAAGATAAGTCCCCATTGGGAACCCGGTTCCGGCCCTTCACTGGGTAGCGGTTCATCGCAATCTTTCATTTTCAAATACATGACATCTTCGTCTGGGAAGTCATACCCAACTGATTCTTGATCGTTAATCGGTTGATGAGCCAAATGGTCGGCTAAAACACTTCCTTTAACAGCTTTCTGAGCATGGTACTCAATGTCGTATTTTGATAACAACATCTGCCAACGGGCGATCCTTCCCATGAGAGAAAGCTTTTCAAAGACGTACTTGATTGGATCCATTTAAGAGATTAACCAAGTAGTGTGACGAATCATATACTGGCGAAGACGTTTGGCTGCCCAAGCCAAAGCGCAACAAGTTTTCTCGAGCATAGTGTACCGAGCTTCACATTCGGTGAATTTCTTGCTCAAATAGTAAATGGTAGACTCTTTCCTTTTGGTTTCGTCTTGTTGGCCAAGTACACAACCCATCGAGTCTTCCAAGACTGTTAGGTAGATGATCAGTAGTCTTTCTTCCACTGGAGGTGATAGAATCGGTGGGTTCAATAGGTATTCCTTGATACTGTCGAAGGCGGTTTGGCAGTCTTCTGTCCAAATGCAGTCCTAATTCTTTTTAAGTAATTTGAAGATTGGCGCACATGTCGCGGTCATGAGGAATATAAATCTGGAAATGTAGTTCAAATGCCCCAGGAATGCCCTGACTTGTTTTTCAGTTTTGAGAGAAGGCATTTCTTGAATGGCCTTGACTTTGTCAGGATCAACCTCAATTCCTTTATGGCTGACGATGAACCCTAAGAGTTTCCCTGAAAGGACACCGAATGTGCACTTATTGGGATTCAAGCGGAGTTTGTACTTTCTCAGACACTCGAATAGTTTTGACATGTGGGTCACATGCTCCTCTTCTATTTTAGATTTTGCAATCATATCATCGACATACACTTCAATTTCTTTGTGTATCATGTCATGAAACAGAGTAGTCATGGCCCGTTGGTAGGTTGCTCCGACGTTTTTTAAACCGAACGACATTACCTTGTAACAAAAGGTGCCCCATGGGGTAATTGTTGTACCCCAAATTTTACCCTTATATACATTGATCTCTTGCATTTCATATTAGGTCAATCATGTTGCATATCTAACCCTTTTATCAGGTTTTGTTTGTGTTTGTTTCTTTTTTTATCAGGTGTTATCTTAAGGAAATTCAAGAAGTGATTAATCAAGTTTTTTTTGGATGGAGCATTGAATCAAGCAAGTCTCTAAGAGATTTTCTCCATAATCCTAACCATGATTCTCTCTATAACCAAATTTCTACCCACCTTTTCTACCCTCAATTGCCACCTTTAATTCCAAACCTATTTCATTAGCCATCTATTAACCAATTTTATCCATTTTCTCAATGTTAATTCATTAGTCATCTTTTAACCAATTTTATCAAATCCACCTATTATTCATCTTTTATTCATTTCCTAATCATTTTCTTTTATAACAAAAAAAAACAATTCCAATTTTTTTTCATAAGCCCACCAATGAGCCCATCGAGACCAAAAATGCTACAAAATATGGAATTGAATGCATCATCCAAGAACCAATAGGAAATGAGCATTGTGCTTTGACTTTTCAAACTTAGCTTTCCAACCAATAAAGAAGCGACATGTGGCAAACAAGAAACAAAAACAACCAAATGCTTCTCCTCCCTTGGTCATGTTTGCGAAACTTAGATTGGAAAGGAGAAATTCAAAACACGAGCTTGTCAAATTCATTCAAGAAATCGTTTCAACTCAATCCGTTGGCGCGGTTTATCAATTTGAATTCTCCAAGAAGCCTTGCTCGTTTAAGCTTTCAACGTTTTGCTTCACTAAAAGTACTTCTGAAGCATTTCTTGTTTCAGCTTTCAACCTGCTACCACCTGCAAGTTCTTCGTGCCATCTCCAACCTTTACCTCATTTGATACCCCTCCATATGACAAGAATAAGGAGCTCTGAAGCAACACATGAAGTAGTGCAATGGACTCTGCAGTTCTGAATTTTCTTGTGCAGCAAAGCAGCGTATTTGACTCCAAGATATGGACCAACATTTGAATTTCAAAAAAGAGACGTTGTGACTCTAATTTCTACTCAGCACACCACATGTTTGATGGTTGGACTCAATGCAACCCAGGCCCATTCGTTCAGCCTATAAAAGGGGCTTGATTCTACACATCAACATACCAACAACTCCCACAAAACACTCAAAATCCTCTGAAGTTCCATAAGTTTTTAGCAAGCAAGTTGAAAGGTGTTCTTTGAGTGCTTTGGAAGGAAAGCAATCAGTATACTTAAAGACAGTGGACATTACTCCACTTAGTATCGTTTTCTGTCCCTTTTGTTTAAACATGCTCATTTAATGCCACTATGTCATATGCACCTTGATATTATTCTACATGTGTATCCTGCTAATACATGCCTCAGTATGTTGTTTATATGCTCATGGGTTGTCGTCATAAATAGATGTTTTTGTTCATTAATATGATACATGTGTATGCATTGGTGTTAAGTTATAATGCCTCTATTTTTGTTCATTAAATGGCTGCAGCATTATAAGTTACCATCGTGGTATTGTATTGACAAGTTTTGATGTTTGATTTTGTTAAAACACTTGGACATTATATGTGCTTGAATGTGATTTTGAAACAAAGGACTCTTGAATCTTAGTTTCTTTACATGGTTCTGTTATGCTCCTAAGTCTTGGGATGTTTGAACCTATCTATCTCTGTTGTTGGCTTGATGATTGTTTGGTGTTGTTAAGTTGTTCTTGTTAAAGTAGCATTAGTTTCTTTTCTGCCACCATTAATATATGAGCATTTTGTTTACTCAGTCATGTTTTTTTAACTTTGTCATTGTGGATGTTTGCTGTTTTAAGGTTGATAGTTTTTGTTCTCATTTGTATGCACCACTGTCTTTGTCATTGTTGATGATTGATCATGTGTTTAAGTTTGGATTGATTGAACTGTTAACATATGCAAGCCACTGACTCTTGTTACATCTTTTTGTAATGATTTTGTTGCAATATATGTTTAAAGCTTATGAATGTTGAATTTGGATTGTGTTGCCTTGAGTTGTTCCTATCATATGCCTTAATGTTCTATGACTTGCCATACTATGCTATACATGTAAAACCATTCTATTGAAACTGTTAATCTCAGAAGCCATGTCTTTGTGATATCATGATTTTGTCCTCTATGTTAACACTGTGGTCATGATGTGTATGCTAGCCTTGTTGTGTTTAACATGTTTCCTAAGTTATGCCTTTGTGATATCATGATTTTATACATATATGTTTGATCGTATGTGCTTGCTTGATGTTGCCCAAGTTGGTTCTATAATGTCATATGCTACTGCTTTTTTTAAGTGTTACCACTTGAATGAATTTGGTTATTATATTGTCTTGTAACCTTCCCTATCCTTGCATACATATGCTTGCTCTCGACCATCATGATGCTTGTGTACTTGTCACTATGTTTGTACCACTTGGGTGAGTGTATGACTTTCTGCTTGTAATTCAGTTTGCTAGCTATTTTTGACTTGGAATGTCACTAACATGTTGATATGTGCCTCATAATGTACTAAATGCTATGAACCTAAATAACTTGCCTTGGCCTTATATGCTTTTGGTTTGCCTTTAATCTATCTTGATGTTATGCTTGATATTATTGAGAGCATCTTTCCTTGACACTATGTGACTATATGTTTGAGTGGTTTTTCCTTGATAAGCATTTAAGTTGTATTGAGCCATCATCATTTGTCGTTGTGTGTGGAATTGTAATCAGACCATGCTGAGTTTTATGGTATATACATTGTTGGATGTATGTATCAAGCTGTCATTAGGGTTTTAGTTTCTAATTCATTGACTTCCTGTGTATGGATTTGCTAACTCACCTTGCTCTTGCAGTGATTGGTCTGTTTACATTAGAATTATGTTTGAGTCCATGCCATGTTGTTTTAGATTCCATGATCTGTATTTTGTTTATCAGTTAGGTCCAAGTTGTATCATTTCTTGAAATGCCATTTAAATATGTTGTATGTTAGTTCACTGCCCTGTAATGACATGATTAAGCATACTGCTGACTACTTGTGTTGTTGATGTTATCACTATTCTACTTGTTCCTTGTTTTAATCATAAGAAATTGTCACTAACAGTCTTAGAATATGCCCTCATCTTGATCTGACCTATCTTTGTTTTAACCACTCATTGTGACATATTTGAGATGCTATTTGGACTTTGAACAATGTCTTTTGAGCTGGTCGCATCATGCCCTAACATGTCCTTTGTTTTCTTGCATTTTAAATCTTGTTAATCGTGTGATTTGAACCCTAAGCAACTCTGCTACCCTACTTTGAACATGATTAAGTCTGGAGATTACTTTGATATACATGAACTGAACTTACCATGCTGCTATAGGTTCCTTAGTCTTCATGTGTTTTGATTCAAAATATGTTCTTACATGATTTTCAATTGAGTATTGCATGCTAACTGTTTGCTTGCTGCCACTGCTGTAAGAAATTATCACTCTACACATTCAAACATTCCTTACTTTATGTCCATAGTGCTTGCTTGATATCCCATATGTGTGGCTGTTTATTACATTCAAGTTACTACATGATGCCCCTTAGAATGTGTTGGATATATTGCTGCTATGTTTTGTGTGAATTCATTGCTTAAACATCCAATTGATCTCACTTTGTGGATTTATAGGATAAGTCTTTGCTTAAAATTTAGTGTGTGTGGAATTTCATGATTTCAAGTTTAGATTACATGCTTTCTGTTTCATCTGGTTTGACAATGGCTGCTGATGAATGGCATGGCATGGCATGAACATGGTTTTTTGTGAGCATCGTGTGTATTTGGTTTGGTTTGTGTGATTTACTTGGAATAGGCGCGCAAGGAAAGCTTATATGTTTATTGAGTTGGTTATAATACCGGATGTAAGAGCCACCCCAGAGGCAAGCACACACTATCACACGCCTTACCACCTCTAGGACTGGGGTTCGAATCCCCCTCGCCCTAGTCCTTTTGTTTTTCTCTGATTTTTCGCTTCTCTTCAAATATATATGTGTGTTTCCATTATATGTCAACACGCGTGCATTGGCCTGATGGTATGATTTTTAGACTGCAAACGAGAAGACCTGGGTTCAATACCTAGGTGTACCACTTCCTTACTTTTTATCACTTGTTGGTTTTATGTTTCAAGTTTATGCTTCATTTTCTAATTTCCATAACATGCTTATTTTTCATCCTTTTTCTTCCCTTCTTTTTGCTATATTCTTCTAATTGAATTTACTTTTTAAATATAAAAGAAAATTGATAAAAATATTTAATTTTGAGACCTTTATTCATGATAAGATTAGAAATACTTATTAGGGTTTTTATTGCACTTCTCTATGCATCTTACCATGTTATCTCTATTTATCATGTTTGATCTTTGTCCAACATGTATGATTCTAACTTTGCATTGATATCATAGTTTCGTTTCATCTCATATCTTATTCATGTCTTTTACATCATCATATGTGAGTTATAACTTGTTATCTTTTAGTAATTTTACAACTGTTATCTTTCCCCCCATTCCAAAGGGAGACCTTCTTAAATTGACTCTTGAATTCACTAAACAACCACCCTACCTTATCCTTTTAGGTTTACCATTATTTCTTGGCCACATGAGAGCCAATGAAATCATAACTTAGAAATAGGTTAGAGTTTCTGAACTCTATGTGATTCTCATCATCATGAGAACTCACTTTCCCTTATAAATTAGACTTAGAGAGTTATCGTGAACTCTAAAATGAGCTCATACTCATTTTCTCCTTGGAACTTTGGCCATAGTCAATGGCTCCTATCCCTCACCCTTAGATCAGTGAACTACAGATACTCTGATTCTACTCCCGTAAGGATACGTAGGTGCAAAGTGCGATACTTTGTCGAGTATACTTAGATACTAACCCCTAGGGTTTCAACCTTTAGCATAGCACCTTTAGCAAGCGAGTAAGATATAACAAGTTAAAACAAGAGGTTCCCGTAGAGTACTACGGACGTTTAGGATACTAATACCTTCCCTAAGCGTAATCAACCCCCGAACCTTAGATCTCCCCCCCTTTAGGTTTTTCTCGATCTTGAACCTTTCCTTTGGATAAATCAAAGTCGGTTGTGAATTCAAAGAAATGTGATGCAAGTTAATTAATAGCTTGTTATCCGATTCTCACCGCAACAGGAATGGCGACTTCACTGGGGAAAGAATTATTTTTGAGGGTTAAGCCCACCTTGTTTTTGCTTGTTTTATTTATGCTTGTTTGCAATATTTATGTATATCTGTTTGATTGCCTGTATATATGTTGTGCTTGAGTTTCTTTTGTTGGCTTGGTTCTTGAGTAGTGAGACAAATCCTAACCCGGATTTGAGTGCACTTATGATAGGACGATGGTATATTCAAGGAGGCTTTGAGGGAGTTGAATCCTGAAAAAGTTGAATTGAGACACCATCACTCAGTTGAGGCCCTCTTGAGAGTCTAGTCATGTTGAACGAATCTATTCGTGAAAACGTGCTACTCTCGACCTAGGAGCCCTTGATATTGAGAACCGTAGTTACCAAACCCCACTTAAGCCTTTTTAGGATGTAGTGTGGTGACCATGATGGAGTCTATTTCTGAATTGGTTGTCACGCGATACTACACTCAGACGAGATTCTCTTGAGAATTTTGTTTATTACCAACTCATCTGGGAAATCGATAAAATCCGAAAGATGGGTTGTCGACTCTGGGAACTTCTTAGAACCCCGTTCAGCAGGTGAAAACCAATAGAACATACCAATGGGAAGGGTAAACCCTTGCTCCATGCTCAACCTCCCCCTTTGTTTTTGTTTTGTATGCTTTGTGTGTGCTTTGCATTCATACATCATAAGCATTCATGTCGCATTTGTTTCATGGAACTCAGATTTCTTTTATTATATCAGAGGGATATCATGGATTACTCAAGAAGAAACACCATCAAATACACTTTCAAGAGTCCAAAATTGGATGACCTAAGGAAATTGGGATATTTGCTAACGGACCCTGAAGGATTCATAAACAGATATGGGAAGTTATGGGTTTTGTTGAAGAAGACTATTGATGAAGGGCTCCTTTCAACTTTGCTTCAGTTTTATGATCCAAAGTATCACTGCTTCGCGTTTCCTGACTATCAACTCTTACCCACCCTTGAGGAATACTCTCAGATAATTGGTTTGCCTATCAAAGATGAGTCCCCGTTTCCTATCTTCGAGAAGGATCCTAAAGAAGAAGAAATAACCAAGAAAACTCATTTGGAATTTGTTGACATCAAAAGCAATTTAACTTCTAAGGGAGGAATTTTTGGGTTAACTGCTAAGTTCTTGCTTGAAAAGGCTCGTTACTTTGCTAAACACTCTAACCGGGATGCCTTTGAAGCCATTTTTGCATTGCTCATCTATGGACTTTTCTTGTTTCCAAATATTGGGAATTTTGTGGATCTAAATGCAATCAAAATCTTCTTGAAATAGAATCCGGTACCTACTCTGCTTGGTGAAGCTTATCACTCAGTCCATACAAGAAATGCTCATAGAAATGGACAGATTACTTGTTGTGTCCTCATATTGTATAGATGGTTTATTTCGCATCTACCGAAGGCAGGCACATTCTGGGATTCCAAGAAAGGATGGTGGTCTCAGAAGATCATGGCACTCTCCCATGCAGACATTGACTGGTATAATAGGGTGTTGATGGAATCCTGATTATAGATAGTTGTGGGAACTATGGCAATGTGCCTCTTCTTGGCATTAAAGGTGGAATCAGCTACAACCCTGTATTAGCACGACGCCAATTAGGGTATCCTTTGGAAGATAAACCTCTCAGTGTTCATGTGGAAATCATCTATTTTGAAGCATATGACAAGAACGAAGAACAGAAGAAGCTGATTTTGGACGCTTGGGGTAGCAAGCGTAAGAGAGGAAGAAGTTCTTTGGGAAGACCTAACTGTGTGTCATTGGAGCCCTTCCTCCAATGGGTCAGAAGAAGAGCTATAGAGTTAAAGATGCCTTATAAGAGGCAAGAACCAATTGCTTTGAAGAAGGAGTCTGTTTTATACTTCATGTCAAAAGAAGAAGAGCTAGAGATTTCTTTAAGACAAGCCCAAAGGTCAGAAGAAGCCTGGAAGCTCAAGTATCAAGTGGTCGTTGAAGAAAACCTAGAACTCCAGAAGCAGCTACAGATCAAGAATGAAGAGTTACTTTCCTACAAGAAGAGAAAAGCCCTGGAAGTTCCTAGTTCCTCTAACACTCAGCCTCCTGTTTGGAAATCCATCCTTGACAACCTCGTCGCCGAAAGGGATCAAATGGAGAAAGAAATCAGAAGACTCAACACAAGTCTCTTAGGAGAATTTCCTTAGGACTTTCTAGCTTTTATTTAGCTTTATGTTTAGGGCTTTTGAAAGTGTATCAACTCTTGTAATTACTTTTTATTTAATGAAAATGAGGTCTTTTGATATCTCATGATATTCTGCGAGTGTCTGAATTCCATGAAACTCTGCATTGCATTATGCATTCCCGCTAAACTATCAAGATACTAATTTTGTTTTGCATATTTTGTAGAAATGGATGCTGCATGGAAAAGAGTTTGGCCTTATTTCTTTGAACTACCAGAGGTGGAGCGTTAGTTGTGGTTGGGAGAGATGGTTGAAGACCAGTCAGCCTTCGCTGATAGATATGGGTGTGTCATTCCATTGTTGACGACCCCAATGACTGTAGGGCCCCTTGAAGTTTTGGTCCAGTTGTATCATCCCGCGTACCGCTGTTTCGTATTCCCTGAATTTCAGTTGGTGCCTACCCTAGAGGAGTTCTCAGCCATGATAGGGATTCTAGTCAGAGAAGCTCCCATCTTTTCTGGGATTGAAGAAATGCCTTCCGCCAGAGACATCGCCAGAGTAACCAGAATCAGACTATCTGACATCCAGGCTAACCTAACTAACAAAGGAGGGAAGCGTGGACTACCTGCTCAGTTCTTGATGGAAAAGGCTCTGTACTTCAAAAACAGAGGAAGTGAGGCTTTGTTTGAGTCAACCTTAGCTCTGATGATATATGGATTGTTTCTGTTCCCAAATGCCAAGAACTTCGTGGATACCCAAGCCATTCAGCTTTTTACAGTCAACAATCCGGTCCCAACACTGCTAGCTGATGTTTACCATTCAATACAAACCAGATACACAAGAGGCTGTGGGTCAATTGTATGCTGCGTAGCCCTCTTTTACAAGTGGTTCATTTCTTATCTGCCAAAGACTCTGACTTTCTGGGAGGTTGAAGACTGTAAGATTTGGTCTAAAAAGCTGATGGAATTGAAGCATACCGACATCGAATGGTATGATTCAACTGAAGAAGGAATCATTATAATCCATAGCTGTGGGGATTGCCCCAATGTGCCTCTCATGGAAAGAAACGGTTGTATCAATTACAACCCTGTCCTTGCATGCCATCAATTGGGTCATCTGAAAGAGGGAATTCCAGATGACGAGGATTTGCAGATGATGTTTTATGATGAAAGAGGAGGTTTTGAAATGAAGATGCGATTGGAGCGCGCTTGGCGCCAAATTAACAGACAACTATGGAAAGCTGAATGCCCAGTCATAGAGGCTCACTTGTAATGGTCTCGTGATATAGCTCGTGTAATGATGAAGCCACATCCTCACCATGAATCACCTACTAAGGCAAAGCAGAAGATGGTGGAAGAGTTAGGAGAATTGGTTCTTGCAAGAGAGGAGACGAAAGAGCGTATCAGCAAATTGATGAGAGTGATTAATGGAGGAGAAGGATCATCAACCAGTGGATTCAATCCTTAATATTACTATTGCTGTTTCTTTTGTTGCTAATGTTCCTCTTTTGATGTATTTCTATTCATGTACTTGGAGTATGAGGATACACTGCTCCGGATGTAATGTTCACCAAACTCTTGAATGAAGAAGTTTATTTTGTCAAAGAATCTATCGTCTATATTATTTGCAAAATTTCTTTGGTTTCTTGATAGTCTAGCTTGCATCTGCATTTGCATCCTCATTTGCACTTCATGTGCATTTCTTTCCTTGTCCTTGTCTCATGTCGTCGTGTTCTCTCCAGAATCATCACACTGAATCCCAGACACAACTACAACACCCGAGCCCAAGCTCGATTCCGAATGTCAGAAATATACGGAGAAATGGACAGAGTCAACAATGAATTGAATGAGATACGAGGAGGGATGGGACAAATCCTCGAGGCTATTAATGTTATGAAATCAAAAATGGACACACAGGCCACTGTGGTCTCTGAAATCGTCACTACAACGGTAGAACCTCCTATCATCCCTGTCATAAATCCCACGTTGGGCATGCCAGAAGATTTTATCCGTGCTACAGTTCCTTTATCAACACAGCAAACAGTTTCTTTGGTCAATGAGACTCTTCAAGCTATTCCTACCTACGCTCCACCAGCAGTGCAAATGCAAGTACATCCAGTTTTCCAAAACCACCAGCCCTATGACTACGTTGACGTGTCAGAAGAAGGAGATGATAGACACGAGAAACTGAGAGAGAATGTTGAAACAATGCAAAGGAAGATGAAGGCAATGGAGTTGAGTAATGCATTCAGTACTGACATTAAAGACATGTGTTTGGTTTCAGATTTGGTAATCCCACCCAAGTTCAAATTACCAAGCTTTGAGTTATACTCAGGGGCCACGTGTCCCAGATCCCATTTAATTATGTACTACCGAAGAATGGTCGCGCATATACGCAATTACAAGCTAATGATCCATTGTTTTCAGGACACTTTGAAGGGGGCTGTTGCGAAGTGGTATTTGAGTCTAGACCAGTCCCATGTCCGTTGTTTCCAGGATGTAACTGATGCTTTTGTGAAACACTACAAGTACAATATGGATTTAGCCCCTGACCGTAGGGAGCTGTTGAGTATGGCCTAGAAAGGCACCGAGACCTTCAAATAATATGCACAACGTTGGAGAGAGACTGCTTCTCAGGTCGAACCACCCTTGACTGAGAAAGAGTTGGCAGATTGGTTTGTAGACACAGTAAAGCCTGAGTTTTATGAGAGAATGATCAGTAGTGTCAGTGCTAATTTCGCTGATATTGTTGCAATTGGCGTGAAGGTAGAGGCAGGATTAAAGAGTGGAAAGGTAATCGGTTCTCCGAGCAGTTCAACTAGCGTCAGTACTAAGAAGTCCCCTAGTCATTCTCATAAGAAGAGGGAAGGATAAACTAATACCATCATGGCAGGAAAAACCCAGAGCCCTTGATGGAAGCAACCAATGTACCAGCAACAGCAAAGACCAAACTTCTCTCAGCATTCAATCTACCAGATGCAGTATGCTCAGCAACCTTACGTAGCTGCTGTTACACCTACTTTCAATCACCATACAGTGCAGCAGGCGTCGGCATATCAACAGACAGCTTATCAGCAATGGCCTAAACACCAGAATTATTAGCAACCAAGACCACAATCTCCACAGCAGAATTCTCTGCACAAGAAGCAAGTGTCGCACCCTAATTTTTGACCCTAAGATCCCCGCCTTGTTTTTTTTTTGCATAACATCTTAGGCCAATCATTCGTGCATAGCTAACCGCTTTATCTAGCTTTGTCTGTTTGTTGTTTCTTTTGAGCACAAGTACTGCCGCCGGAGGTTCGAGGTCTTGAAGGCTGTGTTGTGTGTGTGATTGTGGAGATTTCTCTGTCCGTTGCAAAGTGTGTATGTTCTCTTGTGAGCTACGCCTCCACCATTCCTGATCCCTAAGTCACTACAAAGCCTTCATTCCCACAGTTGGCATCTTCCCTCCCTGTCCGCTCCTAAAGATTTTAGATTTGGGGGTGCCCAGTCATGCTGGTCTTAAGTAATGAAAGTTCAATTTGGGAAGGAATTAGAAGTTTAAATCCAAAGTAGGAATTTAAGTCCAATATGTGATCATTCATTTCATGATTTCAAAGTTCCAATCCCAAACCTCAAGTTCAAGCTACAATTAAATTCTTAGAGTTTGAGTTGCAATAGTGTAAAATTCTTACAAGTTGAGAAAATCACTTTAGGTGATTCAATGTTCAACCGTTCCTTGAGGGTTTGAGAGGAGACCAGGCTGGTACCATAAAAATCTCTACCATACACATTAAAAGATACGTCACCTATACTATTTGGATATAGCACCTAAGATTCTTGCGCATTGGGTTGCTTATTACAGCAATTATTCCGGCTAGGGACCTAAGCCTAGGAGAATTAACATTTCTTATCAGCGTGTGCCCTTGATGGTGTTGAAAAGGGTGTTCAACAACTTGAAGAGTTTCTCAATCGAATTTGCATAAGAAAACATGGGCACTCCAAAGCAATACAACTAAACTGCTATCCATATAATACACCAACAGTAAACAATTTTTACAAAGAAACCATCAAATTCACAAGCCCATACACACGGCCAAGTTGTATCAACACAAAAAATACAAGAATGTAAGCTGATTCAATGATTCAATAAAAATTAGAAAATTGGAAGAGGAATCAAGCAACTCGATAGAACCCTCCTACTTCAATAGAATGAACGAATAGACGAAGGACTTCGAGGATCAGCAGCCACTTCCTGAGGATGGTTCCGCTGTCAACAATTTTGGAACCATCTTTCTACCACCTTCTCCAGATGAGTATATATTGATGGCAGGAAGCACGACTCAAATGCCGGCTTTTCAAAAGATCTTTGCACACCAGTAGCGCGATCCGATCTATGAATTCAACTTCATCTACGGTTCTTGGATCTCGACTTTAAAGTGGAACAATTCCAAGGAGCTATGCTTACACGATCGCCACGAATTATATTTTAACTGGAAACCTTCTCATTGGACAAGTGCCTGCATTCCAAGAGAAAACAAACTTAGACGTAGACTTTTCATACAAAAATTTCAACAGACCGGTTCATAGCTGGTATGTGAGTTTTCCCTGCATGTTCAAGAAAATTACTACAACCATCCTACTCCCTATCTCTACCAGCACAATCATGAATAACATAGTATGGATAGAGCTAAGTGCAAATAAGGACAACTGTAATACATACCAAGACAGTCTTGTCAGCTACAGTGTGCTAGAAGAGCACACTATGCTTCGTCCCGCAATGTAAATCTTCCTGGACTACAAACCATTGCCAACCGTAATACTGCTCGCATTCGGCCTCGTTTCCTTCTTCATTAATGCGGAAATGTATGTTGACTGCAAAGAATTCAACCACACCAAAGCATACTTCAATGCCCTGCCTTGCCTTTCATCTAAAAAGTACTGCATGAGAAAAAGCAAAAAGCATCATGAACACAAATACTATAACGTTCGGGCAGCATCATGTATTTCTATTGAAAAAACTGTTGAATATATTGAATATGTTTCTAGTGATAGATACAAATCAATATCAAATGAGGGAGATAGTAGAGAAATTCGAAAGCGGCATAGAATTGTGGACAAACCCTTGCAATACTCGTTGGTGATCCGGATCTTGCACCACAATTTATCCAAAAGGAAACCTTTGCACCACAGTATGAGATGTTTGTTAGTAACCTTTTTTCCATCAAACATTAGGCATTAATCGTTCATGCTCATAACATGTGAAACAAGGATAATAGCCCAGTAGGTTTTACTAAACCAACCTATCCATGTCAATAGCTAGCGTCAGCACAAGTATAACATTTCGAAACTTACCGAAGATGCCAAGGATGCCGACATTGTGAGAGAAGTATGATCAACGTCTACAGGTTTGATGAGGTTCAAAGCTACGAAACTCCTCTAGGCTGCAGCAACTCGAATCAGTTCTCTTGGATCCTCAAACCCTCGCGGTGTTGCCTCAAGTCCAAAAAGCGAGTTCCTGCACTCAACATAAAACTTCATCAAGAAATAACACATATGTAGCATCAACCTAGACTTAAGTCTAAGAAAGACTTTCGGTTACCAGTACTCGAAAATGACGAGCAGCAAGGTGATTGCTTGGAATTTGCCCCGTCATTGATTCCGTTCAGAATTATTTTGATGCAAGTCCCGTTGGAAGACGTCTTATGGCTCATGGGAGCGGCTATTGGAAGAGATTCCTCTCTTACCTTGCCTCCAGGGGGACATGTCTGTTTGGGAATAAAATAGAAGCGATGAATGAGTTGGATGCTGAAGATGAACTAATCAATATCATTAATCATGAATTGCATCCAAAGAATACACGGCAGATTTTGAATCAAACATGTTGAATTGAAAAGGGAAATAAAATAGAGCATGTCCAAGCATATCAATTTGAAAATAAAAGTGTTCTTCAAGTTGTCCACAACATGTCAGATCAAAATGGAAACAATATTATCATCAAAATCATATTCTAGTCAGCCACATTTTCTTTCCAAATACAATCAACAGGTTTTTTTTTTAAATGGCAAGAAACTTAAACCAGTCCAGACAGGAGGCAAACACACTCAGACATAATTCAAATTACTTCCAATTTTATCCTGACACAATCCAAATTGTTGCCAAAACAAGTTCAAAAGGTTCCAGCACATCAAAACAGAATTCGACATTAATTAATTGGTATTTAAGTTCATTTTTCACTGAGCCTATATATAAGAAGAGGAGGTCATGCACAAAAAGGACACACAAGAGTTACACGAGAATATCATCAGAAATCACAGAAACCCCATGCTATCATAAGATGACCTAAACATTGCCATAAGGATCAGCACGCACAGAAATTCACAACAAGAAAAGCATCAACAATTCGCAACAACAACACACTTTGAAAACGGATTGGAAAGGAGCACATACACAACACGCAAGGCAGAGGAGAAGATTACCATTCACAAAATCAGTCCACATCTAAATCACAAAATCACATACGAAGAACAACAGATCCACAACAACAATATTGCAGATCGAAATCAGAAACACAACATACACAAAGCAAAGAAGAAGGAGACTTATCTGGAGAGGAGACCTTGGGGTTGCAACCACCACTCATCGCCTTCAACCACGACCCTCCATCAACAATCGCCGGCGCCGTTTCTTTTTTTTTATCGCTTTGAATCTTTGTAAAATGTAATTAACCCATTAATGAGAACAATATGGGGCTGGAAATCGTGGGGTGGGGTTTATGCTGTGTGTTTGCTTGTTTTTGCAGATCGAGAGAGATTGGAGAGAAGATGAGAGATTGAGGGATTGAGAGGGTGAGATTTGAGCGACGGCGGCTAGGGTTTCTCTAACCTCCCTTTTTTTCTGAGCGAGAGTGAGAACGAGAAAGAGAGAGCGACTCTGTGTGGGGGGGTTCTCCTCCGTCTTTCCATTTCGTTTTGTTTTTTTTAATTTAAAAACCTTTTTCTTTTAACTAATTATAACCTTTTACTAAAAACCTTTTAACCAAGTTTAAAATCTTTTATAATAAAAATATATATTTTTTTTAATAATTAGAGTTAAAAACTTTTTAATAATTAATATTAAATTTTTTATGATAAAAAAAAATTTTTTTTTTTAATTAAAATTATTATTTTTTATAATAGTAATTAATTTCAAACCTTTTTATAATTACAATTAAAAAACTATTTTAATAAAACCCTTTAACTCTTTTTAACAATAATAAGCGGGAAAAAATAAAACTTACTTTTAATTTAAAATATAATATAATTCTTTTTTTAAATAATAAGACATAAAATAAAAAAAGGTTAATTAATTAAAAACTTTTGTTAAAATCTTTTCTTAATTAGTAAACCCCTTTTCACTAATATAATATTAAAACTTTTTAAATAAGAAACTTTATTAATTATTAATATAACTTTAATTTTTTTTTATAATTAAAACTTTTACTAATAAAAAACTGTAACCCTTTTTTTTTTTAAATTAATAACAACCTTTAATAATAACTCTAAAAACAAAAACATAATAAAATTTTGAAATAATTAAACACTAATAAGAAATTTTTTTTTTTTAACTCTATTAATTTGACTTTAAAACAAATCGATAATTAAAACTAAATAATTAGAGCCTTTTTTTATTAATAGGAAAACTGTTGACTCCTTTTTTACTTAATAATTCTTAACTTGATCCTCAAAATAAAATCTTAATCGTAACCGCTCCCCGTTAGAATCTCTTGCGATAAATCGTACGCTTGTGTGTGACATGCTTTGTTTATGTTTTTCTATTGTATGAATGTATGCCTTATATTCAAACCTTTTCAAAACATTAAAAAACCCTCGATCCAACGTCGAGCCAATTTTCTACCTATGTAAGTCGATCGCCTTAGGGCATCGCATTCGACCTTTTGATCACTGGACACAAGTCTAGCATCACTTTGCTAGCACCTTTGCCTAAATAATATAATTAGCCGCATAAATATCCAAGGGAAAATCTCATGCATGATAACCACGTTATTGTGCATAGTGCATATCATTTGCATTCATAATCGACACCCTTAAGTTAAGACTATTAGGCAACTTAGGATAGATTTCCTAGGTTAGTCCCCCACAATTTTGATTTTTCAAATCAAACTTTAGCCTACCTAATTCTCCACACAAGAGAATTAGATGTTAATCATCTCAAAGAAAGGGACATACAATCCCATACCCCACAAATACAAACATTTTCAAAGAACTGTGGTGGTTTTCTTAAGATGGTGACTCATCTTCCTCTCCTAAACCTTTAAACATTTAGTACCCTTAATAATAAGGAACTACAAGTGCTCTGATTCCCTCCTGACAGGATATGTAGGCACAAGATGCGATATCTTGTCGAGCACACTTAGGAATAAAAATAATAAATCACCTACCCTTAAACCCTTAGCAAAACAAATAACAGATAACATAAAATAAATCAAGAAGTTCCTGTAGAGTACTACAGATATCTAGGATGCTAACACCTTCCCTAGGTATAACCAACCCCCGAACTTAGAATCTTAGTGCATTTGCATTGCATTGTGGGTATTCGGTCTTTCTCCCTTCCCTTGGATAAAATCAAAGACGGTGGTGACATTAAAAATGCAATCCTAGTTAACAAATAACTATGGTATCCAATTTTCACCGCGACAGCAAGGAGGAAAGCCAACATTTCCACCTATACCAATGTCATATACAGAGCTTTACCCTTCTTTAGTGGAGCAAGGGTTGATCGTTACTAGACCTTTGGGACCACTAACTGAGAAATCTATGCCTTTCTTCAACCCAAATGCAACTTGTGCTTTTCATCAAGGAGGCGCTGGTCACGACTTGGAAGGCTGTTTAGCATTGAAGAATGTAGTGAAGGTTTTGATGGAGAAGAATATTCTTTCATTTGCTGATAATCAACCAAATGTTAAAAACAATCCTTTGCCTACCCATGGGACCACTAATGCCATAGAAAATGAGAAGGATGAGGTTTTAGTTTTGGATGCAACGAAGATCAAAACTCCTATCAAGGCTTTTCATGCTAAGCTGTTTAAAGCTGGTTTGGTTAAAGTTTGCCATGACGACTGTGAAGAATGTAATGTCAGTATCAAAGGTTGCCGTTTAGTCCAAGATGATGTTCAGTACTTGATCAATGAAGGGTTCCTACAGGTGTTCAGCAAAGAAAAGGAGAACAGAGTTGCAGCAATCGAGCCTGTGTTTAACCTACCAGAGCCAAGAGGGCAGGTATCCGGGTCCAACACATCTAAGTCTGGGTCTGTAGTCCTTATCTTTATTAAACCAGTACAAATTTTCAACAATCCTGGAATGATTGATGCCTCCACCATTAATCACCCCAAGCAATGTGACATCAGACAGCCTGTTCCATTTAGGTTCCGAGGGACCAAGGCCGTTCCATGGGTCTATGAGAATGTCATGAGTAACAGAAGACGAGAAGACGTGATTCCAAGGAAAGAGGTTGGAATCATTGTTGAAGACGTAGTTCCAAGGAAAGAGGTGGGAACTACTGTTGAAGATGTGACTAATATAGTTGGAACTGGGAAGATGACCCGAAGTGGAAGAGTATACACTCCTTCTTTCCAAGAAACCACACCCAAGGAAACTGTTATCCCCACACCATCTAGAGACAAGGGAAAGGAGGTAATTTTTCAAGAAGCAGATGAAGAGTTCCTAAGAATTATCAAGAGGAGTGATTACAAAGTGGTAGATCAGCTCCATCAGACACCATCCCAGATTTCAATCTTATCTCTATTAGTTAATTCACCAGTTCATAGATCAGCTTTGCAGAAAGTGTTAGCCCAGGCACACGTGTCTCAAGATATTACAGCTGGACAGTTTGACCATGTCGTCGCCAACATCACAGCTTGTAACACTCTTAGTTTTAGTGACGAGGAGTTACCTCAAGTTGGAAGGAATCATAATCTTGCTTTACATGTATCAATGAAATGCCAGGAGGATACAATGGCTTGAGTTCTCGTAGATACCGGTTCATCATTGAATGTTTTACCAAAAAGAACTCTTGATAAACTGTCTTACCAAGGAGCTATAATGAGACCCACTTTTCTTATTGTTAAAGCTTTTGATGGTTCAAGAAGATCAGTGATGGGAGAGATTTAGCTACCCGTTTTGATTGGCCCTCAAACATTCAACATCCTTTTTCAGATCTTGGATATCAACCCTGCCTACAGTTGTTTGCTGGGTAGACCTTGGATCCACGAGGCTGGTGCTGTAACCTCTACCTTACATCAGAAGATGAAGTTTGTGGCCGACGAGAAGTTAGTTATCATACATGGTGAGGAGGACCTGATGGTCAGTAATTTATCCTCATTTCGTTACATTGAAGCAGATGAAGATGCTTTGGAAACTTCTTTCCAGGCTCTTGAAATATCTAATGCTGTTATGCTTGACGACAAGGAACCAGTGACCTCTGATTGTCCATCTTTTACTTCTTTCAAAAGCATTCAATCTGCTTTACGAGGAGGAGTACCTGAAGGCTGGGGCAAGATCGTCGAAGTCCCAGAAAGAGAGAAATACCAAGGGTTGGGTTACAAACTGACTTTTGAGGGAAGAGCTTCAACAAAAGGAACACCAAGGACTATTCAAGAAGTGTTCGTTAGTGGAGGACAGGAAGTCCATGCAATTATTGAAGACGCTGAAGATGAAGATATCAATCATTTGGTGTTTCGGTGTGACGCCGCTTTAAGTAACTGGGAAGCCATTGAGATACCTACTTTGTACCCTATGCCAGAGTAATTTGTTTGTTTGCTTTGATGTTTTCAATTCCGCAGCCTTGCCCGAGGCTTTCGGATTATTTTGTATGGGCCACCACTTTTAAATCTTATTAATCAATGAAGTGTTTGTTTTGTTAAAATTCCTTGTCTTTATTCCTGTTTTCATTTTAAGAAAAATGGCAATATTTTCAAAACTACAATTCATCCTTCTTGCGTTCATGTTTGTGCATTTTTAATAAAATAAATCCCTCCATGGTGCAGAATGATTCCCAAACCCGTTGTATTCAATGACACTACTCTCACTATCGATTTTGATTCACCCATTTATCAAGCTGAGGAAGAAGAGGATTATGAGGTCCCCGATGATTTGGCAGAAATGTGCGAGTATCAGTACATGGATCTTCAGCCACACGAAGAGAAAGTTGACGTCATCAACCTCGGCACTGAAGAATAGAGGAAAGAGGTCAAGATTGTGGCAACGCTTGGGGCAGAAATTAGACAACGGCTAGTCCTACTTTTGGAAGAATATGTAGATGTGTTTGCTTGGTCCTATCAAGACATGCTTGGGTTGGACACGGACATAGTAGTTCATAAGCTACCACTCAAGCCTGAATGTCCACCTGTGAAGCAAAAGCTCCGTAGAAGTAGACCAGATATGGCTCTCTAAATCAGAGATGAGGTAAAGAAGCAATTGGATGCAGGATTCTTGGCAGTTTCAAAATACCCAGAATGGGTAGCCAACATCATGCCGGTTATGAAGAAAAATGGTAAAGTGCGAATGTGCGTAGATTACAGGGATCTCAACAAAGCTAGTCCCAAGGATGATTTCCCCCTACCACATATCGACACTCTTGTGGATAATACAGCTAGGTTTACAGTTTTCTCCTTCATGGACGGTTTTTTCGGTTACAATCAAATTAGAATGGACCCAGCTGACATGGATAAAACTACATTTATCACCCCGTGGGGAACCTACTGTTACAAAGTTATGCCCTTTGGTTTGAAGAACGCAGGGGAAACTTATCAGAGAGTTATGGTAACTTTATTCCATGACATGATCCACATGGAAATTGAAGTATACGTGGATGACATGATTGCTAAATCGTGAAGCGAGGAGGAACATTTGGACCATCTCTTGAAGTTGTTTAAGAGACTCTGGAAGTATCAGTTGAAGTTGAATTCGGCCAAATGTACTTTTGGTGTTAGGTCAGGGAAGTTACTTGTTTTCATCGTCAGCCAAAAGGGAATTGAAGTAGATCCTGACAAGGTACGAGCTATTCAAGAAATGCCAGCTCCACGAACTGAATCATAAGTGAGAGGATTTCTGGGTCGTTTGAACTATATATCCAGATTCATTTCCAATATGACTCCAATTTGTGAATCGATCTTCAAACTGCTCCGCAAAGACCAGACTGTAGAATGGAATTTGGATTGCCAACAAGCTTTTGAAAAGCTCAAGAACCATTTGCAAGAACCACCTATTCTGATTCCTCCTGTTCCTGGAAGACCTCTCATCATGTACATGACTGTTTTAGAGGGATCCATGGGCTGTGTATTGGCCAACGTGATGAAACTGGTCGCAAAGAACATGCCATTTATTACCCGAGTAAGAAGTTCGTTGGTAGTGAAATCCGTTATTCACTGCTTGAGAAAACCTGTTGTGCCTTAGCATGGGCCGCTAAACGTTTGAGGCAGTATTTGATATGTCACACCACTTTATTGATCTCGAAGATGGATCCAATAAAGTATATCTTTGAGAAGCCTGCTCAAACAGGAAGACTTGCCCATTGGCATATGCTATTGTCAGAATATGATATCCAGTATGTACCTCAGAAGGCTATTAAAGGAAGTGTATTATCAGAATACCTCGCAGATCAACCCGTCGAGAATTATGAACCTCTCAAGTTTGATTTCCCGGATGAAGACATTATGGTAGTAAAAGATTGTGAAGGGTCTGACACTAATGAAAGTTTTGAGACCAGTTATAGATGGAAGATGATGTTCGACGGTTCTTCCAATTTCAAAGGACATGGTGTAGGTGTTGTATTGATAAACCTCGATGGTGGTTATACTCCTTTCACAGCAAGGTTGGACTTTGGATGCACAAACAATATTGCTGAGTACGAAGCGTGTATTTTGGGTCTTAAGGCTGCAATTGACCTTGGAATCAATGTTCTCAAAGTTATGGGCGATTCTTCTTTGGTCATTTACCAAGTCAAGGGTGAATAGGAAACCAAAGATGAAAAGCTCATTCCATACCGTGCTTACATTATGGAATTGATTAAGTGTTTTGATGAAATCACTTTCTGTCATATACCTCGTTCTGAAAATCACATAGCTGACTCCCTAGCTATGTTAGCCTCAATGTGGCAAGTCAGGTTTCACAATGAAGCACCTCTCATCAGTATAGAGCGCAAGACTGAACCCACTTATTGCCAGTCAGTTGAGGAAGAGACAGATGGAAAACCATGGTTTCACGACATTATGAATTATCTGAAGACTCAAGAGTACCCTGTCAATGCTTTCAATCTTGATAAGAAAACTTTGCAAAGATTGTCATCCAAGTTCTTTCTCAGTAACAACGTGCTTTACAAGAGGAATCATGACATGGTCCTGCGAAGATGTGTTGATAAACGAGAAGCAGACCTGTTGATTCACGACATTCACGAAGGAGCCTTTGGCACTCACGCCAATGGGTATGCTATGGTTAAGAAAATCTTGAGGGCTGGATATTATTGGTTAACTATGGAAGCTGATTACATCCAATATGCTAGGAAATGTCATAAGTGCCAGATCTACGCTGATAAAATGCATGTTCCTCCTACTTTGTTAAATGTTTTGTCATCCCCTTGGCCTTTCTCTATGTGGGGCATTGATATGATTGGAGCTATTGAGCCGAAAGCTTCTAATGGCCATCATTTCATTTTAGTGGCCATTGATTATTTCACCAAATGGGTTGAAGCTGTTTCTTTTACTAATGTGACCAGGCAAGTAGTTGCTCGTTTCATCAAGAATAATATCATTTGTCGTTATGGAATTCCCAGCAAGATCATCACGGACAATGGAACAAATCTGAACAACAAAACGATGAAGGAGCTATGTGACAATTTCAAGATTGAGCATCATAATTCCTCACCTTACCGTCCAAGATGAATGGAGTTGTCGAGGCTGCTAATAAAAACATCAAGAAAATCCTGCAGAAGATGGTCAAAACTTATAAGGATTGGCACGAAATGTTACCATTTGCTCTGCACGGATACAGAACTTCGGTTCGAACCTCAACAGGGGCAACCCCTTTTTCCCTTGTATATGGAATGGATGCAGTACTCCCCATTGAAGTAGAAATACCATTTTTGAGAATCCTGATGGAGACTAAGCTTGACGAAGCTGAATGGGTTAGAGAGATATGAATAACTGAACCTCATTTACGAGAAGCGACTGACTGCTATGTGTCATGGTCATCTTATCAGAAGAGAGTGAAGAGGGCATTTGACAAGAAGGTCCGTGTTTGGGAATTTCGAGAAGGAGAGCTGGTACTCAAGAAGATTCTGCCATCTCAAAGGGATGCTCGTGGAAAGTGGGCGCCTAATTATGAGGGTCCGATTGTGGTAAAGACTGTATTTTTAGGAGGTTCTTTATTCCTCACAACAATGGATGGTGAACAGCTCACACACCCTGTGAATGCTGACTCAGTACGGAAATATTGCGCTTGAAAAGAATTCTAGGATTTTAGTCATTAGGGAGTAGGTCATTGAATATGATGTAATCCTTTCCTTTTGCCATTTTTCAATTGTAATGATCCATGGAACTTCGCTATTGGCAAGTTACCATTATAATAAAGTCATATTTTTGAGCCATTTCTTTGTTTGATATTTATCATTACTCTGATATTTTCATTTTCATGCAAAACTTCACTTATTTATTAATAATGGTTTTAAAAGCGGAATGTTTTGAAAACTTTGATCTCTAAAAGAAGATTGGCAATATCTCCCTGATTTTAAATGCTTTAACAATGGCTAACCACTAAGGACGTCTCACCAGTATCTACACAAGATGTTTGTTGAGAAGTTGTTTCCCAGTAAATTAAGGATGTTCCCATATTGGCTTTTGATACTGACTACTTGCTCAGATTTCAGTGTGACTCCTCGCGGTGGACACAGTGTTTTCCCCTTTGCTGTCCCCGGTCTGTCATTTCTTGCATACCATTGAGCATCTTTGCATTTGGGTGTTTTTGTCTGTGTGGTTTTTGTTTTTCTTTCCTTTTCCCCTTTTGTGGGTCTTTGGTTCTTTGTCTTTGTTTTGCTTGTGTCCGGTTTCTTCGTCTCTGTGCGCCAGATTTTGACCCTTTGTGCAGTATTCCCCAGGAAGTCTAACCTGCAACCATCTTATTACCTATATCACCTTGTTTGGATACCTAACATTTCAGTAACCACTAGCATTATAAACCTCTGGTTATCGTGAGCCGGTCATTTATATCAGGTTATCGTGAACCTGTATTTCTGGTTATCGTGAGCCGGTCGTTTATATCAGGTTATCGTGAACCTGTATTTCTGGTTAT
Source organism: Lathyrus tuberosus (assembly GCA_022829125.1). Lineage (NCBI taxonomy): Eukaryota > Viridiplantae > Streptophyta > Magnoliopsida > Fabales > Fabaceae > Lathyrus > Lathyrus tuberosus. The sequence goes on from JALAZF010000363.1 coordinate 3,717,962, forward strand.
CGTGAACCATTTGTTTGAAATCAGGTTATCGTGAACCTGTATTTCCAGTTATCGTGAACTATTTGTTTGAAATTAGGTTATCGCGAGCCTGTATTTCTGGTTATCGTGAACCATTTGCTTTATATCAGGTTATCGTGAACCTGTATTTCTGGTTATCGTGAACCTAAACCTCTGGTTATCGTGAACCAGTTGTTTGTTTCTGGTTATCATGAACCATCCTTTTATTTCAGGTTATCGTGAACCTTAATCTCTGGTTATCGTGAACCAGTTGTTCATTATCAGGTTATCGTGAACCTGTATTGCTCAAACCCGGGTCAAATATGAACCTAAACCAAATTACAAATCCAGTTCATACTGTTTTTCTTCATAAAGCAATTATTTGTTATCTCAACTAACTCTTATGAGTACCAGAGTCTATTCTTGGTTTATTAACCTTGTTCCTTTTAAACTCCAGGTGTTTTTATCTGGCGCGCAGAGTTCGTCTCTGTCTTTTCTGGCTTTTCTTGAAGATCCCGTTTGAACTCTTCAGCATAAGAAATCCCCAAAAAACCTGTTTTGGGTGTCTATCCTTTTATTTCAACTGATCTCCAGTGGAGATCACGTTTTCTTTTTGGTTTCATGCCTAGTAAGATTGTGTCTTTTCCCCATTGTCGTCCGGTCATATTTGAACCTGTCGTCCACCTCCCTGGATCTTTCCCCAGTGGAGAATCCCTTTTGTTTTCTATCCCCGGTGTTGCCTCCGAGTCTCCCTAGTGAGTCTCTTTTGTTGGTTGGCCTGTATCCCCAGGGAGTTTTCCTTGTGGATACTAACTTTCTTTCTTCCCCAGTGGAACTTATCTCTGTTTGGTAGCTCTTTGTTCTTTGGTGTCCTGTTTCTGTCTGCATTTTTTGCATCTTTCATGGCATCATATCATCATATTAGTAGCATTGCATGTCTTTGCATCTAAGGGAAAAATTTTTGGTTATCTGTATTTAAATATCTTTCACCATGATTTCATGAGGATTCTCATCTCTCATGTCATCCGGCGAAGATATTTAAATTGGGGCAACTTTTGTACCCCAAATTTTACCCTTAGATACATTGATCTCTTGCATTTCATATTAGGTTAATCATGTTGCATAGCTAACCCTTTTATCAGGTTTTGTTTGTGTTTGTTTCTTTTTTTATCAGGTGTTATCTTAAGGAGATTCAAGAAGTGATTAATCAAGTTTTTTTGGATGGAGCATTGAATCAAGCAAGTCTCTTAGAGATTGTCTCCATAACCCTAACCATGATTCTCTCTATAACCAAATTTCTACCTACTTTTTCTACCCTCAATTGCCACCTTTAATTCCAAACCTATTTCATTAGCCATCTATTAACCAATTTTATCCAATTTCTCAATGTTAATTCATTAGTCATCTTTTAACCAATTTTATCAAATCCACCTATTATTCATCTTTTATTAATTTCCTAATAATTTTCTTTTATAACATAAAAAAAAAAACAATTCCAATTTTTATTCATAAGCCCACCAATGAGCCCATCGTGACCAAAAATGCTACAAAATATGGAATTGAATGCATCAGCTAAGAACCAATAGGAAATGAGCATTGTGCTTTGACTTTTCAAACTTAGCTTTCCAACCAATAAAGAAGCGACATGTGGCAAACAAGAAACAAAAACAACCAAATGCTTCTCCTCCCTTGGTCATGTTTGCGAAACTCAGATTGGAAAGGAGAAATTCAAAACACGAGCTTGTCAAATTCATTCAAGAAATCGTTTCAACTCAATCCGTTGGCGCGGTTTATCAATTTGAATTCTCCAAGAAGCCTTGCCCGTTTAAGCTTTCAACGTTTTGCTTCACTAAAAGTACTTCTGAAGCATTTCTTGTTTTAGCTTTCAACCTGCTACCACCTGCAAGTTCTTCGCGCCATCTCTAACCTTTACCTCATTTGATACCCCTCCATATGACAAGAATAAGGAGCTCTGAAGCAATACATGAAGTAGTGCAATGGACTCCGCAGTTCTGAATTTTCTTGTGCAGCAAAGCAGCGTATTTGACTCCAAGATATGGACCAACATTTGAATTTCAAAAAGAGACGTTGTGACTCTAATTTCTACTCAACACACCACATGTTTGATGGTTGGACTCAAAGCAACCCAGGCCCATTTGTTCAGCCTATAAAAGGGGCTTGATTCTACACATCAACATACCAACAACTCTCACAAAACACTCAAAATCCTCTGAAGTTCCATAAGTTTCGAGCAAGCAAGTTGAAAGGTGTTCTTGGAGTGCTTTGGAAGGAAAGCAATCAGTATACTTGAAGACAGTGGACATTACTCCACTTGGTATCGTTTTCTGTCCCTTTTGTTTAAACATGCTCATTTAATGCCACTATGTCATATGCACCTTGATATTATTCTACATGTGTATCCTGCTAATACATGCCTCAGTATGTTGTTTATATGCTCATGGTTTATCGTCATAAATATATGTTTTTGTTCATTAATATGATACATGTGTATGCATTGGTGTTAAGTTATAATGCCTCTATTTTTGTTCATTAAATGTCTACAACATTATAAGTTACCATCGTGGTATTGTATTGACAAGTTTTGATGTTTGATTTTGTTAAAACACTTGGACATTATATGTGCTTGAATGTGATTTTGAAACAAAGGACTCTTGAATCTTAGTTTCTTTACATGGTTCTGTTATGCTCCTAAGTCTTGGGATGTTTGAACCTATCTATCTCTGTTGTTGGCTTGATGATTGTTTGGTGTTGTTAAGTTGTTCTTGTTAAAGTAGCATTACTGTCTTTTCTGCCACCATTAATATATGAGCATTTTGTTTACTCAGTCATGTTTTTTTAACTTCGGCATTGTGGATGTTTGCTGTTTTAAGGTTGATAGTTTTTGTTCCCATTTGTATGCACCACTGTCTTTGTCATTGTTGATGATTGATCATGTGTTTAAGTTTGGATTGATTGAACTGTTAACATATGCAAGCCACTGACTCTTGTTACATCTTTTTGGAATGATTTTGTTGCAATATATGTTTAAAGCTTATGAATGTTGAATTTGGATTGTGTTGCCTTGAGTTGTTCCTATCATATGCCTTAATGTTCTATGACTTGCCATACTATGCTATACATGTAAAACCATTCTATTGAAACTGTTAATCTCAGAAGCCATGTCTTTGTGATATCATGATTTTGTCCTCTATGTTAACACTGTGGTCATGATGTGTATGCTAGCTTTGTTGTGTTTAACATGTTTCCTAAGTTATGCCTTTGTGATATCATGATTTTATACATATATGTTTGATCGTATGTGCTTGCTTGATGTTGCCCAAGTTGGTTCTATAATGTCATATGCTACTGCTTTTTTTAAGTGTTACCACTTGAATGAATTTGGTTATTATATTGTCTTGTAACCTTCCCTATCCTTGCATACATATGCTTGCTCTCGACCATCATGTGGCTTGTGTACTTGTCACTATGTTTGTACCACTTGGGTGAGTGTATGACTTTCTGCTTGTAATTCAGTTTGCTAGCTATTTTTGACTTGGAATGTCACTAACATGTTGATATGTGCCTCATAATGTACTAAATGCTATGAACCTAAATAACTTGCCTTGGCCTTATATGCTTTTGGTCTGCCTTTAATCTATCTTGATGTTATGCTTGATATTATTGAGAGCATCTTTCCTTGACACTATGTGACTATATGTTTGAGTGGTTTTTCCTTGATAAGCATTTAAGTTGTATTGAGCCATCATCATTTGTCTTTGTGTGCGGAATTGTAATCAGACCATGCTGAGTTTTATGGTATATACATTGTTGGATGTATGTATCAAGCTGTCATTAGGGTTTTAGTTTCTAATTCATTGACTGCCTGTGTATGGATTTGCTAACTCACCTTGATCTTGCAATGATTGGTCTCTTTACATTAGACTTATATTTGAATCCATGCCATGTTGTTTTAGATTCCATGATCTGTATTTTGTTTATCAGTTATGTCCAAGTTGTATCATTGCTTGAAATGCCATTTAAATATGTTGTATGTTAGTTCACTGACCTGTAATGACATGATTACGCATGCTGCTGACTACTTGTGTTGTTGATGTTATCATTATTCTACTTGTTCCTTGTTTTAATCATAAGAAATTGTCACTAGCAGTCTTAGAATATGCTCTCATCTTGATCTGGTCTATCTTTCTTTTAACCACTCATTGTGACATATTTGAGATGCTATTTGGACTTTGAACAATGTCTTTTGAGATGGTCGCATCATGCCCTAACATGTCCTTTTGATATACATGAACTGAACTTGCCATGCTGTTATAGGTTCCTTAGTCTTCATGTGTTTTGATTCAAAATATGTTCTTACATGATTTTCAATTGAGTATTGCATGCTTACTGTTTGCTTGCTGCCACTGTTGTAAGAAATTATCACTCTACACATTCAAACATTCCTTACTTTATGTCCATAGTGCTTGCTTGATATCCCATATGTGTGGCTGTTTATTAAATTCAAGTTACTACATGATGCCCCTTAGAATGTGTTGGATATATTGCTGCTATGTTTTGTGTGAATTCATTGCTTAAACATCCAATTGATCTCACTTTGTGGATTTATAGGATAAGTCTTTGCTTAAAATTTAGTGTGTGTGGAATTTCATGATTTCAAGCTTAGATTACATGCTTTCTGTTTCATCTGGTTTGACAATGGCTGCTGATGAATGGCATGGCATGAACATGGTTTTTTGTGAGCATCGTGTGTATTTGGTTTGGTTTGTGTGATTTACTTGGAATAGGCGCGCAAGGAAAGCTTATATGTTTATTGAGTTGGTTATAATACCGGATGTAACAGCCACCCCAGTGGCAAGAACACACTATCACACGCCTTACCACCTCTAGGACTGGGGTTCGAATCCCCCTCGACCCAGTCCTTTTGTTTTTCTCTGATTTTTCGCTTCTCTTCAAATATATATGTGTGTTTCCATTATATGTCAACACGCGCGCATTGGCCTGATAGTATGAGTTTTAGACTGCAAGCGAGAAGACCTGGGTTCAATCCCTAGGTGTACCACTTCCTTACTTTTTATCACTTGTTGGTTTTATTTTTCAAGTTTATGCTTCATTTTCTAATTTCCAAAACTTGCTTATTTTTCATCCTTTTTCTTCCCTTCTTTTTGCTATATTCTTCTAATTGAATTTACTTTATGAATATAAAATAAAATTGATAAAAATATTTAATTTTGAGACCTTTATTCATGATAAGATTAGAAATACTTATTAGGGTTTTTATTGCACTTCTCTATGCATCTTACCATGTTATCTCTATTTATCATGTTTGATCTTTGTCCAACATGTATGATTCTAAATTTGCATTGATATCATAGTTTTGTTTCATCTCATATCTTATTCATGTCTTTTACATCATCATATTTGAGTTATAACTTGTTATGTTTTAGTAATTTTACAATTGTTATCGTTCCCCCCATTCGAAAGGGAGACCTTCTTAAATTGACTCTTGAAGTCACTAAACAACCACCCTACCTAATCCTTTTAGGTTTACCCTTATTTCTTGGCCACATGAGAGCCAATGAAATCATAACTTAGAAATAGGTTAGAGTTTCTGAACTCTACGTGATTCTCGTCATCATGAGAACTCACTTTCCCTTATAACTTAGACTTAGAGAGTTATCGTGAACTCTAAAATGAGCTCATACTCATTTTCCCCTTGGAACTTTGGCCATAGTCAATGGTTCCTATCCCTCACCCTTAGATCGGTGAACTACGGATACTCTGATTCCACTCCCGTTAGGATACGTAGGCGCAAAGTGCGATACTTTGTCGAGTATACTTAGATACTAACCCCTAGGGTTTCAACCTTTAGCATAACACCCTTAGCAAGCGCGTAAGATATAACAAGTTAAAACAAGAGGTTCCCGTAGAGTACTACGGATGTTTAGGATGCTAATACCTTCCCTAGGCGTAATCAACCCATGAACCTTAGATCTCCCCCCTTTAGGTTTTTCTCGATCTTGAACCTTTCCTTTGGATAAATCAAAGTCGGTTGTGAATTCAAAGAAATGTGATGCAAGTTAATTAATAGCTTATTATCTGATTCTCACCGCAACAGTAATGAAGGAAGTTTTCTCCATATCTTTCGGCGCCATTTTTATCTGATTATAGTCCGAGAATCCATCCATGAAGGAGAAAACTTTGAACTTTGTTGTACTGTCTACCAGCATGTCTATTTGTGGTAAGGGAAAGTCGTCCTTTGGATTTGCTTTGTTTAAATCCATGTAGTCTACACACATCTTGACCTTTCCGTCCTTTTTCGGAACTGGCGCTATGTTGGCTAGCCATTGAGGATATTCTGATGTGGCGAGGAAACCCGCGTCAATCTATTTCTGTATTTCCTCTTTGATTTTGATGGCCATGTCTGGATGAGTCCGTCTCAACCTTTGTTTTACCAGCGGACATTCTGATCTAAACGGTAGATGATGCTCCACGATGCTGGTATCCAACCCTGGCATGTCTGTAACACCTCAAAATTTTCCCTAGAGTTGCTAACCTTTTTGGCTTATGTTTCATTTCATTTGCATCGTCATTTCTGCATTTTGCATGTTTCTTCTGTGCATGGGATCAAGGCATTTTCTAGCAGCTCATGGCATTATCAGCTCCGGCATTATTCTCAGCAGTATTCAGGGGCAAGTAAATGGTTTTCAAGGTCTTTTGGAGCATTTATTTTGTTCATTAGGCGTTTTGATAATCAGGAGCTTCAACAGTCATTTTCTGATCAAGCGATCCGGTATCAGGCATTATTATTTCAGTAGGATATTCTGAGGTGTCAGCAGGAATTTGTGTTCTTTTCAGGTGTTACTCAGTAGCAATATCAAGTTTTGAGTTTCAGAGGTTTAACGGGTTCAAAACAGCTATCAGAAGTCACTTTTCCAAGTTTCCCTCCAAAAGGGGCCAAAATTCAAAATTTGAACTGAGTAACCGGTTACTCACCGTTTGTTAACCGGTTACTCTGAGCCAAGTTTGAAAAAAAATTAAATTTGCATCATTTGTGATCATGTGCTTGGCATGTGCACGTGGGGAAGGATCTAGAATTGATATTTTCATCATTTTCCACCCAAAATTCAAATTCTCTCCATCATTTTTCCACTCTAATTCCTCATTTCATTTCCTAATCCATTTTTCACCCCAATTTCCACCCACTTAACCTCACTCCAAACCCAAACTTAACTCCTAACCTAGGGGTTATTTAAACTAATTCATTCCAAACCTCTAGACACTACATCATTTTCACTCTCCAATTTTTCAGAATTTCTCTCAATTCTCTCTCACTTTTTCCATTTTTCATCTTCATCCTCAACCTCTCACCAAAGCTCCATATCCATAGATTCACAAATTCTTCATTGGAATTTGTGAATTCTTGAGCTAAAACTCCATCACATCATCATTCTTGGTTCAATTCTGGTATAGCTACTGGTTTGGATCTTGGAATCACTTTTGGGAGCAGCTTTTGATTATTTGGGGTGTTCTTGCTTGGATCTTGAAGTTTCTTACTAGGATCTTGAAGATTATTGTATAGATCTTTGGTTTTCTTGCTTGGATTCACCAATTTTCGTGCTCAACAATCACCAAGGCAAATCTCAGCCTTGTAGGTTGGTTTTCCTTAGATCTATGTTTGATTTAGCTTAATTTCAACTTATGCAATGTAGATCTTTGGTTTGTGATGTGATTTGATCCATTTGCTTGATTTGATTTGTGATCTTGTTGTTTGATTGATGAAATTGATGTTTGATTGCTGTGATTGGACTTTATTCTCGTGCATTGTTGATTATAAGATCATTGGATATGATTGCATAAGTGATTTGCTGCTGAAAAGTGCTTTTGAAACATATTTTTTTGACTGCTGACCTAGAGTAACCGGTTACTCACCGTTTGTTAACCGGTTAACATGTGTATTTTTTGCTTAAATGGTTTGATTTTCAACTAAGTAACCGGTTACTCACCATTTGTTAACCGGTTACTCTGGGACAGAATGTGTATTTTCTTGCATTTTCTTGGTTGTTTGAGATTCGATGCACGCCTAAACTTCACTAACCATAGGACCACCCTTTTGCATGACAACACTAGGATAGTGATTCCCTTAGAGTCACCCTTCTGTCTTGTGTCTTCTCTTCTCATCTCTTAACACTTCTAAAACACTTAATAAATATAACGAATATTACGCTCGAGCCTTAAGTGTAGGAAATGAAGAATGAGGGGTCTCCCCTCCTCTTCTAGAGTGTTTAGCATACGTTCCATTTGGGGGCGACCATGCGATTCACTCGTTCACACATGGTAGACTTTAGTGCAATGTAAGTTACGAACTAACTTCAATCCACTTCTGTCTAAAAAACACAAAAACAAACTCAAACCTTTTTCATCCTTCGGGATCGTTAATCTCAACTCATTTTTCGAAAAGGGCGCGTTACTTCCGTCTCGTCGCAAACAGACATCGACCCTAACTGCCGGACGCGAATCTAACGCCGCTCATAAAAAACACTAACCGACCTCGTTAGGTTGAACTACGATTGCTCTGATTTCCTCTTTCTCGTCCGATTGAGGATACGTAGGCACAAGACGACGATGTCTTGGCGAGCAACCTCCCCCCTTGGTTCGTGTCCGAACTACGTTGACTCTGACTTTCCCATTGCACGAGGGAGTACGTAGGCGTAGGACGAGCGATTTCCTATCGAGTCACTTCTTTTTCATTTTTTTCTTAGTTTCTTTGCTCTTTTCCGTTCCCGTTCCAGTAGCAGTGGAGCTCCAGATGACGACACCCTTAGATCGAGCCAACAAGCATGGATCCCGTCGAGTACGATGGACGTGGTGGGTGCTAACACCTTCCCTTCGCGTAACTGACTCCCTTACCCGTTTCTCTTGGTCGTGAGACCATGTCTTTCCTCTTCCCTCAGGTTTATGCAGTGTTTCCTTTCCCTCTCCTGGGATAAATACACATTGCTGGCGACTCTATTTTCCGCGCCACTTTCGCATTTGTACCATGGATGCAAATCCTCGGGAGCGACAGCTGGCGACTCTGCTGGGGCCTGGTTGACCTCTTGCTGGTCCATCCCCTTTAGCAAGTCATTCCTAGCAGATGATGGAATATAACCTGGAAAACTGTCAACTCTGGCGACCGTCTCCCAAGGACTCAGCAACGCCTCTCCTCCCGGGTTGTGATAATGGAAATCCAGAAATGGAAAACCCGTTACACTCGTCGATCCGAGGACCCAATGCTGAGAACTTACCATAGGATGACCCTTATTTTTGGGGGAATCAGTGGACGACCTCTTTGTTTGGCGATAGTATTGTACCCCGAGGGATGAATGTATTATTGCTTCTCAAATCGAGAATCCGAGACTGAGGATCCCGTCTTCTAGAACCCACATGTGAGAGGGGATGGGTGTTTGCAGGTCTGCAGGTAACCGAAACCTTCAACCTACCTGGTTTTCTGGATTTCTCATCGGTGTACTGTTATCATCCTGATTTTTTTGGCAGTTTGAATGGGCTGTTATTCTGGACTTCTGGTTTTCTGATATCTGGGGTTTTATTTAGTCAGCAGAACAACAGCAGTTTTGAGCATCATGGATACCTTGATCCCATGTTTGCATTTGCATCATCATTTTGCATTCTAACATGTTTGTTCATTTGTAGGGTTGCATCCTAACTTTGATTATGGTTATCCGAAGACTATCCATGATGAATACTAGCACTGAAGAGAGGAAGAATATCATCCCGTACAAGTTCCCAGAGCTTTATTTAGATGTTGTGCACAAGATCTCGGCTATGGCAAAACCCGGGGTATGGGCAGACTTTAGAGGAGAATATGGGAGGATTCTGAGCTTCGCCCGAGATGTTACCAACTATGAGTTCAGGGCTCTGCACACCCTGGCACAGTTCTATGACCCTCACCTGCGGTGTTTTCTATTTGTAGATTATCTTTTAGCTCCGACATTGGAAGAGTATGCTCTCATTCTGGATGTTTCTGTCAAAGAAGAAGTTCCCTTCTATCCTTCTAAGGAGTTTCCTGATCTGGAAAAGGTTGTTGCTGTGTTACCTTTGGATCAGTCTTTGCTGAAGAAGAATGTTGCGAGTAAAGGGGGTTATAAAGGCTTTCACACGAAGTTTTTGATCGAGCAGGCTGCTATTTGTGCTAAGGCTAAGTGTTGGTCAGTGTTCAGTGCAATTTTGGCTATGTGTGTTTATGGAACGACACTCTTCCCTAATGTGAAGGATTTTGTAGACGTGCACGCTGTCCGGATATTCACCATGAAGAATCTGGTACCTACCTTGCTTGGGGATCTGTATTATACGATGCACTATAAGAATGAGAAGAGGAGAGGAGGACCTCTTTACTTTTGTGCTCCAGTTCTGTACAAATGGTTTGCCGATCGCCTTCCTGACTCTGGGGCATTCGTAGACACCAAGGAAACATTGGAATGGTCGAGGAAATTGATGGGATTAAGGGTTGTCAACTTGATTTGGATCAATCGTGATTTGCTGGGCCAAGAAGTTTTGGTTAGCTGTGGAGGTTACCCAAACGTACCTTTAATAGGAAGAAAAGGGGGAATTAACTATAACCCTATTCTTGCTATTAGGCAATTTGGGTATGCTTTGAAAGAGCCGCCAAAGGACCAAGATGTTCAAGAGTCTCTATATGTGAGTGGAGAAGCCAATCTGGAAGTGTTAAAGGAAGCTGCAGATACTTGGAGAGATCGCCACAAGAAAGGAAAGACTTCTTTTGGAAAGTGTAACAACAAAGCCTTCCCTGCATACGAGGACTGGATTCAGAGGAGAGTAGAGTGTGTACTTCTACCGTTCTGCAGAGAACCTCCATCTTACCCCCTGCTGATTGAATCTCTGACCACAATTGAGATAGAGAAGTATAACAAACTGTGGGCTGAAACGGAGAAGCTTCGAGAGGAGAACGGTGAGTTGCAAAGAGAAATCTACCAGTTGAAACATGAGCGAGGTGAAGTTGTTCATATCGCCAAGTTGAAAACGGAATTACTCGCTAAGAAAGAAAAAGAGCTAGCTGAAGAGGTCATAGCTAGACAAAAGGTAGGACAAGCTCTGAAAGGGGTTAACAGGATTCTCAAATCCAAGAAGGAAGATCTAGCCAAAGCCTGGTCAAAGATTCACAAGTTCAACACTTACTGAGATACTGCAATCACAGCCAACAAATAGAAAGAAGATAAGTTCCTGGATCAGATCGAGAGTTTGAAGACGAAGCTCAAAAAGAAAGACGAGGAGATCTTATCAGGGACGTTCCAGAGACACGCAGTTGAAGAGCGACTGAATGAGGCCATAGTGACCATAGCAGAGCTGAATATACGAGCTGAAGTGAAGAGGCCTAGGGGTGAAGGCTCTAGCTCAGGCAGTGAGTGACACTCTATAGTTTGTTTTTCCTTGTATCTCGGGTCACCACCAGAATTGTTGGCTGGGATCTGTGCTTCTTTTGTTTTCAGACTTATTGTTGTTACTTTGGGTTGTAATCTCTGACAGTGATTTTCTATGATTTATATATGAGCAGCAGTTTCATCTTATCTCGTCATTAAACTGGAATCAAGGGGTGGATTGCCTTGCAAATATTCAAACATGTTCATTTGCATTCGCATACTCATTTGCATACTCATACGCATAGCAGGTGTTCCGGAGCGGATTTCTCATTTTGACTTGGTATTATCTTCATGACAGCCAACTTGGCCTGCCACCACTACTCAGCCGGTGATAATCAGGGGATAGCCATGGAACAACTCCGTGCAGAAGTGACTGAGATGAAGATCCAGATGAGGCAGTTTGGGGAAGATATGCAGGCTATATCCCAGGATCAGAAACTGCTAAGAGAGGAAGTCAACCAGATGAGGACTCAGATGGGCCTGGTCATGGAGATCTTGAATAAGGTGTTAAAGAAGGAAAACGATCATGCGCTCACTTCCACAACAGAGGTCCTTACTCCTCCCATCTCTGTGGGATTTGCTCTAGATCGTAGATTGCCTCGTGAATCTCTTCCACAAATTGAAGTTTCGGAGCTTTCTCATCAGCAATCACTTCCTGCTCCCCAAGAGGATTCTAAGTCAGAGGGGCCTAAGAGGAAGTTTGATCCCATTCCAATGTCGTATATGCAGTTGCTTTCTTATTTGCTCGAGCTCAAACTAGTTGAACGTGTTAGTTTGGGACCTCTTTCCACAAAGCTTCCTCTGGGACCTAATGCTAATGCTAGATGTGAGTTCCACTCTGGGGCACCTGGTCACAATGTTGAGAATTGTACAAGGTTCAAGCATAAAGTCCAAGATCTCATTGATTCAGAGGCAATCAAGTTTACATCCGTTGGCACTGGTAAACAAGGTGATTTTACTCCCATCATTGTAAAGGAATTGGGGACTTCCTCCTTTTCCAAAGGATCTACCTCAGGTCATGGATCTCTTCCATAGCCTTATGCTTCAGAAGTTTTGCGTCAGCAACCCTTGTTTGTGCCTCAACCGAATGCAGAAAGGAAAGTGCAGGGGCAGATTAGGCGCCCAAATCAGCAGCAGCAGAATTATCAACAACAGAGGCAATTCAGACCAAGAAGGCCCAAGAGGATATTTGATCCTATTCCTATTCCTTATAGTCAGTTGTTTGCTCCCTTGCTCAAAAGCTCTCTAATTCAGCTGAGGAGTACCGTGTCAGTGCCGTACCCTATTCCTCCAGACTATGACATGAATGTTAGGTACGATTTCCACTCAGGAACATTTGGGCATACAATTGATAATTGTAACGTATTCCAATACAAGGTGCAAGATTTGATCGACTCAAAGGTCATCACCCCAGATGGTACCCCCATGAGGTGAAGCTTCTTTGGTAGAGTGAGCACTCGAGGCTGCGAAGACATCAGCAGAAGCAATAAGTCCAGACGGAGTCAAGTCTCCTCAACAATGGCAATCATCAGCTTCCTTTACTACATTTTCATATTAGCTTTCATTTGTTTGTTTAAGCACTGTCTGCATGTAAAAACTTGTTTGTGTGTTGAATGATACTGTTAATGCAATGAATGTGTTGTTCTTGAAGTAATTTACTTTTATGCACTCATGTCATGTTTATATATGCACTGCAATACCAACTTTCTTGCTTAAACTCTTTGAGGGAGGATGATGAAGTGAAAAACGCAAACTTCTGATGGTATGCTTTTGGATAAAACCCTGTTGAGGATGTACAGGCATTGTTTCAAATCCCTAAACACTGGAGATATAAGGGAGATAGACCCTCGTTAACCCCTTTGAGCCTTGAAGTAGGAGTTTTCTTTCGTACGAAAAAACCCTCACACTTAACCCAGGGGCAGGGTAGGCGTCAGTTAGTTTGACCGAGCGTTCAATTTTCAAAAGGAGTGTACTTCTGAGGATCCATTACCTTTTTTCCTCACATATCAGGAGGCCAAGAGATGTGAAACCACAATGGTTATCCGGTAATAATCAAGGAGTGAGGCAGTCACAACCTTTTCAGACAAGTTAGACAAAATAGTGTCACACGATTTGATCCCAAAAAAAAAGAGAAGAAAAGGAAAAAAAGAGAGAGCACGCTAAGTCGAAACTTGAAAACAAGCGACTTCGGCAAAAGTTAGGGCATCCCGCTGGACTTCAAAAAAATCGAAAAAACTCAAAAGAGTCAGTCCAGCCAAAATCAGGGAAATATATATAAAAAAAATGAAAAGGATTACAAAAGAAAGTCCTCGAGTAAGAACAAGTCGTGTGACTACAGACACAAAGGACAAAAGGGGTGACTGTTGCTCCAAAACCTCATCAGGTCTCAAACCATCAATTGCATGGGTTCTTTAAGGATCATAAAACCCTTCGAGAGATGAGCGCTTATGTCAGATTAGTTAAACATAGGAGTGGAGAACATCACGAAGAGTGGGTGGGCACCGATAAACTTTGAGCCATAAATCTTTTTTTTCTCAAAACCGTGAACCAGGCCGCGTTACAACCCTTAAAAGTCCTAATTGAAGCAGGGTTTATTCCGAAAGTGCACTTCAGTGAGATAGCGTTCCTGACTCCCATGATTTGTGCTAATAAGATTTTTTTTGGTATTGCATGTGCGTATTGTTTTCCATTCAAAAATCAATGTCACACCCTAGCTAGTGATTCGTTCACGAGGCTTGGCAACACATTTTCAATAAAACTTCAGGTTAACACGAGTGTTGCATTAGAATTGTCATTCTCATATTAAATGTTTTCTGCTCACACGTGTTTGACATCAAAGAAGCTTACATGATGAACATCAGTTGAGAAGCTCGATCACGCCAAATTGAGATGGTGAGAACTCCGAAGGACATTCATGTCAAGGGGTATGCGGCCAAGAGATTGTGCGCAGCCTAGGGGGGTTCCCGATAAATGGTGATAAGATGCAGCCAATCTGAAGCAGTCACAGTGAAAACTCTCCCTAAAGCAGGCAAACAGGGGCAATCACTTCGATTTGACAAATCTCTGTATGATCAGTCAGGGGCAAAGTTTCTTCAAGACTTGGGGCAGGTCACCTTTGGAGCGGGAGAAGTTGTCCACTCCTGAAGACGGTTAATTGAGAGCACCTCTTCAAGGTTCAAAAATACTGGGGCAGGGTATTTCAGGTCATTGCGAATCCTCTCGGGGCAGTTTACTTCAAGGTTCAAAATACTGGGGCAGAGTATTATCAAGTTATTACAAATCCTTTCGAGATGAGTTACTTCATGGATTATGAAGTCTGGGGCAGTTACGTCGAGATATGATAAATCTCTCCAAGAGTTTGAAGACCTTGGGACAGTGTGAATGCCCGATCTTCTATAAAATCCTCTTGAGATGATTTATTCCTTTAGACCTGGTGGTCTGGGGCAAATGGAGAGTTCAAAAGGCCGTTTATGAACATAGAGACGGTTCAGTTTACCATATGGCTGCAGGGTAACAAGTTTGTCTTCCTCAATGGAGTCACCTCCCCCAGCACTGAGAGTTCATCATCCTCAGCAGAACCTATTCCTCCCAGCAAGCAAGTTTATAGTAGACTGCTCCGAGGTGGGCATGGTTATATCTCCAGCAGGAGGGGTGTTGGATGTCTTTGAAAAGACTTTGTGTTCCCCACGGATCCAGGTAGTCACTTTCCTCAGGAGGTCAGGGAGTGTATTTCCATCAGCAAAGGCATGCTCTTATCCCCAGCAGGGTAAATTCTTTCCTCCAACAGCAGGTTGAGCTCAATGATATCCCTCGGCAGGTTTCGTTGACTTTTCTCCCCAGTAGAGCTACTCTCCTCGACATTGAAAAGTTCATCCTTCTTAGCAGGTTGTTGTTTTCCCAGCCGGACTGTCGAGGATTGTCTTCCTCAACAGAGCGCAGATGATTTTTTCCCCAGCTAGAGTTGTGGTGGTTTTATTACTCTCTCAGCGAATAGTCAAAAGTTGATACTAACACATCCCTAGCAGGAGACTTCTATAATAATCTTCTTTGGACAAGGATGTTTGTTTTGTCCCTGTAGCGAGCGATTTTGGACGCGGTTCTTAAGCGCTGGTCGCTCTCTGCGGTTTGAGATTACTACAGGTCGATTCATTTTTTATCCTATTTTGAGCTGAATAAGCAAGGGAAATAGATGTCTCCAATTAACCCTGCTTTGCATACTGAGTTTAAACAGCGGCCTGTTAGGTTACGAATGCTATCAATGTGGGGGGGGGGGCCTTGTACTGGTTATTTGTATTTTCGCCAATACGGTTTTCTTTCTTTCTAGGATCTTCTAGCGGGGAACAAGGATTAGGATGTTAGGACTGATGCTTTTGATGAGAGTATGGGGTTTTGGGTTTTTGTTTAGTGTGCTCGCTAAGATTTTTATTTCAATCTTATGCCTACGTATTCCCGTTTACCAAAACAGGGAAATCAAAGCGTTCGTAGTTCCTCCTATTCTATGGGAGGAAATAGGTGTTTTTGGTGTCTTGTTCAAAGCCCAAGACGTGAAGCGAAAGGTGGTTTGTATCTTGTTCAAAGCCCAAGATATGAAGCTGAAGAGTTTATTTGTATCTTGTTCAAAGCCCAAGATGTGAAGCTAAAGGTGTTGTCTTTAGAGAGAATTTGTCATCTCTAAAGAGGGGTTCGTTTGTCACAACTGTTGGGTGACTGGTTATAAAGGAGAATTACTTTAACCGGGATACGCGGATCCTAGCAATGCCATAATTTCCTTTATAGGGGGTTTTAACCTGAAGGAGAAGACTTTAACTCAGTGTAGAGCAATGCTATCTTTCCTTAGGAATATCTCATGCTAAAAGAGGGACAGTGGCATGGATGTAAATAATCCAGAGGCTTGCCGCTTACAGCGATTAGATGGAAGGAGTTGTTGATGTTTGTGTAATGTGAACGAGGCACAGCTTTTGATGCTAAAAGGTTAATTGGATTAACCAGTGGTTTTCTTATACAAAGCCTAAGAGGAGGCTAATATGTGTCTCGTACGAAGCCCGAGAGAGAGGCTAAAAGGTTTTGACTCAACGATGGAGTCTTTTGGTATCTCGTATAAAGCCCGAGATGGAGGCTATTGTTTGTTTGTTTGGCTCAATAAGAACCTTTTTGTATCTCGTATAAAGCCCGAGATGAAGGCGAAAAAGGTAATTGACTCAACAAGGGAGTCTCTTATGTGTCTCGTACAAAGCCCGAGAGAGAGGCTAAATGTTGTTTTAGTTAAGTGACAGGTGCAGTATACTGATTTTAAAGAGAAAATCAGTTCTTATATGAGCAACACTGTACTCAAGGATTTGATTCAAGGATCCGGGTTTTTCCTGATTTTTAAGGAAGCGGGAAATCCGAAGGGTCTTGAGACTGTCCGAGTCTACGGGCTTCCTTCCTATTCTTGAAGGGGTCACTTGAGAATGTCTTTGAGACTCAAGGAGATTAGACTGTCCAAGTCTAGAGTTTCATCTTTTGTACTATGCTTGGAGAAACAGTAGTAGACTCTTGGAAAGGACTGTTTTATGGAGATGATTAAGTTCTGTTCCTATACCTTTAGGAGGTCGTCGGGACAATTTGTACGAAGCCCAAGAGGAGGCTGGAAACTTTTAAGAAGCCGAGAGGTCCTTGTATTAAGCCCAAGAGGAGGCTATCATTCCCGGAGGAAGAGATCATTATACTAAGCCTAAGAGGAGGCTGTGAATACTTCTAGGAAGCCGTAGGGTCCTTGTACTAAGCCCAAGAGGAGGTGAGGGTTGCTTTTAGGATGCCTGTGGGTCCTTGTACGATGCCCAAGAGGAGGCCGATACTTTTAAGAAGTCGATGGGTCCCCAAACCCCGAGAAATTCAAGGCAAGCTATTCACAAGGAATAGATCAAGTCAGGAAAGTTCGAGAATTTGGAAGAAACTCAAGAGATGCCATTCACGGAGAAAAGATCATCTCTGGGGAATAGAGTTTCTTGACAAGTGCTTTTAAGAAGCCTGTGGGTCCCCAAACCCCGAGAAGTTCAAGACATGCCATTCATCGAGAATAGATCAAGCCAGGAAAGTTCGAGAATTTGGAATAAACTCAAGAGATGCAATTCACAGAGAAGAGATCATCTCAGGGGAATAGAGTTTCTTTGACAACTTCTAAAGGTGACAGTCTATGAAAGGGTTCACCAAGAATGCTGCCTTTCATGTCTCCATATTGTTTAACCCCAAGAGGAGGGAAGACTGTGTCTGGTAATCCTATGGGGATCTAGTTTAGACTATTTCTAAGAGTGATCAACGGGCTTAATGCTAGACGTAGTTGTCGGGGAAACTCTAAATATCTATACTATTATTACACAGTTGACATGAGTTTATGAAAGAAGACTTACAGTGAAACAGCCCCACAA
Organism: Lathyrus tuberosus; assembly: GCA_022829125.1. Classification (NCBI taxonomy): domain Eukaryota; kingdom Viridiplantae; phylum Streptophyta; class Magnoliopsida; order Fabales; family Fabaceae; genus Lathyrus; species Lathyrus tuberosus. The sequence goes on from JALAZF010000363.1 coordinate 3,735,822, forward strand.
TACAGTTATATGTATATGAAAGCTGTAAATGAAAGCAATAACCACTTACTCGGTTGTAGAGCTTCCATGCTGTTTGGTTAGTTGTTCAACAAAGAAAGATTGAAAACAACAGTATATTCAAAATCAAAGGAGAAAGTTCTTTGAAAAAGAAAGATTTGGGGCTTACAGCTCAAGGAGAGGCCCAGGGTTTTATCAGTGACGACACTGTTTGAATTTGTACAGAGGGACTTATACAAGTGACTGAGGCCCAAAAATTGGTTTTTTATACAAAGGGATGGGTCTTACACTCTCTCAAGAGGCCCAAAAAGTTTTAAGAAAAAGAGTGGGGCTCATAACACGAGGATAAGCCCAGATGATTTTTCGTTTAAAATGGCGACCGCGTCGAGGTTTTCTTTTAACGCAGAGGGACTTATACAATAAGTGAGGCCCAAAATGTTTTGGTTAAAAGGGGGTTGGGTCTTACACTCTAATAGAGGCCCAAAAAAGTTTAAAGAAAAGAAATGGGTCTTACTACTCGAGGGTAGGTCCAATTGATTTTTTCGTTTAAAAATGGCGATCGCGCGGAGGTTTTCTTTTAACGCAGAGGGACTTATACAATAAGTGAGGCCCAAAATGTTTTGGTTAAAAGGGGATTGGGTCTTACACTCTATTATAGGCCCAAAAGTTTTGAATGGGTCTTATAGCTCGAGGAGAGGCCCAGGGTTATTTTGAAAAGCCGACGATCGCGCCGTTTATTTTTGACGGTATCGGGACTTATACAATACACTGAGGCCCAAAAGGTTTGGTCAAAAAAGGATTGGGTCTTACACTCTATTAGAGGCCCAAAGTGTTTTGAAAATGATTTATGAGGGTTGAATTAATCCAAAAACCCTAATTTGTTTTCAAAAATGTATTTAATTGAATAAAAATTCAATTAAAATGATCAAAATTGTTTAACATATGGAAAACAAATTGTGATCTTGGATTAATGCTTCAAAAATTAAGTATTGACCTAGAAAATAATTAGAAGGCATTAAAAATTGCAAAATCAATGTAGAAAAAATATTTAAAATGTCAAAAACAATTAAAATATTAATTCCTTGCAAAAATATCAATTATATGAAATAAATAATATTTTTGGAATTTTTTTGGAAAATAAAATATATTAACATTTTTGTGAATTATTAAAAAAAGAATCAACTCAAAATCATTAAAACTCAGAGAGAAATTAATTTTTGAATCAATTAAATAAAATCACAAAATTTAAATATTCAAATATTCAAAAAATGGCGCCAAGAACACACCAAGAACACACGCGTGTTCTGGGTTTGGCCAGATTTGCATTTTCTCTCCAATCTCTCTGAATACTTGATTATAACATGCAATCCACATATCATTATGCTCGTCTCAACCTCACGATCATGTCTATGTCAATTAATTTCATTTAAATTAAACATATTACAAGAAATCATGAAAAATCCTCAAGAACCCTAATTTCTGCATGAAGGCTAGGATTTTTGATACACGATTCAAACAATGCAATTAATTGAGGGGAAACATTCCATGCATGATCATGAACATATGGCCAAATTATTGTGCGAGGAAATATGCATAGATTGAGAGATGACCAAGTATATGCTTACCTCTAGGCCGTGACAGCAAGTGCAATGTGATTTTTGATTTGGAGGTGTTACAGATGAGTGGTGATGATCTGAACAGCTTCCCTACACCCTATGGAGTGTGTTTGAATGCTTGGAATGGATTAAAATGGTTTGGAATTGAGGATGGCATCTCAACTGCAAAACTGTCATGAACTTGAGCAATTGGCTGGTGATTTTGTGAAATCAGTGTTCCAGATGTTATGTGAGTGTTTGGATCACTTCTATATGATGTATGTGAGGTGTGTGAGTGATTGGTTTGATTGGAAAAGCTCTCAAACTCAAAACCCGATAGTGACTTGCCTTAGAAGGCAAAATTGGAATGAAAGAAGAGATTTTGAGGAAAGCATCTGTTTGATGGCTTTGGTGTACTCAAATTGATCTCAATTGAGCTCTATTTATAGTAGAGCAAGTTTGTTTTGGGATCCCCAGTGAATGGCAACTGCAGCAGAGGTTTGGCCAATGTTGTCCAATGGAAATCCAAGTCTCCTCTAGCCATTGACTAGAGGTTAGGGCACAAGGCTGTGGTTCCCTTGGTCTTGGATAAGTCTTGACTGAATTTAAATGAGAATGGCTCAGTCCATGCCACCTTGATGCTTCCATTGAATGCTCCAATCCATATTTGAAGTCTTGTCCCTATTTTGGCCATTCTAGGTTCAACATGCTATTTCTTGTTCCAAAGACTTTGGAGGCTTGGATCAGTGATTGTCCCCTTTAGATTCAATCCTCAGAGGTATCCAAGTGGATAGGAGTGTTTGGATTTGCACAATTTTGGTAAATCGAGGAAAAATGCAAATTCTGCCTTGCCTTGACAGATTTCAACAAGGCAACTTGACAATGTAATAACTCATAGCCCAAATGGAATTTGGCAATGTTCTTGGCCATTTTGGAAAGCACTTACATGATACAACAACTGTTTGAACATGTTTGGTTTTGATCTCTTTTGAATCCAAGTGAAAAATCCCCCTACATTTGGAAAAAAATGAAGACAGATTTGGAATTAGTGAAAATTTCACTAAGTGTTGGAAAAAGTGACATTTTCATTTTTCAGCCATTTTGATCACTCCATAACTCAAAATCCTTAATGAATTGGAATTACTTGTAGTTGAAGTTTTTGTAGAGGGTAATGAGGGCTACAAATCCATCTTTGGATGAGGGAAAATGGCTTTGTGGTTTAGGAGTTATGATCCTCCAAAGTTGGTACCCTATCCATTTTATTTTTAAATTAGAAATTTTTTTAAGTTTTTATGGTTACCCCTTTTACAAGTTATCCCAGTTTTCTTGATTTTTCTTGATGAATGATGATTCAAATCATACATTAACATCATTTTAGGGTTAAAAATCCATTTTGGTGGAAAATCTCAAAAAGTCAAAGTTGACTTTTGTGCACAGTTGACTTTTTATCAGATGAATTCCAAACTGTGCAATTCTTCAGGAAATCATGTCCTTGACCTAAATCAAACTTGATGGACATGTTCCATGGGTGTCATAGGGTATATTGAGGTATGTCCTAGGGTTTGGGAGCATGTCTTGGTCAAAAGTCAAAGTTACAGTTGACTTTTTCCTTAAAACCCTAATTGTGGTGCAGATGAAATTGAGACTTGTTGCTCAAGCTTCTTGGATTAATCCATTGTTCCAAATGGATCAATATAGTTCATTAGAGACCCTAAAACCTCTTTTGAGGTCTTGGCTCATGATTTGCCCTAAAAGTCAACTTAGGGGTGAATTAGGTCAAGAAACCCTAATTCCTGATTTTTGAATTATGCATCCCTTGAGGCAAAATTGACTTAATGATTGGGTCCATGAGGTTCCATGGAATATATTAGGTTATGTTTTGGATCTTTGGCTCATACCCAGAGGAAATTTTTCATCTGGAGGCCCTGGTCGACCAAAACCCTAATTTGGTGACACTGGCGATCTTAAGGCTTGATCCACCTAGAAGGGAGCAGCTTTGTGCTTAATCCTTAAAGTGGGAGTCCTCTTGATACCTTGTAGCTACTTGAGAGGTTAGACAAGTTGAAGATCATGTCATTCCTTGATTGATCCTTTGTCAAAAGCTCTAAGAGGGCTTGAAACCCTAAATTTGATTGCAGTGGATGCTCACCCATCTTTGGGGAGACTAATGAGACAAGATGGCCCCCCCATATTGTGATTGATGATTTTCACAATGATGGGAAATCTTAGTGGTCAAAATTTGGGGTATGACAGATGCCCCTATTTAATCTTCTTGGACCCGAAGGTGTGAATGACGAAGGTATTCGGGCATTCGGGGTGCAAGAGGATTAAATATCGGAATATCCGAAATTTTGACGACTATGAATGGCAGCTTGCGCATTCATCTTCTTTTGCTAAGCAATGATGCTTAGAAAAGGTAAACTTCCCCTCGATCCTGGTTTGCTACCAAGGAACTGGTCTTAGTTGCGGAAACAAACTTCCCCTCGATCCTGGTTTCCTACCAAGGAACTGGTCTCAGTTTCTGTTGTAAACTTCCCCTCGATCCTGGTTCCCTACCAAGGAACTGATCTCAGTTTCTAAAATAAACTTCCCCTCGATCCTGGTTTCCTACCAAGGAACTGGTCTTAGTTTCTTTTGTCAATACACTTTATTGACAAGGGACGCTATTCGTAGCGGTTTTCCTCAAACTTCTCGCCGAATTTTCCTAGGGAGATGCCATTTGATAGAAAAATTCTGATGTCAGACTTGTCGGGGAACCCAGTCGTCTGAGTTGTAGAATTGCACAAACTTCTCTGTTGGAAACGCCATTTATTTCTATTGGGGGAAAGCAGGTCTCTTGGGAGACTGCTGTCGCTTGGGATCTTACATCATACTTTTCTCGGGATCTTCCCGGAGAAATGCCATCTAATGGGGTACAATTTTGAGGTGACGATGACCTTCTCATCAACAATCTTTTCGGAGCGAAACTGGCATGCTGCTGAATCTTTGATTACGAGGCTTTCTCTATGGATTTTCCTTAATCTGGGAAAGCAAGGATATCATCTTCAATGGCGAAGAGTGATGTTGACTGAAAGTTCCTCCGGTTTTTCAGAGGTTCAAGTTATCAAAGTGGTCGAGGGCCAACTTCCTTCCAGAAATAAACTGGAAGCGAGGTTGTTCAAACACAGTATTTCCTGATGAGGCAAGGACTGACAACTCGATTAAGAGAACTGTTACCACTATGGGACAAGACCGACTGGAGTGATAGTGATGCAATATGAAATGTGAATGCAAATCAATAATGCATAATGTATGTATGTTTATGCTGACAAAACTGACGCGACATACAAACTAATGGATGAACACGACTGGATACTCGGCCATCGCGGGGAGAAGAAGTACCGTTGGTCAAGATAGCAATTCCGCCTTGCTTAGGAGAGATAGTCCTTGTTGGGAGCTATGTTGGTCGGGCTTAAGAGGTAAGAACTCTGTCGTAGGTGTCAGATGAAACAAGGTCTCTGACACAGTTGATCCCTTCATTCAGGCGTACTGGGTTAGAAGGAGTACTTTGATTCTGCACTTCGAGGTTCAAACACCTTTGGAGAAGCGATCGAGATTCTTCTGATGTTCAACAGTCAAAAGAAATTGTCGACTTTATTTAAAAAGCAGAAAAAGTTTTAACAAGTAAATTCATTTTGTTTTATTTCAAGAATCGCTAATCATATTAAAATGTCATTTTGTAAAGCTAAAACAAATAAGAATTACAAACAAAAGCACAAAGGCTCAAAATTTATTGATAGGATGGAAATCAGCCAAATGCGTGATTCCATAGAGTATTTACAAATTTAGAAAATGGTAATTTAAGGGAAAAGGGCTACATTGAAACATAACGACCACTATCCTTCTACCAACTTTGAATTCGGGACATCCTGAGCTTCTGTTGAAGATGACCTTAACTGGAGTTTTCTGACAGATGATGTAACTGTTGCTGCTGAGGGATTCGCCTTTGTTGAACATAGTTACTTGCCATTATCCCTAATTTTTGCCTGGATTGTACTATGATGTTTCCAATCCACCGGGATGATTTTTGATCATGTCTCTAATTTTTGCCTGGACCGCCCTTTCGGGTTTTCAATCCACCGAGACGTTTTTTTTATTATTATTTTATTTAGGCGATGTATTTCTTGACTACGTCAACATTTGTGGGGTAGGAAAATTCCTCTCCGTCCATGGTTGCAAGTCTCAAGGCGCTACCTGAGAAAGCTTTCTTGACCACATAGGGGCCGTCATAATTTGGAGTCCACTTGCACCGAGAATCAGTGAGAAAAGATTGTATCTTCTTGAGCACGAGGTCTCCTTTCCTGAAGATGCGGGGTCGAACCTTTTTGTCGAACACCCTCTTCATTCTCTGTTGATACAGCTGACCATGGCATAGTGCCTTGATTCGCTTCTCCTCGATCAAATTCAATTCGTCGTGTCAGCTTTGACACCATTCAGCTTCGGTGAGCTTAGCTTCCATTAATACTCGGATTGATAGGATCTCTACTTCTATGGGGAGCACTGCTTCCAGGCCATACACTAGAGAGAAAGGGGTAGCCCCTGTTGAAGTGAGGACAGATGTGCGATAACCGTGAAGAGCAAAGGGTAGCATCTCGTGCCAGTCTTTATAGGTTACAACCATCTTTTGAACGATCTTCTTGATGTTCTTATTGGCCGCTTCTACCGCTCCGTTCATCTTGGGTCGGTAGGGAGATGAGTTGTGGTGTTCAATTTTGAACTCAGCACACAACTCTTTCATCATCTTGTTGTTCAAGTTGGAGTCATTATTAGTAATGACCTGGCTTGGAACACCATAACGGCAGATGATATTGTTTTTGATAAAGCGGACCACCACCTGTCGGGTTACATTGGCGTATGATGCTGCTTCGACCCATTTGGTGAAATAGTCTATGGCTACTAGGATGAACCGATGTCCGTTTGAAGCCTTGGGCTCAATCATGCTAATCATGTCGATTCCCCATATCGAGAATGGCCATGGGGAAGAGAGAAATTTGAGATGTGATGGCGGTACATGAATTTTGTCGGAGTATATCTGACACTTGTGACACCTCCTCATGTACTTGTAGCAGTCGGATTCCATTGTCAACCAATAGTACAATGCTCTTAGGATTTTTCTCGTCATTGTGTGTCCATTGGCGTGAGTGCCAAAGGATCCTTCATGAATTTCTTTCATAAGTATGTCTGCTTCTGGTCTGTCGACGCATCGAAGCAAAACCATGTCAAAATTTCTCTTATAGAGAGTGTCACCGCTCAGGAAGAAGTTTCCAGCCAATCTTCTGAGGGTCCTTCTGTCTTTTCTGAGTGCCCCAGATGGGTACTCTTGTTTCTAAAGGAAGCATTGGATATCGTGATACCAAGGTTTGTCGTTTATGACTGCTTCAATGGTGAAGATGTAAGCGGGCCTTTCAAGGCGCATGATGTCGATCTTAGGTATGTCATTCCAATGACCTACACTAATCATGGAAGAGATAGTGGCTAATGCATCAGCCATGTGATTCTCCTCACGAGGGATGTGATGAAACTCAACTCTGTTGAAGAAGGGTAACAACCTTCTTGCATAGTCTTTGTAAGGAATCAGTCCTGATTGGTATGTGTTCCAATCTCCTTTTATCTGATTGATAACTAGGGCTGAGTCGCCGTATACGTCCAAGTTTTTGATCCTTAAATTAATCGCTTCTTCGAGACCCATAATACAAGCTTCGTATTCGGCCTCGTTGTTCGTACATTTGAACGTAAGTCTGGCGGTGAAAGGAATGTGGGTACCCTGAGGGGTAACAATGATTGCCCCAATTCCGTTTCCGTAATGATTGACTGCTCCGGCAAAGATAATTCCCCACTGGGAACCTGGTTCTGGCCCTTCACTGGGTAGCGATTCATCGCAGTCTTTCATCTTTAGATACATGACATCTTCGTCTGGGAAGTCAACCCCGATTGATTCTTGATCGTCAATCGGTTGATGAGCCAAATGATCGGCTAAAATACTTCTCTTAACGGCTTTCTGAGTGTGGTACTCTATGTCATATTCTGATAACAACATCTGCCAACGGGCGATCCTTCCCGTGAGAGCAGGCTTTTCGAAGACATACTTGATTGGATCCATTTCTGAGATTAACCAAGTAGTGTGACGAATCATGTACTGGCGAAGACGTTTGGCTGCCCAAGCCAAAGTGCAACAAGTTTTCTCAAGCATTGTGTACCGAGTTTCACAGTCGGTGAATTTCCTGCTTAGATAGTAAATGGCAGACTCTTTCTGTTTAGTTTCGTCTTGTTGGCCAAGTACACATCCCATTGAGTCCTCCAAGACTGTGAGGTAAATGATCAGTGGTCTTCCTTCCACTGGAGGCGATAGAATCGAAGGATTCAACAGATATTCCTTAATACTGTCGAAGGCGGTTTGGCAGTCTTCTGACCAAACGTAATCCTGGTTCTTTTTGAGTAACTTGAAATTTGGCGTGCATGTCGCGATCATAAGGAATATGAATCTGGAGATGTAGTTCAAACATCCCAGGAATCCTCTGACTTGTTTTTTAGTTTTCGGAGAAGGCATTTCTTGAATGGCCTTGACCTTGTCAGGATCAACCTCAATTCCTTTCTGGCTGACGATGAACCCTAGTTGTTTCCCTGAATGGACACCGAAGGTGCACTTGTTGGGATTCAAGCGGAGCTTGAATTTTCTTAGACGTTCGAACAATTTTGACAGATGTTCAACGTGCTCACTCTCTGTTTTTGATTTTGCAATCATATCATCAACATATACCTCGATTTCCTTGTGTATCATGTCATGAAACATAGTAGTCATGGCCCTTTGATAGGTTGCCCTGGAGTTCTTCAAACCGAATGGCATTACCTTGTAACAAAAGGTGCCCCATGGGGTGATGAATGAAGTTTTCTCCATGTCTTTCGGCGCCATTTTGATCTGGTTATAGCCCGAGAATCCATCCATGAAGGAGAAAACTTTGAACTTTGTTGTACTGTCTACCAGCATGTCAATGTGTGGTAAAGGAAAGTCGTCCTTTGGACTAGCCGTGTTCAGATCTCTGTAATCGACACACATTCTAACCTTTCCGTCCTTTTTTGGAACGGGTACGATGTTGGCTAACCATTGAGGATATTCAAACGTAGCGAGGAATCCCGCGTCAATCTGTTTCTGTACCCCCTCTTTGATTTTGATGGCCATGTTTGGATGAGTCCGTCTTAACCTTTGTTTCACCGGCGGACATTCCGATCTTAACAATAAGTGATGTTCCACGATGCTGGTATCCAACCCTGGCATATCCTGATAGGACCAAGCGAATACATCGGGGAATTCTTTGAGAAGCTTTATCAAACCTTCTTTGGCAGTTGGACTGAGCAGTGCCCCAATCCTGATTTCTTTTCTCTCTTTTCTGAACCCAAATTTACCGTTTCCAACAGCTCTTTGTGAGGTTCAATAGACCTTTCCTCTTGTCTGAGTAATCGAGAGATCTCTTCTGGAATTTTTTCGTCATTTTCTTCTTCAGCCTCGAATACCGGGAACTCAAAGTTGGGAGAAGGCATCGGATCGTACGTTTCAACGGGGTGTAAAACAAGCAATCTGCATGACGTGATGATTCGTGTTTAGAAGAGATAGAGAAAATGCAAGTGTGTGCAGTGTTTTATTTTTATTACTGCTTGTTTTTATTATTGAATTGTTTTTTAGGATTACCATTTTCTGAAAAACGAAAAGAGAAAATAGCAATTAATGCATAAACTACAGAACGACGTTATTTTATTAATGAACAAGTCGACTCTTGAAACTACAGCCCTATAAAACAAAACTCTGTCGCTTTGGGCTAAGCGAAGAGGGAAATTTACAGAAAGCTAGCCCTATTAAAACATCAGTTTCACCTGGGCAGGGTGAAAGGTTAAAGACGACAATTACTTTAACTGGTGAACGACCTTCAGAACCTCGACGGCAAACCATTGGCGGCAAACTCCTCGGTGAATCACAAAGTACGGACCTTCCTTGATTTGTCTTCAGAAATAACGCTGATTTCTGGTGGAGTAGGATCATTGGAATCTGTCTCCCAGGCAGAGTTGTCGTAGGAGGATTCCTCTGTTGCATTTTGCATAGTATTTGTGCTCTCAGGTACATCTCCCCATCCAGTTGGCTGGATATCTTCGAGCCTGATACGAGAGCTTTCAGGAGCGGTGTACTTGACCATGTAGTCGTATTTTCCACTTGGTTGTCCCAAGGTATCCCAAAACTTCTTTGGAACTGGAGGAGTCACCCCTCTCGATGACGTTGACCTCGGGAAAAGCGTAGTTGATGAATTCAAGTCCTACAAACGTTGCGAACTCATCTTCATGTTGAGTAGCTTCAGGATGACCTGAGTGTTGATCCCATGATATGGTGGGCACACAGGTATTCTGTTCAATGATGGTCAGCTGATTTTCATTACTCGGCTGACTTTCTGGCCCCAAGTTTCCTGGATAAGGTTGCCACATTGGCAGGCCATCCATTGGGCCATAGTAGTTGTGGTCAAAGTTGTCTTTCATCAGAGTGTCCTCCTCTAATGAATTTGGTGGAGCACGGCATCCTTCCAGATCACAATCTCCATATATCATTTTGACATCTGACCTTGGTATAAATCTCGGACTCTGTACGGGATAGAAAAATGGTATAGGCACCTCTTCCTGAGACATATAATCGTCCTCGTTAAGATAGGACTTTCATTCTTCATCTGTGTCAGAGGGATCTTCCTCATTGATAGCATGTACTGTTTGAGACACTGGGTGAAGAAAACCTCCACTGTGGAAGAAGTTTTGAAGGGGATGAAGACTTTCATCGTTGGCAGCTATCTGGGTACAGGTTGCAGAAAAACCAAGACCTTTTTTTGTTTTATTGTCAATAGGAATGACAAGTTATCCCCATCCGGTTGTATTGGTACTCTCGACCGCTTTGATAGCATCATTGTATGAAGAAATCGAAGTTCTTTCTTTGAACTGATTGTCCTTGCTTACCGATAGTGCTTGGAACTGAGTTCCAATAACCTCCTCGGGTTCTGTACCAGTAGATGATAATAAGTTGCTTACAAGTAAGGCTTGCTCTCCACAGACTGTGACAAGTTGATCGTTCTTGACGAACTTTAGCTTTTGGTGGGGGGTCGAGGTAACCGCTCCAGCCTGATGTATCCAAGGTCTTCCTAATAAACAACTGTACGTTGCCCGGATGTCCATGACCTGGAAAGTGACTTGGAAAGTGTGAGGACCAATAGTTATGGGAAGATCAACTTCGCCGATAACCGTTTTTCTTGATCCGTCGAATGCTTTGACGACAACCTCGCTCATTCTCATCGGAGGTCCTTTGAATGATAATTGCATCAAAGTGGACTTCGGCATAACATTCAGGGCTGACCCCGTGTCTACCAGTACGCTGGCTAAAGCATCGTCTTGGAAGTTAACTGTAATGTTGAGCGCCATGTTATGACGGCGACCCTCTTCAGGTAATTCCTCATCACTAAATCCCAAATTGTTGCAGGAAGTGATGTTAGAGACAATGTTATCGAACTGTCTGATTGTTATATCCTGTTCCACAAAGGCTTGCTCCAAGACTTTCTGTAGAGCCTCCCTGTGCGCTTCTGAACTGAGTAAAAGTGATAGCACAGAGATCTTCGAAGGAGTTTGTAACAGTTGATCAACAATGTTGTATTCACTCCTTTGGATGAGCTTCAGCATCTCATCATTATTTTTTGAAAGGTCGGGATTACTGGATTGACCAACTGGTGGATCGGGAGCTTCCGTCTGAAGTTCTTTTTCTTTGTTAGGTTCCCCAACCCCTCGGTTGAAGATTCTACCACTCCGTGTTACTCGACTAATGTCTGTAATATTCAGGACGGAGGATAATGGAATTTCCTTTCCATTTTCAATTATCGTCGCACCGTATTTGTAAGGGATAGCCTTAGTTGATTCATACGGTAGTGGTTCCGGTAGATAGATGACTATGGGAACCTTCTGGTTTTTCTAACCATCATAAGTGTAATACCCCAAAATTTGCTCTTCCCTTTTGGCATCATAGCATGGCATTATCATTTATCATATCATATCCATCTCATTAGCATTGCATTGCATTTAACATAGAAAAATGAAGCATGGCATCCTTCTAACCATCAGGGCATGTGATCAGGTGGAAGGTGGACAATCTAGGAATCATTCAAAGCACAAAAGGTCAATCAAGTTGGCTCTAGGCAAGCCAAGAGGTCTCTCATGTCTCATACTATCTCAATTGATCTTCCACAACCTCAAGAAGGTGAAATCCAATGGGAGATTGAAGCACTACATCTTTCATTATGCAAGAGGTTCAAAAATTGAAGGAAAACCCTCAAAAGAGATAGCTCATTGATTCAAAATCATTCTCAAGTGGCATTTCTCATCATCCTTTAAGAGGATACACAACATACTCTGAGGAATTTGGATTTGGAAGATGTGCAATTTCCTCCTAACCAGAAGGGGCTGAAATTAGGGTTTCCAATTAAATCAGGATATCTCTGATTTTTTGGACAAAACTTGTTGTCATGGTATTCTACATGTTCTTAAGTGTATATGTGTGGAAGATTGCATCTCAATTGGTTTTAGAAGTGGTTCAATTGGAAGAAAGATCAAGAATCAGAGAAATTGGGGCAAAGTCAAATAATCAGGGGAAAAAGTCAACTCTTGACTTTTTGAGCCCAAAATCATGAAATTCATGTTGCATATGTCCAATGTACAAAATTTGGTCAAGAAACTCCAAAGGAATCATGAAAAAATCAAGATGTGGAAAGTTGCCATTTTTGGATGAAGTAGGGTTACTAAAAATAGCAAGTTTTGGCCATTTTGCATCCGAATTTGAACCAAGGCCATTTAAATTTGGAGCACCAAATGAAAAAATCACTCTGCCTCAATGAAAGATCTTGTTTTAAGCTTCAAATCCATGTGTGGAACATCTCCATTGGATAAAAATTGAGTGAGATATGATTGATCAAAGTTTGAGCAAAGTAGGTTCAAAACTAGGTCATGACCAAGATTTTCAGGGCACGCGCGCAGTCATTTTAACAAACATGTGGTGGGCCTAATGTCCACTCATTTTTCTCATGGTTAAAGGCTTCAAATGAAAAATCTTTCAACATGAAAGTTGTTCATCTATGTGAGATCTTCAAGATTGATGTTCATGATTTTTTTATGTGATCAAAGGATAAGGAGTTGAGATAGCTCAAAGTTTGGTCAACACAACTGAAAGTCACTAGGCCAACTTGTCATGCCATGCCACAAACTGCTCGACCATACATCAGTTTGTTTTTCCATCTGGTTATGGTCATTTTTAGGCATGTTTGAGGCATCCTTTCACTTTCATTTTCAAACCAAACTTGTTGTATTGTGATCATTCTTTCCAACAACATCAAAAGTTCCTCAAACCATCCACTAACATGAGAGAAATCCACCCTCAAACCTACATTGTTACATTGGTTACAAACTGTCACAAAATTAAAAAACAGAAGGTTGTTGCTGTTATCATGTTTTAAGTCACACGCGTACATTCTCAACACACTCCCAACCTTTGCCTCATTTGAACAAACACCACCTTACTCATACATAGCCTTACATCAAAGAGGAAATAAGAAAACTTATGGTACAAGCCAGGCTGCTGCACTGATAGTAACATCACCACCACTGGTTCACTCTCATCCTCACCATATCATCTCATAATCACTCCACACTCTAACCAAACTTCCCCAACTCGTGCCATTAACCACCTAACTCAGTTAGTTAACTCAAACTCAGTTAACTAACTCAGTTTAACTAGAGTTCTAACTGTTAACTGAACTGGTTGGGAGTTAACCTTGGATATATAAGCTGAAACTCTCACAATTTCAGGGAGGATTTTCATTTTTCACTCTCACTTCAAATCATTCTCACTCTTTCTCTCAAAATTCTCTCTATTCTCTCTCTCTGATCTCATACGAATTCATCATTTCCATCACTCATCTTCATCAATCATCATCATTATTTGGTATTGCTGGATCAAGAAGAGACTGAATCAACCATAATCCTCCAAGTGCAGCAACATTATATTCTCAAATCTCCAACTATCTTCTTCAAGATCTAAAGATTCTGAGCATTTATTGTGCTCTGAGGAAGCTCAAGGTTAATTGCATCTCTCTGGTTTTCTGTTGATTCAAGAGTTCGCCAATTTCAGGTTTCAAAATTTCTCAAACTTTAATTGCACGATTTTATCCTGTTTTGACTTGTTGATGTGTTGTTTGAGCTTATTAGAAGCTATGTGAAGCTGGCTAGTTGATAGAGCTCCTTAGGAGTTTAGAACTGAAACTTAGGGCAAAGTTTCTCTTCTTCGATTCTCTTTATTCCTGCTTGATCTGTGAATTTTGTTGCTGAATTTGTGTTCCTCATGAGATTAGCTTTCGTTTGATACCTAGTTTGTTGATTTCTGGAAGCATGTGATATTTACAGTGCCGGAGAGTGGCCGGAGAAGGTGACCGGAGGTCCCTCTCCGGCCGATGAGGTTACATTAGGGTTTTGCATGCCAGATTAAGTCACAGCCGTTGATTTCGTTTGATCTAATGCTCACAATGGTGACAACACATAAAAACGCACATGCCTCTCACATGCTCATTCTGATTTTATTTTTAAACTTTGTGTAACGCAGTACACCGTAGGTAACGTGTTCCCTCACGCGTGTGTGTTGATTTCAATTACTTTGACTTTGACTTGACTTTGAATTGATCTAATGGTTGTGAGTGGGTCAAGATTGTTGACTGCAGGTGCATTTTTGTTATTGTGTTTGGCGCGCAGACTTGGACTTATCCAGATTGATATTTGCACCCTCCTGTTTTGAAGCCCAATGCATTTACACTGTCTAATTGCTATGTTTGCACCCCCTTGCATTTTGCATTCATTTTTCATTTTTATTTCTTTCTACACGTTTGATTTCTAATTTTTAAAAATACCAAAACATATTGGAAAATTCTACAAAAATTCATGTGTATTCTCAAGACATTTAGGAAATTTTTCATGATTTTATTTTCTGATTTTAAGACCTTTTTGCCCCTGTTCCATAATTTTCTTTGAATTTCCATTTAGATGCATTCTAAGCATGATACATGAATTTGTTTAATTTTGTTCTTGCTCATTACCAACTATTTTGACATGATTCTTTTTGCATTGATTCACTAATACATTGAAGCATGTTAGATGATTTTTGTTTGTTTTTTAGGTCACTTTATTACATGTTTTGGTGCCTATATTTGCACCACTTTGCATGATGTTTCAATTTGACCTAATTGCATGGTTTGAAGTCATTTTTGCTTTGAATTTTTACATGCTATCTTGATGTATGATGCATTTCTGACCTAGGCACTCCAATACCATGTTTTCATAATTTTCATGAGGCCATTTGATTTTTGTTTGATGCATTACCTTTGAAGTATAATACATGTCATGTCATTTTAACTTTAGTGCATGCTTGCATGATTTCTTTTGTACATACTTGCATGATCATTTGCCTACTTTGTGAACTACTCACTTGACATTATAGGTCATTGGTACATATTTCATGTCATCCTTGCATGTTGATTTTTATTTGAACTTTGTGCATCATTAACATGTATTGTTTGCACTTTCTTTTTGAACTTTCATTTCAATTCTCCTTATATTATTTCTTGAATGTCTTGAAGTTGATTCATAAATACTTTTGAGATGTTCATAAACCATTTTCCATTTAGTTTCAATTCTGGTTGTTGATTTACATGTTCCATTTATGCATGTCCTCTTCATTTCTTTCCATCTTTCATCTACCCTTTCTTCTTGTAACATGTTTAAATGCTAATGGATGATGCTTGTTGCCTATTCACTTGTACTTGTATGATGATATTCATTTGTTGACCATATGATGCCCATTCTGGTTGTGGTTCTAGGATTTGTTTTCTCATTTAATTCTTTTGAGTTTTATGATGCATTACATGTTCTTTTACTTCTTATACTTCTTATACATGTTTACTAACCATGTAGGGGCTTCGGTAAGTTTCAATTGAGTGTGGATAAGGAATCCACATTCAACTTCTATCCTTTCTCTTTTACAATTCCATTTTGTGTTTTGTTAAGCACTTATGTGCTTTCTTTTAACAACTCATTACTTTCCCTCTTTGAATTACAATTCATCTTCTACTTTGGAAGTGAATTGTTTAATTCTTTCCTTCTTTAGACTTTAGGTTGAAACCTCACAAAACTTTAGGATCACTCCCTTAACTAATCAATTAGGATTGAGTCTTAGTCCATATAGATTTTACCTTTACCTTCTCTTGAGTCTTTCATCTTCTCATCTCAAAGAAAATTCAAAACATATAATAAAGGTAGGCATTTATTGCATTTAGGCCTTTCATATAAAGAAAAGATTATAAGGGATCTTCTCTTGTAATCTTAGAATGTGTAGCATATAGCCCATCTTGGGTCAATGTGTTAAACATTTGATCTTGTATGAGGGACTTAAATGCAATGCTTGTTGAAGGTGCAAATAATAAAAAACACTTCTTCACTTCATAATCAACAAAACACTTAATAAACACAAGTATGCTAGTGTGTTTGAACCTTGATAATTGGAACTAAGTGTGAGGGTCTTCTTCACCCTTAGTGTGCTTTCTTACCCATTCCATCTTGGAATGTGAGAAGGTACACATTCCAATGACTAAGATCCAGATACACTGTCGTATGCAAACAAATCCAAAACACTTCCTTCTAAAAGACAAAAACAAACAATGACGTCTTTCCTTCGGGAATTCTTTTCTCACCTCATTCACTCTTAGAGTACGAACGCGCTTCTACTCGTTCTCTTGCAAGATGGTAACGCACTCGGACCAGCGAGCCTGCAACACCTGAGCTAGAACGTCAGCCGTTCTCTAAAAAACACAAACAATCCATCCCTAGTGAGGGGAACTACGTCGCTCTGATTCTCATGTTCCCGATGAGATACGTAGGCAGTGGGGTAGGGCCCATGCGAGCACTTCTTTTATTTTCCCTACATTTGTTTCTCTTTCTCTTTCCATTCCTTTTCCAGTTCTCTTTTCGTTCCTTTTCCAGTATTCTTTTCCATCACCCTTTGATCGAAACAAGCAAGCGTGGATCCCATCGGGTACGATGGACGCGAGGGGGTGCTAATACCTTCCTCTCGCGTAACCGACTCCCGAACCCAGTTCTTTGGTCGTAAGACCATGCTTTTTCCTTCTCTTCAGGTTTATGCGGTGTTTCCCTTCCCTCTCTTGGGATAAATACACATTGCTGGCGACTCTGTTTTGGTGCCACTTTCGCGTTTGTACTAGGATGAAAATCCCGGGAGCGACAGCTGGCGACTCTGCTGGGGACTACACCCAGAATCTCTGGTTTCCTTAGCGAGTCAATCCTAGCGCTTGTTTGTTTTTCTTTCATTGGGTGTTTACTGTTGTGCTGTATTTACTGTTTTATTGTATGGTTATTTACTGTTTTACTGTACATTACTGTATTTACCGCATTTTAGCATTACATATCATATATTATATTGTGTTGCACTGTTTTGTCTGTTTGGCGGGATGGGTGTTCTGAGAGATAAGCTCACTACCAAGGCTTGAGTACATACATAGGTATTAGAGTGGATAGTCATGACGCTTGCGTGGTGGTGACCACGTATAGTTGTTCATGAGACCCACAACCAGACGAGGTTCTATCAGGAGCTTTCTGCTACTGCATGTTATGCAGGCCAGTGGTTATTCTCTTGAGGAACTGTCGACTCTGGTGACCATTCCCGAGGACTCAGTTGCGGCACTCCTCCCGAGATGTGACAGTGGCAGACCACATTCCGTGGCAAACCCATTGCACATTCTCGATCCGAGGACCCAATGCTGGGAACTTGCTATAGGACATCCCTTTTTGAAAGAGAATCAGCGGAGGCATTCCTCGATTGGCGATAGTACTGTACCCTAAGGGATGAATGTACTATTGCTTCTCGACCTCAGTGCCAGAAGCTGAGGACCTTTTTGTTTTGGAGAATCAGTTGAGGCCTCCTCGATTGATGATGATGCCAAACCAGAAATGGTGAACGTATCATCATTTCTCGACCTGAGAGCCCGGGATACTGAACATCCTAGTACCCACATGTGAGAAGGGCGGGTTGTTTACAGGTTTGCAGGTAACCATGACCTCCTACATACCCGGTTTTCTATCATCATTGCACAAAAAGGAAGTTTCATCTTATTGTATTCAGATGGTTCTTATCTATGAGCTACACTGACACCGTTCACAGTTCAGCACAGACACCTGATTACCTGATCACATTGCCCTTTGCATTGCATTATCATATCCTAACATACATGTTTATTCATTTCCAGGTGCATATATTACCCTTGATTCCAGTCATCAGGTCCCTGCAAAGATGAACACTAAAGAGAGGAAGAATATCATCAGCTATAAGTTCCTTACGCCTACTTTGGGCCCTATTGTTATGCTGAAGGGAATGGCGAGTCCTGCAGTACGAGAAGCTTTTGAGGAGAAATATGGGTGGATTTTATCTATGGTTCGTAATGTCAGTGATTATGAAGCCAGAGGTCTCCATACGTTGATGCAGTTCTATGATCCGCCTCTGAGATGTTTTGTATTTCCAGATTATGTGTTGGTTCCTACCCTGGAGGAGTATTCCAACATGTTGGGGATTGCTATCAAGGAGGAGCCCCCTTTCTTTGGATCGGTGGGGGATCTTGACTTTGGAAAGTTGGCTGGTGCTCTTTATTTGAGCAAATCAGAGTTAAGTGACAATGTCTCCAACAAAGGAAAGATTCGTGGTTACAAGTTGGAATATCTGATTAAGAAGGCCCAGGAAGCAGCTAAAGGCGAGAATTGGCTTGTTTTTAATGCTCTGCTAGCCCTTTGTATATACGGCATAGTGTTGTTTCCCAACGAGCCGGATTTTATTGATACGGACGCTATACGAATATTCATGATGAAGAACCCGGTGCCAACGCTACTGGGAGATCTTCACTACTCGTTGTACAACCGAAACGAAAAGAAAAGAGGAGGGATAATTCGTTGTTGTGCACCCTTGTTCTATAAGTGGTTTGCAGGCCGTTTACCACAATCAGGGGCTTTTGTGGATTCCAAAGATTCTCTAGAGTGGAAACAGCGTTTAATGGGATTGGTGGCCAAGGACATCGTATGGGTAGATCATGGGCTGATTGGCAAGAATATTATCCACAGCTGTGGTAAGTTCCCTAACGTTCCACTGATAGGAAGGCTGGGTGGGATTAACTACAATCCTTCTTTGGCCATTCGACAATTTGGGTATGCCCTGACAGGTCCGCCTATTAAGAGAGATGTGGAGGAGTCCCTCTATTTTCATACATCAGAAGGATGGGAAGCAGCACAGAAAGCTTCTGAAAGCTGGGGTAGCATACTGAAAAAGGGGAAAGTTACTCTAGGAAAGCCTAACAACCGGGTTTATCCAGCATATGAAGAGTGGGTGAAGAAAAGAGTTGAAGATTTTCTCTTGCCTTTTGGTAAGGCACCCCTTTTGTATCCGGAGAATGAGAAAGCGAGAAGCACTGCTACTGTGGAAGAAGTTGACAAGTTGCAAGCCTTGGTGAAAAAGCTCCAAGGAGAGAATTCCGAGTTGAGTAGCCGTCTTCAGAATGCTCTACATGCCAACAAAGAGCTGGAGCGGAAAGCCCAAGATGCTGAACAAATCCTAACTGCAAAAGAAAAAGACTTTGCTGGAAGAGCACAACATTTCCAGAAGATTAGTAAAGGTGCTGATGATGCTACTCAAGCCCACAAGCAAACCAAACAGGCGTTAGCACAGAACAAAGAAAAGTTAACAAAGTTTCAGCACGCTTGGGACGAAGTTAGGATAGAGAATGCTGAATTACAGGAACGGTTGCAGATTAAGGACGAAGAGCTTGAAAAGGCGCATGAGCAGAGGAGAAAGTATCGGGAAAGCCTCGGTAAGAGTCAAGAACAGCTAGAAGAAGCTAGAGGTGAGCTGAGGAATACCAAGAAAGAGCTTGAAGAAGTCATGATAGAAAGGGAGATACTCAAGACGCAAGCCGGCATAAAGAGACACAAAGGAGTGTGTGATGACGAGGCTCTGATGTTGCACATGGGTTCTTTAACTGAAGCTCTTGAGAAAAGGGATGTCTTGATCAAAGAAATGATTGAAAAGCCGAATCACCAGCGTACCCGTATACTTTTTGAGGAGATCAAATACTCAAGTGATAAGCTGAAGGGTGTGGAATTGTCAGACTGATGTTCTTTTCCTTATATTTTGTTGTTAATGGTTACCATCAGGCTTGTTGATGGATCCATTTTTCCTTGTATTGCATTTGCGGATGAGCCTTTCTTAAATGTACTGGAATACTTTGTTGAATGAGTATGAGCAGTTTTATTCAGAATTATTCCTTATCAGATAGCTGCACACAAGCACATGACCACGACACGTCTCTTTATATCACGATTTCTGGTCTTCAGATTTCTGTGGTTTGGATTGGAATCAGGGTGTAAAGCACTTTGGAAATGATAAACATAACATTGCATGGCATTGCATATCATTCTGCATTTATGTTGCTTGCTTTTCAGGTATTCGTTGCAGGGTCTCTAACCTTTATTTGGTTTCAGGCAGTATAGCTGAGAATTATATTCACCGATATTCGACGCGAAGAAATCAAGTAAGAATCATGGATCAAATGCAGAAGGATTTGGCTGGGGTGAGGGCCCAATTGGGGCATTTTATGGGGGACATTCAGGCGCTGTCCCGAGGTCAGGAACTACTGAGGGAGGAAGTCAACCAGATGAAGATTCAAATGGGCCTGGTCATGGAAATCTTGAATAAGGTGTTAATAAAGGAAAATGATCATGTGCCGGCTTCCACAACAGAGGTCTCTACTCCTCCCATCTCTTTGGGATATGCTTTAGATCATGGATTGCTTCGTGAATCTCCTCTGAAAGCTAAAGGTTCAGAGCTCTCGCATCAGCAGTCACTTCCTGATTTCCAAGAGGATCCTAAGTCAGAGGGGCCTAAGAGGAAGTTCGATCCCATTCCGATTTCGTACACGCAATTGCTTTCTTACTTGCTCGAGCTCAAGCTGGTTGAGTGTGTAAGTTTGGGACCGTTTCCCACGAAGATTCCTCTGGGACCTAATGCTAAGGCTAGATGTGAGTTCCATTCTGGGGCACCTGGTCACAATGTTGAGAATTGTACCAGGTTCAAGCATAAAGTCCAGGAGCTAATTGATTCAGGGGCAATCAAGTTTGCATCAGTTGGTGCTGGTAAACCAAGTGATGTCACTCCCATTGTTGCAAGGGAACTGAGGACTCTCTCCTTTTCCAAAGGGTCTACCTCGCGTCAGGGATCTCTTCCACAACCCTGTGTTGCAGAAGACCTATGTCAGCAACCCTTATTTGTGCCTCAGCCGAATGCAGAAAGGAAAGTGCAGGGCCAGGTTGGGCGCCCGAACCAGCAGCAGCAAGATTATCAGCAGCGTAGGCTACTCAGACCAAGGAAGCCCAAGAGGACATTTGATCCTATTCCTATTCCGTACAGTCAGTTGTTGGCTCGTTTGCTCAAAAGTTCGCAAATCCAGCTGAGAAGGGCCATGCCCGTGCCATACCCCATTCCTCCGGACTATGACATGAGTGTTAGCTGTGAGTTCCATTCAGGAACGTTTGGGCACACACTTGATAACTGTAATGTGTTCCAGCACAAGGTGCAGGATTTGATTGACTCAAAGGTTATCACCCCAGATGGTACCCCACAAGGTGAAGCTTCTGTACCATGGTGAGTGCTCAAAGTTACAAGAACATCACCAGAAGTGGTCAGTCTAGACGGAGCCAAGCCTCCTCAACAACGACAATCTTTATTTTCCTTGCTGCATTTTCATATGTAGTCTTTATTTGTTCGTTCAGACATTGTTCGCATGTTAAAATTTGTTTGTATTTGGTATGAGGATTTTAATGCAATGAATATGTTTTCTTGAAGAATTTCATTTGTGTTTACTCATTTAATGCTAATGTGTACTGCAATACCATTTTTCTTGCTCAAACTCTATGAGGGAGAATGATGATCTGAAAACGCAAAAATCTCTAATTGTGTGCTTTTGAATAGAACCCTGTTGAGGATGTACAGGCATTGTTTCAACTCCCCAAACACTGAAGATATAAGGGAGATAGACCCTCGTTAACCCCTTTGAGCCTTGAAGTAGGAGTTTCTTTCGTACGGAAAAAACCCTCATATTTAACCCAGGGGCAGGGTAGGCGTCAGTTAATTTGACCGAGCGTTCAAACCTCAAAAGGAGTGTGCATCTGAGGATCCATTACCTTCTATTCCGCCATCAAGAGGTCAAGAGATGTGAAACCACAATGGTTATCCATCAACAATCAAAGAGTGAGGTAGTCACAACCCTTTCAACAAAGTCAAGACAGGCTAGTGTCACACGACGTGTTCAAAAAAAGAAGAAAGAGAAAAAAAAGAAATGAAAAAGCCCGCTAAGTTGAAACTTGAAAACAAGCAACTTAGGCAAAAGTTAGGGCATCCCGCTGGACGTCAAAATCTAAAGATTCAAAAGAATCAATCCAGGCAAAAATTAGGGATCAAAAAGCAAAAGAATGTGAAACCAAAAGGATTACAAAAGAAAATCCTCGAGCAAGAACAAAGTCGTGTGACTACGCACAAAAGACAAAAGGGGTGACTGTTACTCCATAGCCTCATTGGGTGTCAAACCATCAGATGCATGGGTTCCTTAAAGATCACGAAATCTTTTGAGAGGCGAACGCTTGTGCAAATTAGCTGAACGTAGGACTGGAGAACATCACGAAGAGTGGGTGGGCACCAATAAACTTTGAGCCATAAATCCTTTTTTCTCAAAACCGTGAACCAGGCCCTGTTACAACCCTCAAAAGTCCTAATTGAAACAAGGTTATTTTAAAGGCATACTACCAAGAGATAGCGTTCCTGACTCCTATCAGTTGTGCTAAAAGATCTTTGTTGGTGTTGCATGTGCATTGCATTATTTCTTTCAAAAATTAATGTCGTATCCTAACCCGTGATTCGCTCACAAAAGGGTTTGCTACATCTTTTTAGTAAAACTTCGAGATTAACATGTTGTGTTGCATTAGAATTTTCATTCTCAGAATAAAACATTTTCTGCTTGCATACATTTGTTTGACATCAAAAGAAGTTTACATATGGAAATTCAGTCCAGAAGCTTAATCTTGTCGAGTTGAGGATCCTGAAACTCCCGAAGGGCAGCCATATCCAATGGTACTTCCTCAGGAAACTTTGTTGGGCAGGGGCTTTCCCAACAAGTTGTGCTAAGACGTAGTCGATCTGGGGCAATCACGTCGAACCATCTCTTTAAGGTGTAGCTCATCTGAGCCAATCACGTCGAGAAATCTCTTCAAAGTTCAACCAAACTGGGGCAATTATTGCGAGATTCAAATCCCTACAAATGCAAGCATTTTTGGTTTTCCTTCGAAGATCAGTAGTCAGGGGCAAAACCACTTCAAGGTTCGTACTGGGGCAAGCTATACCAAGAGCACGAGAAGTTAGTCCATCCTAACGACTAATCAGCCTATCCAGAGTTCAGAATACTGGGACAGAATATCCCACGGTGGTATGAGATTGTTCATGAATCTTTTCAAGGCGAATTCCTCTGTAGTCCATACGGTCTGGGGAAGTTACGTCGAGATCCAACGAATCTCTACAAGAGTTTGAAGACACTGAAGCATTGAGCTTGCCAAGTCTTCTGTAAAATCCTCATGCGATGACTTCTTCTAAGTAATCCATGCGGTCTGGGGCAGTTACGGCGAGATCCAACGAATCTCTACGAGAGTTTGAAGACATTGAAGCGTTTTGGATGTCAAGTCTTCTGTAAAATCCTCTTGGGACAATTTCTTCCGGTGGACCATGTTGGTTTGGGACAAGTGAAGAAAAACAGTTGGTCACGCATATGCAGTCGATCAGCCAAAAGGAGTGAAACTAAGGGGCATTCCAACCCAAGGCATTTTTGGTCCCCGTCTTCAGTAGGCTTCATTAATAATGTTCTCCAGCAAGAGATTGCATGCAAACCTTTCTCCCCAACAAGTGGTGGTTCAGAGTTAGATTTTCTCAGTTGCAGAAGTCATATCTCGCACGGGGTATACGTGCATATCCTTTGCTTGCAGGTAGCAGCCTCATACTAGGCTCAAAGGCAAAATTGAAGCCTTTGCGAGATCACGGGATCATGTCTTCTAGACGAGCAATCACTTACTTCCATGCAGAAGACTGGGGCAATCATGTTCGAGAAAGGTGGTTACCCTTTTGTCACAATGTTCACTGATTAAGTCCATCATTCGGTCGACGGTCGGTCACGACGGGTCGATATCAGTGAATTAAGTTCAACTGGGTACCGTTGCATCTTATTAAGTCGATTCTCTCATACAGTATTTCCAACAGCTACAAGCTTTTCTATGTCGATAACGGTCACAGGTTCCCCAAAAGAGTGGTCTCGTCGACACCGAAACTGATGGTCATTATCCCCAGCGAAGTCACAAGAGTTTGAAGAGGCTAGATCTTCTGTAAAATCCTCTTATGACATCCTCTGCGGGGACGAATTGTTGTGTTGTCCAAGCATGGGGCATGATTGTTTCCCCAGCATGAAGTGTTGGTCACCCCCAGTAGAGTTTGAGGACAGTTGGTCTTCTGTAAAATCCTCTCGAAAGGCATTCCCCAACATGAGACGTTTTAAAGCAGTTTTCTCCAACAGAGTTTGTTATAAACCCGTCATCCCTAACGGAATTGTCTAAAGGGAAGCTCGCCTAACATGGGGCATTGTAGTACTTATCCTAAGCTCGACAGTCATATTCCTCAGCAGACTACTATGGATTTGCTTTGGGTTTCCCCAACAGATCTCTAAGGACTCTTTCTAGCAAGTTGCAGTGGAATGTTCTAACCAGGATTTGCATATCCCTGGCAGAGTAGCCCTGATACCCAGCAAGATCGTATCTCTAGTCATGGTATCCCCACAGAGGTCAGCATCGAATCTTGTCAGCAACTTCCAGCTGAGTTGTTGTTCTCTCCGCAGAGGTTTATCAGATCGACAGAATCTATTCCTCAACAAGGATGGTACAGCCTTTCCCCAGCCGGGTCAGAAGGTTGATAATCCCTATAAAGGATCTTGGGTTGAATAAATCCCCAAGCAGAGTTTTAATGGCTCATTTCCCCAGCAGGACGTCATTTAAAAATTCTCATCCCCAGCGGAATCGCTATGACCAGAATTCGTTCCCCCAAACAGATGGAATAATTCCTGGCAGAGTCGTCATTCCCTCATATCTTAAAGTCCAATTTATTTTTGGCAAGCTTGACAATTCGAAGCAGACGGATTGTTAATCCATTCGCCAGCAGAGATATTATCCTTTTAGGAGTCTCCGAGATTAAATCATTGATTGTGGTTCCTCAGCAGAGTCAGCATAGATGTCTGACACAGATGCAGAGAGTAATGCAATGTTGCATATTCTAAAAGTCCAACAGTGGATTGGCAAAAGTCCATCTTCGGGTGGCAAAGCAGCTAAAAGTCCAACAGTGGATTGGCAAAAGTCCGTCTTCGGGTGGCAAAGGTCCAACAGTGGATTGGAAAAAGTCCGTCTTCGGGTGGCAAAAGTCCAACAGTGGATTGGAAAAAGTCCGTCTTCGGGTGGCAAAAGTCCAACAGTGGATTGGCAAAAGTCCGTCTTCGGGTGGCAAAAGTCCAACAGTGGATTGGCAAAAGTCCATCTTCGGGTGGCAAAGCAGCTAAAAGTCCAACAGTGGATTGGCAAAAGTCCGTCTTCGGGTGGCAAAGGTCCAACAGTGGATTGGAAAAAGTCCGTCTTCGGGTGGCAAAAGTCCAACAGTGGATTGGCAAAAGTCCGTCTTCGGGTGGCAAAAGTCCAACAGTGGATTGGCAAAAGTCCGTCTTCGGGTGGCAAAAGTCCAACAGTGGATTGGCAAAAGTCCGTCTTCGGGTGGCAAAAGTCCAACAGTGGATTGGCAAAAGTCCATCTTCGGGTGGCACGAAGCTGCAAAGTCCACCAGTAGTGTGGCAGGCCAGTAGTCGTCTGGAGTTGCATAAAAGACATTATTAAAGTCCACCAGTAGCGTGGCAGGCCAGTAGTCGTCTGGAGTTGCATAAAAGACATTAT
Organism: Lathyrus tuberosus; assembly: GCA_022829125.1. Classification (NCBI taxonomy): domain Eukaryota; kingdom Viridiplantae; phylum Streptophyta; class Magnoliopsida; order Fabales; family Fabaceae; genus Lathyrus; species Lathyrus tuberosus. The sequence continues at coordinate 3,761,630 of JALAZF010000363.1, forward strand.
TAAAGTCCACCAGTAGTGTGGCAAGCCAGTAGTCGTCTGGCATCGTTCAAAAGACAGATCTCTCCGACGTTTCATCGAGGACTCAATCCAGCAGTCTCGTTGGGTTTATATCCCTGTTATTCTTCATCATCCAGAGCAAATTTTTGGTTATATTTGGTATTCAATCACTATATACCTTGAAAGTCCGAAAGCAATTGCTTTCAGGCATTCAGGTCTACAGCGCTTGAATATGGGCAGCTGTAATACCCCAAAATTTGCTCTTCCCTTTTGGCATCATAGCATGGCATTATCATTTATCATATCATATCCATCTCATTAGCATTGCATTGCATTTAACATAGAAAAATGAAGCATGGCATCCTTCTAACCATCAGGGCATGTGATCAGGTGGAAGGTGGACAATCTAGGAATCATTCAAAGCACAAAAGGTCAATCAAGTTGGCTCTAGGCAAGCCAAGAGGTCTCTCATGTCTCATACTATCTCAATTGATCTTCCACAACCTCAAGAAGGTGAAATCCAATGGGAGATTGAAGCACTACATCTTTCATTATGCAAGAGGTTCAAAAATTGAAGGAAAACCCTCAAAAGAGATAGCTCATTGATTCAAAATCATTCTCAAGTGGCATTTCTCATCATCCTTTAAGAGGATACACAACATACTCTGAGGAATTTGGATTTGGAAGATGTGCAATTTCCTCCTAACCAGAAGGGGCTGAAATTAGGGTTTCCAATTAAATCAGGATATCTCTGATTTTTTGGACAAAACTTGTTGTCATGGTATTCTACATGTTCTTAAGTGTATATGTGTGGAAGATTGCATCTCAATTGGTTTTAGAAGTGGTTCAATTGGAAGAAAGATCAAGAATCAGAGAAATTGGGGCAAAGTCAAATAATCAGGGGAAAAAGTCAACTCTTGACTTTTTGAGCCCAAAATCATGAAATTCATGTTGCATATGTCCAATGTACAAAATTTGGTCAAGAAACTCCAAAGGAATCATGAAAAAATCAAGATGTGGAAAGTTGCCATTTTTGGATGAAGTAGGGTTACTAAAAATAGCAAGTTTTGGCCATTTTGCATCCGAATTTGAACCAAGGCCATTTAAATTTGGAGCACCAAATGAAAAAATCACTCTGCCTCAATGAAAGATCTTGTTTTAAGCTTCAAATCCATGTGTGGAACATCTCCATTGGATAAAAATTGAGTGAGATATGATTGATCAAAGTTTGAGCAAAGTAGGTTCAAAACTAGGTCATGACCAAGATTTTCAGGGCACGCGCGCAGTCATTTTAACAAACATGTGGTGGGCCTAATGTCCACTCATTTTTCTCATGGTTAAAGGCTTCAAATGAAAAATCTTTCAACATGAAAGTTGTTCATCTATGTGAGATCTTCAAGATTGATGTTCATGATTTTTTTATGTGATCAAAGGATAAGGAGTTGAGATAGCTCAAAGTTTGGTCAACACAACTGAAAGTCACTAGGCCAACTTGTCATGCCATGCCACAAACTGCTCGACCATACATCAGTTTGTTTTTCCATCTGGTTATGGTCATTTTTAGGCATGTTTGAGGCATCCTTTCACTTTCATTTTCAAACCAAACTTGTTGTATTGTGATCATTCTTTCCAACAACATCAAAAGTTCCTCAAACCATCCACTAACATGAGAGAAATCCACCCTCAAACCTACATTGTTACATTGGTTACAAACTGTCACAAAATTAAAAAACAGAAGGTTGTTGCTGTTATCATGTTTTAAGTCACACGCGTACATTCTCAACACACTCCCAACCTTTGCCTCATTTGAACAAACACCACCTTACTCATACATAGCCTTACATCAAAGAGGAAATAAGAAAACTTATGGTACAAGCCAGGCTGCTGCACTGATAGTAACATCACCACCACTGGTTCACTCTCATCCTCACCATATCATCTCATAATCACTCCACACTCTAACCAAACTTCCCCAACTCGTGCCATTAACCACCTAACTCAGTTAGTTAACTCAAACTCAGTTAACTAACTCAGTTTAACTAGAGTTCTAACTGTTAACTGAACTGGTTGGGAGTTAACCTTGGATATATAAGCTGAAACTCTCACAATTTCAGGGAGGATTTTCATTTTTCACTCTCACTTCAAATCATTCTCACTCTTTCTCTCAAAATTCTCTCTATTCTCTCTCTCTGATCTCATACGAATTCATCATTTCCATCACTCATCTTCATCAATCATCATCATTATTTGGTATTGCTGGATCAAGAAGAGACTGAATCAACCATAATCCTCCAAGTGCAGCAACATTATATTCTCAAATCTCCAACTATCTTCTTCAAGATCTAAAGATTCTGAGCATTTATTGTGCTCTGAGGAAGCTCAAGGTTAATTGCATCTCTCTGGTTTTCTGTTGATTCAAGAGTTCGCCAATTTCAGGTTTCAAAATTTCTCAAACTTTAATTGCACGATTTTATCCTGTTTTGACTTGTTGATGTGTTGTTTGAGCTTATTAGAAGCTATGTGAAGCTGGCTAGTTGATAGAGCTCCTTAGGAGTTTAGAACTGAAACTTAGGGCAAAGTTTCTCTTCTTCGATTCTCTTTATTCCTGCTTGATCTGTGAATTTTGTTGCTGAATTTGTGTTCCTCATGAGATTAGCTTTCGTTTGATACCTAGTTTGTTGATTTCTGGAAGCATGTGATATTTACAGTGCCGGAGAGTGGCCGGAGAAGGTGACCGGAGGTCCCTCTCCGGCCGGTGAGGTTACATTAGGGTTTTGCATGCCAGATTAAGTCACAGCCGTTGATTTCGTTTGATCTAATGCTCACAATGGTGACAACACATAAAAACGCACATGCCTCTCACATGCTCATTCTGATTTTATTTTTAAACTTTGTGTAACGCAGTACACCGTAGGTAACGTGTTCCCTCACGCGTGTGTGTTGATTTCAATTACTTTGACTTTGACTTGACTTTGAATTGATCTAATGGTTGTGAGTGGGTCAAGATTGTTGACTGCAGGTGCATTTTTGTTATTGTGTTTGGCGCGCAGACTTGGACTTATCCAGATTGATATTTGCACCCTCCTGTTTTGAAGCCCAATGCATTTACACTGTCTAATTGCTATGTTTGCACCCCCTTGCATTTTGCATTCATTTTTCATTTTTATTTCTTTCTACACGTTTGATTTCTAATTTTTAAAAATACCAAAACATATTGGAAAATTCTACAAAAATTCATGTGTATTCTCAAGACATTTAGGAAATTTTTCATGATTTTATTTTCTGATTTTAAGACCTTTTTGCCCCTGTTCCATAATTTTCTTTGAATTTCCATTTAGATGCATTCTAAGCATGATACATGAATTTGTTTAATTTTGTTCTTGCTCATTACCAACTATTTTGACATGATTCTTTTTGCATTGATTCACTAATACATTGAAGCATGTTAGATGATTTTTGTTTGTTTTTTAGGTCACTTTATTACATGTTTTGGTGCCTATATTTGCACCACTTTGCATGATGTTTCAATTTGACCTAATTGCATGGTTTGAAGTCATTTTTGCTTTGAATTTTTACATGCTATCTTGATGTATGATGCATTTCTGACCTAGGCACTCCAATACCATGTTTTCATAATTTTCATGAGGCCATTTGATTTTTGTTTGATGCATTACCTTTGAAGTATAATACATGTCATGTCATTTTAACTTTAGTGCATGCTTGCATGATTTCTTTTGTACATACTTGCATGATCATTTGCCTACTTTGTGAACTACTCACTTGACATTATAGGTCATTGGTACATATTACATGTCATCCTTGCATGTTGATTTTTATTTGAACTTTGTGCATCATTAACATGTATTGTTTGCACTTTCTTTTTGAACTTTCATTTCAATTCTCCTTATATTATTTCTTGAATGTCTTGAAGTTGATTCATAAATACTTTTGAGATGTTCATAAACCATTTTCCATTTAGTTTCAATTCTGGTTGTTGATTTACATGTTCCATTTATGCATGTCCTCTTCATTTCTTTCCATCTTTCATCTACCCTTTCTTCTTGTAACATGTTTAAATGCTAATGGATGATGCTTGTTGCCTATTCACTTGTACTTGTATGATGATATTCATTTGTTGACCATATGATGCCCATTCTGGTTGTGGTTCTAGGATTTGTTTTCTCATTTAATTCTTTTGAGTTTTATGATGCATTACATGTTCTTTTACTTCTTATACTTCTTATACATGTTTACTAACCATGTAGGGGCTTCGGTAAGTTTCAATTGAGTGTGGATAAGGAATCCACATTCAACTTCTATCCTTTCTCTTTTACAATTCCATTTTGTGTTTTGTTAAGCACTTATGTGCTTTCTTTTAACAACTCATTACTTTCCCTCTTTGAATTACAATTCATCTTCTACTTTGGAAGTGAATTGTTTAATTCTTTCCTTCTTTAGACTTTAGGTTGAAACCTCACAAAACTTTAGGATCACTCCCTTAACTAATCAATTAGGATTGAGTCTTAGTCCATATAGATTTTACCTTTACCTTCTCTTGAGTCTTTCATCTTCTCATCTCAAAGAAAATTCAAAACATATAATAAAGGTAGGCATTTATTGCATTTAGGCCTTTCATATAAAGAAAAGATTATAAGGGATCTTCTCTTGTAATCTTAGAATGTGTAGCATATAGCCCATCTTGGGTCAATGTGTTAAACATTTGATCTTGTATGAGGGACTTAAATGCAATGCTTGTTGAAGGTGCAAATAATAAAAAACACTTCTTCACTTCATAATCAACAAAACACTTAATAAACACAAGTATGCTAGTGTGTTTGAACCTTGATAATTGGAACTAAGTGTGAGGGTCTTCTTCACCCTTAGTGTGCTTTCTTACCCATTCCATCTTGGAATGTGAGAAGGTACACATTCCAATGACTAAGATCCAGATACACTGTCGTATGCAAACAAATCCAAAACACTTCCTTCTAAAAGACAAAAACAAACAATGACGTCTTTCCTTCGGGAATTCTTTTCTCACCTCATTCACTCTTAGCGTACGAACGCGCTTCTACTCGTTCTCTTGCAAGATGGTAACGCACTCGGACCAGCGAGCCTGCAACACCTGAGCTAGAACGTCAGCCGTTCTCTAAAAAACACAAACAATCCATCCCTAGTGAGGGGAACTACGTCGCTCTGATTCTCATGTTCCCGATGAGATACGTAGGCAGTGGGGTAGGGCCCATGCGAGCACTTCTTTTATTTTCCCTACATTTGTTTCTCTTTCTCTTTCCATTCCTTTTCCAGTTCTCTTTTCGTTCCTTTTCCAGTATTCTTTTCCATCACCCTTTGATCGAAACAAGCAAGCGTGGATCCCATCGGGTACGATGGACGCGAGGGGGTGCTAATACCTTCCTCTCGCGTAACCGACTCCCGAACCCAGTTCTTTGGTCGTAAGACCATGCTTTTTCCTTCTCTTCAGGTTTATGCGGTGTTTCCCTTCCCTCTCTTGGGATAAATACACATTGCTGGCGACTCTGTTTTGGTGCCACTTTCGCGTTTGTACTAGGATGAAAATCCCGGGAGCGACAATAAGTAATCTCGATCCATTCCCGGTTGGGAACTTTAGATTCGTCAAGTAAAGGGATGATGGCAAAAACATCCCTGGTCTTATGATGACCAGAGATTACGACAACGTCCTCAACTTGATCGGCAAGGTAGTTCGACGTCCAGTTGATGGGTCCAGAACCCGGATATGGACAAATCTCTCCACGATCCACCTGACCCTGAAGAGCTACTCACACAAAACACCCTTGGTTACTTTCCGAACAGACGCTACAACGGTCGTAATTGTGTGGTGGCACCTGGCCACGCCCACTTTGAATACAATGTAACCTCACTAGGTTAGCTTCCACTGAGCGGATATCCTGACTCTGACGCCGAGTAGGATTCCTGTTACAGATACTAATTTGCTGAGTATCTTCATCCATGTAGATTGGCATCCACCAATGATTTAACAAGTGCTGAAGTGCCTGGTGGACAAGGGTACAACCTAGATCATTTTTGCAACCCTCCTTACAGCTGTGATAATTGCGTGATATCAGGAATCCGAGTCAGACCTGTTTAGCATGTAACTCTGCCAAGTTGGTATTCATCACGCGAATATCGAAGATCTGAACCATGTTGATCTGATAAGGGTTCCTTTCATGGTAGTCTTGGATCCATCCAAGATCCATCTGACGCTGGAGGGCCTCCTGTATGAAAGAGCATCCCTGTTTGTTTACCGAGCAAGTCAGACAGGAACTGTAATCGTGCAGCGGTAGATTATGATACTGGCTTTGCCTTGAGTGCATTGCCACCAAGTTGGCATTCATCGCATGGAAGTCGTGGTTTTGAATGTCGTTGGAATTCATATAGACCATGTTGACTCCACGAACTCGGTGCTCTTGGATCCATCCGAGATCCATTTGTTCCTGTAAGGCTGCTTGCACCACAGAACATCCCTGGTTGTCTTTAGAGCAGATATCACACTGATGATAGTTATGAGGTGGCACATAGCCATATCCACTCTGTCTACAATGCATCTTGACCAGATTGGTCTTTAACAAGAGTACATCATGAATTTGATAGACATTGTTAGTCTTTCCCTCAATGAGATTGACTGCAGCCTTATCATGTTGAGGCAGCGGGTTCGTGAGAACATTAGGATTCGTATCCTTGAAGGATAATACCCCGCTCCTAACAAGTGTTTGCACGTCGGACTTGAAATTGAGACAATTCTCAATGTTATGCCCAGATCCTCCTTGGTGATAAAGGCAAGTTCGATCCACCTTAAACCAAAAAGGCGGATTTTCCGGTACTGTAAGAGGGGACTTAGTCTGAATGTGCCCCTTAGCTAGCAGTAATGGAAACAACTCTGCGTACGTCACGGGTATAGGATCAAATCCTGGTGGCCGTGTTGTACAGTTGTTGTATTGGGGACGAGCCTGCTGAAGAGGTTGTTGTGTCCTTTGCTGATCAGGTTGGCTTTGTGCAACTTGAGGTTGATACGTAGGAATAGGCGCAGGGCTGATAGTAGGAGTTACAACTGCTACCGGCTGATAACGTCGCCTTTGCTTTCCGAGAGAGATATTCCCAATATCTTGCTCTTTTTTCTTAGGGAGAGCGCTACCCTATTTTTTAGTACCGCTTGTCGATCCAGTGTCTTTTACCAAACGTCCTTCTCGGATGGCTTCCTCAAGACGTACGCCCATGCCCACCATCTCGGTGAAATCACTGGGTGCACTGGCAACCATTCGGTCATAGTAAAATGAGCTTAAGGTCTTTAAGAAGATATTTGTCATCTCTTTTTCCTCAAGAGGTGGATAAATTTGAGCGGCAATTTCACGCCACCTTTGAGCATACTCCTTAAAGGTTTCCTTGTCCTTTTGCGACATTGATCTGAGTTGATATCTGTCGGGTGCCATGTCCAAATTGTATTTGTATTGTTGGATGAAGGCAGTACCAAGATCTCTGAATGTATTGATCGTAGTACGGTTTAAACCCATGTACCATTCTAATGCGGAACCGGTTAAACTATCCTGGAAGTAGTGAATCAGTAGGTCCTGATTCTCTGTCTGAGCTGACATCCGCCGAGCGTACATCACCAGATGGCTCTGAGGGCAAGAGTTACCCTTGTACTTTTCAAAGTCGGGCACTTAGAACTTGTGCGGGACTTTCACATTGGGGACCAAGCAGAGGTCTGTGGCGTCCTTTCCAAATAAATCCTGACCGCGGATGGCTTGCAGCTCCTTCTGCATTTCCAAGAACTGTTCTTGGAATTCATCCATTCTATTGAACATAGTTTCCTTTTTACCAGCAGGTATCTGTGGAATTTGTCCTTCTGGGACAGTGTGCACCACAGGGGGTGGTACCGTGACTACGGCAGCGAATCTTGGCATTTCCCGAAGTTTGTAACCTTCAAGAGTCTTCAGTATGCCCCTGGCATCTTTGCTTTCCCGAAGTTTGTAACCTTCAGGCCCAGCGGCTTCTGTTGTGATTCCCTGATCTTCAGCGATCGGCGAAACATATCCTTCCGGGATATAGTTAACAGGCATGCCCCAGGGACGATCTTTCGGCATTTGATACCTAGGATCATACTTCTCCACGACGGGCATTGAGGTGATCTCTGAGATCACAGTTCTTTGTAGCTGAGCTTCTGCCATGGCTTGCATGTCGTTACGAAGCTTTCTCATATACTCTCTCAGAGCGTCGATCTCTTCTTTCAACTCTCTGTTTTCTTCCTCAAGATCATCCATCCTTTTCTGACGATTGGCCTGAGTATTGTACGAATGAGACAGTTTGACTTCAGAATCAAGACACAAACGTGAGATTCGTAGGGAAGAAGAATACGTTATGTGAGAATGATGAATGCAATGATTATATTAATTGTTTTTTGGTTTAATCAAAATAAACTTCGACAATTATATTGCAAATATCAAACAGTGGGGAAACCCCTTTTTATTGAATTCAAAGGATTGTAGAAATGGAAATATAGTAGATTACAAGGTGCAGAAATAGAAACCTAAGCTAATGGGTCCCGAGTCCTCTCTGAAGAGAAATCGGGTGCTGATTCTGGTACTTTCCTTTTCTTTGACCGGGGCTCTTGGGCCGTTGTCGGGTTGTCATTCCTTTTCCAGGTGAAAAGAGCGAGCAAATTCCTTTGGTCATCTTGATTCTCTACAGCATGTTGCTCCAAAATTTCAATCAGAGCATCTTTTTCTTTCAGTAGTTGCTATATTTTGATGCACTCTACGTCGAGGGTGCGGTACTTGTTCTTCCAAGACATTCTCTCCTTTTGAACTTTGTTGAGAGTAACCTGAAGCTTTTCAGTTTCCGTCATGAAGTACATGACAGATTCCTTTGGCGGAAGAATTCCGTAACGAGGATAAGGCATTTTTAGCTTGAGAGCTCTAGTTTGTACCCAGTGGAGATAAGGCTCCACCGAGACACAGTCCGGTTTTCCTAGAGACTCTCGTCCTTTCTTATGAACCTGTTTCCAAGCATGCACTATTTCCATCTTTAGTGCTCTGTCATTTTCTCCCTCTTTGAAGAAAAGACCTTCCAGATGAACACCCCGTGGGACGTGTCTCATCGGGTATCCAAATTGACGACGAACTAATATCGGATGGTAGTTGATTCCTCCTTTAGTTCCTATGAGGGGTACGTTGGGGAAGTTTCCACAACGATCAATGATTCTGATCCCATCATAGATCCTATTACACCAATCTATATCAGAGTTGGTGAGGGACATGATCTTCTGCGACCAACGTAAGACACTCTTGCAATCCCAAAAAGCAGCAGACTTGGACAAGTGGGAGATAAACCATTTATAAAGCAGAGGTACACAGCATGTGATCTCCCCTACACTGTATAAATTTCCTAAGTGTACAGAATGATATGCATCTGCGAGCAAAGTCGGCACAGGATTTCCAATGAGAAAAACCTTAATGGAGTTAATATCGACGAAGTTATTGATGTTGGGAAACAAAAATAACCCGTAGGTGAGCAAGACAAAGATGCTTTCAAAAGCAGTCACGTTTCCTATACTGGCAAAATACAGGGCCTTCTTTGTCAAGAACTAGGCTGGCAAACCTTGTATGCCACCCTTAGTGGTTATGTGAGTCCTGACCTCAGACTCGTCCAAATGAATTGCTCTTGCTATGGTCTGATTCTTTGGAATTTCTTCCAGTCCAAAAAATGGAGCTCGATCTGTAATGTGTAGATCGGTCAGGTGAGAATACTCCTCCAGCGTTGGTGCAAGCTGGTAATCCGGGAATGTGAAACAGTGATAAACCGGATCGTAAAACTGAATGAGCGCATCCATGATTCCCTCAATCACATGGACTCTTAATAGTGGTAGCAGACCTCCGTGCTTGGCTCTGAAAGCCTCCGGGTTAGTGATCATCTTTGCTAACCTTCTCAAATCCTCTAACTTTGGAACCTTGAAGGTATACCTATGGGTTCTCCTTCTACCGAAATCCATTAGTGCAATCCCTTTCTCTGATATTTGCAATCACAGTCTTAGTTTAATTTGAAAAACAGAGAGACTAGAAGAGAAATTTTTTTGAATGTTTTAATGTTTTTTAAATGAATGCACGAATGCAGCACACAAAAACATAGAAAAAACATGGGGTCAAAGGGTCGTTGTCATGAAGTCATGGCTCTACCCATCCCCAAAGGTTTATACTAAGGTGATTTTTGTACCTGTACTCATTATCATCAGCTCCTCCCAGAAAAGCAAAACAACAAGCGGATCGCCAGCGAGTTGTAGAGAAATCTTAGAGTAAGTGCCATTCACCGAGAATAGATCACCAGCCTCAAATAAGGGTAGTATCGCGTAACAACTATTTCCGATAGTTTCCGCACTACGAAAGGGTTTGGCTCCTCAACTTCTCAGACTTAACAATCGGCCCATTGTCTAGGTGAGAGAATGGGTTGCATTGGTCAGCCTCCACTGAGGTTGATGGCCGACCCCGTCGCCATCACTTATCTTAAGTGTATACTCAATCTTTCCACATGCGGCATCACACGCACTCCTATTAGCAGAAAAATAAACATGTATAGCAATTAGGAAAAGCAGTATATATATTTGTCCTAAACATCCTAGACCTTTAAAGCTATGAATCCTAAGTTCCTGATAGAAAATGGGTTCCCCGGCGGAAGCCCCAATCTGTGGTATCACACAAGAGATGAAGAAAAAACAAAGATCGGCCCCACGGTGGGCGCCATTTTTCTGTAGCGAACGATTTTGGACGCGGTTCTTAAGCGCTGGTCGCTCTCTGCAGTTTGAGCTTACTACAAGTCGATTCATTTTTTATCCTATTGTGAGCTGAATAAGGAAGGGAAATAGATGTCTCCAATTAACCCTGCTTTGCATACTGAGTTTAAGCAGCGGTCTGTTAGGTTACGAATGCTATCAATGTGGGGGGGCCCTTGTACTGGTTATTTGTATTTTCGGTAATACGGTTTTCTTTCTTTCTAGGATCTTCTAGCGGGGAACAAGGATTAGGATGTTAGGACTGATGCTTTTGATGAGAGTATGGGGTTTTGGGTTTTTGTTTAGTGTGCTCGCTAAGATTTTTCTTTCAATCTAATGCCTACGTATTCCCGTTTACCGAAACAGGGAAATCAGAGCGTTCGTAGTTCCTCCTATTCTATGGGAGGAAATGGGTGTTTTTGGTGTCTTGTTCAAAGCCCAAGACGTGAAGCAAAAGGTGGTTTGTATCTTGTTCAAAGCCCAAGATATGAAGCTGAAGAGTTTATTTGTATCTTGTTCAAAGCCCAAGATGTGAAGTTAAAGGTGTTGTCTTTCGAGAGAATTTGTCATCTCTAAAGAGGGGTTCGTTTGTCACAACTGTTGGGTGACTGGATATAAAGGAGAATTACTTTAACCGGGATACGCGGATCCTAGCAATGCCATAATTTCCTTTATAGGGGGTTTTAACCTGAAGAAGAAGACTTTAACTCAATGTAGAGCAATGCTATCTTTCCTTAGGAATTTCTCATGCTAAAAGAGGGACAGTGGCATGGATGTAAATAATCTAGAGGCTTGCCGCTTACAGCGATTAGATGGAAGGAGTTGTTGATGTTTGTGTACTGTGAACGAGGCACGACTTTTGATGCTAAAGAGTTAATTGGATTAACCAGTGGTTTTCTTATACAAAGCCTAAGAGGAGGCTAATATGTGTCTCGTACGAAGCCCGAGAGAGAGGCTAAAAGGTTTTGACTCAACGATGGAGTCTTTTGGTATCTCGTATAAAGCCCGAGATGGAGGCTATTGTTTGTTTGTTTGGCTCAATAAGAACCTTTTTGTATCTCGTATAAAGCCCGAGATGAAGGCGAAAAGGGTAATTGACTCAACGAGGGAGTCTCTTATGTGTCTCGTACAAAGCCCGAGAGAGAGGCTAAATGTTGTTTTAGTTAAGTGACAGGTCCAGTATACTGATTTTAAAGAGAAAATCAGTTCTTATATGAGCAACACTGTACTCAAAGATTTGATTCAAGGATCCGGGTTTTTCCTGTTCTTTAAGGAAGCGGGAAATCCGAAGGGTATTGAGACTGTCCGAGTCTACGGGTTTCCTTCCTATTCTTGAAGGGGTCACTTGAGAATGTCTTTGAGACTCAAGGAGATTAGACTGTCCAAGTCTAGAGTTTCATCTTTTGTACTATGCTTGGAGAAACAGTAGTAGACTCTTGGAAAGGACTGTTTTATGGAGATGATTAAGTTCTGTTCCTATACCTTCAGGAGGTCGTCGGGACAATTTGTAGGAAGCCCAAGAGGAGGCTGGAAACTTTTAAGAAACCGAGAGGTCCTTGTATTAAGCCCAAGAGGAGGCTATCATTCTCGGAGGAAGAGATCATTATACTAAGCCTAAGAGGAGGCTGTGAATACTTCTAAGAAGCCGTAGGGTCCTTGTACTAAGCCCAAGAGGAGGCGAGGGTTGCTTTTAGGAAGACTGTGGGTCCTTGTACGATGCCTAAGAGGAGGCCGATACTTTTAAGAAGCTGATGGGTCCCCAAACCCTGATAAATTCAAGGCAAGCTATTCACAAGGAATAGATCAAGTCAGGAAAGTTTGAGAATTTGGAAGAAACTCAAGATATGCCATTCACGGAGAAAAGATCATCTCTGGGGAATAGAGTTTCTTGACAAGTGCTTTTAAGAAGCCTGTGGGTCCCTAAACCCCGGGAAGTTTAAGACATGCCATTCACCGAGAATAGATCAAGCCAGGAAAGTTCGAGAATTTGGAAGAAACTCAAGAGATGCAATTCACGGAGAAGAGATCATCTCTGGGGAATAGAGTTTCTTTGACAACTTCTAAAGGTGACAGTCTATGAAAGGGTTCACCGAGAATGCTGCCTTTCATGTCTCCATATTGTTTAACCCCAAGAAGAGGGAAGACTGTGTCTGGTAATCCTATGGGGATCTAGTTTAGACTATTTCTAAGAGTGATCAACGGGCTTAATGCTAGACATAGTTGCCGGGGAAACTCTAAATATCTATACTATTATTACACAGTTGACATGAGTTTATGAAAGAAGACTTACAGTGAAACAACCCCACAATACAGTTATATGTAAATGAAAGCGGTAAATGAAAGCAATAACCACTTACTCGATTGTAGAACTTCCATGCTGTTTGGTTAGTTGTTCAACAAAGAAAGATTGAAAACAACAGTATATTCAAAATCAAAGGAGAAAGTGCTTTGAAAAAGAAAGATTTGGGGCTTACAGCTCAAGGAGAGGCCCAGGGTTTTATCAGTGATCGCACTGTTTGAATTTGTACAAAGGGACTTATACAAGTGACTGAGGCCCAAAAATTGTTTTTTTATACAAAGGGATGGGTCTTACACTCTCTCAAGAGGCCCAAAAAGTTTTAAGAAAAAGAGTGGGGCTCATAACACGAGGGTAAGCCCAGATGATTTTTTGTTTAAAATGGCGATCGCGCCGAGGTTTTCTTTTAACGCAGAGGGACTTATACAATAAGTGAGGCCCAAAATATTTTGGTAAAAAGGGGATTGGGTCTTACACTCTAATAGAGGCCCGAAAAATTTTAAAGAAAAGAAATGGGTCTTACTACTCGAGGGTAGGCCCAATTGATTTTTTCGTTTAAAAATGGCGATCGCGCCGAGGTTTTCTTTTAACGCAGAGGGACTTATACAATAAGTGAGGCCCAAAATGTTTTGGTTAAAAGGGGATTAGGTCTTACACTCTATTAGAGGCCCAAAAGTTTTGAATGGGTCTTATAGCTCGAGGAGAGGCCCAGGGTTATTTTGAAAAGGCGACGATCGCGCCATTTATTTTTTACGGTATCGGGACTTATACAATACACTGAGGCCCAAAAGGTTTGGTCAAAAAAGGATTGGGTCTTACACTCTATTAGAGGCCCAAAGTGTTTTGAAAATGATTTATGAGGGTTGAATTAATCCAAAAACCCCAATTTGTTTTCAAAAATGTATTTAATTGAATAAAAATTCAATTAAAATGATCAAAATTGTTTAACATATGGAAAACAAATTGTGATCTTGGATTAATGCTTCAAAAATTAAGTATTGACCTACAAAATAATTAGAAGGCATTAAAAATTGCAAAATCAATGTAGAAAAAATATTTAAAATGTCAAAAACAATTAAAATATTAATTATTTGCAAAAATATCAATTATATGAAATAAATAATATTTTTGGAATTTTTTGGGAAAATAAAATATTTTAACATTTTTGTGAATTATTAAAAAAAGAATCAACTCAAAATCATTAAAACTCAGAGAGAAATTAATTTAGGAATCAATTAAATAAAATCACAAAATTCAAATATTCAAATATTCAAAAAATGGCGCCAAGAACACACCAAGAACACGCGCGTGTTCTGGGTTTGGCCAGATTTTCATTTTCTCTCCAATCTCTCTGAATACTTGATTATAACATGCAATCCACATATCATTATGCTCGTCTCAACCTCACGATCATGTCTATGTCAATTAATTTTATTTAAATTAAACATATAACAAGAAATCATGAAAAATCCTCAAGAACCCTAATTTCTGCATGAAGGCTAGGATTTTTGATACACGATTCATACAATGCAATTAATTGAGGGGAAACATTCCATGCATGATCATGAACATATGGCCAAATTATTGTGCGAGGAAATATGCATAGATTGAGAGATGACCAAGTATATGCTTACCTCTAGGCCGTGACAGCAAGTGCAATGTGATTTTTGATTTGGAGGTGTTACAGATGAGTGGTGATGATCTGAACAGCTTCCCTACACCCTATGGAGTGTGTTTAAATGCTTGGAATGGATTGAAATGGTTTGGAATTGAGGATGGAATCTCAACTGCAAAACTGTAATGAACTTGAGCAATTGGTTGGTGATTTTGTGAAATCAGTGTTCCAGATGTTATGTGAGTGTTTGGATCACTTCTATATGATGTATGTGAGGCGTGTGAGTGATTGGTTTGATTGGAAAAGCTCTCAAACTCAAAACCCGATAGTGACTTGCCTTAGAAGGCAAAATTGGAATGAAAGAAGAGATTTTGAGGAAAGCATCTGTTTGATGGATTTGGTGTACTCAAACTGATCACAATAGAGCTCTATTTATAGTAGAGCAAGTTTGTTTTGGGATCCACAGTGAATGGCAACTGCAGCAGAGGTTTGGCCAATGTTGTCCAATGGAAATCCAAGTCTCCTCTAGCCATTGACTAGAGGTTAGGGCACAGGGCTGTGGTTCCCTTGGTCTTGGATAAGTCTTGACTGAATTCAAATGAGAATGGCTCAGTCCATGCCACCTTGATGCTTCCATTGAATGCTCCAATCCAAATTTGAAGTCTTGTCCCTATTTTGGCCATTCTAGGTTCAACATGCTATTTCTTGTTCCAAAGACTTTGAAGGCTTGGCTCAATGATTGTCCCCTTTAGATTCAATCCTCAGAGGTGTCCAAGTGGATAGGAGTGTTTGGATTTGCACAATTTTGGCAAATTGAGCAAAAATACAAATTCTTCCTTGCCTTGACAGATTTCAACAAGGCAACTTGACAATGTCATAACTCATAGCCCAAATGGAATTTGGCAATGTTCTTGGCCATTTTGGAAAGCCCTTACATGATACAACAACTGTTTGAACATGTTTGATTTTGATATCTTTTGAATCCAAGTGAAAAATCCCCCAACATTTGGAAAAAAATGAAGACAGATTTGGACTTAGTGAAAATTTCACGAAGTGTTGGAAAAAGTGAGTTTTTCATTTTTCAGCCATTTTGATCATTCCATAACTCAAAATCCTTAATGAATTGGAATGACTTGTAGTTGAAGTTTTTGTAGAGGGTAATGAGGACTACAAATCCATCTTTGGATGAGGAAAAATGGCTTTGTAGTTTAGGAGTTATGATCCTCCAAAGTTGGTACCCTAGCCACTTTATTTTTAACTTAGAAAATTTTCTAAGTTTTTATGGTTACCCCTTTTACAAGTTATCCCACTTTTCTTGATTTTTCTTGATGAATGATGATTCAAATCATACATTAACATCATTTTAGGGTTAAAAATCCATTTTGGTGAAAAATCTCAAAAAGTCAAAGTTGACTTTTGTGCACAGTTGACTTTTTATCAGATGAATTCCAAACTGTGCAATTCTTCAGGAAATCATGTCCTTGACCTAAATCAAACTTGATGGACATGTTCCATGGGTGTCATAGGGTATATTGAGGTATGTCCTAGGGTTTGGGAGCATGTCTTGGTCAAAAGTCAAAGTTACAGTTGACTTTTTCCTTAAAACCCTAATTGTGGTGCAGATGAAATTGAGACTTGTTGCTCAAGCTTCTTGGATTAATCCATTGTTACAAATGGATCAATATAGTTCATTAGAGACCCTCAAACCCTCTCTTGAGGTCTTGGCTCATGATTTGCCCTAAAAATCAACTTAGGGGTGAATTAGGTCAAGAAACCCTAATTCCTGATTTTTGATGTATGCATCCCTTGAGGCAAAATTGACTTGATGATTGGGTCCATGAGGTTCCATGGAGTATATTAGGTTATGTTTTGGATCTTTGGCTCATACCCAGAGGAAAATTTCCATCTGGAGGCCCTGGGCGACCAAAACCCTAATTTGGTGAGACTGGCGATCTTAAGGCTTGATCCACCTAGAATGGAGCAGCTTTGTGCTTAATCCTTAAAGTGGAGTCCTATTGATCCCTTGTAGCTACTTGAGAGGTTAGACAAGTTGAAGATCATGTCATTCCTTGATTGATCCTTTGTCAAAAGCTCTGAGAGGGCTTGAAACCCTAAATTTGATTGTAGTGGATGCTCACCCATCTTTGGGGAGACTAATGAGGCAAGATGGCCCCCCCATATTGTGATGATGATTTTCACAATGATGGGAAATCTTAGTGGTCAAAATTTGGGGTATGAGAGTCCCCGCAGAGTCTGAACACTCATTCTCCGCAGCTAGTCAAGAAATGTCTACCTCACCAGCAATGGTATGATTTTATCCCCACAGACGAGTAAGCCGGACGATATCTTCTAGCAAAAGTTGATGTCATCATCTACCAGTCCCCAAGCAGGTTTGCTGGTCATGGCCGGTACTCCCCAGCAGGGAAAAAGTACTGATATTTCCCGACAGGGTAAAAAGGAAAGAGCACCTTCCAACAGCAGGTTGAGTTCTGTGATATCCCCAAACAGGTTCAGAATTATTGACTAGTTTCCCCAAGCAGAGTTTGGTGGTGATCTTCTCAGTGGTTTGTTCAAATAGCAGTCGAAATCCCCATCAGGTTAAGTCCAATGGTTATTGGCATTCTTTCGGATCCAGGTGGAAGTCGTTGATAATCCCCAGCGGAGAGAATCTCTCTTTGGATTCCATTTTCATTATTCGTGCTTATCCATCCCCAACAGTGTGGGTTTCCTCTCGGAGTTTTCATCTCCAGCAGGGTTTGTGATCAGGATGTCGTTCAGTGAAGTCTTCCTCAGCAGAGTCTTTTATCTCAGAGGACAATTTAGTTTGTCATCCCCGGTGGACCTGCCTTGGTCCTTAGCATTTATTTTGCTGAGATGCC
Organism: Lathyrus tuberosus; assembly: GCA_022829125.1. Classification (NCBI taxonomy): domain Eukaryota; kingdom Viridiplantae; phylum Streptophyta; class Magnoliopsida; order Fabales; family Fabaceae; genus Lathyrus; species Lathyrus tuberosus. Next base: position 3,779,215 of record JALAZF010000363.1, read on the forward strand.
TCTTTTGCATTACATAAGCATTTTTGCTTGGCATCCTTCCAAAAGCGTAGCATTCCATTGATATGGAGCATTACGGCAAAATTCAAACATATGCATTCGAAGCATAAGCCAGGTTTGATTTCCTTTACCAGTTTCTTTCCTCAGCAGAAAGTAATGAAATTCGGAAGATGTTATTTTACACTACACCGCAACCAGTGGATTCGTCCTTCTTGTTGGTCCTTCCTATACCCCCCACAGAGTTGTCTGTTTAGATTTCTCTTTTCCATGGTGGAGTCATCTTTGTGGAACTGTCGATTCTACATATTGTTGTTTGAAAGTCTACCTTCGGCTTAGTCTTTCTTTGGAAGTCCACCTTCGGCCTCGTCTTTATCTTTTCTCGAGTTCGCCTTCGGTCGTCCTCGGACCCGCTGTTATCTTGTTATCCCCAGTAGAGTTATCTTGTTTGGTATAACCTTTGTTTGAAAGTCTACCTTCGGCATAGTCTTATTTGAAAGCCCACCTTCGGCTTGGTCTTTCTTTTCGAGCCCACCTTCGGCATGGCCTCGTATCCTGTGTTTGAAAGTCTACCTTCGGCATAGTCTTTCTTTGAAAGCCCACCTTCGGCTTGGTCTTTCTTTTCGAGCCCACCTTCGGCATGGCCTCGTATCCTTTGTTTGAAAGCCCACCTTTGGCTTGGTCTATCTTTTTGAGCCCACCTTCGGCATGGCCTTGTATCCTTTGTTTGAGAGTCTACCTTCGGCATAGTCTTTCTTTGAAAGCCCACCTTCGGCTTGGTCTTTCTTTTCGAGCCCACCTTCAGCATGGCCTCGTATCCTTTGTTTGAAAGTCTACCTTCGGCTTTGTCTTTCTTTGAAAGCCCACCTTCGGCTTGGTCTTTCTTTTCGAGCCCACCCTCGGCATGGTCTCGTATCTTTTTGTTTGAGAGTCTACCTTCGGCTTAGTCTTTCTTTAAAAGCCCACCTTCGGCTTGGTCTTTCTTTTTCGAGTCCACCCTCGGCATAGTCTCGTATCTTTTTGTTTGAAAGTCTACCTTCGGCTTAGTCTTTCTTTGAAAGCTCACCTTCGGCTTGGTCTTTCTTTTTCGAGTCCACCCTCGGCATGGTCTCGTATCTTTTTGTTTGAGAGTCTACCTTCGGCTTAGTCTTTCTTTGAAAGCCCACCTTCGGCTTGGTCTTTATTTTTTAAGTTCACCCTCGGCATGGTCTCGTATCTTTTTGTTTGAGAGTCTACCTTTGGCTTAGTCTTTCTTTGAAAGCTCACCTTCGGCTTGGTCTTTCTTTTCGAGTCCACCCTCAGCATGGTCTCGTATCTTTTTGTTTGAGAGTCTACCTTCGGCTTTGTCTTTCTTTGAAAGCTCACCTTCGGCTTGGTCTTTCTTTTTCGAGTCCACCCTCGGCATGGTCTCGTATCTTTTTGTTTGAGAGTCTACCTTCGGCTTAGCCTTTCTTTGAAAGCCCACTTTCGGCTTGGTCTTTCTTTTTCGAGTCCACCCTCGGCATGGTCTCGTATCTTTTTGTTTGAGAGTATACCTTCGGCTTAGTCTTTATTTGAAAGCTCACATTCGGCTTGGTCTTTCTTTTTCGAGTCCACCCTTGGCATGGTTTCGTATCTTTTTGTTTGAGAGTCTACCTTCAGCTTTGTCTTTCTTTGAAAGCTCACCTTCGGCTTGGTCTTTCTTTTTCGAGTCCACCCTCGGCATGGTCTCGTATCTTTTTGTTTGAGAGTCTACCTTCGGCTTAGTCTTTCTTTGAAAGCTCACCTTCGGCTTGGTCTTTCTTTTTTTCGAGTCCACCCTCGGCATGGTCTCGTATCCTTTGTTTGAGAGTCTACCTTCGGCATGGTCTTTCTTTGAAAGCCCACCTTTGCCTTGGCCTTTCTTTATCGAGCCCACCTCCGGCATGGTCTCGTACCCTTTGTATCTCCCCAGCGTGGTCCGCCTTTGGCCGGTCTACCTTTCCGAGTTCGCCTTCGGCCATCCTCTTCTATCCTTATATCCCCAGATTAGTCCGCCTTCGGCCGGTCTGCCTTTTCGAGTTCGCCTTTGGCCGTTCTCGAATTCACGTTATTTCATCCTCCCCACAGGGTGAAAATTTTTTAGGTTGTTTTTGGTATTCAATCTTCGTGTATCCCGATTGTCTGAAAGCCATTGCTTCCATACCCTCGGATCCAAGAAGTTTGAATAGGGGCAGTTGTAACACCTCAAAATTTGCCCTAGCGTTGCTAACCTTTTCGGCTTATGTTTCATTTCATTTGCATCGTCATTTCTGCATTTTGCATGTTTCTTCTGTGCATGGGATCAAGGTATTTTCTAGCAGCTCATGGTGTTATCAGCTCCGGCAGTATTCTCAGCAGTATTCAGGGGCAAGCAAATGGTTTTCAAGGTCTTTTGGAGCATTTATTTTGCTCATTAGGCGTTTTGATAATCAGGAGCTTCAACAGTCATTTTCTGATCAAGCGATCTGGTATCAGGCATTATTATTTCAGTAGGATATTCTGAGGTGTCAGTAGGAATTTGTGTTCTTTTCAGGTGCTACTCAGTAGGAATATCAAGTTTTGAGTTTCAGAGGTTTAACGGGTTCAAGACAGCTATCAGAAGTCACTTTTCCAAGTTTCCCTCCAAAAGGCGCCAAAATTTAAAATTTGAATTGAGTAACCGGTTACTCACCGTTTGTTAACCGGTTACTCTGAGCCAAGTTTGAAAAAAATTAAATTTGCATCATTTGTGATCATGTGCTTGGCATGTGCACGTGGGGAAGGATCTAGAATTGATATTTTCATCATTTTCCACCCAAAATTCAAATTCTCTCCATCATTTTTCCACTCTAATTCCTCATTTCATTTCCTAATCCATTTTTCACCCTAATTTACACTCACTTAACCTCACTCCAAACCCAAACTTAACTCCTAACCTAGGGGTTATTTAAACTAATTCATTCCAAACCTCTAGACACTACATCATTTTCACTCTCTAATTTTTCAGAATTTCTCTCAATTCTCTCTCACTTTTTCCATTTTTCATCTTCATCCTCAACCTCTCACCAAAGCTCTATATCCATAGATTCACAAATTCTTCATTGGAATTTGTGAATTCTTGAGCTAAACCTCCATCACATCATCATTCTTGGTTCAATTCTGATATAGCTACTGGTTTGGATCTTGGAATCAATTTTGGGAGCAGCTTTTGATTATTTGGGGTGTTCTTGCTTGGATCTTGAAGTTTCTTGCTAGGATCTTGAAGATTATTGTATAGATCTTTGGTTTTCTTGCTTGGATTCACCAATTTTCGTGCTCAACAATCACCAAGGCAAATCTCAGCCTTGTAGGTTGGTTTTCCTTAGATCTATGTTTGATTTAGCTTAATTTCAACTTATGCAATGTAGATCTTTGGTTTGTGATGTGATTTGATCCATTTGCTTGATTTGATTTGTGATCTTGTTGTTTGATTGATGAAATTGATGTTTGATTGCTGTGATTGGACTTAATTCTCGTGCATTGTTGATTACAAGATCATTGGATATGATTGCATAAGTGATTTGCTGCTGAAAAGTGCTTTTGAAACAGATTTTTTTGACTATTGACCCAGAGTAACCGGTTACTCACCGTTTGTTAACCAGTTAACATGTGTATTTTTTGCGTAAATGGTTTGATTTTCAACTAAGTAGCCGGTTACTCACCATTTGTTAACCGGTTACTCTGGGACAGAATGTGTATTTTCTTGCATTTTCTTGGTTGTTTGAGATCCGATGCACGCCTAAACTTCACTAACCATAGGACCACCCTTTTGCATGACAACACTAGGATAGTGATTACCTTAGAGTCACCTTTCCGTCTTGTGTCTTCTCTTCTCATCTCTTAACACTTCTAAAACACTTAATAAATATAACGAATATTGCGCTCGAGCCTTAAGTGTAGGAAATGAAGAACGAGGGGTCTCCCCTCCTCTTCTAGAGTGTTTAGCATACGTTCCATTTGGGGGCGACCGTGCGATTCACTCGTTCCCACATGGTAGACTTTAGTGCAATGTAAGTTACGAACTAACTTCAATCCACTTTTGTCTAAAAAACAAAAAAACAAACTCAAACCTTTTTCATCCTTCGGGATCGTTAATCTCAACTCATTTTCAGAAAAGGGCACGTTACTTCCATCTCTTCGTAAACAGGCATCGACCCTAACTGCCGGACGCGAATCTAACGTCGCTCATAAAAAACACTAACCGACCTCGTTAGGTCGAACTACGACTACTCTGATTTCCTCTTTCTCGTCCGATTGAGGATACGTAGGCACAAGACGGCGATGTCTTGGCGAGCAACCTTCCCCCTTGGTTCGTGTCCGAACTACGTTGACTCTGACTTTCCCATTGCACGAGGGAGTACGTAGGCGTAGGACGAGCGATGTCCTATCGAGTCACTTCTTTTTCGTTTTTTTATTCATTTCTTGGCTCTTTTCCGTTCCCGTTCCAGTAGCAGTGGAGCTCCAGATGACGACACCCTTTGATCGAGACAACAAGCATGGATCCCGTCGAGTACGATGGACGTGTTGGGTGCTAACACCTTCCCTTCGTGTAAACGACTCCCTTACCCGTTTCTCTTGGTCGCGAGACCATGTCTTTCCTCTTCCCTCAGGTTTATGCAGTGTTTCCTTTCCCTCTCCTGGGATAAATACACATTGCTGGCGACTCTGTTTTTCGCGCCACTTTCGCGTTTGTACCATGTATGCAAATCCTCGGGAGCGACAATGTCCTGATAGGACCAAGCAAATAAATCTGGAAACTCTTTGGGAAGCCTTATCAAACCTTCTTTGACAGTTGGACTGAGCAGTGCTCCAATCTTGACTTCTTTTCTCTTTTCTTCTGAACCCAAGTTGAATGTTTCCAATGGCTCTTTGTGTGGTTTAATAGACCTTTCCTCTTTTCTGAGTAATCGGGAGATCTCTTCTGGAATTTCTTTGTCATTTTTTTCTTCAGCCTTAAATACCGAGAATTCAAAGTTGGGAGAATGCATTGGACCGTATGTTTCAATGGGGTTTAAAATAAGCAATCTGCATGACGTGATGATTTGTGTTTAGAAGAGATAGAGAGAATGCAAGAGTGTGTGCAGTGTTTTTTCTGAACAGTGCTTGTTTTTATTATTTGTTGTTTTTTTTAGGATTACCATTTTCTGAAAAACCGAAAAGAGAAAACAACAATAAATGCGAAAATTACAGAACGACATTATTTTATTTATGATTTTGTCGATTCTTGAAACTACATCCCTATGAAACAAAACTCAATCGCTTTGGACGAAGCGAAGAGGTATATTTACAGAAAGTGAGCCCTATTAAAACATCTGTTTCACCTGGGCAAGGTGAAAGGTTTAAGATAAAGACGACAATTACTTAGACTTATGAACAACTTTCGAAATGTTGACTGCAACCCATTGGCGGCGAACTCCTCGGTGAATCACAAAGTCTGGCACCTTCTTTCTTGGCTTTTCTTCAGAAATAATGCTGATTTCTGGTGGAACAGGATTATTGGAATCTGTCTCCCAAGCAGAATTGTCGTAGGAGGTTTCCTCAGTTGTATTTTGCATAGTGTTTTTACTCTCAGATATATCCCCATATCCAGTTGGCTGGATATCTTCGAGCCTGATACGAGAGCTTTCGGGAGCGGTGTACTTGACCATGTAGTCGTATTTACCACTCGGTTGTCCTAAGGTGTCCCACACTTCTTTGGAACTGAAGGAGTCATCCCTTTTGATAACGTTGACCTCGGGAAAAGCATAGTTGATGAATTCTAGTCCGACAAGCTTTGCCAATTCAGCGTCGTACTGGGTATTTTCTGAATGATCTAAGTGTTGATCCCAAGTTTCTGTGGGGACGCAGGTATTCTTTTCGATGATGCTGAGCTGATAAGCATCGTTGGGCTGATTCTCTTGCCCCGAGTCTCCTAGGTACGGCTGCCAGATAGGCAGGCCATCCATCGGGCCATAATAGTTGTGGTCAAAGTTGTCTTTCATTAGAGTGTCCTCCTCTAATTAATTTGGTGGAGCGGCATCCTTCCGGATCACAATCTCTGCATATCATTTCGACATCTGACCTTGGTATAAATCTCGGGCTCTGTGCAGGATAGTAAAATGGCGTAGGCACTTCTCCCTGAGACATATAACCGTCCTTGTTAAGATAGGACTTTCATTCTTCATTCGTGTCGGAGGAGTCACCCTCGTTGATGGTATGTACTTCTTGAGACACTGGGTGAAGGAAACCTCCACTGCGGAAGAAGTCCTGAATGGGATGAAAGCTTTCATTGTTAGCAGCTATCTAGGTACAGGTTGAAGAAAAGCCAAGACCTTTCTTTGCTTTGTTATCAGTAGGAATGACAAGCTGTTCCCATCCTTTGGCATTGTTACCTTTGACTGCCTCTAGAGCATCTTTGTATGAGGAAATCAAGATTCCTCTTTCTGCCTGATTGTCATTGCTCACCAAAAGTGCCTGGAACTGGGTTCTAACAACCTCCTCTGGTTCTACATAAGTAGGTGACGATAAGTTACTCACGATCAGGGCTTGCTCTCCGCAGTCTGTGACAAGTTGGTCATTTTTGACAAACTTCAGCTTCTGGTGTAGCGTCGAAGTGACTGCCACAACCTCGTGTATCCAAGGTCTTCCCAACAAGCAACTGTATGTTGCCCAGATGTCCATGACCTGGAAAGTGACTTGGAAAGTGTGAGGACCGATAGTTATGGGAAGGTTGACTTCGCCGATAACTGTTTTACGGGATCCGTCAAAGGCTTTGACGGTGACCTTGCTGGCTCTCATCGGAGATCCTTGGTATGATAATCGCATTAATGTAGACTTTGGCATTACATTTAGAGCTGATTTGGTGTCTACCAGTACGCTGGCTAATGCATCGTCCTAGCAGTTGACTGTAATATTGAGTGCCATGTTGTGACGGTGGCCCTCTTCCGGTAGTTCCTCATCACTGAACCCTAAGTTGTTGCAGGAAGGGATGTTAGAGATGATGCTATCGAATTACCTTATCGACACATCTTGTTCCACAAAGGCCTGCTCTAAGACTTTCTATAGAGCTTCCTTGTGAGCTTCGGAACTGAGTAAAAGAGACAGCACTGAGATTTTTGAAGGAGTTTACAACAGTTGATCAACAATGTTGTATTCACTCTTTTGGATGAGCTTCAGCATCTCATCATTATTCTTTGAAAGGTCAGGATCACTGGATTGACCGACTGGTGGATTAGGAACTACTGTTTGAGGTTCCTCTTCTTTGCTGGGTTCTCCAGCTCTTCGGTTGAAGATTCGACCACTCCGTGTTACTCGACTAATGTCTGCAATATTCACGACAGAGGGTAATGGAGTTTCCTTTCCATTTTCAATTGTTGTTTCACCGTATTTGTAAGGGATGACCTTAGTTGATTCATACGGTAGTGGTCCTGGCAGATAGATAACTACAGGAGCCTTCTAATTTTTCTGACCATTGTAAGTAATTTCAATAAGTTCCTAGTTCGGAACTTTCAATTCGTCAAGTAGAGGGATGATGGCATAAACATCCTTAGTCCTTTTATGATCAGAGATTATGACAACGTCCTTGATTTGATCAGCGAAATGGTCTGGCGTCCAGTTGATTGACCCAGAACTTGGACACGGTCGAATCTCTTTGTGGTCCAACTGACCTTGAAGGGCTGCTCGCACGAGGTAACATCCTTGATTATCTTCCATGCAAACTCTACACCGTTCATAGTTGTGTGGTGGCACCTGGCCACGCCCTCTTTGTATGTAGTGTAACCTTTATAGGCCTGTTTCCATGGATCGAACATCCTGACTTTGATGCTTAGTGGGGTTCCCATTAGTCATGCTGACATGTTGTGTGTCTTCATTCATATAGATCAGAAGCCACCAGTGGTTTAACAAGTGTTGAAATACTTTGCCTTCAGAAATTCTAACAGTTTCTTAAAGACAGACTTGGTGGACATCATAACCTCTAGCTCTGCTTCCAACTTTTTGGCCTTAACAGCAAAGCCCAGCCCAATATCAAGCAATTTAGCCACTGTAGAATTGTCAAACTTCAGAAGCTCAGCATTTTGTTTCTTGGCTTTTGAAATTTTGATCTATAGATCTTTTATTTAGTCCTCCCAAGAGTTGATATTTCGATTATTAATTTCGATCTCAGCCTTGTTTCGTTCCTGAGCTTTCTCTAAGTCCGCCAATCGGTTAGTCGACTCCGATGCAACGTCCCATGCAGTTGTGGCAGAGCCATTATGACTTTCGATATATTTAGAGGTTTAATTTATTTTGACAAGATCAGCATCAGCATGTTCGATCATGGAAGTCAACTCCAGGATGACATTCACAACTTCAGGAGAAGCGGTCAAAATATCAACCTTTTTTAGAAGACTTTTCAAGGCAATAAGAGAAGTATGCCAGACTCTATGAGTCAAAATAGGTCACCTTTAAAAACCTTTTCCTTGATTTTCTAATGTATTTCGCTGGCAGGATTGTTAGAGGATCGGCCACCAGATACTGAGGAGGAACTAAAACTTTTCTCAGATAATCTCCCTCTAGAACCTATCAAAGCTTTCAAGTATTCGCGAGGGAAGTTATTACATAATCCAGAAGTTATGATAAAATTTGAAAAAAAAGAACTAGAGCTAAAAAGGAAGGTTGTCCTTCATGTTGAAATACTTCGCCTTCAGAAATTCTAACAGTTTCTTAAAGACACACTTGGTCGACATCATAACCTCTAGCTCTGCTTCCAACTTTTGGGCCTTAACAGCAAAGCGCAACCCAATATCAAGCTCTTTAGCCACTGTAGAATTGTCAAACTTCAGAAGCTCAGCATTTTGTTTCTTGACTTTTGAAATTTTGATCTATAGATCTTTTATTTATTCCTCCCAAGAGTTGATATTTCGATTATTAATTTCGATCTCAGCCTTGTTTCGTTCCTGAGCTTTCTCTAAGTCCGCCAATCGGTTAGTCGACTCCGATGCAGCGTCCCATGCAGCTGCTGCAGAGCCATTATGACTTTTGATATATTTAGAGGTTTGATTTATTTTGACAAGATCAACATCAACATGTTCGATCATGGAAGTCAACTCCAGGATGACATTCACAACTTCAGGAGAAGCGGTCAGAATATCAACCTATTTTAGAAGACTTTTCAAGGCAATAGGAGAAGTAGGGTCAGACTCTATGAGCCGAAATAGGTCACCTTTAAAAACCTTTTGCTTGTTTTTATAATGTATTTTGCTGGCAGGATTGTTAGAGGATCGGCCACCAGATACTGAGGAGAAACTAAAACTTTTCTCAGATAATCTCTCTCTAGAACCTATCAAAGTTGTCAAGTATTCGTGAGGGAAGTTATTACATAATCCAGAAGTTATGATAAAATTTGAAAAAAAAAGAACTAGAGCTAAAATGGAAGGTTGGCCTTCATGTTGAAATACTTCGCCTTCAGAAATTCTAACCGTTTCTCACAGACAGACTTGGTCGACCTCATAACCTCTAGCTCTGCTTCTAACTTTTTGGCCTTAACAGCAAAGCCCAACCCAATATCAAGCTCTTTAGCCACTGTAGAATTGTCAAACTTCAGAAGCTCAACATTTTGTTTCTTGGCTTTGTAGCGCGGTTTTTATGGTTTCGAATCACTATCGCTTTGGTACTACAGTTCGATTCATTTTTTATCCTGTGAAGCTGATTAAGGAAGGTAAATATATGTCTCCAATTAACCCTGCTTGCATACTGAGTTTAAACAGCTGACTGTTGGTTTACAGATGCTATCAAAATAGGGGGGGGGTCTCTCTTTGGGTAATTTGCTTAAGAACGGAGTGTCTTGACCGTACATGAGGCTTTTGGTTAGGATACTAGACCTGATTTTATTTGATGGATGTATGAAGGTACTGGACTTAGAGTGTTTGATTGGTATGCTCGCTAAGATTTTGCAATCTTATGCCTACGTATTCCCGTTTAACGAAACAGGGATATCAGAGCGATCGTAGTTCCTCCTATTTGTCGCTCCCGGGATTTTCATCCAAGTACAAACGCGATAGTGGCACCGAAACAGAGTCGCCAGCAATGTGTATTTATCCCAAGAGAGGGAAAGGAAACACCGCGTAAACCTGAGAGAAAGGAAAAGCATGGTCTTACGACCAAGAGAACTGGGTTCGGGAGTCGGTTACGCACGGGGAAGGTATTAGCACCCCCACGCGTCCATCGTACCCGATGGGATCCACGCTTGCTGTTTCGATCAAAGGGTGTAAAGAAAGGATACTGGAAAAGGAACTGAAAGAAAGAAAGGAGAAAGAAAAGAAAAGGAACGGGAAACAAATGTAGGGAAAATAAAAGAAGTGCTCGCGTGGGCCCTACCCCACTGCCTACGTATCTCATCGGGAGCATGAGAATCAGAGCGACGTAGTTCCCCTCACTAGGGATGGATTGTTTGTGTTTTTTAGAGAACGGCTTACGTTCTAGCTCAGGTGTTGCAGGCTCGCTGGTCCGAGTGCGTTACCATCTTGCAAGAGAACGAGTAGAAGCGCGTTCGTACGCTAAGAGTGAATGAGGTGAGAAAAGAATTCCCGAAGGAAAGACGTTATTGTTTGTTTTTGTCTTTTAGAAAGAAGTGTTTTGTTATTTGTTTGCATATGATAGTGTATCCAAATCTTAGTCCTTGGAATGTGTACCTTCTCACATTCCAAGATGGAATGAGTAAGAAAGTACACTAAATATGAAGAAGACCCCCACACTTAGTTTCAATTGTCAAGGTTCAAACACACTATCATACTTGCGTTTATTAAGTGTTTTTGTTGATTAAGAAATGAAGAAGTGTTTTATTATTTATGCTTTCAACAAGTATTGCATTTAAGTCCCTCATACAAGATCAAATGTTTAACACATTGACCCAAGATGGGCTATATGCTACACATTCTAAGATTACAAGAGAAGACCCCTTATAATCTTTTCTTTATATGAAAGGCCTAAATGCAATAAGTGTCTACCTTTATTATATGTTTTGAATTTTCTTTGAGAGATGAGAAGAGAGACTCAAGAGAGGAGAAAAGGTAAAACCTATATGGACTAAGACTCAATCCTAATTGAAGATTAAAGGGAGTGATCCTAATGGTTTGTGAGGTTTCAACCTAAAGTCTAAAGAAAGAAAGAATTAAACAATTCACTTCTAAAGTAGAAGATGAATTGTAATTCAAAAATGGAAAGTAATGAGTTATTAAAAGAAAGCACATAAATGCTTAACAAAACATAAAATGGAGTTGTAAAAGAGAAAGGATAGAAGTTGAATGTGGATTCCTTATCCACACTCAATTGAAACTTACCAAAGCTCCTACATGGTTAGTAAACATGGAAACATGTATAAGAAGCAAAAAGTACTTAATACACATTAAAGTTCCAAAGAAAAAGATGAAGAATCAAATCCTAAGATCACAACCAGAATGTGCATCATATGGACAACAAGTGAATATCATCATACAAGTTCAAATGAACAAGCAACAATCATCATCCATAGCATTCAAACATGTTATCATAAGAAAGGATAGATGAAAGATGAAAAGAAAGGAAAAGGACATGCATAAATGGAACATGTAAATCAACAACCAGAATTGAAACTAAATGGAAAATGGTTTATAAACATCTCAAAAGTATTTATGAATCAACATCAAGACATTCAAGAAGTAATATAAGAAGAATTGAAATGAAAGTTCAAAAAGAAAGTGCAAACAATACATGTTAGGATGCACAAAGTTCAAGTTGAAATGAACATGTGAAGATGACCTATAATGTGCAACAATGACCTATAATATCACTTGAATGACTCATACAAATATGCAAATGCTCATACAAATATGCACAAAAGAATTCATGCAAACATGCACTAAAGTTAAAATGACATGACATGTATTATACTTCAAATGTAATGCATCAAACAAACCCAAATGGATTCATGAAAATTATGCCAGCATATTATTGGAATGCCTAAGTCAGAAATGCATCATACATCAAGATAGCATGTAAAAATTCAGAGCAAAATGACTTCAAACAAAGCAATTAGGTCAAATTGAAACATCATGCAAAGTGGTGCAAATATAGGCATCAAAACATGTCATAAAGTGACCTAACAAATCAAACAAAAATCATCTAACATGCTTCAATGTATTAGTGAATCAATGCAAAAAGAATCATGTCAAAACAGTTTGTAATGAGCAAGAACAAAATTAAACAAATTCATGTATCATGCTTAGAATGCATCTAAATGGAAATTCAAAGAAAATTGTGCAACAGTGGCAAAAGTGTCATAAAATCATGAAATGAAAATATCAAAAATTTCCTAAATGTCTTAATAACATTCATAAATTTTCCCAGAATTTTCTAATAACATTTTGTAATTTTAAAAATTAAAAAAGAAACGTGCACAAAATTAAGAAAATAAAAAGAAATGAAATAAGAGAGGGAGGTGTAAGCATAGCAATTGTTCAATTCAAATTGGTTTGGGCTTTGAAACACACGGTGCAAATAGCAATTTAGCCCAGTCCACATCTGCGCAATCCACACTAGCAATCATGCACACTCAGTCAAACAAAAGTCAAGCAATTATCACCCTTGGATCAAGTCAAGTCAACACCAAAGTCAAAGTAATTGAATCCAACACACGCGCGTGAAGACACACACTACATACCATGCACTGCACCACACAATGATTGAATGAAATCAGAAATAAAAACACGTGACATGCACGCCTATTTTAATGCGCTGGCACGTTTTTCACCACACGATGGGAACACATCAACGGCTACGATTAAAACTGCAAACAAAACCCTAGAATAAATGTCACCGGCCGGAGATGACCTCCGGTCACCTTCTCCGGCCAACAACCACCACCTGCAAACTCACATGTTCACCAAGACACACAATACACATACCAAAATGAAGCTGAGATAATGGAGATCAATGATACGCAATTATTTTTCACACAACAAGCATGCACACAAAGAACAGAGAGGATCAAACCAAGCCCTAACTTTTGGATCTAAGCCTCTACAAGGCCTATCAACTAGCCGGAGTAAGCAGAGCTTCTATCAAGCTTAAATTAACAAAAACAAGCTAAAATTAATGAAAATCAACTGAACCAAAGTTGAATGATGAAACCTGAAAATGTGGAGCAATTGGAGATGTTGAGAAAAACCAGAGAAAAGCTTGATATGCTGAGCTTCTAGATCTTCAAACTTAGCAAAATAAATGCTATGGATTCGTAAATAGATGAAGGATATTGAAGCTTGCAATGATGCTGAACTTGCAGAAATGGAGTTGTTCTTGTTGCTCTTGATTCAACCACACCAAGCAATGATCACTGGAAGCACAATGGAGTTGAAATCGTGGAGAAGAAGATGAGCAAAATCAGAGAGAGTGAGAGGAGAATTCTGAAGTGAATGTGAGAAATCAGTGTTGTCTGAGAAATGTGAGTGAAATTTGGTTTTATAGTGTGAGTTAGAAATGAACCAGAGGTGGTTAAGTGAGTGAGTCAACTGAGTCCAAGTTGAGTTAACTGAGCTGCCTCTAACTAACTGAGCCAAGTTAGTTAGGGCGAGTCAGCTGTGGTTGTGCTATAGTGGTGGAGGTCCATGGTGTTATGGTGGAAGTGAAAATGAACTGACATTGCACGGCTGTCTCACCAAACTTGTTCAGCAAGTTGCTTTTTCTATTTTCGTGCATGGCACGTGCTCATGTGCATGGACATGTGATGAGTGTTTGGTTAAATGAAGAAAGAGTTGGAGGGTGAGCAATGCACGAGCAAGCTGAGACAACAACAACAACATTCATTTTTTCTGGTTTTTAGCAGCCCAAGGTTTAATGGTTTGACCAAGAATTTCTCTCTAGTTTGTGAATGAAACAAAGAGGTATTGATGCCAAATGGAAGAGGAGATATCATGGAACAAGTTTGGGGTGAAAATTGAATTGAATTGAGGCTTGGAAATTGGTGAAAAGCAACTTGGAGCATCAAGGTTTGGGACTGGTTTGTAGGCAAGACAGTTGGTTGGTTGACAAGGTAGCTTGGTGCATGGAATTTCAGTCTGAACACACTAAATTGAGACCACTATAACTCACTCATAGCTTGATCAATTCAAAATTTTCCCAACATCAATATTGAAGATGACACTACAAAGAACAACTTTGATGTTGAAAATTTTCTCATTTGGAGCTTTCTTCTTGGAGAAATTAGGCTTGACTTTTGGCACACCAACTGTTTGAGGAAATGATGTGCGCGTGACCTGAAAATTCTTGGTCATGACCTAGTTTTGGCCTACTTTCTTCCAACTTTGATCCATCATATCTCCCTCCATATTTATCCAATTGAGATGTTCTACACATGGATTTGAAGCTTAAAGCAAGACCTTTTGTTGTGGCCTGGTGGAATTTTCATTTGATGCTTCAATTTCAAATGGCCTTGGTTCCAACTCTGATGCAAAATGGCCAAAACTTACTATTTTTAGTAACCCTACTTCACCCAAAAATGGCAACTTTCCACATCTTGATTTTTTCATGATTCCTTTGGAGTTTCTTGATCAAATTTTGCACATTGGACACATATAACATGAATTTCATGAATTTGGCCTCAAAAAGTCAAGGATTGACTTTTTCCTCTGATTATTTGACTTTGCCCCAAATTTCCTGATTTTTTATCTTTCTTCCAATTGAACCACTTCTAAAACCAATTGAGATGTAATTTTCCACATACATACACTTAGGGACATATGGAATACCATGACATCAAGTTTTGTCCAAAAAATCAAAGATTCCCTGATTTAATGGGAAACCCTAGTTTTGGTGCCCATCTCCTAGGAGAAAAATGTGCAGTCTTCAATTTCAAATTCCTCAGAGTATGTTGTGTACCTTATTAAAGGATGATGATATATGCCATTTGAGGATGATTTTGGATCAATGAGCTATCTCTTTTGAGGGTTTTCCTTCATTTTTTGAACCTCTTGCATAGTGAAAGATGTAATGCTTCAATCTCCCATTGTATCTCTTATCCTTGAGGTTGTGGATGATCAATTGAGATAGTATGAGACATGAAAGGCTTCTTGGCTTGCCTTGAGGCAACTTGACTGACCTTTTTGTGCTTTGAATGATCCCTTGATTGTCCATCTCCCACCTGACCACATGCCCTGATGGTAAGAAGGATGCCATGCTTCATTTTTCTATGTTAAATGCAATACAATGCTAATGAGATGGATATGATATGATAAATGATAATGCCATGCTATGATGCCAAAAGGGGAGAGCAAATTTTGGGGTATTACAGCTGCCCCTATTCAAGCGCTGTAGACCTGAATGCCTGAAAGCAATTGCTTTCGGACTTTCAAGGTATATAGTGATTGAATACCAAATATAACCAAAAATTTGCTCTGGATGATGAAGAATAAAAAGGATATAAACCCAACGAGACTGCTGGATTGAATCTTCGATGAAACGTCGGAGAGATCTGTCTTTTGAACGACGCCAGACGACTACTGGCTTGCCACGCTGCTGGTGGACTTTAATAATGTCTTTTATGCAACTCCAGACGACTACTGGCCTGCCACACTACTGGTGGACTTTGATAACGTCTTTTGAACGACACCAGACGACTACTGGCTTGCCACGCTGCTGGTGGACTTTAATAATGTCTTTTATGCAACTCCAGACGACTACTGGCCTGCCACACTACTGGTGGACTTTGATAACGTCTTTTGAACGACGCCAGACGACTACTGGCTTGCCACGCTGCTGGTGGACTTTAATAATGTCTTTTATGCAACTCCAGACGACTACTGGCCTGCCACACTACTGGTGGACTTTGCAGCTTCGTGCCACCCGAAGACGGACTTTTGCCAATCCACTGTTGGACTTTTGGAATATGCCACCCTTAGATGGACCTTTCGCCAATCCACTGTTGGACTTTTGCCACCCGAAGACGGACTTTTGCCAATCCACTGTTGGACTTTTAGCTGCTTTGCCACCCGAAGATGGACTTTTGCCAATCCACTGTTGGACTTTTGCCACCCTTAGATGGACCTTTCGCCAATCCACTGTTGGACTTTTGCCACCCTTAGATAGACCTTTCGCCAATCCACTGTTGGACTTTTGCCACCCTTAGATGGACCTTTCGCCAATCCACTGTTGGACTTTAAGCTGCTTTGCCACCCGAAGATGGACTTTTGCCAATCCACTGTTGGACTTTTGGAATTTCAAAATTGAATTACTCTCTGCCTCTGCGCCAGACATCTCTGCCGACTCTGCTGAGGAACCACACTCAATGATTTAATCTCGGAGACTCCTAAAAGGATAATATCTCTGTTGGCGAATGGATGAACAATCCGTCTGCTTCGAATTGCCAAGCTTGCCAACAATAAATTGGACTTTAAGATATGAGGGAATGATGACTCTTCCAGGAATTATTCCATCTGTTTGGGGCTGGATTCTGGTCACAGCAACTCCGCTGGGGATGAGAATTTTTAAATGACGTCATGCTGGGGAAATGAGCCATTAAAACTCTGCTTGGGGATTTATTCAACCCAAGATCCTTTATAGGGATTATCAACCTTATAACTCGGCTGGGAAGTATTGCTGACAAGATTCGATGCTGACCTCTGTGGGGAATACAATGACCAGAGGTACGATCTTGCCGGGGAATCAGGTTACTCTGCCGGGGACATACAAAACCTGGTCATACCATTCCACTGCAACTTGTTGGGAAAGAGTCCTTAGAGATCTGCTGGGGAAACCCAAAGCAAATCCACGGTAGTCTGCTGAGGAATATGACTGTCGAGCTTAGGATAAGTACTACAATGCCCCATGTTAGGCGAGCTTTCCTTTAGACAATTCCGTTGGGGATGATGAGTTTATAACAAACTCTGCTGGAGAAAACTGCTTTAAAGCGTCTCGTGTTGGGGAATGCCTTTTGAGAGGATTTTACAGAAGACCAACTGTCCTCAAACTCTACTGGGGATGATCAACACTCCATGCTGGGGAAACAATCATGCCCCATGCTTGGACAAAACAACAATTCGTCCCCGAAGAGGATGTCATAAGAGGATTTTACAGAAGATTTAGCCTCTTCAAACTCTTGTGACTTCGCTGGGGATAATGACCATCAGTTTCGGTGTTGACGAGACCACTCTTTTGGGGAACCTGTGACCGTTATCGACACAGAAAAGCTTGTAGTTGTTGGAAGTACTGTATGAGAGAATCGACTTAGGAAGACACAACGGTACCCAGTTGAACGACCGTCAACCGACCGATGAACGCCGACCTCCTTACCCGTAATTTCCCCAGTCTTTTGCGTGGGGTAATTGATTACTGGTCTTGTGCTTAACATCATCTGCACCTACTACCTGCAACAAAAGAATATGCACACATGCCCCGAACATTGCGTGGCTAGAATCCACCATCCGGGAATATTCATCATTCAAAGTAATTTCAAATGTTTTTTTTTTGCGCATGTTATTGCAAGGCCGCCATGTTTTCAAATGCAATGTTTTATCAAAATTAGGACGTTTTTGCAAACAAAGCAATAAAACAAAAATAGGAGGCTTTTTATTGAAATTCAATTTATTGACTGAGAGCCCAGAATAGGCAATTACATCTGGAAGCAATCCCTGGAAAGAGGTGATCGCTGAAAATTGAGAAAAGAAACTATCCTAATGGCAATGTGAAAACGGACTTCCACTGAGTTTCCATTCTGTTATGACCAGTATGTCTTCAAAACTCCCCGACCTTGCCTTCTGAGGAATGATCAGACCGATTCCTATCCTTCAGAACGTCAGTTGTTCAAACGGTAATGTGGGATAGATACCTCAGACCATAGTCATTCGCTTAAATCCCTCTTTTGTGTGGACCGCCCTTTCAGGTTTTCGATCCACCAGGATACCCTTTTTTGCCTAAGTTGCCCTTTCGGGTTTTCAATTATATCCCTAATTTTTGCCCAAACCTTATTCTGTTTTTGGTTCGCCGGGATGCCCTTTTTTTCCTGGATTTTTTATTTTTATTATCCAGCGGGTCTATTCATGCGAAGTATTTTTTGACTACGTCCGAGTTGACAGGGGATGAAAAGTCTTCGCCATCCATGGTTGTAAGCAATAAAGCTCCGCCCGAAAAGACCTTTTTAACCACGAATGGACCTTCATAGTTAGGAGTCCATTTGCCCCTGTGATCTGTATTGGGAGGAAGGATCCTTTTGAGTACCACATCTCCGACTTTGTAAACCCGAGGACGCACCTTTTAGTCAAATGCCTGCTTTATTCTGCGCTGATATAGTTGCCCATGACATACAGCCGCCAATCGCTTTTCCTCAATAAGGCTCAGCTGATCAAATCTGGCTCGTACCCATTCAGCTTCATCTAGCTTAACATCCATCATGACTCTGAGGGACGGAATCTCTACTTCAACCGGTAGCACTGCCTCCATACCATATACGAGTGAGAATGGGGTTGCCCCAGTGGACGTGCGTACCGACGTTCGATACCCATGCAAAGCAAATGGTAACATCTCATGCCAATCTTTGTACGTGACAACCATCTTCTGTACAATCTTCTTGATATTTTTGTTGGCCGCTTCGACCGCGCCATTCATCTTTGGGCGGTACGGAGAAGAATTGTGATGTTCGATTTTGAAGTCCCGGCATAACTCAGCCATCATCTTATTATTCAAATTAGAGCCATTATCGGTAATGATTCTTTCGGGAACTCCATATCGGCAAATGATATCCCGTTTTAAGAAACGAGCTACCACTTGTTTTGTAACATTGGCATAGGATGCAGCTTCAACCCATTTAGTGAAATAATCAATCGCCACCAAGATGAAACGATGACCATTAGAAGCTGTAGGCTCAATCTTTCCGATCATATCAATGCCCCACATGGCAAACGGCCAAGGCGACGACATGATACTCAACGGATTTGGAGGTACATGCACTTTATCTGCATAGATCTGGCATTTATGGCATTTGCGGGCATATTTGCAACAATCTGACTCCATAGTCAACCAATAATATCCCGACCTTAACAACTTTTTAGCCATTGCATGCCCTCCGGCATGGGTACCGAAAGAGCCTTCGTGCACTTCAATCATCAACAAGTCTGCTTCATGTCTATCCACACATCTAAGCAGGACCGTGTCAAAATTTCTTTTATACAGCACGCCATCTTTATTCAAGAAGAAACTACCAGCTAACCTTCTCAACGTCTTCCTGTCTTTGGACGATGCCCCGGACGGGTACTCTTGACTTTTCAAGAAACACTTAATGTCATGAAACCATGGCTTGTCATTAGACGTTGCATCGACCGCAAACACAAATGCTAGTCTGTCAAGGCGGGATACCTCAATCTTAGGTACATGGTTCCATCCTTGCACTTTGATCATGGAAGACAAAGTGGCCAAAGCATCAGCGAACCTATTCTCATCTCGAGGAATGTGGTACAGTTTCACTGTTGTGAAAAACGTCAGCAATCTCCTTGTATAATCTCTATACGGCACTAGATTTGTTTGGTGCGTGTACCAACTCCCCTTCACTTGATTGATTACCAAAGCTGAATCACCAAATATATCAAGGGTCTTAATCCGTAGATTAATCGCCTCCTCGACCCCCATTATACAAGCTTCGTACTCTGCTTCATTGTTGGTGCATCCGAAAGTTATTCGGGCAGTGAAAGGCATATGAACACCTTCCGGCGTGATAAGAACTGCTCCAACTCCGCACCCATTCATATTGACAGCCCCATCAAACATCAGACTCCATTTGGATTCAGGGTCTGGCCCCTCTTCCGGAAGTGGTTCCTCGCAGTCTTTAGCTTTAAGAAACATGATGTCCTCATCAGGGAAGTCAAATTTCATGGGTTGATAATCATCAATCGGCTGTTGCGCAAGATAGTCGGACAAAATACTTCCTTTGATGGCCTTTTGTGAAGTGTACTGAATGTCATACTCTGTCAAGACCATTTGCCACAGTGCAACTCTGCCTGTCAATGCTGGTTTCTCGAAAATGTACTTGATAGGATCCATTTTTGAAATCAACAAGGTTGTGTGCCTAACCATATATTGCCTCAATCGCTTAGTGGCCCATGCAAGCGCACAGCATGTCTTTTCAAGCATTGAGTATCGGGACTCACAATCATTGAACTTTTTGCTCAGGTAGTAGATAGCATGCTCCTTCCTACCTGTCTCGTCATGTTGACCGAGAACACAACCCATGGAACCTTCAAGCACTGTCAGATACATTATCAGCGGTCTCCCTTCAACTGGAGGCATTAGAATCGGAGGTTCCTGCAAGTATTCTTTTATCTTATCGAATGCCAATTGGCAATCGTCATTCCACCTGACCGTTTGATCTTTCCTTAACAATTTAAATATTGGCTCACACGTGGCTGTTAGGTGAGATATGAACCTTGCAATGTAGTTCAATCTACCCAAGAAACCACGAACCTCTTTTTCTGTTCTCGGTTCAGGCATTTCTTGTATTGCTTTCACCTTTGCAGGATCAACCTCGATTCCTCTTTCGCTCACAATGAAACCCAATAACTTTCCAGAACGCACCCCAAACGTGCACTTGTTTGGATTTAATCTCAGACGAAACTTTCTCAACCTTTCAAACAGCTTTTTCAGGTTAACCAGGTGTTCCTCTTCTGTTCTCGACTTGGCAATCATATCATCTACATAACATTCGATCTCCTTATGAATCAAGTCATGAAACAATGTCACCATCGCCCGCTGGTACGTTGCCCCTGCGTTTTTCAACCCAAAAGGCATTACTTTATAATAATATGTACCCCACGGAGTAATGAACGTGGTCTTCTCCATATCTTCAGGTGCCATCTTGATCTGGTTGTACCCGGAGAAACCGTCCAAAAAGGAGAACACTGAAAACTGAGCTGTATTATCGACCAGCACATCAATATGAGGTAGTGGAAAATCATCTTTCGGGCTAGCTTTATTAAGATCTCGATAATCCACACACATTCTCACTTTTCCATCTTTCTTCGGTACTGGCACGATGTTGGCTACCCACGGAGGATACTTTGTCACAGCAAGAAACCCAGCATCCCACTGCTTCTGGACTTCCTCCTTAATCTTTAAAGCCATGTCGGGGTGAGTCCGACGAAGTTTCTGCTTGACTGGCGGACATTCTTCTCTTAATGGCAGCCTGTGCACGACAATATCCGTATCCAACCCCGGCATGTCTTGATACGACCAGGCGAAAATGTCAACATACTCGCGCAACATTTCTGTCAAAGTTTGCTTCACATCTGCTTGCAAGCTGGCACCAATCCTGATCTCTTTTTTGGCGTCCTTGGTACCAATATTGATGATGTCTACAGTCTCCTGATGAGGCTGGATGACCCTTTCCTCTTGTTTCAACAATCTGGCCAGTTCTTCAGGGAGTTCACAATCTTTCTCATCCCCTTCTTCGGCTTGATAAATCGGATTGTCAAAGTCATACATAGCCATATCAAAATCGTTATCAGTGGTATCCGGAGGATCAAGTCTGCATGAACGGGTTCATGCCTTATTTTAGAATTTATTTTTAAGCAAAACAAAAGAAAATGAAACATTGCCATTTTATTATTTTTTGTGCAAAAATAAAAACTGAAAGACAGAGAACAAAATTTGATTGCAAAACGTCCTTTATTAATGATTAAACATTGCAAATGCAACCATGGTGGCCCTACAAATGAATCTATACGCCTTGGGCAGAGCGCAAGATTTTGACATGCATTATGGTTAGAAAAAAACAAAGAAAAATTACTCTGCTTGAAGAGTAACCCGGATGACTTCTTCAACGGACCAGTTTTGCACTTGTTGTCCCGGAGTATGAGGGTGTACCCAGTTGTCCAGATCACAATTACTGTCAACACTATCCTCTGTGGCTGCACAAGACTGGTCCGTGTAGATAATTCCCCCACTATTGAAAGTAATGGGTCCCCTGCTCCCCGCATCTGAAGTTGTAGAGGGATGATAACCAATACCAAATTTGTCTTCCTTCATTGGGGTCTCTATCAACCTGCCCCAACCTTGGGCATTGCCTGCCCTGACGACTTCGACAGCTTGTTTGTAAGATGAAATGGAGGTACCGGCCCCAACTGGTACAGAAGAAGACTCAGGTGCATCGTCAATATTGACTGCTTCGAATGATTGGCACAACATCTCATGAATTTCCCCATCCATTTCAATGTACTTGAACGTGGACAAGTGACTCACAAAGATGTCTTCTTCCCCACACACCGTCACAACCTGCCCTTCAAACTCATACTTCAGCTTTTGATGCAGAGTAGAAGTAACAGCCCCGGCTCCGTGAATCCAAGGGCGTCCCAATAGGCAGCTATATGCAGGTTGTATGTCCATTACATGGAACGTGGATTTGAATACCTGTGGTCCAATTTGTATGGGCAATTCCACCTCACCAAACACAGATCGTCTAGTTCCATCGAACGCTCTGACCACCAATTCACTAGGCCTTAAGATCAAACCATCAACTTCCAGCTTCATTAATGCCTTCTTGGGCAAGACATTGAGTGATGAACCAGTGTCTACCAGTACATGAGATAACACTGCGCCCTTACACTCCATCGTGATATGCAAAGCCTTATTATGGTTTCTTCCTTCAACAGTCAAATCTCTACTTGTAAAGCCCAAGCCATGGCTAACATTAACATTGGAGATTACGCCCTCGAGCTGATTAACAGTAATTTCTTGTGGCACGTATGCACTCTTCAATACTTTCAACAACGCCTGCCGGTGCGCATCAGAGCACATCAATAGTGACAAGATTGAAATCTTTGAAGGGGTCTGATTCAGTTGGTCCACAATCTTATAATCGCTTTTCTTGATTATCTTCATAAATTCTTCCATTTCCTTATCAAAAGTAATCTTTGTCTCTGCTTCAGGTGTAGGCGCATTTTCAACCACCTGTTTACCCTTAGCCTTTGCTGCAGCTTCTACCTCCTTATCACTTCTCAAGGTTTGGGGAGCGAACAACCTTCCACTCCTTGTAAAGCCCCCTACACCCCCTACATTATCAATATTTGGGCTGACTGACGACTCAACTTCCTGCTTTTTACCTTCGTAATATACATCTGCCCCATAGTGCCATGGGATAGCCTTCGTAGACGTGAACGGAATTGGTCCTGGCACCGTGATAGTGACAGGACTGGGCCTTTCTGGCGCAACACTCGCCACGGGAACTGCATTGACCGGCATTTGAATCTCAGCGGGAGTGTAATAGATGGTCACGGTTGATATCTCATCAGTGTCTTTCACGACTCTGTCGAACTGTAGACATCCTTCATCGATCAGATTCTGTAAACCCATCTTCAACTTATCACAGCCGTTCTCCTGATTCATACACTCAGAGCAATCTTGATTACAGCCCGGGAACACCTGTCCCTTCAATAAACGATCTTTTACCAACAACAAAGAAGTTCTCACCTGATGTATGTCTACCACCAAATTCAATCTCCTCCCATCTTCAATAGCATATACATTGGCTGCACTATGATCAGGCATGGGATGCTGAGTAATATTAGGAGCGGGAGAGAAATTGATGGCTTTAGCATCAATCAAATCTTGTACTTTATGATGGAAAGCCCAGCATTTTTCAATGGAGTGCCCCTGAGCACCTGAGTGGAACTCACAACGAGCATTAGCATCGAAGTTAGGTGGCAGGTTTCCAGCAACCGGAGCTTTCATAGTACGGAGTTCTACCAACTTTAACTCTAGTAGCCGGGGCAACAGCGCGGCATAAGTCATAGGGAGAGGATCCATCTTACGATCCCTCTGTCTAGACCTTTGCTGGAAAAAAGGTTGTTGCTGTTGAACTTGTTGTTGGGGTTGTTGTTTCTAAACAGACGGTGTGGGGATTGTTACAGCATCTACCTGATAATAAGCTTGAGAACGCCCTCGGCCTCGTCCTCTAAACACAGCATTCGTATCACCTTCTCTTCTTTTCTGGCTACTAGCAAACGGTTTCTTCGTCCCCGAAGAACCAGCCCCACTCACATCCTGGATCTTTCCAAGCTTTAACAGACTTTCTATTCTTTCTCCCGCAATCACAATATCAGCAAATCCAGTTGATGGACAAGCAGCTAATCTATCAAGATAGGCCCCTTGCAAGGTGCCCATAAACATATCCGCCATTTCTCTGTCTGACAAGGGAGGTTGGACCTGGGCAGCCATTTCCCTCCACCTCTGTGCATATTCTTTGAAACTCTCTTTGGCATTCTGGGACAATCCCTGCAATTGGGTGCGGTTGGGCGCCATGTCGATATTGTACTGGTATTGCTTCAAGAACGCTTCTGCCAGATCTTTCCAACTCTTCACAGCAGCTCTATTCAACTTCATATACCAGGTCAAGGACGCCCCAGCCAGACTGTCCTGAAAATAGTGCATCCATAGCTTCTCGTCATCCGTATGGGCTGAAATCTTCCCAAAGTAAGCTTGAAGATGCGTTTGGGGACACGCATTGCCGTGATACTTATCAAAAGTAGGAGGTTTGAATTTGGGGGGAATTCTGACTCCTGGGACCAGCCCTAAGCTAGTAACATCAATACCCATAGAGTTCTTGCATTCTATGGCCCTGATCTTTTCTGCTAACTCATCATACCTTCGATCACCTTGATTACCCACATCAGCATCCAGCAGAGTAAATTGGTCTTCCAGAGTATCTTCAAGAGTAACACCAGCATGCCTACCATTTCCATTACCCCGATTATTACCACCAGGAGGAGGGTTGCCACCGGGATGAGGGATGCCATGTCCCTGTGAATTGTCATGCTGATCACCTTCGGGCCCATTGTCTGGACGCTCGACCAGAAGTCTCAATCTCTCCTGATTTTGCGCCATGCCAGTCATGAGGGTCATGAACTGGTCCATACGTGCCCTCATTTCAGCCAAATCACTTTGCACTTGATCCATGATTCTTACTTGATTCCTTCGCGTCGAATATCGGTGAATATGATTCTCAGCTATACTGCCTGAAACCAAATAAAGGTTAGAGACCCTGCAACGAGTACCTGAAAAGCAAGTACAAAAAATGCAAAATGATATGCAATGCCATGCAATGCCATGTTTGTCATTTCCGAGGTGCTTTATACCCTGATTCCAATCCAACCACAGAAATCTGAAGACCAGAAATCGTGATATAAAGAGACGTGTCGTGGTCACGTGCTTGTGTGCAGCTATCTGATAAGGAATAATCCTGAATAAAACTGCTCATACTCATTCAACGAAGTATTCAAGTACATTTAAGAAAGGTTCAACCGCAAATGCAATACAAGGAAAAATGGATCCATCAACAAGCCTGATGGTAACCATTAACAACAAAATATAAGGAAAAGAACATCAGTCTGACAATTCCACATCCTTCAGCCTATCACTTGAGTATTTGATCTCCTCAAAAAGTATACGGGTACGCTGGTGATTCGGATTTTCAATCATTTCTTTGATCAAGACATCCCTTTTCTCAAGAGCTTCAGTTAAAGAACCCATATGCAGCATCAGAGCCTCGTCATCACACACTCCTTTGTGTCTCTTTATGCCAGCTTGCGTCTTGAGTATCTCCCTTTCTATCATGATTTCTTCAAGCTCTTTCTTGGTATTCTTCAGCTCACCTCTAGCTTCTTCTAGCTGTTCTTGACTCTTACCGAGGCTTTCCCGATACTTTCTCCTCTGCTCATGCGCCTTTTCAAGCTCTTCGTCCTTAATCTGCAACTGTTCCTGTAATTCAGCATTCTCTATCCTAACTTCGTCCCAAGCGTGCTGAAACTTTGTTAACTTTTCTTTGGTCTGTGCTAATGCCTGTTTGGTTTGCTTGTGAGCTTGAGTAGCATCATCAGCACCTTTACTAATCTTCCGGAAATGTTGGGCTCTTCCAGCAAAGTCTTTCTCTTTTGCAGTTAGGATTTGTTCAGCATCTTGGGCTTTCTGCTCCAGCTCTTTGTTGGCATGTAGAGCATTCTGAAGACGGCTACTCAACTCGGAATTCTCTCCTTGGAGCTTTTTCACCAAGGCTTGCAACTTGTCAACTTCT
This sequence comes from Lathyrus tuberosus, assembly GCA_022829125.1. Taxonomy (NCBI): domain Eukaryota; kingdom Viridiplantae; phylum Streptophyta; class Magnoliopsida; order Fabales; family Fabaceae; genus Lathyrus; species Lathyrus tuberosus. The sequence continues at coordinate 3,805,262 of JALAZF010000363.1, forward strand.
TCCACAGTAGCAGTGCTTCTTGCTTTCTCATTCTCCGGATACAAAAGGGGTGCCTTACCAAAAGGCAAGAGAAAATCTTCAACTCTTTTCTTCACCCACTCTTCATATGCTGGATAAACCCGGTTGTTAGGCTTTCCTAGAGTAACTTTCCCCTTTTTCAGTATGCTACCCCAGCTTTCAGAAGCTTTCTGTGCTGCTTCCCACCCATCTGATGTATGAAAATAGAGGGACTCCTCCACATCTCTCTTAATAGGCGGACCTGTCAGGGCATACCCAAATTGTCGAATGGCCAAAGAAGGATTGTAGTTAATCCCACCCAGTCTTCCTATCAGTGGAACGTTAGGGAACTTACCACAGCTGTGGATAATATTCTTGCCAATCAGCCCATGATCTACCCATACGATGTCCTTGGCCACCAATCCCATTAAACGCTGTTTCCACTCTAGAGAATCTTTGGAATCCACAAAAGCCCCTGATTGTGGTAAACGGCCCGCAAACCACTTATAGAACAAGGGTGCACAACAACGAATTATCCCTCCTCTTTTCTTTTCGTTTCGGTTGTACAACGAGTAGTGAAGATCTCCCAGTAGCGTTGGCACCGGGTTCTTCATCATGAATATTCGTATAGCGTCCGTATCAATAAAATCCGGCTCGTTGGGAAACAACACTATGCCGTATATACAAAGGGCTAGCAAAGCATTAAAAACAAGCCACTTCTCGCCTTTAGCTGCTTCCTGGGCCTTCTTAATCAGATATTCCAGCTTGTAACTGTAATACCCCAAAATTTGCTCTCCCCTTTTGGCATCATAGCATGGCATTATCATTTATCATATCATATCCACCTCATTAACATTGCATTGCATTTAACATAGAAAAATGAAGCATGGCATCCTTCTTACCATCAGGGCATGTGATCAGGTGGAAGATGGACAATCAAGAGATCATTCAAAGCACAAAAAGGTCAATCAAGTTGCCTCAAGGCAAGCCAAGAGGTCTTTCCTGTCTCATACCATCTCAATTGATCATCCACAACCTCAAGGATAAGAGATACAATGGGAGATTGAAGCATTACATCCTACACTATGCAAGAAGTCCAAAAATTGAAGGAAACCCCTCAAAAGAGATAGCTCATTGATTCAAAATCATTCCCAAATGGTATATCTCATCATCCTTTAAGAGGATACACAACATACTCTGAGGAATTTGAAATTGGAGACTGCACTTTTACCTCCTAACCAGAGGGGGCCAAAATTAGGGTTTCCAGTTAAATCAGGGAATCTTTGCTTTTTTGGGCAAAACTTGATGTCATGGTATTCTACATGTTCTTAAGTGTATGTATGTGTAAAATTGCATCTCAATTGGTTTTAGAAGTGGTTCAATTGGAAGAAAGATCAAGAATCAGAGAAATTGGGGCAAAGTCAAATAATCAGAGGAAAAAGTCAACTCTTGACTTTTTGAGCCCAAATTCATGAAATTCATGTTACATGTGTCCAATGTACAAAATTTGGTCAAGAAACTCCAAAGGAATCATGAAAAAATCAAGATGTGGAAAGTTGCCATTTTTGGATGAAGTAGGGTTACTAAAAATAGCAAGTTTTGGCCATTTTGCATCAGAATTGGAACCAAGGCCATTCAAAATTGAAGCACCAAATGAAAATTCCACTCTGCCTCAATGAAAGGTCTTGTTTTAAGCTTCAAATCCATGTGTAGAACATCTCCATTGGATAAAAATTGAGAGAGATATGATTGATCAAAGTTGGAGGAAAGTAGGCCAAAACTAGGCCATGACCAAGAATTTTCAGGTCATGCACGCAGTCATTTCAACAAGCATGTGGTGGGCCAGAAGTCAACCCTAATTTCTCCAAGAAGAAAGCTCCAAATGAGAAAATTTTCAACATCAAAGTTATTCCTTGTAGTGCACTCTTCAATGTTCATGTTGGACAAAATTTGATTTGATCATGTTATAAGGGAGAAATATTGGTTCCAAGTTAGGGTGATCTTGCTGAAAATCCATGCCATACACACCATGCCAGCCAACCTCACCTGCACGCCCATACACCAATTGGTTTCCTTCTGTTTCAAGCTATTTTTCATCATCTTGTACACCTCCATTTGACTTGTCTTCAACACCAATATTGCTCCCCAATGTACCCTCTTCCAAATGAACCCATAAACTCACCAACTCATTCATGGAGTAGAGAGAAAAACACTTGCAAAGCACCCTATGTTGGCACTGATGCATTAATTGTTCTGCTGCACAATTTGGTTCACACACACACCAAACACCTCACATCAGATTTCCACATTAAACCAAACACACATGACATAAACCTCATACACTAGCACGTGCCTGGCATGAAAATGGAAAGAGCAAACTTGTTGAACAAGTTTCTGATAACAGCCGTGCTATTCATTCCACTTTCTTCTTCACCATAGCTTACCATAGGGAATCACCACCATATCATTACTCTCCCTAACTAACTTGACTCAGTTAGTTAGGGATGACTCACTCAAACCACCATGACTCAGTTAATTCACTCAGCTTAACCCTGGTTAGCTCCCCCTATAAAACAGATTTCACCCTATTCTTTCTGGGCTAGCTTCATTTTTCTCATTTTTCGCTTCAAAAACACTTCAAACTCTCCCTCACATTCTCTCTACTTTCCCTCTGATTTCACACGAGCTTCACCATCTTCCCTTCATCTACTTCATCTTCATCATCATCAATGGCATTGGATTGAAGTTTTCTACACAGTCCTCAAGGTTTTGGAAGCATTGTTCAACATTGAATCTCTCTGCTCTCAAGACCACTGGTTATATAGCTTTCATTTTGCTAAGTTTGTGAAGCTCCAAGGTTGAAGAAGAAGCTAAGATCTCTGGTTTTCTGAAGAGTACTTCCAAATCTCCAATATTCAGGTACGAGTTTCATCCATTATAGACTTGATGTGAGTTTGTTTTCAGGTTCTTGCAGCTTCTTATAAGCTCAAGAACTTGCCTGGCTAGTTGATAGGCCTTTAGAGGCATAGACCAAATGTTAGGGCAAATCTGTTTCCGTTGGATTCTCTCATATCATGAATTGTTTGTGCATTTTGTTCTTGAATTCGTGTTCTACCTTAGTTCCTCTTTCTATTGGTATACGTTTTGTGGATTTCTGGAGAAATCAAGGTTGCAGACGGTGGTGAGTGACCGGAGAAGGTGACCGGAGGTCCCTCTCCGGCCGGTGGCTTCATGTTAGGGTTTTATGACCAGTTTGAATGTGATCCGTTGGATGAGCGTGATCTAATGGCTACCATGCTGCCAACACATAAAAATTCATGTGCATGTCACGTGATTCTTCTGATTTCATTTTTAAACATTGTGTGGCATGGTACATGGTAGCTATGGTGAACATTCATGCACATGCGTGAGATTAGGTTACTTTGACTTTGGTTTGACTTGGACTTGATCTGATGGTTGGGAGTGAGTCAAGATTGTTGACTGAGGGTTCATGTTTGTTAGTATGCTCTGCGCGCTTAGTGGACTTAGCCAGAATGCTATTCGCACCTCCCTGTTTTAAGGCCCAATTGATTTTGAACTGAATAGTTACTAGGCATGCACCCCCATTCACATTTACATTCCATTTTATTTTTTCCATTTTTGCTACACGTTTCATAATTAATTTTTAAAAATACCAAAACATATAATAAAATTCTACAAAAATTCATGTGTATTCTTAAAACATTTAGGAAATTTTCTATGATTTTATTTTCTGATTTTATGACCATTTTGCCCCTGTTCCATTATTTCTTTTGAATTTCCATTTGTATGCATACTTAATGTGACATATGATTTTGTGCATTTTTGTTCTTGATCATAAAAAATGATTTTGATGCCTTTCTTTTTGCATTGTGGTCACAACGTGTTGAGGTATGTTTGAGATTTATGAGATGATTTTTAAGTCTTTTTTGGATCACTTTTGATGTGTTGCTTTGAGCATGAATGCATGAAACTTCCATGAGACTTTGACCTAATTGTTGAGTGACTTTGGTTCTGATTCATTGATTGTGGACTTGATATGTTAATGGCATGTGTTTAAGGTGTTTGATTGGTGAAAGTCATAATTTTTGAAGCATGTTTGCTATTTGTTTGAATCATGAAGTTTAACTTGTTCATTTTGTGAATGCATGCCTCATGTTTGGTTTGCTTGATCATGAAGGCACTTGTGCCATGAGTTGTGGTTTTGTTTGAGGATGTATAGCATGTTAATTGACTTCTGATTGTGACATTTGGGTTTCACCTTTGCATGTTTGATGTTTATCTTGCACCTTAAGTCACTTGTTTCACAAGTATGAACCACATTCACATCACTTCACCTTTTCTTCTTTGCTTCTTGTTGGATTGAGATTTTGTTTGCATGATTTGGTATGGTCATTTAGGATAACATTAGGTTGTGTAAATATGAGTTACATTCTGACTTGGAAGCATGTATAGCATTTAATCTCATTTTACTTTGTTTGTCAACTTGTTTGAATTTGATTTGTTCATTATACCTTCTTACTTTACTTGTAAGTGATTGTGCTAACCATGTAGGGGCTTTGGTAAGTTTCAATTGAGTGTGGATAAGGAATCCACATTCAACTTCTATCCTTTCTCTTTTACAATTTCATTTTGTGTTTTGTTAAGCACTTATGTGCTTTCTTTTAATAACTCATTACTTTCCCTTTTGAATTACAATTCATCTTCCACTTTGGAAGTGAATTGTTTAATTCTTTCTTTCTTTAGACTTTAGGTTGAAACCTCACAAACCTTTAGGATCACTCTCTTTAATCTTCAATTAGGATTGAGTCTTAGCCCACATAGGTTTTACCTTTTCTCCTCTCTTGAGTCTCTTTTCTCATCTCAAAGAAAATTCAAAACATATAATAAAGGTAGGCATTTATTGCATTTAGGCCTTTCATATAAAGAAAAGATTATAAGGGGTCTTCTCTTGTAATCTTAAAATGTATAGCATATAGCCCATCTTGGGTCAATGTGTTAAACATTTGATCTTGTATGAGGGACTTAAATGCAATACTTGTTGAAAATACAAATAAATAAAAAACACTTCTTCATTTCTTAATCAACAAAAACACTTAATAAATACAAGTATGCTAGTGTGTTTGAACCTTGATAATTGGAACTAAGTGTGAGGGTCTTCTTCACCCTTAGTGTGCTTTCTTACCCATTCCATCTTGGAATGTGAGAAAGTACACATTCCAATAACTAAGATTCAGATACACTATCATATGCAAACAAACAAATAAAAAACTCTTAAAAGACAAAAACAAACAATCACGTCTCCTTCGGGAATTCTTTTCTCACCTCATTCACTCTCAACGTATGAACGTGCTCCTACTCATTCTCTTGCAAGATGGTAACGCACTCGGACCAGCGAGCCTGCAACACCTGAGCTAGAACGTAAGCCGTTCTCTAAAAAACACAAACATCAATCCATCCCTAGTGAGGGGAACTACGTCGCTCTGATTCTCATGCTCCCGATGAGATACGTAGGCAGTGGGGTAGGGCCCATGCGAGCACTTCTTTTATTTTCCCTACATTTGTTTCTCTTTCTCCTTTCCTTTTTCAGTTCTTTCTCAGTATTCCTTTCTTTACACCCTTTGATCGAGACAAGCAAGCGTGGATCCCATCGGGTACGATGGACGTGAGGGGGTGCTAATACCTTCCTCTCGCGTAACCGACTCCCTTACCCACTTCTCTTGGTCGTAAGACCATGCTTTTCCTTTCCCTCAGGTTTACGCGGTGTTTCCTTTCCCTCTCTTGGGATAAATACACATTGCTGGCGACTCTGTTTCGGTGCCACTTTCGCGTTTGTACTAGGATGAAAATCCCGGGAGCGACAGCTGGCGACTCTGCTGGGGACATGAGGTTGACCTATTGCTGGTCCATCCCTAAGCGAGTCAATCCTAGCGCTTGTCTGTTTTTCTTTCACGGGGTGTTTACTGTTGTGTTGTATTTACTGTTTTATTGTATGGTTATTTACTGCTTTACTGTACATTACTGTATTTACCGTATTTTAGCATTTTCATTTCATATGATATATTATGCTATACTGGACTGTGCTATTTTCTGTTTGGCGGGATGGGATTTCTGAGAGATAAGCCCATTACACAGGCTTGAGTATACACTTAGAATTAGAGTGGAGAGTAGTGGGACCTACGTGCCGTTTGGAGTGCGTTGGGTGTTCACGAAATTCACAGCTAGACGAGGCTATCTTGGGACACGTCGTGGCATACGCATCTTGCGTATTCCAGGATGTAGATCTAGAGAGCTGTCGACTCTAGTGACCGATCATGAGGACCTTAGTGGAAATATCCCTCTTTAGTGGTGACAATGGCAGACCACATTCTGTGGCAAACCCATTCGCACCCGAGGGCCCACTTTGGAACTTGCATAGGAGGACCTTTATTTTCTAAGGGGAGTCAGTGGACGACCTCTTTGATTGGCATAGCATTGTATCCTACGGGCTGAATGTGCTATTGCTTCTCAAACCTCCGAAGCTGACAAGCCTTATTTTCTAAGAACCACATGTGAGTATGGGCGGGATGTTTACAGGTTTGCAGGAAACCCAGCCTCCTACCTACCTTACTGGTGATTCTATGATGATTTCAGACATTGTATCCTATGACAGTGATTTAAGTGTTCATCTCAGATATTGCCAGATTCAATACAGAGACACAGTGCACACAGTTCAATACAGACACCGACACTTGATTACCTGATCACATGCCCTCTTGCATTGCATTATCATATCATAACAGTTATGTTTGTCATTTTCAGGTGCATAATACATTTCTGATTCCGATCCATGGTTTCAACAGAGATCGTCGCCGAGAGAAAGAACAATGTGTCTTACAAGTTTCCAGATCCTGTCTTGGATTCATTGCTCAAAGTTATAGATATGGCTGGTCCGGGTATTCTTGATAGATTTCAAAAGAGCTACGGGAATTTGGTTGGGATGGTCCGTACAATCACCAAGTATGAACATGATGCTTTGCACACTCTGCTGCAGTTCTACGAGCCTTCGTTGAGGTGCTTTCTTTTTTCAGATTACATTTTGATGCCAACACTGGAAGAATTCTCATTTATTTTGGGAATTCCGATCACGTCGGCAATACCATTCTTCTCTGGTAGTTCTCCCAGCGTAAAAGAAATTGCTGCTGCTTTACAAATGGATCAGGCATTGATAAAGAGTGGTGTGAGCAGTAAAAATGGAGTTAGCGGATTTCATTTAGAATTTCTGTCTGGACGGGCCCAGGAGGCTGCAAGTGCTAAAAATTGGACGGTTTACAATTCCATTCTGGCTCTCTGCATATATGGCCTAGTTTTCTTTCCCAATCAGCAAGACTTTGTGGATATGCAAGCAACGAGAGTTTTTGTCCTTAAAAATCCAGTCCCTACTTTGTTAGGAGATTTTTATCATTCCGTGCATTACAAGAATGAGAAAAGGAGGGGAGGATCTGTTAGTTGTTGCACTCCACTGCTGAGTCATTGGTTTTTCAAACATTTGCCTCAGACAGGTGCCTTTGTGGAAACCAAAGATGTGGCGAAATGGTCTAAACGATTGATGAGTTTAACTGCTGATAACATTGTATGGTTTGACCACCGGTTGTTGAGAATAGAGCTTGTCACAAGATGCGGAAATTTTCCAAATGTGCCTCTGATTGGCAGAAAAGGAGGGATTAATTATAATCCAGTTTTGGCCATCCGACAGTTTGGGTATGCTTCCAGGGATCCTCCTACAGAGCAAGATGTGGAAGAATCTTTATTCTTTACAGGAACTAAAGATGCGAAGGTGGTAGAAGTAGTGAATGCTTGGAAAGATAAGCTCAAAATTGGAAAAGCAGTTTTTGGAAAAGGAGATTGTAGATCTTATCCTGAATATGACAGGTGGATTGAAACGAAAGTAAAGGAATTGCTTTTACCCTTTTCAAGGGGACCTCTTTTATGTGCAGTACAGCCAGAACAACCCACTATGGTGGCTATTGAAGAATGTGAGAAGTGGAAGAAAATGGTCAGAGAGTTGCAGATAGAGAATTCTGGAATGAGCAGATGTCTTCAGAAAGCTCTAGCTGACAACAAAGAGTTGGAAAAGAGAGCCTTGAAAGCGGAAAAAACCTTGGCTGACAAAGAGGAAGATTTTGATGACCGAGCTCGGTACTTTCGGAAACTTACTTTGGGAGCAGATGACACTAGTCAGGCTCACAAGATTACAAAACAGGCTTTAGCCCGAAGCAAGGATTCATTAGCTCAACTTCGTCAAGCTTGGGATGAAGTCAGAATTGAAAATGCCGAGTTAAAGGATCAGTCGAAGACTAAAGACGAGGAGCTTAAAAAGGCACATGAGCAGAGGAGAAAGTATCGGGAAAGTCTCGATAAAAGTCAAGAGCAGTTAGAAGAAGTTAGAAGCCAGTTGAAGAATACCAAGAAAGAGCTTGAAGAAGTCATGATAGAAAGGGAAATACTCAAGACGCAAGCCGGCATAAAGAGACACAAAGGAGTGTGTGATGACGAAGCTCTGATGCTGCATGTGGGTTCTTTAACTGAAGCTCTTGAGAAAAGGGATGTCTTGATCAAAGAGATGATTGAAAAGCCGAATCACCAGCGTACCCGTATACTTTTTGAGGAAATCAAGTATTCAAGTGATAAGCTGAAGGATGTGGAATTGTCAGATTGATGTTCTTTTCCCTGTATTTTGTTGTTAATGGCTACCATCAGGCTTGTTGATGGATCCATTTGTTTCCTTGTATTGCATTTGCGGTTGAACCTTTCTTAAATGTACTTGGATACTTTGTTGAATGAGTATGAGCAGTTTTATTCAGAATTATTCTTTATCAGATAGCTGCGCACAAGCACATGACCACGACACGTCTCTCTATATCACAATTTCTGGTCTTCAGATTTCTGTGGTTGGATTGGAATCAGGGTATAAAGCACCTAGGAAATGACAAACATAGCATTGCATGGCATTGCATATCATTTTGCATTTTGTTACTTGCTTTTCAGGTACTCGTTGCGGGGTCTCTAACCTTTATTTGGTTTCAGGCAGTATAGCGGAGAGTCATATTCACCGATATTCGACGCGAAGGAATCAAGTAAGAATCATGGATCAAGTGCAAAGTGATTTGGCAGAAATGAGGGCGCGTATGGACCAGTTCATGACCCTCATGACTGGCATGGCGCAAAATCAGGAGAGACTGAGGCTTCTGGTAGAGCGTCCCGACAATGGGCCCGAAGGTGATCATCATGACAATTCACAAGGACATGGCATTCCTCCTCCCGGTGGCAACCCTCCTCCTGGTGGTAACAATCGGGGTAATGGAAATGGTAGGCATGCTGGTGTTACTCTTGAAGATACTCTGGAAGACCAATTTACTCTACTAGATGCTGATGTGGGTAATCAAGGTGATCGAAGGTATGATGAGTTAGCAGAGAAGATCAGGGCCATAGAATGCAAGAACTCTATGGGTATTGATGTTACCAGCTTGGGGCTGGTCTCAGGAGTCAGAATTCCCCCTAAATTCAAGCCTCCTACTTTCGATAAGTATCACGGCAATGCGTGTCCCCAAACGCATCTTCAAGCTTACTTTGGGAAGATTTCAGCCCATACGGATGACGAGAAGCTATGGATGCACTATTTTCAGGACAGTCTGGCTGGGGCGTCCTTGACCTGGTATATGAAGTTGAATAGAGCTGCTGTGAAGAATTGGAAAGATCTGGCAGAAGCGTTCCTGAAGCAATACCAATATAATATTGACATGGCGCCCAACCGCACCCAATTGCAGGGATTGTCACAAAATGCCAAGGAGAGTTTCAAAGAATATGCACAGAGGTGGAGGGAAATGGCTGCCCAGGTTCAACCTCCCTTATCAGACAGAGAAATGGCAGATATGTTCATGGGCACCTTGCAAGGGGCCTATCTGGATAGATTAGCTGCTTGTCCGTCAACTGGGTTTGCTGATATTGTGATTGCGGGAGAAAGAATAGAAAGTCTGTTAAAGCTTGGAAAGATCCAGGATGTGAGTGGGGCTGGCTCTTCGGGGACGAAGAAACCGTTTGCTAGTAACCAGAAAAGAAGAGAAGGTGATACGAATGCTGTGTTTAGAGGACGAGGCAGAGGGCGTTCTCGAGCTTATTATCAGGTAGATGCTGTGACAATCCCCACACCGTCCGTTCAGAAACAACAACCCCAACAACAAGTTCAACAGCCACAACCCTTTTTCCAGCAAAGGTCTAGACAGAGGGATCGTAAGATGGATCCTCTCCCTATGACTTATGCCGCGCTGTTGCCCCGGCTACTCGAGTTAAAGTTGGTAGAACTCCGTACTATGAAAGCTCCGGTTGCCGGAAACCTGCCACCTAACTTCGATGCTAATGCTCGTTGTGAGTTCCACTCAGGTGCTCAGGGGCACTCCATTGAAAAATGCTGGGCTTTCCATCATAAAGTACAAGATTTGATTGATGCTAAAGCCATCAATTTCTCTCCCGCTCCTAATATTACTCAGCATCCCATGCCTGATCATAGCGCAGCAAATGTGTACGCTATTGAAGATGGGAGGAGATTGAATCTGGTGACAGATATCCGTCAAGTGAAAACTTCTTTGTTGGTTGTAAAAGATCGTTTATTGAAGGGACAGGTGTTCCCGGGCTGTAATCAAGTTTGCTTTGAGTGTATGAATCAGGAGAACGGCTGTGATAAGTTGAAGATGGGTTTACAGAATCTGATCGATGAAGGATGTCTACAGTTCGATAGAGTCGTGAAAGACACTGATGAGATATCAACCGTGACCATCTATTACACTCCCGCTGAGATTCTAATGCCGGTCAATGCAGTTCCCGTGGCGAGTGTTGCGCCAGAAGGGCCCAGTCCTGTCACTATCACGGTGCCAGGACCAATTCCGTTCACATCCACGAAAGCTATCCCATGGCACTATGGGGCAGATGTATATTACGAAGGTAAAAAGCAGGAAGTTGAGTCGTCAGTCAGCCCAAATATTGATAATGTAGGGGGTGTAGGGGGCTTTACAAGGAGTGGAAGGTTGTTCGCTCCCCCAACCTTGAGAAGTGATAAGGAGGTAGAAGCTGCAGCAAAGGATAAGGGTAAACAGGTGGTTGAAAGTGCGCCTACACCTGAAGCAGAGACAGAGATTACTTTTGGTAAGGAAATGGAAGAATTTATGAAGATAATCAAGAAAAGCGATTATAAGATTGTGGACCAACTGAATCAGACCCCTTCAAAGATTTCAATCTTGTCACTATTGATGTGCTCTGATGCGCACCGGCAGGCGTTGTTGAAAGTGTTGAAGAGTGCGTACGTGCCACAAGAAATTACTGTTAATCAGCTCGAGGGCGTAATCTCCAATGTTAATGTCAGCCATGGCTTGGGCTTTACAAGTAGAGATTTGACTGTTGAAGGAAGAAACCATAATAAGGCTTTGCATATCACGATGGAGTGTAAGGGCGCAGTGTTATCTCATGTACTGGTAGACACTGGTTCGTCACTCAATGTCTTGCCCAAGAAGGCATTGATGAAGCTGGAAGTTGATGGTTTGATCTTAAGGCCTAGTGAATTGGTGGTCAGAGCATTCGATGGGACCCGACGATCTGTGTTTGGTGAGGTGGAATTGCCCGTACAAATTGGACCACAGGTATTCAAATCCACGTTCCATGTAATGGACATACAACCTGCATATAGTTGCCTATTGGGGCGCCCTTGGATTCACGGAGCCGGGGCTGTTACTTCTACTCTACATCAAAAGCTGAAGTATGAGTTTGAAGGGCAGGTTGTGACAGTGTGTGGGGAGGAAGACATCTTTGTGAGTCACTTGTCCACATTCAAGTACATTGAAATGGATGGGGAAATTCATGAGATGTTGTGCCAATCATTTGAAGCAGTCAACATTGACGATGCACCTGAGTCTTCTTCTGTACCAGTTGGGGCTGGTACCTCCATTTCATCGTACAAACAAGCTGTCGAAGTCGTCAGGGCAGGCAACGCCCAAGGTTGGGGCCGGTTGATAGAGACCCCAATGAAGGAAGACAAATTTGGTATTGGTTATCATCCCTCTACAACTTCAGATGCGGGGAGCAGGGGACCCATTACTTTCAATAGTGGGGGAATTATCTACATGGACCAGTCTTGTGCAGCCACGGAGGATAGTGTTGACAGTGATTGTGACCTGGACAACTGGGTACGCCCTCATGCTTCGGGACAACAAGTGCAAAACTGGTTCGTTGAAGAAGTCATCCGGGTTACTCTTCAGACAGAGTAATTTTTCTTTGTTTTTTCTAACCATAATGCATGACAAAATCTTGCGCTCTGCCCAAGGCGTATAGATTCATTTGTAGGGCCACCATGGTTGCATTTGCAATGTTTAATCATTAATAAAGGACGTTTTGCAATCAAATTTTGTTCTCTGTCTTTCAGTTTTTATTTTTGCACAAAAAATATAAAATGGCAATGTTTCATTTTCTTTTGTTTTGCTTAAAAATAAATTCTAAAATAAGGCATGAACCCGTTCATGCAGACTTGATCCTCCGGATACCACTGATAACGATTTTGATATGGCCATGTATGACTTTGACAATCCGATTTATCAAGCCGAAGAAGGGGATGGGAAAGATTGTGAACTTTCTGAAGAACTGGCCAGATTGTTGAAACAAGAGGAAAGGGTCATCCAGCCTCATCAGGAGACTGTAGAAATCATCAATATTGGTACCAAGGACGCCAAGAAAGAGATCAGGATTGGTGCCAGCTTGCAAGCAGATGTGAAGCAAACTTTGACGGAAATGTTGCGCGAGTATGTTGACATCTTCGCCTGGTCGTATCAAGACATGCCGGGGTTGGATACAGATATTGTCGTGCACAGGCTGCCATTGAGAGAAGAATGTCCGCCAGTCAAGCAGAAACTTCGTCGGACTCACCCCGACATGGCCTTAAAGATTAAGGAGGAAGTCCAGAAGCAGTGGGACGCTGGTTTTCTTGCTGTGACAAAGTATCCTCCATGGGTAGCCAACATCGTGCCAGTACCGAAGAAAGATGGAAAAGTGAGAATGTGTGTGGATTATCGAGATCTTAATAAAGCTAGCCCGAAAGATGATTTTCCACTACCTCATATTGATGTGCTGGTCGATAATACAGCTCAATTTTCAGTGTTCTCATTTATGGACGGTTTCTCCGGGTACAACCAGATCAAGATGGCACCTGAAGACATGGAGAAGACCACGTTCATTACTCCGTGGGGTACATATTGTTATAAAGTAATGCCTTTTGGGTTGAAAAACGCAGGGGCAACGTACCAGCGGGCGATGGTGACATTGTTTCATGACTTGATTCATAAGGAGATCGAATGTTATGTAGATGATATGATTGCCAAGTCGAGAACAGAAGAGGAACATCTGGTTAACCTGAAAAAGCTGTTTGAAAGGTTGAGAAAGTTCCGTCTGAGATTAAATCCAAACAAGTGCACGTTTGGGGTGCGTTCTGGAAAGTTGCTGGGTTTCATTGTGAGCGAAAAAGGAATCGAGGTTGATCCTGCCAAGGTGAAAGCAATACAAGAAATGCCTGAACCGAGAACAGAAAAAGAGGTTCGTGGTTTCTTGGGTAGATTGAACTACATTGCAAGGTTCATATCTCACCTAACAGCCACGTGTGACCCAATATTTAAATTGTTAAGGAAAGATCAAACGGTCAGGTGGAATGACGATTGCCAATTGGCATTCGATAAGATAAAAGAATACTTGCAGGAACCTCCGATTTTAATACCTCCAGTTGAAGGGAGACCGCTGATAATGTATCTGACAGTGCTTGAAGGTGCCATGGGTTGTGTTCTCGGTCAACATGACGAAACAGGTAGGAAGGAGCATGCTATTTACTACCTGAGCAAAAAGTTCAATGATTGTGAGTCCCGATACTCAATGCTTGAAAAGACATGCTGTGCGCTTGCATGGGCCGCTAAGCGATTGAGGCAATATATGGTTAGGCACACGACCTTGTTAATTTCAAAAATGGATCCTATCAAGTATATTTTCGAGAAACCAGCATTGACAGGCAGAGTTGCACGGTGGCAAATGGTCTTGACAGAGTATGACATTCAGTACACTTCACAAAAGGCCATCAAAGGAAGTATCTTGTCCGATTATCTTGCGCAACAGCCAATGGATGATTACCAACCCATGAAGTTTGACTTCCCTGATGAGGACATCATGTTTCTCAAAGCTAAAGACTGTGAGGAACCACTCCCGGAGGAGGGGCCAGACCCTGAATCCAAATGGAGTCTGATGTTTGATGGGGCTGTCAATATGAATGGGTGCGGAGTTGGAGCAGTTCTTATCACGCCGGAAGGTGTTCATATGCCGTTCACTGCCCGAATAACTTTCGGATGCACCAACAATGAAGCAGAGTACGAAGCTTGTATAATGGGGATCGAGGAGGCGATTAATCTACGGATTAAAACCCTTGATATATTCGGTGATTCAGCTTTGGTAATCAATCAAGTGAAAGGGAATTGGTACACGCACCAAGCAAATCTAGTGCCATATAGAGATTATACGAGGAGATTGCTGACATTTTTCACAACAGTGAAACTGTACTACATTCCTCGAGATGAGAATAGGTTCGCTGATGCCTTGGCCACTTTGTCTTCTATGATCAAAGTGCAAGGATGGAACCATGTACCTAAGATTGAGGTATCCCGCCTTGACAGACCAGCATTTGTGTTTGCGGTCGATGCAACGTCTGATGACAAGCCATGGTTTCATGATATTAAGTGTTTCTTGAAAAGTCAAGAGTACCCGTCAGGGGCATCGTCCAAAGACAGGAAGACGTTGAGAAGGTTAGCTGGTAGTTTCTTCTTGAACAAAGATGGCGTGCTGTATAAAAGAAATTTTGACACGGTCCTGCTTAGATGTGTGGATAGATATGAAGCAGACTTGTTGATGATTGAAGTGCACGAAGGCTCTTTCGGTACTCATGCCGGAGGGCAGGCAATGGCTAAAAAGTTGTTAAGGTCGGGATATTATTGGTTGACTATGGAGTCAGATTGTTGCAAATATGCCCGCAAATGCCATAAATGCCAGATCTATGCAGACAAGGTGCATGTGCCTCCAAATCCGTTGAGTATCATGTCGTCGCCTTGGCCGTTTGCCATGTGGGGCATTGATATGATCGGAAAGATTGAGCCTACAGCTTCCAATGGTCACCGTTTCATCTTGGTGGCAATTGATTACTTCACCAAATGGGTTGAAGCTGCATCCTATGCCAATGTTACAAAACAAGTGGTCGCTCGTTTCTTAAAACGGGATATCATTTGCCGATATGGAGTTCCCGAAAGAATCATTACTGATAATGGTTCTAATTTGAACAATAAGATGATGGCTGAGTTATGCCGGGACTTCAAAATCGAACATCACAATTCTTCTCCGTACCGCCCAAAGATGAATGGCGCGGTCGAAGCGGCCAACAAAAATATCAAGAAGATTGTGCAGAAGATGGTTGTCACGTACAAATATTGGCATGAGATGTTACCATTTGCTTTGCATGGGTATCGAACGTCGGTACGCACGTCCACTGGGGCAACCCCATTCTCACTTGTATATGGTATGGAGGCAGTGCTACCGGTTGAAGTAGAGATTCCGTCCCTCAGAGTCATGATGGATGTTAAGCTAGATGAAGCTGAATGGGTACGAGCCAGATTTGATCAGTTGAGCCTTATTGAGGAAAAGCGATTGGCGGCTGTATGTCATGGGCAACTATACCAGCGCAGAATGAAGCAGGCATTTGACCAAAAGGTGCGTCCTCGGGTTTATAAAGTCGGAGATGTGGTACTCAAAAGGATCCTTCCTCCCAATACAGATCACAGGGGCAAATGGACTCCTAATTATGAAGGTCCATTCGTGGTTAAAAAGGTCTTTTCGGGCGGAGCTTTATTGCTTACAACCATGGATGGCGAAGACTTTTCATCCCCTGTCAACTCGGACGTAGTCAAAAAATACTTCGCATGAATAGACCCGCTGGATAATAAAAATAAAAAAATCCAGGCAAAAAAGGGCATCCCGGCGAACCAAAAACAGAATAAGGTTCGGGCAAAAATTAGGGATATAATTAAAAAAAAAATTTTGTACACCCGGTAAGTTGAAAACCCGAAAGGGCAATTTAGGCAAAAAAGGGTATCCTGGTGGATCGAAAACCTGAAAGGGCGGTCCACACAAAAGAGGGATTTAAGCGAATGACTACGGTTTGAGTTATCTGTACCCTGTCACCGTTTGAACAACTGACGTTCTGAAGGATAGGAATCGGTCTGATCATTCCTCAGAAGGCAAGGTCGGGGAGTTTTGAAGACATACTGGTCATAACAGAATGGAAACTCAGTGGAATTCCGTTTTCACATTGCCATTAGGATAGTTTCTTTTCTCAATTTTCAGCGATCACCTCTTTCCAGGGATTGCTTCCAGATGTAATTGCCTATTCTGGGCTCTCAGTCAATAAATTGAATTTCAGTAAAAAGCTTTCTATTTTTGTTTTATTGCTTTGTTTGCAAAAACGTCCTAATTTTTGATAAAACATTGCATTTGAAAACATGGCAGCCTTGCAATAACATGCGCAGAAAAAATATTTGAAATTACTTCGAATGTTGAATACTCCCGGATGGTGGATTCTAGCCACGCAATATTCGGGGCATGTGGGCATATTCTTTTGTTGCAGGTAGCAGGTGCAGATGATTTTAAGCACAAGACCAGCAATAAATCACCCCACGCAAAAGACGGGGGCAATTATGGGTAAGGAGATCGGCGTTCATCGTTCGGTCGACGATTGTTCATAACGGGTCGATATCAGTGAATTAAGTTCAACTGGGTACCGTTGCATCTTATTAAGTCGATTCTCTCATTCAGTACTTCCAACAGCTACAAGCTTTTCTATATCGATAACGGTCACAGGTTCCCCAAAAGAGTGGTCTCGTCGACACCGAAACTGATGGTCATTATCCCCAGCGAAGTCACAAGAGTTTGAAGAGGCTAGATCTTCTGTAAAATCCTCTTACGACATCCTTTGCGGGGACGAATTGTTGTGTTGTCCAAGCATGGGGCATGATTGTTTCCCCAGCATGAAGTGTTGGTCACCCCCAGTAGAGTTTGAGGACAGTTGGTCTTCTGTAAAATTCTCTCAAAAGGCATTCCCCAACACGAGACGCTTTAAAGCAGTTTTCTCCAGCAGAGTTTGTTATAAACTCGTCATCCCCAACGGAATTGTCCAAAGGGAAAGCTCGCCTAACATGGGGCATTGTGGTACTCATCCTAAGCTTGACAGTCATATTATTCAGCAGACTACTGTGGATTTGCTTTGGGTTTCCCCAACAGATCTCTAAGGACTCTTTCTAGCAAGTTGCAGTAGAATGTTCTAACCAGGATTTGCATATCCCTGGCAGAGTAGCCCTGATATCCAGCAAGATCGTATCTCTGGTCATGGTATCCCCACAAAGGTCAGCATCGAATCTTGTCAGCAATACTCCCCAACTGAGTTGTCGTTCTCCCCGCAGAGGTTTATAAGATCGGCAGAATCTATTCCTCAACAAGGATGGCACAGTCTTTCCCCAGCCGGGTCAAAAGGTGGATAACCCCTACAAAGGGTCTTGGATTGGATAGATCCCCAAGCAGAGTTTTTTTTTATGACTTTTCTTCCTTAGCAAGACGCCATGCAAAGGAATTCTCATCCCCAGCGGAGTCGCTATGACCAGAATTCATTCCCCCAGCAGATGAAGTGATTACTGGCAGATCTATTATTCTTCAAGTCCAATTTACTTTTGGCAAGCTTGACAATTCGAAGCAGACGGATTGTTCATCCATTCGCCAGCAGAGATATTATCCTTTTAGGAGTCTCCGAGATTAAATCATTGATTGTGGTTCCTCAGCAGAGTCGGCAGAGATGTCTGGCGCGGAGGCAGAGAGTAATTCGATTTTAAAATTCTCAAAGTCCAACAGTGGATTGGCGAAAGGTCCATCTAAGGGTGGCATATTCTCAAAGTCCAACAGTGGATTGGCAAAAGGTCCATCTAAGGGTGGCATATTCTCAAAAGTCCATCTTCGGGTGGCAAAGCAGCTAAAAGTCCAACAGTGGATTGGCGAAAGGTCCATCTAAGGGTGGCATATTCTCAAAGTCCAACAGTGGATTGGCAAAAGTCCGTCTTCGGGTGGCGAAAGTCCAACAGTGGATTGGCAAAAGTCCATCTTCGGGTGGCACGAAGCTGCAAAGTCCACCAGTAGTGTGGCAGGCCAGTAGTCGTCTGGAATTGCATAAAAGACATTATTAAAGTCCACCAGTAGTGTGGCAGGCCAGTAGTCGTCTGGAATTGCATAAAAGACATTATTAAAGTCCACCAGTAGTGTGGCAAGCCAGTAGTCGTCTGGCGTCGTTCAAAAAGACATTTCTAAAGTCCACCAGTAGTGTGGCAAGCCAGTAGTCGTCTGGCGTCGTTCAAAAAGACATTTCTAAAGTCCACCAGTAGTGTGGCAAGCCAGTAGTCGTCTGGCGTCGTTCAAAAAGACATTTCCAAAGTCCACCAGTAGCGTGGCAAGCCAGTAGTCGTCTGGCATCGTTCAAAAGACAGATCTCTCCGACGTTTCATCGAGGACTCAATCCAGCAGTCTCGTTGGGTTTATATCCCTGTTATTCTTCATCATCCAGAGCAAATTTTTGGTTATATTTGGTATTCAATCACTATATACCTTGAAAGTCCGAAAGCAATTGCTTTCAGGCATTCAGGTCTACCGCGCTTGAATAGGGGCAGCTGTAATACCCCAAAATTTGCTCTCCCCTTTTGGCATCATAGCATGGCATTATCATTTATCATATCATATCCACCTCATTAACATTGCATTGCATTTAACATAGAAAAATGAAGCATGGCATCCTTCTTACCATCAGGGCATGTGATCAGGTGGAAGATGGACAATCAAGAGATCATTCAAAGCACAAAAAGGTCAATCAAGTTGCCTCAAGGCAAGCCAAGAGGTCTTTCCTGTCTCATACCATCTCAATTGATCATCCACAACCTCAAGGATAAGAGATACAATGGGAGATTGAAGCATTACATCCTACACTATGCAAGAAGTCCAAAAATTGAAGGAAAACCCTCAAAAGAGATAGCTCATTGATTCAAAATCATTCCCAAATGGTATATCTCATCATCCTTTAAGAGGATACACAACATACTCTGAGGAATTTGAAATTGGAGACTGCACTTTTACCTCCTAACCAGAGGGGGCCAAAATTAGGGTTTCCAGTTAAATCAGGGAATCTTTGCTTTTTTGGGCAAAACTTGATGTCATGGTATTCTACATGTTCTTAAGTGTATGTATGTGTAAAATTGCATCTCAATTGGTTTTAGAAGTGGTTCAATTGGAAGAAAGATCAAGAATCAGAGAAATTGGGGCAAAGTCAAATAATCAGAGGAAAAAGTCAACTCTTGACTTTTTGAGCCCAAATTCATGAAATTCATGTTACATGTGTCCAATGTACAAAATTTGGTCAAGAAACTCCAAAGGAATCATGAAAAAATCAAGATGTGGAAAGTTGCCATTTTTGGATGAAGTAGGGTTACTAAAAATAGCAAGTTTTGGCCATTTTGCATCAGAATTGGAACCAAGGCCATTCAAAATTGAAGCACCAAATGAAAATTCCACTCTGCCTCAATGAAAGGTCTTGTTTTAAGCTTCAAATCCATGTGTAGAACATCTCCATTGGATAAAAATTGAGAGAGATATGATTGATCAAAGTTGGAGGAAAGTAGGCCAAAACTAGGCCATGACCAAGAATTTTCAGGTCATGCACGCAGTCATTTCAACAAGCATGTGGTGGGCCAGAAGTCAACCCTAATTTCTCCAAGAAGAAAGCTCCAAATGAGAAAATTTTCAACATCAAAGTTATTCCTTGTAGTGCACTCTTCAATGTTCATGTTGGACAAAATTTGATTTGATCATGTTATAAGGGAGAAATATTGGTTCCAAGTTAGGGTGATCTTGCTGAAAATCCATGCCATACACACCATGCCAGCCAACCTCACCTGCACGCCCATACACCAATTGGTTTCCTTCTGTTTCAAGCTATTTTTCATCATCTTGTACACCTCCATTTGACTTGTCTTCAACACCAATATTGCTCCCCAATGTACCCTCTTCCAAATGAACCCATAAACTCACCAACTCATTCATGGAGTAGAGAGAAAAACACTTGCAAAGCACCCTATGTTGGCACTGATGCATTAATTGTTCTGCTGCACAATTTGGTTCACACACACACCAAACACCTCACATCAGATTTCCACATTAAACCAAACACACATGACATAAACCTCATACACTAGCACGTGCCTGGCATGAAAATGGAAAGAGCAAACTTGTTGAACAAGTTTCTGATAACAGCCGTGCTATTCATTCCACTTTCTTCTTCACCATAGCTTACCATAGGGAATCACCACCATATCATTACTCTCCCTAACTAACTTGACTCAGTTAGTTAGGGATGACTCACTCAAACCACCATGACTCAGTTAATTCACTCAGCTTAACCCTGGTTAGCTCCCCCTATAAAACAGATTTCACCCTATTCTTTCTGGGCTAGCTTCATTTTTCTCATTTTTCGCTTCAAAAACACTTCAAACTCTCCCTCACATTCTCTCTACTTTCCCTCTGATTTCACACGAGCTTCACCATCTTCCCTTCATCTACTTCATCTTCATCATCATCAATGGCATTGGATTGAAGTTTTCTACACAGTCCTCAAGGTTTTGGAAGCATTGTTCAACATTGAATCTCTCTGCTCTCAAGACCACTGGTTATATAGCTTTCATTTTGCTAAGTTTGTGAAGCTCCAAGGTTGAAGAAGAAGCTAAGATCTCTGGTTTTCTGAAGAGTACTTCCAAATCTCCAATATTCAGGTACGAGTTTCATCCATTATAGACTTGATGTGAGTTTGTTTTCAGGTTCTTGCAGCTTCTTATAAGCTCAAGAACTTGCCTGGCTAGTTGATAGGCCTTTAGAGGCATAGACCAAATGTTAGGGCAAATCTGTTTCCGTTGGATTCTCTCATATCATGAATTGTTTGTGCATTTTGTTCTTGAATTCGTGTTCTACCTTAGTTCCTCTTTCTATTGGTATACGTTTTGTGGATTTCTGGAGAAATCAAGGTTGCAGACGGTGGTGAGTGACCGGAGAAGGTGACCGGAGGTCCCTCTCCGGCCGGTGGCTTCATGTTAGGGTTTTATGACCAGTTTGAATGTGATCCGTTGGATGAGCGTGATCTAATGGCTACCATGCTGCCAACACATAAAAATTCATGTGCATGTCACGTGATTCTTCTGATTTCATTTTTAAACATTGTGTGGCATGGTACATGGTAGCTATGGTGAACATTCATGCACATGCGTGAGATTAGGTTACTTTGACTTTGGTTTGACTTGGACTTGATCTGATGGTTGGGAGTGAGTCAAGATTGTTGACTGAGGGTTCATGTTTGTTAGTATGCTCTGCGCGCTTAGTGGACTTAGCCAGAATGCTATTCGCACCTCCCTGTTTTAAGGCCCAATTGATTTTGAACTGAATAGTTACTAGGCATGCACCCCCATTCACATTTACATTCCATTTTATTTTTTCCATTTTTGCTACACGTTTCATAATTAATTTTTAAAAATACCAAAACATATAATAAAATTCTACAAAAATTCATGTGTATTCTTAAAACATTTAGGAAATTTTCTATGATTTTATTTTCTGATTTTATGACCATTTTGCCCCTGTTCCATTATTTCTTTTGAATTTCCATTTGTATGCATACTTAATGTGACATATGATTTTGTGCATTTTTGTTCTTGATCATAAAAAATGATTTTGATGCCTTTCTTTTTGCATTGTGGTCACAACGTGTTGAGGTATGTTTGAGATTTATGAGATGATTTTTAAGTCTTTTTTGGATCACTTTTGATGTGTTGCTTTGAGCATGAATGCATGAAACTTCCATGAGACTTTGACCTAATTGTTGAGTGACTTTGGTTCTGATTCATTGATTGTGGACTTGATATGTTAATGGCATGTGTTTAAGGTGTTTGATTGGTGAAAGTCATAATTTTTGAAGCATGTTTGCTATTTGTTTGAATCATGAAGTTTAACTTGTTCATTTTGTGAATGCATGCCTCATGTTTGGTTTGCTTGATCATGAAGGCACTTGTGCCATGAGTTGTGGTTTTGTTTGAGGATGTATAGCATGTTAATTGACTTCTGATTGTGACATTTGGGTTTCACCTTTGCATGTTTGATGTTTATCTTGCACCTTAAGTCACTTGTTTCACAAGTATGAACCACATTCACATCACTTCACCTTTTCTTCTTTGCTTCTTGTTGGATTGAGATTTTGTTTGCATGATTTGGTATGGTCATTTAGGATAACATTAGGTTGTGTAAATATGAGTTACATTCTGACTTGGAAGCATGTATAGCATTTAATCTCATTTTACTTTGTTTGTCAACTTGTTTGAATTTGATTTGTTCATTATACCTTCTTACTTTACTTGTAAGTGATTGTGCTAACCATGTAGGGGCTTTGGTAAGTTTCAATTGAGTGTGGATAAGGAATCCACATTCAACTTCTATCCTTTCTCTTTTACAATTTCATTTTGTGTTTTGTTAAGCACTTATGTGCTTTCTTTTAATAACTCATTACTTTCCCTTTTGAATTACAATTCATCTTCCACTTTGGAAGTGAATTGTTTAATTCTTTCTTTCTTTAGACTTTAGGTTGAAACCTCACAAACCTTTAGGATCACTCTCTTTAATCTTCAATTAGGATTGAGTCTTAGCCCACATAGGTTTTACCTTTTCTCCTCTCTTGAGTCTCTTTTCTCATCTCAAAGAAAATTCAAAACATATAATAAAGGTAGGCATTTATTGCATTTAGGCCTTTCATATAAAGAAAAGATTATAAGGGGTCTTCTCTTGTAATCTTAAAATGTATAGCATATAGCCCATCTTGGGTCAATGTGTTAAACATTTGATCTTGTATGAGGGACTTAAATGCAATACTTGTTGAAAATACAAATAAATAAAAAACACTTCTTCATTTCTTAATCAACAAAAACACTTAATAAATACAAGTATGCTAGTGTGTTTGAACCTTGATAATTGGAACTAAGTGTGAGGGTCTTCTTCACCCTTAGTGTGCTTTCTTACCCATTCCATCTTGGAATGTGAGAAAGTACACATTCCAATAACTAAGATTCAGATACACTATCATATGCAAACAAACAAATAAAAAACTCTTAAAAGACAAAAACAAACAATCACGTCTCCTTCGGGAATTCTTTTCTCACCTCATTCACTCTCAACGTATGAACGTGCTCCTACTCATTCTCTTGCAAGATGGTAACGCACTCGGACCAGCGAGCCTGCAACACCTGAGCTAGAACGTAAGCCGTTCTCTAAAAAACACAAACATCAATCCATCCCTAGTGAGGGGAACTACGTCGCTCTGATTCTCATGCTCCCGATGAGATACGTAGGCAGTGGGGTAGGGCCCATGCGAGCACTTCTTTTATTTTCCCTACATTTGTTTCTCTTTCTCCTTTCCTTTTTCAGTTCTTTCTCAGTATTCCTTTCTTTACACCCTTTGATCGAGACAAGCAAGCGTGGATCCCATCGGGTACGATGGACGTGAGGGGGTGCTAATACCTTCCTCTCGCGTAACCGACTCCCTTACCCACTTCTCTTGGTCGTAAGACCATGCTTTTCCTTTCCCTCAGGTTTACGCGGTGTTTCCTTTCCCTCTCTTGGGATAAATACACATTGCTGGCGACTCTGTTTCGGTGCCACTTTCGCGTTTGTACTAGGATGAAAATCCCGGGAGCGACAGTAACCACGAATCTTTCCTTTGTTGGAGACATTGGCGTCTAACTCTGATTTGCTCAAATAAAGAGCACCAGCCACCTTCCCAAAGTCAAGATCCCCCACCGATCCAAAGAAAGGGGGCTCCTCCTTGATAGTGATCCCCAACATGTTGGAATACTCCTCCAGGGTAGGAACCAACACATAGTCTGGAAATACAAAGCACCTCAGAGGCGGATCATAGAACTGCATCAACGTATGGAGACCTCTGGCTTCATAATCACTGACATTACGGACCATAGATAAAATCCACCCATATTTCTCTTCAAAAGCTTCTCGTACTGCAGGACTCGCCATTCCCTTCAGCATAACAATAGGGCCTAAAGTAGGCGTAAGGAACTTATAGCTGATGATATTCTTCCTCTCTTTAGTGTTCATCTTTGCAGGGACCTGATGACTGGAATCAAGGGTAATATATGCACCTGAAAATGAATAAACATGTATGTTAGGATATGATAATGCAATGTAAAGGGCAATGTGATCAGGTAATCAGGTGTCTGTGCCGAACTGTGAACGGTGTCAGTGTAGCTCTGAGACTAATATAGAACCATAGATAAGAACCATCTGAATACAATAGGATGAAACTTCCTTTTTGTGCACTGATGATAGAAAAAACGGGTATGTAGGAGGTCATGGTTACCTGCAAACCTGTAAACAACCCGCCCTTCTCACATGTGGGTACTAGGATGTTCAGTATCCCGGGCTCTCAGGTCGAGAAATGATGATGCGTTCACCATTTCTGGTTTGGCATCATCATCAATCGAGGAGGCCTCAACTGATTCTCCAAAACAAAAAGGTCCTCAGCTTCTGGCACTGAGGTCGAGAAGCAATAGTACATTCATCCCTCAGGGTACAGTACTATCGCCAATCGAGGAGTGCCTCCGCTGATTCTCTTTCAAAAAGGGATGTCCTATAGCAAGTTCCCAGCATTGGGTCCTCGGATCGAGAATGTGCAATGGGTTCGCCACGGAATGTGGTCTGCCACTGTCACAACTCGGGAGGAGTGCCACAACTGAGTCCTCGGGAATGGTCACCAGAGTCGACAGTTCCTCAAGAGAATAACCACTGGCCTGCATAACATGCAGTAGCAGAAAGCTCCTGATAGAACCTCGTCTGGTTGTGGGTCTCATGAACAACAATATGTGGTCACCACCACGCAAGCGTCATGACTATCCACTCTAATACCTATGGGTGTACTCAAGCCTGTGTAGTGAGCTTATCTCTCAGAACACCCCACCCGCCAAACAGAAAACAACAACACGGTCCAGCACAATAATGATATGTAATGCAGTAAATATGATAAATACAGTAATGTACAGTAAAGCAGTAAATAACCATACAATAAAACAGCAAATACAGCACAACAGTAAACACCCAATGAAAGAAAAACAGACAAGCGCTAGGACTGACTCGCTAAGGAAACCAGAGATTCTGGGTTCGATCCCCAGCAGAGTCGCCAGCTGTCGCTCCCGGGATTTTCATCCAAGTACAAACGCGATAGTGGCACCGAAACAGAGTCGCCAGCAATGTGTATTTATCCCAAGAGAGGGAAAGGAAACATCGCGTAAACCTGAGAGAAAGGAAAAGCATGGTCTTACGACTAAGAGAACTGGGTTCGGGAGTCGGTTACGCACGGGGAAGGTATTAGCACCCCCACGCGTCCATCGTACCCGATGGGATCCACGCTTGCTGTTTCGATCAAAGGGTGTAAAGAAAGGATACTGGAAAAGGAACTGAAAGAAAGAAAGGAGAAAGAAAAGAAAAGGAACGGGAAACAAATGTAGGGAAAATAAAAGAAGTGCTCGCGTGGGCCCTACCCCACTGCCTACGTATCTCATCGGGAGCATGAGAATCAGAGCGACGTAGTTCCCCTCACTAGGGATGGATTGTTTGTGTTTTTTAGAGAACGGCTTACGTTCTAGCTCAGGTGTTGCAGGCTCGCTGGTCCGAGTGCGTTACCATCTTGCAAGAGAACGAGTAGAAGCGCGTTCGTACGCTAAGAGTGAATGAGGTGAGAAAAGAATTCCCGAAGGAAAGACGTTATTGTTTGTTTTTGTCTTTTAGAAAGAAGTGTTTTGTTATTTGTTTGCATATGATAGTGTATCCAAATCTTAGTCCTTGGAATGTGTACCTTCTCACATTCCAAGATGGAATGAGTAAGAAAGTACACTAAATATGAAGAAGACCCCCACACTTAGTTTCAATTGTCAAGGTTCAAACACACTATCATACTTGCGTTTATTAAGTGTTTTTGTTGATTAAGAAATGAAGAAGTGTTTTATTATTTATGCTTTCAACAAGTATTGCATTTAAGTCCCTCATACAAGATCAAATGTTTAACACATTGACCCAAGATGGGCTATATGCTACACATTCTAAGATTACAAGAGAAGACCCCTTATAATCTTTTCTTTATATGAAAGGCCTAAATGCAATAAGTGTCTACCTTTATTATATGTTTTGAATTTTCTTTGAGAGATGAGAAGAGAGACTCAAGAGAGGAGAAAAGGTAAAACCTATATGGACTAAGACTCAATCCTAATTGAAGATTAAAGGGAGTGATCCTAATGGTTTGTGTGGTTTCAACCTAAAGTCTAAAGAAAGAAAGAATTAAACAATTCACTTCTAAAGTAGAAGATGAATTGTAATTCAAAAATGGAAAGTAATGAGTTATTAAAAGAAAGCACATAAATGCTTAACAAAACATAAAATGGAATTGTAAAAGAGAAAGGATAGAAGTTGAATGTGGATTCCTTATCCACACTCAATTGAAACTTACCAAAGCTCCTACATGGTTAGTAAACATGGAAACATGTATAAGAAGCAAAAAGTACTTAATACACATTAAAGTTCCAAAGAAAAAGATGAAGAATCAAATCCTAAGATCACAACCAGAATGTGCATCATATGGACAACAAGTGAATATCATCATACAAGTTCAAATGAACAAGCAACAATCATCATCCATAGCATTCAAACATGTTATCATAAGAAAGGATAGATGAAAGATGAAAAGAAAGGAAAAGGACATGCATAAATGGAACATGTAAATCAACAACCAGAATTGAAACTAAATGGAAAATGGTTTATAAACATCTCAAAAGTATTTATGAATCAACATCAAGACATTCAAGAAGTAATATAAGAAGAATTGAAATGAAAGTTCAAAAAGAAAGTGCAAACAATACATGTTAGGATGCACAAAGTTCAAGTTGAAATGAACATGTGAAGATGACCTATAATGTGCAACAATGACCTATAATATCACTTGAATGACTCATACAAATATGCAAATGCTCATACAAATATGCACAAAAGAATTCATGCAAACATGCACTAAAGTTAAAATGACATGACATGTATTATACTTCAAATGTAATGCATCAAACAAACCCAAATGGATTCATGAAAATTATGCCAGCATATTATTGGAATGCCTAAGTCAGAAATGCATCATACATCAAGATAGCATGTAAAAATTCAGAGCAAAATGACTTCAAACAAAGCAATTAGGTCAAATTGAAACATCATGCAAAGTGGTGCAAATATAGGCATCAAAACATGTCATAAAGTGACCTAAAAAATCAAACAAAAATCATCTAACATGCTTCAATGTATTAGTGAATCAATGCAAAAAGAATCATGTCAAAACAGTTTGTAATGAGCAAGAACAAAATTAAACAAATTCATGTATCATGCTTAGAATGCATCTAAATGGAAATTCAAAGAAAATTGTACAATAGGGGCAAAAGTGTCATAAAATCATGAAATGAAAATATCAAAAATTTCCTAAATGTCTTAATAACATTCATAAATTTTCCCAGAATTTTCTAATAACATTTTGTAATTTTAAAAATTAAAAAAGAAACGTGCACAAAATTAAGAAAATAAAAAGAAATGAAATAAGAGAGGGAGGTGTAAGCATAGCAATTGTTCAATTCAAATTGGTTTGGGCTTTGAAACACACGGTGCAAATAGCAATTTAGCCCAGTCCACATCTGCGCAATCCACACTAGCAATCATGCACACTCAGTCAAACAAAAGTCAAGCAATTATCACCCTTGGATCAAGTCAAGTCAACACCAAAGTCAAAGTAATTGAATCCAACACACGCGCGTGAAGACACACACTACATACCATGCACTGCACCACACAATGATTGAATGAAATCAGAAATAAAAACACGTGACATGCACGCCTATTTTAATGCGCTGGCACGTTTTTCACCACACGATGGGAACACATCAACGGCTACGATTAAAACTGCAAACAAAACCCTAGAATAAATGTCACCGGCCGGAGATGACCTCCGGTCACCTTCTCCGGCCAACAACCACCACCTGCAAACTCACATGTTCACCAAGACACACAATACACATACCAAAATGAAGCTGAGATAATGGAGATCAATGATACGCAATTATTTTTCACACAACAAGCATGCACACAAAGAACAGAGAGGATCAAACCAAGCCCTAACTTTTGGATCTAAGCCTCTACAAGGCCTATCAACTAGCCGGAGTAAGCAGAGCTTCTATCAAGCTTAAATTAACAAAAACAAGCTAAAATTAATGAAAATCAACTGAAGCAAAGTTGAATGATGAAACCTGAAAATGTGGAGCAATTGGAGATGTTGAGAAAAACCAGAGAAAAGCTTGATATGCTGAGCTTCTAGATCTTCAAACTTAGCAAAATAAATGCTATGGATTCGTAAATAGATGAAGGATATTGAAGCTTGCAATGATGCTGAACTTGCAGAAATGGAGTTGTTCTTGTTGCTCTTGATTCAACCACACCAAGCAATGATCACTGGAAGCACAATGGAGTTGAAATCGTGGAGAAGAAGATGAGCAAAATCAGAGAGAGTGAGAGGAGAATTCTGAAGTGAATGTGAGAAATCAGTGTTGTCTGAGAAATGTGAGTGAAATTTGGTTTTATAGTGTGAGTTAGAAATGAACCAGAGGTGGTTAAGTGAGTGAGTCAACTGAGTCCAAGTTGAGTTAACTGAGCTGCCTCTAACTAACTGAGCCAAGTTAGTTAGGGCGAGTCAGCTGTGGTTGTGCTATAGTGGTGGAGGTCCATGGTGTTATGGTGGAAGTGAAAATGAACTGACATTGCACGGCTGTCTCACCAAACTTGTTCAGCAAGTTGCTTTTTCTATTTTCGTGCATGGCACGTGCTCATGTGCATGGACATGTGATGAGTGTTTGGTTAAATGAAGAAAGAGTTGGAGGGTGAGCAATGCACGAGCAAGCTGAGACAACAACAACAACATTCATTTTTTCTGGTTTTTAGCAGCCCAAGGTTTAATGGTTTGACCAAGAATTTCTCTCTAGTTTGTGAATGAAACAAAGAGGTATTGATGCCAAATGGAAGAGGAGATATCATGGAACAAGTTTGGGGTGAAAATTGAATTGAATTGAGGCTTGGAAATTGGTGAAAAGCAACTTGGAGCATCAAGGTTTGGGACTGGTTTGTAGGCAAGACAGTTGGTCGGTTGACAAGGTAGCTTGGTGCATGGAATTTCAGTCTGAACACACTAAATTGAGACCACTATAACTCACTCATAGCT
Source organism: Lathyrus tuberosus (assembly GCA_022829125.1). NCBI lineage: Eukaryota > Viridiplantae > Streptophyta > Magnoliopsida > Fabales > Fabaceae > Lathyrus > Lathyrus tuberosus. Next base: position 3,834,795 of record JALAZF010000363.1, read on the forward strand.
TGATCAATTCAAAATTTTCCCAACATCAATATTGAAGATGACACTACAAAGAACAACTTTGATGTTGAAAATTTTCTCATTTGGAGCTTTCTTCTTGGAGAAATTAGGCTTGACTTTTGGCACACCAACTGTTTGAGGAAATGATGTGCGCGTGACCTGAAAATTCTTGGTCATGACCTAGTTTTGGCCTACTTTCTTCCAACTTTGATCCATCATATCTCCCTCCATATTTATCCAATTGAGATGTTCTACACATGGATTTGAAGCTTAAAGCAAGACCTTTTGTTGTGGCCTGGTGGAATTTTCATTTGATGCTTCAATTTCAAATGGCCTTGGTTCCAACTCTGATGCAAAATGGCCAAAACTTACTATTTTTAGTAACCCTACTTCACCCAAAAATGGCAACTTTCCACATCTTGATTTTTTCATGATTCCTTTGGAGTTTCTTGATCAAATTTTGCACATTGGACACATATAACATGAATTTCATGAATTTGGCCTCAAAAAGTCAAGGATTGACTTTTTCCTCTGATTATTTGACTTTGCCCCAAATTTCCTGATTTTTTATCTTTCTTCCAATTGAACCACTTCTAAAACCAATTGAGATGTAATTTTCCACATACATACACTTAGGGACATATGGAATACCATGACATCAAGTTTTGTCCAAAAAATCAAAGATTCCCTGATTTAATGGGAAACCCTAGTTTTGGTGCCCATCTCCTAGGAGAAAAATGTGCAGTCTTCAATTTCAAATTCCTCAGAGTATGTTGTGTACCTTCTTAAAGGATGATGATATATGCCATTTGAGGATGATTTTGGATCAATGAGCTATCTCTTTTGAGGGGTTTCCTTCATTTTTTGAACCTCTTGCATAGTGAAAGATGTAATGCTTCAATCTCCCATTGTATCTCTTATCCTTGAGGTTGTGGATGATCAATTGAGATAGTATGAGACATGAAAGGCTTCTTGGCTTGCCTTGAGGCAACTTGACTGACCTTTTTGTGCTTTGAATGATCCCTTGATTGTCCATCTCCCACCTGACCACATGCCCTGATGGTAAGAAGGATGCCATACTTCATTTTTCTATGTTAAATGCAATGCAATGCTAATGAGATGGATATGATATGATAAATGATAATGCCATGCTATGATGCCAAAAGGGGAAAGCAAATTTTGGGGTATTACACTATTCTATGGGAGGAAAGAGATGTTTTGGTGTCTTATTCAAAGCCCATGATTGAAGCTAAAGGTGATTTGTATATTGTTCAAAACCTAAGATATGAGGCTAAAGGGGTCCTGACCGAGAGGAAATTTGTCATCTCTAAAGAGGAATTGTTGATGTTTGTATGTTGTGAGCAAAGAACAAGGTTGATGCTAAGAGGTTGATTGACTCAACTGGGCATTTCTTTATACAAAGCCTAAGAGGAGGCTGAAAGGCTGTCTTTTCCGGGGAAAATGTTCTTTCTGTCTTGTACAAAGCCCAAGATTGAGGCTAAAAGGGTTAACTCAACAAGAGAGTGTTTTATCTGTCCTGTACAAAGCCCAGATTATGGCTGAAATTGTTGACTCAACAAGAGAGTTTAAAAATTTGTTGACTCAACAACAGAGTCTTTTATGATCAACAAGTGAGTGATTTGTTGTCTCGTACGAAGCCCGAGATTGAGGCTAAAAGGAGATTGACTCAACAAGAGAGTCGTTTATACTAAACAAGAGGGTGTTTTATACTCAACAAGAGAGTGTTTTTATATGTCATGTACAAAGCCCAAGACGGAGGCTAAAAGGGTGATTGACTCAACAAGAAAGTCTTTTATACTCAACAAGAGGGTGTTTTATACTCAATAAGAGAGTGTTTTTATATGTCATGTACAAAGCCCAAGACGGAGGCTAAAAGGCTGATTGAGTCAACAAGAGAGTCTTTTATACTCAACAAGAGAGTGATTTTCTGTCTCGTACGAAGCCCGAGATTGAGGTTAAAAGGGAGATTGACTCAACAAGAGAGTCTGAAAAGGTTAGCTCCGCTGGGGAGGATTATTATACAAAGCCCAAGAGGAGGCTATCTTACTGCTGAGGATTATAGAGATCCCTAGGCAGGTCCAAGTAGAGCACTCTCATGAGAGAGACTAGGTTTCTGCTGGAGATTCATCCAAAGTGACCGGGGTTTCTTCCTATATTTAGAAGGAACTTGAGAATGTCTTTAAGTCTCAAGGGGCTTAGACCGTCCAAGTCTAGAGTTTTATCTTTTGTACGATGCCCAAGAGGAGGCACGGGCATTAAGGGATGGGAATCAACCCTAAAGTGCCCGGAGTTTTGACACTGGAAAGACTGCTCTAAAAAAGGATGACTAAGTTTTGTCTTATACCTTTGAGAGGTCGCCAGGGTCCTTGCATTAAGCCCAAGAGAAGGCATGAGAACTTCTAAGAAGCCGAAGGGTCCTTGTACAACGCCCAAGAGGAGGCGGGGATGCTTTTAGGAAGCCTGTGGGTCCCCAAACCAAGAGAAGTTCAAGAAATGCAATTCACAGAGAAGAGATCATTCCAGGAAACTTCAAGAATTTGGAAGAAACTCAAGAGATGCCATTCATGGAGAAAAGATCATCTCTGGGGAGTAGAGCTTCTTTGACAATTTCTAAGGGTGACAGTCTGAGAAAAGGTTCACCGAGAATACTGCCTTTCTCTTTGTTCCATATTGTTTGACCCCAAGAGGAGGGAAGACTGTATCTGGAATCCTACGGGGGATCTAGTTTTGTTTGTATTTAAGAGTGACCAACAGGGCTTTACCTAGTTCTAGACGTAGTTGCCGGGGAAAACTCTAAATAACTATACTAGTATATATATACAGTTGATATATGACCAGTATTTAAAGAGGGTATGAAAGAAGACTTACAGTGAAGCAGCCCCATAATACAGTTATATATATGAAGGCAGATAAAAGAAAACGGATAAACACTTCCCGTTGTAGAGCTTCCATGCTGTGTTGTTAGTTGTTCAACAAAGAAATTAAAGAAAGTTTTGATAACAACTATATATTTGGATTCAAAATCAAAGAAGAAAGTATTTTGAACAGAGATTGGGGCTTACAACTCAGAGAGAGGCTCAAGGATTATTTTTGTACAAGTGATGGGGCTTACAACCCAAGGAGATGCCCATATGATTTGTTTGAAAATGGCGATCGCACCGAGGTTTTCGAAAACACAGTGGGTCTTATACAATGACTGAGGCCCAAAATTGTTTTGGTTTTCAAAAGGGTTGGGTCTTACACTCTATTAGAGGCCCAAAAAAAGTTTTGAAAATGAATAAAGATGGGTCTTATAGCTCAAGGAGAAGCCCAATGGTTTTTGTTAAAAAGGCGACGATCGCGCCGAACTTTTTAACGGTGTCAGGACTTATACAATACACTGAGGCCCAAAATGATTTTATTTACAAAAGGATGGGACTTACACTCTCTCAAGAGGCCCAAAAGAGTTTGAAATATTTGAGTATGATTAAAAATCAAAGAAACCCTAATTTTCACTTTTTAAAAGTAATATTTCAAAGAAAATTAATAAAAATGACAAAAATACCAAATAAGTTTAAATAAACCACTTGTGATTTCTGGTTAAGGTTTGAAAAATGAGGTTTTAATCACAAGATGACTTAAAACTCATTTGGTTTTGATTTTCAAGATGAATATTCATTTTTAAAATGTTTAAAAACAATTAAAAATGAATTTATTTACAAAAATACCAATTATATTAAATAAATGATATAAGTTTGATTTTTTTGTAGAATAAATTATTTTTCTATTTTTGTGATTTTTTGCAAAAAGAACCAATAAAAAATAATTAAAATTGAGGGAGTTATTAATTTTTCAAATCATTAAAAAATAATATGAAAAATGATAAAATATGAAAAAGTGGTAAAAAAGAGGATTTGGGGCGAGGGGGATTCGAACCCCAGACCTCTTGTGTGCAGCGCGCGCCCTCTACCATTGGGGTGGTGATACATCCGTGTATCAAAACCACCCCATGGATATATGAGGGTGACTTGGTTTTTAGGCCTGGCCAAGCCAAGGAAAGGCAAATTTTGGCCAAAAACGTGAAGCTTGTAACTTTCTCATTTCTCCATGGATTGGGACAAAATTTTGGTCTATCCTGCCTAGAATTTCACAAGGAATCCAATGATGGTGGTGGTTTTTTCAGATGAGGCTCCTACTGAAAAACCCGATAGTGGTTTTGAAATAGGTCATGATTTGCATTTTCTGTGCTATCTCTTGTTACAGGCATGAATTACATGATGAATTGGTTCAAACACAACATATATAACATGTATGAGATGTGCATGATCAGTGAACTTCAAGGTAATGCATATTTCAAAGAGTTCAAGTTGTGATGCTTACCTCTTTAGGAGCTTTTTGGGAAATCTGTCAAGTGCTTTATTCTAGAAACAATTTGATGCTTTGAACACCCTCAAATGATCCCTTAGAAGCTTTTAGAATGGTTGGAACCAACTGGAATCCTCAGGAACAAGTTTGAGCTCTTTCTTGCAAAAGGGGCAAAAGTGACCAATATAACAACTCTCTCAAATGGTGTTCCAGATGTGGGGAACCATTTGGGACAGTTCAAGGATGATATTTGGAGTGTGTTTGAGGTCTTATCTGGTTTTGAAAGTGACCGAATCAAGACATGGCTTGAAAAATGCAAAAAAGTCCAATTTTGAGGTTTTGAGAATGGGACTTTGTGATTTTGGTGTTACAGGTCTCTTATGAGAGTTTAGACAGCTTAGATATGACATATTGGATGTGTTTGGATCATGACCTATGATGGAAATGCTCTCTAACTCAAAAACTCAGAGTTACCTTGCAAAAGAAGGCATTTTGGCCTAGAGAAAGAGATTTTGAGGAAAGCAAGTGTTGTAGTGCTTTGGTGTACTCAAACTTAGCACAAATGAGCTCTATTTATAGTAAAGCAAGTTTTCTTTGCAAGCAATAGTGAATGGCAACTGCAGCAGCTCATTGTCCAATTGCATCACTTTGGAATCTTAAGTCTCCTCTAGCCATTGACTAGAGGTTAGAGCACAGGCCTATGTGTCTTTGGTTCAGAGCTTATCCTTGAGTCATTCAGTTGGAAATGGTTCAGTTCATGCCACCTTGGTGCATCCACTGAATGCTCCAAAACAAAATTGGAGTCTTGTCCCCCTTTTAGGATTTTTAGGTTTGGCAAGCTACTTGTAGTTCCAAAGTCTTGGGAGGGTTATGGATCAGTGTTGGTTCCTCCTTGGTCCCCCCCTGAGGTGTTCAGATGGATAAACTTGTTTGTCATTTGCAAAAATTGAGCAAATCGAGCCCTAATGCACAATCTTCCTTGCCAAGACAGTTTGCAGCAAGGCATATTGCCACTGTCATAACTTCTTGCTCAGGTTGAGATTAATGGAGTTCTTGGTCCTTTTGGAAAGCTCTCATATGATACAACACATGTGTGATCATAGTTTGTTTTGACACTTTTTGAATCCAAGTGAAAAATGCCTCTACATTTTGAAAAAAGTGAAACAGATTCTGACTTAGTGAAAATTTCACTAAGTGTTGGAAAAAGTGGCATTTTCATGTTTTTGTTACTTTGGTCACTCCATAACTAAAAATCCACGAGGAATTGGAATGAGGTGTAGTTGACACTTTTAAATTATGCCATGAGAGCTACAAATCCATCTTTGGATCAGCCAAAATGGTTGCTTGGATCTCAAGTTATGATCCTTGGAAGTTGGTACCCTAGCCACTTTATTTCATAACTTAGAAAAATTCTAAGTTTTTTATGGTTACCCCTTTTACAAGTTATCCCACTTTCTTTGATTTTTCTTGATGAATGATGATTCTAATCACACATTAACATCATTTTAGGGTTAAGGAACCATAATTGTGAAAAATCTCAAAAAGTCAAAGTTGACTTTTGTGCACAATTAACTTTTTACCAGATGAATTCCAAACTGTGCGATCCTCTATGAAATCAAGTCCTTGACCTAAATCAAACTTGATGGATGGATTCCATAGGTGTTATAGGGTGTATTGAATCATGCCTCAAGGTTTGGGAGCATGTCTGGGTCAAAAGTCAAAGGTACAATTGACTTTTCCCTTGAAACCATAATTGTGGTCCTGATGAAATTGAAGCTTGTGGATCAAGCTTCTTGAATCAATCCATTGTTGCAAATGGATCAATGTAGTGTACGGGAGACCCTCAAATCATGTCTTAAGGTCTTGGCTCATGCTTTGTCCCAAAAGTCAACTTAGGGGTGAATTAGATCAAGAAACCCTAATTCCTGATTTTTGATAAATGCATCCCCTAAGGAAAAATTGACTTGATGATTTGGTCCATGAGGTCCCTTGGATTATCTTAGGTTGTGCTTTGAAGCAATGGTTCATGCCCAGATGAAAATTTCCATCTGGAGGCCCTGGTCGACCAAACCCTAATTTGGTGACACTGGCGATCTTGAGGCTTAATCCACTTGGAATGCTGCAACCTTGTGCTTGATTCTTGATGTGGGAGTCCTCTTGATCCTTTGTGGATGTTTGAGAGACTAGACAAGTTGAAGATCATGTCATTTCTTGATTTATCCTTTGTCTAAATGCTCTGAGAGGGCTTGAAACCCTGATCTTTGATAGTAGTGAATGCTCAACCATCTCTGAGGAGATTGATGAGGCATGAAGATACATACATATTGTGATGATGATTTGCACCATGATGGGAAATCTTAGTTGTCAAAATTTGGGGTATGACAGATGCCCCTATTTAATCATCTTGGACCCGAATGTGTGAATGGCGAAGGTATTCGGGCATTCGGGGTGCAAGAGGATTAAATATCGGAATACCCGAAATTTTGATGGTGGTTATGAATGACAGTTTGCTCATCCATCTTCTTTTGCTAAGCGATGACGCTTAGAAAAGGTAGAAACTTCCCCTCGATCCTGGTCTTCAGCCAAGGAACTGGTCTCAGTTTTCTTTTTGAAATAAACTTCCCCTCGATCCTAGTTTCCTACCAAGGAACTGGTCTCAGTTTCTGATGCAAACTTCCCCTCAATCCTGGTTTCCTACCAAGGAACTGGTCTCAGTTTCTGATGTAAACTTCCCCTCGATCCTGGTTTCCTACCAAGGAACTGGTCTCAGTTTTTGATGTAAACTTCCCCTCGATCCTGGTTTCCTACCAAGGAACTGGTCTCAGTTTCTGATGTAAACTTCCCCTCGATCCTAGTTTCCTACCAAGGAACTGGTCTCAGTTTCTGATGTAAACTTCCCTTTATCCTGGTTTCTTACCAAGGAATTGGTCTCAGTTTCTTTTGTCAATAAACTTTCTTGACAAGGGATGCTATTCGTAGCGGTTTTCCTCAAACTTCTCACCGAATTTTCCTGGGGAGATGCCATTTGACGGAAAAAGGTTTTGGATGTCAGACTTATTGGGAAACCCATTCGTCCCAGCTGTAGAGGTGTTTAAACTTTTCTATTGGATACGTCATTTGTTGACTCAATATGGGAAAATGAGTCTCTTGAGAGACTGTTTCCTGCTTAGAGATATTACATCATACTTTTCCTGGAGATCTTCTCGGAGAAAATGCCATGTGATGTAATCCACTTTTGAAGGGCTTTCTCTAGGGATTTTCCTTAATCTGGGAAAGCAAAGATATCATCTTTAACGGCGAAGAGTGATATTTGTCGAAGGTTTTCCTGCTTTTCCGAGGTTTAAGTTATCAAAGTGGTCGAAGAACCAACTCTAACCTAGAAATAAACTAGAGGAGAGATTGCATGGGCGAAGCACTTCCTGATGAGGAAAGAACTGACAACTCGATTGAGAGGACTTTTATCACTAAGGAACAAGACCGACTAGAGTGATAGTGATGCAATATGAATATGAATGTAAATCAATAATGCATGATGTATGTATGTTTATGCTGACAAAACTGACACGACATACAGACTAATAGACGAACACGATGGGATACTCGGCCACTGCAAGGGATGTAAAGTATCATTTGGTTCAAAATAGGAATTCTGCCTTGCTTAGGAGAGATAGTCCCAGTGAGTAACTACGTTGGTCGGGCTTAGGAGATAAGAACTATGTCGGGGGTGTCAGATGAAACATGGCCTCTGACACAGTTGATCCTTCGTTCAGGCGTACCAGTTTAGAAAGAGTACTCAGATTCTGCACTTTGAGGTTTGATTACTTCTGGAGAAGCGATCGATGTTCTTTTGATGTTCAACAGTCAAAAGAATTGCCATCTTTATTTTAAAAGCAGAAAAAGTTTTAACAAGTAAATTCGTTTTTTGTTTTATTTCAAGAATCGTTAATCACGTTTGAAATGTCGTTCTGTAAAGCTAAAACAAATAAGAATTGCAATCAAAAGCACTAAGGCTCAAATTTTATTGATAGGATGGAAATCAGCCAAACGCGTGACTCCATGGAGTATTTACAAAGTTAGAAAATGGTGATTTAATGGAAAAGGGATACATTGAAACATAACGACCGCTATCCTTCTACCAACTTTGAATTTGGGGCATCCTGAGCTTCCGTCAAAGATGACCTCGACTGGAGTTTTCTTTCGATAGATGGTGTAACTGCTGCTGAGGGACTTGCCCCTCTATTGGACTTAGTTACTTGCCATTAACCCTAACTTTTGCTTGGATTGTACTTTTGAGATTTCCAATCCACCGGGATGATTTTTGATTATGTCTCTAATTTTTGCCTGGACCGCCCTTTCGGGTTTTCAATCCACCGAGACGTTTTTTTTTAATTTATTTAGGCGAAGTATTTCTTGACTATGTCAACATTTGTGGGGTAGGCAAATTCCTCTACGTCCATAGTTGCGAGTCTTAAGGCACCGCCCGAGAAAGCTTTCTTGACCACATAGGGGCCATCATAATTTGGAGTACACTTTCCCCAGGAATCAGTGAGAAATGATTGTATCTTTTTGAGCACGAGGTCTCCTTTCCTGAAGACGCGAGGTCGGACCTTTTTGTCAAACGCCTTCTTCATTCTTTGCTGATACAACTGACCATGGCATAGTGCCGTTAATCTCTTTTCTTCGATTATGTTCAGTTCATCGTATCAAATTTGACACCATTCAGCCTCTGTTAGCTTAGCTTCCATCAATACCCGAATTGATGGGATCTCTACCTCTACGGGGAGCACTGCCTCCATGCCATATACTAGAGAGAAGGGGTTGCCCCTGTTGAAGTGTGGACAGATGTGCGAAAACCGTGAAGAGCAAAGGGTAGCATCTCGTGCCAGTCTTTGTAGGTTACAACCATCTTTTGAACGATCTTCTTGATGTTCTTATTGGCTGCTTCTACCGCTCCATTCATCTTGGGTCGGTAGGGAGATGAGTTATGGTGTTCGATCTTGAACTCAGCGCATAACTCTTTTATCATCTTATTGTTCAAGTTGGATCCATTGTCAGTAATGATCTGACTCGGAACGCCATAACGGCAAATGATATTGTTTTTGATAAATCGGACCACCACTTGTCGGGTCACATTGGCGTATGACGCTACTTCGACCCACTTGGTGAAGTAATCAATGGCCACCAGGATGAGCCAATGTCTGTTTGAAGCCTTGGGCTCAATCATGCCAATCATGTTGATTCCCCATATAGAAAAAGGCCATGGGGAAGAGAGAACCTTAAGATGCGTTGGTGGTACATGGATTTTGTCAGAGTATATCTGACACTTATGACACCTCCTCATGTACTTGTAGCAGTCGAATTCCATTGTCAACCAATAGTATCCTGCTCTTAGGATTTTTCTCGCCATTGCTTCTCCGTTGGCATGAGTGCCAAAGGATCCTTCATGAATTTCTTTCATCAGCATGTCTGCTTTTGGTCTATCTACGCATCGGAGCAAGACCATGTCGAAGTTTCTCTTATAGAGTGCATCACCACTCGGGAAGAAACTGCCTGCTAGTCTTCTGAGGGTTTTTCTGTCCTTTCTGGATGCCCCAAGTGGGTACTCTTGTTTCTGAAGGAAGCATTTGATATCGTGATACCAAGGTTTGTCGTCTATGACTGCTTCAATCGTGAAGATGTAAGCGGGTTATTCAAGGCGCATTATGTCAATCTTAGGTACGTCATTCCATTGACCTACACTAATCATGGAAGAGATAGTGGCTAATGCATCAGCCATGTGGTCCTCTTCACGAGGGATGTGATGAAACTCAATTCTGTTGAAGAATGGTAACAACCTTCTCGCGTAGTCTTTGTAAGGAATCAATCCTGATTGGTATGTGTTCCAATCTCCTTTGATTTGATTGATAACCAGGGTTAAGTCGCCATATACATCCAAGTACTTGATCCTTAAGTCGATCGCTTCTTCGAGACCCATGATACAAGCTTCGTATTCGGCCTCGTTGTTGGTACACTTGAACGTAGTCTGGCAGTGAAAGGAATGTGGGTACCCTGAGGTGTTATTATGATTGGCCCAATTCCGTTTCCATAATGATTGACAGCTCCGTCAAAGATAAGTCCCCATTGGGAACCCGGTTATGGCCTTTCACTGGGTAGCGGTTCATCGCAATCTTTCATTTTCAAATACATGACATCTTCGTCTGGGAAGTCAAACCCGACTGATTCTTGATCGTCAATCGGTTGATGAGTCAAATGATCGGCTAAAACACTTCCTTTAATGGCTTTCTGAGCATGGTACTCAATGTCGTATTTTGATAACAACATCTACCAACGGGCGATCCTTCTCGTGAGAGCAGGCTTTTCAAAGACGTACTTGATTGGATCCATTTCAGAGATTAACCAAGTAATGTGACAAATCATATACTGGCGAAGATGTTTGGGTGCCCAAGCCAAAGCGCAACAAGTTTTCTCGAGCATAGTGTATCGAGCTTCGTAGTCGGTGAATTTCTTGCTCAAATAGTAAATGGCAGACTCTTTCTTTTTGGTTTCGTCTTGTTGGCCAAGTACACAACCCATCGAGTCTTCCAAGACTGTTAGGTAGATGATCATTAGTCTTCCTTCCACTAGAGGTGATAGAAATTGTGGGTTCAACAGGTATTCCTTGATACTGTCGAAGGCGGTTTGGCAGTCTTCTGTCCAAATGCAGTCATGATTCTTTTTCAGTAATTTGAAGATTGGCGCACATGTCGCGGTCATGAGGAATATAAATCTGGAAATGTAGTTCAAATGCCCTAGGAATCCCCTGACTTGTTTTTCAGTTTTGGGAGAAGGCATTTCTTGAATGGCCTTGACTTTGTCAGGATCAACCTCAATTCCTTTCTGGCTGACGATGAACCCTAAGAGTTTCCCTAAACGGACACCGAATTTGCACTTATTGGGATTCAAGCGGAGTTTGTACTTTCTCAGACGCTCAAATAGTTTTGACAGGTGGGTCACATGCTCCTCTTCTGTTTTAGATTTTGCAATCATATCATCGACATACACTTCGATTTCTTTGTGTATCATGTCATGAAACAGAGTAGTCATGGCCCGTTGATAGGTTACCCCGGCGTTTTTTAAACCGAACGACATTACCTTGTAACAAAAGGTGCCCCATGGGGTAATGAAGGAAGTTTTCTCTATATCTTTTGGCTCCATTTTTATCTGATTATAGCCCGAGAATCCATCCATGAAGAAGAAAACTTTGAAATTTGCTGTACTGTCTACCAGCATGTCTATGTGTGGTAAGGGAAAGTCGTCCTTTGGACTTGCTTTGTTTAAATCCCTGTAGTCTACACACATCCTGACCTCTTTTCTCTCTTCTTCTGAACCCAAGTTGACCGTTTCCAATGGCTCTTTGTGAGGTTTAATGGACCTTACCTCTTTTCTGAGTAATCGGGAGATCTCTTCTGGAATTTCTTTGTCATTTTCTTCTTCAGCCTCAAATACCGGGAATTCAAAGTTGGGAGAATGCATTGGACCGTATGTTTCAATGGGGTTTAAAACAAGTAATCTGCATGACATGATGATTTGTGTTTAGAAGAGATAGAGAGAATGCAAGAGTGTATGCAGTGTTTTTTTCTGAACAATGCTTGTTTTTATTATTTGTTGTTTTTTTAGGATTACCATTTTCTGAAAAAGCGAAAAGAGAAAACAACAATAAATGCGAAAATTACAGAACGACGTTATTTTATTTATGATTTTGTCAATTCTTTAAACTACAGCCCCATGAAACAAAACTCTGTCGCTTTGGGCGAAGCGAAGAGGTATATTTACAGAAAGTGAGCCCTATTAAAACATCTGTTTCACCTGGGCAAGGTGAAATGTTTAAGATAAATACGGCAATTACTTAGACTTATGAACAACTTTCGGAATGCTGACTGCAACCCATTGGCGGCGAACTCCTCAGTGAATCACAAAGTCTGGCACCTTCTTTCATGGCTTTTCTACAGAAATAACGCTGATTTTTGGTGGAACAGGATTATTGGAATCTGTCTCCCAAGCAGAATTCTCGTAGGAGGATTCCTCAGTTGTATTCTGCACAGTGTTTGTACTCTCAGATATATCTCCCCATCCAGTTGGCTGGATATCTTCAAGCCTGATACGAGAGCTTTCGGGAGCGGTGTACTTGACCATGTAGTCGTATTTACCACTCGGTTGTCCTAAGGTGTCCCACACTTCTTTGGAACTGCAGGAGTCATCCCTTTTGATAACGTTGACCTCGGGAAAAGCATAGTTGATGAATTCTAGTCCGTCAAGCTTTGCCAATTCAGCGTAGTACTGGGTATTTTCTGAATGACCTGAGTGTTGATCCTAAGCTTCTGTGGGGACGCATGTATTCTTTTCGATGATGCTGAGATGATAAGCATCGTTTGACTGATTCTCTTTCCCCGAGTCTCCTGGGTACGGTTTCCAGATAGGCAGGCCATCCATCGGGCCATAATAGTCATGGTCAAAGTTGTCTTTCATCAAAGTGTCCTCCTCTAATGAATTTGGTGGAGCACGACATCCTTCCGGATCACATTCTCCGTATATCATTTCGACATCTGACCTTGGTATAAATCTCGGGCTCTGTGCGGGATAGAAAAATGGCGTAGGCACTTATCCCTGAGACATATAACCGTCCTTGTTAAGATAAGACTTTCATTCTTCATTCGTGTCGGAGGAGTCACCCTCGTTGATGGTATGTACTTCTTGAGACACTGGGTGAAGGAAACCTCCACTGCGGAAGAAGTCCTGAATGGGATGAAAGCTTTCATTGTTAGCAGCTGTCTGGGTAAAGGTTGAAGAAAATCCAAGACCTTTCTTTGCTTTGTTATCAGTAGGAATGACAAGCTGTCCCCATCCTTTGGCATTGTTACCTTTGACTGCCTCTAGAGCATCTTTGTATGAGGAAATCGAGATTCCTCTTTCTAACTGATTGTCATTGCTCACCGAAAGTGCCTGGAACTGGGTTCCAACAACCTCCTCTGGTTCTACATAAGTGGATGACAATAAGTTACTCACGATCAGGGCTTGCTCTCCGCAGACTGTGACAAGTTGGTCGTTTTTGACAGACTTCAGCTTCTGGTGAAGCGTCGAAGTGACTGCCACAGCCTCGTGTATCCAAGGTCTTCCCAACAAGCAATTGTATGTTGGCCAGATGCCCATGACCTGGAAAGTGACTTGGAAAGTGTGAGAACCGATAGTTATGGGAAGGTCGACTTCGCCGATAACTGTTTTACGGGATCCGTCAAAGGCTTTGACGGTGACCTCGCTGGATCTCATCGGAGATCCTTGGTATGATAATCGCATTAATGTAGACTTTGGCATTACATTTAGAGCTAATTCGGTGTCTACCAGTACGCTAGCTAATGCATCGTCCTGGCAATTGACTGTAATATTGAGTGCCATGTTGTGACGGTGGCCCTCTTCCGGTAGTTCCTCATCACTGAACCCTAAGTTGTTACAGGAAGTGATGTTAGAGACGATGCTATCGAATTGCCTTATCGACACATCTTGTTCCATAAAGGCCTGCTCTAAGACTTTTTGTAGAGCTTCCTTGTGAGCTTCAGAACTGAGTAAAAGAGACAACACTGAGATTTTTGAAGGAGTTTGCAACAGTTGATCAACAATGTTGTATTCACTCTTTTGGATAAGCTTCAGCATCTCATCGTTATTCTTTGAAAGGTCGAGATCACTGGATTGACCGAATGGTGGATTAGGAACTTCTGTTTGACGTTCCTTTTCTTTGTTGGTTTCTCCAGCTCCTCGGTTGAAGATTCGACCACTCCATGTTACTCGACTGATGTCTGCAATATTCACGACGGAGGGTAATGGAGTTTCCTTTCCATTTTTAATTGTTGTTGCACCGTATTTGTAAGGGATGGCCTTAGTTGATTCATACGGTAGCGGTTATGGCAGATAGATAACTATAAGAGCCTTCTGATTTTTCTGACCATTGTAAGTAATTTCAATCAGTTCCTGGTTCGGAACTTTCGATTCGTCAAGTAGAGGGATGATGGCACAAACATCCTTAGTCCTTTTATGATCAGAGATTATAACAACATCCTTGATTTGATCAGCAAAATAGTCTGGCGTCCAGTTGATTGACCCCAAACTTGGACACGGTCGAATCTCTTTGTGGTCCAACTGACCTTGAAAGGCTGCTCGCACGAGGTAACATCCTTGATTATCTTCCGAGCAAACTCTACACTATTCGTAGTTGTGTGGTGGCACTTGGCCACATCCGCTTTGTATGCAGTGTAACCTGAACATCCTGACTTTGATGCCTATTGGGGTTCCCATTAGTCATGTTGACTTGTTGTGTGTCTTCATTCATATAGATCGGAAGCCACCAGTGGTTTAACAAGTTTTGCAAAGTTCTCTGAACGAGAGCGCATCCTTGGTTATTCCCGCGACATACTTTGAAATTCTGATAATCATGCGAAGTCAAAAAACCGAGATGGACTTGCGTAGCATGTAACTCCACCAAGGTGGTATTCATCAAGCGAATATCAAAGATTTGAATCATATTCACTTGATACTGATTTCTATCGTGGTAATCCTGAATCCATCCAAAATCCATCTGACGCTGGAGGGCCTCTTGTATAAAAGAGCATCCCTGTTCATTTACCCAGCAGATCAGACAGGAATCGTAATCGTGCCGTGGCAGATTATGATGTTGGCTTTGCCTTGAGTGCATCGCCACCAAGTTGACATTCATTGCCAGAATGTTGTGATTCTGAATGATGTTGGAATTTGAATAAGACATGTTAACCCCAGGAATTGGGTGATCCTGGATCCATATGAGATCCAATTGTTCCTGTAGTGCTGATTGCACCACAGAACATCCCTGATTGTTCTTAGAGCAGATATCACACTAGTGATAGTTATGAGATGGTACATACCCATATCCGCTCTGTCTACAATGCATCTTGACCAGGTTGTCCCTCAATAAGAGTACATTATGAATTTGATAGCTGTGGCTAGACTCTCACTCTATCAAGTTTACCGCAGCTTTCTCGTGTTGAGGCAGCGGGTTCGTGAGAACATTTGGATTTGTATCCTTGAAGGATAAGACCCCGCTCCTAACAAGCTTTTGCACATCGGATTTGAAACTGAGACAGTTTTCTATGTTATGCCCTGGTCCTCGTTGATGGTAAGGGCAAGTCTGGTCTGCTTTGAACTAAAAAGGTGGATTCTCCGGTATCGCAAGAGGAGAGCTGGTCTGGACGTGTCCTTTGACTAGTAGTAATGGAAACAGTTCTGCGTACAACACTGGTATAGGGTCGAACCCTGGTGGTCACGTTGTGCGGCTGTTGTTGTACGGAGGACGAGCCTGCTGAAGAGGCTGTTGTGTCCTTTGCTGATATTGTTGTTGATTAGGTTGGCTCTAAGCAACCCAAGGTTGATACGTAGGAACAGGTGCAGGGTTGATAGCAGGAGTTACTGCTGCTACTGATTGGTACCGTCGCCTCTGCTTTCCGAGAGAGATATTCCCAATATCCTGCTCTTTTTTCTTAGGGAGAGCACTACCGTATCTTTTTGTACTGCTTGATGATCCGACGTCTTTAACCAGACGTCCTTCTCGAACTGCCTCTTCGAGGCGAACTCCCATGCCGACCATCTCGGTGAATTCGCTGGGCGCACTGGCGACCATTCTCTCGTAGTAAAATGAGCTTAATGTTTTTATGAAGATCTTTGTCATCTCTTTTTCCTCAAGAGGTGGACAAATTTGAGCGGCAACTTCACGCCATCTCTGAGCATATTCCTTGAAGGTTTCCTTGTCCTTCACGACATGGCTCTAAGTTGATCTCTGTCCGGTTCCATGTCCAGGTTATACTTATATTGCTGAACGAACGCAGTGCCAAGATCTCTGAAAGTGCCGATCTTAGTGTGGTTTAGACCCATGTACCCTTTGAGTGCGGCACCAGTTAAACTATCTTGGAAATAGTGGATCAGTAGCTCCTGGTTCTTTGTCTGAGTTGACATCCTCCGAGCGTACATCACCAAATGACTCTGAGGGCAAGAGTTATCCTTGTATTTCTCAAATTAGGGCACCTTGAATTTGTGCGGTACTTTCACGTTGGGTACTAGACAAAGGTCTGCGGCGTCCTTTACAAATAGATCCTGACCGCAAATGGCTTGCAGTTCCTTCTGCATTTCCAAGAACTGTTCCTAGAACTCATTCATTCTGTCGAACATACTTTTGTTTCCACCAGAAGGTATCTGGGGAATCTGCCCTTCTGGGACAGTGTGTACCACGGGTGGTGGTACTGTCATTATAGCAGTGACTCTTGGTGCTTCCCGAAGTTTGTAACCTTTAGGAGTTACCGTCATGCCCCTGGCATCTTCGCTTTCCCGAAGTTTGTAACCTTCAGGCCCAGCGGTTCCTGCTGCAGTTTTCGTATCTTCCATGATCGGCGGAATATATCCTTCCGAGATATAGTTAATAGGCATGCCCCAGGGACGAAATTTAGGCATTTTATACCTAGGATCATACTTCTCCACTATGGGCGTAGATGTGATCTCTGAGATCATAGTCCTTTGAATCTGGGCTTCTGCCAGAGCTTGCATGTCATTATGAAGCTTTCTCAGATCATCTTTCAGAGCATCGATTTCTTCCCTCAACTCTCTATTCTCTTCCTCGAGATTATCCATCTTTTTCTGACGACTGGCCTGAGTATTGTACGAATGAGAAAGTTTGACTCTAGAATCGAGACACAAACGTGAGATTCGTAGGTAAGAAGAATGCGTTATGTGAGAATGATGAATGATATGCAATGATTATATTAATTAATTTTTTTTGTTATTTGTTTAGTCAAAATAAACTTCGACAATTGGATTGCAAATATCAAATAGTGGGGAAGGCCCCATTTTATTGAATTCAAAGATTGAGGAAATGGAAATACAGTAGATTACAAAGTGTTGTAAAAGGAAATGCCTAAGCTAATGGACCCTGAGTCCTCTCTGAGGAGGGCTCAGGTGCTGGTTTTAGTACTTTCCTTTTCTTTGACCAGGGCTCTTGAGCCGTTGTCGGGTTGTCATTCCTTTGCCAAGTGAAAGGAGCGAGCAAATTCCTTTGGTCATCTTGGTTCTCTACAACATGTTGCTCTAAAATCTCAATCAGAGCATCCATTTCTTTTAACAGTTGTTGTAGTTTCTTACACTCCACATTGAGAATACGGTACTTGTTCTTCCAAGACTTCTTTTCCTGTTGAAATTTGTTGAGAGTAACCTGAAGTTTTTCCATATCAGACATAAAGTAAAGGATATATTCCTTTAACGGAAGAACTTTCGAACGAGGGTAAGGCATCCTTAGCTTGAGAGCTCTAGTTTGAGTGGAGATAAGGCTCCAGCGAGACACAGTCCGGGTTTCCTAGAGACTCTCTTCCTTTCCTATGAACATGTTTCCAGGCATGCACTATTTCTGTCTTTAGTGCCCTGTCTTTTTCTCCTTCCTTGAAGAAAATACCTTCCAGATAAACATTATGCAGGACATGTCTCATTGGGTATCCAAATTGACGACGAACTAAAACTGGATGATAATTGATTCCTCCTTTAGTTCCTATGAGGGGTACATTAGGGAAATTTCCACAACGGTCAATGATTCTAATCCCATCATAGATTCGATTGTACCAATCTATGTCAGAGTTGGTAAGAGTCATGATTCTCTGCGACCAACGTAAAGAACTCTTATGATCCCAAAAAGCAGAAAACTTAGGTAAATAGGAAGTAAACGATTTGTATAGCAGGGGTACACAACATGTGATCATTCTTCCGCTGTACAAATTCCTTAAGTGTACAGAATGATAAGCATCTGCGAGCAAGGTCGGCACAGGGTTTCCAATCAGAAAAACCTTAATGGCGTTGACATAAACGAAGTTATCAATGTTGGGAAACAGAAATAACCCGTAAGTGAGCAAAGCAAAGATGCTCTCGAAAGTAGTCACGTTCCCTATACTAGCGAAGTATAGAGCCTTCTTTACCAGGAACTTGGCTGGTAAACCTTGGATTCCACCCTTAGTGGTCATGTGAGTCCTGACTTCTGACTCGTCCAAATAAATTACTCTTGCAATGGTTTGATCTTTTAGAATTTCTTCCAGTCCAGAAAAGGGAGCTTGATCAGTAATGGGTAAATCCGTTAGGTGAGAGTACTCCTCCAGTGTTGGTGTGAGCTAATAATCTGGGAATGTGAAACAGTGATAGACCGGATCGTAGAACTGAATGAGCGTAGCCAAGATTCCCTCAATTACATGGACCCTTAACAGAGACAGCAGTCCTCCGTACTTGGCTCTGAAAGCATCAGGGTTTGTGATCATCCTTGCCAACCCTCTCAAATCCTTTAATTTTGGAACCTTAAAGGTATACTTGTGAGTCTTCCTTCTACCGAAATCCATAACGTAATCTTTTTCTCTAACATTTGCAATCATTGTCTTAGTTTAATTTGAAAAAGAGAGACTAGAAGAGAAGATCTTTTTTGTTTAATGTTTTTTAATGAAATAAATGCATGAATGCAGCACACAAAAACATAGAAAAAACATGGGGTCAAAGGGTCGGTGTCATGAAGTCAAGGCTCTGCCCATCCCCAAAGGTTTATACTGGTGATTACCTGTCTCTCAAAATCATTGACCCCTCTTAGGATAACAACAGCAGGCCGGAATCACCCGAGCGAGCTAATGTATCTTAGAGTAATCTCAGATGAGGATAGTATCGCATGACAACTATTTCCGATAGGTTCCGCACTACAAAATAGTAACATGGTTTCAGTCTACTAAAATCCCCAGCTTCTCAGATAACCCAATCGAACAATCTGCTTTCAACAACTGAAGTCGTATAGGCTTTGAATCCGCAAAGGGCATCTCCACTGATTCGATGGTCGACCGGGACCTCTTATTTGGGAGTCACTCCCTATAAGATTACTCGTCTAGTGCCATCACTTATCTTAGGTGTATACTCAATCTTTCCACATGCGGCATCACACGCATTCCCATTAGCCGAAAAATAAACACGGATATCAATTAGGAAAAGCAGTATATATATTTGTCTTAACATCCTAGACCTCTATAATCCTATGATCCTAACAGACAATGACTCCCTAACAGAGTTGCTATTTCTGTGAACTTAAGGTTTCACCCCAAGAGATGCAAGAAAGAATGCCTCCCACTGTGGTCGCCATTTTTCTGTAGCGCGGTTTTTATGGTTTCGAATCACTATCACTTTGGTACTACAGTTCGATTCATTTTTTATCATGTGAAGCTGATTAAGGAAGGGAAATAGATGTCTCCAATTAACCCTGCTTGCATACTAAGTTTAAACAGCTGACTGTTGGTTTACAGATGCTATCAAAATAAGGGGGTCTCTTTTTAGGTTATTTACTTAAGAACGGAGTGTCTTGACTGTACATGAGGCTTTTGGTTAGGATACTATACCTGATTTTATTTGATGGATGTATGAAGGTACTGGACTTAGAGTGTTTGATTCGTATGCTCGCTAAGATTTTGCAATCTTATGCCTACGTATTCCCGTTTAACGAAACAGGGAAATCAGAGCAATCATAGTTCCTCCTATTCTATGGGAGGAAATAGATGTTTTGGTGTCTTGTTCAAAGCCCAAGATTGAAGCTAACGGTGATTTGTATCTTGTTCAAAGCCCACGATATGAGGCTAAAGGGGTCCTGACTGAGAGAAAATTTGTCATCTCTAAAGAGGAATTGTTGATGTTTGTATGTTGTGAGCAAAGAACAAGGTTGATGCTAAGAGGTTGATTGACTCAACTGGGCATTTCTTTATACAAAGCCTAAGAGGAGGCTAAAAGGCTGTCTTTTTCGGGGAAAATGTTCTTTCTGTCTTGTACAAAGCCCAAGATTGAGGCTAAAAGGGTTAACTCAACAAGAGAGTGTTTTATCTGTCCTGTACAAAGCCCAAGATTGTGGCTGAAATTGTTGACTCAACAAGAGAGTTTAAAAATTGGTTGACTCAACAACAGAGTCTTTTATACTCAACAAGAGAGTGATTTGTTGTCTCGTACGAAGCCCGAGATTAAGGCTAAAAGGAGATTGACTCAACAAGAGAGTCGTTTATACTAAACAAGAGGGTGTTTTATACTCAACAAGAGAGTGTTTTTATATGTCATGTACAAAGCCCAAGACGGAGGCTAAAAGGGTGATTGACTCAACAAGAAAGTCTTTTATACTCAACAAGAGGGTGATTTATACTCAATAAGAGAGTGTTTTTATATGTCATGTACAAAGCCCAAGACGGAGGCTAAAAGGCTGATTGAGTCAACAAGAGAGTCTTTTATACTCAACAAGAGAGTGATTTTCTGACTCGTACGAAGCCCGAGATTGAGGCTAAAAGGGAGATTGACTCAACAAGAGAGTCTGAAAAGGTTAGCTCTGCTGGGGAGGATTATTGTACAAAGCCCAAGAGGAGGCTATCTTACTGCTGAGGATTATGGAGATCCCTAGGCAGGTCCAAATAGAGCACTCTCATGAGAACTGGGTTTCTGTTGGAGATTCATCCAGAGTGATCGGGGTTTCTTCCTATGTTTATAAGGAACTTGAGAATGTATTTGAGACTCAAGGGGCTTAGACCATCCAAGTCTAGAGTTTTATCTTTTGTACGATGCCCAATAGGAGGCACGGGCACTAAGGGATGGGAATCAACCCTAAAGTGGCAGGAGTTTTGACACTGGAAAGACTGCTCTAACAAAGGATGACTAAGTTTTGTCTTATACCTTTAAGAGGTCATCAAGGTCCTTGTATTAAGCCCAAGAGAAGGCCTGAGAACTTCTAAGAAGCCGAAGGGTCCTTGTGCAACGCCCAAGAGGAGGCGGGGATTCTTTTAGGAAGCCTGTGGGTCCCTAAACCAAGAGAAGTTCAAGATATGCAATTCACAGAGAAGAGATCATTCCAGGAAAGTTCATGAGTTTGGAAGAAACTCAAGAGATTCCATTCACGGAGAAAAGATCATCTCTAGGGAATAGAGCTTCTTTGACAATTTCTAAGGGTGACAGTCTGAGAAAAGGTTCACCGAGAATACTGCCTTTCTCTTTGTTACATATTGTTTAACCCCAAGAGGAGGGAAGACTGTATATGGAATCCTACGGGGGATCTAGTTTTTTTTGTATTTAAGAGTGACCAATAGGGCTTTACCTAGTTCTAGACGTAGTTGCCGGGGAAAACTCTAAATAACTATACTAGTATATATACAGTTGATATATGACCAGTATTTAAAGAGGGTATGAAAGAAGACTTACAGTGAAGCAGCCCCACAATACATTTATATATATGAAGGTAGATAAAAGAAAGCGGATAAACACTTACCCGTTGTAGAGCTTCCATGATGTGTTGTTAGTTGTTCAACAAAGAAATTAAAGAAAGTTTTGATAACAACTATATATTTGGATTCAAAATCAAAGGAGAAATTATTTTGAACCGAGATTGGGGCTTACAACTCAGAGAGAGGCTCAAGGATTATTTTTGTACAAGTGATGGGGCTTACAACTCAAGGAGATGCCCATATAATTTGTTTGAAAACGACGATCGCGCCGAAGTTTTCGAAAACACAGTGGGTCTTATACAATGACTAAGGCCCAAAATTGTTTTGGTTTTCAAAAGGGTTGGGTCTTACACTCTATTAGAGGCCCAAAAAAAGTTTTGAAAATGAATAAAGTAGGGTCTTATAGCTCAAGGAGAAGGCCAATGGTTTTTGTTAAAAAGGCGATGATCACGCCGAACTGTTTGACGGTGTCAGGACCTATACAACACACTGAGGCCCAAAAATGATTTTATCTACAAAAGGATGGGACTTTCACTCTCTCAAGAGGCCCAAAATAGTTTGAAGATGAATAAATATGGGTCTTATAGCTCAAGGAGAAGCCCAATGGTTTTTGTTAAAAAGGCGACGATCGCGCCGAACTTTTTAACGGTGTCAGGACTTATAAAATACACTGAGGCCCAAAATGATTTTATTTACAAAAGGATGGGACTTACACTCTCTCAAGAGGCCCGAAAGAGTTTGAAATATTTGAGTATGATTAAAAATCAAAGAAACCCTAATTTTCACCTTTTAAAAGTAATTTTTCAAAGAAAATTAATAAAAATGACAAAAATACCAAATAAGTTTAAATAAACCACTTGTGATTTTTGGTTAAGGTTTGAAAAATGAGGTTTTAATCACAAGATGACTTAAAACTCATTTGGTTTTGATTTTCAAGATGAATATTCATTTTTAAAATGTTTAAAAACAATTAAAAATGAATTTATTTACAAAAATACCAATTATATTAAATAAATTATATAAGTTTGATTTTTTGTAAAATTAAATATTTTTCTATTTTTCTTTTTTTTCAAAAAGAACCAATAAAAAATAATTAAAATTGAGGGAGTTATTAATTTTTCAAATCATTAAAAAATAATATGAAAAATGATAAAATATGAAAAAGTAGTAAAAAAGAGGATCTGGGGCGAGGGGGATTCGAACCCCAGACCTCTTGTGTGCAGCACGCGCCCTCTACCACTGGGGTGGTGATACATCCGTGTATCAAAACCACCCCATGGATATATGAGGGTGACTTGGTTTTTAGGCCTGGCCAAGGCAAGGCAAGGCAAATTTTGGCCAAAAACGTGAAGCTTGTAACTTTCTCATTTCTCCATGGATTGGGATAAAATTTAGGTTTATCCTGCCTAGAATTTCACAAGGAATCCAATGGTGGTGGTGGTTTTTTTAGATGAGGCTCCTACTAAAAAACCCGATTGTGGTTTTGAAATAGGCCATGATTTGCATTTTCTGTGCTATCTCTTGTTACAGGCATGAATTACATGATGAATTGGTTCAAACACAACATATATAACATGTATGAGATGTGCATGATCAGTGGAGATCAAAGCAATGCATATTTCAAAGAGTTCAAGTTGTGATGCTTACCTCTTTAGGAGATTTTTGGGCAATCTGTTAAGTGCTTTGTTCCAGAAATAATTTGATGCTTTGAACACCCTCAAATGATCCCTTAGAAGCTTTTAGAATGGTTGGAACCAACTGGAATCCTCAGCAACAAGTTTGAGCTCATTCTTGCAAAAGGGGCAAAAGTGACCAATATAGCAACTCTCTCAAATGGTGTTCCAGATGTGGGGAACCACTTGGGACAGTTCAAGGATGATATTTGGAGTGTGTTTGAGGTCTTATCTAGTTTTGAAAATGACTGAATCAAGACATGGTTTGAAAAATGCAAAAAAGTCCAATTATGATGTTTTGAGAGGGGACTTTGTGATTTTGGTGTTACAGGTCACTTATGAGAGTTTGGACAACTTAGATATGACATATTGGATGATTTGGATCATGAGCTGTGATGGAAATGCTCTCTAACTCAAAAATTCAGAGTTACCTTGCAAAAGAAGACATTTTGGCCTAGAGAAAGAGATTTTGAGGAAAGTAAGTGTTGCAGTGCTTTGGTGTACTCAAACTGAGCACAAATGAGCTCTATTTATAGTAGAGCAAGTTTGTTTTTCAAGCAATAGTGAATGGCAACTGCAGCAGCTCATTGTCCAATTGCATCACTTTGGAATCTTAAGTCTCCTCTAGCCATTGACTAGAGGTTAGAGCACAGGCCTATGTGTCTTTGGTTCAGAGCTTATCCTTGACTCATTCAGTTGGAAATGGCTCAGTTCATGCCACCTTGGTGCATCCATTGAATGCTCCAAAACAAAATTGGAGTCTTGTCCCCCTTTTAGGCTTTTTAGGTATGGCAAGCTACTTGTTGTTCCAAAGACTTGGGAGGCTTATGGATCAGTGTTGGTTCCTCCTTGGTCCCCCCCTGAGGTGTTCAGATGGATAAACTTGTTTGTCATTTGCAAAAATTGAGCAAATCGAGCCCTAATGCATAATCTGCCCTGCCAAGACAGTTTGCAGCAAGCCATATTGCCACTACCATAACTTCTTGCTCAGGTTGAGTTTGATGGAGTTCTTGGTCCTTTTGGAAAGCTCTCATATGATACAACACATGTGTATCATAGTTTGTTTTGACACTTTTTGTATCCAAGTGGAAAATGCCTCTACATTTTGAAAAAGTGAAACAGATTCTGACTTAGTGAAAATTTCACTAAATGTTGGAAACAGTGGCATTTTCATGTTTTTGTTACTTTGGTCACTCCATAACTAAAAATCCACGAGGAATTGGAATGAGGTGTAGTTGGCACTTTTAAAGTATGCCATGAGAGCTACAAATCCATCTTTGGATCAGCCAAAATGGTTGCTTGGATCTCAAGTTATGATCCTTGGAAGTTGGTACCTTAGCCCCTTTTACAAGTTATCCCACTTTCTTTGATTTTTCTTGATGAATGATGATTCTAATCACACATTAACATCATTTTAGGGCCAATGAACCATAATTCTGAAAATTCTCAAAAAGTCAAAGTTGACTTTTGTGCACAGTTGACTTTTTACCAGATGAATTCCAAACTGTGCGATCCTCTATGAAATCAAGTCCTTCACCTAAATCAAACTTGATGGATGGATTCCATAGGTGTTATAGGGTGTATAGAATCATGTCCCAAGGTTTGGGAGCATGTTTGGGTCAAAAGTCAAAGGTACAGTTGACTTTTCCCTTGAAACCCTAATTGTGGTCCTGATGAAATTGAAGCTTGGGGATCAAGCTTCTTGAATGAATCCATTGTTGAAAATGGATCAATGTAGTGTATGGGAGGCCCTAAAATCATGTCTTGAGGTCTTGGCTCATGCTTTGTCCAAAAAGTCAACTTAGGGGTGAATTAGGTCAAGAAACCCTAACTCCTGATTTTTGATAAATGCATCCCCTGAGGCAAAATTGACTTGATGATTGGGTCCATGAGGTCCCTTGGAGTATCTTAGGTTGTGCTTTGAAGCAATGGCTCATGCCTAGATGAAAATTTCCATCTGGAGGCCCTGGTCGACCAAACCCTAATTTGGTGACACTGGCGATCTTGAGGCTTAATCCACTTTGAATGTTGCAACCTTGTGCTTGATTCTTGATGTGGGAGTCCTCTTAATCCTTTGTGGATGTTTGAGAGACTAGAAAAGTTAAAGATCATGTCATTTCTTGATTGATCCTTTGTCTAAGTGCTCTGAGAGGGCTTGAAACCCTGATCTTTGATAGTAGTGAATGTTCAACCATCTCTGAGGAGATTGATGAGGCATGAAGATACATCCATATTGTGATGATGATATGCACCATGATGGGAAATCTTAATGGTCAAAATTTGGGGTATGACAGATGCCCCTATTTAATCATCTTGGACCCGAAGGTGTGAATGGCGAAGGTATTCGGGCATTCGGGGTGCAAGAGGATTAAATATCGGAATACCCGAAATTTTGATGGTGGTTATGAATGGCAGTTTGCTCATCCATCTTCTTTTTCTAAGAGATGACGCTTAGAAAAGGTAGAAACTTCCTCTCGATCCTGGTCTTTAGCCAAGGAAATTGTCTCAGTTTTCTTTTGGAAATAAACTTCCCCTCGATCCTGGTTTCCTACCAAGGAACTGGTCTCAGTTTCTGATGTAAACTTCCCCTCGATCCTGGTTTCCTACCAAGGAACTGGTCTCAGTTTCTGATGTAAACTTCCCCTTGATCCTGGTTTCCTACCAACGAACTGGTCTCAGTTTCTGATGTAAACTTCCCCTCGATCCTGGTTTCCTACCAAGGAACTAGTTTCAGTTTCTGATGTAAACTTCCCCTCGATCCTAGTTTCCTACCAAGGAACTGGTCTCAGTTTCTGATGTATACTTCCCCTCGATCCTGGTTTCCTACCAAGGAACTGGTCTCAGTTTCTTTTGTCAATAAACTTTCTTGACAAGGGACGCTGTTCGTAGCGGTTTTCCTCAAACTTCTCGCCGAATTTTCCTGGGGAGATGCCATTTGACGGAAAAAGGTTTTGGATGTCAGACTTGTTGGGAAACCCATTCGTCCGAGCTGTAGAGGTGTTCAAACTTCTCTATCGGAGACGTTATTTGTCGACTCTATCAGGGAAAACGAGTCTCTTGAGAGACTGTTTCCTGCTTGGAGATATTACATCATACTTTTCCTGGAGATCTTCTCGGAGAAAATGCCATGTGATGTAATTCACTTTTGAAGGGCTTTCTCAGGGGATTTTCCTTAATCTGGGAAAGCGAAGATATCATCTTTAACGGCGAAGAGTGATATTTGTCGAAGGTTTTCTTGCTTTTCAGAGGTTCAAGTTATCAAAGTGGTCGAAGAACCAACTCAAACCCAGAAATAAACTAGAGGAGAGAATGCTTGGGCGAAGCACTTCCTGATGAGGAAAGAACTAACAACTCGATTGAGAGGACTTTTATCACTAGGGAACAAGACCGACTAGAGTGATAGTGATGCAATATGAATATAAATGTAAATCAATAATGCATGATGTATGTATGTTTATGCTAACAAAACTGACACGACATACTGACTAATAGATGAACACGACGGGATACTCGGCCACTGCAAGGGATAAAAAGTATCATTTGGTTCAAAATAGGAATTCTGCCTTGCTTGGGATAGATAGTCCCAGTGATTAACTACGTTGGTTGGGCTTAGGAGATAAGAACTCTGTCGGGGGTGTCAGATGAAACATGGCCTCTGACACAGTTGATCCTTCGTTCAGGTGTACCGATTTAGAAGGAGTACTCTGATTCTTCACTTTGAGGTTCGATTACTTCTGGAGAAGCGATCGATGTTCTTTTGATGTTCAACAGTCAAAAGAATTGTCATCTTTATTTTAAAAGCAGAAAAAGTTTTAACAACTAAATTTGTTTTTTGTTTTATTTCAAGAATCGTTAATCACGTTTGAAATGTCGTTCTGTAAAGCTAAAACAAATAAGAATTGCAATCAAAAGCACTAAGGCCCAAATTATTGATAGGATGGAAATCTGCCAAACGCGTGACTCCATGGAGTATTTACAAAGTTAGAAAATGGTAATTTAAGGGAAAAGGGCTACATTGAAACATAACGACCGTTATCCTTCTACCAACTTTGAATTCGGGGCATCCTGAGCTTCCGTCGAAGATGACCTCGACTGGAGTTTTCTTTCGATGGATGGTGTAACTGCTGCTGAGGGACTTTTCCCTCTGTTGGACGTAGTTACTTCCCAAAATGGTTGCTTGGATCTCAAGTTATGATCCTTGGAAGTTGGTACCCTAGCCACTTTATTTCAAAACTTAGAAAAATTCTAAGTTTTTTATAGTTACCTCTTTTACAAGTTATCCCACTTTCTTTGAATTTTCTTGATGAATGATGATTCTAATCACACATTAACATCATTTTAGGGTCAAGGAACCATAATTGTGAAAAATCTCAAAAAGTCAAAGTCGACTTTTGTGCACAATTGACTTTTTACCAGATGAATTCCAAACTGTGCGATCCTCTATGAAATCAAGTCCTTGACCTAAATTAAAATTGATGGATGGATTCCATAGGTGTTATAGGGTGTATTGAATCATGTCCCAAGGTTTGGGAGCATGTCTGGGTCAAAAGTCAAAGGTACAGTTGACTTTTCCCTTGAAACCCTAATTGGGGTCCTGATGAAATTGAAGCTTGTGGATCAAGCTTCTTGAATCAATCCATTGTTGCAAATGGATCAATGTAGTGTATGGGAGACCCTCAAATCATGTCTTGAGGTTTTGGCTCATGCTTTGTCCCAAAAGTCAACTTAGGGGTGAATTAGGTCAAGAAACCCTAATTCATGATTTTTGATAAATGCATCCCCTGAGGCAAAATTGACTTGATGATTGGATCCATGAGGTCCCTTGGAGTATCTTAGGTTGTGCTTTGAAGCAATGGCGCATGCGCAGATGAAAATTTCCATCTGGAGGCCCTGGTCGACCAAACCCTAATTTAGTGACACTGGCGATCTTGAGGCTTAATCCACTTGGAATGCTGCAACCTTGTGCTTGATTCTTGATGTGAGAGTCCTCTTGATCCTTTGTGGATGTTTGAGAGACTGTACAACTTGAAGATTATGTCATTTCTTGATTAATCCTTTGTCTAAGTGCTCTAAGAGGGCTTGAAACCCAGATCTTTGATAGTATTGAACGCTCAACCATCTCCGAGGAGGTTAATGAGGCATGAAGATACATCCATATTGTGATGATAATTTACACCATGATGGGAAATCTTAGTGGTCAAAATTTGGGGTATGACAGGCTTTTGAAATTTTCATCTGCAGATCTGTTATTTATTCCTCCCAAGAGTTGATATTTCGATTATTAATTTCGATCTCAGCCTTGTTTTGCTCCTGAGCTTTCTCTAAGCCCGCCAATCGGTTAGTCGACTCCGATGCAGCGTCCCATGCAGCTGCTGCAGAGCCAGTATAACTTTTGATGTCTTTATAGGTTTGCTTTATTTTGACAAGATTAGCACCAACATGTTCGATCATGGAAGTCAACTCCAGGATGACATTTGCAATTTCAGGAGAAGCAGTCAGAATATCAACCTTTTATCGAAGATATTTCAAGGCAATATGAGAAGTTGGGTCAGACTCTATGAGTCGAAATAGGTCACCTTTAAAAACCTATTAGTTGATTTTCAAAAGTATTTCGCTGGCAGGATTGTTAGAGGATCGACCATCAGATACTGAGGAGGAACTAAGACTTTTCTCAGATGAACTCCCTCTAGAACCAATCAAAGCTTTCAGGTATTCGTGACGGATGTTATTACATAATCCATAAGTTATTATTAAATTTGAAAAAAAAAAGAACTAGAGCTAAAATGGAAGGATGGCCTTCATGTTGAAATACTTCGCCTTCAGAAATTCTAACTATTTCTCACATATAGACTTGGTCGACATCATAACCTCCAGCTCTGGTTCTAACTTTTGGGCCTTATCAGCAAAGCCCTGCCCAATATCAAGCACTTTAGCCACTGTAGAATTGTTAAACTTCAGAAGCTCAGCATTTTGTTTCTTGGCTTTTGAAATTTTGATCTGTAGATCTTTTATTTATTCCTCCCAAGAGTTGATATTTCGATTATTTATTTCGATCTCAGCCTTGTTTCGTTCCTGAGCTTTCTCTAAGTCCGCCAATCGGTTAGTCGACTCCGATGCAGCGTCCCATGCAGCTGGTGCAGAGCCAGTATGACTTTCGATATCTTAAGAGGTTTGATTTATTTTGACAAGATCAGCAGCAACATGTTTGATCATGGAAGTCAACTCAAGGATGACATTCACAACTTTAGGAGAAACGGTCAGAATATCAACCTTTTTTAGAAGACTTTTCATGGCAATAGGAGAAGTAGGGTCACACTCTATGAGTCGAAATAGGTCACCTTTAAAAACTTTTTCCTTGATTTTTGAATGTATTTCGCTGGCAGGACTGTTAGTGGATCGGCCACCAGATACTGAGGAGGAACTAAGACTTTTCTCATATGAACTCCCTCTAGAACCAATCAAAGCTTTCGGGTATTCGCGAGGGAAGTTATTACATAATCCAGAAGTTATGATAAAATTTGAAAAAAAAGAACTAGAGCTAAAATGAAAGACTTGCCTTCATGTTGAAATACTCCGCCTTCAGAAATTCTAACCGTTTCTCACAGACAGACTTGGTCGACCTCATAACCTCTAGCTCTGCTTCTAACTTTTGGGCATTATCAGCAAAGCCCAGCCCAATATCAAGCTCTTTGGCCCCTATAGAATTGTCAAACTTTAGAAGCTCAGCATTTTGTTTCTTGGCTTTTGAAATTTTGATCTGAAGATCTTTTATTTATTCCTTCAAAGAGTTGATATTTCAATTATTTATTTCGATCTCAGCCTTGTTTCGCTCCTGAGCTTTCTCTAAGTCTGCCAATCGGTTAGTCGACTCTGATGTAGCATCCCATGCAGCTGCTGCAAAGCCAATATGACTTTTGATATCTTTAGAGGTTTGCTTTATTTTGACAAGATCAGCAGCAACATGTTCGATCATGAAAGTCAACTCCAGGATGACATTCACAACTTCAGGAGAAGCGGTCAGAATATTAACCTTTTTGAGAAGATTTTTCAAGGCAATAGGAGAAGTATGGTCACACTCTATGAGTCGAAATAGGTCACCTTTAAAAACCTTTTCCTTGATTTTCGAATGTATTTCGCTGGCAGGATTGTTAGAGGATCGGCCACCAGATACTGAGGAGGAACTAAGACTTTTCTCAGATGAACTCCCTCAAGAACCAATCAAAGCTTTCAGGTATTCGCGAGGGAAGTTCTTACATAATCCAGAAGTTATGATAAAATTTGAAAA
Source organism: Lathyrus tuberosus (assembly GCA_022829125.1). Classification (NCBI taxonomy): domain Eukaryota; kingdom Viridiplantae; phylum Streptophyta; class Magnoliopsida; order Fabales; family Fabaceae; genus Lathyrus; species Lathyrus tuberosus. The sequence continues at coordinate 3,865,415 of JALAZF010000363.1, forward strand.
AAAAAGAACTAGAGCTAAAATGGAAGGTTTGCCTTCATGTTGAAATAGTTCCCCTTCAGAAATTCTAACTGTTTCTCACAGACAGACTTGGTCGACCTCATAACCTTTAGCTCTGCTTCTAACTTTTGGGCATTATCAGCAAAGCCCATCCCAATATCAAGCTCTTTGGCCACTATAGAATTGTCAAACTTCAGAAGCTCAGCATTTTGTTTCTTGGCTTTTGAAATTTTGATCTGCATATCTTTTATTTATTCCTCCCAAGAGTTGATATTTCGATTATTAATTTTGATCTCAGCCTTGTTTAGCTCCTGAGCTTTCTCTAAGTCCGCCAATCGGTTAGTCAACCCCGATGCAGCGTCTCATGCAGCTGCTGCATAGCCAGTATGATTTTCTATATCTTTAGAGGTTTGCTTTATTTTGACAAGATCAGTAGCAACATGTTCAATCATAGAAGTCAGCTCCAGGATGAAATTTGCAACTTCAGGAGAAGCAGTCAGAATATCAACCTTTTTTAGAAGACTTTTAAAGCCAATAAAAGAAGTGGGTTCAGACTCTATGAGTCGAAATTGGTCACCTTTAAAAACCTTTTCCTTTATTTTCGATAGTATTTCACTCGCAGGATTGTTAGAGGATCGACCACCAGATACTGAGGAGGAACTAAGACTTTTCTCATATGAACTCCCTCTAGAACCAATCAAAGCTTTCAGGTATTCGCGAAGGTTGTTCTTTTTTAAAGCCTCTAGTTCTTCTGCAAAAAGAGTTGCAAAGATCTTTGTTGATTCCTTCGTAATCGACAAGTCAGGATTAGGGGTTAGTTCATCGGTTATACCATCATGAGTTTCTTCCTTCTCTTCTTCGTCCTGGTGTACATCTTATTCAGCATTTTCATCGTCATCCACAAATTCCTCAATAGGGGGCATCGAATAGTTTTGGAACGTAGAGCGATTATCCCTTTCTTTCATATCGTCGTCTTGATCTTGCTGAATGACATCTAGATTTTCGACTCTTGGGGAGTCATCTTCAGCTTCATCTTCGACGTGGACTTCACGGTGATGCACCTCCATATTATTCTTAGTTGTTTCAGCTTGTGTGTCCCTTTCTTGGTCACCTTCATATTCAGACCCACTGGTATGGGAATTGTGGTGGTAGTTTTGTGCGGCGAAGTTTCGCGCTGTTCCCTGACTGTCTGATTAATTTTGCTCATCGAGCTCTTTTCAGAATCTTTGGCAGAAGTAGGATGGTACGTCGGTTCGCCTTCGCTATTGAGGAGTATGGTGTTAGTCGATTTTGTAGCCGGTTGAGTAAAAATGCCTGCATCATCCTGAAAAGAGTAATCCAAAGTCAGAAAGTTGAAAAGATTACTAAGTAAATGATAAGGTATAAGATTTGGTACCTTGGGAGCATCAGTCCCAAGGCTTGAATTGCCACTTTCAGTTTGATCTGCAACTTTCTTCGACATCTCTACAGGAGTTGGTTCCAGTATGGTGAAGGTAGTAGGTTTCTTGGTAGGAGCCTTTGTACCTTTTGCTTGAGGTTGGGCCAAAGCTTCACTCATTTTGAGCTGCCTTTTCTTTTTCTTGAGGGGTTGTTCGGTAGTCGGAGACAGGTCTTCATCATCCGATTTGTCATACCTCAAATTTTTACCACCAAGATTTCACATCATTGTGAGAATCATCACCACAATATGGATGTACCATCATGCCTCATCAATCTCCCCAAAGATAGTTGAGCATCCACCACGATCAAGAATTAGGGTTTTGAGCCCTCTCAGAATATTTAAACAAAAGATCAATCAAGAAATGACAAGATCTTCAACTTTTCTAATACCTCAAACATCCACAAAGGATCAAGAGGACCCTCACATTAAAAATCAAGTACAAAGTTGTGGCATTCCAAGTGCAAGAAGCCTCGAAACACCCGATGTCACCAAATTAGGGTTTTGGACGACTAAGAACTCTAGAGTGAGATTTTCACAAAAGGATGAGCCAAGGCTTCAACATATGCCTCAACATGCTCAAAATAACCCTAATAAACCATTGGCAAAGTTAAAATACCCTCAGAGAGTTCATTCCCCAAAAGTCGGGAATTAGGGTTTTTACGCACCGAACCGCTCTAGAGCCAAAAATCAAAACATGACTTTTTTGGCAAAAATGATCCTTATGACTCATATTTTCACAAAATATGACTTATAATTGTAGCGCGAATTTTTGCGTGGTTGCGAAGCACTATCGCTTTGGGGTACTACAGCTCGATTCATTTTTTATCCTATTGAAGCTGATGAAGGAAGGGAAATAGATGTCTCCAATTAACCTTGCTTGCAAACTGAGTTTGAACATATGACTGTTGGTTTACAGATGCTACAAAGATTGTGGGTCTCTCTTAATTTATTTTGTTAAAATAGTGCCCGGGCGACTGGTGGGAGTTTAAGACTGATGTTTTTCAATTGATATGTGAGGGTACGGGATTTGGGTTTTGGATTAGTGTGCTCGCTAAGATTTTTCTTTCAATCTTATGCCTACGTATTCCCGTTTACCGAAACAGGGAAATCAGAGCGATCGTAGTTCCTCCTATTCTATGGGAGGAAATGGTGTTTTGGTGTCTTGTTCAAAGCCCAAGACGTGAAGCTAAAGGTGGCTTGTATCTTGTTCAAAGCCCAAGATGTGAAGCTGAAGGGTGTATTTGTATCTTGTTCGAAGCCCAAGATGTGAAGCTAAAAAGGTGTTGTCTTTGGAGAGAATTTGTCATCTCTAAAGGGGGTCTGTTTGTCACAACTGCTGGGTGACTGACTATAAAGGAGGATTACTTTAATCGAGATATGTGAATCCTAGCAATGTCATAATTTCCTTTATAGGGGGTTTTAACCTGAAGGATAAGACTTTAACTCAATGTAGAGCAATGCTATCTTTCCTTAGGAATTTCTAATGCTAAAAGAGGGACAGTGGCGTGGATGTAAATAATCCAGAGGCTTGTCGCTTACAGCAATTAGTTGATGTTTGTATCCTGTGAACGAGGCACAGTTTTGATGCTAAAAGGTTGATTGACTCAACCGGGGTTTCCTTATACAAAGCCTAAGAGGAGGCTATTGACCCAATAAGAGGATGCTTTTGTGTCTCGTACGAAGCCCGAGAGGGAGGCTAAAAGGAGTTGACTCAACAAGGGAGTGCTTTTAGATGTGTCTTGTACGAAGCCCAAGACGGAGGCTAAAGGTTGACTCACCAAGAGAGTCTTTTATGCTCAACAAGAGAGTGTTTTGTATCTAGTATGAAGCCGGAGATGGAGGCTAAAACAGAGATTTACTCAACAAGAGAGTCTTTTTGTATCTCGTACGAAGCCCAAGATGGAGGCTAAAGGAAGTTGACTCAACAAGAGTGTCTGAAAAGGTTAGCTCCCTTAGGTAGAATCATTGTGAAAAGCCCAAGAGGAGTCTGACTTCACTTAGGAAGGATCATTATACAAAGCCTAAGAGGAGGCTATTGCTGGCGACTGTTTCAGTTTAGTGACAGGTCCAGTATGTTGGTTAAAAGAGAAATCAGTTCTTATAAAGAGGCTGATTAAAGGTAAGGGTATGCTTTGGGATTGATCAGAGGATAAGGGTTATTTCCTGTTCTTAAAGGAAATGGGGAATCCAGAGGGTATTGGAGACTGTCTGAGTCTACTGGTGTTTTTCCCTACTTGAGAATGCCTTCGAGACTCAAGGAGAATAGACTGTCCAAGTCTAGAGTTTTATCTTTTGTACTATGCTTAAAGAAACGGTAGTAGTGTTCACGGTAGAAAGATCTAGACTCTTTGAAAGACTGTTCTATTAAGATGACTAATTTCTATTCCTATACCTCTAGGAGGTCGTCGAGACAATTTGTACGAAGCCCAAGAGGAGGCTGGAAACTTTTAAGAAGCCGAGGGACAATTTGTACGAAGCCTAAGAGGAGGCTCTCTTCCTAAAGGAAGAATCCTTATATGAAGCCTAAGAGGAGGCTGTGAATACTTATAAGAAGCCGTAGGGTCCTTGTATAACGCCCAAGAGGAGGCGAGGATGCTTTTAGGAAGCCTGTGGGTCCCCAAACCCCGAGAAGTTCAAGGCATGCCATTCACCGAGAATGGATCAAGCCAGGAAAGTCCGAGAATTTGGAAGAAACTCAAGAGATGCCATTCACGGAGAAAATATCATCTCTGGGGAGTAGAGTTTCTTTGACAATTTCTAAGAGTGACAGTCTGAGAAAGGGTTCAAAAAAAATCTACCTTTCACATCTCCATATTGTTTAACCCCAAGAGGAGGGAAGACTGTGTCTAGTAATCCTATGGGGATCTAGTTTTGACTGTATTTAAGAGTGACCAACGGGGCTTAGTGCTAGACGTAGTTACCGGGGAAACTCTAAATATCTATACTAGTATTACACAGTTGATATGAGTTTATGAAAGAAGACTTACAGTGAAACAGCCCCACAATACAGTTATATGTATATGAAAGCGGATAAAGAAAGCATATAAACACTTACTCGGTTGTAGAGCTTCCATGCAGTTTGGTTAGTTGTTCAACAAAGAAAGATTGAAAACAACAGTATATTCAAAATTAAAATGGAAAGTATTTTGAAAAGATGTTGGGGCTTACAGCTCAAGGAGAGGCCCAAGGTTTATCAGTAATCGCACTGTCGTTTTGTACAGAGGGACTTATACAAGTGACTGAGGCCCAAGAAAGGTTTTCTGTACAAGGGGATGGGTCTTACACTCTCTCAAGAGGCCCAAGTGTTTAAAGAAAAAGAATGGGGCTTACAACACGAGGGTAGGCCCAGATGATTGGTTTTTTTATTGGCGATCGCGCCGAGGTTTTCTTTTAACGCAGGGGGACTTATACAATGTCTGAGGCCCAAAAAGTTTTGGTTAAAAGGGATTGGGTCTTACACTCTAATAGAGGTCCAAAAGATTTATTTTTGTACAAGTGGTGGGGCTTACAGCTCAAGGAGAGGCCCAAGGTCATTTGTTTGTCAATGGCGATCGCGCCGAGATTTTTGAAAATGCGGTGGGTCCTATACAATGATTGAGGCCCAAAATGGTTTGGTTTTTAAAGGGGGTTGGGTCTTACACTCTAATAGAGGCCCAAAAAGTTTTAAATGGGTCTTATAGCTCGAGGAGAGGCCCAGGGTTTGTTTTTCAACGGACGATGATTGTAACGCCCCAGTTTTGGTCAGTTTTATTTAATCGAGTTTAGTTGATTATTTTATTATTATATTATTTTATTCTTGACTTTTATTTGGCAATATATTATTTTTCATCATTGTTTATGTTTTATCGCATTTTGAGAGCGGTTGGGAGATATTTGAGAGTAGGGGTATTTTGGTCTTTTTGGGGGTTAGATATTTGTTATTATATAAATAGAAAGAAATAGAGAGAAAATGAGAGAAAGAAGAAAAAGAGAAAGAGAAGAGAAAAAGAGAAAGAAGAAGAAAGAAAGGGAGAAGAGGAAAAATCGGGAAAACTCCATTTCAAGCGCGATTAATCGGGTAAGGGTGAGAAGTTTCAATTATATCTTGCTTGTGTATGTATATGTGTATGTTTTCTTGATTGTTTTGGACATTTGCTCATAGTTTTCATTTTAGGTCGAAATGGTAAAAATGGTTAGAAATCGATGTTTTCACGGACGAAAGTCGGAATAAATCGCGTAGTAGAGTCGTGTGATGTTGGGTCATGATTTAGCGTGATCGTTTGATTGAATTGAGTCGAATTTGTAACTTTTGCTTTTTTTGATATATATCGATATTTTGGTACAAATTGTTGTTGTGATCGAGTAGATGTGGTTGGATATGTCTGGTAACATTGGTATAGGTTGATATTTCATCGGGTAAGGATAGGAATTAATCGGGAATGGTTGTTGGTGTGTTTTCGAGTGGGTTTGATCGAGTTTGGAATTGGGTTAAATTGATAAAACTATGTTTCAAAATATTACAAAAATGGAAAATGTGTTGGATGGCTTTTTAATGGTGAAAATATTGTAGCACGTTGAATTTTGAGATCGCGACTTTTTACGGAATCGAAATAGGAGGTCCGGAAGGCTCCCGACGATGAAAAATGCATTTTCTGGGTCCTGACACGGCCCGTGTCACGTAACACGGGTGGCGTGTCAGCCTGCTGTCTAGGGAGGGTGGAAACGCGAAAAAAAGTGAATTTTGGGATTTTGGGGTCACACGGCCGTGTCCCACAACACGGGGGCCGTGTCAGCCCTGTTGTAGGTTTTTCTTTCAAAATTGTTTCGATCGTAACTTTTGAACCGTAAATCCGTTTTGGTCCCCGTTCGAAGCGTTGGGAAGCTTATAAAATATTCTTTCTGTTAAAAATGGTTTGGAGGGTAAAATATGATTTAATTAATTCGTGATTTTGAGAATTAGTCGTGATGTCGAATGTTTTATCGCATTAAGTGCGTGCGGTTGGTGTTTTACCGTGTGTTGTGCTATTGTTATATAACGTGTAGCTTGTGTGCTGTTATATGATGTGAATATACATGATGGAATGTTGTAATGATGGTTTGTGGCCTTATGGAAAATATGTGCATTATTTTGGATTAGACTTCGATGCGTGATTAATGATGTTGTTGTGTGGTAAAATACATTGTTTGATTGAATATCAATGTATGTTGTTATGGTGTGTTGTGGGTAGGCTTTGTGGTGTGAATCCCTTGTGGAAGTGATTGTGATTGCATGATTGTTGTGGTTTGTGGTTTGGGATGAAATGCATTGTTTATGTGAAATTCAATGTATGTTGTGCGGTGGCCTTTATGGTTTAAGATGCATTGGTTGTCATGAGTTCTTGTGTGTCTAGCATCATGATATGCATTGTTGTGACGTCCTGAGTGACGGTTTGATTCCAGAGGGAATCCGCTATAACATCGTGCGCCTTAAAAATAAGAGGACCTAAAGCGATTTGATATATCGTGCGCCTTAAAAATAAGAGGACCTAAAGCGATGATTATAGACGATCGTGCGCCTTATATTGAGAGGACCTTAAGCGATCGGATTGTGCGCCTTATACCGAGAGGACCTAAAGCAATCCATAAACGTCGTGCGCCTTATACCAAGAGGACCTAAAGCGACGGGTGAACATCGTAGGCCCGACGGGGTGTTACTTGAGTGATCCTCAGTAACGAGCGATGGTTCCAGCAGAGTTCCTGAGTGAACTAGTGATGAGATATGAAATCTTGGAGTCGATACCGCATATGCATTTGCATAGAGAGTCGTTGTGTCGGTCTCTTTGCATCTGCATGAATTATGATTGCATTGGTTATATGTGGAAAATCATGATTTAGTTGATTATGTGCGAGACATTGTGATATGCATTTGTGATAAATGTATTGGGCAAGATTAATATATAATTGGGGATGGAGATATTGTGTGATTGAGCGGGTGATAGCATTTGTGAATTGAGGTGTATTCGTGTTAAATGCCTTGAATTATGAATGATATGTTTTGTGTATAAACATATGCATGATGTGTGAATATGTTATCATGTTGGAATAATTGTTATATGCTATGTTGTTGGCAATGTTAGAAATAGGTTAAGTATATGTGGTATGTTATATGTATCATATGTGATGCGTGAGGTGAGAATAACTGTGTATGTGATATTTATGTGTTTTTGCATATTATTATGCAATCTTGGTTTAGTTGTTATTTCTCACCCTTCTGCTGTTTTATAATGCTCTATGAGGCATTGCAGATTAGAGTTGCTGGAGGTCTTTTGTGAAGATTAGCCCTCTGTTCTGTCGTCGGTTTTGGTGTCTGCTCTGATACGTAGCACGGGAGTCGGGGGACGATTATATATATATATATATATATATATATATACATTTGTTGAATGTGTTTTGTAGTACTTTTGGGTATATAGTTGATGTTCTAAAATGATTTATTTTGTAAAACAAGTCGGTTATGGATCTTTCCGCTTTATTCCATAATTGACCTTTCTTTTTATATGGAAAAAATTTCCCCTTTGAGGGTATTCTATTTTATGCTATGTATCAGATTTATGAGCAGGGATGATGTTTTGTTTATTTAAATGTGGCATCCTTATTTCTGTCGGAAAAATAAATTTTTAGTTACTCTGATTTTATTTATGTATTCTTTATAAGCGATGGGAATTGGGGTGTTACAATGATCGCGTCGAACTTTTTGAAATACAACGAGACTTATACAATATGTGAGGCCCAAAAATAGGTTTGTATTTACAAAGGATTAGGTCTTACACTCTATTAGAGGCCCATGAGTGTTTGGTAAAGTTTGTTAGGGAGAAAATCAATAAAACCCTAATTTCATTTTTTAAAGGCATTTTTCAAAGAAAAACCAAGTAAAAAATGATAAAAATATCAAATAAAATCATTAATCATGTTATAAACAATGATTAAGGTTTCTAAAAAAGTATTTTATCCACATGAATATTTAAAATCATTTTGGTTTTAAAACTCGAGAAAAATAAATCATTTTAAAAGCATTTAAAACAATTTAAAACAATATTTTTGAATATATTAAAAATATGTCAAATAATAATATTTTTTTGTGATTTTTTGTGGATTAAAATATTATGGAGTATGAATAAGAAGTGTGCAAAACAAAATTGGAAAATGATGATTTTTGCTATGTAAAAGAATTGGTTGAGTTTTTTAGAATAAACTAAGAAAAAGAGGAAAGATGTCACAACATCACATTCGACATCTTTCATGAGTTTTGAAGATAAGAGAAAAAGGAAAGATGTCACAACATCACATTCGACATCTCTTTTAGTTTTCAACATCTTTTTTATCAAACTTCAAACATTCATAACTCTCTCAATTTTTAACGAAATTAAAATCCGTAAGAACCTATCTTGACCGATCTTTTGCAAGGAATCCAATGGTATTACTCCTGCACACTGAAACTTAATGTACAGAACACACAAAGTAAAAAACCAGAACTGCACATGTAGTTTTAGACATATTTTGTCGTCAAACTTCCAACACGCATAACTCTCTCAATTTTTAACGAAATTAAAATCCGTAAGAACCTATCTTGACCGATTTTTCGCAAGGAATCCAATGGTATTACTCATGCATACTGAAACCTAATGTACAGAACACACAAAGCAAAAAACCAGAACTGCATGTTGATTTTAAAACAACAAAAACTCCACATATAAACATGTTAAAGTGAAAACAGTAGGAGGATCATATCATACACATTAAGGACTACATTTTTGCTTCAAGAATTGTTCAATATGATGCATGTATGTGGACAACAAAGGAAAGCATGATTCAAAGAATTCAAGTTGTGAATTTTACCTCTTTTTTGGAGATTTTGTGCAACCTACCAAGTGCTTTGTTCTAGAAATGATTTGATGCTTTGGACACCCTCAAATGACCTCTTAGAAGCTTTTAGGATGGTTGGAATCAGCTAGAAACCTCTGGAGCAACTTGGAGCTCTTTCTTGCAAAATGCGCAAAAGTGGTCAAAATGCCAACTCTCTCAAATGGTGTTCCAGACGGGGGAACCATTTGGGACGATTCAAGGATGTTATTTTGAGTGTGTTTGAGGTTTTATCTGGTTTGGAAAGTGACTGAATCAAGACATGGCTTGAAAAATGCAAAAAAATCCAATTTTTGAGGTTTTGAGAGGTGACTTTGTGATTTTGGTGTTAAAGGTCACTTGTGAGAGTTTGGACAGCTTAGATATGACATATTAGATGTGTTTGGATCATGAGCTATGATGGAAATGCTCTCTAACTCAAAAACTCAGAATTACCTTGCTAAAGAAGGCATTTTGGAGTGAAAGAAGTGATTTTGAGGAAAGCATCTGTTTGATGGTTTTGGTGTACTCAAACTGAGCACAAATGAGCTCTATTTATAGTAGAGCAAGTTTGTTTTGGGATCAATAGTGAATGGCAACCACAACAGAGGTTTGTTCAATGTTGGCCAATGAGAATCCAAGTCTCTTCTAGTCAGGGCACAGGTTGCTGGTTCCCTAGTTGTTGGAGGAATCTTGACTGAATTCAGTTGGAGGAAGCTCAGTTCATGCCACCTCTAAGCATCCATTAAATGCTCCAAACCAAAATTGGAGTCTTGCCCCTCTTTTAGGGTTTTCTAGGTTTGGCATGCTACTTTTGGTTCCAAGGACTTTGGAGGCTTGGAGATCAGATCACCCCCTTGGATTTGATCCTCAGATGTGTCCAAAATGATGACAAGGCTTAAAAATTCGTGTGGCACAAGAAATGTGCAAATCTGTCCTGAAACCTGTCTTAAAAATCAGCTGCAGCAAGCCTTGTTGTAAAATCCATAACTTCTTGCTCAAGAATGATAAATGGTTGTTCTAGGAATTTATGGAAGGCTGAGATGACATACTTCAACTTTAATGTTTGACCCTAGACTTGGTTCAACTTGGATCATGGAGAAAAACATCCTTGAAGTTGGGATATTCTTGCTGGAAAAATATTAATGATGTCCTATGAAATGTTGAAACATTTGACAACTTTGAACATTAACAATTCCAAACTCAAATCACTTATATCTTTTAATCCACTATGATAGTTTGAGTTGAAGTGAATTTCACCTTTGATGCTTGTCCTGCATGGTGACAAAGCTTGAAAATTGTGTGGCACAAGAAAAAGTGCACAAAATCTGTCCTAAAAAACAGCTGCAACAAGCCTTACTGTACAGTCCATAACTTCCTGCTCGAGTATGATAAATGGACATTCTACAACTTTCTGGAAAGCTGAGATAACGTAATTCAACTTTGATGTTCAAGGTTTGTGAAGATAAGACTAATAAAGTTGTCAAAAATGACCTTGAACTTGTGTGATCAAATCTGTCCTAAAAGCTGTCATGAAAATTCTGTTTTATCAATGCCTTTTGCAGAGACCATAACTTTTTGCTCGAGAATGATAAATGAGCTTTCTATGACTTTCTGGAAAGGTGAGATTACGTACTTCAACTTTGATGTTCAAGGTTTGGCTTGAATCAACTTGGATCATGGAGAAAAACATCCTTGAAGTTGGGACATTCTTGCTGGAAAAATATTAATGATGTCCTATGAAATGTCGGAACATTTGACATTAAGAATTCCCAACTTTGATCACTTATATCTTTCAATCCTTATGATATTTTGAGTTGATTCCTTCTACAATGTTGAAGTATCAAATACCCTCTTTAAAAGTAGACCTTAAGCAAAATCAATGGATGCTTGGACCAATAGTTACAACCTTGAAAAGTTGTGCACTTGAACATGATTTTAACTTAGAAAAGATTTCTAAGTTTCCTTCAATTTGATCAATTTTTCAATTTTCCATAATTTCTTGATTTAAATTTGATCAAATTAAATCATCCATCATATTTTCTTGAGTAATGGCTTGTGAAGCTCAAAGTTGACCAAAAGTCAAACTTTGACTTTCTGCGTCAATTGACTTTGTATTAGATGAACTTGAGGCTTGATCCACTTGAAATATTGCACTCTTGTGCTTAATTCTTGATGTGGGAGACCTCTTGATCCTTTGTGGATATTTGAGAGGTCTAGACAAGTTAAATATCATGTCATTCCTTGATTGATCCTTTGTCTAAAGCTCTGAGAGGGCCTGAAACCCTAATTTTGATAGTAGTGAATGCTCACCCATCTTTGGGGAGACTTGTGAGGCAAGATGGTTCATCCATGTTGTGATGATGATTTGCACAATGATGGGAAATGTTAGTGGTCAAAATTTGGGGTATGACAGATGCCCCTATTTAATCTTCTTGGACCCGAAGGTGTGAATGGCGAAGGTATTCGGGCATTCAGGGTGCAAGAGGATTAAATATCGGAATACCCAAAATTTTGATGGTGATTATGACTGGTAGCTTACACATTCATCCTCTTTTGTTAAGCAATGATGCTTAGAAAAGGTAAAAACTTCCCCTCGATCCTGGTTTCCTACCAAGGAACTGATCTTAGTTTCTGATGTAAACTTCCCCTCGATCCTGGTTTCCTACCAAGGAACTGGTCTAAGTTTCTGATGTAAACTTCCCCTCGATCCTGGTTTCCTACCAAGGAACTGGTCTTAGTTTCTGATGTAAACTTCCCCTCGATCCTAGTTTCCTACCAAGGAACTGGTCTCAGTTTCTGAAATAAACTTCCCCTCTATCCTGGTTTCCTACCAAGGAACTGGTCTAAATTTCTGAAATAAACTTCCCCTCGATCCTGGTTTCCTACCAAGGACCTGGTCTCAGTTTCTTTTGTCAATAAACTTTATTGACAAGGGACGCTATTCGTAGTGGTTTTCCTCAAACTTCTCTCCGAATTTTCCTGGGGAGATGCCATTTGATAGAAAAATTTTGATGTCAGACTCGCTGGGGAACCCATTCGCCTGAGTTGTAGAGGTGTACAAACTTCTCTGTTTGGAGACGCCATTCGCCGACTCTACTAGGGAAAATGAGTCTCTTGAGAGACTGCTTTCACGCTTGGGGATATTATATCATACTTTTCTCGGGATCTTCCCGGAGAAACACCATATGATGTGATCCAATTTTGAGGTGTTGATGACCTTTTCATCGGCGGTTTTTTTTTTTGGAGAAAAACTGCCGTATTGCCGAATCTCTGCTTAAGAGGCCTCCTCTAGGGATTTTCCTTAATCCAGGAAAGCAAAAATATCATCTTCAATGGCGAAGAGTGACATCGATTGAAGGTTCTCTGGTCTTTCAGAGGTTCAATTTATCAAAGTGGTCGAGTGTCGACTTCATCCCAAAAATAAACTAGAGGAGAGAGATTGTTCAAACGCAATCTTTCCTGACGAGGAAAGAACTTGACAACTCGATTGAGAAGACTGTCACCACTACGGGACAAGACCGACTGGAGTGATAGTGATGCAATATGAATGTGAATGCAAATCAATAATGCATGATGTATGTATGTATATGCTGACAAAACTGACGCGACATACAATCTAACGGATGAACACGACTGGATACTCGGCCACAGTGGCACATGTAGAAATATCGCTGGTTCAAGATAGCAATTCTTCCTTGCTTAGGAGAAACGGTCCCTATTGGGAGCGACGCTGGTCGGGCTTAGGAGATGAGAACTCGGCCGAGGATGTCGGATGGAATAGTCGCATCCGACACAGTTGATCCTTCATTCAGGCGTACTGGTTTAGAAGGAGTATTTTTATTCTGCACTTTGAAGCTCGAACACCTTTGGAGACGCAATTGATGTTCTTTCGATGTTCAACAGTCAAAAGAAATTGCCATCTTTATTTTAAAAGTAGAAAAGTTTGACAAGTAAATTCATTTTTGTTTTATTTCAAGAATCGTTGATCATGTTAAAACGTCATTCTGTAAAGCTAAAACAAATAAGAATTGCAAACAAAAGCACAAGGGCTCAAATTTATTGATAGGATGGAGATCAGCCAAACGCGTGATTCCACAGAGTATTTACAAAGTTTAGAAAATGGTAATTTACAGGGAAAAGGGCTATGTTGAAACATAACGACCACTATCCTTCTACCAACTTTGAATTCGAGGCATCCTGAGCTTCTGTCGAAGATGACCGTGACTGGAGTTTCTGATGGATGGCATCACTGCTGAGGAGCTGACTGATCAGACGTAGTTACTTGCCATTATCCCTAACTTTTGCATGGATTGTACTTTGACTTTTCCAATCCATCGGGATGATTTTTGATCCTGTCTCTAATTTTTGCCTAGACCGCCCTTTCGGGTTTTCAATCCACCGAGACGTTCTTTTTTTTTAGTTTAGGCGAAGTATTTCTTGACTACATCAACATTTGTGGGGTAGGCAAATTCCTCTCCGCCCATGGTTACAAGTCTCAAGGTGCCGCCTGAGAAACCTTTCTTGACCACATAGGGGACGTCATAATTCAGAGTCCACTTGCCTCGAGAATCACTGAGAAATGATTGTATCTTTGTGAGCAGTTTGAAGATTGGCGCGCATGTCGCGGTCATGAGAGATATGAATCTGTAGTTCAGACGTCCAAGGAATCCTATGACTTGTTTTTCAGTTTTTGGAGAAGGCGTTTCTTGAATGGCCTTGACCTTGTCAGGATTAACCTCAATTCCTTTCTGGCTGACGATGAACCCTAAGAGTTTCCCTAAACGGACACCGAAGGTGCATTTGTTTGGATTCAAGCGAAGTTTGTACTTTCTCAGCCGCTCGAATAGCTTTGACAGGTGGGTCACATGCTCCTCCTCTGTCTTAGATTTGGCAATCATGTCATCGATATACACTTCGATTTCTTTGTGTATCATGTCATGAAACAGAGTAGTCATGGCCCTTTGATCGGTTGCCCAGGCATTTTTCAACCCGAACGACATTACCTTGTAACAAAAGGTACCCCATGGGGTAATGAACGAAGTTTTCTCCATGTCTTTTGGCGCCATTTTTATCTGATTATAGCCCAAGAATCCATCCATGAAGGAGAAAACCTTGAACTTTGTTGTATTGTCTACCAGCATGTCAATGTGTGGTAAAGGAAATTCGTCCTTTGGACTGACCTTGTTTAGATCTCTGTAATCCACACACATTCTGACCTTTCCTTCCTCTTTCGGAACAGGTACTATGTTGGCTAACCATTGAGGATATTCTGACGTAGCGAGGAAACCCGCGTCAATCTGTTTCTGTACTTCCTCTTTGATTTTGATGGCCATGTCTGGATGAGTTCGTCTCAACCTCTGTTTTACTGGCGGACATTCCGATCTTAACGGTAAGTGATGCTCCACGATGCTGGTATCCAACCCTGGCATATCCTGATAGGACCAAGCGAATACATCGGGGAATTCTATGAGAAGCTTTACCAAAACCTCTCTGGCAGTTGGACTGAGCAGTGCCCCAATCCTGATTTCTTTTCTCTCTTTTTCCGAACCTAAGTTTACCGTTTCCAACGGCTCTTTATGAGGTTCAATGGACCTTTCCTCTTGTCTGAGTAATCGGGAGATCTCTTCTGGAATTTCGTCGTCATTTTCTTCTTCAGCCCCAAATATCGGGAACTCAAAGTTGGGATAAGGCATCGGATCGTATGTTTCAACAGGGTTTAAAATAAGCAATCTGCATGACGATATGATTTGTGTTTAGAAGAGATAGAGGAAATGCAAGAGTGTGTGCAGTGTATTTTTTGTTTACTGCTTGCTTTTATTATTGAGTTGTTTTTTAGGATTACCATTTTCTGAGAAAAGTAAAAAGAGAAAACAGCAATTAATGCAGAAATTACAGAACGACATTATTTTATTCATGAATAAGTCTATTCTTGAAACTACAACCCTATAAACAAAACTCTGTCGCTTTGGGCAACGCGAAGAGGGAAATTTACAGAAAGTGAGCCCTATCAAAATATCTGTTTCACCTGGGCAGGGTGAAAGGTTAAAGATGGCAATTACTTTGACTTATGAACAATCTTCGGAACATCGACAGCAACCCATTGGTGGCGAACTCCTCGGTGAATCACAAAGTCTGGCACATTCCTTGATTTGTCTTCATAAATAACGCTAATTTCTGGTGGAGCAGGATCATTGGAATCTGTCTCCCAGGCAGAGTTGTCGTAGGAGGATTCCTCTGTTGTAATTTCTGCATAGCTTTTGTACTTGACCATGTAGTCGTATTTTCCACTTGGTTGTCCCAGGGTATCCCATACTTCTTTGGAACTAGAGGAGTCATCTCTCTCGATGACGTTGACCTCTGGAAAAGCATAGTTGATGAATTCAAGTCCTGCAAACATTGCAAATTCATCGTCGTACTGGACATTTTCTGAATGACCTGATTGTTGATCCCATGACATGGTGGGGACGTATGTATTCTTTTCAATGATGCTCAGCTGATTTTCATTGTTCGGCTGATTTCCTTGCCCCAAGTCTCTTGGATACAGATGCCACATTGGCAGGCCATCCATCGGGCCATAATAGTTGTGGTCAAAGTTGTCCTTCATCAGAGTGTCCTCCTCTAATGAGTTTGGTGGAGCACGGCATCCTTCCGGATCACAATCTCCATATATCATTTTGACGTCTGACCTGGGTATAAATCTCGGACTCTGTGCGGGATAGAAAAAGGGTGTAGGCACCTCTTCCTGAGACGTATAACCGTCCTTGTTAAGATAAGACTCCCATTCTTCCTCCATATCAGAGGAATCATCTTTATTGATGGTATGCACTTCTTGAGGCACTGGGTGAAGGAAACCTCCACTATGGAAGAAATCCTGAATGGGATGAAGACTTTCATCGCTGGTAGCAGTTTATGTACAGGTTGAGGAGAAACCAAGACATTTCTTTGTCTTGTTATAAGTAGGAATGACAAGCTGTCCCCAGCCCGTTGTATTGGTTCTCTCGACCGCTTTAAGAGCATCCTTGTACGAGGAAATCGCTGTTCCTCCTCCAGATTGGTTGTCATTGCATAGTGAAAGCGCTTGGAACTAGGTTCCGATTATCCCCTCCGGTTCTACATAAGTGGATTACGATAAGTTGCTTACGAGCAAGGCCTGTTCTCCACATACTATGACGATCTGGTTGTTCTGGACGAACTTTAGCTTTTGGTGGAGGGTCGAAGTGATCGCCCCAGCCTGATGTATCCAAGGTCTTCCTAATAAACAACTGTATGTTGCCCGGATGTCCATGACCTGGAAAGTGACTTGGAAAGTGTAAGGACCGATAGTTATGGGAAGGTCGACTTCGCCGATAACCATTTTTTTGGATCCTTCAAATGCTTTGACGACGACCTCACTGGTTCTCATCGGGGGTCCTTTGAAGGATAATTGCATCAAAGTGGACTTCGGCATAACATTCAGGGCTGACCCTGTGTCTACCAGTACGCTGGCTAAAGCATCGCCCTGGCAGCTGACCGTGATATTGAGCGCCATGTTATGACGGAGACCTTCTTCAGGTAATTCCTCATCACTAAATCCCAAGTTATTGCAGGAAGTGATGTTAGAGACAATGATATCGAACTGTCTGATTGTTACATCCTGTTCCACAAAGACTTGCTCCAATACTTTCTGTAGAGCCTCCTTGTGCGCTTCTGAACTGAGTAAAAGTGACAGCACAGAGATCTTTAAAGGAGTTTGTAATAGTTGATCAACAATGTTGTATTCACTCCTTTGGATGAGCTTCAGCATCTCATCATTGTCTTTTGAAAGGTCGGGATTACTGGATTGACCGACCGGTGGATTGGGAACTTCTATCTGAGGTTCCTTTTCTTTGTTAAGTTCTCCAACTCCTTGGTTGAAGATTCGATCACTCCGTGTTACTCGACTGATGTTTGCAATATTCACGACGGAGGGTAATGGAATTTCCTTTCCATTCTCGACTATTTTTGTACCATATTTGTAAGGGATAGCCTTAGTTGATTCATACGGTAATGGTCCTGGTAGATAGATGACTATGGGAGCCTTCTGATTTTTCCGACCATCGTAAGCAATTTCGATCTGTTCCTGGTTGAGAACTCTCGATTCGTCAAGTAGAGGGATGAAGGTACAAACATCCCTAGCCCTCTGATGATCAGAGATTACGACAATGTCCTTAATTTGATCAGCGAGGTAGTCCGGTGCCCAATTGATTGGTCCAAAACCCGGATATGGGCGAATCTCTCTACGATCCACCTGACCCTAAAGAGCTGCCCGTACGAGGTAGCATCCTTGGTTATTCCCCGAGCAAACTCTATAGCATTCATAATTATGTGGTGGCACCTGGCTATATCCACTCTGTCTGCAATGCATCTTGACCAGATTGGTCTTTAGTAAGAGTACATCATAAATTTGATTTACTTTGTTAGTCTCTCCCTCTATCAAATTGACTGTAGCTTTCTCGTGTTGAGGCAGCGGGTTTGTGAAAACATTATGATTTGTATCCTTGAAAGATAAGACCCTGCTCCTAACAAGTTTTTGCACGTCGGATTTGAAATTGAGACAGTTCTCTATGTTATGTCCTGGTCCTCCTTGATGGTAAGGGCAAGTCTGATCCACCTTAAACCAAAAAGGCAGATTTTCCGGTACTGTAAGAGGGGACTTAGTTTGGACATGCCCCTTAGCCAGTAGTAACGGAAATAGTTCTGCATACAATATGGGTATAGGATCAAATCCTGGTGGCTGTGTTGTACGATTGTTATTGTATGGAGGACAAGCCTGGTGAAGAGGCTGTTGAGTTATTTACTGATTAGGTTCGCTCTGCGCAACCTGAGGTTGATACGTAGAAATAGGCGCAGGATTGATAGCAGGAGTCACAATCGCTACTGGTTGATAACGTCACCTTTTCTTTCCGAGAGAGATATTCCCAATATCCTGCTCTTTTTTCTTAGGGAGAGCACTACCTATTGCTTTGTACTACTTGATGATCCAGTGTCTTTGACTAGACGTCCCTCTCGAACGGCTTCCTCAAGACGAACTCCCATACCAACCATCTCGGCGAAGTCACTGGGCGCACTGGCAACCATTCTGTCATAATAAAATGAGCTTAAGGTCTTTAAGAAGATCTTTGTCATCTCTTTTTCCTCAAGAGGTGGACAAATTTGAGCGGAAATTTCACGCCATCTCTGAGCGTATTCCTTAAAGGTTTCCTTGTCCTTTTGTGACATTGATCTGAGTTGATCTCTGTCGGGTGCCATGTCCAGATTGTATTTATATTATTGAACGAAGGCAGCGCCAAGATCTCTGAAACTGCTGATCTCAGTGCGGTCTAAACCCATGTACCATTTGAGTGCGGCACCGGTTAAACTATCCTGGAAATAGTGGATTAGTAGCTCCTGGTTCTTTGTTTGAGCTGACATTCGCCGAGCGTACATCACCAAGTGACTCTGAGGGCAAGAGTTACCCTTATACTTTTCAAAGTCGTGCACCTGGAATTTGTGCGGAACTTTCACAT
The DNA here is from genome assembly GCA_022829125.1 of Lathyrus tuberosus. Taxonomy (NCBI): domain Eukaryota; kingdom Viridiplantae; phylum Streptophyta; class Magnoliopsida; order Fabales; family Fabaceae; genus Lathyrus; species Lathyrus tuberosus. The sequence goes on from JALAZF010000363.1 coordinate 3,884,237, forward strand.
TGGGGACCAAGCAAAGGTCTGCGGCGTCCTTTCCAAATAGATCTTGACCGCGAATGGCCTGCAGTTCCTTCTGTATTTCCAGGAACTGTTCTTAGAACTCATTCATTCTTTTGAACATGTTGTCATTTCCACCAAAAGGTATCTTTGGAATCTGTCCTTCTGGGACAGTGTGTACCACGGGCGGTGGTATAGTCATTATGGACGAGACTCTCGGTGCCTCCCGAAGTTTGTAACCTTCAGGAGTTACTGTCATGCCCCTGGCATCTTCGCTTTCCCAAAGTTTGTAACCTTCAGGCCCATCAGTTCCTTCTGCGGTCCCCTGATCCTTATTGATCAACGGGATATATCCATCTGGGATATAGTTAAGTGGCATGCCCCATGGACGATCTTTCGGCATTTTGTACCTAGGATCGGACTTTTCCACTATGGGCGTTGAGGTGATCTCTGAGATCACAGTCCTTTGTAGCTGAGCTTCTGCCATGGCTTGCATGTCGTTACGAAGCTTTCTCATATCCTCTCTTAGAGCATCGATCTCTTCTCTCAACTCTCTGTTCTCTTCCTCGAGATCTTCCATCTTTTTCTGACGATTGACTCGAGTATTGTACGAATGAGACAGTTTGACTCGAGACACAAATGTGAGATTCGTAGGTAAGAAGAATACGTGACGTGAGAATGATGAATGCAATGATTATATTAATTGCTTTTTTTTGTTTAATCAAAATAAACTTCGACAATTAGATTGCAAATATCAAATAGTGGGGAAACCCCTTTTTATTGAATTCAAAGGATTGCGGAAATGGAAATACAGTAAATTACAAGGTACGGAAACAGAAACCTAAGCTAATGGGTCCCGAGTCCTCTCTAAGGAGAACTCGGGTTCTAATTCTGGTACTTTCCTTTTCTTGGATCGGGGCTCTTGGGCCGTTGTCGGGTTGTCATTCCTTTTCCAAGTGAAAGGAGCGAGCAAGTTCCTTTTGTCATCCTGATTTTCTACAGCATGTTGCTCCAAAATCTCAATCAGAGCATCCTTATCTTTCAATAGCTGTTGTATTTTGGTACACTCTACATTGAGAATGCGGTACTTGTTCTTCCAAGACTTCCTCTCCTGTTGAACTTTGTTGAGAGTAACCTGAAGTTTTTCCATTTCAGTCATGAAGTACATGACAGATTCCCTTTGTGGAAGAACTCAGTGACGAGGATAAGGCATCCTTAGCTTGAGAGCTCTAGTTTGTACCCAGTGGAGATAAGGCTCCACCGAGACACAGTCCGGTTTTCCTAGAGACTCCAGTCCTTTCTTATGAACATGTTTCCAAGCGTGCACTATTTCCGTCTTTAGTGCCCTGTCATTTTCTCCTTCTTTGAAGAAAATACCCTCCAGATGAGCATTACGCGCGACATGCCTCATTGGGTATCCAAATTGACGACGAACAAGAACTGGATGGTAATTGATTCCTCCTTTAGTTCCTATGAGGGGTACGTTGGGGAAGTTTCCACAACGGTCAATGATCCTGATCCCGTCATAAATCCTATTGCACCAATCTATATCAGAGTTGGTGAGAGACATGATTTTCTGCGACCAACGTAAGGCACTCTTGTGATTCCAAAAAGCAGCAGACTTAGGCAAATGGGAGATAAATCATTTATATAATAGGGGTACACAGCACGTGATCATTCCTCCGCTGTACAAATTCCCTAAGTGTACAGAATGATACGCGTCCGCGAGCAAAGTTTGGCACAGGGTTTCCAATGAGAAAAACCTTAATGGCGTTGATATCAACAAAGCTATTAATGTTGGGAAACAAAAATAACCCGTAGTCATGTTCCCTATACTAGCAAAGTACAGAGCCTTCTTTGTCAGGAACTGGGCTGGCAAACCTAGGAGCCCACCCTTAAGGGTCATGTGAGTCTTGACTTCCGACTCATCCAAATAAATTGCTCTTGCAATGGTCTGATCCTTTGGAATTTCTTCCAGTCCAGAAAATGGAGCTCGATCAGTAATGTGTAGATCGGTTAGGTGAGAATACTTTTCCAGCGTTGGTGCGAGCTGGTAATCCGGGAATGTGAAACAGTGATAGACCGGATCGTAAAACTGAATGAGTGCCTCCATGATTCCTTCAATCACATGGACTCTTAACAGAGGTAGCAGACCTCCGTACTTGGCTCTGAAAGCTTCAGGGTTAGTGATCATCCTCGCTAATCCTCTCAAATCTTCTAACTTTGGAACCCTGAAGGTATACTTATGAGTTCTCCTTCTACCGAAGTCCATGAGCGCAATCTTTTTCTCTGACATTTGTAATCATTGTCTTAGTTTAATTTGAAAAAGAGAGACTAGAAGAGAAGTTTTTCTTTGCTTAATGTTTTTTAGATGAATGCATGAATGCATCACACAAAAACATAGAAAAAACATGGTGTCAAAGGGTCGGTGTCATGAAGTCAAGGCTCTACCCCCCCCCCCCCCCCACCAAAAGGTTTATACTTGTGATTTTTGTACCTGTCTCTCAAAATCATCAGTTCTTGTTGAGAAAACACCAGCGGGCCGGGAACCGTGCTAGGTGATGTTTTTCGAAGAACCATCAGAAGAGGGTAGTATCGCGTGACAACCATTTCCAATAGTTTCCACACTACTAAAAGAGGTTTTTCCTAGGTGTATACTCAATCTTTCCACATGCGGCATCACACGCATTCCCATTAGCAGAAAAGTAAACATAGATATCAATTAGGAAAAGCAGTATATATATTTGTCCTAAAGTCCTAGACTTTAAAGAGCTATGAATCCTATGTTCTTGACAAAAATGGCTCCCCGGCGGAGTCGCCATTCTGTGGTACGTTCCCAACTTTAAAGGTTTTGACCTAAGATCCTAGTGAAGTAAAAAAAAAGTCCTAACGCAATGATATCCCAAAAAAAGAAAGAAAGAAAGAAAAGAAAGGGCCCCACGGTGGGTGCCACTGTTCTGTGGCACTTTTTTAAGGTTTCTACCTAAGAGATGGGAAGAGAACAAGATCTCGTTGCTCCTCAGTGAAGTCGCCATTTTTCTGTGGAGAATGGTGACGAATGATGACTAAGGTGAGATAGATCCTAATGACACTTCCCCAGTGAAGTCGCCATTTTTTCAGTGGAAAATGGTGAAGAATGATGACTAAGGTGAGGTAGATCCTAACGACACTTCCCCAGTGAAGTCGCCATTTTTTCTGTGGAAAATGGTGACGAATGATAACTAAGGTGAGATAGATCCTAACGACACTTCCCCAGTGAATTCGCCATTTTTTCTGTAGCGCGAATTTTTACGTGGTTGCGAAGCACTATCGCTTTGGAGTACTACAGCTCGATTCATTTTTTATCATATTGAAGCTGATGAAGGAAGGGAAATATATGTCTCCAATTAACCCTGCTTACAAACTGAGTTTGAACAGATGACTGTTGGTTTACAGATGCTACAAAGATTGTGGGTCTCTCTTAGGTTATTTTGTTAAAATAGTGCCCGGGCGATTGGTGGGAGTTTAAGACTGATGTTTTTCAATTGATATGTGAGGGTACGGGATTTGGGTTTTGGATTAGTGTGCTCGCTAAGATTTTTCTTTCAATCTTATGCCTACGTATTCCCGTTTATCGAAACAGGGAAATCAGAGCGATCGTAGTTCCTCCTATTCTATGGGAGGAAATGGTGTTTTGGTGTCTTGTTCAAAGCCCAAGATGTGAAGCTAAAGGTGGCTTGTATCTTGTTCAAAGCCCAAGATGTGAAACTGAAGGGTCTATTTGTATCTTGTTCGAAGCCCAAGATGTGAAGCTAAAAAGGTGTTGTCTTTAGAGAGAATTTGTCATCTCTAAAGGGGGTTTGTTTGTCACAACTGCTGGGCGACTGACTATAAAGGAGGATTACTTTAACCGGGATATGTGAATCCTAGCAATGCCATAATTTCCTTTATAGGGGTTTTTAACCTGAAGGAGAAGACTTTAACTCAGTGTAGAGCAATACTATCTTTCCTTAGGAATTTCTCATGCTAAAAGAGGGATAGTGTCGTGGATGTAAATAATCCAGAGGCTTGTCGCTTACAGCAATTAGATGAAAGGAGTTGTTGATGTTTGTATCCTGTGAACGAGGCACAGTTTTGATGCTAAAAGGTTGATTGACTCAACCGGGGTTTCCTTATACAAAGCCTAAGAGGAGGCTATTGACCCAACAAGAGGATGCTTTTGTGTCTCGTACGAAGCCCGAGAGGGAGGCTAAAAGGAGTTGACTCAACAAGGGAATACTTTTAGATGTGTCTTGTACGAAGCTCAAGACGGAGGCTAAAGGTTGACTCACCAAGAAAGTCTTTTGTGCTCAACAAGAGAGTGTTTTGTATCTCGTACGAAGCCCGAGATGGAGGCTAAAAGAGAGATTTACTCAACAAGAGAGTCTTTTTGTATCTCGTACGAAGCCCGAGATGGAGGCTAAAGGAAGTTGACTCAACAAGAGAGTCTGAAAAAGGTTAGCTCCCTTAGGGAGAATCATTGTGCAAAGCCCAAGAGGAGCCTGAATTCACTGAGGAAGGATCATTATACAAAGCCTAAGAGGAGGCTATTGCTGGTGACTATTTCAGTTTAGTGACAGGTCCAGTATGTTGGTTAAAAGAGAAAACTAGTTCTTATAAAGAGGTTGATTAAAGGTAAGGTTATGTTTTGGGATTGATCAGAGGATCAGGGTTATTTCCTGTTCTTTAAGGAAATGGGGAATCCATAGGGTATTGGAGACTATCCGAGTCTACTGGTGTTTTTCCTACTTGAGAATGCCTTCGAGACACAAGGAGATTAGACTGTCCAAGTCTAGAGTTTTATCTTTTGTACTATGCTTAAAGAAATAGTAGTAGTGTTCACGGTAGAAAGATCTAGACTCTTTGAAAGACTGTGCTACTAAGATGACTAATTTCTGTTCCTATACCTCTAGAGGAAACTTTTAAGAAGCCGAGGGATAATTTGTACGAAGCCCAAGAGGAGGCTCTCTTCCTAAAGGAATAATCCTTATACGAAGCCTAAGAGGAGGCTGTGAATACTTCTAAGATGCTGTAGGGTCCTTGTACAACGCCCAAGAGGAGGCGGGGATGCTTTTTGGAAGCCTGTGGTCCCCAAACCCCGAGAAGTTCAAGACATGCCATTCACCGAGAATGGATCAAACCAAGAAAGTCCGAGAATTTGGAAGAAACTGAAGAGATGCCATTCATGGAGAAAAGACCATCTCTGGGGAGTAGAGTTTCTTTGACAATTTCTAAGAGTGACAGTCTGAGAAAGGGTTAAAAAAGAATCTGCCTTTCACATCTCCATATTGTTTAACCCCAAGAGGAGGGAAGACTGTGTCTGGTAATCCTATGGGGATCTAGTTTTGACTGTATTTAAGAGTGACCAACAGGGATTAGTGCTAGACGTAGTTGCCGGGGAAACTCTAAATATCTATACTAGTATTACACAGTTGATATAAGTTTATGAAAGAAGATTTACAGTGAAACAGCCCCACAATACAGTTATATGTATATGAAAGCGGATAAAGAAAGCATATAAACACTTACTCGGTTGTAGAGCTTCAATGCTGTTTGGTAAGTTGTTCAACAAAGAAAGATTGAAAACAACAGTATATTCAAAATTAAAGGAGAAAGTATTTTGAAAAGATGTTGGGGCTTACTGCTCAAGGAGAGGACAAAGGTTTATCAGTGATCGCACTGTCGTTTTGTACAGAGGGACTTATACAAGTGACTGAGGCCCAAGAAAGGTTTTCTGTATAAGGGGATGGGTCTTACACACTATCAAGAGGCCCAAGTGTTTAAATAAAAATAATGGGGCTTACAACACGAGGGTAGGCCCAGATGATTGGTTTTTCTTATTGGCGATCGCGCCGAGGTTTTATTTTAATGCAGGGGGACTTATACAATGTCTGAGGCCCAAAAAGTTTTGGTTAAAAGGGATTGGGTCTTACACTCTAATAGAGGCCCAAAAGATTTATTTTTGTACAAGTGGTGGGGCTTACAGCTCAAGGAGAGGCCCAGGGTCATTTGTTTGACAATGGCGATCGCGCCGAGATTTTTGAAAACGTGGTGGGTCTTATATAATGCATTGTGGCCCAAAATGGTTTGGTTTTCAAAGGGGGTTGGGTCTTACACTCTAATAGAGGCCCAAAAAGTTTTAAATGGGTCTTATAGCTCGAGGAGAGGCCCAGGGTTTGTTTTTCAACGGACGATGATCGTGTCGAACTTTTTGAAATACAACGGGACTTATACAATAAGTGAGGCCCAAAATTAGGTTTGTATTTACAAAGGATTGGGTCTTACACTCTATTAGAGGCCCATGAGTGTTTGGAAAAGTTTGTTAGGGAAAAAATCAATAAAACCCTAATTTCATTTTTTTAAGGCATTTTTCAAAGAAAAATCAAGTAAAAAATGATAAAAATATCAAATAAAATCATTAATCATGTTATAAACAATGATTAAGGCTTATAAAAAAGTATTTTATCCACATGAATATTTAAAATCATTTTGGTTTTAAAAATCAAGAAAAAGAAATCATTTTAAAAGCATTTAAAACAATTTAAAACAATATTTTTTAATATATTAAAAATATATCAAATAATAATATTTTTTGTGATTTTTTTTGGATTAAAATATTATGAAGTATGAATAAAAAGTGTGTAGAACAAAATTGGAAAATGATGAATTTTGCTATGTAAAAGAATTGGTTGAGTTTTTGAGAATAAACTAAGAAAAAGAGGAACGATGTCACAAAATCACATTCAACATCTTTCATGAGTTTTGAAAATAAGAGAAAAAGAAAAGATGTCACAACATCACATTCGACATCTCTTTTAGTTTTCAACATCTTTTTTATCAAACTTCAAACATTCATAACTCTCTCAATTTTTAACGAAATTAAAATCCGTAAGAACCTATCTTGATCGATTTTTCGCAAGGAATCCAATGGTATTACTCATGCACACTGAAACTTAATGTACAGAACACACAAAGTAAAAAACCAGAACTGCACATGTAGTTTTCGACATCTTTTGTCGTCAAACTTCCAACACGCATAACTCTCTCAATTTTTAACGAATTTAAAATCCGTAAGAACCTATCTTGACTGAATTTTCGCAAGGAATCCAATGGTATTACATATACACACTGAAACCTAATATACAGAACACACAAAGCAAAAAACCAGAACTGCATGTTGATTTTAAAACAACAAAAACTCCACATATAAACATGTTAAAGTGGAAACAGTAGGAGGATCACATCATACACATTAAGGACTACATTTTTGCTCCAAGAATTGTTCAATATGATGCATGTATATGGACAACAAAGGAAAGCATGATTCAAAGAATTCAAGTTGTGAATTTTACCTCTTTTTTGGAGATTTTGTGCAACCTACCAAGTGTTTTGTTCCAGAAATGATTTGATGCTTTGGACACCCTCAAATGACCTCTTAGAAGCTTTTAGGATGGTTGGAATCAGCTGGAAACCTCTGGAGCAAGTTGGAGCTCTTTCTTGCAAAATGGGCAAAAGTGGCAAAAATGCCAACTCTCTCAAATGGTGTTCCAGATGGGGGGAACCATTTGGGACAGTTCAAGGATGTTAATTGGAGTGTGTTTGAGGTTTTATCTGGTTTAGAAAGTGATTGAATCAAGACATGGCTTGAAAAATGCAAAAAAGTCCAATTTTTGAGGTTTTGAGAGGTGAGTTTGTGATTTTGGTGTTATATGTCACTTGTGAGAGTTTGGATAGCTTAGATATGACATATTGGATGTGTTTGGATCATGAACTGTGATAGAAATGCTCTCTAACTCAAAAACTCAGAATTACCTTGCTAAAGAAGGCATTTTGGAGTGAAAGAAGTGATTTTGAGGAAAGCATATGTTTGATGGCTTTGGTGTACTCAAACTGAGCAAAAATGAGCTCTATTTATAGTAGAGCAAGTTTGTTTTGGGATCAATAGTGAATGGAAACCACAGCAGAGGTTTGTTCAATGTTGGCCAATGAGAATTCAAGTCTCCTCTAGCCATTGAATAGAGGTTAAGGCACAGGCTGCTGGTTCCCTAGTTGTTGGAGGAATCTAGACTGAATTCAGTTGGAGGAAGCTCAGTTCATGCCACCTCTAAGCATCCATTAAATGCTCCAAACCAAAATTGGAGTCTAGGCTTGTCCCTCTTTAAGGGTTTTCTAGGTTTGGCATGCTACTTTTGGTTCCAAGGACTTTGGAGGCTTGGAGATCAGATCACCCCCCCTTGGATTTGATCCTCAGATGTGTCCAAAATGATGACAAGGCTTAAAAATTCGTGTGGCACAAGAAATGTGCAAATCTGTCATGAAACCTGTCTTAAAAATTAGCTGCAGCAAGCCTTGTTGTAAAATCCATAACTTCTTGCTCAAGAATGATAAATGGTTGTTCCAGGACTTTATGGAAAGCTGAGATGACATACTTCAACTTTGATGTTTGACCCTAGACTTGGTTCAACTTGGATCATGGAGAAAAACATCCTTGAAGTTGGGACATTCTTGCTGGAAAAATATTAATGATGTCCTATGAAATGTTGAAACATTTGACAACTTTGAACATTAACAATTCCAAACTCAAATCACTTATATCTTTTAATCCACCATGATAGTTTGAGTTGAAGTGAATTGCACCTTTGATGCTTGTCCTGCATGGTGACAAAGCTTGAAAATTGTGTGGCACAAGAAAAAGTGCACAAAATCTGTCCTAAAAAACAGCTGCAGCAAGCCTTACTGTACAGTCCATAACTTCCAGCTCGAGTATGATAAATGGACGTTCTACAACTTTCTGGAAAGCTGAGATAATGTACTTCAAATTTGATGTTCAAGGTTTGTGAAGATAATACTTGTTAAGTTGTCGAAAATGACCTTGAACTTGTGTGATCAAATCTGTCCTAAAAGCTGTCATGAAAATTCTGTTTTATCAATGCCTTTTGCAGAGACCATAACTTTCTGCTCGAGAATGATAAATGAGCTTTCTAGGATTTTCTGGAAAGGTGAGATTACGTACTTCAACTTTGATGTTCAAGGTTTGGCTTGAATCAGCTTGGATCATGGAGAAAAACATCCTTGAAGTTGGAACATTCTTGTTGAAAAAATATTAATGATGTCCTATGAAATGTCAGAACATTTGACATTAAGAATTCCCAACTTTGATCACTTATATCTTTCAATCCTTATGATATTTTGAGTTTATTCCTTCTACAATGTTGAAGTATCAAATACCCTCTTTAAAATTAGACCTTAAGCAAAATCAATGGATGCTTGGACCAATAGTTACAACCTCGAAAAGTTGTGCACTTGAACATGATTTTAACTTAGAAAAGATTTCTAGGTTTCCTTCAATTTGATCAATTTTGCAATTTTCCATAATTTCTTGATTTAAATTTGATCAAATTAAATCATCCATCATATTTTCTTGAGTAATGGCTTGTGAAGCTCAAAGTTGACCAAAAGTCAAACTTTGATTTTCAGCGTCAATTGACTTTGTATTAGATGAACTTGAGGCTTGATCCACTTGAAATGTTGCACTCTTGTGCTTAATTATTGATGTGGGAGACCTCTTGATCCTTTGTGGATATTTGAGAGGTCTAGACAAGTTAAAGATCATGTCATTCCTTGATTGATCCTTTGTCTAAAGCTCTGAGAGGGCCTGAAACCCTAATTTTGATAGTAGTGAATGCTCACCCATCTTTGGGGAGACTTGTGAGGCAAGATGGTTCATCCATATTGTGATGATGATTTGCACAATGATGGGAAATCTTAGTGGTCAAAATTTGGGGTATGACAATAATGTCATTTGAACTAGAATTGATAAAGAAATCAAGATAACTTGTGAAAGGGGTAACTTTGAAAATTTGGAAATTTTTCTAAGTTACTAAAATTGGATGGTTTTGGTGCCAACTTTCAAGGACCATAACTTGTGATCCAAGAATCCATTTTGAATGATCCAAATCCTAATTTATAGGTCTTCCTACATTCTGCAAAAGCTTCAACTACATCAAACTCTAATTATTCATAGATTTTTAGTTATGAATGGATCAAAGTGGTGAAAATTCAAGAATATAACACTTAGTACAAAACTGTCTAAGTGCCAGCCTTGGACATCAAAGTTCATGAGGTTTTTCAGTTGGATCCAAATAGTTTCAAGATAAACTATAATCACACATGGATTTTATCATATGAGGGCTCTTTAAAAAGCACAAGAGCTTTCCATAACTCCATTTGAGCAAGGAGATATGATCTCCTCAAAACCACATTTTCCAACTGTCTTGTACAAGACAGAATTTTGCATTTTTGCTCGATTTGGTAAAATTAGACAAGTGCAAACCTTGTCATCCATTTGGACACCTCAGGGGATAATATCAAAGAGAAATGATCTGATCCACAAGCCCCCCCCCCCCCCCCCCAACTCCAAGAATCTACATGTAGCCATAAGTACCCTAAAAAGGTCAAAAGCTCAAAGACTCCAATTTTTTTCCAATGAATTCAATGGATGCATAATGTGGCAAGCATCAAGACATTCATGACTGAATTGAGTCAAGATTCAGCTCTGAACCAAAGGACTCATAACCTGCTCCATTGACTCAAGTCAATGGCTAGCAAAGACTAAAGATGCCTTTTGATCCACATTGGCCAAAGGACTGTCCAAGCCTCCATTCACTATTGATGCCAAAACAAACTTGTTGCACTATAAATAGACATCAATTGTGATCAGTTTGAGTACACCAAAGCACCCAAACTGATGCTTTACTCAAAATCTCTCTTTCACTCCAAAAATGCCTTCATTTGCAAGTCACATTCGAATTTTGCATTAGGAAGCCATTCCATCATAACCAATTGATCTAACACCTTCTATATATCATATATGAACTGATCAAACACTTCTTACCCTTCTGAAACATCATGATCACCATCTCCACTTTCTCACTTGGACCATTTGCAGTCAGAGTTGAGCCAGCCTATTCAGAGAGTTTCAGAACATCCTGAAGGTTGCAACACAATCCTTGAGACTCAAGGAAGCTAACCAGACCTCTGTTTCACTTATGTAACACCTCTACCATTTAAATCGAATCCTTCTTGCAGAGGTAAGCCTTGAACTTTAGAACTCAATGAATCATGCATCATAAATATGTTTTTAAGTTACCATTGTGTTTCTGGACGTTTATGGATCATTTCCCCACAATTAATTGCTTCATATCATGATCATATGGAATGTAATTTTGATTTGTTTAGTTAGGGTTCATATGTGTTTTCAGACATTTTCTTTTGATACCCTGAAAATAAATAAAATTGAATATTGCCAACATGTTCCTTGTTGAAAAACGTATGATTTTGATATGTATTTCATGTCAAATGATTGCAAATTGAGTGAGATAGGTTTTATCTTGCACGAGCTTGAAGAAGAAGATAGCCATGACGCCATTCTTCAGAAATTCAACTAATTTTAGTATATATTTTTCTTTTGCCACTATATATTTGAATTGGCATTGTGCCTCAGTGGTTGATCAACTGGTTTTGTGTGTATAGCGAGCAAAGGGTATAAGGTTCGAATCCTCCTCACCCCAGACCTTTTGGTTATTTTTTTTACTATCTTTTCAAAGGTTTTTTCACATATTATCATCACTTGCCATATTCCATCAGCCACACGCAAGTGGCTCAGTTGGTAGACTTTTAACCTCACAACCCCAAGGGCGTGGGTTCAAGCCTTGGGAAGACCTTTCCCCATTTTTTTTACCACTTATTTCTTTCATTTTTTTAACATCTTTTTAATTAATTCAAAAATTAATTTCTTTCTCAATTTTAAACATTTTTTATTAATTCTTTTCTTTTGAAAAATCACAAAAATGATAAAATATTTTATTCTACAAAAATTTCACAAAAAATATTATTTATTTCATATATTTGATATTTTATAAAGATTTTGTTTTTATTTGTTTTCAAACATTGTAAATATTTTTTTTTCTCTTGATTTTTCAAATATAAATGATTTTCAAATCATTCTAGGAATAAAACATGATTTTTCAAACATTTATCCTAGATCATAACTTTTTTTTACACATGTTAGATAAATTTTGATCATTTTAATTGAATTTTATTCAATTAAAATACATTTTTCAAAAGAAAATTAGTGTTTTTATTATTTTCACCCTTACAAACATTTTTCAAACACTTTTGGGCCTCTAATAGAGTGTAAGATCCAATCCTTATTGTACATAAACCTTTTTGGGCCTCAGCCATTGTATAAGTCCCACTGTGTTTTCAAAAATCTCGGCGCGATCGCCATTTCAAAACAAAATCATCTGGGCCTACCCTTGTGTTGTCAGTCCCATCTTTATTCATTTTTTCAAACATAAATAATTTGGGCCTCTTAATAGAGTATAAGTCCCACCTCTTTGTACATAAATAATTTGGGCCTCAGTCATTGTATAAGTCCCGATACAATTTTCAAAATAACGGTACGATCACTTATTTTTTATCTGGGCCTCTCCTTGAGTTGTAAGCCCCATCACTTGTACGAAAATAAACTTTGGATCTATAATAGAGTGTAAGACCCAATCTCTCTTGTAAATACAATAAATTTAGGCCTCAGTCATTGTATAAGTCCCTCTGTAATTTAAAAACTACGACACGATCGTCGCCTTTTCGAAAGAATTCATATGTGCCTCTCTTTGAGCTATAAGCCCCAAACAACTTTCTTTTTAATTCAAAATGTTAAGTTTTTTATCAAAACATTCTTCAATTTCTTGAATAAATAACCATACAGTTGTAACATTGGAAGCTTGCTCGCCTGTAAGTTTTTACCAGCTTTCTTTTATATACTTGCTCATATATATCCCATTTGTGTGTGTGTGTGAGTGTGTATATATATATATATATAATTTCTGTTTGCCTAGAAAATTAGCAAACAACCGTTGGTCTCCTAATTTATGAAAATTAGTTTACTTGCAGGATCAACCATACAAATCCTGGGACAATGTGCTTTAATGACTCGACAACTTATATGAAAATAAAACATTTTGTTTATCATATTCATCATCGTTCTCATAAACTGATGTGATTTGAGTAAAAATGATAAAGTTTTGTTCTTAAAAAGAATAACGAAAATGCAATAAAAGTGCAAGAATGAAATTGCAGAAAATGTTTACCTCCTAAACAAAATCCAGGCGTCGAAATTAGGAGCCTACAATTTCCAGATACAGTCTTGCCTCCTCTTGGGCTTATACAATATGGAACAGAGAAAGGCATTATTCCCGGTGAAACTTTTCTCAAGACTGTCACTATTAGAAACTTGTTAAGAAATTCATTTCCCCAAAGAGGATTAATTCCCGGTGAAACTTCTCTTGAATTTCTTTAAACCCTAGAACTGTTCACTAAAGAAATTATTAATTCTCGGTGAAACTTTTCTTGAACTTTCTTAGGTTTGGACCCACAGGCTTCCTAAAAGCATCCCCAGCCTCCTCTTGGGCTTTGTCCAAGGACCCTCAGGCTTTTTAGAAGTTCTCATGCCTCCTCTTGGGCTTAGTACAAGGACCCAAAGACCTCTTAAAGGGATATGACAGAACCTAGTCATCCTTTGTTAGAGCAGTCTTTCCAGAGTCAAAACCTCACATCTAGTTTAGGGTTGATTTTCATCCCTTAAAGACATCAGCCTCCTCTTGGGCATCATACAAAGATCATTCTCCAGCTAAGAGTCAACCTTTTTATACCAGTAGACTTGGACAGTCTCATCTCTTCTTGGATCTCAAAGAAACCCTCAAATTTCCTTAAAAAATAGGAAATAACCCTGATCACATCATCAAACCCCCAACAGAGTTACAACCTCTACAAATTCTTTAACTCAATCTTTAAACTCTTACTTTAAAATTTCCTCATCTAGGGTCAAGCTACTGTCAATCAGAACCTCAAGGCATCTGATCTTTCAACTCCTCTGCAATCCCCAACAAGAGTTGATTCCCAAATTTGGACCTGTCTCTGGATCTCAATTATCCTCAGCAGAAGTTAGCCTCCTCTTAGGCTTCATTTAAGAAAAATTCCCCAGCCAGCCTCCTCTTAGGCTTTGTATAATGATCATCCCTCAACAGTCTTTCAGCCTCAATCTTGGGCTTTATACAAGACACATACACAAAATATTCCCCAAAAGAGTCAACTCTTTAGCCTCAATTTTGGGCTTTGTACAAGACACCATATAAATATTCCACAACTAAGTCAGTCAGAATTTTAGCCTCAATTTTGGGCTTTGTACAAGACACCCATAAGTGTCCTTCACAGTAGAGTCATAATCTTTAGCCTCAATCTTGGGCTTTGTACAAGACAGATAAAAACTTCTCCCCAGAAGAGTCAATCCATTAGCCTCCTCTTAGGCTTTGTATAAGGATTTCCCCAGTGGAATCAATCAACTCTTTAGCCACAATCTTGGGTTTTGTACAAGACAGATATAAAACTCCCTTAGCAGAGTCAAACTTTTTTAGCTTCAAGCTTAGGCTTTGATCAAGGCACACAAAAATCAACATTCCCTCAGAGGAAATCAAAAATCTCTCTGTAGGAAGACATTTATCTGTATAATCACATGTCAAAATAAACAATTAAACAAAACCCTAATTCCAGATAATTGCTGTAAGTGACACACTTGTTGATTCAAAAATCCAAGATGTAGCCCATCTCTTATCCTAGTAAACCTCTTTCATCTAATTGTTGTAGGTGGCAAGCCTCTGGATTATTTACATCTAAGCCAATGTCCCTCTTTTAGCATGATAAACTCATAAGGAAAAATGGCATTGCTCTAAACTGAGTTAAAGTTTCCTCCTTCATGATATACTGTCATACCCCAAATTTTGACCACTAAGATTTCCCATCATTGTGAAAATCATCATTATAATATGGAGGAACCATCATACTTCATCAGTCTCCCCAAAGATGGGTGAGCATCCACTACAATCGAGATTAGGGTTTCAAGCCCTCTCAGAGCCTTAGACAAAGGATCAATCAAAGAATGACTTGATTTTTAACTTGTCTAAACTCTCAAACATCCACAATGGATTAAAAGGACTCCCACTCCAAGGATTAAGCACAAAGCTGCTCCCTTCTAGGTGGATCAAGCCTTAAGATCGCCAGTATTACCAAATTAGGGTTTTGGTCTATCAGGGCCTCCAGAGGGAAATTTTCCTCTGGGCATGAGCCAATGATCCAAAACACAACCTAATATACTCCATGGAACCTCATGGACCCAACCATCAAGTCAATTTTGCCTCAGGGGATGCATACATCAAAAATCAGGAATTAGGGTTTCTTGACCTAATTCACCCCTAAGTTGGCTTTTGGGACAAATCATGAGCCAAGACCTCAAGAGAGGATTTTAGGGTCTCCAATATACTATATTGATCCATTTGTAACAATGGATTAATCCAAGAAGCTTGAGCAACAAGTCTTAATTTCATCTGCACCATAATTAGGGTTTCGCGAGGAAAGTCAACTGTAACTTTGACTTTTGACCAGGACAAGCTCCCAAGCCCTAAGACATGATTCAATATACCCTATGATACCCATGGAACATGTCCATCAAGTTTGATTTAGGTCAAGGACGTGATTTCCTGAAGAATTGCACAGTTTGGAATTCATCTGATAAAAAGTCAACTGTGCACAAAAGTCAACTTTGACTTTTTGAGATTTTTCACCAAAATGGATTTTTAACCCTAAAATGATGTTAATGTATGATTTGAATCATCATTCATCAAGAAAAATCAAAGAAAGTGGGATAACTTGTAAAAGGGGTAACCATAAAAACTTAGAAAATTTTCTAAGTTATGGAAAAAGTGACACTAATGTGCTAACTTTGGAGGACCATAACTCCTAAACCACAAGGCCATTGTTCCCCATTCAAAGCTTGATTTTTAGATCTCATTGCCCTCTACAAAAGCTTCATACTGACCTGTGTCCAAATTCCTCATGGATTTTGAGTTATGGAGTGATCAAAATCAAGAAAAGTCACTTTGTTCCAACACTTAGTGAAAATTTCACTAAGTCAGATTTTACCCTACTTTTTGCCAAATGTAGGGGGGTTTTTCACTTGGATTCAAAAGAGATCAAAACCAAACATGTTCAAACAGTTGTTGTATCATGTAAGGGCTTTCCAAAATGGCCAAGAACATTACCAAATTCAATTTGAGTCACGAGATATGACATTGGCAAGTTGCCTTGCTGAAATCTGCCAAGGCAAGGCAGATTTTGCAATTTTGCTTGATTTGCCAAAATCATCCAAATTCAAATGCTCCTATCCACTTGGACACATCTGAGGATTGAATCTAAAGGGGACAATCACTGAGCCAAGCCTCCAAAGTGTTTGGAACAAGAAATAGCATGTTGAACCTAGAATTTCCAAAATAGGGACAAGACTCCAATTTTGGATTGGAGCATTCAATGGAAGCATCAAGGTGGCATGGACTGAGCCATTCTCAACTGAATTCAGTCAAGACTTATCCAACAAGTAGGGAACCAAAGCTTTGAGCCGTAACCTCTAGTCAATGGCTAGAGGAGACTTGCATTTCCATTGGCTAACATTGAACAAACACCTGCTGCAGTTGCCATTCTCTGTGGATCCCAAAACAAACTTGCTCTACTATAAATAGAGCTCAATTGTGATCAGTTTGAGTACACCAAAGCCATCAAACAGATGCTTTCCTCAAAACCTCTTTCTCTTGGCAAAAATGCCTTCTTTAGCAAGGCAACTTTGAGTTTTTGAGCTTGAGAGCTTTTCCAACACAATCAATCACACACACACCTCATATATATCATATGTAAGCTGTGCAAACTATCACAAGTGACCTGTAATCACAAAATCACAAAGTCACCTCTCAAAACCTCAAAATAGGCTTTTTTTTTTGCATTTTTCAAGCCATGTCTTGATTCAGTCACTTTCCAAACCAGATAAAACCTCAAACACACTCCAAATATCATCCTTGAACTGTCCCAAATGGTTCCCCCCATCTGGAACACCATTTGAGAGAGTTGCTATTTTGGTCACTTTTAACCCCTTTTGCAAGAAAGGGACTGTTTGTGTTTTTGCAGGTACCAGTCAATTCCAATCATCCTAAAAGCTTCTAAGGGATCATTTGAGTATGTCAAAAGCATCAAATCATTTCTGGAACAAGAGGCTTGACAGATTGCACAAAAGCTCCAAAATCTCAAAAAAAAAGAGGTAAGCCTCACAACTTGGAATCTTTGAATCATGCAATGCTTTGAAGTCCACTGATCATATACATCTCATACATGTTGTATATGTTGTGTTTGAGCTAATTCAACATGTAATCCATGCCTGTACCAAGTTGTAGCATAGAAAATGCAATTATAGGTCATTTTCAAAACCACTATCGGGTTTTGAGGAGGGAGTGTGATCTGAAAAAACTACCACCACCATTGGATTCCTTATGAAATTCTGGTCCAGATGCATATAAATTTTGTCTCAAACCATTAAGAATTGAGAAAGTTATGACCTTCACGTTTCTGAGCCAAAACTTGCCTTGGGCCAAGCCTAAAACCAAGTCATGCCTTGTATATTTGTTGTTTTGTTTCAAACAATGGATGTATCACCACCCCAGTGGTATGGTGTGCGCCTTGTAACCTTGAGGTCTTGGGTTCAAACCCCACCCATGCCATTTTGTGTTTTTTTTCACATTTTGCCATTTTCATGTTTTATTAATTAATTGGAAAATTAATAACTCTTTCAATTTTAATTATTTTTTATTGGTTCTTTTTGCAAAAAATCACAAAAATGTTGAAATATTTTATTCCATAAAAAAATTGAGTTTATATTATTTATTTAATATAATTAGTATTTTTGTGAATAAATTCATTTTTATTTGTTTTTAAACATTTTAAAATGAATATTCATCTTGAAAAATCAAGACCAAATGAGTTTTAATATCACTTGTGATTTATACCTCATTTTTCGAACCTTAAACAAAAATCACAAGTGGTTTGTTCAAACCTATTTGGTATTTTTCATTGATTTTCTTTAAATATTTACTTTTAAAGAATACAATTAGGGTTTCTTTGATTTTCACTCAAACAAATCATTGTCAAACACTCATGGGCCTCTAATAGAGTGTAAGACCCAATCCTTTTTTGACCAAATCATTTTTGGGCCTCAGTGTATTGTATAAGTCCCGATACCGTCAAAAACAAACGGCGCGATCGTCACCTTTTGAAAAATAACCTTGGGCCTCTCCTCGAGCTATAAGACCCATTCAAAACTTTTAGGCCTCTAATAGAGTGTAAGACCCAATCCCCTTTTAACCAAAACAATTTTGGGCCTCACTTATTGTATAAGCCCCTTCGCGTTAAAAGAAAATCTCAGCGCGATCGCCATTTCAAACAGAAAAACAAACTGGGCCTACCCTCGTGTTATAAGCCCCACTCTTTTTCTCTAAACTTTTTGGGCCTCTTGAGAGAGTGTAAGACCCATCCCTTTGTACAGAAAACCTGTTGGGCCACAGTCACTTGTATAAGTCCCTTTGTACAAATTCAAACAGTGCGCTCACTGATAAAACCCTGGGCCTCTCCTTGAGCTGTAAGCCCCAAATCTTTCTTTTTCAAAGCACTTTCTCCTTTGATTTTGAAATATACTGTTGTTTTCAATCTTTCTTTGTTGAACAACTAACCAAACAGCATGGAAGCTCTACAACCGAGTAAGTGGTTATTGCTTTCATTTACCGCTTTCATATACATATAACTGTATTGTGGGGCTGTTTCACTGTAAGTCTTCTTTCATAAACTCATATCAACTGTGTAATAATAGTATAGATATTTAGAGTTTCCCCTGCAACTACGTATAGAACTAGGTGACGCCGTTTCGTTTATTCATAGAAATAGACAACTAGGTCCCCAATAGGATCACCAGATACAGTCTTCTCTTCGGCTGTCCTCATTAGGAATTGTCAAGAAACTCTACTCCCAGAGATGAATGTATTCTCCGTGAATGGAATCTTTGAGTTTCTTCCAAATTCTCAAACTTTCCTGACTTGATCTATTCCTTGTGAATAGCTTGCCTTGAATTTTTCGAGGATTGGGGACCCACGGGCTTCTTAAAAGCATCGGCCTCCTCTTGGGCATCGTACAAGGACCCACAGGCTTCCTAAAAGCAACCCCGCCTCCTCTTGGGCTTAGTACAAGGACCTGCTGGCTTCTTAGAAGTATTCACAGCCTCCTCTTAGGCTTCGTATAATGATCTCTTCCTCCGGGAATGATAGCCTCCTTTTGGGCTTCGTACAAGGACCTCTCGGCTTCTTAAAAGCTTCTAGCCTCCTCTTGGGCTTCGTACAAATTGTCCCGACGACCTCCTAGAGGTATAGGAACAGAACTTAATCATCTGCATAGAACAGTCCTTTCAATGAGTCTACTACTATTTCTCAAAGCATAGTACAAAAGATAAAACTCTAGACTTGGACAGTCTAATCTCCTGGAGTCTCAAAGACATTCTCAAGTGACCCCTTCGTTAAATAGGAAGAAAACCCGTAGACTCGGACAGTCTCAGTACCCTTCGGATTTCCCGCTTCCTTAAAGAATAGGAATAACCCGGATCCTTGAATCAAATCCTTGAGTACAGTGTTCCTCATATAAGAACTGATTTTCTCTTTGAATCAGTATACTGGATCTGTCACTTAACTGAAACAGCACCATAACCTCCTCTTGGGCTTTGCACAATGATTCTCCCCAGTAGAGTCAAAAAACATTTAGCCTCTCTCTCGGGCTTTGTACGAGACACATAAGAGACTCCCTCGTTTCGTCAAATTAACCCCCTTTTAGCCTCTCTCTCGGGCTTTGTATGAGACACATATTAGCCTCCTCTTAGGCTTTGTATAAGGAAAACCTTTTAGCCTTCTCTTAGGCTTTGTATAAGAAAACCACTGGTTAATCCAATCAACCTTTTAGCATCAAGGTTGTGCCTCGTTCACAGTACACAAACATCATTAACTCTTTCCCCTTCATCTAATCGCTGTAAGCGGCAAGCCTCTGGATTATCTACATCCATGCCACTGTCCCTCTTTTAGCATGAGAAATTCCTAAGGAAAGATGGCATTGCTCTACACTGAGTTAAAGTCTTCTCCTTCAGGTTAAAACCCCCCTATAAAGGAAATTATGGCATTGCTAGGATCCGCGTATCCGGGTTAAAGTAATCCTCCTTTACAGTCAGTCACCCAACAGTTGTGACATACAAATCCCTCTTTAGAGATGACCAATTCTCTCTAAAGTCAAACCTTTAGCTTCATATCTTGGGCTTTGAACAAGATACAAATAGACCCTTCAGCTTCACATCTTGGGCTTTGAACAAGATACGAATCACCTTTCGCTTCACGTCTTGGGCTTTGAACAAGACACCAAAAACACCCATTTCCTCCCATAGAATAGGAGGAACTACGAACGCTCTGATTTCCCTGTTTCGGTAAACGGGAATACGTAGGCATAAGATTGAAAGAAAAAATCTTAGCGAGCACACTAAACCAAAACCCTAAATCCCATATATCTTAATCTGAAGCAGTATCCTAACAAAATCCCAGAGAGAAATCAGTATTGGCAAAAATACAAATAACCAGTACAAAGGCCCCCCACATTGATAGCATTCGTAACCTAACAGACCGCTGTTTAAACTCAGTATGCAAACAGGGTTAATTAGAGACATCTATTTCCCTTCCTTCATTAGCTTTAATAGGATAAAAAATGAATCGACCTGTAGTTAAAACTCAACCGTAGAGAGCGACAGCGCTTAAGAACCACGTCCAAAATCGCTCGCTACAGAAAAATGGTGCCCACCGTGGGGCCCGTCTCTGTTTTTCTTCCTCTTTTTCATCTCTTGTGTGAATACCACAGGTTGGGGCTTCCGCCGGGGAACCCATTTTTGTCAGGAACTTAGGATTCATAGCTTTAAAGGTCTAGGATGTTTAGGACAAATATATATACTGCTTTTCCTAATTGCTATACATGTTTATTTTTCTGCTAATGGGAATGCGTGTGATGCCGCATGTGGAAAGATTGAGTATACACTTAAGATAAGTGATGGCGACGAGGTCGACCATCAACCTCAGTGGAGGCTGACCAATGCAGCCCATTCTCTCACCTAGACAATGGGCCGATTGTGATGTCTGAGAAGCTGAGGAGCCAAACCCTTTTGTAGTGCGGAAACTATCGGGAATAGTTGTTAGCGATACTACCCTCATTTGACGCTGGTAATCTATTCTTGGTGAATGGCACTTACTCTAAGATTGCTCTACAATTCGCTGGCGATCCGCTTGTTGTTTTGCTTTCCTGGGAGGAGCAGATGATAATGAGTACAGGTACAAAAATCACCTTAGTATAAACCTTTGGGGATGGGTAGAGCCTTGACTTCATGACAACGACCCTTTGACCCAATGTTTTTTCTATGTTTTTGTGTGCTGCATTCATGAATTCATTTAAAAAACATTAAAACATTCAAAAAAAAATTTCTCTTCTAGTCTCTCTGTTTTTTCAAATTAAACTAAGACTGTGATTGCAAATATCAGAGAAAAGGATTGCACTAATGGATTTCGGTAGAAGGAGAACCCATAGGTATACCTTCAAGTTTCCAAAGCTAGAGGATTTAAGAGGTTTGGCGAGGATGATCACAAACCAAGAGGCTTTCAGAGCCAAGCACGGAGGTTTGCTACCACTGTTAAGAGTCCATGTGATTGAGGGAATCATGGATGCGCTCATTCAGTTCTACGATCCGGTCTATCACTGTTTCACATTCCCGGATTACCAGCTCGCACCAACGCTGGAGGAGTATTCTCATCTTATTGATCTACACATTATAGATCAAGCTCCATTTTCTGGACTGGAAAAAATTCCAAAGAATCAGATCATTGCAAGAGCAATTCATTTGGACGAGTCTAAGGTCAGGACTCACATAACCACTAAGGGTGGCATCCAAGGTTTGCCAGCCCAGTTCTTGACAAAGAAAGCCCTGTATTTTGCCAGTATAGGAAATGTAACTGCTTTTGAAAGCATCTTTGTCTTGCTCACCTATAGGTTATTTTTGTTTCCCAACATCAATAACTTCGTCGATATTAACTCCATTAAGGTTTTTCTCATTGGAAACCCTGTGCCGACTTTGCTCGCAGATGCGTATCATTCTGTACACTTGGGAAATTTGTATAGCGGAGGGGAGATCACATGATGTGTACCTTTGCTTTATAGATGGTTTATCTCCCACTTGCCCAAGTCTGCTGCTTTTTGGGATTGGAAGAGTGCCTTACGTTGGTCGCAGAAGATCATGTCTCTTACCAACTCTGATATAGATTGGAGTAATAGGATCTATGATGGAATCAGAATCATTGATCGTTGTGGAAACTTCTCCAACGTACCCCTCATAGGAACTAAAGGAGGAATCAACTATCATCCGGTGTTGGTTCGCCGTCAGTTTGGATACCCGATGAGACACGTCCCACGGGGTGTTCATCTGGAAGGTCTTTTCTTCAAGGAAGGAGAAAATGATAGAGCACTAAAGATGGAAATAGTGCACGCTTGGAAACACGTTCATAAGAAAGGACGAGAGTCTCTGGGAAAACTAGACTGTGTCTCGGTGGAGCCTTATCTCCATTGGGTACAAACTAGAGCTCTCAAGCTAAAAATGCCTTATCCTCGTTACGGAATTCTTCCGCCGAGGGAATCTGTCATGTACTTCATGACGGAAACTGAAAAGCTTCAGGTTACTCTCAACAAAGTTCAAAAGGAGAGAAGGTCTTGGAAGAACAAGTACCGCACCCTCGACGTAGAGTGCATCAAAATACAGCAATTACTAAAAGAAAAAGATGCTCTAATTGAAATTTTGGAGCAACATGCTTTAGAGAATCAAGATGACCAAAGGAATTTGCTCACTCCTTTCACCTGGCAAAGGAATGACAACCCGACAACGGCCCAAGAGCCCCGGTCAAAGAAAAGGAAGATACCAGAATCAGCACCCGATTTCTCTTCAAAGAGGACTCGGGACCCATTAGCTTAGGTTTCTATTTCTGCACCTTGTAATCTACTGTATTTCCATTTCTGTAATCCTTTGAATTCAATAAAAAGGGGTTTCCCCACTGTTTGATATTTGCAATCTAATTGTTGAAGTTTATTTTGATTAAACCAAAAAACAATTAATATAATCATTGCATTCATCATTCTCACATCACATATTCTTCTTCCCTACGAATCTCACATTTGTGTCTCGGTTCTAGAGTCAAACTGTCTCATTCGTATAATACTCGGGCCAATCTCCAGAAAAAGATGGATGATCTTGAGGAAGAAAACAGAGAGTTGAAAGAAGAGATTGACGCTCTGAGAGAGGATATGAGAAAGCTTCGTAACGACATGCAAGCCATGGCAGAAGCACAGCTACAAAGAACTGTGATCTCAGAGATCACCTAAACGCCCATCGTGGAGAAGTATGATCCTAGGTATCAAATGCTGAAAGATCGTCCTTGGGGCATGCTTGTTAACTATATCCTAGAAGGATATGTTCCGTCGATCACTGAAGATCAGGGAATCACAACAGAATCCGCTGGGCCTGAAGGTTACAAACTTCGGGAAATCGAATATGCCAGGGGCATACTGAAGACTCCTGAAGGTTACAAACTTCGGGAAACGCCAAGACTTACTGCCGTAGTCACGGTACCACCCCCTGTGATGCACACTATCCCAGAAGTACAGATTCCACAGATACCTTCTGGTAAAAAGGAAACTATGTTCGATAGAATGGATGAATTCCAGGAACAGTTCCTGGAAATGCATAAGGAACTGCAAGCCATTCGCGGTCAGGATTTATTTGGAAAGGACGCCGCAGACCTCTGCTTGGTCCCCAATGTGAAAGTCCCGCACAAATTTCAAGTGCCCGACTTTGAAAAATACAAGGGTAAATCTTGCCCTCAGAGCCATCTGGTGATGTACGCTCGGCGGATGTCAGCTCAGACGGAGAATTAGGACCTACTGATTCACTACTTCGAGGATAGTTTAATTGGTACCGCATTAAAATGGTACATGGGTTTAAACCGTACTACGATTAGTACATTCAGAGATCTTGGTACTGCCTTCGTCCAACAATACAAATACAATTTGGACATGGCACCCGACAGAGATCAACTTAGATCAATGTCGCAAAAGGACAAGGAAACCCTTAAGGAGTATGCTCAAAGGTGGCGTGAAATTGCCGCCCAAATTTTTCCGCCTCTTGAGGAAAAAGAGATGACAAAGATCTTCTTAAAGACCTTAAGCTCATTTTACTATGACCGAATGGTTGCCAGTGCACCCAGTGATTTCACCTAAATGGTGGGCATGGGCATACGTCTTGAGGAAGCCGTCCGAGAAGGACGTCTAATAAAAGACGCTGGATCATCAAGTAGTACAAAACGATACTGTAGTGCTCTCCCTAAGAAAAAAGAGCAAGATATTAGGAATATCTCTCTCGGAAATCAAAGGCGACGTTATCAACCGGTAGTAGCTGTAACTCCTGCTATCAGCCCTGCGCCTATTCCTACATATCAACCTCAGGTTGCGCAGAGCCAACCTGATCAGCAAAGGACACAACAGCCTCTTCAGTAGGCTCGTCCTCAGTACAACAACAACCGTACAACACGGCCACCAGGATTTGATCCTATACCTGTATCATATGCAGAGCTGATTCCATTACTGCTAGCCAAGGGGCACATCTAGACTAAGTCCCCTCTTACAGTACCGGAAAATCCGGCTTTTTGGTTTAAGGCGCAAAAGCTTGTTAGGAGCGGGGTCTTATCCTTCAAGGATACATATCCTAATGTTCTTACGAACCCGCTGCCTCAACATAAGAAGGCTGCAATCAATTTGATAGAAGGAGAGACTAACAACGTCTATCAAATTCACGATGTACTCTTGTTAAAGACCAATCTGGTCAAGATGCATTGTAGACAGAATGGATAAGGCCATGTGCCACCTCATAGCTATCACCAGTGTGATATCTGCTCTAAAGACAATCAAGGATGTTCTGTAGTGCAATGAGCTCTACAGGAACAAATGGATCTCGGATGGATCCAAAAGCACCGAGTTCGTGGAGTTAACATGGTTTACACGAATTCCAACGTCATTCAAAACCACGACATTCGTGCGATGAATTCCAACTTAGTGGCAATGCACTCAAGGCAAAGCCAGTATCATAATCTGTCGTGGCACGATTACAATTCCTGTCTGACTTGCTCGGTAAACAAGCAGGGATGCTCTTTTGTGCAGGAGGCCCTCCAGCGTCAGATGGATCTTGGATGGATCCAGGACTACCATGATAGGAACCCTTATCAGATCAACATGGTTCAAATCTTCGACATTCGCTTGATGAATACCAACTTGGTAGAGTTACATGCTGAACAGGTCCGACTCGGATTCCTGGTATCACATGATTATCGCAGCTGTAAAGCGGGTTGCAAAAACGATCGAGGTTGTACCCTTGTCCAGGAGGCACTTCAGCACTTGTTAAATCACTGGTGGATGCCAATTTATACGGATGAAGATACTCAGCAAATTAGTATCAGTAACAGGAATCCTACTCGACGTCAGAGTCAGGATGTCCGATCAGTGGAAGCTAACCTAGTGAGGTTACACTGTATTCAAAGTGGGCGTGGCCAGGTGCCACCACACAATTACGATCGTTGTAGCATCTGTTCGGAAAGTAACCAAGGGTGCTACCTTGTGTGAGCAGCTCTTCAGGGTCAGGTGGATCATGGAGAGATTCGTCCATATCCGGGTTCTGGACCCATCAACTGGACGCCGGACTACCTTGCCGATCAAATTGAGGATGCTGTTGTAATCTCTGGTCATCATAGGACCAGGGATGTTTTTGCCATCATCCCTCTACTTGACGAATCCAAGGTTCCCAACCGGGAACGGATCGAGATTACTTACGATGGTCAGAAAAATCAGAGGACTCCCGTAGTCATCTATCTGTCGGGACCATTACCGTATGAATCAACTAAGGCTATCCCTTACAAATACGGTGCAACAACAGTTGAAAATGGAAAGGAAATTCCATTACCCTCCATCGTGAACATTGCAGACATCAGTCGAGTAACACGGAGTGGTAGAATCTTCAACCGAGGGGTTGGAGAACCTAACAAGGAAAAGGAACTTCAGACGGAAGCTCCTGATCTACCAGTCGGTCAATCCAGTAATCCCGACCTTTCGAAAAATGATGATGAGATGCTGAAACTTATCCAAAGGAGTGAATACAACATTGTCGATCAACTGTTACAAACTCCTTCAAAGATCTCTGTGTTATCACTGTTACTCAGTTCAGAAGCGCATAGGGAGGCTCTACAGAAAGTCTTGGAGCAAGCCTTTGTGGAACAGGATGTAACAATCAGACTGAAATTCTGGTATCAGACGTGTGATGTCACAATAACACACTCTGCACAATGGACAACAATAACAGTAAAATAACACCAAGAATTGTTGACCCAGTTCAGTTACAACCAACCTACTCAGGGGGCTACCAAGCCAGGGATGGAATTCACTACTTGTAGATATAATTTACAGACTCAACAACCCATTGACAATCTCCTAAACTTATACTCTACTAATGACTTCCTATATAAGAAACCACTTAGGTATGAGAACACCACTCAATCCCTTACAAACACTCAAAGAACCCACTTTGAGTACCCTTGATCTTACTTCACAGCTTCGATCAAGCAACCACTCTCTATTACTTCACAGCTTCTAGAGAGGACAGAAACTCAACACCTATTCAAGCCCTAGAATAGTGTAAATACAAGCACTCTAAACAAACTCTAGACACTAAGCCTCCAGCTTCTGATCTTCTGAATGTTTTATGTCCCTTTTTCCTTTGGTCTTGTGCGCTTTATATAGCTCCTTGAATTGGTCTTGGACTTGCTATAATATCTCCCAGATTTGTTATTTAAAACTGAATATTTAAAACAGATTTTCTCCTAAAATCTTTTTAAATCTTCAACCTTTTAAATCTCCTACAAATCTGCAACAGATCTCCTATACAGCAGCAAATATCTATCCCAAGATATTCGCATCCAATGAGACAGCTTGCTCTCCACAATCCAGCTAATACGCAACCCTAACAACATCACATCCTGCTGTTGTTAATTCTACAGATCTGATGTTACAACATCACCTGTGTGACATCAGACATCCAACTTCAGCAGTTAATTACTTAACACAGCCCAGTGTTAAGATTTCAATGTTGCAACATCAGCACCTTGACATCAACATTGAATATACTTTGTTTTACCAAAATTCCAGCCAATCCAGGAACTAACAATCTCCCCCTTTGGCTAATTTTGGCTAAAACAATCTCTGCATTCTGCAATCAACTTTTGCACTCTGCACCTTCAGAGATTTCAGCAGCGGAATAATCTTTAAAAGTTTGAAACTCTCAATCAGCAGCAGTTTGACACTTTACATAGTCTTCATCACTTGATCTGCTGCAGTACCATCTTCATTATTGACAACAGCCAATTGGTGCTCCCCCTCAAAAATATGAACCAGCATCACAGTTGTTCAGTAGCTCACAATGTGCAGCATTTTTCTCCCCCTTGATGTCTGCTTGGCTGCACTCTTCAACTGCTATGAACTCTTCACTAGTTCAGTCAAAACTCCCCCTTAATGTCTGCATCACACTGGCAGCATATGGCAATAATACTCTACGATACTCTTGACTATCTTCTCCCCCTTTTTAGCCACAATTAGGCAAACTTCAGTTAGAAGCCCTATTAACTATAGTCAGTATACCCTAGCTCTCATTGTTAGCCTTTCAGTTAGTAAACAAGCAAAACAAATCATAGAAGGAAACTAAAAACATAACCAGTGCATAAAACAGCACAATATTATAACCAACATAAAAAACTAAAAACTGAAACAACTATCTAAAAAACAGCAGATGGAGATTAGTCTTCATCCGAGCTTGTACCATCCGCATCTTCATCACCCTCATCTGACCTGGAATCCTCAGTGTCACCATTCCCATGGTCTTCCCCCTGTTCCAAGTCTTTAATCATCTGCTCAATCTTTATTTTCCTGTCAGTGCTGGTCTTGATAACCATATCAAGATCCTTGCAGGTCGCCCTTAATTCTTTAATCAGCTCAGATTTTGTACTGACCTTCTTAATCCCAGAGCTTGATGTTGTAACAATGTCTGGAACATGACTCCCAGCAAATAGTTTGGGATGCAAAGATAAAGTTGATTCCCTCTTACATGCTACCTCTGAGCTGGTTAAGATTCCAGGATGTTGATCTAAGATCATTCCACAGATAAGGGAAGGGAATGATATAGGCATTTTGATGGCATTGGTGGCACCATGCTTTACTACTTGATCAAATATATAGCTTCCATAGTTGAGCTTGACCTTTTTCCCTACAGCATAGATGAACCTTCCTAATCCCACAGTTATAGTGGTTTTGTGATTAGTAGGTACCCAGTTGGCCGCACCAATTATGTGCAATATAGCATACTTGATACTGAGTTTGCTGGCTGTTAATTTATTTTTCAGTGGCCACACCTTAACTTGAGTAGCAGTAATCTCTCTACACACTTCATTATCAGTCACCTCCAGCTCACACTCTTCTTGGTCATCTCTTCCCAGATATTTATTGACAGTACTGGGAGAGAAGTCAATACACTGTCCCCTAACAAACACCTTCATGTAGTTCACACTTCTATTGTCAGAAATGTCTATGGGAATGTTGACAACAAATTCCTTAACAAGTCCACTATAGCACTTGGAGAATCTGGTCACAGTCTTTAGAAGTCCAGCTCCATGAATGAGGTCCATAATTTCTTTCATCTCCAAGACATCTTTTCCAAGCTCCCTTTCCAGAGCTAACCTTCTTTGGCACACAAACTTCCACAATGATGCACTGCTCGCATAATGGAAGGATATGTTGTGCACTGGCACTTCAGGGACCTTATCAGAAATTCTCTTTAGAATGGTCTTTCTGACTAGTGTGATGTCATGGACATCTTCCTCAACTTCATCCTCAGACTCAGATTCTTCTCTAACCTTTCTCTTTTTGGAAGGTGTAACAACCTTGCTCCAAGGTTTTGTGGGACCAACAACAGTTTTCTTCTTTCCTTCAGTAGTCTTCTTAGGAGAGGATTCATTGGTCTTTCCTTTCCTTGTCTGTAATCTCTTGGCAATACTTGGAACAGCATTTCCAATGACTTCATTGTCAGATAAGTCATCCACATTGATCACGTCCTCACTCTTTTCTTCTTCAAGAGTAGTTCTATCATTAATTCCCTCATTCACATTTTCTTCTCCTCCTCTTTCAGAATCCTCAATGACAGACACGGCAAGTCTATGAAGATCAGATTCTTCTCCTTGCATGTCTACCTTTTCTGCTGGCATCTGATTCAACGGTACAGAAATTCCTTTCACATGTATTCCTTTGTCCAGTATTTTGGTTTCCAGATTACCCATACTCTTATCAACATCAAACTTTTCTACCACAGTTTGAGACGTGGATGACCTAGGTGATGATTTATCACTAAATAGGATACTGGTAACTAGCTTCTTTGTTTCACTATTTTTAAAAGTAGTTGAGGCCCTTTTTGAAGCAAGTTTAGAAGGTCAGGTTTACCTGATTCTGGTAACATTACGGAGATGGGTTGTATATTCAGAGCTTCGTCTTCAGAGTACTCATCTGTAGAAACCCTAGCGTTATTCCGCGAAGAACTTTTAGAAGGAGAAGCTGTCTGCTTTGACATGGTTCCTTTGAGGGAGTATAGAGTAAGATGATTCTTCTTGTTGAAGGGGACGAACAGAAGAGAGATATGAGTTTTGATGAACCGTGATTTTGCTATAATAGGAAATGAGGGTCTGAGGTAAGGCGCCAGATTTTGTGTACTCTTTAAAGACCAATTACTAATTTTCTCCCTCCATAAAGATTTTCCTTTTAAACAATTCACATCAGGACTCATTAACTCTGAGTGACCTTTCAGCATCCTGATATCATAGTCTGATGTTATAACATCAACTTGAACATCATTAGTTGAATTTCCTTCAAGAGAAATCCACTGATAGCAATTGTCTTTGGTTCTGGCACCCTTCATAACAATCTGATTATGCTCATCAGAAACCACACACTCATGCTTAGTGTAGTTTACCTTATAACCTTCATCACATAACTGGCTTATGCTGATCAAATTTTCACTCAAGCCACTGACAAACAGAACTTTGTCAAGTTCAGGTCAACCATCGCCTTGCACTTTCCCAACTCCTGCAACAACACCTTTTTCTCCATTGCCAAATATGACCTCATGAGAGGGACAATGACTAAGATCATCAAACATGGATCTACATCCAGACATGTGCTTGGAACACCCACTGTCAAAATACCATGTTCCTTCTTTAGCCTCTTTGTCAGCCAAGTGAGCCAACAAGCACTTCACCTTCTCCTTAGGTACCCATTGTTTAACAACTTTGGGCCTGTGCTCTCTCCATCTGTTTTGAGGTTGAGGGTATCCATGCAGCTTGTAGCAAGAGTACTACGTATGTCCAAACCTTCCACAATAATAACATCTCACCCTTTCATCTCTGAATCTTCTGCCACGATGAGATTGCTTATGCTGCCAACCATAATGTGGTCTTCTCCTACCATAACTGCCCTGCCATCTATTATGCTGGTATCTTCTCCCATAGGACGGCTGAGAATGTTGTTTCCTTGATTGTCTCCCATGATGGTGTGGCTTTCTTCTTCCATAAATATAAGGAACAGCATGGGTGTATCCATATCCATAACCATACCAGTTGTCCTGATGTTGAGACACCTGATGAGACATGTGCTGTTTGAACTGAGCAGCTTGCATGCTCTCGTGGTATTGTGGGGGCATATACTGACTAGCTCCTTGTGGTTGCTTTCTCTTCTGATAGGGACCAGTCTTCTTCTCAATCTTCTTAGGTTGTGAAACATCAGCTTTCTTAGGGGTAGTATCCTGCTTCTTTGGCTGATGTTGAGATGAAAGTTGTGACACTTCCTTCTTTGAACATGAAGTGCTTTCTTCTGAAGTTCTCTTATCCTCAGCCACATAACCTATCCCAGCTTTGTCTCCAGCAGCTTTTTCTGACTGAAGGATCTTGTTAAGTGTGTCTGTACCACAGCTCAGCATCCTAACAGACTTGGTCATTTGATCAAGGTGAGCTCTAACTAGCACAACTTCCTTTTCTAGATCAGTCTTTTCATTCTCTAGCTGAGCAATCTGTTGCTTGTGGCACTTGTTTTCTTGACAAATCTCAGCACTTTTTAAACACATCTCTTGATAGGTAGATGCTAACTCCTCATAAGTTACTTCTCCATCACTAGAATCATCATCAGAAACCACAGCTTCTGTTAAAGCTCTCACATGCTTTACTGACTCACTTTCACTTTCACTATCAGAGTCAGACCAGGAAACTGTCATGCCTTTCTTCTGCTTTTTCAAGAAGGTGGGACATTCTTTCTTGACATGTCCATACCCTTCACAATCAAAGCACTAAACTCTTTTATCTTGGGTAGTTTTCTCTTCATCCTTCTTGCTGGTGTCAGAAGTCATGTTCTTGACATTAGGCTTGGAGTTATTATTCATTATCTTGAATACTTTGGTGAACTGTCTTCCCAACATCACTATGGCCTGAGATAGATCCTCCTGCGATTCAGAACTCTTTCCTTCTGCATCATTTGACACCAAGGCTATACTTTTTGGCTTCTTTTCTGGTTCTTCCTCATTCAACCCAAGCTCAAAAGTCTGAAGAGATCCAATGAGCTCATCTACTCTCATCTTCCTGATGTCTTGTAATTCTTCAATGGCAGTAACCTTCATCTTATACTTCTTAGGTAGGGACCTAAGGATCTTCCTCACAAGCTTTTCATCTGACATCTTCTCTCCAAGAGCACTAGATGCATTGGCCAGCTCAAGAACACTCATGTGGAAATCATGAATAGTCTCATCCTCCTTCATCTTCAGGCTTTCAAATTTTGATGTTAAAATCTGAAGTCTTGACATCTTGACTCTAGATGTTCCTTCATGAGTAGCCTGCAAGATATCCCATGCTTGCTTAGCAACTTCACAGGTATTGATTAACCTGAAGATATTCTTATCCACTCCATTGAAGATGGCATTTAGAGCTTTGGAATTTCCAAGGGTAAGCTCGTCTTCCTCCTTGGTCCACTCTTCTTCAGGCTTTGGCTTAGAGGTGCCTTCTTTATCTTTACCAGCATCATCCTTCTCACATACAACAGGTGCTTTCCACTCTTTAATAACAGCCTTCCAAGCCCTACTGTCCAAGGATTTTAAGAAGGTGGTCATCCTTGGCTTCCAATAGTCATAATTGGATCCATCCAAAATAGGGGGTCTGTTGACGAATCCTCCAACTTCTTTGTCCATCTATACACCAGAAAGTAACTTCCCTAGATCTCACCCAGAGACAGACAGGATGCCTGCTCTGATACCAATTGAAATTCTGGTATCAGATGTGTGATGTTAAGGTGTGATGTCACAACAACACACTCTGCACAATGGACAGCAATAACAGTAAAATAACACCAAGAATTGTTGACCCAGTTCGGTTACAACCAACCTACTCTGGGGGCTACCAAGCCAGGGATGGAATTCACTACTTGTAGATATAATTTACAGACTCAACAACCCGTTGACAATCTCCTAAACTTATACTCTACTAATGACTTCCTACCTAAGAAACCACTTAGGTATGAGAACACCACTCAATCCCTTACAAACACTCAAAGAACCCACTTTGAGTACCCTTGATCTTACTTCACAGCTTCGATCAAGCAACCACTCTCTATTACTTCACAGCTTCTAGAGAGGACAGAAACTCAACACCTATTCAAGCCCTAGAATAGTGTAAATACAAGCACTCTAAACAAACTCTAGACACTAAGCCTCTAGCTTCTGATCTTCTGAATGTTTTATGTCCCTTTTTCCTTTGGTCTTGTGTGCTTTATATAGCTCCTTGAATTGGTCTTGGACTTGCTACAATATCTCCCAGATTTGTTATTTAAAACTGAATATTTAAAACAGATTTTCTCCTAAAATCTTTTTAAATCTTCAACCTTTTAAATCTCCTACAAATCTGCAACAGATCTCCTATGCAGCAGCAAATATCTATCCCAAGATATTCGCATCCAATGAGACAGCTTGCTCTCCACAATTCCAGCTAATACGCAACCCTAACAACATCACAGCCTACTGTTGTTAATTCTGCAGATCTGATGTTACAACATCACCTGTGTGACATCAGACATCCAACTTCAGCAGTTAATTACTTAACACAGCCCAGTGTTAAGACTTCAATGTTGCAACATCAGCACCTTGACATCAACATTGAATATACTTTGTTTTACCAAAATTCCAGCCAATCCAGGAACTAACACAGACAGTTCGATAGCATTGTCTCTAACATCACTTCCTGCAATAATTTGGGATTTAGTGATGAGGAATTACCTGAAGAAGGTCATCGTCATAACATGGCGCTCAATATCACAGTTAACTGCCAGGACGATGCGTTGGCCAGCGTACTGGTAGACACAGGGTCAGCCCTGAATGTTATGCTGAAGTCTACTTTGATGCAATTATCATTCAAAGGCCCTCCGATGAGAATCAGCGAGGTTGTCGTCAAAGCATTCGACGGATCCAGAAAAGCGGTTATCGGTGAAGTTGATCTTCCCATAACTATTGGTCCTCACACTTTCCAAGTCACTTTCCAGG
Organism: Lathyrus tuberosus; assembly: GCA_022829125.1. Lineage (NCBI taxonomy): Eukaryota > Viridiplantae > Streptophyta > Magnoliopsida > Fabales > Fabaceae > Lathyrus > Lathyrus tuberosus. The sequence goes on from JALAZF010000363.1 coordinate 3,917,997, forward strand.
TCATGGACATCCGGGCAACGTACAGTTGTTTATTAGGAAGACCTTGGATACACCAGACTGGAGCGGTTACGTCAACCCTCCACCAAAAGCTAAAGTTCGTCAAGAACGATCAACTTGTCACAGTTTGTGGGGAATAAGCCTTGCTTGTAAGTAACTTGTCATCATCTACTGGTATAAAACCCGAGGAGGTTATTGGAACTCAGTTCCAAGCACTGTCGGTGAGCAAGAACAATCAGTTTAAAGAAGGAACTTCCATTTCTTCATACAATGATGTTATCAAAGCGGTCGAGAGTACCAATACAACCAGATGGGGACAGCTTGTCATTCCTATTGACAATAAAACAAAGAAAGGTCTTGGTTTTTCTGCAACCTGTACCCGAACAGCTGCTAACGATGAAAGTCTTCATCCCCTTCAAAACTTCTTCCACAGTGGAGGTTTCCTTCACCCAGTGTCTCAAGCAGTACATGCTATTAATGAGGAAGATCCCTCTGACACAGATGAAGAATGGAAGTCCTACCTTAACAAGGACGTTTATATGTCTCAGGAAGAGGTGCCTATACCATTTTGCTATCCCGCACAGAGTCCGAGATTTATACCATGGTCATATGTCAAAATGATATACGGAGGTTGTGATCTGGAAGGATGTCGTGCTCCGCCAAATTCATTAGAGGAGGACACTCTGATGAAAGACCAATTTGACTACAACTACTATGGCCCAATGGATGGTCTGCCAATGTGGCAACCTTATCCAGGAGACTTGGGGCAAGAGAGTCAGCCAAACAATGAAAATCAGCTGACCGTCATTGAACGGAATACCTGTGTCCCCAGCATGTCATGGGATCAACACTCAGGTCATTCAGAAACTACTCAACATGAAGATGAATTCGCAATGTTTGCGGGACTTGAATTCATCAACTATGCTTTTCCTGAGGTTAACGTCATCGAGAGGGATGACTCCTCCAGTTCCAAAGAAGTGTGGGACACCCTGGGACAACCGAGTGGAAAATACGACTATATGGTCAAGTACACTGCTCCCGAAAGCTCTCGTATCAGGCTTGAAGATATCCAGCCAACTGGATGGGGAGATATAGCTGAGAGCACAAATACTATGCAAAATACAACTGAGGAATTCTCCTACGACAATTCTGCCTGGGAGACAGATTCCAATGATCCTGCTCCACCAGAAATCAGCGTCATTTCTGAAGACAAATCAAGGAAGGTGCCAGACGTTGTGATTCACCGAGGAGTTCGCCGCCAATGGGTTGCCGTCGAGGTTCCGAAGGTCGTTCATCAGTCAAAGTAATTGTCGTCTTTGACCTTTCACCCTGCCCAGGTGAAACGGATGTTTCGATAGGGCTCACTTTCTGTAAATTTCCCTCTTCGCTTCGCCCAAAGCGACAGAGTTTTGTTTTATAGGGCTGTAGTTTCAAGATTCGACTTGTTCATTAATAAAATAACGTCGTTCTTTAATTTCCACATTAATTGTTGTTTTCTCTTTTCGCTTTTTTCAGAAAATGGTAATCCTAAAAAACAATTAAAAATAAAATGCAAGCAGTAAAATAAAACACTGCACAATTTTGCATTCTCTCTATCTCTTCTAAACACGAATCATCATGTCATGCAGATTGCTTATTTTACACCCCGTTGAAACATACGATCTGATGCCTTCTCCCAACTTTGAGTTCCTGGTATTTGGAGCTGAAGAAGAAAATGACGACAAAATTCCAGAAGAGATCTCCCGACTACTCAGACAAGAGGAAGGTCCATTAAACCTCATGGGGCACCTTTTGTTACAAGGTAATGCCATTCGGTTTGAAGAACGTCGGGGCAACCTATCAAAGGGCCATGACTACTCTGTTTCATGACATGATACACAAAGAAATCGAGGTATATGTCGATGACATGATTGCAAAATCAAAAACAGAGAATGAGCACGTTGAACATCTGTCAAAATTGTTCGAACGTTTAAGAAAATTCAAGCTCCGCTTGAATCCCAGCAAGTGCACCTTCGGTGTCCGTTCAGGGAAACTACTAGGGTTCATCGTCAGCCAGAAAGGAATTGAGGTTGATCCTGACAAGGTCAAGGCCATTCAAGAAATGCCTTCTCCGAAAACTAAAAAACAAGTCAGAGGATTCCTGGGACGTTTGAATCACATTTCCAGATTCATATTCCTTATGACCGCGACCTGTGCGCCGATTTTCAAATTACTCAAAAAGAACCAGGACTGCGTTTGGATAGAAGATTGCCAAACCGCCTTCGACAGTATCAAGGAATATCTGTTGAATACTCTGATTCTATCACCTCCACTGGAAGGAAGACCACTGATCATTTACCTCACAGTTCTAGAGGACTCAATGGGATGTGTACTTGTCCAACAAGACGAAACTAAACGGAAAGAGTCTGCCATTTACTATTTGAGCAAGAAATTCACCGACTGTGAAACTCGGTACACGATGCTCGAGAAAACTTGCTGTGCTTTGGCTTGGGCAGCCAAACGTCTTCTCCAGTACATGATTCGTCACACTACTTGGTTGGTCTCCGAGATGGACCCAATCAAGTATGTATTTGAAAAACCTGCTCTCACGGGAAGGATTGCCCGTTGGCAGATGCTGTTATCAGAATATGACATAGAGTACCATGCTCAAAAAGCCGTTAAGGGAAGTATTTTAGCCGATCATTTGGCTCATCAACCGATTGACGATCAGGAATCAATCGGGTTTGAATTCCCAGACGAAGATGTCATGTATCTAAAAATGAAAGATTGCGATGAACCGTTACCCAGTGAAGGGCCAGAACCAGGTTCCCAATGGGGACTTATCTTTGATGGAGCAGTTAATCATTACGGAAACGGAATTGGGGCAATCATTGTTACCCCTCAGGGTACCCACATTCCTTTCACCGCCAGACTTACGTTCAAATGTACGAACAACGAGGCCGAATACGAAGCATGTATCATGGGTCTCGAGGAAGCGATTGATTTAAGGATCAAAAACTTGGACGTATATGGCGACTCAGCCTTGATTATCAATCAGATAAAAGGAGATTGGAACACATACCAATCAGGATTGATTCCTTACAAAGACTACGCAAGAAGGTTGCTACCTTTCTTCAACAGAGTCGAGTTTCATCACATCCCTCGTGAGGAGAATCACATGGCTGATGCATTAGCCACTATCTCTTCCATGATTAGTGTAGGTCAATGGAATGACATACCTAAGATCGACATAATGCGCCTTGAATGGCCCGCTTACATCTTCACGATTGAAGCAGTCATAGACGATAAACCTTGGTATCACGATATCAAATGCTTCCTTCAGAAATAAGAGTACCCACCTGGGGCATCCAGGAAAGATAAAAAGACCCTCAGAAGATTGGCTGGAAACTTCTTCCTGAGCGGTGACACGCTCTATAAGAGAAATTTTGACATGGTCTTGCTCCGATACGTAGACAGGCCAGAAGCAGACATGCTGATGAAAGAAATTCATGAAGGATCCTTTGGCACTCATGCCAATGGACACGCAATGGCGAGGAAAATTTTAAGAGCAGGGTACTACTGGTTGACCATGGAATCCGACTGCTACAAGTACATGAGGAGGTGTCACAAGTGTCAGATATACTCCGACAAAATTCATGTACCGCCATCACATCTCAAAGTTCTCTCTTCCCCATGGCCTTTCTCGATATGGGGAATCGACATGATTGGCATGATTAAGCCCAAGGCTTCAAACGGACATTGGTTCATCCTAGTAGCCATTGACTACTTCACCAAGTGGGTCGAAGCAGCGTCATTCGCCAATGTAACCCGACAAGTGGTGGTCCGCTTTATCAAAAACAATATCATCTGCCGTTATGGTGTTCCAAGCCTGATCATTACTGATAATGGATCTCACTTGAACAACAAGATGATGAAAGAGTTGTGCGTAGAGTTCAAAATCGAACATCATAACTCATCTCCCTACCGACCAAAGATGAATGGAGCGGTAGAAGCGGCTAACAAGAACATCAAGAAGATCGTTCAATGGATGGTTGTAACCTACAAAGATTGGCACGAGATGCTACCCTTTGCTCTTCACAGTTATCAAACATCTGTCTGCACTTCAACGGGGGCTACCCCTTTCTCTCTAGTGTATGGCATGGAAGCAGTGCTCCCCATAGAAGTAGAGATCCCGTCAATCCGAGTATTGATGGAAGCTAAGCTCACCGAAGCTGAATGGTGTCAAAGCCGACATGACGAACTGAATCTAATCGAAGAAAAGAGAATAACGGCACTATGCCATGGTCAATTGTATCAATAGAGAATGAAGAAGGCGTTCGACAAAAAGGTTCGACCCCGCATCTTCAGGAAAGGAGACCTCGTGCTCAAGAAGATACAATCATTTCTCACTGATTCTCGGGGCAAATAGACTCCAAATTATGACGGCCCCTATGTGGTCAAGAAAGCTTTCTCAGGCGGCGCCTTGAGACTTGTAACCATGGACGGAGAGGAATTTGCCTACCCCACAAATGTTGATGTAGTCAAGGAATACTTCGCCTAAACTAAAAAAAAAACGTCTCGGTGGATTGAAAACCCGAAAGGGCGGTCCAGGCAAAAGTTAGAGACAAAATAGAAAATAAAAAAAAAATCATCCCGGTGGATTGGAAACATCACAGTACAATCCAAGCAAAAATTAGGGATAATGGCAAGTAACTATGTTCAACAGAGGCGAATCCCTCTGCAGTAGCAGTTACATCATCTGTCAGAAAACTCCAGTCAAGGTCACCTTCGACAGAAGCTCAGGATGCCCAGAATTCAAAGTTGGTAGAAGGATAGTGGTCGTTATGTTTCAACGTAGCCCTTTTCCCTGTAAATTACCATTTTCTAACTTTGTAATTACTCTTTGGAGTCACGCGTTTGGCTGATTTCCATCCTATCAATAAAATTTGAGCCTTTGTGCTTTTGTTTGTAATTCTTATTTGTTTTAGCTTTACAGAACGACGTTGTTAACATGATTAACGATTTTTGAAATAAAACAAAAATGAATTTACTTGTTAAAACTTTTTCTGCTTTTTAATAAAGACGGCAATTTCTTTTGACTGTTGAACATCAAAAGAACATCAACCGCTTCTCCAGAAGTAAGCGAACCTCAAAGTGCAGAATCAAAGTACTCCTTCTACGCCAGTACGCCTGAATGAAGGGATCAACTATGTCAGAGACCTTGTTTCGTCTGACACGCCACGGCAGAGTTCTTTCCTCCTAAGCCCGACCAACGGTAGCTCCCAACAGGGACTATCTTTCCTAAGCAAGGTGGAATTGCTATCTTGAACCAGCGATGTTTCTACACGCCCCGCGATGGCCGAGTATCCAGTCGTGTTCACCAGTCAGTTTATATGTCGCATCAGTTTTGTCAGCACATACATACATACATCATGCATTATTGATTTGCATTCACATAATCGTATTGCATCACTATCACTCTAGTCGGTCTTGTCCCTTAGTGATAGGAGTCCTCTCAAACAAGTTGCCAGTTCTTTACTCGTCAGGAAATACTGTGTCTGAACAATCTTTTCTCCAGTTTATTTCTGGATTGAAATTGACCCTTAACCACTTTGATAACTTGAACCTATGAAAAATCAGAGGAACCTTCAATCAACATCACTTTCGCCATTGAAGATGATATCCTTGCTTTCCCGGATTAAGGAAAATCCACAGAGAAAGCCTCGTAATCAGAGATTCGGCAGCACGCCAGTTTCGCTCCGAATAAATCGCTGATGAAAAGGTCATCGGCACCTCAAAATTGGACCCCATCATATGGCATTTCTCCGGGAAGATCCCGAGAAAAGTATGATGTAAGATCCTGAGTGACAGCAGTCTCCCAAGAGGCCTGCTTTCCCCTAGTAGAAACAAATGGCGTCTCCAACAGAAAAGTTTGTGCAACTCTACAACTCAGACGACTGGGTTCCCCAGCGAGTCTGACATCGAAACTTTTTCCACTCAAATGGCATCTCCCCAGGAAAATTCGGCGAGAAGTTTGAGGAAAACCACTACGAATAGCATCCCTTGTCAATAAAGTTTATTGAAAAAATAAAACTAAGACCAGTTCCTTGGCTGAAGACCAGGATCGAGGGGAAGTTTTACCTTTTCTAAGCATCATTGCTTAGCAAAAGAAGATGAATGCATAAGCTACCATTCATAATCACCATCAAAATTTCGGGTATTCTGATATTTAATCCTCTTGCACCCCGAATGCCCGAATACCTTCGTCATTCACACCTTCGGGTCCAAGAAGATTAAATAGGGGCATCTGTCATACCCCAAATGTTGACCACTAAGATTTCCCATCATTGTGAAAATCATCATTACAATATGGAGGAACCATCATACTTCATCAGTCTCCCCAAAGATGGGTGAGCATCCACTACAATCGAGATTAGGGTTTCAAGCCCTCTCAGAGCCTTAGACAAAGGATCAATCAAAGAATGACTTGATCTTCAACTTGTATAAATTCTCAAACATCCACAATGGATTAAAAGGACTCCCACTCCAAGGATTAAGCACAAAGCTGCTACCTTCTAGGTGGATCAAGCCTCAAGATCGCCAGTATCACCAAATTAGGGTTTTGGTCGATCAGGGCCTCCAGAGGGAAATTTTCCTCTGGGCATGAGCCAAGGATCCAAAACACAACCTCATATACTCCATGGAACCTCATGGACCCAACCATCAAGTCAATTTTGCCTCAGGGGATGCATACATCAAAAATCAGGAATTAGGGTTTCTTGACCTAATTCACTCCTAAGTTGGCTTTTGGGAGAAATCATGAGCCAAGACCTCAAGAGAGGATTTGAGGGTCTCCAATATACTATATCGATCCATTTGGAACAATGGATTAATCCAAGAAGCTTGAGCAACAAGTCTCAATTTCATCTGCACCATAATTAGGGTTTCGCGAGGAAAGTCAACTGTAACTTTGACTTTTGACCAGGACAAGCTCCCAAGCCCTAAGACATGATTCAATATACCCTATGATACCCATGGAACATGTCCATCAAGTTTGATTTAGGTCAAGGACATGATTTCCTGAAGAATTGCACGGTTTGGAATTCATCTGATAAAAAGTCAACTGTGCACAAAAGTCAACTTTGACTTTTTGAGATTTTTCACCAAAATGGATTTTTAACCCTAAAATGATGTTAATGTATGATTTGAATCATCATTCATCAAGAAAAATCAAAGAAAGTGGGATAACGTGTAGAATAACGTGTAGAAGGGGTAACCATAAAAACTTAGAAAAATTTCTAAGTTATGGAAAAAGTGACACTAATGTGCTAACTTTGGAGGACTATAACTCCTAAACCACAAGGCCATTGTTCCCCATTCAAAGCTTGATTTGTAGATCTCATTGCCCTCTACAAAAGCTTCATACTCACCTATGTCCAAATTCCTCATGGATTTTGAGTTATGGAGTGATCAAAATCAAGAAAAGTCACTTTGTTCCAACACTTAGTGAATATTTCACTAAGTCAGATTTTACCCTACTTTTTGCCAAATGTAGGGGGATTTTTCACTTGGATTCAAAAGAGATCAAAACCAAACATGTTCAAACAGTTGTTGTATCATGTAAAGGCTTTCCAAAATGGCCAAGAACATTACCAAATTCAATTTGAGTCATGAGATATGACATTGGCAAGTTGCCTTGCTGAAATCTGCCAAGGCAAGGCAGATTTTGCAATTTTGCTCGATTTGCCAAAATCAGCCAAATTCAAATGCTCCTATCCACTTGGACACATCTGAGGATTGAATCTAAAGGGGACAATCACTGAGCCAAGCCTCCAAAGTCTTTGGAACAAGAAATAGCATGTTGAACCTAGAATTGCCAAAATAGGGACAAGACTCCAATTTTGGATTGGAGCATTCAATGGAAGCATCAAGGTGTCATGGACTGAGCCATTCTCAACTGAATTCAGTCAAGACTTATCCAACAATTAGGGAACCAAAGCTCTGAGCCCTAACCTCTAGTCAATGGCTAGAGGAGACTTGCATTTCCATTGGCCAACATTGAACAAACACCTGCTGCATTTGCCATTCACTGTGGATCCCAAAACAAACTTGCTCTACTATAAATAGAGCTCAATTATGATCAGTTTAAGTACACCAAAGCCATCAAACAGATGGTTTCCTCAAAACCTCTTTCTCTTGGCAAAAATGCCTTCTTTAGCAAGGCAACTTTGAGTTTTTGAGCTTGAGAGCTCCAACATAATCAATCACACACACACACCTCATATATATCATATGTAAGCTGTGCAAACTATCACAAGTGACCTGTAATCACAAAATCACAAAGTCACCTCTCAAAACCTCAAAATAGGCTTTTTTTGCATTTTTCAAGCCATGTCTTGATTCAGTCACTTTCCAAACCAGATAAAACCTCAAACACACTCCAAATATCATCCTTGAACTGTCCCAAATAGTTCCCCCCATCTGGAACACCATTTGAGAGAGTTGCTATTTTGGTCACTTTTAACCCCTTTTGCAAGAAAGGGACTGTTTGTGTTTTTGCAGGTACCAGTCAATTCCAATCATCCTAAAAGCTTCTAAGGGATCATTTGAGTGTGTAAAAAGCATCAAATCATTTCTGGAACAAGAGGCTTGACAGATTGCACAAAAGCTCCAAAATCTCAAAAAAAGAGGTAAGCCTCACAACTTGGAATCTTTGAATCATGCAATACTTTGAAGTCCACTGATCATATACATCTCATACATGTTGTATATGTTGTGTTTGAGCTAATTCAACATGTAATCCATGCCTTTACCAAGTTGTAGCATAGAAAATGCAATTATAGGTCATTTTCAAAACCACTATCGGGTTTTGAGGAGGGAGTGTGATCTGAAAAAACTACCACCACCATTAGATTCCTTATGAAATTCTGGTCTAGATGCATATAAATTTTGTCTCAAACCATTAAGAATTGAGAAAGTTATGACCTTCACGTTTCTGAGCCAAAACTTGCCTTGGGCCAGGCCTAAAACCAAGTCATGCCTTGTATATTTGTTGTTTTGTTTCAAACAATGGATGTATCACCACCCCAGTGGTAAGGCGCGCTCCTTGTAACCTTGAGGTCTTGGGTTCAAACCCCACCCATGACATTTTGTGTTTTTTTCATATTTTGCCATTTTCATGTTTTATTAATTAATTGGAAAATTAATAACTCTTTCAATTTTAATTATTTTTTATTGGCTCTTTGTGAAAAAAATCACAAAAATGTTGAAATATTTTATTCCACAAAAAAATTGAGTTTATATTATTTATTTAATATAATTAGTATTTTTGTGAATAAATTCATTTTTATTTGTTTTTAAACATTTTAAAATGAATATTCATCTTGAAAAATCAAGACCAAATGAGTTTTAATATCTCTTGTGATTTATACCTCATTTTTCGAACCTTAAACAAAAATCACAAGTGGTTTGTTCAAACCTATTTGGTATTTTTCATTGATTTTCTTTAAATATTTACTTTTAAAGAATAAAATTAGGGTTTCTTTGATTTTCACTCAAACAAATCATTGTCAAACACTCATGGGCCACTAATAGAGTGTAAGACCCAATCCTTTTTTGACCAAATCATTTTTGGGCCTCAGTGTATTGTATAAGTCCCGATACCGTAAAAAACAAATGGCACGATCGTCGCCTTTTGAAAAATAACCTTGGGCCTCTCCTCGAGCTATAAGACCCATTCAAAACTTTTGGGCCTCTAATAGAGTGTAAGACCCAATCCCCTTTTAACCAAAACAATTTTGGGCCTCACTTATTGTATAAGCCCCTTCGCGTTAAAAGAAAATCTCGGCGCGATTGCCATTTCAAAAAGAAAAACAAACTGGGCCTACCCTCTTGTTATAAGCCCCACTCTTTTTCTTTAAACTTTTTGGGCCTCTTGAGAGAGTGTAAGACCCATCCCTTTGTACAGAAAACCTGTTGGGCCACAGTCACTTGTATAAGTCCCTCTGTACAAATTCAAACAGTGCGCTCACTGATAAAACCCTGGGCCTCTCCTTGAGCTGTAAGCCCCAAATCTTTCTTTTTCAAAGCACTTTCTTCTTTGATTTTGAAATATACTATTGTTTTCAATCTTTCTTTGTTGAACAACTAACCAAACAGCATGGAAGCTCTACAACTGAGTAAGTGGTTATTGCTTTCATTTACCGCTTTCATATACATATAACTGTATTGTGGGGTTGTTTCACTATAAGTCTTCTTTCATAAACTCATATCAACTGTGTAATAATAGTATAGATATTTAGAGTTTCCCCGGCAACTACGTCTAGAACTAGGTGACGCCGTTTAGTTTATTCATAGAAATAGACAACTAGGTCCCCAATAGGATCACCAGATATAGTCTTCTCTTCGGCTGTCCTCATTAGGAATTGTCAAGAAACTCTACTCCCAGAGATGAATGTATTCTTCGTGAATGGCATCTTTGAGTTTCTTCCAAATTCTCGAACTTTCCTGACTTGATCTATTCCTTGTGAATAGCTTGCCTTGAATTTTTCGGGGTTTGGGGACCCACGGGCTTCTTAAAAGCATCGGCCTTCTCTTGGGCATCGTACAAGGACCCATAGGCTTCCTAAAAGCAACCACGCCTCCTCTTGGGCTTAGTACAAGGACCCGCCGGCTTCTTAGAAGTATTCACAGCCTCCTTTTAGGCTTCGTATAATGATCTCTTCCTCCGGGAATGATAGCCTCCTCTTGGGCTTTGTACAAGGACCTCTCGGCTTCTTAAAAGCTTCCAGCCTCCTCTTGGGCTTCATACAAATTGTCCCGACGACCTCCTAGAGGTATAGGAACAGAACTTAATCATCTGCATAGAACAGTCCTTTCAAAGAGTTTACTACTGTTTCTCAAAGCATAGTACAAAAGATGAAACTCTAGACTTGGACAGTCTAATCTCCTGGAGTCTCAAAGACATTCTCAAGTGACCCTTTTGTTAAATAGGAAGAAAACCCGTAGACTCGGACAGTCTCAGTACCCTTCGGATTTCCCGCTTCCTTAAAGAACAGGAATAACCCGGATCCTTGAATCAAATCCTTGAGTATAGTGTTGCTCATATAAGAACTAATTTTCTCTTTGAATCAGTATATTGGATCTGTCACTTAACTGAAATAGCGCCATAGCCTCCTCTTGGGCTTTGCACAATGATTCTCCCCAGCAGAGTCAAAAAACGTTTAGCCTCTCTCTCGGGCTTTGTACGAGACACATAAGAGACTCCCTCGTTTCGTCAAATCAACCCCTTTTAGCCTCTCTCTCGGGCTTTGTACGAGACACATATTAGCCTCCTCTTAGGTGTAATACCCCAAAATTTGCTCTCCCTTTTTTGTATCCTAGCATAGCATTATCATATATCATATTATATCCATCTCATTAGCATTGCATTGCATATTTAACATAGAAAAATGAAGCATAGCATCCCTCTTACCATCAAGGCATGTGATCAGGGGAAAGATGGACAATCAAGGAATCATTCAAGGCACAAAAGGTCAAATAAGTTCACTCAAGGCAAGCCAAGAGGTCTTCCATGTCTCATACTATCTCAATTGATCATCCAAAACATCAAGAAGGTGAGATTCAATAGGAGATTGAAGCACTACATCTTTCACTATGCAAGAGATCCAAAAAATGAAGGAAAACCCCTCAAAAGAGATGGTTCATTGGTTCAAAATCATCCTCAAGGGGCATATCTCATCATCCTTTAATAGGATACACAACATACTCTGAGGAATTTGCAATTGAAGACTGCACATTTTTCTCCTACGAGGTGGGTACCAAAACTAGGGTTTCCAATTAAATCAGGGTATCTTTGATTTTTTGGACAAAACTTGATGTCATGGTATTCTACATGTCCTTAAGTGTATGTGTGTGGAAAATTGCCTCTCAATTGGTTTTAGAAGTGGTTCAATTGGAAGAAAGATAAAAAATCAGGGAAATTGGGGCTAAGTCAAATAATCAGGGGAAAAAGTCAACTCTTGACTTTTTGAGGCCAAATTCATGAAATTCATGTTATATGTGACCAATGTACAAAATTTGATCAAGAAATTCCAAAAGGATCATGAAAAAATCAAGATTTAAAGAGTTGCCATTTTTGGAAGAAATAGGGTTTCCAAAAATAGTAATTTTGGGCCATTTTGCATCAGAGTTTGAACCATGGCCATTCAAAATTGAAGCATCAAATGAAAATTCCACTCGGCCACAACAAAAGATCTTGTTTCAAGCTTCAAATCCATGTGTAGAACATTTCCATTGGATAAGAATTGAGTGAGATATGATTGATCAAAGTTTGAGCAAAGTAGGTTCAAAATCAGGTCATGACCAAGGATTTTTAGGCCCACGCGCCATCATTTCTACAAACAGTTGGTGTGCCAAATGTTCACCCACTTTTCTCATGGTTAGAGGCTTCATTTGGAAAACTTGTCAACATCAAAAGTGTTCCTTGTAATGCCTTCTTCAATGTTCATGTTGGGCAAAATTTGAATTGATCAAGCTATGAGGTAGAAATAGTGGTCTCAAGTTAGGGTAATCTTGCTGAGATTCCATGCCATGTTTGCCTTGCCAGCCAACCTCATTGCCACGCCCTTCTATCAGTTCCAAATGTGGATGTTATAAGTCATTTTTGAACCTCTTCCAAGCATCATTTCCATTCAATTCTCATGCCAAACATGTCCTCTTACTTCTCCTCTTTCAAATGAATCCAAAAATTCACCAAACCATTCATTGAGTAGAGAGAAAAACATCCACAAACCACCCTATATTCCACTGATGCATTGATGGCTTTGATACATAACTTGGTTCCGACATCAATCAAACAATTCTTTCCCTTATTTGAACACACCATGAACATCACATACACTGCTATAGCACGTGCCTTGCATGATGGTGGAAAGAGCAAACTTGCTGAGCAAGTTTCTGATACACAGCCATGCCATTCATTTCACTTTCACCTCCACCATAGCTTACTATATGTTATCATCACCATATCATTGTTCTCCCTAACTAACTTGACTCAGTTAGTTAGGGATGACTCACCTAAACCACTTCAACTCTGTTAACTCACTCAGGTTAACCATGGTTAGAGCACACTATAAATCAAAACTTCACTCTCAAATTTCATTTCTAACACTCATTTCTCACACTCTCACTCAGAAACTCTCTCTTCTTCTCTCTCAATCTCACCATTGCCATTGATTTTCGAAGCTCACTTTGTTCATTCCTCTCCAAAACTCTCTCTGATTATCTCTCAATTTCACCACATTGCAACTGGTTTTGAAGCTTGGATTTCAAGTCTTCTCCACTGAATCATCATCAACCACTTCACCTAAGCCTTTATTTGGCCAAAAGTAGCTCAAAGAGGAAGCAGAATCTCTGGTTTTCTGAAGAATATCTCAAGGTTACAAATCTTCAGGTACGAATCTCCACCATTATAGACATGATTTGAAGTGGTTTTCAGGTTCTTGAAGCTTCTTATAAGCTCAAGAACTTGTCCGGCTAGTTGATAGGCCTTTAGAGGCATAGTTGAAAAGTTAGGGAAAATCTTCTTCTGTTCGATTCTCTCATTTCATGAACATTTTGGAAATTTTATCACTGGATCCGTGCTCTCCATTACTACCTCTTCATTTTGATATAATATTTGTGAAATTCTGGGAAACATGAAGTTGCAGACAGTGGTTGTGGACCGGAGAAGATGACCGGAGGTCATCTCCGGCCGGTGACTGTTAATGCTAGGGTTTTGGTGTGTTTTAATCGTGACCGTTGCTTTTGTTCCAATCGTGTGGTGAAAATGCTGCCAGCGCATTAAAACAGGCGTGCATGTCACGTGTGTTATTTCTGAATTCACTTAAACTTTATGTGATGCAGTGCATGGTAGTTAGTGTGCTCATTCGTGCGTGTGTGTTGGATTTAACTACTTTGACTATAGTGTTGACTTGACCTGATCCAAGGGTGATGATTGTTTTGACTGTTGTTGATTGAGAGTGCATGATAATTGGTGTGGATTGCGCAGATGTGGACCAGGATTGGTATTCATATTTGCACCCCATGTTCTAAAGCCCAAACCAATTTGAACTGAATGATTGTTATGCGTGCACCCCTCCCTTATTTCCATTTCTTTTTATTTTCTACATTTTGTGCACGTTTCGTTTTTAATTTTTAAAATCACAAAACTACATCAAAAAATTCTATAAAAATTCATGAACATTTTCAAGACATTGAGGAAATTTTTGGTATTTTTATTTCTTGATTTTATGAGATTTTTACCCCTGTTCCATAATTTTCTTTGAATTTCTATTTGTGTGCATTCCAAATGTGATACATGAATTTGTGAAATTTTGTTCTTGCTCATTACAAATTGTTTTGACTTGATTCTTTTTGAATTGATTCACTAATACATTTAATCATGTTAGATGATTTTTGTTTTATTTGTTAGGTCATTTTATGACATGTTTTGATGCTTGTTTTTGCACCATTTTGCTTGATGTTTCAACTTGACCTAATTGCATTGTTTGGAGTCATTTTGCTTTGAATTTTGACATGCTATCTTGATGTATGATTCACTTCTGATTTAGACCTTCCAATACCATGCTTGCATAATTTTCATAAGTCCATTTGATTTTTGTTTGATGAATTACATTTGAAGCATAATAACATGTCATATCATTCTAATTTTAGTACATGTTTGCATGAATTCTTTTGTGCATATTTGTATGGTCATTTGCATATTTGGTGAGCTATTCATGTGACATTATAGGTCATTGGTACACATTATAGGTCATCTTTACATGTTCATTTCCATTTGAACTTTGTGCATCCTTAACATGTATGGGTTGCATTTTCCTTTTGAACTTCCACTTCACTTCTTCTTATGTTACTTCTTGAATGTCTTGATGATTGATTCATGAATACTTTGAGATGTTTATAAGTCATTTTCCATTTAGTTTCAATTCTGATCCTTGGATTACATGTTCCATTTATGCATGTTTTTTTCCTTTATTTTCATCTTTCATCTATCATTTCTTATGGAAATATGTTTGAATGCTATGGATGATGATTGTTGCTTATTCATTGAACTTGTATGATGATATTCACTTGTTGTCCATATGATGCACATTCTGGTTGTGATATTAGGATTTGATTCTTCATCTTGTTCTTTTGAACTTTAATGTGTATTAAGTACTTTTTTTGCTTCTTATGCATGTTTCCTTGTTCACTAACCATGTAGGGGCTTTGGTAAGTTGAAATTGAGTGTGGAAAAGGAATCCACATTCAAACTTCTTTCCTTTCATCTTTTACAATTCAATCTTGTGTTTTGTTAAGCACTTATGTGCTTTCTTTTATTAACTCATTACTTTCCCTTTTGAGTTACAATTCATCTTCTACTTTAGAAGTGAATTGTTTGGCTCATTCCTTCTTTAGACTTTAGGTTTTGCAATCTCACAAACCATTAGGATCACTCCCATAACTAATCAATTAGGATTGAGTCTTAGATCACATAGATTTTACCTTTCTCCTCTCTTGAGTCTTTTTTCTTCTCATCTCAAAAGAAAATTCAAAATATCTAATAAAGGTAGGCACTTGTTGCATTTAGGCCTTTCATATAAAGAAAAGATTATAAAGGGGTCTTCTCTTATAATCTTAGAATGTATAGCATATAGCCCATCTTGGGTCAATGTGTTAAACATTTGATCTTGTATGAGGGACTTAAATGCAATACTTGTTGAAGGTACAAATAAAAAAAACACTTCTTCATTTCTTAATCAACAAAAACACTTAATAAACACAAGTATGCTAGTGTGTTTGAACCTTGACAATTGGAACTAAGTGTGGGGGTCTTCTTCACCCTTAGTGTGCTTTCTTACTCATTCCATCTTGGAATGTGAGAATGTACACATTCCAATGACTAAGATTTAGATACACTATCATATGCAAACAAATCCAAAACACTTCCTTCTTAAAAGACAAAAAACAAACAATAACGTCTTTCCTTCGGGAATTCTTTCTCATCTCATTCACTTTTTCTGTAAGGATGCGTCATTTCCGTTCTACCGCAAACAGGTAACGCCTAAGTCTCCCTACAGCGAGCCGCAACACCTAAACTGCTAGGACGCGAACGTTGACGTACTCCACTAAAAAACACAAACAATCCACCCCTAGTGAGGGGAACTACGTCGCTCTGATTCTCATGTTCCCGATGAGATACGTAGGCAGTGGGGTAGGGCCCATTCGAGTACTTCTTTTATTTTCCCTACATTTGTTTCTCTTTCTCTCTCCTTTCCTTTTCCAGTTCTTCAGCCAGCAGTTCCCTTTCCAGTATCTTTTCTATCACCCTTTGATTGAGACAAGCAAGCGTGGATCCCATCGGGTACGATGGACGTGAGGGGGTGCTAATACCTTCCTCTCACGTAACCGACTCCCGAACCCAGTTCTCTTGGTCGCAAGACCATGTTTTTCCTTCCTCTCAGGTTTATACGGTGTTTCCTTTCCCTCTCATGGGATAAATACACATTGCTGGCGACTCTGTTTCGGTGCCACTTTCGCGTTTGTACTAGGATGAAAATCCCGGGAGCGACAGCTGGCGACTCTGCTGGGGAGAGGTTGACCTATTGCTGGTCCATCCTAAGCGAGTCAATCCTAGCGCTTGTTTGCTTTTTCTTTCATTGGGTGTTTACTGTTATCTTGTATTTGCTGTTTACTGTATTTATTACTTATATCATATTTACAGCATTGTAGCATTTACATTTCATATATTATATTGTGTTGCACTGTTCTGTCTGTTTGGCGGGATGGGATTTCTGAGGGATAAGCTCAGTACACAGGCTCGAGTATACACTTAGATTTAAAGTGGAGAGTAGTGGGACCTACGTGCCATCTGTGTACGTTGGTTAATCACGAAATTCACAGCTAGACGAGGCTATCTTGGGACCCATCATGGCGTGCGCATCTTGCGTATTCCATGATGTCGATCTAGAGAGCTGTCGACTCTAGTGACCGATCATGAGGACTTTAGTGGAAACATCTCTCTTTAATGGTGACAGTGGCAGACCACATTCAGTGGCAAACCCACTCGCACCCGAGAGCCCACTTTGGAACTTGCATAGGATGACCTTTATTTTCTAAGGTGAGTCAGTGGACGACCTCTTTGATTGGCATAGCATTGTATCCTACGGGCTGAATGTGCTATCGTTTCTCAATCCTCCGAAGCTGACAAGCCTTGTTTTCTAGGAACCACATGTGAGTATGGGTGGGATGTTTACAGGTTTGCAGGTAACTCAGCCTCCTACATACCTTACTTGTGATTCTATGATTGTTACAGACAGTGTATCCTATGACAGTGGTTTGAGTATTCATCTCAGATATATTGCCAGATTCAGTACAGAGACACAGTGCACGCAGTTCAACACAGACACAGACACCTGGATACCTGATCACATGCCTTTTACATTTGCATACTCATATCATAACAGGTTATGTTTGTCATTTTCAGGTACCTACTATATTGTCTGATTCCAATCATGAGTTCCCAAGAAGTTGAGGTTAAAAGGAAGAACAATGTGTCATATAAATTCCCTGATCCTAAGCTGGATTTATTGAACAAGATGATAGGCATGGCTGGTTCTGGTGTTCTCAGCACTTTTCAGAAGGAGTATGGAGAGCTGATTAAAATGGTATGTGCATTCACAAAGTATAAGAAGGATGGGTTGCACACTTTCTTACAGTTCTATGAACCATCGATGAGATGTTTCCTGTTCCCGGACTACATTTTGATGCCCACTTTGGAGAAATTCTCATTTATTTTGGGAATTCCAGTCATGTCTTCTATACCGTATTTTTCTGGAGATGCTCTTACCCCTGAAGTAATTGCTGTTGTTCTACATCTGGACTTGTTTGTTGTGAAAAGTGGCCTGAGTAAACTTAAAGAAGATGAAGGATTTCATTTGGAGTTTCTTTTCCAACAAGCTCAGGAAGCTGCCAAGGCTAAAAACTGGACTACTTACAATGCTGTGTTAGCTCTTTGTATCTATGGTTTGGTGCTTTGCCCCGGTCACCCTGACTTTATTGATATGCAGGCAATGAAAGTGTTCGTTTCAAAGAATCCGGTTCCTACCCTGCTAGGAGACTTTTATTACTCAGTACACTACAAAAATGAGAAGGGAAGAGGAAGTCTGGTCAGTTGCTGTACCCAATTATTATGTCATTGGCTCTTCATACATATACCTCGAACTGGTGCTTTCGTAGAAACTGCTGAGACAATGAAATGGTCTAAGAGATTGATAGGCTTGACTGCCAATAACATCATTTGGTTTGATCCCAAATTACTGAAAATAGAGCTTACTATTAAATGTGGAAGTTTTCCGAATATGCCTCTACTTGGAAGAAGAGGTGGGATAAATTATAATCCGGTTTTGGCTGTTAGACAATTTGGTTATGCTTCGAGAAATCCTCCTGCTGATGAAGAGATTAGTGCTTCTCTGTTTTTCGTGGGAACCAAGAATGAAAGAGTGCCATAAGTAATAAATGCCTGGAAATTTAGGCAAAGAGAGGGAAAGTTGACTTTTGGCAAAGGAGACTGTAGATCATACCCTGCCTACGATGCTTGGATTGAGATGAATGTCAAAGAGCTGTTGCTACCCTTTTCAAGAGAGATTCTTTTATGTCCAGATCAACACTCCATGGTACCAGCTGAAGAGTGCGAGAAATGGAAGAAAATGGTTAGAGATTTGCAGATAGAGAACTCTGGAATGAGCCGATGTCTTCAGAAAGCTTTGGCTGACAATAAAGATTTGGAGAAAAGAGCATTGAAAGCGGAGAAAATCTTAGCTGACAAAGAAGAAGATTTTGATGATAGAGCTCGGTACTCCCGGAAACTTACTTTGGGAGCAGATGATACTAGTCAGGCTCACAAGGCTACAAAGCAGGCGTTAGCCCGAAGCAAGGATTCATTAGCTAAACTTCGTCAAGCTTGGGATGAGGTCAGAATTGAAAACTCTGAATTGTTGACCCAGTTAAAAGATAAAGATGAAGAGCTGAAGAAAGCACATGTAGAAAGAAGAAGGTATCGAGAGGATCTTGGCAAAAGTCAAGAACAGGCAAGGAATGCTGAAGGCAAGCTGAAAATTGCCAACAAAGAGCTTGAAGATGTCACAGCAGATCTGAAGCTGGTTAGAATTCAAGCTGGAATCAAGAGGCGCAAAAGAGCCAATGAAGATGAAGCCTTGCTGATGCACATGGGCTCATTATCTGATGCACTGGAAAAAAGGGACGTCGTAATCAAATAGCTAATTGAGAAGCCACATCATCAGCGTACCCGCATCCTGTTCGAAGAGATTAAGTATTCCAGCCAGAAGCTGAAGGACGTAGAGCTATCGGATTAATGATTTTTTTTTGTCATTTCTTTGTAATTTGCAATGGTTACCATCAGAATTGTTGATGGATCCATTTGACTACTTGTTTCTTATTCCGTTGCTGAAACTATGACAAATATGATTGAAAATTTTTGGGAATTTGTATGAAATGAGCTATTTCTGTTCACAATTTCTGGTCTTCAGATATATGTGACGTGATAAGATATTTGCACACTGGCACACTACAAAATCACTATTTCTGGTCATCAGATATTTGTGATTGGCGTATATGAATATCTCTTCAAGGCAAAACTCAATAATCATGATTTCTGGTCGTCAGGAATTCGTGGTTACGATTGGAATCAGGATATGAAAAGTATCTTGAAATGACAAACATAACTGTGCATTTGCATTTGCATAGCATATCATTTTGTATTACAGGTTTTCTTTTTTGCAGGCGCCTGCTAACCTTTATTTGATTTTCAGGCACGATAGCTGATACCCCAGTTCACCGATATTCTACCCGACGTAATCAAGCAAGAGTCATGGAGCAAGTTCAGACTGAGTTAGCTGATTTGAGGGGGAGGATGGAATAGTTCATGAACCTTATGCAGGGGATTGCTCAAGGTCAGCAGGAGCTGAGGGCCGGTCAGGAAACCATGAGGGTTGGTCAAGATGCCATGAGAGTCACTATTTAGAGGCTGGAGACTGAAATCCCAAATCGCAATGTGCGCACTCCTCCTGTTGGTACTATCCCCGCTGGTGGGGTACATCTGGGATTTGATAATAATGAGGATGGTCAAGATGACCAGTTCACTGCATTCAACAATGACATGGGTTTCTACAATGACGACCGGAAGTACGAAGGGTTGGATGAAAGACTCAAGGCTATTGAGAGCCAAAATCCTCTGGGGATTGACGTAGAAGACATGGATCTCGTGCAGGGTGTGAGAATCCCTCCCAAATTCAAGCTCCCTACATTGGACAAGTACAATGGCAGTACCTATCCCAAAACACATTTGCAAGCTTACAATCGCAAGATTGCTGCTTATACTGATGACCAGAAGCTTTGGATGTATTTTTTCTAGGATAGCCTGTCAGGCGCCTCCCTGGAATGGTACGTTAAGCTGGATAGGGTTCATATAAAGAGCTGGAAAGATTTGTGTGTTACGTTTCTGAAGCAGTATCAATATAATTTGGATATGGCACCTAATCGTACTCAGTTGCAGAGTATGACTCAGGATCCTAAGGAGTGCTTTAAGCAGTACTCACAGAGATGGAGGGAATTGGCTGCTCGAGTTCAACCACCTTTGGCTGATTGTGAGATGGCTGATATGTTCATGAGCACACTCCAAGGGCCGTATTTGGATAGATTGGCTGCGTGTCCTTCCACAGGGTTTGCTGACATTGTTGTTGCTGGGGAACGAATAGAGAGTCTGCTGAAGTTGGGTAAGATTCAAGACGTCAGCGGCACTGGTGCTTCGAGTTCGAGGAAACCCTTTGCTAATGGATCAAGGAAAAGAGAAGGGGAGTCTAGTGCTGTGCATAGAGGAGGGGCCAGAGGTAGGACTCAGTCCTATCATCAGGTGGATGCTGTAACCATTCCGGTTCCAGCAGGACAGCAAGCTCCAGATCAACAAGCTAGACCCCGATTCCAGAATAATAGACCAAGGGACCGTAAGTTTGATCCCTTGCCTATGACATATGCTGCTTTGTTACCATAATTGCTCAGAGAGAAGTTAGTTGAACTTCGGACTATGAGGCCGCTAGATGCTGGAAAATTGCTTCAAGGTTATGATGCCAATGCTCGATGTAAATTTCATTCTAGTGCACAAGGTCACTCGATAGAAAAGTGTTGGGCTTTTCACCATAAGGTTCAGGACTTGATTGACGCAAAAGCCATTAATTTCTCTAAGCCGCCGAATGTTCGTGATAATCCAATGCCCCATCATGGAGGTGCAAGCATGAATGTTGTTTCTGATGGTGAGAAATTGAATCTGATTTGCTGATGTTAATTTGGTAAAGACTCCGCTGTTGATTGTAAAAGAGCGTTTGTTAAAAGGAAAGGTATTTCATGGATGTGGCTCTGATTGTGAGGATTGTTCGAGGTAGATTAATGGCTGCAATAAGTTGAAAGTTGGACTGCAGGATCTTATGGACGAAGGCAGACTTCAGTTTGATAAGATAGAGAAGGAACAAGATGTTTCTGCCGTTACCATTTATTATAATCCAGTTGAGATACAGGTGCCTGTTGAAGCTCCTGTTGCTATCATTGTGCCCGAGAGGCCGAGACCAGTTACGATTATGGTTCCTGAATCTGCTTGTTATGTGTCTAATAAGGCAGTTCCGTGGCAATATGGAACCACTACTCATCAAGGAGGAAGTCAACAGAAGGCAGAGGCTGTTGGTACCAGTGTTGAGAATGTCAGTGGACCAAGTGGTTTCACCAGGAGTGGTCGACTGTTTGCTCCCCATACTCTAAGGAGTGATAAAGAAGTTGAAGTCGCTGCAAGAGCAAAAGGAAAACAAGTTGTTGATGACAATGTGCCTGCTCAGGAAGAGGACCCTAAGGTTAATTTTGATAATGATGTTGAGGAATTTATGAGGATTATCAAAAAGAACGATTACAAGATCATTGATCATCTCAATCAGACACCCTCTAAAATCTCAATATTATCCCTGTTAATGAGTTCAGATGCACACCGGGCTGCTTTGTTGAAAGTTCTGAATATGGCATACGTTCCCCAAGAAATTACTGTGAATCAGTTGGAGGGAGTAATTTCTAACGTCAATGTGAGCCACAGGTTAGGATTTACGAATAGGGATTTGACTCCAGATAGACGTAATCACAACAAAGCGTTACACATCACACTTGAATGCAAAGGAGTTGTTTTGTCGCATGTGTTGGTTGACATAGGTTCTTCCTTGAATGTGTTACCCAAAAAGGCCCTGATGAAAATAGAAGTAGATGGATTGATTCTTAGACCCAACGATCTGATTGTGAGAGCTTTCGATGGATCCCAAAGATTGGTGTTTGGAGAGGTAGAATTACCAATACAGGTTGGTCCACAGATATTCAAGACAATCTTTCATGTTATGGACATTCAGCCTGCTTACAGCTGTTTGTTAGGCCGACCGTGGATTCACGCAGCAGGCGCAGTTACCTCCACACTACATCAAAAGCTCAAGTACGTGTTCGAGGGTCAAGTGGTTACTGTTTGCGATGAGGAAGATATATTTGTGAGTCATCTATCCACTTTCAAATATGTGGAAATGGATGGACAGATTCATGAAACCCTGTGCCAGTCTTTTGAAGCCCTGAATGTCAACAACTTACTAGAATCTGCTTCAGCATCGATGGTGTCAAATGTGCCAGTTGGGCCGAGTGCATCAATTGCGTCCTACAAGCAGGCCAGAGAAGTGGTTGAAAGCGGAAATGCCCAAGGTTGGGGTAAAGCTATCGATGTGTTTGTGAAAGAAGATAAGTTTGGCATTGGATACCAACCGGGCCGGACGCCAGTTCCCCGATTCCGTGGGCCAATCAATTTCAACAGTGGAGGAATTATCAACCCTAATCAGTCCTGCTCAGCAATAGAAGATGACGCTGAAAGCTCAGATTATCTGGACAGATGGGTGTATGCCATGGCTCCGGGCGAGGCATTGCAAAGCTGGTCTAGTGAAGAAATCATTCATGTTGTACACCATTCAGAGTAATAATTCTTGTCTTTCATAATGCATAAAATCCCACACTCTGCCCAAGGTGTGAGGATCCATTTGTAGGGCCACCATATTTTCTCATATAATGTTCAAATATCAATAAAAAGGACGTTTTTGTTTACAAATTTGTGTTCCTTTATTCCTTCTTTATTTTTATTTTTGCACAAAGAAAATTAAAAATGATAATGCACTTTCTTTTCTTTTATTTTCAAGCAAAAATAATCTAAAATAAAGCATCAATCCAATCATGCAGACTTGATTCTGTGAATTCCTCTGAAAATGATTCTGTTTTGCCCACGTATGATTTCGACAATCCGATCTATCAAGCTGAGGAGGAAAGTGATGAAGACTATGAACTCCCGGAAGAATTGGCTAGATTGTTGAAACAGGAAGAAAAGACCATTCAGCCTCATCAGGAAACTCTTGAAGTTATCAATATTGGTTCGGAAGAAAGTAAGAAAGAGATCAAGATCGGTGCAAGTCTGCAGGCTGATGTAAAGCAAGAGCTGATAGTCATGCTACGTGAATACGTTGATATCTTTGCTTGGTCATATCAAGATATGCCAGGTTTAGATACAGACATAGTTGTGCATAGACTACCATTGAAAGAGGACTTTCCACCGGTCAAGCAAAAGCTGCGCAGAACGAAACCAGAAATGGCTTTGAAGATTAAGGAAGAAGTACAGAAACAGTTGGATGCAGGTTTTCTGGCAGTAACCAACTATCCTCCCTGGGTGGCCAACATAGTACCGGTGTCGAAGAAAGATGGCAAGGTTAGAATGTGTGTGGATTACAGAGATCTCAACAGGGCGAGCCCTAAAGATGACTTTCCACTCCCTCATATTGATGTACTGGTCGACAATACTGCTCAGTTCTCAGTGTTCTTATTTATGGATGGATTCTCCGGGTACAATCAGATAAAGATGGCGCCTGAAGACATGGAGAAGACGACATTCATTACCCCGTGGGGTACCTTCTGTTACAAAGTAATGCATTTTGGGTTGAAGAACACAGGGGCAACGTATCAAAGAGCAATGGTGACGTTATTCCACGATCTAATTCATAAAGAGATCGAGTGCTACGTGGATGACATGATTGTTAAATCAAAGACAGAAGAGGAACATCTGATCAACTTGAAGAAGTTGTTTGAGAGGTTGAGGAAATTCAGGTTGAGACTGAATCCTAACAAGTGTACTTTCGGCGTGCGGTCCGGAAAATTGCTTGGTTTCATTGTCAGTTAAAAAGGAATAAAGGTTGATCCCGCTAAAGTGAAAGCTATACAAGATATGCCTGTACCGAGAACTGAGAAAGAAGTTCGCGGCTTTCTAGGGAGATTGAACTACATTTCAAGGTTCATATCTCACCTAACTGCCACCTGCGAACCAATATTCAAAATGCTAAGAAAAGATCAAACGGTCAAGCGGAATGATGATTGTCAAAAGGCATTCAATAAAATAAAAAGATATTTGCAGGAACCTCCGATTCTAATACCTCCAGTTCAAGGGAGACCACTGATTATGTACTTGACAGTGCTCGAAGGATCCATGGGTTGTGTTCTCGGTCAACACGACGAGACAGGTAGGAAAGAACATACCATCTATTACTTGAGCAAGAAGTTTACAGATTGTGAATCCCGTTACTCAATGCTTGAGAAGACATGTTGCGCACTCTCATGGGCCACCAAGCGATTGAGACAATATATGCTCATACATACAACCCTGTTGATCTCAAGATTGGATCCGGTCAAGTATATTTTTGAGAAACCAGCACTTACAGGCAAAGTTGCAAGGTGGCAGATGGTACTGACAGAATACGATATTCAATTTACTTCGCAAAAAGCAATCAAAGGAAGTATAATGTCAGATTATCTTGCGCAACAGCCTCTTGATGATTACCAGCCCATGAGGTTTGATTTCCCTGATGAGGACATCATGTTTCTCAAAGCGAAAGACTGCGAGGAACCACTTCTGGAGGAGGGGCCTGACCCTGAATCCAAATGGAGTTTGATGTTTGATGGGGCAGTTAACATGAATGGGTGCGGAGTTGGTGCGGTTCTCATTACGCCAGAAGGTGTTCACATGCCCTTCACTGCCCGAGCAACTTTCGGGTGTACCAATAATGAAGCAGAATACGAAGCTTGCATACTAGGGATTGAGGAGGCTATTGATTTACGAATCAAGACCCTCAATATCTTTGGTGATTCAGCACTGGTAATCAATCAAGTAAAGGGAACTTGGCACACACATCAGCAGAATTTGATTCCGTATAGAGATTATACGAGGAGATTGCTGACATTCTTTACAACTGTCAAGTTGTACCATGTTCCCAGAGATGAAAATAAGTTTGCAGACGCCTTGGCCACTATATCTTCGAGGATCAAAGTGCATGGTTGGAACTTTGTGCCTAGGATTGATGTATCTCGTCTTGATAGACCTGCTTTTGTGTTTGATATTGATGAAGTGTCCGACGACAAGCCTTGGTACCATGACATTAAATGCTTCTTGGAAAATCAAGAATACCCCCCTGGGGCATCTTCCAATGACAAGAAGACATTAAGAAGGCTAGCCGGTAGTTTCTTCTTGAACAAAGATGGTGTGCTGTATAAAAGAAATTTTGACACGGTTCTGCTCAGATGCGTGGATAGACACGAAGCAGACCTGTTGATGATTGAAGTGCACGAAGGCTCTTTCGGTACCCATGCCGGAGGACATGCGATGGCTAAGAAATTGTTGAGATTGGGGTATTACTGGTTGACAATGGAGTCAGATTGCTGCAAGTATGCTCGCAAGTGTCATAAATGCCAAATCTATGCCGACAAAGTACCCGTTCCTCCCAATACGTTGAGTATCATGTCCTCTCCGTGGCCATTTGCAATGTGGGGCATTGATATGATCGGGAAAATTGAGCCTACTGCTTCAAACGGCCATCATTTTATCTTGGTCGCCATTGATTACTTCACTAAATGGGTTGAAGCAGCGTCTTATGCCAATGTCACGAAGCAGGTGGTGGCTCGTTTCTTGAAACATCATTTGTCGATATGGAGTTCCCGAAAGAATCATTACTGATAATGGTTCTAATTTGAATAATAAGATGATGGTTGAGCTATGCCGGGACTTCAAAATCGAACATCACAATTCTTCTCCGTACCGCCCAAAGATGAATGGCGCGGTCGAAGCGGCCAACAAAAATATCAAGAAGATTGTGCAGAAGATGGTTGTCACGTACAAAGATTGGCATGAGATGTTACCATTGGCTTTGCATAGGTATCGAACATCAGTCCGCACGTCCACTAGGGCAACACCATACTCACTTGTATACGGTATGGAGGCAGTTCTACCGGTAGAAGTTGAGATTCCTTCTCTCCAAGTATTGATGGACGTTAAGCTAGATGAAGCTGGATGGGTACGAGCCAGATTTGATCAGCTGAGCCTTATTGAGGAGAAGTGATTAGCAGCAGTATTTCATGGCCAGCTATACCAGCACCAAATGAAGAGGGCATTCGATCAAAAGGTTCGACCTCAAGTTTACAAAGTCGGAGATGTGGTAATCAAGAGAATACTTCCTTCGAGTACATATCACAGGGGCAAATGGACTCCTAATTATGAAGGTCCATTCGTGGTTAAAAAGGTTTTCTCAGGCGGAGCCTTATTGCTGACAACCATGGACGGTGAAGACTTTTCATCCCCTGTCAATTCAGATGCAGTTAAAAAATACTTCGTATAAATAGACCCGCTGGATAAAAGAAAAAAGAATCCAGGCAAAAAAGGGCATCCCGGCGAACCAAAAACAGAATAAAGGTTCGGGCAAAAATTAGGGATATAATTGAAAAAATTGTACACCCGGTAAGTTGAAAACCCGAAAGGGAAACTTAGGCAAAAATGGGTATCCCAGTGGATTGAAAACTTGAAAAGGAGATGCACGCAAAAGAGGGATTAAAGCGAATGACTGCAGTCTGATTTAATCTGTACGTTCTCTACTCTTCAGCAAACTAGCAAAGTTTCCGAAGGAGGAATTGTCCGACCACGAGCTTTCGAAGGCAAAGAAAATCAAGAGAGTTGGAATACATACTGGCTATAACAGAATCAGAAATCAGTGGAATCCAATTTCCGCATTATCATTAGGATAGATTTCTTTTCTCAATTTTATGGCAATCAACTCTTTCAGGGGTTTGCTTCCGATTGTAAATTCGCCGATTTTGGCATTCATCAATAAAATTGAATATTCAGTCACAAGCTTTTATTTTCATTTTACTGTTTTGTTTGCAAAAACGTCCGATTTTTTATAATAAAACATTATTTTGAAAATATCTTGGCCTTGCAAAAACATGCACAAAAAAGACAATTAAAATTACTTTGCTTGTTGGACAACCTTGGATGGTGGACTCGAAAGACCACACAATATCCTGGGGCATGTGCATATATTTGTTTGTTGCAGGTAATGAGTACGATTGATCCAAGCAGCACGAAAGTTATCTCTCAGCGTAATTAACAGATATTTGCTGTGACTTGATACTGTTGTATCTTATTAAGTCGATTCTTCCATTCAAGATTTCCCACCGGGTTTTTGTGACGACAACGGTTGCCGAAGATTGAATTTTTCTGTGTTAATAACGGTTATTAATGCAGTGAGCACTCCATGTCAACAACGAGTGTAAATCCTCCGGTACCTCGCAGACGATGCGAATGGTAGTTCAAGAGCGAATGTTTGGAGTTTGAAGACAGAGTGTTCGTCTAAGAGTTTGAAAATGCTTGGTTTTATATAAAATCCTCTTAAGAGACGAAGCTTCTCGTAGCAACATTCCTTGTGGCGTTTATTCTCGGCAGGATGTACCAGCAAGTGGTAGTGTCATATTTCCCGCAGGTTTCAGCATGTGAAATTTGTCAAAGAATAATCCCTAGCGGAGTTGTTGACTCTCCCGAGCATGGGGCATTTTGAATTTCCCCAGCAAAAGATATTCCCGATCTATTGTCCCCAGTAGAGTTTGAGGATATTTGGTCTTCTGTAAAATCCTCTCAAAAGGCATTCCCCAACAAGGTCTAAATAGATCGAGGGAATCTCTTCTTCAGCAAAGTGTCAGCATATGATATTACTCAGCCGGTGGTGTAATTCTCAGCATTGCTCATTTACAGCTCAAAGTCCAATTTATTTTGCCATACATACAGTTTGTTCATGTTATTCCAGCAGGTGGGATAATATTGCAGATGGCTGTTCCAGCAGGTGGGATGATCATTATATACAGTTTGTTCATATTATTCCAGCAGGTGGGATAGTATTGCAAATGTTTTTTTCAGCAGGTGGGATGATCATTATATACAGTTTATTCATATTATTCCAGCAGGTGGGATAGTATTGCAGATGTTTTTTCCAGCAGGTGGAGTGATCATTTGGTAAAGCTTCCAAAGCCGGTTTGGTAAGCACCAAAGTCCAACGACAGATTGGCAGAAATCCAACACGAATTGGTAAAAGTCCAACGACAGTTTGGCAAAGCTGCAAAAAGTCCATCTGAAGATGGCAAGTTTGAGATTCCGAAGCCAGTTTGGTAATCCTTAAAGTCCAACGACAGATTGGCAGAAATCCAGCACGAATTGGTAAAAGTCCAACGACGGATTGGCAGAAATCCAGCACGAATTGGTGAAAGTCCAACGACGGATTGGCAAAAGTCCAACGACAGATTGGCAGAGCAGCTAATGTCCATCGACAGTATGGCAAGCCAGTAGTCGTCTGGCGTCGTTCAAAAAGACATTGTTTCAAGTCCATCGATAGTATGGCAAGCTAGTAGTCGCCTGGCATCGTTCAAAAAGACATTGTTTCAAGTCCATCGACAGTATGGCAAGCCAGTAGTCACCTGGCGTTGCTCAAAAAGACATTGTTGAAAGTCCATCGACAGTATGGCAAGCCAGTAGTCGCCTGGCGTCGTTCAAAAGGACATTGTTGAAAGTCTATCGATAGTATGGCAAGCCAGTAGTCATCTGGCGTCGTTCAAAAGACAGATCTCTCAGATAACGTTTCATTGAAGATTCAATCCAGTATTCTTGTTGGGTTTATATCCCTTTTGTTCTTCGTTATCCAGAGCAAATTTTTGGTTATATTTGGTATTCAATCGCTATATACCTTGAAAGCCTGAAAACAATCGCTTTCAGGCATTCATGGTCTACAGCGTTTGAATAGGGGCAGCTGTAATACCCCAAAATTTGTTCTCCCTTTTTGGCATCCTAGCATAGCATTATCATATATCATATTATATCCATCTCATTAGCATTGCATTGCATATTTAACATAGAAAAATGAAGCATAGCATCCCTCTTACCATCAAGGCATGTGATCAGGGGAAAGATGGACAATCAAGGAATCATTCAAGGCACAAAAGATCAAACAAGTTCACTCAAGGCAAGCCAAGAGGTCTTCCATGTCTCATACTATCTCAATTGATCATCCAAAACATCAAGAAGGTGAGATTCAATAGGAGATTGAAGCACTACATCTTTCACTATGCAAGAGATCCAAAAAATGAAGGACAACCCCTCAAAAGAGATGGTTCATTGGTTCAAAATCATCCTCAAGGGGCATATCTCATCATCCTTTAATAGGATACACAACATACTCTGAGGAATTTGCAATTGAAGACTGCACATTTTTC
Organism: Lathyrus tuberosus; assembly: GCA_022829125.1. Lineage (NCBI taxonomy): Eukaryota > Viridiplantae > Streptophyta > Magnoliopsida > Fabales > Fabaceae > Lathyrus > Lathyrus tuberosus. The sequence continues at coordinate 3,947,712 of JALAZF010000363.1, forward strand.
TCCTAGGAGGTGGGTACCAAAACTAGGGTTTCCAATTAAATCAGGGTATCTTTGATTTTTTGGACAAAACTTGATGTCATGATATTTTACATGTCCTTAAGTGTATGTGTGTGGAAAATTGCCTCTCAATTGGTTTTAGAAGTGGTTCAATTGGAAGAAAGATCAAAAATTAGGGAAATTGGGGCTAAGTCAAATAATCAGGGGAAAAAGTCAACTCTTGACTTTTTGAGGCCAAATTCATGAAATTCATGTTATATGTGACCAATGTACAAAATTTGATCAAGAAATTCCAAAAGGATCATGAAAAAATCAAGATTTAAAGAGTTGCCATTTTTGGAAGAAATAGGGTTTCCAAAAATAGTAATTTTGGGCCATTTTGCATCAGAGTTTGAACCAAGGCCATTCAAAATTGAAGCATCAAATGAAAATTCCACTCGGCCACAACAAAAGATCTTGTTTCAAGCTTCAAATCCATGTGTAGAACATTTCCATTGGATAAGAATTGAGTGAGATATGATTGATCAAAGTTTGAGCAAAGTATGTTCAAAATCAGGTCATGACCAAGGATTTTTAGGCCCACGCGCCATCATTTCAACAAACAGTTGGGGTGCCAAATGTTCACCCACTTTTCTCATGGTTAGAGGCTTCATTTGGAAAACTTGTCAACATCAAAAGTGTTCCTTGTAATGCCTTCTTCAATGTTCATGTTGGGCAAAATTTGAATTTATCAAGCTATGAGGTAGAAATAGTGGTCTCAAGTTAGGGTAATCTTGTTGAGATTCCATGCCATGTTTGCCTTGCCAGCCAACCTCATTGCCACGCCCTTCTATCAGTTCCAAATGTGGATGTTATAAGTCATTTTTCAACCTCTTCCAAGCATCATTTCCTTTCAATTCTCATGCCAAACATGTCCTCTTACATCTCCTCTTTCAAATGAATCCAAAAATTCACCAAACCATTCATTGTGTAGAGAGAAAAACATCCACAAACCACCCTATATTCCACTGATGCATTGATGGCTTTGATGCATAACTTGGTTCAGACATCCATCAAACAATTCTTTCCCTTATTTGAACACACCATGAACATCACATACACTGCTATAGCACGTGCCTTGCATGAAAGTGGAAAGAGCAAACTTGCTGAGCAAGTTTCTGATACACAGCCATGCCATTCATTTCACTTTCACCTCCACCATAGCTTACTATAAGTTATCATCACCATATCATTGCTCTCCCTAACTAACTTGACTCAGTTAGTTAGGGATGACTCACCTAAACCACTTCAACTCAGTTAACTCGCTCAGGTTAACCATGGTTAGAGCACACTATAAATCAAAACTTCACTCTCAAATTTCATTTCTAACACTCATTTCTCACACTCTCACTCAGAAACTCTCTCTTCTTCTCTCTCAATCTCACCATTGCCATTGATTTTCGAAGCTCACTTTGTTCATTCCTCTCCAAAACTCTCTCTGATTATCTCTTAATTTCACCACATTGCAACTGGTTTTGAAGCTTGGATTTCAAGTCTTCTCCACTGAATCATTATCAACCACTTCACCTAAGCCTTTATTTGGCCAAAAGTAGCTCAAAGAGGAAGCAAAAACTCTGGTTTTCTGAAGAATTTCTCAAGGTTACAAATCTTCAGGTACGAATTTCCACCATTATAGACATGATTTGAAGTGGTTTTCAGGTTCTTGAAGCTTCTTATAAGCTCAAGAACTTGTTCGGCTAGTTGATAGGCCTTTAGGGGCATAGTTGAAAAGTTAGGGCAAATCTTCTTCTGTTCGATTCTCTCATTTCATGAACATTTTGGAAATTTTATCACTGGATCCGTGCTCTCCATTACTTCCTCTTCATTTTGGTATAATATTCGTGAAATTCTGGGAAACATGAAGTTGCAGACGGTGGTTGTGGACCGGAGAAGATGACCGGAGGTCATCTCCGGCTGGTGACTGTTAATGCTAGGGTTTTGGTGTGTTTTAATCGTGACCGTTGCTTTTGTTCCAATCGTGTGGTGAAAATGCTGCCAGCGCATTAAAACAGGCGTGCATGTTACGTGTGTTATTTCGGAATTCACTTAAACTTTATGTGATGCAGTGCATGGTAGTTAGTGTGCTCATTCGTGCGTGTGTGTTGGATTTAACTACTTTGACTATAGTGTTGACTTGACCTGATCCAAGGGTGATGATTGTTTTGACTGTTGTTGACTGAGAGTGCATGATAATTGGTGTGGATTGCACAGATGTGGACCAGGCTTGGAATTGATATTTGTACCCCATGTTCTAAAGCCCAAACCAATTTGAACTGAATGATTGCTATGCGTGCACCCCTCCCTTATTTTCATTTCTTTTTATTTTCTACATTTTGTGCACGTTTCGTTTTTAATTTTTAAAATCACAAAACTACATCAGAAAATTCTATAAAAATTCATGAACATTTTGAAGACATTTAGGAAATTTTTTGTATTTTTATTTCTTGATTTTATGACATTTTTACCCCTGTTCCATAATTTTCTTTGAATTTCTATTTGTGTGCATTCCAAATGTGATACATGAATTTGTGAAATTTTGTTCTTGCTCATTACAAATTGTTTTGACTTGATTCTTTTTGTATTGATTCACTAATACATTGAATCATGTTATATGATTTTTGTTTGATTTTTTAGATCATTTTATGACATGTTTTGATGCTTGTTTTTGCACCATTTTGCTTGATGTTTCAACTTGACCTAATTGCATTGTTTGGAGTCATTTTGCTTTGAATTTTGACATGCTATATTGATGTATGATTCACTTCTGATTTAGACCATCCAATACCATTCTTGCATAATTTTCATAAGTCCATTTTATTTTTGTTTGATGAATTACATTTGAAGCATAATAACATGTCATATCATTCTAATTTTAGTGCATGTTTGCATGAATTCTTTTTGCATATTTGTATGGTCATTTGCATATTTGGTGAGCTATTCATGTGACATTATAGGTCATTGGTACACATTATAGGTCATCTTTACATGTTCATTTCCATTTGAACTTTGTGCATCCTTAACATGTATGGGTTGCATTTTCCTTTTGAACTTCCACTTCACTTCTTCTTATGTTACTTCTTGAATGTCTTGATGATTGATTCATGAATACTTTGAGATGTTTATAAGTCATTTTCCATTTAGTTTCAATTCTGATCCTTGGATTACATGTTCCATTTATGCATGTTTTTTTCCTTTATTTTCATCTTTCATCTATCCTTTCTTATGGAAATATGTTTGAATGCTATGGATGATGATTGTTGCTTATTCATTGAACTTGTATGATGATATTCACTTGTTGTCCATATGATGCACATTCTGGTTTTGATATTAGGATTTGATTCTTCATCTTGTTCTTTTGAACTTTAATGTGTATTAAGTACTTTTTTTGCTTCTTGTGCATGTTTCCTTGTTCACTAACCATGTAGGGGCTTTGGTAAGTTGAAATTGAGTGTGGAAAAGGAATCCACATTCAAACTTCTTTCCTTTCATCTTTTACAATTCAATCTTGTGTTTTGTTAAGCACTTATGTGCTTTCTTTTATTAACTCATTACTTTCCCTTTTGAGTTACAATTCATCTTCTACTTTAGAAGTGAATTGTTTGGCTCATTCCTTCTTTAGACTTTAGGTTTTGCAACCTCACAAACCATTAGGATCACTCCCCTAACTAATCAATTAGGATTGAGTCTTAGATCACATAGATTTTACCTTTCTCCTCTCTTGAGTCTTTTTTCTTCTCATCTCAAAAGAAAATTCAAAATATCTAATAAGGGTAGGCATTTATTGCATTTAGGCCTTTCATATAAAGAAAAGATTATAAAGGGGTCTTCTCTTATAATCTTAGAATGTATAGCATATAGCCCATATTGGGTCAATGTGTTAAACATTTGATCTTGTATGAGGGACTTAAATGCAATACTTGTTGAAGGTACAAATAAATAAAAAACACTTCTTCATTTCTTAATCAACAAAAACACTTAATAAACACAAGTATGCTAGTGTGTTTGAACCTTAACAATTGGAACTAAGTGTGGGGGTCTTCTTCACCCTTAGTGTGCTTTCTTACTCATTCCATCTTGGAATGTGAGAATGTACACATTCCAATGACTAAGATTTAGATACACTATCATATGCAAACAAATCCAAAACACTTCCTTCTTAAAAGACAAAAAACAAACAATAACGTCTTTCCTTCGGGAATTCTTTCTCATCTCATTCACTCTTTCCGTAAGGATGTGTCATTTTCGTTCTACCGCAAACAGGTAACGCCTAAGTCTCCCTACAGCGAGCCGCAACACCTAAAATGCTAGGACGCGAACGTTGACGTATTCCACTAAAAAACAAAAACAATCCACCCCTAGTGAGGGGAACTACATCGCTCTGATTCTCATGTTCCCGATGAGATACGTAGGCAGTGGGGTAGGGCCCATTCGAGCACTTCTTTTATTTTCCCTACATTTTTTTCTCTTTCTCTCTCCTTTTCTTTTCCAGTTCTTCAGCCAGCAGTTCCCTTTCCAGTATCTTTTCTATCACCCTTTGATTGAGACAAGCAAGCGTGGATCCCATCGGGTACGATGGACGTGAGGGGGTGCTAATACCTTCCTCTCACGTAACCGACTCCCGAACCCAGTTCTCTTGGTCGCAAGACCATGCTTTTCCTTCCTCTCAGGTTTATGCAGTGTTTCCTTTCCCTCTCATGGGATAAATAGACATTGCTGGCGACTCTGTTTTGGTGCCACTTTCGCGTTTGTACTAGGATGAAAATCCCGGGAGCGACATTAGGCTTTGTATAAGGAAAACCTTTTAGCCTCCTCTTAGGCTTTGTATAAGAAAACCACTGGTTGATCCAATCAACCTTTGAGCATCAAAGCTGTGCCTCGTTCACGGTACACAAACATCAAAAACTTTTTCCCCTTCATCTAATCGCTGTAAGCGGCAAGCCTCTGGATTATCTACATCCATGCCACTGTCCCTCTTTTAGCATGAGAAATTCCTAAGGAAAGATGGCATTGCTCTACACTGAGTTAAAGTCTTCTCCTTCAAGTTAAAACCCCCTATAAAGGAAATTATGGCATTGTTAGGATCTGCGTATCCCGGTTAAAGTAATCCTCCTTTACAGTCAGTCACCCAACAGTTGTGACATACAAATCCCTCTTTAGAGATGAACAATTCTCTCTAAAGTCAAACCTTTAGCTTCATATCTTGGGCTTGAACAAGATACAAATAGACCCTTCAGCTTCACATCTTGGGCTTTGAACAAGATATGAATCACCTTTCGCTTCACGTCTTGGGCTTTGAACAAGACACCAAAAACACTCATTTCCTCCCATAGAATAGGAGGAACTACGAACGCTCTGATTTCCCTGTTTCGGTAAACGAGAATACGTAGGCATAAGATTGAAAGAAAAAATCTTAGCGAGCACACTAAACCAAAACCCTAAATCCCATATATCTTAATCTGAAGCAGTATCCTAACAAAATCCCAGAGAGAAATCAGTTTGGGCAAAAATACAAATAACCAGTACAAAGGCCCCGCACATTGATAGCATCCGTAACCTAACAGACCGCTGTTTAAACTCAGTATGCAAGCAGGGTTAATTGGAGACATCTATTTCCCTTCCTTCATCAGCTTTAATAGGATAAAAAATGAATCGACCTGTAGTTAAAACTCAACCGCAGAGAGCGACAGCACTTAAGAACCGCGTCCAAAATTGTTCGCTACATATACCCCTTTCAAAAGAAATTATGGCATTGCTGGATCCTGCATCCCAGTTAAAGTAATTTTCTTTTAAAACCAATCACCAACAAATGTGATAAATAGATAAGATATCTCCCTTTAGAGATGACAAATTCTCTCTCAGTCAAACCTTTTAGCTTCAATCTTAGGCTTTGAGCAAGACACAAATACCTCTTTAGCTTCAATCTTGGGTTTTGAACAAGACACCATACATCTTTTCCTCCCTTAGAATAGGAGGAACTACAATTGCTCTGATTTCCCTGTACTTTTTTACGGGAATACGTAGGCATAAGATTGTGAAATCTTAGCGAGCACACTAAACAAAAATCTTAGGTCGAGTACATTACCAAAAACATCGAAAAAACCCGAAAACAACAAAATCATTCTCTCAAAACCTCCCAAAGGAGAAACTTTCCCAATCATTACAAATAAACATCAAGCAGCATTTAATAAGTAATAGAAGATCTATGGATAACCATATATACACTGGTTAATTGATAAATTTCCTTTGTATAACCTGACCCCGAACTCCCCAATCTCTCTTAGCATTTGTTCAGTTAAACATTTACGTGCAAGGTTAGTTTTAGATAGCTTCCCTTTCCTTTCCAGCTTCATAGGATAAATAAGAAATTAGAAAGTAGCACCCAATTCCTACCATTGCGGTGAGGAAATTCCAATGGCGATAAGGTGGTCGCGTCACCGATAAAAATCGCACGCTACACGATTCAACCACCACAACTTCATCTTCTTTGGATTTCCTTTTTTGTGGAGTTGGGGGTAGCTTTCGAGCGCCCTAAAAGGGAAACGTTAGAAATATGGTAGAACATATGGGAAATCGACAAAATTAATAAGGAATACGAAATACCTTTGTTGTTGTTACTGCTTTACTTCCTCCCTCCTCTTTCACTTCGATTGGTTTCCTAGCTGTTGGTTTCTTTGGTGGGATTTTCACGGCTAAAGTAAAATAGAAACAACTATTATAGGTGAAAGAGAATAAGTAATAAGAAATGTTGGATCGAAACCTTCCCCATTCCACACCTTCATATTGTCATACCCCAAATTTTGACCACTAAGATTTCCCATCATTGGGAAAATCATCATCACAATATGGGGGAGCCATCTTGCCTCATTAGTCTCCCCAAAGATGGGTGAGCATCCACTACAATCAAACTTAGGGTTTCAAGCCCTCTCAGAGCTCTTAGACAAAGGATCAATCAAGGGATGTCATGATCTTCAACTTTTCTAAACCTCTCAAACATCCACAATGGATCAAGAGGACTCCCACAACAAGGATTAAGCACAAGGTTGCTCCCTTCTAGGTGGATCAAGCCTCCAGATCGCCAGTGTCACCAAATTAGGGTTTTGGTCGACCAGGGCCTCCAGTTGGGAATTTTCCTATGTGCATGAGTCAATGCTTCAAAGCATAACCTAATATACTCCATGGAACCTCATGGACCCATTCATCAAGTCAATTTGACCTTAGGGGATGCATCCATCAAAAATCAGGAATTAGGGTTTCTTGACCTAATTCACCCCTAAGTTGACTTCTAAGGCAAATCATGAGCCAAGACCTCAAGACATGATTTGGGGGTCTCTAACATGCCATATTAATCCATTTGGAACAATGGATTAATCCAAGAAGCTTGAGCAACAAGTTTCAATTTCATCTGAACCACAGTTAGGGTTTCGTGGGAAAAGTCAACTGTAACTTTGACTTTTGACCAGGACATGCTCCCAAGCCCTATGACATGCATCAATATAACCTATGATACCCATGGAACATGTCCATCAAGTTTGATTTAGGTCAAGGACATGATTTCATGAAGAATTACACAGTTTGGAATTCATCTGATAAAAAGTCAACTGTGCACAAAAGTCAACTTTGACTTTTTGAGATTTTTCACCAAAATGGTTTTTTAACCCTAAAATGATGTTAATTTATGATTTGAATCATGATTCATCAAGAAAAATCAAGAAAAGTTGGATAACTTGTAAAAGGGGTAACCATAAAAACTTAGAAAATTTTCTAAGTTAAAAATAAAGTGGCTAGGGTACCAACTTTGGAGGGTCATAACTCCTAAACCACAAAGCCATTTTTCCCCATCCAAGGCTTGATTTGTAGATCTCATTGCCCTCTACAAAAACTTCAACTAGACCTAACTCCAATTCATTATGGATTTTGAGCTATGAGTGAGCCAAAATGGCTGAAAACATGAAAGTACCACTTTTCCAACACTTAGAAAAAATTCTGTCCAAGACAGATTTTGTTGGAAACACCAAAACTTGTGAGGTTTTTTCACACAGTTACAAGCTGAATTAGTTCCAAAGATAAACATCAATGTTGTTGCAAATGTTGCCAAGAATCCAAGCAACTCAATAGCATGAAACCAATCCACTTGTGCCAAGAATTATGGCTGCCACAACATGCCATGCCAAGGCTGCCATGAAAAATCAGTTTGGGAGTTTTGTGCCATCCACGATTTCTGAGTCAAAAGGAGTGATCACTATGCCACATGTCTTTAATCTGATCACGAACCAACTGATCCAACTGATAGGGTTGAGTCAAAAAGCCAAGGAATCTTCCAACTTGAAATTCATCCACTTTGGCACATTTTTGCCTTGAATTCAAAGGGCATTAATGTGGAATAGTGCATTTTCAAGAAAGTCACTCTACTCAGTCAAGTTCTCTGATTAAACAACAATAAAAACATCTGAAGAATGTGAATTTGGTCAAGGCATAGCCCTGCTCTTGGGAATGGCTAGTTTGCCTTGCTTGAGAAGAAATCCTCCAAGTCAATCCATGCAAATGTGATCTGATCTAGCAGCCATTCACTATTCCTCCAAGACAAAAGTTGATCACCTATAAATAGAGGTTCCAATGGATCACTCAACTCACACCAAATCCAGTTACAGCACTGCTTTCTCTCATTCTTCCTTAAACCTCAAGTTTCTTGGTTTTTGAGTAAACCACTATCGGGTTTTGAGTTGCAGCCTCAAGCAATCAATTCCAATTGCTCAAACACATCACATATGATGTATTTGAGGTGTCCAAACACTTAAACACTGACTGTAACACCTCAGGCTCAAAATCATCCTTCAACCAAGCCATTATGCCTCAATTATGCAGTTGGAGGTCTCCAGCTTGATCAAAAGAGTTTCAAAGTGTTCCAAAGCTTGCAACACATTCCATAACATCCATTAAAGCTGTATGGATCATTAATTCACAACTGGAATAAAGTTTGTGCAGAGTTCCATTTCAGCTTGCATCAAGGTAAGCCTCAAAACTCAAACTCCATGATCCATGCATATTTCCTCGCATGATATTTTTGCCAATTGCTTGCCATCATATGTTGATTGTTTTCCCTCAGAAAATTTGATCATAGCACTCATAATTATGCCTACTCGAATGCTTTTGCAAAATTAGGGTTCATACGGCCACAATGATATAATTTGCTATACACTGAAAATGAATGAAATTGGGTATTGTCGTCTTCTTCCTTGTGAAAAAACGCATGAGTTTGGTGTTTGAATCATGTCAAATGGTTGAGAGATGAGGGAGATAGAGGGCTTCATGCACGAGCTAGAGGAAGAAGATGGCCATGGCCCCATTCTCAGAAAATCCAACAAGTTCTCTATATATTTTTCCCTTGCCATGTTATATTTGAATTGGCATTGCGCCCCAGCGGTTCATCAGCTGGTTTTGTGTGTATTGGCAAGAGAGAGGTCTGGGGTTCGAATCCCCCTCGCCCCAGACTTCTTTTTATCACTTGTTTATTTTGTTATTTTTCATATTATTATTTTTAATGATTTGAAAAATTAATAACTCCTTCAATTTTTATCATTTTTTATTGGTTCTTTTTGCAATAATTCACAAAAATGTTTAAATATTTGATTTTAGCAAAAAATCCCAAAAATATTATTTATTTCATATATTTGATATTTTTGCAAAAAGTTAATGTTTTATGTGTTTTTTAGCATTTAAAGTATTTTTTCTCCCTTTGTTTTCTAACCCTAATTTGATTTCAATCATTTTGTAGGAAGAAACCTGATTTTTTGGAACATTGATCCAAGATCATAATTTGTTTTCATATATTTAACAAACATTGATCATTTTAATTGAATTTTTTCAATTAAAAATACATTTTGAAAACAAATTAGGGTTTTGAATCAATTCAACCCTCATCAAACTTTTTTTCAAACACTCATGGGCCTCTATTAGAGTGTTAGACCCAACCCTTTTTAAATACCCAAAAATCTGGGCCTCACTTATTGTATAAGTCCCACTGTATTTTCAAAAACCTCGACGCAATCGTCGCCAGTTTAAAATTAAACAAACTGGGCCTACCCTCGAGTAGTAAGACCCATTTCCTTTCTTAAAACTCTTTGGGCCTCTTGAGAGAGTGTAAGACCCATCCCTTTGTACAGAGAACCTTTTTTGGGCCTCAGTCACTTGTATAAGTCCCTCTGTACAAATTCAAATAGTGCGATCACTGATAAAACCCTGGGCCTCTCCTTGAGCTGTAAGCCCCAAATCTTTCTTTTTCAAAAGCACTTTCTCCTTTGATTTTGAATATACTGTTGTTTTCAATCCTTCTTTGTTGAACAACTAACCAAACAGCATGGAAGCTCTACAACCGAGTAAGTGTTTATACGCTTTCATTTACCGCTTTCATATACATATAACTGTATGGTGGGGCTGTTTCACTGTAAGTCTTCTTTCATAAACTCATATCAACTGTGTAATAATAGTATAGATATTTTGAGTTTCCCCGGCAGCTACGTCTAGAACTAGGTGACACCGTTTCATAGAAATAGACAACTAGATCCCCAATAGGATCACCAGATACAGTCTTCTCTTCGGCTGTCCTCATTAGGGATTGTCAAGAAATTCTACTCCCAGAGATGAATGTATTCTCGTGAATGGCATCTTTGAGTTTCTTCCAAATTCTCGAACTTTCCTGACTTGATCTGTTCCTTCCGAATAGCTTGCCTTGAATTTTTCGGGGTTTGGGGACCCACAGGCCTCCTCTTGGGCATCATACAAGGACCCACAGGGTTTCTAAAAGCACCCTCGCCTCCTCTTGGGTGTTGTACAAGGACCCGTCGGCTTCTTAGAAGTATTCACAGCCTCCTCTTAGGCTTTGTATAATGATCTCTTCCTCCGGGAATGATAGCCTTCTCTTGGGCTTCGTACAAGGACCTCTCGGCTTCTTAAAAGTTTCTAGCCTCCCCTTGGGCTTCGTACAAATTGTCCCGACGACCTCCTAGAGGTATAGGAACAGAACTTAGTCATCTGTATAGAAAGGTCCTTTCAAAGAGTCTATTACCGTTTCTCAAAACATAGTACAAAAGATGAAACTCTAGACTTGGACAGTCTATTTTCCTTGAGTCTCAAAGACATTCTCAAGCACCCTTCAAAAATAGGAAGGAAACCCGTAGACTCGGACAGTCTCAATACCCTTCGGATTTCCCGCTTCCTTAAAGAACAGGAATAACCCGGATCCTCAAATCAAATCCTTGAGTGCAATGTTGCTCATATAAGAACTGATTTTCTCTTTCAAAATCAGTATACTAGACCTGTCACTAAACTGAAACAGTCACCATAGCCTCCTCTTAGGCTTTGTATAATGATCCTTCTCCACAGAAGTCAGCCTCCTCTTGGGCTTTATACAATGATTCTCCCCAGCGGAGTCAAAGAATGTTTAGCCTCTCTCTCGGGCTTTCTACGAGACACGTAAGAGTCTCCCTCGTTGAGTCGATCACCCCTTTCGCCTCCATCTCGGGCTTTATACGAGATACAAAAAGGTTCTTATTGAACCAAACAAACAACAGCCTCCATCTCGGGCTTCGTACGAGATACAAAAAACTCTCTTGTTGAGTCAAATAGCCTCCATCTCGGGCTTTATACGAGATACCAAAAGACTCCATCGTCGGGTCAAAACCTTTTAGCCTCTCTCTCAGGCTTTGTACGAGACACATAACAGCCTCCTCTTAGGCTTTGTATAAGAAAACCACTGGTTGATCCAATTAACCTTTTAGCATCAAAGTTGTGCCTCGTTCACAGTACACAAACATCAACAACTCCTTTCATCTAATTGCTGTAAGCGGCAAGCCTCTGGATCATCTACATCCATGCCACTGTCCCTCTTTTAGCATGAGAAATTCCTAAGGAAAGATGGCATTACTCTAAACTGGGTTAAAGTCTTCTCCTTCAGGTTAAAATCCCCTATAAAGGAAATTATGGCATTGCCGGATTCACACATCCCGGTTAAAGTAATTCTCCTTTATAAACAGTTGTGGCATACAACCCCCTCTTTAGAGATGACCAATTCTCTCTAAAGTCAAACCTTTAGCTTCACATCTTGGGCTTTGAACAAGATACAAATAAACTCTTTCGCTTCACGTCTTGGGCTTTGAACAAGACACCAAAACACCCATTTCCTCCCATAGAATAGGAGGAACTACGAACGCTCTGATTTCCCTATTTCGGTAAACGGGAATTCGTAGGCATAAGATTGAAAGAAAAATCTTAGCGAGCACACTAAACAAAAACCCAAAATCCCATACATCCTAATCTGAAGCAGTATCCTAACAAAGAGAGAAAGAAAACAGTATTGGCAAAAATACAAATAACCAGTACAAAGGCCCCCCCACATTGATAGCATTCGTAACCTAACAGACTGCTGTTTAAACTCAGTATGCGAAGCAGGGTTAATTGGAGACATCTATTTCCCTTCCTTCATCAGCTTTAATAGGATAAAAAATGAATCGACCTGTAGTTAAAACTCAACCGCAGAAAGCGACCGCGCTTAAGAACCGCGTCCAAAATCGCTAGCTACACATATATTTCGGATTCAATGCGAACATCTTCGATCCCAATATGAAGGTGACCTTTGAAACTGTCTAATGTGTGCTTAGTCACAACCACCCGCTGAGCACACTTTTCCAATTCTTGTCGAAGGATTTTGATAGAATCCCCCCTGACGAACATGTCTGGGAATGGAGGTCTAAGAGCCACTCCAAAGTCAGAACTTGGCAGTCGAGGGAATTTGGGAAGAAACATGTTAAAAGTCATTTCGTACCGTTTCTCAGGAGGAACGTACAAAGGGATCTTTAGGTTCTCCATTTTCTTTAAAAAAAATTCCTCTAAAGTAACAGCGGCGTCGCGGACGGTTCGACCAATATCATTAGTTTTTATAGGCAGTTTCAAAGTATTTCTGGAATGCTTGGATTTCTTTGATATGTGTCGAAGTACGTTTCTTGACTTTTTCCTGCACACATAGGAAAGCCTTGTTAATGTGCTGAGTAAAAACAGCCACGTAGAAAATTCTTCTACATAGTAAGCTTTCCACCATTCATCGAATTGTTGGGTGCAGAGAAAGCTTGGTTCGAAAGCAACAGGAAGGAGTTATGTTCGAGTAGCATACCGCACAATTTATTTAATAGTTACAGCTTCAGTATGGACTGCGTTGTAGAGCAGGAGGAGGTTTTTCTTGCCATAAAGGGGTTTAGGTAAGACCTGAACTAATCCAAATTATCGAGCAACAAGATTGGGCAGATAAGCAATCAAGGTAATTAGACTCTTCGAGAGATTGAATCTGAGGGTTAAAACCCTGGGAGTTAGGAAAGCTTCCCAAATTGCATTGAATTCTACTTCTTGAGCGTTCGACGGAGCTGGAAATGGCCTGATGAACCATTCAGGACCACATTTCCTTGTAGCGAAGGGAGCCATGTTTGGTGAGAAGTCATAACGTTTGGCGAACATCATGATAATGTTATTGAAGGTTTGTTGAATAAGCCGACCTTCATCAACAAGAGTTAACTTGGCCAGTCGTGACCTTCTACTCTCCTGTTCTTCACTTCGTCAGCGTCCTCATTGATTTGATTCTTGTTGGGAAGACAGGCTTCGAATTAGGTGTTCAACCACAATTGAAGAAGCCAGAAAGGTCCTGAAAGGAGGAGATTTCCTTTGTCACCCAGACACTTAAGTTGGGTAACACCTTCGCTCATAGATTTATAAAGGCTAGCCAGAATTAGTTCGCTTAGACCAGTTGGTTCGCCATACTTAAGAATTTCCTCGCTACTTGGAGTGACTCTGAACAGAAGACACAACAAGACAGCGATTATGCTAAGAAAGCTATATGTTGTACATTCGAAACCTCTTCTATATCTTTATCATGATAATGTGCGATGTGGGTCGAATATGCTGCCCTAAAGGTCAAAAAGCCAACGCTATCATCAGACATAAAGTTAGGGTCATAGGTGTTGCCAGTTTGTTTTAGCCCTGTGATAGCGGCTACATCGAATGAACTTGGTGTCAACATTCCACATGGAAGATGGAGAGTGTAATAGGTGTTGTCCCAAAAATACAAGGAAGACACAAGCATGTTTGAGAAATAGTCAGGACCTACCCTTGACAGCATGGTCAAATCATAAATGCCCATGTCTTTCCAGACTTCAGACTTTGTTTTTTCTAATTTCTTTAACCATCCTAGATAGTCAGACGGGTCCTTAAAAGATGGACTAGCTCTAAATACCCTAAAGTTGTTCATGTACCTTAGATCAATGGCCTCTTCAGTTGAAGGGTTGTTCTGGTTAGCAGGATTGGAATCCTCGTTACTAGCCTTAGGTTTCTTAGCTTGACCTATGGGTTTGTATTTGTGGTAAGTGGTGAAGAAATCCCTAAGTTTGCTAGGATCAACATTAGGATCAGACAAAGGACCTAACAAAGCCAGAGGCTTACCAGTAACAGTAATAGGAATAAGTACATGTGAAGCGTAAATTCTTCTTTTTTCTTCAGCAAGCAGTTCAGACAGGTATTGTTGATTTCCTACCATGATCGGACCAGTGATTGAGTCAAATAGAGGAAGTTGAGAGATCTTCTTAGGAACTTTTGCAGGTTTGTTAGACTCTTTAGTGGTTTTGTTGGTGTCTTTGGTGGATCGTGTTGTTGAAGCTATTGTTGAAATGTGAAGAGGGATACTGAGTTCTCTGAGGTATGAGAGGCTTTTTCTTGAAGAGTTAAGAATTTAAAAAGGGTAAAAAGTGAAAAGAAATGAGAAAGGGGATATTTATAAGGATGGGAGTGGAAACAGTTCCAGAATCACATTAATGGTTAAAATGGGAGTGGGACGAGTGTCCTTCCTACTATCCTTGATGGAACGGTTGCAATTCATGCCTAGCACCATGATATCATAGGGTCTAGAAGATATGATAATGATGAAGATCCTCACATGGGTTGAAGAGACATTTTTCAGAAAAAGGTAATCATAACCATGACGTCATAAGCGTGTTGAGTAAGGATAACCGTTTTGACATTGATTCATTACAAACGTCGAATCAAGCTAAGATTATTTCAGGCGTCGAATAAATTTGTCAAAAAATGTCTATTTCTTCATTAATGTCGAAAATGACATTTTTGGGGGGCAATTTGTTGGCTCTCAATTTCGACGCTTGGTTTGATTCAAGTAACAAATAAAGGAAAGGAAATCATTCGCCAAGTTTTGGTATATTTCGACTAGGCAAGATGGATGATAGATGCTCAGTCGAAATCATTTTTACCAAAAATGGGGAATGGTTGGATGGATCTGGGAAATTCTCTAAGTATGAAGTTGTTGTTTCGACGGAGTATCACAGATTATGTGTTCGACGTGAGTTTGAATTTGAATTAAGGAGGGAAATTGTCCTTATCCAGTTTTTGAAACGAAGACACATGGAGAGTGCTGAAGAATTGAAGCCATGCCGAGTGCCACTTATCTTAACCTTAGAGAAAGGCCGTTAATAGCGGTTATTTTGATTCATTATAAATAATCAATCTTAGTGATAGGATAAGAGGTGTTCAAAAGTTATACAAAATTATCTAATTTACTCAAAATACCCGTGTGCAGAGAAAAGAGTGTGTTGAGAAAATGTACATTTGATGTAAACACCGTATTTTACATTTCAATTCAAGTTTAATTTCTTCATTTCGCCCAAGTTATTTTCAGCGCATTTACTTGCTTTTCCATCACTTCCTGCAGTTTATTTTCTTTACCATTTTCAAAGTTGTTAACCTTTAAAGTCTTAAATACGGTCGAACTCGTCATTTTTACAAACCTTATTTAACTTGTTAGCACATGTCCTAGGATTTAGTATGGTCGATCCTGCAAGTTACCCAATCTCTTATTGATTTGGTAGACCAGCGATTGTTTACTAATTTTCCCAGTAAACAGTTGTATCATATGGATGGAAGGCTTGGCCATGTAGCTTTTCCATTTTCCCTATTTTTTTGAAATTTTGTCACACAATGTAAATGGATTTGAAATGGGCTTTGACAACATTATCATTATTGAATGGGCCTTTTGATTTTTGGGTGACGAACATAACCAAAATGGATATTGAAGGTATTTAATGAAAAAAAGTCTAGAAAATTAATATATGATTAATTGACATGGATTATGGTTTTTTTAAACATGAGATTGAATATTATTTTTCAAAGAAATGGATATTAAAACAAAATAAAATGACTATTATGGATTATTTAGTAAAATGGAAACAAGAACGTGGTTTATGAATGTAGAATTACAAGATGGTTTTAGGAATAGAAATTGGATATGATTTAGAATGGCCTTGAAATGGACTTACAAAATGGATAAAAAAATGGTTTAATGATGGATAATGAAATGGATTATGGATAGAAATGGATATCAAATTATTTGAATAATGGAATATGGGTTTAAAAATGAAAACTCATAGATTTTAAATAGATATTGACAATGATAACTAAAAATGAATTCCCGACTTAGAACCACAAATGTACACCTTGGATGATCTTAATCCAACACTACAATCCAACAATCCCTGATTTAGTCTTGAAAAGCATGAACATGAAGCAAATTGGATCTTCGAATACATTAGGGCCTTGAAGCAATAAAATCAGAAGAATATGACTTGAAATGTGAATTGTATTGTCCAGAAACCCTAATTGTAAATGAACGGATCCTTGACGGTCTTTAACTATGAAACATTGATAACTTAACATAGCTTGACAACTTGATCTTCACACAGAAACCCTAAGTGAAAACACAGTGTCACACTACTCAAATCATGTACACAGTGTCACCCCCATATGAACTTGAATTGGCACCAGAAACCGTAATATGATGATCCTCAGACATAAAGTATTGATCCATGACAGAATCCATCTTGAGAATGAAACAATCTCTTCTTTCATGACCAAGACCAGGATCACATCCAATTGAACTGCACAATACTGCACACATATCCAGACCTGCTAGCCTCAAGTAAATATGAACTGAACGACACATGCCTATCTTGAACACAAAGGAGTAAGAAACCCTAAACTCTATGCTTCGGGTGCATACTAATGAAGAAAACAACCAGAGTTATTGACAGTCAACAAAACCCAAGTTCCTCATTCTCAATTAAAACCATGACGAAAGCTTAATCACTTGATGCCTCTTGAGAGATCTTGAAGCAGATGAACTCGATACTTGATGAATCTTGGCAGAGGAAAGCCTTGTAGCTGAATGAAGTTTGATAAAAAGATGCTTATGATAATGAGAAACTAACCCTTACTTCAAACTTGAATGAAGGTATCTCAAAGCAAATAGGAACCTTGACTCAAAGAGCCTCTTGATCCCATACCTTAGGAGTTCAATGGAACACATAATTGATTATGACCTAATGAGATGTGAAAGCTCGAATGATTTGACTAAATTTTGGTAAAACATAATGGTGGAAAAGAAGCTCCAACATGAAGATTTATGTCCTAGACCAAAGATGTCAAATAACATGTCACATCATGAAAATTCGACATCATGACTGTCACAGAAGGTTTTGTTTTAAATCTGTTCCAAGATTCAAGGCGCGATTGGCAGTGGATTAAGGATCAAAGATATGAAGCCCAAAACAGCAGAAGGCTATAAAAGAAGACCAAGACCTAATGTAGAAAGTAGAGAGAGAGAGGATAACATAGACTTAGGAATCCTATTTTGTAAAGTAGGGTTTAGGGTTTAAGAGTCGTAGGTTTCTCTTGTAAGTCTCCCTCTGTATCTATTTGATGGAGTGTGGTAGACATATGTACTTGTACAGATTCAGAAACTCGTAGGTAATGAATCGTGTATTATTGTTGGATAAAGTTTTGAAGCAAATCCAAGTTAACTTGTTAGTCAAGGATGTTTGACTGAACTTTGTATTGGAAGGGGTGCCTTTCAATAGGGATGATACTGTTATGGTGTAGTAACGGTTAGATAATCACAGGTTGTGATTTAGGGAGTGATATGGGTTTCTCTTATCACAGGTTATGACTCCTAATGATAAAGATTTCATTGGGTAGTGATAGGTAAATGTGGGTGTTTACTGTAAACCTGAGGTTGTTTACATAAAACTATACTACTGATAGTGGATTCTTCTTCCTGGATTGGTATCCTTCATATGAAGGTGATTTGCACCGAACTGAGTCATCATATTCTGTGTTGTTTATCATTCGGAAATTTAAAGTTTAGTATTGATTAACATGTTGGATCAGATGTTGAAACATCTGCGGTTCTGCAGTCATTGATATTATGGATATCAGTTTGCAGATTCTGTTCTTTGTTTCAATGCGTATGCAGAACAATGTCTTGACATGTGTGTAGCACCCCAAAATTTGCTCTCCTACCTTTAGTACTAACTGGCTTATGTTTCATTTCATTTTTGCATTATCATGTGTGCACATCATTGGTTCTTAGCATGGGGTCAAGGTGCTTTAGGAAGTCCAAGAGGAGAAGGTGTTCTTCAAGGGTCAAGTTTCATACCATTTATCAAGAATCAAGGGTTGGTACAAAAGTTACTAAATTTGGAAATTGACCTATAATGAGAAGTTTCCATTTTTGGAAAGTTTTTACACTATAATCAACTTGACTTTTCATCATCAAAGAAGCTTCAAGTGAGTTTTCCTCAAACATGAAAGTTGAAGATATTTTTCTCCCCTTTCCAACAAGTACTGGATGGTCTCCATATCATTTGTGAAACTCAAGTTATGACCAAAAGAAGGCAAGGTGGTTTTTAGGGTTTTCTCATGGTTCCATTTTCACAACTTTTGCATTTTGGGACATAGTGACCTATATTTGCTTCCATTGCTTCAAGGCACATTATAACATCAAGGTACATTCCATAAGGATCATTTTTGGCCTTTGATCCAATGGATTTCATGACAAATTCATCACTTATTTCACATTATGCAAAATTGCAAGAAGCAAAGCTCATGAATCAAGATGTTTCAAGGCCCAAATCCAATTCAGGTGTGTTTAGCAATTGACAAATAAGTGATCCATCATAAAAGGCTTGGGTGTACATGCATGGAGGAGGGTGTATGACTTAAAGTGCAAATTTGCCAAATTACCCAAAACTCATTAACCAAGGAATTATTAAGACCCAAATGCTAATCAGTGGAATAACCTAATGTGTTTAAGCTTACTCAAGCACTGATTAGAGGAGGGACACGTGATTTTGAGGAGAACTAAGCTTTCAACCCTAATCCTTCATTCCTTCGAATCTCTCAATCCACTAGGG
The DNA here is from genome assembly GCA_022829125.1 of Lathyrus tuberosus. NCBI lineage: Eukaryota > Viridiplantae > Streptophyta > Magnoliopsida > Fabales > Fabaceae > Lathyrus > Lathyrus tuberosus. The sequence continues at coordinate 3,967,037 of JALAZF010000363.1, forward strand.
TTTTTCAAAAACTTCTTTCACATTCTGAGTCCTGGGGATCCATAGAATACAAATCACCCACCATCTGAAGCTAACAACAAGGACACGAATTGCATAATCTCAAGTTAGTGATAATTTGCATGCTCTCAAAAATCAACTTTTTGATCCGTATAATAGTCTATGACACTCACTGATGATTCTGGTATGTTTTGTGTTGAGATTGGACGTGTATTGTGTGCATATTGTGTGTTTGAAAGTTTTGAACCCTAACTTGTTTCATTCGAATCTCTTTGTATGATGGTTGTTTGTGAAAAATAATATGATATTATTGATCCTCATTAAATTCTGGTCAAGATAGTGTACCCTTTTGCATTTTCTGGGAAGTTTTTGGTTGCAGGTGGCCGGAAGTGACGACCGGAGCTAGGGCTCCGGCGTCTGGCTTGATCGCCGGCGAGATTAGGGTTCCAAGGTTGAAGACGCAATCGTGGCTGTCCGTTAGCCAGATCGTGTGGTCCACGTGATGCCACGTGGTGCCAACGCATTAATGATAGGGTGTGCCTCTCACGTGTTCTTTTATTTAATTTCTGATAATTTGGTGTATGCGCGCGCATGTTTAGTATTGTGTGTCTTTTAATCTGAAGCGTTCATCTTGCTTACTAGTTACTTTTGTTGACTTAATATGAAGCGTTGGATTAATCTATTGGCTGATGTTGAATCTGAGTGTTGACTGGGTGCATGTATTCTTTTTATTTTCGCTGATGGGTTTTGGTGTGTGGGCTTGATATCCACACCCCCTCCTTTGAGTCCATTTCAATTTCCAACGTGGATAAGTTGCTATTCATACCCCCATTTGTTTTATTTTCCATTTTATTTTATTTAATTGCATTATTTCATTTTTAATTTTTAAAAATAGATAATTGCATCCAAAAATTACCAAAAAATTCATGAAGCATGTCTAGGGTTTTATAAAATTTTCTCAAATTTTATTTCATTATTTTATTTTATTTTTAGCATCTGAATTAATTATTTGGTTAGTTTCTTTTGAGTTTATTCCATATATGCATGCCATAGCTTGTAGAATTTATTTCTCATCATCCATAAAACATTTTGAGTCCATTATTTTTGCATTGTTTTACCAACATATTGAAGTTCATTAAAACATTTTTCTCATATTTTTAAAATCATTTAATATTGCATTTTGGTCCATTTATTTTGCATATTGAACCGTGTTTCCTACTTGATCTTTGCATGATTGTTTGAGTGACTTATCTTGTGAATTTTTGCATGAGTTTTTAACATGATGTTTACCCTTAGTTGAGGTGTGTTGAGAATTAATCTGGTAATTTTAGGAGATGTTTTGCTATTTGTTTGATTGCTCTTCATTTGAGGTCTTCTTTTATGCATATCTTTGATCATGTCTGATTACTTGTTTGAGAAGGCACTTGTGCCATCATTTGTGATTGCTTCTTTGACTTCATAAACCATGTTTGAATTGTTATAGGTCACTTGATTGCCATTATAGGTCATTGGTGTGAGGTTGTTGCATACTTTGTGCATATGTTTAATGCTTGGTTTACATGCCTTTTCTTTGACTTATCTTCTCACCCCATCTCATCTATGCTTACTCATGACTTATGCTTGGTTTATGTATGCCATACCTTATCATTCATTTGCATTTCATTTGATGTATGTTTCTGACCTTGGAGCTTTGCATTCATTCATGTCATATGTTGTCCATGCTTCATCTCACATACTTGAACATGTTTCGCTTATATGCTTCCTTCTTCTTCTATTGATATTTGATGCTTGGATATATGTTTGCATGCCTCATGTGACACTTGTATAGCATGTTTAGGCACATGTTTAGGTCATCCACATTCTGAGTTGGATATTATTTGAAGCATTCTTGCATGATCACCTTGCACATCCACTCTTCCTTCTTCTACTCCTTCTTTGATAACTCTCTTGTTTGTTTTGCCACTGGTTTGCATTCTATTTGCTTGATTTTGTTTGGTAACATTGTGGGTCACCTCTAAGGTGTATATTCTGGCTTGGATGAGTTTCATTTGGTTTATAACCATTTCTCTTTGGTTTGTGACTTGCTTGTGGTTTCATTTGTCTTATTGTTACTTATGTCTGTTTTGTACTAACCTTTTATGCAGAAGTAGAGGTAAGTTATTTGAGGGTGTGGGTAGCTATCCATGTCCACCCACATTCTTTCTTTCTCTCATCTTTTCTCTTCTTTAGGCTTAGGTTGTTGTCGAACCTCCCCTTAAGGCCACCTTCGCATGATAACATTAGGACTAAATTCCATAGGATAGTCTCCCTCCAAACCTCTCCTTAGGGCCATCTTTGCATGATAACATTAGGTTAGATTTTCCCCGTAGTTTTTTTCTTTTCTTTTGAGTCCCTCTTCTCATCTCATAACAATTCCTAATATACTTAATAAGGTCAACTTGCCTTGCACACAAGCCTTAAACATAGGAAATGAAGATTGAGGGGTCCCCCTTCTCTCTTCTAGAGTGTTGAGCATACGTCCTATTGGGGACGACCATGCGACGCATTCGTTCCCGTGTCATAGACTTTGGTTCAAGTTGAGTTATGAACTAACTCAAGCCACTTCTGTCTTAAAAAATACAAACAAACTTCAAACCTTTTTGTCCTGCGGGATTGTCAAACTAAAGGCTATTTTCAAAAAGGGCACGTTACTTTCCGTCTGAGTCGCAAACAGGCATCGACCCTAACTGCCGGACGCGAACTTAACGTCGCTCATAAAAAACACAAAAAGAACTTGGTCCGAACTACGTTGACTCTGAATTCCCCATTGCACAAAGGGGGTACGTAGGCCTAGGACGACGACGTCCTACCGAGTCTGTCTTTGTTTTTCCCTCCCCCATTTTAGTACAGCCATAGATGTTAGGATAACTCACCCTTAGATTAGACAACGAGCGTGGATCCCATCGAGTATGATGGACGCGTGGGGTGCTAGCACCTTCCCCTCGCGTAACCGACTCCCGAACCCAGGCTATGGTTGCGATGACCATTCCTTTCCCTCTTCCTCAGGTTTATGCGGTGTTCCCTTTCCCTATCTTGGGATAAATATACATTGTTGGCGACTCTGTTTTCCACGCCACTTTCGCGTTTGTATCTGGATGAAAATCTTGGGAGCGACAGCTGGCAACTCTGCTGGGGACTCTGGTTGACCTATGCTGGTCCATCCCCTTTAGCGAGTCTGTCCTAGCGCTTGTTTGTTTTTGTTCTCTTTGGGTGTCTTTGTTTTTGTTGTGCTTTATTTGTTGTATTTTATTTTTACCGCATTTTTTGCATTGCATATTATTATCATTTGCTGCACTGTTCTTCTGTTTGGCGGGTTGGGGGTTCCGAGAGATAAGCCCAATACCCAGGCTTGAGTGTACACGTAGGATTAGCGTGGAAAGTAGTGTGACTTGTGTGGCATTTGGCCAGACGTAGTATACATGAAAACTCCACATCCAGACGAGGATTTCTTTGGTAATGTTCTATCCTGCGCATTGGTGCAGATGATGGAATGTAACCTGGAAAACTGTCGACTCTGGCGACCATTCCCGAGGACTCAGTAACGGCACTCCTCCCGAGACGTGATAATGGCAGACCAGAAATGGAAAACCCATTACACATGTCGATCCGAGGACCCAATGCTAGGAACTTGCTATAGGGTTTCCTTTTGGAAAAAAATCAGTGGAAGCACTCCTCGATTGGGGATAGTACTGTACCCCGAGGGATGAATGTACTATTGCTTCTCGACCTCAGTGCCGAAACTGAGGACTTTCTATAGGATGTTTTTTTTAGGGGAATCAGTTGAGGCCTCCTCGATTGGTGATGATGCCAAACTAGAAATGGTGAACGTATCATCATTTCTAGACCTGAGAGCCCGTGGTATTGAGGATCCTTGGCTTTCTAGTACCCACATGTGAGAGGGCAGGGTGTTTACAGGTTTGCAGGTAACCTTGACCTTCAACATACCCGGTCTTCTGATCAGCAGATTTATCAGTGTGGTACTATGGTTATTTTGGTATTCTGGGTATTTGGGCAGACCTTTGAGATTATACAGTTGTTCAGTGCAGCAGTTGTCCAGTCTGTGTAGCATCCTTGATCCCATGTGTGCATTTGCATCATCATTTTGCATCCTAACATGTTTATTCATTTGCAGGGTTGCATCCTAACTTTGATTCTGGTTTTTGAAGACTATTAAGGATGAGTACTGAGAAGAAAAAGAACATCATAGTGTATAAGTTCCCATCACTTATTCTGGATCATGTTCACAAGATTGTGTCTATGGCAGAACCTGGGGTATTGGCAGACTTTAGAGGAGAGTATGGAAGAATTCTGAATTTTGCTCGCAACATCACTGAATACGAGTATAGGGCTTTGCACACTCTGGTGCAGTTCTATGACCCTCACCTGCGTTGTTTTCTATTCACTGATTATCTTTTGGCTCCGACATTGGAGGAATTTGCTCTTATTCTGGATGTTAACATTAAAGAAGAGGCTCCTTTCTATCCTTCTAAAGAACTTCCTGATTTGGGAAAGGTTTCCGAGGCTTTGCATTTGGATTTGTCTTTGTTGAAAAACAACGTTGCCAGTAAGGGAGGGTGTAAATGCTTTCATGTGAAATTTTTGGTAGAACAGGCTGTTGTACATGCTAAGGCTAGATGTTGGTCAGTTTTCAACGCCATCTTGGCTATGTGTGTCTATGGAACAGTGTTGTTCCCAAATGTGAAGGATTTTGTGGACATGCACGCTGTCCGGATATTCACCATGAAGAATCCGGTACCTACTTTGCTTGGAGATCTATATCATTCAGTGCATTATAAGAATGAGAAGAGGAGGGGAGGATCCCTTTGTTGTTGTGCGCCAGTTTTCTACAAATGGTTTGCTGATCGTCTTCCCAAATCTGGGGTATTTGTAGATACTCAAGGAACTTTGGAGTGGTCTAAAAGATTGATGGGCTTGAGGGCAGATAATTTAATTTAGGTTAACCGTGACTTGTTGGGCCAAGATATCATGATTAGTTGTGGAGGTCTCCCAAATGTGCCTCTAATAGGAAGGAAAGGGGGAATTAACTACAACCTTATTCTTGCTATTAGGCAATTCGGTTATGCCTTGAAATAGCCACCAAAAGACGAGGAGGTCCAAGAGTCTTTATATCTGAGTGGGGAAATTAATCCAGAACTGTTAAAAGAAGCTGCAAATACTTGGGAAGATCGTCATAAGAAAGGGAAGACTTATTTTGGGAAGAGCAACAACAGAACATTTCTTGCATATGAAGATTGGATTCAGAAAAGGGTAGAGGAGGAGCTTTTGCCATTCTCCAAAGAACCACCATCTTACCCCTTGCTGATTGAGCCTCCTACCACAGTTGAGATAGAGAAGTTTAACAAGTTGTGGGCTGAAAAGGAAAAGCTGCGAGAAGAAAACAGTGAGCTACAAAGAGAGATCTACCAGTTGAAACATGAGCAGGGTGAAGCTGTTCATATCGCTGAGTTGAAGACAGAGTTTCTCGCTAAGGCAGAAAGGGAGCTAGCTGACAAGGTCACATCCAGACAAAGGATGAAGCAAGCTCTAGAGGGTATCAGTAAGGTTCTCAAGTCTAAGAAGGAGGAATTGGCCAAGGCTTTGTTGAAAATTCACAGGTTCAATGCTCACCGAGACACTGCAATGGTTGATAATAAGCGAAAGAAAGACGATTATCTAGCTCAGATTGATCAATTGAAGTCGAAGCTCAAGGAAAAAGACGCCGAGATCCTATCAGGGGTATTCCAGAGACAATCAGTCGAGGGTCGACTCAATGAAGCCATAGCCTCCATAGAGGAACTGAAGATCCAAGCTGAAATGAAGAGACCTAGAAATGAGGGTCCTAGCATGGATGGTGTTTCTGGAGAAGACGCTTGGGAGTTGCATTGTCGATACTTGGAAGGGATCATGCATAGGAGGGACGTTCTCATTCAAGAGCTAATTCAGAGACCGAAACATCCCGACACCAAAAAGTTGTTCAAGGAAATTCAAGACTGGAGCAAAAAGCATAATGGATGGGGGGATTAGCACTTGTGGACTTTGATGACATGCCGTAGTTTTCTATTTTCTTTTATTGTATTTGGATCACCACCAGGCTTGTTGGTTGGGATCTATGATTATTGTGTTCAGACTTATCATTTTGGGTTGTGATTGTTGATAATTGGTTATCCTCTGGCTTTTCTTAATACATGAGCAGAAGTTCCGTTCTATCTTGTTGTTAAACTGGAATCAAGGGGTGGATCGCCCTGCGAATATTCAAACATGTTCATTTGCATTTGCATATTCATGATCATTTTGCATAACAGGTGTTTATCTCCGGTGTTCTTATCTTGTTCTAATCTCAGCGCAGGATTGCAGATCAACACATTCACCGGTATTATACCAGACAAAATCAGAAGAAGGTCATGGATCAACTACAAGCCGAGATGACTGAGATGCGGACCCGCGTGAATCAATTCATGGATCTAATGCAAGGTGTTGCTCAAGGCCAAGAGCAGTTAAGGACTCTCGTTCAGCCGCTGATTGCGAGAATTGATGAATAGGGTGTCCTTCATGGAGGAGTTCATACTGGTGTTACTCGTAATAATGTTCAGAATGGCCCTCCGGGTGGAGGTATTCCTGTTGCTGGTGTTGTGATCCCTCCGGGCGGAGGAGAAAATGTTTTGGTTCCCACTTTAGTGGGGGGAGGTAATAGTGTCGGTGCAATTCATGGCCATCAGTATGATGATCTTCAGGAAGATGCATTCTCTGTGCCAGGTGGGGATGCTGGACCCCAGATTGACAATGATCAGAGATTCAGGTTGATTGAGGAACAACTGAGGGGTGTTGTAAATCAAGATTTTGTGGGTATGGATCTAGAGGATTTAGGGTTGGTTCCAGGCGTTGTTATCCCGCACAAGTTTCAGACTCCTACTTTTGAAAAGTACAATGGTATGACTTGCCCAAGGACTCACGTAAGGGCATACGCAAGTAAAATGGCTGCTCATGCAAAGAATGAGAAGCTGATGATGCATTGCTTTCAAGATAGCCTATCTGGGGCATCCCTGGAATGGTATATGCAACTAGAGAGGAAAGATGTTTGAAGTTGGAGAGAGCTGGCAGGGGCATTTATCAAACACTATCAATATAACACTGACATGGCTCCAAACAAGACACAGCTGCAGAATTTGTCACAGAACAACAATGAGAGTTTCAAAGAGTACGCCCAGAGGTGGCGTGAATTGGCAGCAAGGGTTCAGCCTCCCATGTTGGAGCGAGAAATGATAAGTATGTTTATGGCCACCTTGCAAGGTCATTACTATGAAAATCTGGTACCGTGTATGACTGGAAAGTTTACTGATTTGATCTTAGTAAGAGAGATGGTGGAAAGCGGAATTAAGGCGGGAAAAATATCAGGCGGTGATGGGTCCTCATCTGGAGGAAGTAAGAAGCCTTATGCCAGTGGTTACAAGAAGAAGAAGGGAGATACAAACTCTGTGTTATCATATCGTGGTAGAGAAGGATCTCGTCAGAACTTTAATCAGCAAGTGGCTTCTGTAACCATCCCAGCAGCACCTCAGCAGCCAGCAGTGTCTCAACAAAAAAATCAGGTTCCTCACAGACCACAGCCTGCGTCTAGGCGGGATAGGCATCTTGACACTCCGCCTATTCCCTACTCTCAATTATTTCAGCACTTGTTAAAGCTACAGTTAATTCAGAAGAGAACATTAGCTTCACCTACTGGTAATCCACCTCCCAGCTATGACGCCAACGCCCACTGTGAATTCCATGCTGGAGCACCCGGACATCATATTGAGAACTGTAGAGCTTTTAAGCATTTGGTTCAAGATTTAGTGGATTCCAAAGCCATCAATTTCTCCAATGATGTTCCAAATGTGAATCAGAACCCGATGCCGAATCACGGTGGGCCGAGGGTCAATGCTATTATTAAGGACTGTGAAGACTTGAGTTTGATTTCAGATGTGAACGAAGTCCAAACTCCCTTGGGTGTGGTGAAGGAAAGGTTGTTGAAGGGAGGGGTATTTCCCGACTTTGATGAAGATTGTGTAGGATGTGTGTCATAGCCAGGCGGTTGTGATTCATTGAAAGCAGGTATTCAGAGAATGATCAGTGAAGGGATATTACAGTTTGACAGGGGTTGTAGGCAGAGTAAAGTTACTGACAGAGAGATTGATGTTACCATAATAACAATTCCATTCAAGATAATAACTATATCAGCGCCGGTGAGACCAGCACCGGTCATTATCATTGTTCCTGGACCAGTCCCGTATGAGAGTACCAAGGCCATCCCATGGAACTATGGGGCCGAGGTGTTTGTTAATGGTAAGAAGCAGGAATTGGTAGAGACATCAGCTGTGAATACAGGGGTTGAAAATCTTGTTGAAGCAGGGGCTATCACTAGGAGTGGTAGAGTCTTTATTCCGTCCGAGGATCAAGTTGGCAGTTCAAAACAAGACAAAGGTAAACAGATGATGGATGAGTCTGTACAGAGGCAGGAAGCAAATAATTCTATGACAAAGCCAGTTGGGGATACTTTCTCAGAAGACGTCGAAGAGTTTATAAGGTTGATCAGGAAAAGTGATTACAAGATTGTTGATCAACTTCACCAAACTCCATCGAAGATTTCCATTCTATCCTTACTGTTGTGCTCTGAGGCACACTGAAATGCATTACTGAAGGTTTTAAACATGGCTTATGTACCGCAGGAAATATCTATCAATCAGTTAGAAGGGGTTGTGGCTCATGTGAATGCTGGTAATGGTTTGGGTTTCACCGATTTAGATCTAACTCCGGCTGGGAGGAATCACAACAATGCTCTGCATATTTCAGTGGAATGTCGTGGTTCCTTAATGTCGCATGTGTTAGTTGACACTGGGTCATCTTTGAATGTGTTACCGAAGAAGGCTTTGATGAAATTGGATACTCGTGAGTTGATTTGTACACCAAGTGACTTAGTGGTATGTGCTTTTGATGGCTCCAAGAGGTCAGTTTTTGGAGAGTTAGTTCTTCCGATCAAGGTGGGTCCTGAGATTTTCAACACCACCTTTTACATAATGGATATTCAGCCTGCCTATAGTTATTTGTTGGGTCGCCCTTGGATCCATGGTGCTGGAGCAGTAACATCTACACTGCACCAGAAGTTGAAGTATATGGTGGATGGCCACGTTGTGACTGTTTGTGGTGAGGAAGAGATCATGGTGAGTCACCTATCGACCTTCAAGTATGTAGAGGTAGATGGTGAAGTACAGGAAACTTTGCGCCAAGCCTTTGAAGCTGTGAAAATTCCCGAGGAACCCCCAAAGGCAGTCAGTCAGCCTGAGGTGGTTGCCCAACCCGAAGTCGTCAGACAACTAGAGGTTCCGATGTCCTCTTTCAAAGAGGCGCGCGCTATAGTTGAAGCTGGTGGTTCTCAGAAGTGGGGTAGTGTCATTGATGTTCAAAGAAAGCAGGATACCCATGGACTAGGGTACAAGCCACCCCGACGAGCTCAAGAGCCTCCCAAGTATGCTGGCCAGATTCAGTTCACAAGTGCTGGGGTTTTCTTTAATCAGGTTAATGCTATTGAGGATGAAGGAGATAGTGACTGTGACATGGATGAATGGATCCGTCCCTACACCCCTGGTCAGAGTTTAGGCAACTGGTCTTCCGAGAAAGTCATCCAAGTGACGCGCCCGGAGTAATTTACTTTTGTTTTCTGTTATGTTAAATCCTACGTTCTGCCCAAGACGTAGTGATTTTTATTTGTAGGGTTTAGATGTTTTATTTGCTACTTTTATCATCAATAAAGGACGTTTTTCATTCAAATATTTTGATCCCTGTTTTTCTGTTTTTTTACTTTTTGCATTAACCCACATCAAAATGGCAATGTGTTTTCTTGTTTGTTGCACTCATAATAAACATAAAACATCCATCATGTAGGTTCCTTTGTTCAGATTCCACCCATCATGACTTAGCTATGGCTCGATATGACTTCGACGATCCCATCTATCAGGCCGAAGAAGAGACTGACGAAGACTGTGACTTACCAGAAGAATTAGCCAGGCTACTGAAACAAGAGGAAAGGGTTATTCTACCTTATCAGGATGAAGTTGAGACTGTTAATCTGGGAACCGAGGATGTTAAACGAGAAGTAAGGGTTGGGACTGCCTTGGAAGACACTGTTAAAGGAAGATTGGTTGAGTTGCTTCGAGAGTATGTGGATATCTTCGCCTGGTCTTACCAATACATGCCCGGGCTTGACACTGACATTGTTGCACACCGGTTGCCGCTTAAAGAGGGTTGTACTCCAGTCAAGCAGAAACTGAGAAGGACGAAACCAGATATGGCTGTCAAGATCAAGGAAGAGGTTCAGATACAGTTGGACGCCAGATTTCTTGCTGTGATAAACTATCCTCCATGGGTTGCTAATATCGTACATGCACCTAAGAAGGATGGGAAGGTCAGGATGTGTGTTGATTACCGAGATTTGAATAAGGCGAGCCCGAAGGATGATTTCCCGCTCCCCCACATTGACGTGTTGGTGGACAATACTGCTCAATATTTTGTATTTTCCTTCATGGATGGCTTCTCTGGGTATAACCAAATCAAAATGGCCCCAGAGGACATGGAGAAAACAACGTTCATAACACCGTGGGGAACATTTTGCTACAAGGTAATGCCCTTTGGATTGAAGAATGCTGGGGCAACCTATCAGCAGGCAATGGTGACTCTCTTTCATGATATGATTCACAAGGAGATTGAAGTCTATGTTGATGACATGATTGCGAAGTCACAGACAGAGGAAGAACACTTGGTAAACCTCCAGAGGTTGTTTGAAAGGTTGAGGAAGTTCAGACTGAGATTGAATTCGAACAAGTGCACTTTCGGCGTGAGGTCTGGTAAATTGCTGGGATTCATTGTTAGTGAAAGACGTATCGAGGTTGATCCTGCCAAGATAAGAGCCATACAAGAGATGCCTGAGCCAAGAATAGAGAAAGAGGTTCGTGGTTTCTTGGGAAGATTGAATTACATTGCTAGGTTCATCTCTCATCTGACAGCCACGTGTGAACCTATTTTCAAGTTGTTAAGAAAAGATCAAGAGGGCTGGTGGAATGAAAATTGTCGAGAGGCGTTTGAAAGGATAAAGAAGTATTTGCAGGAATCTCCAGTCCTTATGCCACCGGTGCCCGGGAGACCGTTAATTATGTACCTTACGGTTCTTGAGAACTCAATGGGATGTGTGCTTGGTCAACACGATGAGACAGGTAGGAAAGAGCACGCTATTTACTACCTGAGTAAGAAGTTCACTGATTGTGAATCAAGATACTCTATGTTGGAAAAGACATGTTGTGCACTCGCTTGGGCAGCCAAGCGCCTGAGGTAGTATATGTTAAACCACACAACCTTGTTGATTTCAAAGATGGATCTGATTAAGTACGTGTTTGAGAAGCAAGGACTTTCTGGAAGGATATCCCGTTGGCAGATGGTTTTGACAGAATACGATATTCAGTATGTTTCCCAGAAGGCCATTAAGGGAAGTGTTCTGTCAGAATATCTTGCCGAATAGCCGGTCGAGGATTATCAGCCAATGAAGTTTGAATTTCCAGACGAGCATGTTATGTTTCTGAAAATGAAAGATTGTGAAGAGCCTCTTCTTGACGAAGGACCTGAAATTGGGTCTCAGTGGAAGCTGATTTTTTATGGGGCTGTCAACTCATATGGTAATGGAATTGGGGCAATCATTACAACCCCAAAGGGTTCTCATATCCCTTTCACTGCCCGGTTAGCATTCGTATGTACCAACAATGAGGCGGAGTATGAAGCATGCATCATGGGGTTAGAGGAAGCAATTGATTTGAGAATTAAGAACCTCAATGTCTTGGTGATTCCGCGTTGGTAGTTAATCAGATTACAGGAGAATGGGAGACTCGTCATGCGAATTTGGTGCCTTATAACAACTATGCCAGAAGGTTGTTACCTTTCTTTGACAGGGTGGATTTTCATCATGTGCCCCGAGCTGAGAATCAAATGGATGATGCGTTGGCGACATTGGCATCCATGTATAAGGTGAACCGTTGGAATGAAACTCCGTCGATTAGAATCATGCGTCTGGATAGACCAGTTTTTGTGTTTGCAATTGAAGATGTGTCTGATGGCAAACCGTGGTATCATGATATTAAGGTTTTTCTGAAGAGACAAGAGTATCCAGAGGGTGCCTCCACCAAGGATAAGAAGACTCTGAGAAGGTTGGCAGGAAACTTCTTTCTGAACAAGGATGATGTGTTATATAAGAGGAACTTCGATATGGTCTTGCTACATTGTGTTGATGAACACGAGGCAGGTTTGTTGATGGAGGAAGTTCACGAGGGTTCTTTCGGTACTCATTCCAGTGGACATACCATGGCTAGAAAGTTGTTGAGGGCAGGATATTACTGGATGACTATGGAGTCTGATTGTTTCAAGTACGCCCGAAAGTGCCATAAATGCCATATTTATGCAGATAAGATGCATGTACCGCCTACGCCTCTAAACGTGTTATCATCTCCTTGGCCTTTTGCAATGTGGGGCATAGATATGATCGGAAAGATTGAGCCCACTACTCCCAATGGGCATCGTTTCATTTTGGTTGCCATTGACTATTTCACAAAGTGGGTGGAGGCAGCCTCGTACGCCAACGTCACCAAGCAAGTGGTAGCCCGGTTTATAAAGAAGGACATCATCTGTCGTTATGGGGTCCCGGAGAGAATCATTACCGATAATGGCTTGAATTTGAACAATAAGATGATGAAGGAATTATGTCAGAGTTTCAAGATAAAGCATCACAATTCTTCTCCATATCGTCCGAAGATGAATGGTGCTGTTGAGGCAGCGAATAAGAATATCAAGAAGATTGTGCAGAAGATGGTGGTAACGTATAAAGACTGGCATGAGATGCTACCTTATGCCCTACATGGTTACCGTACTTCGGTGCGTATGTCAACTGGGGCAACCCCTTTCTCCTTGGTATATAGTATGGAAGTAGTTTTACCCTTAGAGGTCGAGATCCTATCTTTGAGAATTCTGGCAGATGTGAAGCTTGATGAAGCTGAATGGGTGTGTTCCAGGTTGGATCAGTTGAACCTTATTGAAGAAAAGAGATTGGCAGCCATCACACATGGTCGGTTGTATCAGAGCAGGATGAAGCACGCCTTTGACCAGAAAGTGCGTCCTCGGAGTTTTCAGACGAGTGAATTGGTTTTGAAAAGGATCCTTCCCCCTCATACAGATCACAGAGGCAAATGGACTCCGAACTACGAAGGGCCATATGTAGTAAGAAAGGTTTTCTCTGGTGGAGCCTTATTACTTTCAACTATGGATGGCGAAGATTTTACATCCCCTGTGAACGCAGACGTAGTCAAAAAATACTTCTCATAAAAGAGACCCGCTGGACGTAAAAAGAAAGTCCAGGCAAAAAAGGGCATCCCGGCGAACCATAAAAAGGAAAAGGTTCGGGCAAAAATTAGGGATAAAATGTAAAAAAGAAACGTGTAAACCCGCAAAGTTAAAAACCGGAAAAGGCAACTTTGGCAAAAATGGGTATCCCGGTGGATTGAAAACCCGAAAAGGGCGATCCAGGCAAAAGTTAGGGATTTATAAGCGAAAGGCTATGATCCGCATTTGATCTGTGAGCACTTTCAGTACCTGGAAATTCTGAAAGAAGGGAATCAGTACAGTTAGTCTCTTCAAAGGTCAAGATATTTATGGATAAGCAAGATATATGGGTCATAGCTGAGTCGAATCATGGTGGATATTTGTTCCCGCATTGCCGACATATGTATTTTCCTTTTGCTTTTGCGCAATTACCTCTTTTTAGGAATTGAAATTCTAGCACAGATATCAGATGTCCTACACAGATGTTGAGACACTGATATCCAACACAATGAACAAGATAACAAAAAAAATAGTAGTGCAGAAAGTAAATAACACAGTGATATGTTTACCCAGTTCGGATCAACAATCCTACTCTAGGGGCTACCAAGCCAGGGACGAAACCAATATACGATAGTATCAATTCACAGATCATACAATTACCGAATAATCTGCTCACTTAATCACTACCCTTCCTATGACTTCTACCTAAGACTCACCTAGGTATGAGGCCCTCCTCAAATCCCTCTACAACCACAACCCGTGATTGGTATCTTTCCACACAAGTAACAAATCGAAAGTCACACTTTCAAAATACACAATGCTCAATACTTCACAGCTTATGAGAATTGACACACAAGAAACTCAATGCTTAAAAGCTTATGAGTAAGTGACAGAACTTACAACATAAAAACCAGTCCTTATACTGTTATCAGAATGATACCAGTTAGGCTCACAAAATACACTCGAAACACAAGTAAGTTCCACACCTAAACTAGGTTTACATCAGTCAATATATAGCATTTAATCTGGACTGAATTGGGCTTCAAAACCGCAGCAAATAGACTCCTCACAAATCTTCAAAATAAACTCCAACAAAATAGGTCTTCAATCCAAAGTTTCCTAATATGTCTCCATAATTAGAAAACGGCTGAAAATCCGAAAAACCAACATATAACCATAATCCAAAAATGTTTTGGATGCCACGTAGGATAACCAAATATTAACAGAATATTTAGTAACAATTCACAGCAACAGAAACTGCTTAAAAAATGAATCCAGACGCGATGTCCTATGAGTAGGTATGGGACATCTTCATTCGACATGTTTAGTGCAGCAACTTAGAACTTCATGTTTCAACTTCTTACTGCTAGAATAGTTTTAGCAAAATAAATGCCAACCACAAAAGCACAGAAATAACAATCTCCCCCTTTGGCTTATTTTGGCTAAAACTACACACACAAAAAACTTGAAAAAAAAGCACAAAACATCCATATCAGACAGCAGCAAAAAACCAACATCACACAGCAAAAAAAACATCCATCGTAGCAGCACTCCCCTTCAGCTGCAAACAACACACAGCACAGCAAATAACACATCATAGCAGCATAGCAAAACTCCCCCTCAACAGCAGCAACATTCCATATTCTCCCCCTTAACTACTGCAGCAACATACCACAATCTCCCCCTCAACTACTGCAGCAGCTCAAGCACACAAGCACTCCTCATACTACTCCCTCTTTTTAGCCATAAATATGACAAAGGCAAGTAGGACAAGTTATAAGTAAAAATAAACCAGAGTAAACATCACATGACCAAGTGTCTTGCTCAAACTTCAGCATTTTCCCTCCATTCACACACTGCACTACCAGAAACTCCTTTAATCTTTCCAATCTTGCAGCCAGAAGGAACATTAATTGCTATAGTTCTTCATGAATACAAACCCCAAGTCTGCTCCTCAGGTTTTCAAACTGAACTGCATCCAGAGCCTTGGTAACTATGTCAGCAAGCTGATTTTCTGTGCTCACATGTTCAAGAGTTATGACTTTGTCCTCCACAAGTTCTCTGATGAAGTGATGCCTGATATCAATGTGCTTAGTCCTGCTATGTTGAATGGGATTTTTGGAAATATTAATAGCGCTCAGGTTGTCACAAAATAGTGTCATGACATCTTGTGTGACATTATACTCAGATAACATCTGCTTCATCCATACCAGTTGAGCACAACTACTACCAGCTGCTATGTACTCAGCTTCAGCAGTAGAAAGGGATACTGAATTTTACTTCTTACTAAACCATGAAATAAGATTATTTCCCAAAAAGAAACATCCTCCAGAGGTACTCTTCCTATCATCAGCACTTCCAGCCCAATCAGCATCACAGTACCCTACTAAAATGGGACTTGAGTCATGGGAGTACAACAACCCATAATCACATGTACCACTCACATACTTAAGAATTCTCTTTACTTGATTGATGTGACTGACCTTGGGTTATGCTTGATATCTTGCACACACACCAACAGCAAATGTTATGTTTGGCCTACTTGCTGTAAGATACAGCAGACTGCCAATCATACTTCTATACAAACTTTGTTCAACATTCACTCCCTTTTCATCTTTGGATAACTTCAAGTGAGTAGGAGCAGGAGTCCTCTTATGCTTGGCATTATCCAGTCCAAACTTCTTCACAATGTTCCTCGCATATTTGCTCTAACAAATAAAAATGGAATCTTCCATCTGCTTGACTTGTAATCCAAGGAAGTAGGTCAATTCACCTACCAAGCTCATCTCAAATTCAGACTGCATTTGGTTGACAAAATGTTGGACCATTTCATCTGACATCCCACTAAACACAATATCATCTACGTAAATCTGAGCAATCATTAGTTTCCCATCCTTCTCCTTGACAAAAAGTGTTTTATCAATACCACCCTTCCTGTACCCATTGTTGACTAAGAACTCAGTCAGTCTTTCATACCAAGCTCGTGGAGCTTGTTTCAGCCCATACAAAGCCTTCTTCAGCTTGAAAACATGATCAGGAAAATTTGGATCCACAAACCATTTAGGCTGCTCAACATAGACTTCCTCATTAAGATAGCCATTCAAAAAGGCACTCTTGACATCCATTTGAAACAATCTGAATTTCAACAAACATGCCACTCCTAGTAGCAATCTGATAGATTCCAATCGAGCCACAGGGGAAAATGTTTCATTGAAGTCTACTCCTTCAATCTGTGTGTATCCTTGAGCAACTAATCTGGCTTTGTTCCTGGTAACAACTCCTTGTTCATCAGACTTATTCTTATAAACCCATTTTGTTCCAATCACATTTGTTCCTGCTGGTCGTGGTACCAGTTCCCAGACTTCATTCCTCTTGAATTAACAAAGTTCATCTTGCATAGTACTTATCCAGAACTCATCTGTCAATGCTTCTTTGACATTCTTTGGTTCAATCTTTGAAACAAAGCATGCATTTGACACAGTCTCCCTCGTTTTGGTTCTTACACCTTCATTCAGATCTCCAATAATCAATTCCTTAGGGTGATCCTTCTGAATCCTTATAGAGGGTCCCCTGTTAGCATCCTCTACCTCCTCATTCTTAGGTCTAGTGTTGGTTTCTTGAGCACTATCTTCTACAGACTCAATTTCTTGGGAGGTTTCATTGTTCATGGGTAGACATGCTCCAACATCATCTGGGACATCTTCGTCTTTGCCAGAGTCATCAACCACTACATTTATGGACTCCATCATCACCTTAGTTCTAGAATTAAATACCCTATATGCTTTACTGTTTGTGTATCCCAAAAATATTCCTTCCTCACTCTTAGGATCCATCTTTCGCCTCTGCTCACGATCCGCCATGATATAGCACTTACTCCCAAACACATGGAAATACTTCACATTTGGCTTTCTACCTTTCCATAGCTCATAAAGAGTGACAGAAATACCTGATCTGATAGTTACCCTATTGTGTATATAACAAGCAGTATTCATGGCTTCAGCCCAAAAATGATATGGAAGCTTTTTGGCATGAATCATGACTCTTGCACACTCTTGTATAGTCCTGTTCTTGTGTTCCACCACACCATTCTGCTGAGGAGTGATCGGTGATAAGAATTCATGAGTGATTCCCTTAGATAAGCAGAACTCTTCAAACCTGCTATTTTCGAATTCTTTCCCATGATCACTTCTGATTCGAATAACACCACAATCCTTTTCTCGTTGAATCCTTTGACACAACTCTTTGAAGGCTGCAAATACTTCAAATTTTTCTTTGATAAAACTTATCCAAGTGAATCTGGAGTAGTCATCTACGACAACATAGGCATACTTCTTCCCACCAAGACTTTCAACCTCCATAGGTCCCATTAAGTCCATGTGAAGAAGTTCCAGAACTCTAGAAGTTGTGGTAAGATGTTGAAGCCTCTTGTGTGACACCCTTGTTTGCTTCCCAAGTTGACATTCACCACATATTTTATCCTCATCAATCTTCAGCTTGGGAATACCTCTAACAGCTTCACTTGACATAACTTTCTTCATCCCTTTCAGGTGTAAGTGACCCAATTTCTGATGCCACAGTTTGGTTTCATCTTCCTTTGACATCAAACAGGTAGACAGACTTTCAGGTTCTTGAGGATTCCACAGATAGCAGTTATCCTTAGACCCGGTTCCCTTCATAACAACTTCATCTTTCTCATTGGTTACAAGACATTCAGATTTGGTGAGATTTACTTTGAGACCTACATCACACAGTTGACTTATACTGATTAAATTTGCGGTCAGCCCTTTGACAAATAGAACACGATCCATATTTGGTTGTCCTGTGTAGTCTAGCTTTCCAACACCTTTTATTTCACCCTTTGATCCATCCCCAAAGGTGACATAATTGGTGGAGTGAGGCTTGATATCTGACAAGAATTTTTTCACACCAGTCATGTGTCTTGAACAACCACTGTTAAAGTACCAATCTTCTCTTGCAGATGCTCTAAGAGAGGTATGTGCGATGAGACCAGCCATCATTTGTCTAGGAATCCATCTTCTCTTCACTTTACCCCAACTCTGTCCTTTATTTTGTTGCTGAGCAGTTTTGGGATAGCCGTGCAGCTTGTAGCAAAAGGACTTTAAGTGACCAATCTTTCCACAGTAATGGCATCTCCATGGTTAATACTTTGATCTACAAACTCTTTTCTGATGCTTCATCTGATGTTGAAACATGTGATTTGACATCCCCTCTTCTTGCTTTATTTTCTGAGGAACAAACTTCAATACAGGCTTCTTGTAAGTCTCTGCTTGATTGTTAAAACCAAGCCCTTGCACATTTCCAGCTTTTTTCCCAGTCTGAAGAATCTCATCCAGCTGCGTGGTACCACTGTTCAGAATTCTTATAGATTTGGTCATATTGTCAAGTTTTGACTTTTGCCATTCAACCTCCTCTTTCAGATCAGCAATGGTTGATAGATGTTCTTCCTTCTCAGCTTCTAGTTGAGCTATCAGAACCTTCTGTTCCAATATTATCTGGCACTTTTCTTCATTCTTGATACACAACTCTGAAAACCCTGTGAAGACTTCTTCCTTAGTGAGTTCTCCAACATAGGATTCTTTGTCAGAGTCAGACTCACAATTAGTTTCTCCATCAGCCTTATAGATCCCAGTCAAAGTTGTCACCAATTTTGCTGATTCTTCTTTAAGATCACTCTCAGACTCTCCTTCTGACCAAGACACTGATAAGCCCTTCTTCTTCCTTTTGAGATACGTGGGACACTCAGTCTTTATGTGCCCATATCCCTCACATTCAAAGCACTGAACTCTCTTCCCTTGATTGGAGTCTTCTTCAGTTCTGGATCTTCTGCCTCCATCCTGGTTCTTACTGATGTCGAGTGACTTATTCTGAGCATTTGCTCTCGACTTCCAGTCAATCCTTTTCAACACTTTGTTAAATTGTTTTCCAAGCAATACCAGATCTTTAGACACCCCTTCATCTCTGACCAGATCACCTTCATCTTCTGAGTCACCAGCATTTGACACAAAAGCTATGCTCTTCTTCTTTTCAGACTTTTCACTGATCCCTAATTCAAATGTTTGAAGAGATCCCACCAGTTCATCCACTTTCATCTTGTCTATATCCTGAGCTTCCTCTATAGCAGTCACTTTCATGTCAAATCTCTTAGGTAGAGATCTGAGGATTTTTCTGACCAGTTTGCTGTCAGACATCTTTTCACCTAGGGCACTAGAGGCATTAGCTATCTCAATAATGTTCATATGAAAATCATGAATGCTCTCATCCTCTTTCATCTTCAAACTCTCAAACTTGCTAGTGAGAAGCTGAAGTTTTGACATCTTCACCTTTGAAGTCCCTTCATGAGCAACCTTCAAGACCTCCCACGCCTCTTTTGCAATGGTGCAATGTTCAATCAACCTGAAGATATTCCTGTTGACACCATTAAACAATGCATTCATGGCTTTGGAGTTTCCCACAAACCCTTTGTAATCTGCATCATCCTAGTCTTCCTCTTCCTTCACCACATCAGTAGGGGTACCTTTTTCATCTTTAACCTTTGGGGGCTCCCATCCTTTTATAATAGCTTTCCATGCTTGATCATCCATGGATTTGATGAATGCTATCATCCTTGGTTTCCAATAGTCATAGTTGGAGCCATCAAGCAGAGGTGGTTTGTTCAAAAATCCTCCATCCTTGTCCATTGTACCAGAAAGTAACTTCCCTGAATCTTACCCAGAACCAAACAAGGGTGCAAGCTCTTGATGCCAATTGAAATTCTAGCACAGATATCAGATGTCCTACACAGATGTTGAGACACTGATATCCAACACAATGAACAAGATAACAAAAAAAATAGTAGTTCAGAAAGTAAATAACACAGTGATATGTTTACCCAGTTCGGATCAACAATCCTACTCTGGGGGCTACCAAGCCAGGGACGAAACTAATATACGATAGTATCAATTCACAGGTCATACAATTACCGAATAATCTACTCACTTAATCACTACCCTTCCTATGACTTCTACCTAAGACTCACCTAGGTATGAGGCCCTCCTCAAATCCCTCTACAACCACAACCCGTGATTGGTATCTTTCCACACAAGTAACAAACCGAAAGTCACACTTTCAAAACACACAATTCTCAATACTTCACAGCTTATGAGAATTGACACACAAGAAACTCAATGCTTAAAAGCTTATGAGTAATTGACAGAACTTACAACACAAAAACCAATCCTTATACTATTATCACAATGATACCAGTTAGGCTCACAAAATACACTCGAAAACCCTAACAAAACATAAGTAAGTTCCACACCTAAACTAGGTTTACATCAGTCAATATATAGCATTTAATCTGGACTGAATTGGGCTTCAAAAACGCAGCAAATAGACTACTCACAAATCTGCAAAATAAACTCCAACAAAATAGGTCTTCAATCCAAAGTTTCCTAATATGTCTCCATAATTAGAAAACAGCTGAAAATCTGAAAAACCAACATATAACCACAATCCAAAAATGCTTTGGATGCCACATAGGATAACCAAATATTAACAGAATATTTAGTAACAATTCACAGCAACAGAAACTGCTTAAAAAATGAATTCAGACGCGATGTCCTATGAGCAGGTATGGGACATCTTCATTCGACATGTTGAGTGCAGCAACTTAGAACTTCATGTTTCAACTTCTTGCTGCTAGAATAGTTTTAGCAAAATAAATGCCAACCACAAAAGCACAGAAATAACAGGAATTGCTTCCAATTGTAAATGCCTATTTACAGGCCACTTTTCTCAATAAAATTTTCATTTCACTCAGAGAGCTTTCCATTGTTTGTTTTACTTTTACTGTTTTGTTTGCAAAAACGTCCGATATTTTTGATAAACATTGCATATAAAACTTCGAGCTTTGCGGAGCATAACGAAAAGAAGTAGAAATTACTTAGGCATTAATGGTGATAGTCGTGTTGTGGCATATTCTATTTCTTGTTATTTGACTTGTAGGGCAACAGCATTGTACTCCCCCAGTAGGGTTGCTCTCCCCAGCATTGAGATTGCACCTTTCCTCAGTAGAGCAGACCTTCCCCAGCAGGAGACTTGGGAAGTATTTTCTCCGATCAAGACGTTATTTCCCCACAGAATCGGGGTGTTCACCTTCCCCATCCAGTCAGGAAGCGTGCTTTCACCGACGATGTCATATTCTAATCCCCAGCAAAGTGGGAGTAAAGTCATTCTCCCCATCAGCAGGCTAAGTTCAGCAGTATCCCTAAGCAGGATGGTATTATGGACTATTTTCCCCAAGCAGGATGGTATTATGGGCTGGTATCCCCCAGCAGGTCCTAAGCCCATCTGTTATTGGCAATCCTCGGTAACAGACTTCTGGTTCCGTTATTGGCATTCATTCTTAACTCCCCCAGCAGAGGAGGAATCTCAGGTTCGATGTCACCTTCAGCAAAGGACATGTGTAATCCCCAGTAGAGTGTATATGATTTTGTATTTCATCCCCGGCAGAAGTTGTGGATCCAATGGATTCCATGACAAATTCATCACTTATTTCACATTATGCAAAATTGCAAGAAGCATCAAATCTCATGAATCAAGATGTTTCAAGGCCCAAATCCAATTCAGGTGTGTTTTGCAATTGACAAATAAGTGATCCATCACAAAAGGCTTGGGTGTACATGCATGGAGGAGGGTGTATAACTGAAAGTGCAAATTTGCCAAATTACCCAAAACTCATTAACCAAGGAATTATTAAGACCTAAATGTTAATCAGTGGAATAACCTAATGTATTTAAGCTTACTCATGCACTGATTAGAGGAGGGACACGTGATTTTGAGGAGAACCAAGCTTTCAACCCTAATCCTTCATTCCTTCGAATCTCTCAATCCACTAGGGTTTTTCAAAAACTTCTTTCACATTCTGAGTCCTGGGGATCCATAGAATACAAATCACCCACCATCTGAAGCTAACAACAAGGTAACGAATTGCATAATCTCAGGTTAGTGATAATTTGCATGCTCTCAAAACTCAACTTTTTGATGCGTATAATAATCTATGACACTCACTGATGATTCTGGTATGTTTTGTGTTGAGATTGGACGTGTATTGTGTGCATAATGCGTGTTTGAAAGTTTTGAACCCTAACTTGTTTCATTCGAATCTCTTTTTATGATGGTTGTTTGTGAAAAATAATATGATATTATTGATCCTCATTAAATTATGGTCAAGATAGTGTACCCTTTTGCATTTTCTGGGAAGTTTTTGGTTGCAGGTGGCCGGAAGTGATGACCAGAGCTAGGGCTCCGGCGTCTGGCTTAATCGCCGGCGAGATTAGGGTTCCAAGGTTGAAGACGCAATCGTGGCCGTCCGTTAGCCAGATCGTGTGGTCCACGTGATGCCACGTCCTTTAAATTTTGTTTTATTTTATTAGTTATGTGTGTGCTATCCCATGTTAATTATTGTGAACCACACATCTGAACCACTTATCATGTTTTTATTGGCTGATCCTATGCGTTGATTGAATCTAATGGATGATAAGGTGCCAACGCATTAATGATAGGGTGTGCCTCTCACGTGTTCTTTTATTTAATTTCTGATAATTTGGTGTATGCGCGCGCATGTTTAGTATTGTGTGTCTTTTAATCTGAAGCGTCCATCTTGCTTACTAGTTACTTTTGTTGACTTAATATGAAGCGTTGGATTAATCTATTGGCTGATGTTGAATCTGAGTGTTGACTGGGTGCATGTATTCTTTTTATTTTCGCTGATGGGTTTTGGTGTGTGGGCTTGATATCCACACCCCCTCCTTTGAGTCCATTTCAATTTCCAACGTGGATAAGTTGCTATTCATACCCCCATTTGTTTTATTTTCCATTTTATTTTATTTAATTGCATTATTTCATTTTTAATTTTTAAAAATAGATAATTGCATCCAAAAATTACCAAAAAATTCATGAAGCATGTCTAGGGTTTTATAAAATTTTCTCAAATTTTATTTTATTATTTTATTTTATTTTTAGCATCTGAATTAATTATTTGGTTAGTTTCTTTTGAGTTTATTCCATATATGCATGCCATAGCTTGTAGAATTTATTTCCCATCATCCATAAAACATTTTGAGTCCATTATTTTTGCATTGTTTTACCAACATATTGAAGTTCATTAAAAAATTTTCCTCATATTTTTAAAATCATTTCATATTTCATTTTGGTCCATTTCTTTTGCATATTGAACCATGTTTCCTACTTGATCTTTGCATGATTGTTTGAGTGACTTATCTTGTGAATTTTTGCATGATTTTTTAACATGATGTTTACCCCTGGTTGAGGTGTGTTGAGAATTAATCTACTAATTTTAGGAGATGTTTTGCTATTTGTTTGATTGCTCTTCATTTGAGGTCTTCTTTTATGCATATCTTTGATCATGTCTGATTACTTGTTTGAGAAGGCACTTGTGCCATCATTTGGGATTGCTTCTTTGACTTCATAAACCATGTTTGAATTGTTATAGGTCACTTGATTGCCATTATAGGTCATTGGTGTGAGGTTGTTGCATACTTTGTGCATATGTTCAATGCTTGGTTTACATGCCTTTTCTTTGACTTATCTTCTCACCCCATCTCATCTATGCTTACTCATGACTTATGCTTAGTTTATGTATGCCATACCTTATTATTCATTTGCATTTCATTTGATGTATGTTTCTGACCTTGGAGCTTTGCATTCATTCATGCCATATGCTATTCATGCTTCATCTCACATACTTGAACATGTTTCACTTATATGTTTCCTTCTTCTTCTTTTGATGTTTGATGCTTGGATATCTGTTTGCATGCCTCATGTGACACTTGTATAGCATGTTTAGGCACATGTTTAGGTCATCCACATTCTGAGTTGGATATTATTTGAAGCATTCTTGCATGATCACCTTGCACATCCACTCTTCCTTCTTCTACTCCTTCTTTGATAACTCTCTTGTTTGTTTTGCCACTGGTTTGCATTCTATTTGCTTGATTTTGTTTGGTAACATTGTGGGTCACCTCTAAGGTGTATATTCTGGCTTGGATGAGTTTCATTTGGTTTGTAACCATTTCTCTTTGGTTTGTGACTTGCTTGTGGTTTCATTTGTCTTATTGTTACTTATGTCTGTTTTGTACTAACCTTTTATGCAGAGGTAGAGGTAAGTTATTTGAGGGTGTGGGTAGCTATCCATGTCCACCCACATTCTTTCTTTCTCTCATCTTTTCTCTTCTTTAGGCTTAGGTTATTGTCGAACCTCCCCTTAAGGCCACCTTCGCATGATAACATTAGGACTAAATTCCATAGGATAGTCTCCCTCCAAACCTCCCCTTAGGGCCATCTTTGCATGATAACATTAGGATAGATTTTCCCCGTAGTTTTTTTCTTTTCTTTTGAGTCCATCTTCTCATCTCATAACAATTCCTAATATACTTAATAAGGTCAACTTGCCTTGCACACAAGCCTTAAACATAGGAAATGAAGATTGAGGGGTCCCCCTTCTCTCTTCTAGAGTGTTGAGCATACATCCTATTGGGGACGACCATGCGACGCATTCGTTCCGGTGTCATAGACTTTGGTTTAAGTTGAGTTATGAACTAACTCAAGCCACTTCTGTCTTAAAAAATACAAACAAACTTCAAACCTTTTTGTCCTGCGGGATTGTCAAACTAAAGGCTATTTTCAAAAAGGGCACGTTACTTTCCGTCTGAGTCGCAAACAGGCATCGACCCTAACTGCCGGACGCGAACTTAACGTCGCTCATAAAAAACACAAAAAGAACTTGGTCCGAACTACGCTGACTCTGAATTCCCCATTGCACAAAGGGGGTACGTAGGCCTAGGACGACGACGTCCTACCGAGTCTGTCTTTGTTTTTCCCTCCCCCGTTTTAGTACAGCCATAGATGTTAGGATAACTCACCCTTAGATTAGACAACAAGTGTGGATCCCGTCGAGTACGATGGACGCGTGGGGTGCTAGCACCTTCCCCTTGCGTAACCGACTCCCGAACCCAGGTTATGGTTGCGATGACCATTCCTTTCCCTCTTCCTCAAGTTTATGCGGTGTTCCCTTTCCCTATCTTGGGATAAATATACATTGCTGGCGACTCTGTTTTCCGCGCCACTTTCGCGTTTGTACCTGGATGAAAATCCTGGGAGCGATAATGTGTTAGGACATTTGTTGTCTGATATGCCAAAATTTCAATTGGTGTCAGAGCAGGCATCCTGTCTGTTTCTGGGTGAGATCTTTGGGAGATACTTTCTGGCGTTTAAACAAGGAGGAGTTTTGGAGATCATATCAATCAACTCAGACATACTCAAGGTTATTAATGGATAAGATGGATGTTTTGGATCGAAGGTAACAACCTAGTGGTTGTTCATGTAGCTGAGGAGGTTCTACAATAACTGCAGGTGAAGTGGCTAGTTCTCTTGTTGGGGTGTCTTATTAGATGTTCTGACATCTTATTAGGGAAAGTTGAATTTGTTCCTTGGTGGTTCTGCTGCATGTGTTTCTGATGGAAGAGCTATGGAATTTATGGGGTTCTGGATTTGTTACTGAAGACAGATGGTGGAAGATCTCAATCGTCGACCTCTATATTTGAAGATATATGCATCTTTTTATTCCAAAGTCGGGAGCAATGGAGTGGATAGAGTGTTGGTAGATGTCTGTTATGGTGACTTGGTACGTGGAAGCTTGGTTCCATTATGCAGTTTGAAGTCAGTTGAAGAGAAGAGGAGTTGAGATTAGGTTTATCAAGTTCTTGTTCTAGGAATTTGATAGATTATTGATCGGATAAGTTGTTAAAGATACTTGAGAATTCTCTCAAGTCCACTCATAAAGGCATCTCAGTCGTGCATCTGGAGTCTTCTAGTTATTCTTCTAACTAGAAGGTGTTTCTGTGAAACATATATCTGAAGAAAGTGGAGGTGATTTATTTTCACCATCCAAAAGTGCAAGGAAGGATTCATCTCTCTTAATCCTAAGAGTGGATCCAATCTGATTGGAGTTTTTAGAACTATTGAGGTAAATATGGTTCGTTCAGAGAGAATCTTAGTTACTTGAGTCAAGGGTGGCAGCCTTGGTATCTCAACAATTTATTTGTCAAGGAAGATACTTGCAAAAGATTGAATACTTGATAAGTGTTGATGGAGTGATCTGGTAGAGTGTGGCTTCAACAGTGAAACAGGATTATTGAATAAGGATTTAAGATCAATTGCTATTTGTGTTACTCACAAGTATTTAATTGATTATTCTTATATGTGGAGTTCAAGATTACTGATGTTCAACACGATGTTGAAACATTTCTTCATTGGGTTTATGCAGAATCATGGGACGGGTACTGCATAAGATTTTGGATCTATTTATCTTGGGTGTTGACCTAAGAATCTGCTTCAGTTGATGTGGCAGAAGCATATAATCTCTGGAGAGTTTCCTGGCAAGAAACTGGTATAGACAATGGTGATGTGGAAGATGAAGAAGAAGACATTATAATCTTGATGGATAGTTCTTGGATCAGTTTATTTCTAATCTAGGAGTATTGAAGTGTAGTAGGTGTGTTCGAGTTGTTACTAGAAGCATCTGGTGTTTATTTGGAAAGTGTCATGGCAAGAGACTTGTCCAGAAAGAAGTGTTGGTGATGACACAGCTTGGGTCAGTTTATTTCTGATCTAGGTACATAGGATCGTGTGATCTTGCTCATCTTGGAAGTCAAGGTTAAGTGGCAGTTATCTCTGACTTTCTACAGACTTCTCTACTCATGGAAATTGGCATTCTTTGGTATGGCTATGGTGTAGTCTATGACTACTTCTCTTCTGAAGAATCAGACATGGCAGGTGTGAATTCTTTGGAGCTTCAAAGCAGTTATTCATCAAGGTGTGAGCTTGAATGGAATACCTGTGATAAGATTAAGCAGGGTGGAGGTTGTCTACTCAAACTTGGTTGTTGAATGAAGACTATGAGAACATGGAACTCTTGTTCTGTAATAGGGAGGAGGTTCTTCTAAGTGGCAGAAAGAGGAGCTGAATTTAGAAGCTGGATGTCATATTAGAATATTTTGACATCAAGCTTAACATGAGGATCTCAGCTGGTGTTGTGGCACATCAGCTTAAAATAGGTTGATCTACAGGAGAATGGAAGTCATGGATGCTTCGAAAAGGTCAATCTCATGCAGTTTGCGGGAGCTGTGGAAGGAGAGATGTTACATGTCTAAGGCTTGGTGGATCCAAGATGGCTTGCTATGGAGCAAGTAGTTCATGTAACTTGAAGATCAAATTTCATTGGTGGATCATTGTATCTTGTGGGTGTTCTGAAGAGAAGTTAAGATTAATCAAATAGTGGCATTTGGTTGATCTTTATTGTGTACTCAAATAGGGTGCTTGGAACTGATTGCTCTTGGGCAAAAGGGTAGTTAGTTGAAGATGTAAGGAGGTGCTGATCTATCTTGGAGCTTGTGGTAGAAGTTCTAGGCTGATGATGGAAGATTACCTTCTTTTGGTGGATGAGAGTTTATTTCTCTCTTTGGTTATTGGAGTTCTTATTGATCAAGCTAGTGGTGCAGTGTTGTTTGAAGATCTTCAGAATGGATTACTATGCAGATAGTAAGTCTAGTGGTGGAGCATATCAAGAACCATGTTGGTTGGTGTCTATGATATGTGAAGGATGTCCCAACTGATGTTAGAACATCTTCTGAGTTGGTTATCCTTGGATTAGGATGCTAAGTTCTAAGTGTGGACCCTGACACTCACATCTTGTCTAAGAAGTATTTATCTTGTCATACGGGAGAATGATGGGTAAAGGATTATGTTGGAAGTCTGATGTGAATGAGACATGCTAGAAGTGGATCAGTTTGGTGCTTGTGAAGCAAACGGGCTGAGGATTTCTAGAGCATGTGTTTGATGTCCTTCAAGTGTGAAGAACATCTGGGCGAGCTAGCAAACTAAGGGGCTTTGTATGTCTCTTTGAGGAATGTGAAGAATTCAAATTCAATTGGGTTGTATCTCAGGGATCAAGGAGATCTATACATGAGAATTCAGGAGGAATTCGTGTGGTGTATGGATGGTTTCTGGACGAGAGGGATCAATGGAGATTTGGTCTCAATCCAAGAGTTTGTTGGTTATGGTACAAGGATGCGTTCCTTGTACTCTCACTGTATGATCATGAAGTTGTCATGGGATATCATGTAGTGTTTTTGGGTGGTTCTTGCTGAAGAAGTATCTGTTAAGAAAGATATGGGAGAGCTTCTGTCTGTTAAATGTACTAGTGTGGTACATAGTTTGCTTGAGGGTCAAGCATTAAGTGAATGCGTTCAGCAGGTGTGTTGAACAGAGGGTGCGCTCTTGAAGACAAGAAGATGCGTCTTATGTTTTCCATTCATTTAGGGTGTTCGTCTGGCAAATGAACACTGGTTATCTACGACAGGGGGAGTTAGACTTCGGTTATAGAGATATGGTTGCAGTGGTGCAGTTTGTTTATCAAGGTTGTTTGTGGTTTCAAGCAGTTTGTGATAGATTTCCTCTGGTGAGGATGTTATGTCAGACGAGATATCGTGACATTACTTTACTGGTATGAGTTTTGGGTGTACTTATTAGGTTATTCTGATTCTGTCAATGAATTGAATTAGAAGTGGTACAAGTATCTTTGGAATTTCTGTTGCTATCTGGTTGAAATTGGTTTTCTCTACTGTTGGAAAGGTCAATGGAAGAATTCTGTTGTGATCAAGTTTGCTAATATTGGATTAAGAAAGTGATTGTAGTTCTGTCTGTGGGGACCATAAACTTGACAATCTCAGGTTAGGCATCAGGACACTATTCATAAGCAGTTTCGAGGACAAGTCAGAAATGGTGGAATCTTTCGAAACTAACTTGACCAACAGTTATTGCACTCTTTGACTAGTCTCTTGGATTAGCTCTGCCTACATAGCTTCTTCATTATTTAAGGATAGTTGTGATGCTTGAATGGTAAAACCTCTTCTTATTAAGAAAATGGGTTTTGTCCGTCTTTGGGTAAGCACAATCTGGGTGCATGGGCCATTTTTGCCAAGTTTTGGCTAAAAAGGCGGAGAATGGTTCTACTACATACACCATCAAGCTGAAGAATGTTTTAGCAAAAATTTGTCAAAAGGGGGCGATTGAAAGCTCAAAGGGTTTTACTAAATTTTGGTAAAACATAATGGTGGAAAAGATGCTCCAACATGAAGATTTATGTCCCAGACCAAAGATGTCGAATAACATGTCACAACATGAAGATTCGACATCATGACTGTCACAGAAGGTTTTGTTTTAAATATGTTCCAAGATTCAAGGCGCGATTGGCAGTGGATTAAGAATCAAAGATATGAAGCCCAACACAGCAAAAGGCTATAAAAGAAGACCAAAACCTAATGTAGAAAGTAGAGAGAGAGGTCGACATAGACTTAGGAATCCTATTTTGTAAAGTAGGGTTTAGGGTTTGAGAGTCGTAGGTTTCTCTTGTAAGCCTCCCTCTGTATCGATTTGATGTAGTGTGGTAGACATAGGTACCATGTACAGATTCAGAAACCCGTAGGTAATGAATCGTGTATTGTTCTTGGATGAAGCTTTGAAGCAAATCCAAGTTAACTTGTTAGTCAAGGATGCTTGACCGGACTTTGTATTGGAAGGGGTGTCTTTCAATAGGGATAATACAGTTATGGTGTAGTAACTGTTAGATAATCACAGTTTGTGATTTAGGGAGTGAGATGAGTTTCTCTTATCAATTAGATGTGACTTCTAATGATAAAGATTTCATTGGGTAGTGATAGGTAAACGTGGGTGTTTACTGTAAACCCGAGGTTGTTTACATAAAACTATACTACTGATAGTGGATTCTTCTTCTTGGATTGGTATCCCCCAGATGTAGGTGAGTTGCACCGAACTAGGTCATCATATTCTGTGTTGTTTATCATTCTGCAATTTACAGTTCATTATTAATTAACATGATGAATCAGATGTCGAAACATCTGCGGTTCTGCATCACTGATATTATGGATATCAGTTTGCAGATTCTGTTCTTTGTTTAAATGTGTATGCAGAATAATAACTTGACATGTGTTAGGACATCTGCTGTCTGCTATGGCAGAATTTCAAGATGCATAGATGATAAAAATGATATGATATACAAGACTAGGGTTAAGGTGAAAATGAAGAAGTGACAGCTGTTAACATAAGATAATGCAAATATGATGTTAAGATAAATAAAAAATATAACAAGTAAGATAGGTTTACCATAAATAGATGGGTCGGCCCATATACTCACATGAAGGTCTTTGTATTCACTCTAATACTTTTTCTCATTATGATCTTCATATTTGTCACATAATTATTCAGATTTATTAGAAAACATTTAAAAAAATCACATGAAGTATGTGAAATGAAGCTTCATAAATTCCTTCAAGTCCTACCAATAAAGTATTAGAAATGAAGCTACATAAATTCCTTATCCTCTATAATGTATCGGTCCCTTCATTCAAAATAAATTTTATGATATTATATATAAATGAAAACTATAAAAAAATTAATATGATAATCATACCATTAATTACTAAATGTTCAAAGCACATTGCCTTGGGTGGTGAAAATTCAGTAGATGAAATTTGTTTTGAAGGGACCACTAACATAAATCTCCCCCATAAACAACCACATACATATTTTCCTCAAAGCTGCTGAATATATCTTAGTCATAACTTGAAGAATTACCATCATTGCTGCATGGCCTTAGAACCTTGGTCCAACAGACTAAAGGATACTAGAAGAGTAAACTTCTCTATCATGTCAGGCACCTCCATATCATGTCCTCGTGTAACTGAAACCCCTGCAATTATTTGCTCATTAAAATTGGAGTCCTGCATTGGCAATCATGACAGTAAAAAAATATACTCTCTCTGTCTCAAAATAAGAGTCTTTTTAGCTAAAATTTTTTATCTTAAAATAAAAATCTTTTTACATTTTCAATGCAACAATCATTAATTTTTATCAACTTTACCCATAATAATTATTATCTACACAACTTTTAAGACAATACATCACATTACATCTTTATGACAACCAATGGTAATTAAGGGTAATTTTGTAAAATTGTTATATTTAATTAGTCAATTATTATTTTTCTTAATATATGTGAAACAACCTTAAAAGACTTTCATTTTGAGACGGAGGGAGTAATATACTACCACATAGAAAAACCAATAGTCGATGAAGATACCAGCTACTCCCTCCGTCCCACAATGAGTGACTCATTTGAAATAAAATGGTGTCTTAAAATATATGACCCATTTTATTTTTCAATGCAATTTTTCTTATTTTACCCTCTAATTAATATTACTTTCATCATTTTCAATATATTACAAGGGTACTTTAGTAAAAATATCGTTCTCTCTCCTTCATTTATTCTCTTTTTCTTAATTTATGTGAAAAATCAACTGGGTCACTCATTATGAAACGGAGGGAGAGTTTCTTTTGCTACAATGGTTATACAAATTTGAAATATTTAACATCACCTACTGAAATGTTAGCTGTCATGCAATCATTAAATAGTACTTTGCAATAACTTAAGATCTCCACTACGAAAAGTGTGACATATAGCTATTAGTAGTACCTATGCTCCTTTCAAGACACTCATAATTTCTTAGCCTTCAAATTACACACTTATTGGTATGTACCAACTCTAACTCTCAATAGAAATATATCCCTCCAGTTACAACATATGCCACTTGAATTAGAGTCTGTTTGATAAGATCAAAAAAAGAGTTTTTAGTTTGTAGTTTTTAGTTTTTTAATTTATTTTGATTAAAAAGTTCTGTTTAGTTATGCATTTTAGCTTTTAGCTTTTAGCTTTTAGCTTTTTAACTAGTTTTTAGCTTTTTTTTCAAAAGCTATTTGAAATAGTTTTTGAGTTTGTAACTTTTAGCTTATGACTTTTTATTCCAACTATATCCTTATTATTTTAACTATATATATATATATATATATATATATATATATATATATATATATATAATATTTACTATTAAAAAATTAATTTTAAAAAATTAAATTTAGAGAGATTTTGAAGAATATGATAGAAGAATTTAGGGAGATTTTGAAGAATATGGTTTTTCCATTCAATTTTGTTGTCAATATATTCATACTAAATAGCAAAGTCCATAAAACTTTTATACAAATTTATATATTTTGATGATATCTTTAATTTTTCATATATATTAAAATTGTTTTGCATGTTGTTATTAATACATTTACATTATCGAATAAAAATTAATTTAATAATATAATATAATAAGATAATGAAATCACAAATTTCTTAATTAAAAATGTCATTTTAAATCATTTTGTAATTATCAGTTAGTGTAACAGCTAATTTACCAAACAGTTAAATTAATTTATCAGCTACCAGCTATAAGCTACTAGCTACTAGCTACCAGTTATCAGCTATCAGCTAGTTTTACCAAACAGAACCTTAGTCTAAAACGGCTATTTTTATTCAAGAACTTGTTGATCAAATTCAAATGGTGCGAGGGGGGACACACATATAATTAATTACGAATTGGGAAACATCGATATGAAGAGACAAATGAAGTTATAAGTTATCATCCTTGAATTAGAAATATATAACAGAATGTGATTTAAGAGATTATTTTGTTGCATATATGAACATAAAGCACCTACTCATAATTATTTTGAAGCTGGACCAAAAAAAAAATCAAGTATTAGATCATAGAAATATTCTCAGCATACAAATATAGTGATATCATATTACACCAACATCAAGAAGACACCGTGTAATCATTTTTGAATAATGTTTTACTATGCCGACGATTTTATTATTCCATAACCTCAATAGATTCTTATTATTATATTCACCAGAATTCTAAGATTTGAGTTTATTAAACTTATTTTTTAGACATGGTAAAATTTTAATGATATTTGCATTTCCTAGTAGTATTGGTTCGTATATAAGCTTATGTTATGATACTTAGAGTTACTAGACCTTTCTTTTGTGGCTAAGGTTCTTGAAGGTTTCATTTCACGACATGTGTTTTGGTTTTAATCTTTATAGAATTAGGCTTCAATAGTTAACCATTGTAGGATAAGTTATGATGTGGTTTATTCAGTGTATTCAAATATTTTCTCTTTGACATATTATGTGACTTGTGCTCTTGTCTTTGTGTAGGAATATAAAAAAGTTCTGATTGTTCTTCTGGTTGAGGCTATTTTCTTTGTCACCAACTGAAGAATGGCAACAACTAAAGAAGAAGAAGAGAGACTTTCCAGTAACAACAAAGGGGAGGAAGGTTGGACTAGCATTCAGAAGAAGCGTTCAAAGGTAGGTAAAAAGGCTGCTAGCTTTAGTAAACAAGGATTCTATTGGGCCAAAGACGAAGGGAAGTTTAAGGATAAGGAGGAAGTTAACGATTCCAAGTCAGTTGTCTCTTTTTTCATAACGGAGTTCTCCGAAAGACTGAAGGCGAAAGATCTTTTCGAGAAGTTCAAGGAATACGGCGATGTTGAGGAGGTTTTCATCCCCTCCAAAAGGGATAAAAGAGGAAGAAGATACGGTTTTGCGAGATTGAGTAATGTGAAGGAAGCTAAGGTCTTGGGCACAAAGTTGGATAACATTTTCTTTGGTTCAAAGAAACTTCATGCTAACCTGCCCAGGTTTCAGAGAGCTTGGGATAAGGGAGTTGAGTACGATTTGTCATCTGTCTTAAAGGGGAAGGTTGTCGAGGTCAAGGGGCTGGCAAGGACAGGTCAAGAGAGCAGACAGCAGAAAAAGGTTCTTTCGTAGGAGATAATAAGTTTTTATCGTATGCACAGGCGGTGCAGTTTAAAGAGAAACGTGATCATAAGTATGTTTCGGACCCCGTTAAATCCAGGGTGTTCATGGTGGAATCAGAGAAGTTGTGTCGTTTCAAGAAGGCTTACGTTGGAGAAGTGTGGAACCCAGGAACAATGTATAATATTCAGCAATACTTCAACATGGAAGGCTATTTTTCCTTGAAATCTACTCCTTTAGGGGGTAAATTGTTCTTACTCGAAGAATTGGTTGGAAGGGAGATCCAAGCTTTACTAGAAGATGGTGGTAATTGGTTGAGTCAATGGTTCAAAGTTCCCAAGCCATGGAAAGAGGAAGCTATCGATAGTGAGAGAGTAACGTGGTTGAGGTGTTTTGGTATACCTTATTTTGCATGGAATCCGGATTTTTTCAAATTCTTAGTAAAGCCTTTTGGGTTTTATGTTAGCGCCGACGTTGAGACGATGAAAGAGAATTCTTTTGATATAGCCAGGGTTATGATCCGATCCATTTGTGCTATCGTGATTAACGAGGTGTTGAGGGTCGAAATCAACGGTGTGGAGTTTCGTATCAAAATCATGGAGGATTGTTTAGGTCCTCTGAGAATGAGTATCCCGGAGAAGAAGGTTGTGGTCGAGGGGGTGGAGAAGATAGATTCGGATATCGATAGCAGTTCTGGTGAGGAGGAGGTTCAGGTGGCTTCATTAGACTCCGAAGGCATAGGTGTCATGGAAGATAGTGAGAAAGAGGAGATAGGGTGTACGATGATAAATAGGTTGCAGGAAGTTTATACGAATGTGTCGCACCTCGAAAAAATCGCTTGATCGAAGACACGACCTTCGCGCGAAAGGCGCGGAAAACGGTTCGGACAGAGTCGTCACCGAACTTTATTTATCCCAAAAGAGGGAAAGGAAAATATCGAGAAAACCTTTAAAGGAAGGGTAAGAACATGGTCGTCGCAACCACATTCTGGGTTCGGGAGTCGGTTACGTGAGGGGAAGGTACGCGAACCCCCTCACGTCTGTTGTACTCAACGGGAACC
The DNA here is from genome assembly GCA_022829125.1 of Lathyrus tuberosus. NCBI lineage: Eukaryota > Viridiplantae > Streptophyta > Magnoliopsida > Fabales > Fabaceae > Lathyrus > Lathyrus tuberosus. The sequence goes on from JALAZF010000363.1 coordinate 4,002,325, forward strand.
TCTTGATTCGAATCGCGATACTCGTTAGCTAAGTTTATCTATTTTCTTCTCAAAAATAAATGCGAAACGGTAAGATAAAGGAAAAGATGCTAAGGGGGAATGGGTGGTTTAAGGATAAGGTGCTCGACAAGATCATCGCGATCTCGGGCCTACGTATGCTCATTCGGACGAGAATGAGAAATCAGAGCAATCGTAGTTCGACTACGGGGTTTAAAAAAAAAAGATAGAAAGGGTGGACGCAAATGGGGGAAAAAGAAAAAAAGTGTGGACACAAACGAGGGAAAAAGAAAAAGTGTGGACGCAAACGGGGGAAAAAGAAAAAGTGTGCTCGCCAAGATCATCGCAATCTTGTGCCTACGTATCTTTACTCGGATGAGAATAAAGAATCAGAGCAGTCGTAGTTCGACTACGGGGTTTAAAAAAAAAAGATAGGAAGGGTGGACGCAAATGGGGGAAAAAGAAAAAAAGTGTGGACACAAACGAGGGAAAAAGAAAAAGTGTGGACGCAAACGGGGGAAAAAGAAAAAGTGTGCTCGCCAAGATCATCGCAATCTTGTGCCTACGTATCTTTACTCGGATGAGAATAAAGAATCAGAGCAGTCGTAGTTCGTGGTACGCCCACGAAAAGAGGATGGTTGGTTGATTTTTAAAAGAGGCGTCAATTGCTTACACACGAGTAAGAGAACTCGCACCCAAACAATCGAAGAGAGATCAAAGACTTGAACCCCCATTTTTCACCTTGAAAAATGTTTCGATAATTATTAGTCGTTTTGAGGTTGATTATGAAAGTCCACTTGATGTTGGATCAAGGGTTTATTGTATGCGCTTGGTTGATTTGAAAAGGATTGGATTTGTTAAAAGAAGAGGCGTCAACTGCTCACACACGAGTAAGAGAACTCGCACCCAAACAATCGAAGAGAGATCAAAGACTTGAACCCCCATTTTTCACCTTGAAAAAGAATTACGATAGTTGTTAGTTGTTTTCGGAGTTTGATTATGAAAATCAGCTTGACGTTGGATCAAGGGTTTATTTGTTATGAAAAGAGTTTGATTTGAAGATGACTCGACGACGAATCGAGGGTTTGGTTTGAAAATGGGTTGTTTGAAAATGGCTCGACGACGAATCGAGTATTAGTTTGAAAATGGGTTGCCTATGCTAGTCCCTAGGGGTGCTCCTAATAAACAAACCACAATCAAAACAATATTAAGTGCGTACAACGGAATTGGGGGAGGGATACATGTAAATTACAAGTGTTGACAGAAATAAATGGTCTCGTTGTAAGGTAGCCCAAGAGGAAACCGTGTGTGTGCAAAGTGTCCTAAACTAAGCCTTGAATGCGCGCCAAGCAAATGATCATAATCAACAGTCCATTAATGATTATTTTTTTAGGTTTCGATAATTGTTAATTGTTTTCGATTAAGGTGAGTAAATGAGAATGGATATGAATATGATACAATATGATAATATGTACAATAATATAATATAACATGGACAAGATATAATAATGACATAAAAGTTGGTCTCGTCTTAATCGCGATTTAATCGATAAGTTGATAATCGGATTTTTGACTTTCATTAACCCAAAATTGAATAAGAATATATGAAAAAGAAATTAGAAATTAAATCGGAAATATGAATAAAGGCATAAAGGTCTCACCTTTATTGAGATTTAATCGAGAATTCGATAAATCGATCGATATTTGGTTTTCATCGACCAAAATGAATAAGAACAACAATAAAAATGAAATAAAATCGAGAAAATGACTACGAAGGATAAAGGTCTCACCTTTATCGAGATTTAATCGAGAAATCGATAAATCGATCGATATTTGGTTTTCAATAACCTAAACTAGATGTAAATGAACCAAAAATGATAAAAATTGAAAATGACATGAAAAATAATAAAGGTCTCACCTTTATCGAGATTTAGTCGAAAAATCGACAAATCAATCGATATATGTTTTCATTGACCCAAAATACTAAAAATACAAAATAAATTGAAACAAATGAACTAAAATGATTAATATTACATAAATCGAAATAAAAGTGAATAAAAAAAAAGGTAGGCCTCATATAAATCAAGATTTGGATCTATTAGAGAAAATCAACAAATCAAGAGTTTTATCTTATCATTGGCCCAAAAAATGAAAAATCGAAAATAACTAAAATGGAAATGATATAAAATTAACTGAGAAAGAATAAAGATATAGACTCATGATAAAATACTAGATCTATTATTTAAAAAACAAAATAGAAAAATATTTATTAAAACAAACTAAAAAGAAAATCATCATAAAAAAACGAAGTGGTGCGGTTCTGATAACGACGGGTATAGAACAAGCAGATGGGCTGACACCAAAAAAAGGAGTAAGTTAAAAAGCCCACTGCAAAAAAAACAGATGAACGGGTTATTGAGTTTGCTGACCCATGATCCAACATAAAACCATCAAATCTTTAAAAGAGAAGCCACGCCGGTCAAAACATCAACAACATTTAACACAGTTCTGCAAACGCATCAGACAACAGGGTCTCAAATATGTCCATGGTGATGAACCCAAGCAACATCATAAAAAGCAGGTTCATATCAGATCTCAACCTTCGTACGAATCTCCCTTCGGTTTGAAATGGTTTTCGAGTTTACGCTTTGTTCGCTCGAATCTTCTTCTTCATCTCCTTCTGCTTCTGATTCTGTTTCTCGGTTTCCATTAAAAAGGGTTTTGAGGTTGATTGGGTGTGTGCGATTTGGAGGTTGAAGGAAAAAAAGAAAATGGTGGCGATGTGTAGGTTACGATGGTGATGACGAGGATGTGTAGTGATTCACGGTGGTGAAAGTCGCTGTTGTTGGGGTTTGTGTTTGTCTATTTGAGTTGGTGATTTTGCAAGGTTGTGGGTTTATGAAGAAGAAGATGTATGTGGAGTGGACTGCGATTGAATGAAGGTAAAGTTGTTGTGTTTTTTAAGGTGAAGGTTGAGTTGAATGATATTGGAAGGGTGGGTTGAAGAATGCTTCAGAAAAAACAAAGGTTGTTGTTGTTTGAAGAGTGGAGGGTGGTGGCGGCTAGGTTTTTTTTTTTTCAATGAGAATGATATACAGTTGTTATATAGAGTGGAAGGAGGGTAGAATAGAAAGAAATTGAAAATTCATGAGCTGGAAATTGGGTTAACTTGTGGATGTACAGGTTTGTGTGTAAGATGGTGTGCGTTGCGGAATTCACGGAATGGTTTTTTTGTGTGAGTATTGTAGGAGGTTATGCGTGGTTTGGAGGTTGATATTGTTTTGTACCAAAGTTTTGCAGGATTTGTTGTGTGTACTTATTTTTAATTTATGCCTTGCCTTTTATCTCACAGGATGGTTTGGTGACGAGCATTGGGATCATGGCAAATCTCATTTTGGCATATTTTGACATTGTTGGAAAGTTACAGCTGCTCGTTTATCTCGCAAGTTTTGTTTGCTTGTGTTTCGGATAAGCTGCGTAGTGGAGTGACAGGTTTTAGGAAGTTTTGGTGATTATGTTTGCAAAGGTTTTCTTTTCCTTTTCCTTGTCAAATGGAGTGGGGTCAAACGGAGTGGTGGTTGGTGGTGCGAAAGGCTTGTGAATTGGCAAAGTTGTTGTTGGTATGAAATTGTGGGGCCTGGTTTTTATGCAGGCTTGTTGGAATTGTGTGTGTTGTGTAATAGCAGTACATCACCTTGCAAAATCAAATGAAAGAAAAAGTTCCTTTTCTTTTGGACTGATGCTGGCCGTGCTTATGGATCTCTTTTTTTTTTTAATTATAATTTGGTTGTTGAATAATGGATATTATAAACATAAAATGGATTAGGAAAGGTAAAAAAAAGGATAAAATAAGGATAAAATGGTTTTTTTTGGTAGAAATTGGTTTATGGATGGATGTCTAAATTATAACAAAAATGGATAAAATATGAAAAATAGAAGTGGATATGAGAATGGTTTTGAATTAAATTTGGGATATTTGTATGGATTTGGAGAAATAAAAGGTTTAGATTTTGAAATGGGCATGAAATGGATAAAATTGGATAATTTGAAAAAAAAAGGAAATGTTTTTTTTTTACTTTAAAAAGAATGGATTATGGATGGATAATGAATTTAAGTAGGTTTTAAATAGCTAAAATGGATATGAATTGGATAATGGGTAAATAAATGGATATGGATGGATAATTGGTTTTGAAATGGATTTTTTTTTAGAATTAGTTTTGGATATGAAATAAATATGGGGAATTTAAATGGAAATGGTTATTTAATTTGACTAAGGACTAAAATGATTAAATATATATGGATAAAAAATAAAAGAGGGATGAAGTTGAAGACAATATATTTTTTTGGATTTTTTCGAATAACGGCTAGTGGATGGATATACAGATGAAAATATACACAGGTAGGACAAATTTGAGGTATGACAGATGCCCCTATCTAATTGGCTTGAACCTAGTAAGATGAACTGCTACGGCGTTCGATCTTTCGAGGTATAAGACAATTAGATATGAAGAAGACCACAAATTTGTCTGAAAGAGAGAAAAGGATTGAGCAGTTGGGATAACGGAATAAATCTGACACCAAAAGGATGACATACATATCACCAAAAGGATGATAGTGAACACACACACGGGCCCTTCCACCAAAAGGATGGAAAATGAGGTCAACGCCTGCTATTACCGACGAAGTAATAGGGCACACACGCACACAAACCCTTCCATCAAAAGGATGGAAACGAGGTCAACGCCTGCTATTACCGACGAAGTAATAGGGCACACAACACAGCCTGCTATTATCAAAAGGATAATAGGGCACACACACAGACCCTTCCACCAAAAGGATGGAAAAGAGGTCAAAACCTGCTATTACCGACGAGATAATAGGGCACACACACAGCCTGCTACTACCAAAAGGATAGTATGGCACACACACAGCCTGCTACTACCAAAAGGATAGTAGGGCACACACCACAGACCCTTCCACCAAAAGGATGAAAAAGAGGTCAAAGCCTGCTACTACCGACGAAGTAATAGGGCACGTAACACTGCCTGCTATTACCAAAAGGATAGCAGGGTACACACACAGCCTGCTATTACCGACGAAGTAATAGGGCACACAACACAACCTACTATTACCAAAAGGATAATAGGGCACACACACAGCCTGCTATTACCGACGAAGTAATAGGGCACACAACACAGCCTGCTATTACCAAAAGGATAATAGGGCACACACACAGCCTGCTATTACCGACGAAGTAATAGGGCACACAACACAGCCTGCTATTACCGACGAAGTAATAGGGCACACAACACAGCCTGCTATTACCAAAAGGATAATAAGGCACACACACAGCCCGCTACTACCAAAAGGATAGTAGGGAACACACACAAAAGGCTGTCACTCACCAAAAGGATGACACACAAACCAAGGGTTTATGGATCGGCGACACCAAAAGGATGACGGATCAAAACAAGCTACTACCACCAAAAGGATGATAGGAACTTCTTATTCATGAGGACCAACATCAAAAGGATGAAGGTTGAAATGACATGGTTTCGGCTATCACCAAAAGGATGATAGAAAAGTAATTGACAAAAGGTCAAGTTTGCTGGGGATGTGATGAGATTTATTTGGAGACATCAACAAAAGGTTGAAGTAAAGAAATCAATGAGGAAAGCTCACGAAAAGGAAATGAAAACAGTGAAAAATGGAGAAGGTAACCCGCCAAGATCTACGCAATCTTGTGCCTACGTATCTTTACTCGGACGAGAATAAAGAATCAGGGCAGCCGTAGTTCGACCTGAAGAAACGATTAAATGAGGAACGCCCACTGACTCGGAAGAATGTTTATTGGTTAGGATGAGGATGACGACCTCAGCAACAAAAGGTTGAAGAACTCAACTCAATGAGGAACGCCCACTGAATTGTTTGGAGATCATAGTATTACCAACAGAAGGTTGAAGACTTCTTGGGGAACGCCCATGAACTTGAAGAAAGTGCCCCTGACTGGGCTGAGGATTGCTTGACCTCTTGTCTTGATCTTGGTCAACAAAAGGTTGAACCAACTTCATGAGGAACGCCCACGGATTTGAAGAAGGTGCCCCTGTCTGGGCTGAAGATCGTCCTCCAGTCTCGAGATTGATCCTGGATCTCATAAATGTATGAATGCTTGATTTTGTAATGATGTGCAATGCAAATGTTGACGCGCGGAGATGCAAGTGCTGGGGAAGTATGATTGGTTTTTTTTTGGTATGCATATGATGCACATGATATTGAATGCGATGCGTATGATGAGTATGATTGCAAACTGGTGATTGAATAATTGAAGGTGCCAGCATGGTGGACTTTTGGGTAGTTGCCAATGAGGATTGGACTTTTGGGCGGTGGGAGGGATTTGATTTCCTCGACACTTAGTTCGCTGAATACGCCATGATCAAAGCAGATGAATATGCTCCTGAAGCTCTGAGTTTGATGAACTTGTTGATGAATTGTGAGTTCACCCCTGAGTGAACCACAACTTTGCTTGATAGTCAGGGTGACTTGCTGCAATGGGTTTTGCCCCAGTCTGAATATGGTAATGGTTTTCCCCTGATTAACTAGTTCTGAAGTGGTCTGATCTTTGGAAAGCTGAGCTTTGATATGCTTTGAGATGACTTTGCCCCCTGATTGAGCTGTTGAAGGAATTGCCCCTGACTGAGGGTTTGAGGAAGTCTTGCTTCGGATCGGCACTACTGAAAGCTCAAGTTCTTCTTTGATTGCCCCTTGTTGGAGTTGTCTTGATGTCTAACACTGATTTGCAATTAAAATTGCACATTTACAAATGGTAATCTTAATACAATGCTCATGCAAGTTTTGAAAAAGAGTCGTTTATTGGAGTGTCGTGATAGTGAGACGAATGGACTATTAGTCCAAACATGTGTTGATTTTGATGGTGTGAAATATATAGCAAGGAGAATGACACCAATGCTGAAGATTAGCAAATACGGGGAGTCAGGTTACACAACCTTGCGATAGTATGCTTTCAGAATAAACCCCGCCTCAATTAGGTCTTTCGAGGGTTGTAACGTGGTCTGGTTCGCGGTTTAAGAAACAAAGGATATTAGGCTCAAAGTATGATTTGTACCCACCCCTTCTTCGTGATGAACTCCAGTCCTACGTTCAGTTAATTCTGCACATGTTTGTCTTCCAAAAGGGTTGACGGCTCAAGGTATGCTTGAAATGGCAGTCACCTTTATTGTTTTTGATGGATGTCAGTGACCCTTTGGTTTTGATTGGGTGGTCACTGGATCTTATTTTGTTTTTGGTGAGAATTTGAGGGCCTCTTTTGTTATTTTTTGATCCCTATCTTTTGCATGGACTGATTTTGCTTGTCGAGTCCATCAGGGTTGTCTTGATTTTTGCCTAAGTCTCCCTTGAGGTGTTTGACTTAGTAGGCTTTTGAATTTTTTGTTTGATTTTTTTTTTGTTGGAGGGTTGTGACTGCCAAGTCATAGGTCTTTGATGAACAACCGTCATGTCTTTGGATTTTTCTTTGTGATTTGAGTGCGTAATTGGATTAACTGAACACTACCCTGCCCCAGATTGAGTGTAAGGGTTTGAATATCCGAACAAAACTACTACTTCTAAGCTCGAAGTGGTTTACTAGGGATTAACTCCTTGTCTCTCCAGTGTTTGGGGGTTGAAACAATGCCTGTACATCATCGACGAGATTTTATCCGAAATCATACATTTTGCAATTACGGGTATTTCGTTGTCATCATCCTCCCTCAAATCATTGCTAACAACAGTTTGATAAAGAGAGTGAAATGGAAATAAATGTGTCGGTGTTTTGCAGTAAATGGAAAAAATGAGTGAATACGACATAATTGATTCAAAACATGCATAATCAATACATTAAGAAAACCAAATACAAACGGTAATGTTCAAAGCATACAGTACTTAAACAAACGTAAGCAAAATACAAGACTGTAAATGGTGGAATGGCAACATGACTGCCTTCTTCGGGGAAACTTGAACTTGACTTGACTTGAGTTGACTTGACTTGACTTGATGCTGGCACTATTTTGGTGGAGGCGGAGGGTTGTTGGTGACGCTTGGAGCCTTCCCATTGAACGTGAGAAACTTTGAGTCGATCATGTCCTGGACCTTGTGTTTGAAGACTCTGCAGTCCTCAATCGTATGCCCTGGAGCACCCTTATGAAACTCGCAATGAGCATTAGCGTCATAATCTGGGGGAATGACAATTGGAGGAGCTAGGTCCCTCAGAGCTATTGCCTTCTTCTCCATCAATTGAGCAAAGATCTGAGCATATGTCGTTGGCAGATGATCAAAGTCTCTATCTGGCCTCCTTGTTCTTTGATTAGGCTGACGTTGTTGAGCAACTCTCTGTTGTTAATGTTGAGGAGGATACTGATACCCTTGCTGATTGTAGGACTGTTGCTGAGGAGCCTGTTGTTGAGGCACTGGAGCTTGAACAGCTGGATGATATGGCATTGGAGCGTATTGCGCAGCAGCAACATACGGATACTGGAAGTATAGCACTTGAAAAGGCATTGGAGGAGGAGCTTGTTGTTGAGCTTGCCCTTTCTGAGCATGGACAACATTTGTTTCGCCCTCTTTCTTCTTGTATCCATTGAAGGGTTTCTTGACTTGAGACTGACTGCTAGATCCTCCTTGGATCTTTCCGTTCTTCAGACCTTCTTCAATTCTCTCACCGACGATCACCAAATCAGAGAATCCAGCAGAAACATTACCGATTAGCTTCTCGTAGTACTGGCCTTGCAAGGTATCCATGAAGATGTCAATCAATTCACGGTCAACAAGAGGTGGATGCACTCTTGCAGCTAGCTCTCTCCAGCGTTGTGCGTACTCCTTAAAGGATTCGTTGTCCTTTTGAGCCATACTCTGAAGTTGAGTACGATTCGGAGCAAGGTCAGTGTTGTACTTGTACTGCTTGACAAATGCATCAGCTAGATCGTCCCAAGTGCGCACATTGCTACGCTCCAGCTGCATGTACCACTCGAGAGATGCCCCAGACAGACTGTCTTGGAAGCAATGGATCATCAGCTTTTCATCTTTGGCGTGGGCAGCCATCTTGCGGCAGTACATTCTTAGATGCATGTGAGGACAACTGAGGCCTTTGTACTTTAGGAAGTCTTGTACCTTGAACTTGGGAGGAATGACAACATCTGGCACCAAGCACATATCCAAAGCATTCAATGAAGTTGAGTTGCGCCCCTCCATGACTCGGAGTTTCTCAGCTAGATCACGACACATCTTGATAGCTTCAGAATCTTGAGCAGCAGTAGGATTGACAATTGGAATAGCAGCATGATAGTTCTGGACCTCATCGTAATGATCTACCGGGTTCTCCTCAGCATGAGGGATAGGAATCTGAGTGACAACGGGTTGGGCTTGCGGAATAGCGTCAACAGTAACTCCAGATGTTGGAAGTGGTTGAGAAGTGACTCCTTCAGCGGCAAGAGTGAAGTTCATTGGTATCCCATAATTGATCGGATTAGGAACAGGAACTGAGAGCCTTGAGGTAGATGCTTGACCTTGCACAACTTTGTTGGCGGCAGTGGCTTCACGCAGTTCTTCTTCTTTCCTGGCCATCATGATGGCTTCGAGAATCTGGTCGATCTTTCCCTTCATGGAGTCCAATTCTTCTCTGAAGGCAGCTTACTCTTGTTGAATCTGCTCCATCATTCGTCTGGTATTGGCTCGAGTTGCGTACCGATGTCGAGGAATCAACTTGATTTACTAGAGGAGGAAGGAAGTAGAAGTGAGATTCTGAGGTTGAAAAATGCAATGCAAGATGCATAACAGATGCAATGCAATGCAATGATATGAGATGCAATGCAAGATGCAAGATCCAGGATCGCAGGATCAAACGAATTCAAACAGTTCTGTAGTTGGCCGGAGAAACGAGTCAAGAACCACAACTAGGATCAAGAAAACCCACAGGTAGGTTTCTAAAACGGGTAGGTGCCTAGAGTTATGGATATATTTCGAAAACATTATAACCAAGACGAAGAGACATCCGACTATAATATCCTCGAAATAATCTCGTCTAGGTGAGGTCTTCGTTTCTTCCCCACGAGAAAGATTCCTCGGAGGCGCCCACTACACAACCATCGACACACGGGTTCTAAATAAGGTTCTCAGAATCCTAGATCGAGGTCGAAAATATTACTGTCAGGAAGTAATACGTTCGAGGGATCTCATCTGATTGGGGCGTTCGCATTAACTCACATAGAATTAATACTACTAACCACCATGGGTAAATTGGGTTATGGTCCTTGGGATTGACGACCCACCTCGAAAGTATTAGCATCATGGCGAAGTTTCACCACAACAATAATATCTCCAAGGGAATCTACTCCAAGCGGTGGTTTTCGCTTCAACTCACGCGGAAGAGACCACGAAAGCATACACTACACAACCACCATCCTAATCCTAGGGTTTTTCTCGACTCGGGTGTAGAGCCATCTCACAAAGATCCCAATATCAGAACAACCCAACAGTGCCACAAAAGGAAATAGGAAAACAAATAAGTAAGCGAATGAGAAGAAAAAAGATAAACGAAGCTAAAGAGCTAGCGATTCGAATCAAGATAGGCTTGACTCTCTCTTGCATGGAGCAACACATCCCCAGCAGAGTCGCCATCTGTCGCACCTCAAAAAAAATCGCTTGATCGAAGACACGACCTTCGCGCGAAAGGCGCGGAAAACGGTTCGGACAGAGTCGCCACCGAACTTTATTTATCCCAAAAGAGGGAAAGGAAAATATCGAGAAAACCTTTAAAGGAAGGGTAAGAACATGGTCGTCGCAACCACATTCTGGGTTCGGGAGTCAGTTATGTGAGGGGAAGGTACGCGCACCCCCTCACGTCCGTTGTACTCAACGGGAACCTCTTGATTCGAATCGCGATACTCGTTAGCTAAGTTTATCTATTTTCTTCTCAAAAATAAATGCGAAACGGTAAGATAAAGGAAAAGATGCTAAGGGGGAATGGGTGGTTTAAGGATAAGGTGCTCGACAAGATCATCGCGATCTCGGGCCTACGTATGCTCATTCGGACGAGAATGAGAAATCAGAGCAATCGTAGTTCGACTACGGGGTTTAAAAAAAAAGATAGGAAGGGTGGACGCAAATGGGGGAAAAAGAAAAAAAGTGTGGACACAAACGAGGGAAAAAGAAAAAGTGTGGACGCAAACGGGGGAAAAAGAAAAAGTGTGCTCGCCAAGATCATCACAATCTTGTGCCTACGTATCTTTACTCGGACGAGAATAAAGAATCAGAGCAGTCGTAGTTCGACTACGGGGTTTAAAAAAAAGATAGGAAGGGTGGACGCAAATGGGGGAAAAAGAAAAAAAGTGTGGACACAAACGAGGGAAAAAGAAAAAGTGTGGACGCAAACGGGGGAAAAAGAAAAAGTGTGCTCGCCAAGATCATCGCAATCTTGTGCCTACGTATCTTTACTCGGACGAGAATAAAAAATCAGAGCAGTTGTAGTTCGTGGTACGCCCACGAAAAGAGGATGGTTGGTTGATTTTTAAAAGAGGCGTCAATTGCTTACACACGAGTAAGAGAACTCGCACCCAAACAATCGAAGAGAGATCAAAGACTTGAACCCCCATTTTTCACCTTGAAAAATATTTCGATAATTATTAGTCGTTTTGAGGTTGATTATGAAAGTCCACTTGATGTTGGATCAAGGGTTTATTGTATGCGCTTGGTTGATTTGAAAAGGATTGGATTTGTTAAAAGAAGAGGCGTCAACTGCTCACACACGAGTAAGAGAACTCGCACCCAAACAATCGAAGAGAGATCAAAGACTTGAACCCCCATTTTTCACCTTGAAAAAGAATTACGATAGTTGTTAGTTGTTTTCGGAGTTTGATTATGAAAATTAGCTTGACGTTGGATTAAGGGTTTATTTGTTATGAAAAGAGTTTGATTTAAAGATGACTCGACGACGAATCGAGGGTTTGGTTTGAAAATGGCTCGACGACGAATCGAGTATTAGTTTGAAAATGGGTTGCCTATGCTAGTCCCTAGGGGTGCTCCTAGTAAACAAACCACAATCAAAACAATATTAAGTGCGTACAACGGAATTGGGGGAGGGATACATGTAAATTACAAGTGTTGACAGAAATAAATGGTCTCGTTGTAAGATAGCCCAAGAGGAAGCCGTGTGTGTGCAAAGTGTCCTAAACTAAGCCTTGAATGCGCGCCAAGCAAATGATCATAATCAACAGTCCATTAATGATTATTTTTTTAGGTTTCGATAATTGTTAATTGTTTTCGATTAAGGTGAGTAAATGAGAATGGATATGAATATGATACAATATGATAATATGTACAATAATATAATATAACATGGACAAGATATAATAATGACATAAAAGTTGGTCTCGTCTTAATCGCGATTTAATCGATAAGTTGATAATCGGATTTTTGACTTTCATTGACCCAAAATTGAATAAGAATATATGAAAGAGAAATTAGAAATTAAATCGGAAATATGAATAAAGGCATAAATGTCTCACCTTTATTGAGATTTAATCGAGAATTCGATAAATCGATCGATATTTGGTTTTCATCGACCAAAATGAATAAGAACAACAATAAAAATGAAATAAAATCGAGAAAATGACTACGAAGGATAAAGGTCTCACCTTTATCGAGATTTAATCGAGAAATCATTAAATCGATCGATATTTGGTTTTCATCGACCTAAACTAGATGTAAATGAACCAAAAATGATAAAAATTGAAAATGACATGAAAAATAATAAAGGTCTCACCTTTATCGAGATTTAGTCGAAAAATCGACAAATCAATCGATATATGTTTTCATTGACCCAAAATACTAAAAATACAAAATAAATTGAAACAAATGAACTAAAATGATTAATATTACATAAATCGAAATAAAAGTGAATAAAAAAAAAGGTAGGCCTCATATAAATCAAGATTTGGATCTATTAGAGAAAATCAACAAATCAAGAGTTTTATCTTATCATTGGCCCAAAAAATGAAAAATCGAAAATAAATAAAATGGAAATGATATAAAATTAACTGAGAAAGAATAAAGATATAGACTCATGATAAAATACTAGATCTATTATTTAAAAAACAAAATAGCAAAATATTTATTAAAACAAACTAAAAAGAAAATCATCATAAAAAAACAAAGTGGCGCGGTTCTGATAACGACGGGTATAGAACAAGCAGATGGGCTGACACCAAAAAAAGGATTAAGTTAAAAAGCCCACTGCAAAAAAAACGGATGAACGGGTTATTGAGTTTGCTGACCCATGATCCAACATAAAACCATCAGATCTTTAAAAGAGAAGCCACGCCGGTCAAAACATCAACAACATTTAACACAGTTCTGCAAACGCATCAGACAACAGGGTCTCAAATATGTCCATGGTGATGAACCCAAGCAACATCATAAAAAGCAGGTTCATATCAGATCTCAACCTTCGTACGAATCTCCCTTCGGTTTGAAATGGTTTTCGGGTTTACGCTTTGTTCGCTCGAATCTTCTTCTTCATCTCCTTCTGCTTCTGATTCTGTTTCTCGGTTTTGCTTAAAAAGGGTTTTGAGGTTGATTGGGTGTGTGCGATTTGGAGGTTGAAGGAAAAAAAAGAAAATGGTGGCGATGTGTAGGTTACGATGGTGATGACGAGGATGTGTAGTGATTCACGGTGGTGAAAGTCGCTATTGTTGGGGTTTGTGTTTGTCGATTTGAGTTGGTGATTTTGCAAGGTTGTGGGTTTATGAAGAAGAAGAAGATGTATGTGGAGTGGACTGCGATTGAATGAAGGTAAAGTTGTTGTGTTTTTTAAGGTGAAGGTTGAGTTGAATGATATTGGAAGGGTGGGTTGAAGAATGCTTCAGAAAAAACAAAGGTTGTTGTTGTTTGAAGAGTGGAGGGTGGTGGCGGCTAGGTTTTTTTTTTTTCAATGAGAATGATATACAGTTGTTATATAGAGTGGAAGGAGGGTAGAATAGGAAGAAATTGAAAATTCATGAGCTGGAAATTGGGTTAACTTGTGGACGTACAGGTTTATGTGTAAGATGGTGTGCGTTGCGGAATTCACGGAATGGTTTTTTTTTGTGAGTATTGTAGGAGGTTATGCGTGGTTTGGAGGTTGATATTGTTTTGTACCAAAGTTTTGCAGGATTTGTTGTGTGTACTGATTTTTAATTTATGCCTTGCCTTTTATCTCACAGGATGGTTTGGTGACGAGCATTGGGATCATGGAAAATCTCATTTTGGCATATTTTGACATTGTTGGAAAGTTACAGCTGCTCGTTTATCTCGCAAGTTTTGTTTGCTTGTGTTTCGGACAAGCTGCGTAGTGGAGTGACAGGTTTTAGGAAGTTTTAGTGATTATGTTTACAAAGTTTTTCTTTTCCTTTTCCTTGTCAAACGGAGTGGTGGTGGGTGGTGCGAAAGGCTTGTGAATTGGCAAAGTTGTTGTTGGTATGAAATTGTGGGGCCTGGTTTTTATGCAGGCTTGTTGGAATTGTGTGTGTTGTGTAATAGCAGTACATCACCTTGCAAAATCAAATGAAAGAAAAAGTTCCTTTTCTTTTGGACTGATGCTGGCCGTGCTTATGGATCTCTTTTTTTTTTAAATTATAATTTGGTTGTTGAATAATGGATATTATAAACATAAAATGGATTAGGAAAGGTAAAAAAAGGATAAAATAAGGATAAAATGGTTTTTTGGTAGAAATTGGTTTATGGATGGATGTCTAAATTATAACAAAAATGGATAAAATATGAAAAATAGAAGTGGATATGAGAATGGTTTTGAATTAAATTTGGGATATTTGTATGGATTTGGAGAAATAAAAGGTTTAGATTTTGAAATGGGAATGAAATGGATAAAATTGGATAATTTGAAAAAAAAAGGAAATGGTTTTTTTTTTACTTTAAAAAGAATGGATTGTGGATGGATAATGAATTTAAGTAGGTTTTAAATAGCTAAAATGGATATGAATTGGATAATGGGTAAATAAATGGATATGGATGGATAATTGGTTTTGAAATGGATTTTTTTTTAGAATTAGTTTTGGATATGAAATAAATATGGGGAATTTAAATGGAAATGGTTATTTAATTTGACTAAGGACTAAAATGACTAAATATATATGGATAAAAAATAAAAGAGGGATGAAGTTGAAGACAACATATTTTTTTGGATTTTTTCGAATAACGGCTAGTGGATGGATATACAGATGAAAATATACACAGGTAGGACAAATTTGAGGTATGACAGAATGAAGCAGTTAATAGTACCAGAGGAGGTGATCTTTTCTCTGTTCCTAAGGATATTTATGAGAAAGTGTTAAAGGATAATAGCACTACTACGAAAAACCCATTTAGCAACGGTTGGGAATGACATATAATGACGCGGGCGAAGGCGTTGTTATGTAGATTGTTGTTGTAAGTTCGCCGTTTCTACAACGGTCTGGAAACCGTTGTTGTATTCTAGAAGCGCGCGATATATTGCAACGGTTAGGTATTTCAACCGTTGTAATATATATTAACTATCACAACGGTTATCAGTAGGAACCGTTGTCATATATGTTAACTATCACAACGGTTATTTGTCTCAACCGTTGTGGAATGTATCCTTAGTTTATTAAATACAAATGTATATTGCTTGTTTTACCATCCACCTTATTAAAGAAATACAACCATTAAAATTGGTAAAGAACTATATAATCTGAAAATTAAACTGTTCTTGAAAACCAACTTAAACACACCACTGTTTTCCGAATTGCACTTCCCAACATATGAACGGTTTACAAGAAAATATAGTTCCAGAATATGAACGGTTTACAAGTTATCATCATTACAAGCATTAAACTATCAGTCTTTTCATCTTCAACCTCATCTATAAATAGACAATTTTACATATCTAAATAATATATTCTTCGTAACAATGCGTTCAACAAATGAGAATCCTAGAAACCTCAATGAGGAACGTCAGGCGCCAATCCAGGAGGTTGTCCAACCAGCAACTGCCAACTTCAGGGATGCCTTAAGGGTAAGGAAGGATAAGAAGAAGAAGAAGAAGCCGAAGAAGAAGAAGATAAAGAAGAAAATGAGGCCTGTATATTATGATTC
The DNA here is from genome assembly GCA_022829125.1 of Lathyrus tuberosus. Classification (NCBI taxonomy): domain Eukaryota; kingdom Viridiplantae; phylum Streptophyta; class Magnoliopsida; order Fabales; family Fabaceae; genus Lathyrus; species Lathyrus tuberosus. The sequence goes on from JALAZF010000363.1 coordinate 4,018,480, forward strand.
CGATGAGGGGAGTGAGGAGAGATGTCTAGATTATGAAGATGCATTTTATGCTATGGGCTCTGACAATGATCTTGATATGTAATATGTTTATCAATGTACTCTCAATGGAATATTAAAATAAAATTATGTCTATATATGTTCATCTCTTACAGTTTTATTTTTAAAGTTATATATATACTCTATTGCACTTAAAAATACTAAAGAATACATTGCTGTGAATCGAAGCGTGATACATGTAGTACAACGGTCTTCTAATACAAGTGTGTTAAAATGTAAAAATATGAAGAAAAAAAATATAGAGCTGGGAATCGAAGCTTGTTACACAGCTTGTATTACAACGGTTATGTAATACAACCGTTGTTAAATATGGCGTTATAAATTTTTAATCCTGTTACAACGGTGGGATACGAAACCGTGGTAAAGCTGGCGTCGTTAAATGGGGTTTTCGTAGTAGTGTAGCGTTGAAACATATAGGTCAAATCACTGTGGGATTGTCTTAGAAAAGGCGATTCCTAGATCTGTGGATAGGGTGGCGTTTGGTAGAATTGACAGGTGTTCCTGTCTGGAGGATTCAGAGGAGGGTGATAAGTCAAAGTCCTTGCTTGGTGGACGTGATGGGCTTGACGTAGTTCAAGATCAATCTTTGTTGGTTTTGAAGAAAGGTGGAAAAGTTTTCAACAAGGCCCAATTCAAGAGTCATTCAAAAAAGAAGTCTTTGATGGGATTGGGCCTTGTGGCGAGGCCCAAAGTTTCTACTAAAACTTTGGTCAAACCTGCTTGTAGCAACACTAAGAAGGGGATGTCTACTAAATAACTCATTATGTATGCTCCGTTTCTATTACCTCAGAAGAATGTTCCAAATTTGCCTTTGGCTTTATCTCTACCTGTGGTTACCAAATCCAAGCCCACTTTTTCTTCAGAGTCTGATTCTTTTTTCTCGGGAGGATCTGTCATTTGTTTTGAAGAAATGACAGATTCCGACTTGAGACAAGGCAACCAGAGATTTCTAGCTCTTGAGGAGGAAGCATTAATCAGAAAATTGTGGCTCACTATTAAAGAATTAGGTGTGGAAGGGATGGAAGAAAAGGATGTGTACAAAGGGCAACTTCACACCATGGAGCATAGAGATAAGCTGCTTAAGAGCAAGAGAATAATCAAGATCAAGAGTTTCCAATGAAGTTAGTTTCTTTCAACGTGAGAGGGTGTGGCAATTTGAAACTCTGGCCTATGCAGACAGCAGATGTCCCAACACATGTCAAGACATTGTGCTACATAATCATTTAAACTCAGAGGCACAACAGCAGACTGATACCTTGAATATCAGAACTGCACAATCACAAATGTCACGACATCTGATCCAACATGTTTATCATGAACCCTAACAGAAACTATAAATCTGCAGAATGATAAAGAACATAGTAATTGTTAACACAGTTCGGTGCAATTCACCTACATTTGGTGGATACCAATCCAGGAAGAAGACTTCACTATCTGTAGAGTTGTTACAAAGTTAAACTCCCACGTTTACAACTTTATACCTAACATCTACCCAATGAACATCTTTACCAAGGCTAAACTCAATCGTTTACAACCCTGATATGAGATACCTCACTCACATCCAATAATCACCAACTGTGATTTCTACATCATCCCTGTCAATACAGAATTCTGTCAAGCATACTTGACAAACAAGCTAACTCAGATTTGCATAAAAGCTTCATCCAAGAACAATACACAATCCAATACCTCAAGGCTTATGGATCTGTGCGACACCTATATCTACTACAGTGCATCAAACGATACAAATGGAGACTTACAACCTAGAGAGCCAACGACTCTCAAAACCCTAAACCCTTGTTTCTTACACAAGAATACAAGGTTACAAAAGGCGTACTAAAGGCATGACAAACCTAGGTCTAAGTCTTCTATTTATAGGCTTCTGCTACCTTGGGCTTCAATCTTCTGTTCGTTGATTCCTTGATCCATGTACTAATTGCTTCCTTGAATTTTGCAATATTAGATAAAGATGTCGAGACATCTGTTAGGACATCATCTCTGACCAGTCTTCTTTCATCATACTTCTTCATGTTTAAACATCTCTTTTGACATTCTGTTTTTCCCAAAAATTTGCTCAAATTAGCAGAGCTTTCAATCTCCCTCTTTTGAATAATTTTTGGTTAAAACTTCTTAGGTAGAAAAAGAAAGTCCGGCGTTTGGTGGATATGATTGGAACACTTCTGAGACTGCTTCTTATCCCTGAAATTCCCAGCTGAATGTTGGTGTACATGAGGAAGGGTGCATAACACACTCCCCCTCAAACTTGTACTTGCCATGGAGAGATAAATCTTCCATTGAAGAGGCATAAGAGAACCAGTAAGAAGGTTCAGTTGTATCATGCGTAACACTGAGCCCATAGTACATGTAACTCAGGTCACAAGACATAACCTGCTTCCTAACTCAGATCACAAGGCACAAGGGAAAGATTCTGATAGACTGTTAGAACTTCCTTTCTAACATTTTGCAAAACTAGCACCATAGATGTATGTTGAGAGACCCACCCACACATCTATTCTCCCCCTTTTTAGCCAAAAATTGGCAAAAGAAGCCAATGTAGTTCCATATCCATATGATACTGATCCAAACACAAATGAAAGACATGATGAATCAACCCACAATCTGGAATACCACAAACAGATGCACTCTTTATATACCTAAATGCTTTCTCTAGATAACCATGGTCCAAAGAAGTTACCGCTGGACCATTCAAAGGAGAAATAAATTTAGGTAGGTGAATTAATAATTGTGCACCGCCTAACTAGGATAAGACTGTTCAAAGTTTTAAAAGTAACTGCCCAAAAAGGATCATTCGTAACAAAACACATGTTACTTATGCCTTTCTTAGGAAGCACTCCCCACCGTTCAAATCATCCAGTTAGGACCGACCCTCAGATCTTAAATAACATTCTGTTGATGAGTCCCAAAGATAATCCTTTTAACCAGAAGACAAATATAGTAGATCAAGATGTTAAGACATTTCCTAGTTAGCATCTAAAAGATTTATGTATTGATCAAGATCTTCACAGTTTTGTGATCACAGTCTGCATAGAAGAATAAATTCCCCCAGACTCAATCAATGATTCTTAAGCATCTAATAAGAACCATTTAACTTGCACTGCCAAGTCTCCTACAACTTGCAACAATACAACAAAGTCAAGACATTCTCCTTGACATCTCATCTTGCTTGACGCACAAATGCAAACTGGAACTTCAACTGCATCCTCGCAGTAATTCATCTCAGATCAAGGAGCATCTCCCCCTATCTAAGGTAACTAGTGCTCCTCCACATAACACCTAAGCTAATGAATGGAAAACATAAGATGCATCTTCATGTCTTCAAGAGCGCACCCTCAGTTAAACTTACCAGCTGAACACAATCATCAACTCTCTTATTGCTTCCTCTGACAAGAAACAATAATCACTCACACATAATCACCATCATGCTACCTGTGAGGAAATGTATACCAACCATAACAAACTCTTAGATTGAGATCAAAGTCCCATTGATCCTCCCTATCCTGCAACCATCTACACACCACACGAACTCCTCTTAAATTCTCATGTATAGACCTTCAGCTACTTGAGGCACAAACCAATTGAATCAGAATGCTTCATATTCCTCAAAGAGATGCACAGGGCCCCTTAGTTTGTTATAACGATGTCAGCTATCGTATGCATGCTCCAGAACTCCACAGCTGCTAAACTGATCCACTACTAGCATGACTTACAACCAGGGGCAACATCCCCTTTGTAAGATTTTCCACTGACCTTACCAGGCCAACAATAGAGATAAACACCCCGCTGTCGCATCTGCGAAAATCAACCGGCGGAAAAGAACAGAAGAGTCTCCACTGAACGTTATTTATCCCGACGCAGGGAAAGAAAATGATCGAAGAAAACCTCAACAAAGGGAAAGGAATGGTCGTCGCAACCATAGCCTGAGTTTGGGAGTCGGTTACGCGAGAGAAAGGTATTAACACCCCCTCGCGTCCATCGTACTCGATGGGATTCACGCTTGTTGTTTTCGATCAAAGGGGTGTAGGGTATCTGAAACTTACTGCTAAACTGGAAAAGAAAATAACGGTAAACGGAGAAATGAGGGAAGAAGAAAAAAAAGTGACTCGGTAGGACATCGCCATCCTAGGCCTACGTATTCCCTCGGGAGCGGGAAAGTCAGAGTCAACGTAGTTCGGAGACTACAAGATTGTGGGGGAAGTTTGCTCGCCAAGACATCACGTCGCGTGCCTACGTATCCTCAATCTGACGCGGAGAAGGAGGTCAGAGTAGTCGTAGTTCGACCTACGGGTCGAAAAAGAGGGAAGAGTGCTCGCCAAGACATCGCCCTCTTGTGCCTACGTATCCTCAATCGGACGCGAAAGAGGAAGTCAGAGCAATCGTAGTTCGACCTTACGGGGTCGGTTGTTTTGTTTTGGGAAAGAGTCTCGATCGCACACGGGCGAGAGAGAAAGGTTTTATTGATTGATTTGTTAACGTCTTGATCGTATGGGAGCGAGAGAAAAGGGGAAGTTAGTTTTTAGTGTGCTCGCCGAGATATGGCATCTCGTGCCTACATATCCTCAATCGGACGAGAAAGAGGAATCAGAGCATCCGTAGTTCGCGCTACTACGGGTGAACGAGAAGCAGTCTCGATCGCACGGGTGCAAGAGAAATGTGAGACTCACGAAGGTCACACAGATAGTCTAAGGGGGAAACTGAACCTACAAGTTAACATGTAAAGGTAGCCCTAAGGTCAGGATCAGGAGGGGAGTCTAACTAATGTTGTCATGCATGGATTTCTATCCTAATGTCTCTCCTACCTCGAGCTTAATCAGAAATTAAGTCGAGCTAGGAATCCTAAGGGATCATGTCATCAGACAAGTGAACACGGGATAAATCAATCACAAAATGAACTAAAAGCAACGAAAGAGTAAACAGTGTCGGTCAACAATAATGTCACATAATCAAAAATAAGAAAGGGGGAGCTTTAGCCAAGGAGTCATATCAACCGAGGCAAACAAGCTGGCTGTGGAAAATAGGGGTACTCACCCAATAGTATCGAGAACCATGGAGAGCAGAGTAAGGATATGGAAGATGTGAATTAGATCACATAAGCATCAGCATCGATCAATGCAAGCTATAGACAAGGTGTGGGGGTTTGATTGTGAAACCCTCCTTCCACTTGACGGACTCGATAACAAGAGTAAGCTATGTTCAAAGCATCAACATGAAATGCGAGCTAAGAATGACCTGGGACTAGAAATGACGGGAGTCGATTGCGGACTCTCATTCCGCCTAATGCCTTCTTTGAGGACTTTTCGGGGAAATGGGGAATGGGACGCCGCTTTGAGGTCCTTGGCACAAAAATAAACAATCACAAACAGAGCCTCATTTGAGGACTTCCAGAATTGCCAGCCAAATGACGCGGACTCCCAATCCTACTTCTCATGGCATCAAAAGAAAAAATGCAGAATTAGTAAAAGAGAAGAGAAGTAATACCAAACGGATAACAATCCGTAGCGACGCAAGCAAAGTATAAGCAAACCGGAAAACTTCTAGTAATCTAGCATAAATGAGCAAAATTGCCAGAAAGCGGAACGGATCCGTGAAAGACGGAATCAAATGTTCTTCACCCTTCATGAATAAGAACAATAAACAAGGCAATAAACCATAAACAGCAGCAACAACAGCGCTCCAGCACCTGCATAGCTATAAAAACCAGCAACAAGCAAAAACAGCCTATAACAGCTACCATTTCCAGAACAGAATAGATGTATATGCAACCCGCCAGAATAACAACATTTTACAGCACACTTTGTTCACTACAGCAGTGTATGCTACAACAACTTCTACATTCATTCAATTAACTAATGTACAAGAAGGGTCATACCTCAATGAGATCAAACAATCATTATTAAACAAGCATGCCTCCTTAAGGTCGAGCAAGCCTTATTACTCTCTAAAGTGACAAACATAGAACTCAAAACTCATTAAGTTAATTCACTAATCAAAGTAGAATAACCAAAGTTAGTCAATAAGCTTCCAATGAAAATGAAGCAAAAAAAAACATGTTAATAAATTCTAATAAGAAGTAGCATGATATTCAAACAATACCATGAAAAAATCCTAATCAAAGCAACATAATATTCAACTAATATCATGTGAAAAATCTCAATCAAGTGACAACATAATATTCAACCAATATCATATAAAAAATCTCAGTCAAGAGGCAACATAATATTCAACCAATATCATGTAAAAAATCTCAATCAAGAGACAACATAATATTCAACCAATATCATGTAAAAAAAGTCATTAGAACGCACTTGAATCAGCAATTTCAAACAAATGCCAAAAATCAATTAAGGAGCAATTAAGCCAAAAATCAATTAAGGAGCAATTAAGCCAAAAACAATGATTAGTGCGATTAAGCTAAAAACGATTAGTGCCATTAAGCTAAAAAAATCAATTAGTGTGATTAAGCAAAAAATCGATTATGGAACAATTATGCTAAAATCGATTAGTGAGCAACTAGTGAACAGAACAATTATTAAAAAACCATTAGCAAAATATAAACCTAAATCTAATTAGAGGCTAGAATTGATTCTTAAGAAAATCTAATTCTAAAAGTTAAAACTACTCTAAAATTAAAACCTAATTCAATCCAGATTATATTTTAATTAAAATTTATATTATATAATTTCTTCAATTACTGAAATCAATTAAAGTAATTAACTACAGAACCTTAACAGGAGGAGCTGCAGTGTGTGAAATTGGAGTGTGAATAGAACAAAGGGCTTGAAGCCCATTTCCCATTTACGAAACCCGGTTGAGAAAGCTATTGAAACCCTAAATGCAACCTTCAGCATCCAAAGGTTCAACCTACATTATCCTTTCCTTTCCCGGCGCCGTCTTCTTCATCATTCTGGACCATGGCATCGAATACGCCGCTGTCTGAAGGCACCAACAAAGAAACACGGCACCGTGCAACCTTCTCAAACAAACCTCTTTCTTCCACTTGATTCACAATCCCTCCGTCAAATTTCCTCTCCGATCGCAAATCCGCCGTCGCAACTATCTTCAACTTTGGAGTAACACCGTCACGACATACAAGCCTTTTTCAAAGCACGACTGCCCCTCTACGCGACGACGACAAAAATGCCTCAGGTACGATTACTTCGATCCTTCTACTCTTTCTCTGCTACGAATCTGAGTTCTCCTCTCTCTTTTTCACTTCTTTTCTCATAATTGTTCCTTGCGTTGTGGATGTTCCGGATACGCGATCTTGAACTTGTTGCGAATTGTTGTTGATAGTTGCAGGTTCTTGATATTGGATGGAGCTCGAAGCTCATTGAAGGTTGATGGAGATTTGCAGGAATCTGTTACGGTTGCTTATGCCTTGAAGTAGTTGGTTGTGATGAATTTGAGAAGATTTGCTGAAGCGTGAATTGAAGACGAAGATTTTATTCGAATTATAAAATCGACGAACAATCTGAAGAATTAAGCTAATACGTTAACTTGAAGCCCTTACCGAATCGGCGTCGGCAACTTCGCAGGTAAAACTCATACCCTCTTCTCTTTGTGCGAATCTTCTCAATCTTTCAGCTTGATTTTCTTCTTCAATTTCTGTCGGTTCAGCGTGTGCAATTGTTACTCGCTATGATGTTGCTTGAATCTGATTTCTCATATCAGCTTCCGATTCTATTGTTATTGAATTCACGGATTCTTGATTGTCACAGGTTGTAAGGAAATGAAGAGAAAGAGGAAATTGATGAAGATTCAATGATGTTGGGTTGGTGATGATTTGCAGGTTGTGAGGCTTGTTCTTGAGTTGAAAGAGAAATTGGTTAAGCTTATTGATGAGGTTGAAGGTGAATTGGATCTCAAAAGATTGAAAATTGAAGATGATGAAGAATTTCAGATTGGAGAGAATGAAGTGGGAGATGGAGAAGTTGGTTAGAAGAATCGGAAAATCTGTTCGAGAATAGGTTTAGTTAGGGATTTTGTTCTGGTTAGTTTTTTTCTGTTATATCAGTTAGGAAGTTTGTTGGAAATGTTAGGAAAAAAAGGTTAGTGAAAATCCTCTGGTGTAAAATGATTAGAGAGATTGGTTAGGAAAATGTTAGGATGAATTTTCTGGATTTTTCTGGTGTAAAAATCTTGTAAAGAACTGATATGAGTTTGTAATTAAACTGCAATACATTTCTTGTAATGAATTTTTTTCTGAATTTTCTGTTAGGATCTTTTGTTGAAACTCTGTTGAGAAATATGGCCCTGTTAGAGATTTTCAAAACCTTAGCAGGATGTAAAGATGTAACACCGTCCGTTTGATGCTTCCTTTTTTATTTTGACGCTTTATTTGTCACACTTAGAGATATGACCAGTTGTTTTCGTGTGAATGGCGACATGAGCGTTATTTCTTTTAGCTACTTTCATACTAGTTTTATTCTTCAAGGATAATTGATCATTGGGTAAGCTATTATCAACATTGAAAGAAGACCTGCTCTTAGAAGATTCTGATGGCCTATTTCTCCAAATTGAAATCGACACCAATGCTTGAAATACTGATGCAATGTCATCGTTCAATGGTGGTGCATGTATCATGGATGAGAAGAATCGTAAAGCGGCAAGAGATGCGGCAAATTACACTATATCAGTTGGAGAAATCTCCAAATTGTATGCTTTAAGATATCAAAACCACGTCATCAAACTCTAACTTCACAGAGCATGGTTTCAACGCCTATTAAAGCAAGACATAGTGTATTAATGTCAACAAGTTCTCACGAGGGTACATATGTATGGCTTACCGACGGTGATGCTATAAAACATTTTGGATCAAATTCAGTGCCATCTAAGAGTCCACTGTTTCGGCCAATGGAGGCTGAAATTCTTCTACAAGCCGAGTACATAAAGAGATGATGTCAACATGAGGAGGAAGAGCCTTTGATGACGTGTTCTTTTAATTGGCGAATCCACCATTTGCTTTAAACTCTCGCTATCACAAAGCCTCAATAAAACCCAATGTTTTTTTCTTATAACAGCTCCAAAAGCAACACCCCAAAAGCGAAGACATCACATTATTGTGAGAGCAAGAGTTATCTCTACAAGTCGATCTATGTTTTGATGATAACAATACATATTTGTGAAAGAACCATTTTATGTTCTAACGTGTGTTGTGTGCAGATCATAATTATAGAATATATCGGTTCCAACAAGCACAAGCCAGATGAGCGTAATTGATAATGTGCGAAGTTACTATGTGTGACACAAGTCGCAAGAAGCAAGAATGCTTCTGTATCTGATCGTGATAAGTCAGATCCAAGGATGCCGATATTGCTGATGCAATGCTCTTGTGGATGCTCTCTGAAAGTGGTCGAGATTCTGAAGAAGAGAACCGAAGTGCTAAAGACTCTCATGACTTGAAGTTCTGAAGGCGGAAGGCTCTGAAGACCAAGTGCAGAAAGACTCTGATGACTTATGTGTTCTGAAGATTAAGGTTCTGAAGATCAAGTATTGAAGACTCTGAAGACAGATTCCTAATGGACAAGCTCTGAAGTTTCGGAAGACTTGAAGAAGTAAAGGATAACGTGCTTAAAGACAAGTGCTGAAGTTCTGAAGACTGATTCCTAATGGACTTCTTCAATTGACTGAAGACTTGACGTATCAGATATCCTGATTAAGAAGACTCTACTCATGCTTCATCAATTAACCATCAGAAGCCTTTGAAGTTCAGATTTCAAATGTTACCGTTGTGAGTAACTGTACACGGTGCCCAAGAAAGATCTATCACTTCTCCCATAGCAAAAAGGAGATGTGTCAGTACAGTGAATTATTACACAACGTCTCTTTTCCAACGACCAACAATATTTCAAACGGCTATATTTCTACAGGGCTATTTAAAGGAAAGAGTATTCACTTCTAATTGACGACACAGTCCACAGATCGATTCAGCCATGAATGGGAATTGATCAAGTCATTGTGTAAAGATAGCAACAACGATGAGTTCTCGTTGTAACACTTAGAATATCCAAAGCTATCACCATTTTCACATGGCCATTGTTGTTGAAGCTCAAAGATCATCATTCAACACAACAACAATGAATTGGTATAGAAGCTGTTGATGAAGAAGACAACATTGCAAATCAGTCAAGTCATCAACCACCTTCTCGTCAACGCTACATTGAAGATCTGAAGCAAGGAGATATTGCTCAAAGCTTGCTCACCCCGAAGACGAAGATGAAGAAGATCTAAAAGATGTCAACAACTGTCAAATCATTATACATCTATGTAGTTTCTTAGAATAGAAAGGAGCTGTTGCTCACATCTTGCTTGAACACTTGTGTGTTCTTTGTACTTAAAACTTAGGAGTAATCTGCTTATTAAGAAGCATCTTTGTAATCTCCTGTATAACTAATTATTGGTGAATTAGGATTCCTTGAGTGGTCAGTGTGACCGGAGACTTGAGAAGACAATGGCGAGATGTCATTGTGGTAAAGCCTGAAATAGGGTCAATGATAGTCATATCTCAAAGAAGATCATATGTTGATCAGACTCTTGTGGGATCCCTGATGGAACTCATTGTGAAACCTCCAATGAACGTTATATCCTGAGTGGATCCCTGAACGGTTCATTGAGAGAGATGCCTCAAGGGATCATGTGATGATCTGGGTACTTGAGATGACAATGGCATAAGTCATTGTGGGTTAGTCACAGTGCGGCTGTGCAGGTTGTTAGTCACCAGATGTTGCCCGTGCACATGTAATCGAGATTGATTATAGTGGATTAAGACCTTGTGTTCAAGGCAAAATCACCTGAGGAGGGTGGACTGGATTAGCCTTTGTGGTGAACCAGGATATATCGCGTGTTCTTTACTCTTATGCTTAATGTCTTTGTTTATCTTTCTATATAGAGTATCAGAACCTACACAAGCAAGTCAGAACCTTGCAGCTTAACTCTGATAAGCTTCCGCACTGCAAGTTATGAGAAATGGATCTTATGTTCAGACTCGTGTTAGTTCTGAAGCCTCATGCTTAGCAATTCTGAATGTAACTTCGCCAGTCAGAGTCTCTCAATGAACTCTGATGTAATCCTAAGTGATTCAACGACAAGAAACGGAAAGTAGTCAAAAGAGCAAATACACAATTAAAACCCCCCTTCTTGTGTCTTTCTCGTACCTTCCATTGGTATCAGAGCACCGGTTCTGTTATTGATGGATATCAAACACTTAACAGTGTCAGAAAAAGATCCAGATGAGGTGCGTAGAAATACTCTGGGTAAGATTGAAATCCACTTACAATTTCTGTAACAGTTCAGTAGTTGACTGTGTACAAAATTGTAATCAATCTGACAACTCGAGCAAATCACTGATTCTGGAAGCTTTGCTGATCAACAAAATCTTTCTCACCTAAAGCCTTGTTGAAGATTGAAGAATCAGCTGATTAGATGGACTCATCAGATAAGGAGTAGTATCTGCTGAATGCTCATCTTGGAAGATACATGTAGAGGAACCACGTATTTTCTCAAGGTTAAATTATCAGAAGACAAGAAGTCTGGGCTGCTGAAGAATAACTCTTTATGAGCTCCTGAGATGTTTTCAAGAAATGGACTAGGTCCACCCTTGACTTTCTCGGTTAAAGCTCATTCAGAATCTCTTCATGTAAAGAAGAAAAATTGTTGGTCTATGTATTTGAATTTCAAGAAAAGTCTGTTGAAGTCAGGAAGCTGAGGAATCTGAATCCTGGAATGATCAGAAGTTAATGAACTCAATGAAGAACTGAACATTGTCTTCTTGAAAGCTATGCAGGGAACTGAAAGAATATTCAGAAAGAATATTTTCATAGATTCATCAAGTACTTGATCAAGATAAAACACTTAGAATCTCGATCGAATCAGTGAAACTGAGCTCTGATGATTTAAGACTATATCTCAGTCGGATCAAACGTTATTGATCAGATCCCTATCTGAAAAATTTTTCTAAACATTCTTGGTTCGGAATTCAGAAAATGTTCACACTCCTCAGAAACCAGAATGTAAGAAAACTTTGAAGAATCTACGAACCTACAGCAGCTCACTCAGAAGCAAGCAGAATCTGAAAAATAATAACATTATCTCAGAAAGCGCTCAGATAATCTGTAAAGAATCTCTGCAAAAAGATTACTGGATCCCTAAGGTATGATCTTCTCTACTTTGAATATTTAAACAATATTGCATGAATTTGGTTTGGTAGAAAGAAATAAATGATCTGAAATAATTCTGTCTTTCAAGGAAATTTCTTTACTATGCGTGCACTCTAAAGTAACCTCAATCATAATTGCGAATCTTTGGAAACCATACCATATCTCTGACAACATAATCTATTCTAAAATCTTATTAAATCCTAATGTACAAATCTATAATTTTCCTAGACTGGGTACAACTTATCCTACCCATTTACGTGTATAAAATCACATCTCCCTATCAAATAACCTCATACTCAAAGTTCTCTTCATAAAGTCATAGGTGTCAAAACCCTGTTGTCCATCGTCATGCCTCCACTCACCTTTCTTGGTAACCAATATCTTCTTGAAATCATTCCTGAAAAACAATTTGTAATCAATACCCCTCATCTCTCGAGTTGTATTGCTTGCAGTGTAGCAGATGTGCTTTACACTCAACAATGAACTAGGTACTCCATGATGCTAGAAAAACCTATCTATATAAATCTCGTCAAGGATTTCTGTAAACATGCTGATCTTGATTTTGAAAGCAAGTGCATCACCTCCTTTGTGTTTGAAATCCCAATCATCATCAACCTGTTCTCCGTCTCCCTTGCAACTGGGTGTGAGGATGTTGGAATTCCTGTTGATTTTGATAAAAACAAATTCTTTGTTGCCAAAAACTTTGCATACCTTCATGACCTGACCTTAGGATACATACCCTTCGATCCTGAAAATCTTCTACCCATTCCCAAAGCTTGGTACAAGCTCATGTTGTCCAATTTTCTTCCCAGAGGAGAGAGTCATGACAAAATCCGATTTCATGATCATGAATTCATTTATTTACTAATGAATGAATTTCAAGTAAATCTACCACACACTATCTTCAACTGTCTTCGGAAAACCATCTATGAGTCCAGAAACCTCACAAAGTCCTAAATTCCTTATGGAAGAGTTTTGTCTGAGATTTTCTTTAGAACAACATAGCAGAGCTGATCCAAGGGATGGTCGTTCAAGCACATGATCAATATCCGGATCTGGGTACTTCAGAATAACAACCCAGAACCGTTAGGCGACCACGAACTCGAGGAAGAGGCCACCAATAGCCCGACGTTCCAGGTTTCTCCATCCTTTTCTACCTTAATTGTTGCATTGGGGACAATGCTCAATTTAAGTGTGGGGGAGGAAGTTTGATCGCTTTTAATTAACTGTTTTAGTTATTTACTATTTTCCTAGGGAGATTAAAAATTTTTTATGCTTGTTTCTTTTAGTACTCAGTATCAATAAAGAAAAATTCATGTATTGTCGAATCCCTACACATAGTTTCTGCTATTATTTTGATTCTCACAATTTTCTTGAGCCATAACAAAATTTTCATTTTGGGTTTGACACGTGACATGGCACTTTAAAAGTTCAAAGAGGCTAAGTTAGAAAGATTTGGGAAAGTGTTAATAATATCGGTACCGTCTTGACACCCTGAACCCCTTGATTATGCAAATGAATTTGAATACTTATTATGCCGAGACCGACCTCTTGATTAGTTTATACTAGCAGTCAGCAGCATCCTAAAGCACAACCTAAGTAATAAGCCGATGCAAATATGTGTTTGATCTCAAAAAGCAAAATTGAATGAATTTAATGCCAAAAGCGAACTAAAGATATGCTCCTTCTAAGTTAGGTGGTCTTAATCCGACCATTTAGCCCAACGGACCGGACTCTTGAAATTCGAAGATAAAATAAAATGAAAAATGTAAAGAGATTTGAAAAATGAGATCAATGAACACTAACAGGTTTACTTACCATGGGTGTGCGGGGATAATGGGCTTAATGTGATTGCGTTAGAATGAAAGAGAGTTGTGAAATGTATAGGTCGAGTTATAATAACATGATTCGGATTCGTTTGAATAGGATAGGAGTTTTTGAATTTGTGTCGCTACGGTATCCTTATTCTTAATATTTAGTACATATCTTTTTGACTGAAGTCTGGCTCTATATATGTCTGTTTCGAACCCGTGCCTAAAGTGTTTTATTTGCTTGAGGACAAGCAAAGGTTCAAGTGTGGGGGAGTTTGATAACGCGAAATTATATAGTGTATTTGACTCGACTTGCATGAATTTATATTATATTTTATTCATTTTTTTTCCGATTTATGCTTTATATTACCCGCATTTATTTATGTTTTGCAGGTGCTCGAGTCGAATTAGAACTTAACGGAAAGCGAAGATTTATTGAAGAAAAAGATAGAGAATGGAAATAATTAATGAGGAAAAAAATGATGGAAAGAAAAGAAAAGAAAAATTGAAAAAAAATATAAAAGGGTGGGGCCCACATCACACATATGGCGCAAGCCACATGGGAGTGGCACCCACCACCTTGTGCAAGAGTGGCGCCGACCACTAGAAAGGAGAAGAAGAGGTGGCGCGAGCCACCAATGTTGTAGGAGAAAAAATCTCCACTTTTTCCAATTTTTTCTCTCCACTCCTCCACTTCTCCCGGTCTTCCTTCAAGCCCTATTTCCACGCCATGCAAGAATTTTTCTCAACTGCCACTACCAGGATTCAGTATAAAAGAAATAGAAAACCTCCATTTAGGGGGTCGGAGAATTTTTACCAGAATTTTGAGTGAATTAGATTTTGCATTCTTTCGAGCAAACAGTTTTATTTTTTCTGCACTTTCAATTTCTGCCACCTTCTTGTAATCAAGCTTGCCGGATCGTTTCAAGTTTGTGTAACCAGATTATTAGAAGTTAATTTCAATCCCAGGTTTAATTTATATGCTTGTTATTTTATCGTTTTCCAGCATGGTTTATGATATTAATTTATACTGTGTTAGCATGCTTTGTTTCCAAACCATGTCCGGCTAGATTTATTGATATCAGTATGTAAACAATTTAATCAGAAGGAATTAAATAATAATCGGCGTTAACTTTTACAAATTAGTTTTTAGGCTTTGGTTTCTTAATTATAAATCGATGAACTTTTCTTGCGAAAGTAAAAAAGGTAGTTAAGGTTAAGGTCAAGATAAACGAGAGTTTGAGAGTTTAACCAGATAGCTGAAACTAGGCATTGATTTTAAATACAGCGGAAGCACTTTAGAACCAATTAGGACTTATTTATTTTCAAAAAGTATTTTTAAATGCAAATGATACAGCGAGAGCGCTCATTCTGATTTAACGGTATAGTCTGAATCAATAAACACGAGAGTGTGAGATAAGGTCTTTTAAATGAGTATTTTTCTACTGAAAAGTAATTTGGCACTTAAACCTACACCGATGACTTATTAAATTCCCAACGATTAATGAATTACATACTGATATCTCGTTATTAATTATTCTTATTAAAAGTTTAGCATTCTTAGATTTAATTTCTGTCGCCCATAATTTCCTTAGAACAATTAGCCTTAGCTAAACATAGTAACAATCCGATAGCACTAGTTTGATCATCAGTCCTTGTGGGATCGATATCTTTTTAAAACTATGCGATAGACTCTGTGCTTGCAGTTAGTAACCCCGTTAGACTCTTAAAGTCGCGATCAAGTTTTTGGCGCCGTTGTCGGGGACTGATTTAGTCAATAGTGCAATTCATTTGTTGCGTCGTATAGACTAAGGCAACAAATTCCCTAATTTGTCGGTTGTATGCCAAGTACTCGCTCAAAAGGCGAAGACCTCACGCGAACGACAGACGAACCTGAACGTCTTCTCAGCGTGAAAAGACAAATCCAAGAATATTGTTTAGCCCACGAAATACCTTTTCCTTTATCAGAACCTGAATCTCAATCTGAACCCGAACCTGAAACAGAACTTGACTCTGAGTCAGAATCAGAATCGGAAAAAGACATGGGTGAAAGACCACAGAACCGTCCTCTTAAGTTCTATGCTACCCCGTCTGAGCAAGAACCACATAACAACATTGCTGCCCCTGCTATCAACTGAAACAATTTCGAGTTGAAACCTTCATTGTTGTCAGCTGTACAACAACATCAATTCTCTGGAAATCCTACAGAAGATCCTAACGAACATTTGACCAAGTTTGTGCAGTACGCAGACACATTGAAGGCAAATGGTGTAACCCCAGACGCGATAAGACTACGTCTTTTTCCTTTCTCATTAAGAGACAGAGCTTGGGCTTGGTTGCAATCCTTGCAATCAAACTCCGTTACTACGTGGGATGAGTTGAAAAAGGTATTCTTAGCACGATATTTCCCCCCAAGGAAAACAGCTATGCTGAGAGCCCAAATCAATAGTTTTCGACAGAAGGACAATGAATCTCTTTATGATGCATGGGAAATATACAAAGACATGATGAGGATGTGTCCGCATCACGGGCTTGAAGATTGGTTAGTCATCCATACATTTTACAATGGTCTCTTGTACAATACAAGATTGACAATAGATGCCGCCGCTGGTGGTACACTTATGGATAAACCGTATGAAGAAGCCTATCTACTAATCGAAAGCATGGCTCAAAACCATTACCAATGGGGAGGAGAAAGAATTGCAGTGGAAAAATCCCAAACGAAAGGTGGAATGTACGAGGTTAGTAGCCTTGATCATGTCAATGCTAAGGTAGATGCCCTTGCCCAAAAGATTGATAACTTGACCATAACGCCTGCAGCCACCGTGGCTGCTGTTGCTCAAAACTGCGAATTATGCGGAACACCTGGACATGCCACCACTGAATGTCAAATTTTGGCAGGAGTCTCCAGTGATCAAGTGAATTACGCTCAAGCAAACCCTTATACAAATACTTACAATCTGGGCTGGAAGAATCATCCAAACTTCTCTTACAAAAACAACAATGCATTGTATGCACCTGGTCAAGCACTTGCTACACCACCAGGCTACCAAAAGGCTGCTGTAACTGCCCCTAATGTTCCTAGGAAGTCCAACCTTGAACTAATGATGGAAAACTTTATAGCTACCCAGGCTCAAACAAACAAAGACTTCCTGAATCAAAACATACACACTAATGAGCAAATTAAGCAATTGGCAAACAAAGTAGACGCCTTAGCCACCCACAACAAAATGCTTGAAACACAAATTTCACCAGTGGCACAACAACAAGCACCTACTGCTGCTCCCGCTGGAATATTTCCTGGACAGCCATAACCTAACCCAAAAGGACATACAAATGCCGTTATATTGAGAAGTGGTAAAGAATTAGACGGACCCATTGACCCAAGACTTCAGGATCCGCCCATGTACCAAAAGCCTGATAAAACAACAATGCAAAAGGAAAATGAGCTCAAGGAAAAGGAAGATAATAACCAAGAGGCCGTAGAAAGACCTTATGTGCCCCCACCACCATATAAACCACCTATTCTGTATCCTCAAAGATTTGAAAATTCTAAAACTGCAGGGCAATTTAAGAAATTTGTTGAACTTCTGAAACAATTGAATATCACAATACCTTTTACAGAAGCTATCACTCAGATGCCCTCATATGCTAAGTTCCTTAAGGAAATCTTATCCAATAAGAAAAAGATTGAGGATAACGAAACAGTTACACTTACTGCTGAGTGTAGTGCAATAATTCAAAACAACATTCCTCCTAAGCTGAAAGACCCAGGTAGTTTCTCCATACCCTGTGTAATTGGAAAGTTCGTCATAGACAAGGCTCTATGCGACTTAGGAGCCAGTATTAGTGTAATGCCCTTATCCATATGCAAAAGGCTTGATATGGGAGAATTAAGACCAACTAAGATGTCCGTTCAATTAGCTGACCGCTCTATTAAATATCCCGTTGGTATACTAGAGAATGTTCCAGTTCGTATAGAACAATTCTATATCCCTACCGATTTCATAATCATGGATATTAAAGGAGACTCCACCACGCCTATCATATTAGGAAGACCATTCTTAGCCACCGCCGGAGCCATTATAGACGTGAAGAGAGGTAAGCTAACATTTGAAGTGGGTGAAGAGAAGGTTGAATTTATCTTGACACAATTCTTACAAGCACCAGCTATAGAAGACACATGTTATCTATTAGATGTCATAAATGAGTGTGTAAGAGAATTGGAGATGGAACATACCACATACTCAGATATTATAAAAATTCCAATACCTCCGATTTTTGAAGATGATAATTAGCGTGAACCATACCAAGATGATAGCCTAAGCGAATGTTTAGCACTTACACCCGATCATCTACCATGCCCAAAGAAACCAGCTTTAGAACTAAAAACACTACCCAATAGCTTAAGGTACGAATTCCTAGACATAGAACTCGAACGACCTGTGTTAGTCAATGCAGACTTAGGACAAACCGAAACTAAGAAACTCCTAGATGTCTTAAGAAAACACCCAATTGCGTTAGGCTACAACATCGCTAACCTTAAAGGGATAAGTC
Source organism: Lathyrus tuberosus (assembly GCA_022829125.1). Classification (NCBI taxonomy): domain Eukaryota; kingdom Viridiplantae; phylum Streptophyta; class Magnoliopsida; order Fabales; family Fabaceae; genus Lathyrus; species Lathyrus tuberosus. Next base: position 4,037,078 of record JALAZF010000363.1, read on the forward strand.
CTTCTATATGTATGCATCGCATTATGCTAGAGGAAGACTGTAAAACCTCTAGAGAACACCAGAGAAGGATCAATCCAATCTTAAGTACTGTAGTCAAGGACGAAGTGAAAAAGCTTTTAGAAGCAGGAATTATATACCCGATATCAGACAGTAAATGGGTTAGCCCAATACATGTCGTACCGAAGAAGGGAGGGGTTACAGTTGTTAATAACTCCAAAGGAGAATCTATAACACAAAGAGTTGTAACTGGAAGTAGGATGTGTATCGATTATAGAAAATTGAACAAAGCTGCTCGTAAAGATCATTTCCCATTACCATTCATTGACCAAATGTTGGAACGATTGGCCAAGCATTCTTACTTCTGCTATTTAGACGGTTATTCAGGATTCTTCCAAATCCCTATTCATCCCGATGACCAAGAAAAGACAACTTTCACATGTCCCTATGGTACATTTGCTTATCGACGAATGTCGTTCGGACTATGTAACGCTCCCACAACATTCCAAAGATGCATGATGTCAATCTTCGCCGATTTAATAGACGACATTATGGAAGTATTTATGGACGATTTCTCTGTTTGTGGGCAGAGCTTTGAAGGATGTCTATCAAACCTAGAAATGGTACTTGAAAGATGTGTAAAAGTCAATCTCGTATTAAACTAGGAGAAATGCCATTTCATGGTAAATCAAGGAATCGTACTTGGACACGTAGTATCTGATAGAGGGATTGAAGTTGATAAAGCCAAGATAGAGATTATAGAAAATCTTCAACCTTTGAAAACCGTACGAGAAATACGAAGTTTCTTAGGACACGCCGGTTTCTACCAACGATTCATAAAAGATTTCTCGAAAATTACCAAACCACTGACCGGTTTATTAATGAAAGACGCTGAATTTATCTTCGATGAGAAATGTCTAAAAGCGTTTGAACAATTAAAAACGGCTCTCATTACCGCACCTATCATGCAACCACCTGATTGGAGATTACCATTTGAAATCATGTGTGATGCGAGTGATTATGCCGTAGGCGCAGTCTTAAGACAAAGAAAGGACAGAAAGCTCCATGCAATTTACTACGCAAGTAGAACCTTAGATCCTGCTCAAATGAACTACGCCACCACAGAAAAGGAACTTCTAGCTGTCGTGTTCGCTTTGGATAAATTCCGTTCTTACTTGGTAGGAGCGAAAATAATTATCTATACCAATCATGCCGCAATTAGGTACCTATTAAGTAAGAAAGATGCCAAACTAAGACTTTTAAGATGGATCCTACTCTTACAAGAATTCGATTTAGAGATAAAAGATAAAAAAGGCACCGAAAATGTAGTTGCAGACCATTTATCAAGAATAGAAGGTATTAAGCCTGAGCAAGTGCCTATTAACGATGATTTCCCATATGAGCGACTCATAGCCTAATTGGAAAGCAATATGTCTGAACTAACCTTGAACGATATCGAAGCGAAAGAATCGGTGGAAGAAATTAAAACGAATACAACACTACCATGGTATGCTGACTTTGTTAACTACTTAGCTGCCGGGGTACTTCCACCAGATCTAACTTACCAACAAAAGAAGAAATTCTTTCATGACCTTAAACAATATTATTGGGATGAGCCTCTGCTTTTTAAGAGAGGTGTCGATCGTATTTTCCGTCGATGTGTCCCCGAAGATGAAATAGAAAACATAATCTTACATTGTAATTCTGCTCCTTATGGTGGACACGCAAGCACTTCAAAGACTTGTGCTAAGATCTTACAATCTGGCCTATTCTGGCCTAATCTATGGAAAGATGTCCATATCGTGATATTAAACTGCGACCGGTGCCAACGCACTGGTAACATCTCTAGACGCGATGAAATGCCACAAAAGGGTATCTTAGAAGTGGAAGTCTTTGACGTATGGGGGATTGATTTCATGGGGCCATTCCCATCTTCTTTTGGTAATAAGTATATACTCGTTGCTGTTGATTACGTTTCAAAATGGATCGAGGCTGTAGCTTCTCCAACAAATGACACACGAGTAGTAATTAAGCTTTTCAAAAACATAATCTTCCCTAGATTCGGTGTGCCCAAACTTGTCATCAGTGACGGAGGCTCCCATTTTATATCAAAGATATTTGAAAAACTTCTACTGAAGTATGGAGTCCGACACCGTGTAGCAACACCATATCATCCACAAACAAGTGGACAAGTCGAAGTCTCAAACAGAGAAATCAAACAAATCATAGAAAAGAGTAAAAACTGTTGCAACCTCTAGGAAAAACTGGTCATCAAAATTACACGAAGCTCTGTGGGCATATAGGATAGCTTATAAGACCCCAATAGGAACCACACCTTTTAAGTTAGTTTACGAAAAATCATGTCATCTACCTGTAGAATTAGAGCACAAAGCCCACTGGGCCATTAAGACCCTCAACTTAGACCATACTGACGCAGTTGAGAAAAGAATCTTAGACATTCACGAACTAGAAGAACTTCGACTAGACGCATACGAGAATGCTAGGATATATAAAGAAAGAACTAAAAAAATGGCATGACAAGCGTATTTCCCGGAAAGAATTTAATGAAGGCGACGTAGTACTACTATTTAATTCACGCCTTAAACTTTTCCCAGGAAAACTTAGGTCTAGGTGGTCAGGTCCCTTCATAATAAATAAGGTCTTCCCAAGTGGTGCCGTAGAAATAAAAAGTAAATCTAGTCAATCATTTATAGTAAACGGACAGTGTTTAAAACATTATCATTGCGTAGACAATAGAGATTACTCAGCTAGTCTAAAGCTCCTAGAGCTGCCCGTTCAATCTGAAAACTGACATTGCACTAGAACTATGTCAGGCTTAAGACATTAAAAACAACGCTTGGTGGGAGGCAACCCACGTATTTTTAATACCTGAATTTTAATTACTTTATCTTATTTTGTTTTATTTTATTTTATTTTATTCCTTATTTAGTTCTTACCTTTTATTGCATTTTTGTTTTTTTTTCTCTCTTTCTCCCCATTTCTTAATGCCATAATTTACATGTTCATTACTAACTTTGCATAACTATCTGCTTACTTACAGGCTAACTTAGCTTAGTTAGTAACTAACATTCAAGATGCAACAAGTAGATTACATGAACATTGTTTTCAGAGGCAGAGCCCAGAGGAGGAGATTTGAGATGTTAGCTCAGAGAGATATGGCTTTGACTATTTACTATGATGGACCTACCATGACTAGGTTAGGTATCAGGGATAGTGTTATGTTTCTGTTTAGCCAATTGGGGTGGGAGAATGCTCCTATCAAAAGAAGGTTTACTTCTTATCCTAGGCTTACCCTTGAGTTTCTAAGCTCCCTTACTCACATACCTGACCACGGTTACGGTTTCCATAGAGGGCTGATTACTTTTAGACTGTTTGGTAATGACTATACCTATAACCATAGAGAACTTGCTGAACTCCTAGGATTTCCTAGTGGACCTGATGTGGTTACCGTAGTCCAAGATGAACTACTCCTTAACCTTGACCTGAACTATTTTTGGGGTAACATCACTGGAAATTACAACCCTGAACCTCATGACATGTTTTCTGAAAGTATCCACAACCATGCTATCCGATATTTTCACAAAATCCTAGCCCATACAATTTTCGGAAAAGAAGAGACCGATACCTCCGTATCCAGAGATGAACTTTTTATTTTGTACTGTGCTTCCCAGGGCCGTCCTGTAAATGCTGCTACCTTTATGATAGCTAATTTTGTTAGTATTGCTCTGGATGCTCGCGCACCGGCTTTTAGATATTTTCGCCAATTATTGGCTACTACAATTTTCGGCCAGTCTAATTCTAACAAAGTGAATGAGAAGGAGTTTTTCTATTTACTTAACGCCTTTGCAGACTGCCGAATAAACCATGTCCCATTCATGTTTAATCATATGTGCTCGATAACCACCTCAAACAAAGGCGCTATCACATTCAGCGGTTTAATAATAACCATAGCTCGAGCCCTTGAGCTCGAAGCTCATTTCGCATCCTTAACACCGCTTCCTTCTCTTACCATCGATTTAAAAATGACTGAATGTATAAAATTGGTTAAGAAAAGAGAAGATGGTAGGTATGATTTAATGATTGACAATAAAGTTTTCCCAAATTTTATACTTCTTAACCCAAGTCGCACAAATGTGCGGCGAGAGGAAAACTACTGTTATACTGATAACCCAGGCCCCGCGCACATTCTTGAGAATATTTCTGCTGGCGTGGACGGAATTGACACACAAACACACACCACACCATCCTCCTCTGATTTTGTTGCAGGTAACTCATCAAGGTGTATGCCTAGAAGACGAGACGAAGAGTCATCTGAAACTCTTGATAATATATATGCTGAGATGATGAGACAGAGCGAAGCAAACGCTCTCCGTGACCAAAGAATACAAAGCATCGCGACTCAGCAAGCTCAAATGATGGCTCAACAGAACCAGATGTACACTCAACAAGCGGAGATGATCCAGATTCTACAGCAAATGCAGTAAGGCCGGAACAACATGGCAGAGCTGATCCAAGGGATGGCCGGTATGTCCGTTCAAGCACATGATCAATATTCGGATCTGGGTACTTCAGACCAACAACCCAAAACCGTTAGGTGATCACGAACTCGAGGAAGAGGCCGCCAATAGCCCGATGTTCCAGGTTTCTTCTTCCTTTTCTACCTTACGTTGTTGCATTGGGGACAATGCTCAATTTAAGTGTGGGGGAGGAAGTTTTATCGCTTTTAATTAACTGTTTTAGTTATTTACTGTTTTCCTAGGGAGATTTAAAATTTTTTATGCTTGTTTCTTTTAGTACTCAGTATCAATAAAGAGAAATTCATGTATTGTCGAGTCCCTACACATAGTTTCTGCTATTATTTTGATTCTCCCAATTTGCTTGAGCCATAACAAAATTTTCATTTTGGGTTTGACACGTGACATGGCACTTTAAAAGTTCAAAGAGGCTAAGTTAGAAAGACTTGGGAAAGTGTTAATAATATCGGTACCGTCTTGACACCCTGAACCCCTTGATTATGCAAATGAATTTGAATACTTATTATGCCGAGACCGACCTCTTGATTAGTTTATACTAGCAGTCAGCACCATCCTAAGGCACAACCTAAGTAATAAGCCGATGCAAATATGTGTTTGATCTCAAAAAGCAAAATTGAATGAATTTAATGCCAAAAGCGAACTAAAGATATGTTCCTTCTAAGTTAGGTGGTCTTAATCCGACCATTTAGCCCAACGGACCAGACTCTTGAAATACGAAGATAAAATAAAATGAAAAATGTAAAGAGATTTGAAAAATGAGATCAATGAACACTAACATGTTTACTTACCATGGGTGTGCGGGGATAACGGGCTTAATGTGATTGCGTTAGAATGAAAGAGAGTTGTGAAATGTATAGGTCGAGTTATAATAACATGATTCAGATTCGTTTGAATAGGATAGGAGTTTTTGAATTTGTGTCGCTATGATATCCTTATTCTTAATATTTAGTACCTATCTTTTTGACTGAAGTCTGGCTCTATATATGTCTGTTTCGAACCCGTGCCTAAAGTGTTTTATTTGCTCGAGGACAAGCAAAGGTTCAAGTGTGGGGGAGTTTGATAACGCGAAATTATATAGTGTATTTGACTCGACTTGCATGAATTTCTATTATATTTTATTCGTTTTTTTTTTCTGATTTATGCTTTATATTACCCGCATTTATTTATGTTTTGCAGGTGCTCGAGTCGAATTGGAACTTAACGGAAAGCAAAGATTTATTGAAGAAAAAGATAGAGAATGGAAAGAATTAATGAGGAAAGAAAAGGGTGGAAAGAAAAGAAAAGAAAAAAAAGAAGAAAAGAAAAATTGAAAAAAAATATAAAGGGGTGGGGTCCACATCACACATATGGCGCAAGCCACATGGGAGTGGCGCCCACCACCTTGTGCAAGAGTGGCGCCGGCCACTAGAAAGGAGAAGAAGAGGTGGCGCGAGCCACCTATGTTGTAGGAGAAAAAATCTCCACTTTTTCCAATTTTCTCTCTCCACTCCTCCACTTCTCCCGGTCTTCCTTCAAGCCCTATTTCCACGCCATGCAAGATTTTTTCTCAACTGCCACTGCCAGGATTCAGTATAAAAGAAATAGAAAACCTCCATTTAGGGGGTCGGCGAATTTTTACCAGAATTTTGAGTGAATTAGATTTTGCATTCTTTCGAGCAAACAGTTTTATTTTTTCTGCACTTTCAATTTCTGTCATCTTCTTGTAATCAAGCTTGTCGGATCGTTTCAAGTTTGTGTAACCAGATTATTAGAAGTTAATTTCAATCCCAGGTTTAATTCATATGCTTGTTATTTTATCGTTTTCCAGCATGGTTTGTGATATTAATTTATACTGTGTTAGCATGCTTTGTTTCCAAACCATGTCCGACTAGATTTATTGATATCAGTATGTAAACAATTTAATCAGAAGGAATTAAATAATAATCGGTGTTAACTTTTACAAATTAGTTTTTAGGCTTTGGTTTCTTAATTATAAATCGATGAACTTTTCTTACGAAAGTAAAACAGGTAGTTAAGGTTAAGGTCAAGATAAACGAGAGTTTGAAAGTTTAACCAGATAGCTGAAACCAGGCATTGATTTTAAATACAGCGGAAGCACTTTAGAATCAATTAGGACTTATTTATTTTCAAAAAGTATTTTTAAATGCAAATGATACAGCGAGAGCGCTCATTCTGATTTAACGGTATAGTCTGAATCAATAAACACGAGAGTGTGAGATAAGGTCTTTTAAATGAGTATTTTTCTACTGAAAAGTAATTTGGCACTTAAACCTACACCGATGACTTATTAAATTCCCAACGATTAATGCGTTACATACTGATATCTCGTTATTAATTATTCTTATTAAAAGTTTAGCATTCTTAGATTTAATTTCTGTCGCCCATAATTTCCTTAGAACGATTAGCCTTAGCTAAACATAGTAACAATCCGATAGCACTAGTTTGATCATCAGTCCTTGTGGGATCGATATCTTTTTAAAACTACGCGATAGACTGTGCACTTGCAGTTAGTAACCCCGTTAGACTCTTAAAGTCGCGATCACCTCCTAACACACCACTTTAGGATCAATCTTCCCAAAACTATTTTCAATCACCTGAAACATTCTATCAGAGTTTTAAGTGCTCAGTTGAACTCTTACGTTCCTTACGGAAGAATAATATCTGAAATTATTCTGAAAGAGAAATTCTGAGGGTTGGTAAGCAGACTCGGACCAGAACCTTCAGTAACTGAGACAAGATGTGATAGGGTGGACAACGTGGAAGATTTTGATGACTAAAATTTCAAATCCTGATGTAGTGTCAAATAGTGCTATGTCTTGTTGTTTATCGTTCTATTTTGTGCTGATGTTTTTTTTCTCTCTTTTAATCAATGAAAATATGATGTCTTCTGTTTTCTATGATTATACCAACATCAAATTCATAATAATCTGAGACACTTACTTTACTCAAACAAATGATTAAAATACGTAAAACATCATAATAACTGATAGGATCAAACAATGATGCATTAAAATCCTTTAAGGATAATGCAATCACAAGGATCCAGAGCTTGGTAGAAGCTTCCAATTTCTGTATGGATTCCATGGAAATAAGAAATATCTGGACTGAGTTCCATGAATGGATCTCAGAAGAAACTGTGAAGAGCAAGAAGTTGGCAATTACTCAAGTAGAAGAGAGGTTGCATGTCTCAAGAAATGATGATTCTGAAAACCTTCTCTCATCTTCTTCATCATCTTTAGGCTCTCTCTAGTCTAACTCATAAGGACCCATGAAAAATCAGTTTTATTAGGTCTACGATTACTTAAAACATTTCTAATTAGGAATCTGTGTTTGAATTATCTATGTTTTTGTTATCTTGAACTTTTCAAGATTAAGCTCAACCTATGCTATGAATTTTAAAACTATTTTATGTTGATGCTTCAATCTGATTGTCCATAAATGAAATGCTGTAATTAATCTTTAATGATGACCTAAAACCTTCAATTAGTAATCAATTGATTCCATCTAAAAATCCTTCAAATAAATCTATTATGGTTAAAGATGGTTATCACTAAATGATGATATGATGATATGATCTTAACTGCTCAGATTCTATGTTGTTTAACATATCCAGTATATATATGATGATATACTTAAATGCTTAAATGCTCAAATAAGGAGGAAATATATGATGTTCATTGGAAAGAGGAATTATATGCTTAAATGCCCTTATGTTGTAGCATTTTTTGATGATGTCAAAAAGGGGGAGAAATATAATGATTTTGATTGAAAAGGGGGAAATAATTATGAAGAGGAAATCTAAAGAATGCAACTCAAACAAGTAATCAATCATATAAAAATACGTTGCTACTAACGATTATTGTTTAATGTTATCCAAGGAACTCTAAACAAGTTCACTAGGCATTCTAAGAACAGGAACAAGTTAAGAATGGAGCTGTCTAAGAATTAGAAGAAGTAAGAAAACTCTGAAAGCAGTCAAGACAAAGTACACATTCTCAAGATGCTTACTCAGAGGAACTGTGCAAATCAGAAGTCAAGACCTGTCTGAAGATTTGGATTGAAGCCGTTCTGATGTTTACCAGAAACAAATCTAAATGAAAATGATTTGGTATCAGACTAAATCAACAATTGGTAATCAGATCAAGTACACGAAGATTAGTATCAGACTCATCAATCAGAGCAAAGCTGTGGATTATTGTCAAAATACCTTCATTGGTATCAATTTCAGCACACTAATGAAATACCTCTCAAGTGTATGAGAAGAAGTCCTTCACTTGGTATCAAACTCAACATACTCTGGTATAAGACTCAGCACATCACGTGGTATCAAACCTAAATCAAATCATGAGTACCAAATTCAGAATCAAGCATTGATTGATCACTATAATTAATCCTTTAATTGGTATCTGATCAGAAATTAAGCTTTGATAAACTACTGAGTTGTGACAGTAACAAGGTTCTGAGATGAAGACCTGTGTTCAAAAGTCAAACTCTGAAATAGTCATGATCTACATTGGTGATTAAAATCTTACCATCCTGAATTATGATTCTGAAGACCCCAATATCTGACTTAAAGGAATTAGGGGGAGACTACCCTGAAGATCAAATTGCAAAATCTCAAATCTTCACAAAGTCTGAAACTCAGGGGGAGTTTCTTAAGAGACAATGACTGTCTCTAATAGATAGGAAGACCATCTGCTTGTGCTTAAATGAATATGCTGAAAGGTAGAAATGCTTCAGAAGTCTCTGAAGATTACAAGCTCTGATACGACTACAAAGGAACTGAGCTCTAAAGATCTGAAGATGGAAGTTCTGATGAACTAGTCCAGATTCTAAAGACTCTCTGTTCTCTTAAAGACAAGATAGAGAAGTAGTCCTTTTCTATTCTTCGTCTGGCAACTCAAGTTGTTATTCTGTATGTCTTTGGATCATATAAGATTCTAGATGATCACAGATAAAACATCGAGGATAACACATTCAGGGGGAGCTGTTGTTCCGGACTCTGAATATGTTCTGTTTGGTGATTAACCTGTATAAAATGTTCAATCAAAATACTTGGTTTTGTCATCATAAAAAAGGGGGAGATTGCGAGAGCAAGAGTTGTCTCTACAAGTTGATCTATGTTTTGCTGATAACAATACGTATTTGTGAAAGAACCATTTTATGTTCTAATGTGTGCTGTGTGCAGATCATAATTATAGAATATATCAGATCCAACAAGCACCAGCCAGATGAGCATAATTGATAATGTGCGAAGTTACTATGTGTGACACAAGTCGCAAGAAGCAAGAACACTTCTGTATCTGATCATGATCAGTCAGATCCAAGGATGCCGATATTGCTGATGTAATGCTCTTGTGGATGCTCTCTGAAAGTGGTCGAGATTCTAAAGATTGCGAAGCTTCTAAAGAAGAGAACCGAAGTGCTGAAGACTCTCATGACTTGAAGTTCTGAAGGCAGAAGGCTCTGAAGACCAAGTGCAGAAAGACTCTGAAGACTTATATGTTCTGAAGATTATGGTTCTGAAGATCATGTATTGAAGACTCTGAAGACTCTGAAGACAGATTCCTAATGGATAAGCTCTGAAGTTTCGGAAGACTAGAAGAAGTAAAGGATAACGTGCTTAAAGACAAGTGCTGAAGTTCGGAAGACCGATTCCTAATGGACTTCTTCAATTGACTGAAGACTTGACGTATCAGATATCCTGATTAAGAAGACTTTACTCATGCTTCATCAATTAACCATCATAAGCCTCTGAAGTTCAGATTTCAAATGTTACCGTTGTGAGTAACTGTACACGGCGCCCAAGAAAGATCTATCACTTCTCCCATAGCAAAAAGGAGATGTGTCAGTACAGCGAATTATTACACAACGTCTCTTTTCCAACGGCCAACAATAATTCAAACGACTATATTTCTACCGGGCTATTTAAAGGAAAGAGTATTTGCTTCTAATTGACGACACAGTCCACAGATCGATTCAGCCATGAATGGGAATTGATCAAGTCATTGTGTAAAGATAGAAATAACAATGAGTTCTCGTTGTAACACTTAGAATATCTAAAGCTATCACCATTTGCACTTGGCCATTGTTGTTGAAGCTCAAAGATCATCATTCAACATAACAACAATGAATTGGTATAGAAGTTGTTGATGAAGAAGACAACATTGCAAATCAGTCAAGTCATCAACCACCTTCTCGTCAGCGCTACATTGAAGATTTAAAGCAAGGAGCTGTTGCTCAAAGCTTGCTCGCCCCGAAGATGAAGAAGAAGAAGATCTACAAGATGTCAACAACTGTCAAATCATTATACATCTCTGTAGTTTCTTAGAATAGCAAGGAGTTGTTGCTCACATCTTGCTTGAACACTTGTGTGTTCTTTGTACTTAAACTTAGGAGTAATATGCTTATTAAGAAGCATCTTTGTAATCTCCTGTATAACTAATTCTTGGTGAATTAGGATTCCTTGAGTGGTCAGTGTGACTGGAGACTTGAGAAGACAATGGCGAGATGTCATTGTGGTAAAGCCTGAAATAGGGTCAATGATAGTCATATCTCAAAGAGGATCATATGTTGATCAGACTCTTGTGGGATCCCTGATGGAACTCATTGTGAAACCTCCAATGAACGTTATATCCTGAGTGGATCCCTGAACGGTTCATTGAGAGAGATGCCTCAGGGGATCATGTGATGATCTAGGTACTTGAGATGACAATGGCGTAAGTCATTGAGGGTTAGTCACAGTGTGGCTGTGCAGGTTGTTAGTCACCGGCTGTTGCCCGTGCACATGTAATCGAGATTGATTATAGTGGATTAAAACCTTGTGTTCAAGGTGAAATCACCTGAGGAGGTGGACTAGATTAGCCTTTGTGGTGAACCAGGATATATCGTGTGTTCTTTACTCTTATGCTTAATGTCTTTGTTTATCTTTCTATATAGAGTATCAGAACCTACACAAGCAAGTCAGAACCTTGCAGCTTAACTCTGATAAGCTTCCGCACTGCAAGTTTTGAGAAATGGATCTTATGTTCAGACTCGTGTTAGTTCTAAAGCCTCATGCTTAGCAAGTCTGAATGTAACTTCGCCAGTCAGAGTCTCTCAACGAACTCTGATGTAATCCTAAGTGATTCAACAACAAGAAATAGAAAGTAGTCAAAAGAGCAAATACACAATTCAAACACCCCTTTCTTGTGTCTTTCTCGCACCTTCAATTATGTGTTGCTAAAACCCAGTTGACCGTGGCTAGGTGAATTAATGATGACATGTAAACATGTAGTTCTTGATGGTATATGCGAGCGCAGACTCTTGAAATGGAATAATTTCTTTCGAATAGACCATAACCCTGTATTTGCCATCCTTACTTGGACCAACTCCTTGAACAAAGTCGCCTCTTAAGAACTCGATCACCCTGAACCCTTTGATGAGGATTAGTCTTTGAATTACATAAATATGTATAACCAAGGTAACCATGACATGAGAACTTTAATCCAATGAACCTCAGCTGATAACAGTCCACGAGCTCAACAATGAATAAAAATATAATCCTCCTTGAGATACACTGATACTAATGAAATGACTTGAAGCAGATAACCTAAACGAGGATAAGAACCTCACAACAATAGAGAGTTCCGAGCATGCACGTAATCTTTGATCCCACGCCTTAGGAGCTCATGCAAACATATAAAAATGAGAATATGCCCTAATGGAAAATGCAGACGAATGCAAACATAAGCCAGTTAAAGGTCGGAAAAATAGAGGGAAAATTTTGAGGTGTTACACCCGCAATCCAAGACAGTCATTCCTTCATCATGCTCCCGTATGATAACCTGGAATACTTCTGATTTTTGGTGAATATCCACTTCTGAACGCATCAGAAACCAGACCTTCATGCAATCAACCCGTGATCCACTCCAGTCTTCCAAAATCTTACATCAGACTTCCAAGACAGTTCTTCTACTCCATCATTCTCCCATATGACAATGTGTATACTTCTTAGACAAGATGCAAGTAATCAGTTCCTCACAGAACCTGAAATCCTTCACCAAGGATAACCAACCCAAAGATGTTCCAACATCAGAGACACCACACACTATGGTTCTTGATATGCTCCACCACTAGACTTACTATCAGCATAGTAATCCAAACTGAAGATCTTCACACAACACTGCACCACCAGCTTGAACAAAGAGAACTTTAGGAACCCAGAGAGAAATAAACTCTCATCCACCAAAAGAAGGTATACTTCCATCCTCAACCCAAAACTTCTGCCACAAGCTCCAAGAGAACAAAAACCTCCTTACGTTTTCAACTAACTACTCTTCTGCACAAGAGCAATCAGTTTCAAGCATCCTGCTGGAATGCACACAATGAAACCAACCAAATGCCACCTTTTGATTGACCTCAATCTTCTTTAGAACTCCCATAAGATACACTGATACACTGATCCACTAATGAAAACAAACCTTCAAGTCACACGAACTACTTGCTCCATAGCAAGACATCTTGGATTCACCAAGCCTCTTAGTCATGTAACATCTTCCCATCCACAGCTCCCGCAAACTGCATGAGATAGAACTTTTTGAAGCATCCATTACTTCCATTCTCCTGTAGATCACCTTATCTTAAGCTGATATGCCACATCACCAGCTGAGACTTATGATGTTAAGCTAGATGTCGAAATATTTTGATATGACATCCAACTGTTGAATTCAGCTCCTCCTTCTGCCACTTAGAAGAACCTCATCCCTTTGAGAAAAAGAGTTCCACACTCTCATAGACTTGATTCAACAACCAAGTTTGAGTAGACAACCTCCATCCTGCGTTGAAACTCCAAAGACTTCACACCTGCCACGTCTGAATCTTCAGAAAATATGTAGTCCAAGACTACACCGTAGCCATACCAAAGAATGCCACTTCCTTTAGTAGAGCCGTCAGTAGAAAGCCAGAGATAACTGCCACTTATCCTTGACCTTCACAAAAAGCAAGATCCAAGCTCCCAAATACCTAAATCAGAAATAAACTGATCTAAGCAGTAACCATTAAGATTATGATGTCTTCATCTTCATCTTCAACAGCATCAAAGTCCAGACGAATTTCTTGCCAGGAAACTCTCTAGAGAACACATGCTTCTATCACACCCGACTGAAGCCACTTCTTAGGTCACCTCCTAAGACTAAAACAGATGCTAAAGCGTATGCAGTACCCCTCCCATGATTCTGCACAAACTTTGATGATGAGATGTTCCAACATCTTGTTGAACATCAACAATCTTGACTTTCAAGGATAATCAATTAAATACTTGTGGATTCTACAAATATCACCAACAAGGAACAGATCCTGCTTGCCCTAATAAGATGTCACAACATCTTATAAGACACACCAACAAGAGAACTAGCCACTTCTCCCGTAGTTGTTGTAGAATCTCCTCAGCAACATGAACAACCTCCGGGTTGCTCCCTTTGATCCATAACATCCATCTCATCCATTCATACCCTTGAGTATGTCTGAGTTGCTTGATCTGATCTTCAAATCTCCTCCTTGTTTAAACGCCAAAAAGTATCTCCCAAAGATCTCATCCAGAACCAAACAGGATGCCTGCTCTGATACGAATTGAAATTCTGGCCTATGCACACAGCAGATGTCCTAACACATGTCAAGACATTGTGCTACATAATCATTTAAACTCAGAGGCGCAACAGCAGACTGATACCTTGAATATCAGAACTGCACAATCACAGATGTCACGACATCTGATCCAACATGTTTATCATGAACCCTAACAGAAACTATAAATCAGCAGAATGATAAAGAACACAGTAATTGTTAACCCAGTTCGGTGCAATTCAACTACATCTGGGGGATACCAATCCAGGAAGAAGACTTCACTATCTGTAGAGCCATTACAAAGTTAAACTCCCATGTTTACAACTTTATACCTAACATCCACCCAATGAACATCTTTACCAAGGCTAAACTCACACATTGACAACCCTGATATGAGATACCCCACTCACATCCTACAATCACCAACTGTGATTTCTACATCATCCCCATCAATACAAAATTCTGTCAAGCATACTTAACAAACAAGCTAACTCGGATTTGCTTAAAAGCTTCATCCAAGAACAGTACACAATCCAATACCTCAAGGTTTATGGATCTGTCCGACACCTATATCTACCACAGTCCATCAAACGATACAAAGGAAGACCTACAACCAAGAGAGCCAACGACTCTCAAAACCCTAAACCCTTGTTTCTTACGCGAGAAAGCAAGGTTACAAAAGGCGTACTAAACGCATAACAAACCTAGGTCTAAGTCTTCTATTTATAGGCTTCTGCTTCCTTGGGCTTCAATCTTCTGTTTGTTGATTCCTTAATCCATGTACTGATTGCTTCCTTGAATTTTGCCACATCAGATAAAGATGTCGAGACATCTGTTAAGACATCACCGCTGACCAGTCTTCGTTCATCAGGCTTATTCATGTTTAAACATCTCTTTTGGCATTTTGTTTTTCCCAAAAATTTGCTCAAATCAACAGAGCTTTCACAATTCTTTGAAGAGTAAGAGGTTACAACAAATTCTTCACAAAGGGAAAGCTGATATGTGTTTTCTACAAGAAACAAAATTGAAAGCAGTGGATCTCGTCATGGCTCAGAGTATATGGGGTGACAAAGATGTTGAATGGGCGGCAAAAAACTCTATTGGTCAATCTGGAGGTATGTTGATTCTTTGGCGAAAGGGTCTTACTTCTCCGTTATTTAGTTTTCTGGGCGAAGGATTTGTAGGATTGTGTGCTTATTGGTATGATAAGTTGTGCTAATTTGTGAATATTTATTCGTCTTGCCTTTATTCTACAAAGAGGAAATGTTGGAGTGATCTTATGGATAAGAAGTTCTCTTTAAGTAGGAGCGAGTTGTGCGTTGGCGAAGATTTTAATTCTGTCAAGAATTCTAATGAAAGGAGCAACAGATCTGAAGTATATATATATATATATATTATACCACTTGATACCCTTGTTTAATTTTCTGTCAACTGGGAATGCGATTAATATGCATGTGGAAAGTTTGAGAGAACAATAAGATAAGTGGTGGCATATCCAGGAAACACTTATATGGAGTGAATCCCGAAAAAGCAATCTTGGCAGTTCACCGAATCGGTCGAGCTACCCGTGCGAATGTATCGGTGTTGAACAACCAATTGTCGTGAAAGCATTGTCTTTTCCAGTGTGGTACCCATGACCCTGAGGATTTAGTAGACATTAACCATATGGCCATTTGGTAGTGTGGTGACTATCAGAAATAGTTGATACGCGATACTACACTCAAAAGAGATTCATCTTAGGGATTGCAGCTCGCTCGAGTGAATCAACTTGCTGTTAATATTCCTAAGAGGTGTCAATGATTTTGAGAACCTTAGAACCCGTTATACAGGTACAAAAATTAACCTTTTAGTACAACCTTTGGGGATGGGTAGAGCCATGACTCCATGCTCGTGACCCTGAACCCTTGAACCCATGTTTTCAAATGTTTTTGTGTGCTGCATTCATGCATTCATTTAAAAAACTCTTTTCAAACAAGAAAAAAAAATCTTTTTCAAAAGAACTAAAACAATAATTGCAAATATTAGAGATTGCGTTATGGATTTCGGTAGAAGAAAGACGCACAAGTACAACTCCAGGGCTCCGAAACTAGAAGATTTAAGTAAATTGGG
The DNA here is from genome assembly GCA_022829125.1 of Lathyrus tuberosus. NCBI lineage: Eukaryota > Viridiplantae > Streptophyta > Magnoliopsida > Fabales > Fabaceae > Lathyrus > Lathyrus tuberosus. The sequence continues at coordinate 4,053,343 of JALAZF010000363.1, forward strand.
AAGTATGATCACCAATCCCGAGGCTTTCAGAGCTAAGCACGGAGGACTGTTGTCTCTGTTAAGAGTTAATATGGTTGAAGGAATCCTGTCTACTCTGATACAATTCTACGATCCGGTTTACCACTGCTTCACATTCCCGGATTACCAGCTTGCACCAACAATAGAAGAGTACTCCCACCTAACTGATTTACCTATCACCGATCGAGCTCCATTTTCTGGACTGGAAGAAATTCTAAAAGATCAAACCATTGCAAGATAAATCTCTTTGGACGAGTCAAAAGTCAGGACTCACATGACCACTAAGGAATCCAGGGTTTACTAGCTAAATTCCTGATGGAGAAAGCTCTATACTTCGCTAGTATAGGAAATGTAACTGCTTTCGAAGATGTCTTTGTTCTAATCATATATGGGTTATTCCTCTTTCCCAACATTGACAACTTCGTCGATACCAATGCTGTTAAGATATTCTTAATAGGAAACCACGTGCCAACCTTGCTCGCAGATGCTTATCATTCTGTACACTTAAGGAATTTGTACAGCGGAGGAATGATCACATGATGTGTACCTTTACTCTACAAATGGCTTATTTCCCACTTGCCAAGTCAGCTGCTTTTTGGGATCACAAGAATACTCTACGTTGGTCACATAGGATTATGTCTCTCACCAATTCTGACATAGATTGGTATAATCGGATTTACGAAGGGATAAAGATCATATACAGATGTGGAAATTTCCCTAACGCACCCCTCATTAGAACTAAAGGAGGAATAAACTATCATCTAATTTTAGCTCGCCGTCAACTCGGATACTCGATGAAGAATATCCCACATAATGTTCATCTGGAAGGTCTTTTCTTCAAGGAAGGGGAAAATGACAAGGCACTGATGAAAGAAATAGTGCATGCTTGGTAACATATTCATAGGAAAGGGAGAGAGTCTTTGGGAAGACCAAATTGTATCTCCATGGAACCTTATCTCCACTAGGTTCAAACTAGAGCCCTCAAGTTGAGGATGCCTTATCCTCGTCAAGAAGTTTTTCCATTAAAGGAGTTTGTTCTTTATTTCATGATTGATACGGAAAAACTCCAAGTTGCTCTCAACAAAATTCAGCGTGAAAAGAACTCTTGGAGGAAAATACAGGAACCAGCTTATGAGCTCTCTTCAGAGAGGACTCAGGATCCATGAGCTTAGGAATTTTCCTTCCAGTACTTTGTGAAATACTGTACTTTTCTTGTAAAATACTGCAATCTTTCAAAATCAATAAAAGGGGTTTCCCCCCAATGTGTGATATTTGCAATCTATTTGTTGAAGTTTCTTTTTGAATAAAACAAAAACTAAAAAATTTGTCTTTGTATATCATTCATCATTCTCACATAACTCATTTTTCTTCTCCTTGAGTCTCACGTATGTATCACAAATTCTAGAGTCAAACTGTCTCACTAATACAATACTCGGGCCAATCGACAAAAGAAAATGGACGAACTCGAGGAAGAGAACAGAGAGCTGAGAGAAGAAATCGACGCTCTAAAGGAAAGTTTGGAAAAACTTCACAACGACATGCAATCCCTGGCAACGGCTCAGGAGCAACAACGTCAAAAGACTGTGATCTCAGAGATTACATATACGCCCATAATAGAGACACCTGAGAATCATCCTTGGTATAACATGCCTAAGGGTCACCCCTGGGGCATGTCTTTCAACTTCATACCTGAAGGATACATCCCAGCGGTCACTAAAGACACAGAAGCCGTAGTAGGAACCGCTGGACCTGAAGGTTACAAACGTCAGGAAAGTGAAGATGCAAGGATTACAACAGTAACTCTTGAAGGTTACAAACTTCAGGGCACTGAAGCGCCAAGGGTCACTGCTATAATGTCTATACCACAACTAGTGGTACACACTATCCTGGAAGGACAGATTTCTCATGTAATTCCTGGTGGAAACGAAGACATGTACGAAAGAATGAATGAGTTCCAAGAACAATTCTTAGAAATGCAGAAGGAACTGCATGCCATTCGCGAGCAAGATTTATTCGGAAAGGACTCCGCAAACCTCTGTCTGGTCCCTAATGTAAAGATACCGCACAAATTCAAAGTGCATGACTTTGAAAATACAAAGGCAACTCTTGCCCTCAAAGTCATTTGGTGATCTACGCTCGGGAACTGTATACCCAAACGGACAATCAACATCTACTATTCCATTATTTCCAAGACAGTTTAACCGGTGCCACACTCAAATGGTACATGGGTTTGAACAACACCAAGATCAGTACTTTCAGAGATCTTTGGGCAGCCTTCGTTCAGCAGTATAAATACAATTTGGACATGGCACCAGATAGGGATCTGCTCAGGGCAATGTCACAAAAGGACAAAGAAACTTTCAAAGAATATGCTCAGAGATGGCGTGAAATTTCCGCTCAAATTTGTCTCCCTCTTGAGGAAAAGGAAATGACAAAAAATTTCCTGAAAACATTAAGCTCGTTTTATTACGACCAAATGGTCGCCAGTGCACCCAGTGACTTCACTGAAATGGTGAACATGGGAGTACACCTTGAAGAGGCAGTCCGAGAAGGACGATTGGTCAAAGATGAAGAGCCATCCAGCAGTACCAAAAGATACGGTAGTGCCTTTCAAAAGAAGAAAGAACAAGAGATCAGTAATATCTCTTTGGGAAAACAAAGGTAGAGGTATCAACCGGTAGCAGCAATAACTCCCGCTATCAACCCAGTGCCGACTCCGACTTATCAACCTCAGGTTACTCAACAACAACCAAATCAACAACAGTATCAACAAAGGCCGCAACAGCCTCTTCAACAGGCTTGTCTATAGTACAATAACAACAATCGTACTACACCACCATCAGGGTTTGACCCTATACCGATGTTGTACGCGGAGCTATTTCCACTTCTACTAGTCAAGGGGCATGTTCATACCAGGACTCCTCTTACGGTACCAGAAAATCCACCTTTTTGGTTCAAAGCATATCAAACTTGCCCTTACCATCAAGGAGGATCGGGGCACAACATTGAGAATTATCTCAACTTCAAGTCTGATGTACAGAAGCTTGTCAGGAACAGGATCCTATCTTTTAAAGATACTAATCTAAATGTTCAGACGAACTCGTTGCCGCAACATGAAAAGACTGCAGTGAATTTAATAGAGGAGGAATCTAGCCGCAATTATCAAATTCACAATGTAATCCTATTGGGAACCAATCTGGTAAAGATGCATTGCGAACAGAGAGGGTATGGCCATGTGCCATCTCACAACTATCACCAGTGTGATATCTGCTCCAAGGACAATCAAGGATGTACCGTAATACAAGTGGTTCTGCAAGAACAAATGGATTTGGGCTGGATTCAGGATCATAGGATTCGTGAAGTCAACATGGCTCATGCAAATCCCAACAGTATTCAAAACCCCGACATCCGTGTAATGAACGTCAACTTAGTGGCGATGCATTCGAGACAAAGTCAGTATTATAATCTACCACGACACAATTACAACACTTGTCTAATCTGCTCAACAGACAATTAGGGATACTCTTTTATACAAGAGGCCCTCCAATGTCAGATGGATCTCGGATGAATCCAAGACTACCATGAAAGAAATGACCATCAAGTCAATATGGTCTAGATCTTTGACATATGCTTGATGAATAGCAGTCTTGTGGAATTACATGCTAAACAAGTCAGACTTGACTTTCTGGCCTCACATGATTATCAAGAATGCGGAGAATGCTCCGAAAACAACCAAGGGTGTGCGCAGGTGCAAAGGACTCTTCAACATCCATTGGACCACTGGTGGCTTCCAATTTACCTAGATGAGGATATACAGTGAGTCAGCATGACTGATGGGATTTCTGATAGACATCAAAGGCGTGATATCCACTCAACAGAAACAGATCTGGTAAAGATGCACTGTATACAAAGCGGGTATGGTCGGGTACCACCACACAATTATGAGCTTTGTGGAGTATGTTCGGAAAATAACCAAGGATGTTATCTTGTATGAGCAGCCCTCCAAAATCATTTGGATCGAAAGGAAATTCAACCATGTTTAAATTCTGAATCAATCAATATGATACAAGATTTTCTCCCTGGTCAGAACAAAAGCGCCGTCATAATCTCTGATCATGGAACAACCAAAGATGTTTGTGCCATAATCCCTCTACTCAACAGTAGAAAAGTTCCCAATCAGGAAACAATCGAGGCTGCTTACGATGGTCAGAAAAATAAAAAAGCTCCCGTGGTTATCTATCTGCCAGGTCTAATACCGTAAAAGTCAGATAAGGTTATTCCTTACAAGTATGGTGCAACGACCATAGAAAATGGAAAAGAAACTCCATTACCCTCCGTTGTGAACATTGCCGACATCAGTCGAGTTATCCGGAGCGGTCAAATCTTCAACAGAGGAGTTGGAGAACCTGCCTAAGAAAAGGAACCTCAAACGGAAGTTCCTGACCAACAAGTCGGTAAATCTAGTAATCCGGAACCTGTAAAGAACAACGATGAGATGCTGAAACTCATCCAGAAAAGCGAGTACAACATTGTGGACCAATTGTTGTAAACTCCATCTCGAATCTCTGTACTATCTCTCCTGCTTAGTTCAGAAGCTCACAAGGACCCTACAGAAAGTCTTAGAGCAAGCCTTTGTGGAACAAGATGTAACGGTCGGACAATTTGACAGCATCATCTCCAACAATACTTCGTGCAACAACTTAGGATTCAGTGATAAAGAATTGTTGGAAGAGGGCAAGACTCACAATATGGTGCTCAATATTATAGTCAACTGCCAAGACGATGCTTTAGCCAGCGTACTGGTGGACACATGATCATCTTTGAATGTTATGCCAAAATCAAATCTGATACGACTATCATTTCAAGGAGCTCCGATGAGGGGCAGTGAGATTATTGTCAAAGCCTTTGACAGATCCAGAAAAAGTTATATGTGAAGTTGATCTTCCCATAACCATCGGTCCTCACACTTTCCAATTCACTTTCCAGGTCATGGACATCCGGGCAGCATACATCTGCTTATTAGGAAGACCTTGGATACACGAAGCTGGGGCAGTCACTTCTACACTTCATTAGAAATTAAAATTTGTCAAGAATGACAAATTAGTCATAGTATGCGGAGAGCAGGCCTTAATCGTGAGCAACTTATCATCATACTCCTGTGTAGAACCAGAAGAGGTTGTTGGAACCCAGATCCAAGCACTCTCGGTGAGCAACGAGAATCGACCAGAAAGAGGGACATCGATTTCCTCATACAAGGATGCTCTCGAAGTAATCAAGAGTAATGACACAAAAGGATGGGGGCAGATTGTAATTCCTACTAACAACAAGACAAAGAAAGGTCTTGGTTTCTCTTCAACCTATACCCAGACTACTAAGAAAGACGAAAGTTTTCGTCCCATTCAGGATTTCTTCCGTAGTGGAGGTTTCCTTCACCCAATGTATCAAGAAGTACACACCATCAATGAGAGCGACTCCTCCGATATGGATGAGGAGTGGAAGTCTTATCTCAACAATGACGGTTATATGTCTCTGGGAGAGGCGCTCACGCCATTTTGCTTCCCCAAGTAGAACTCAAGATATATACCAAGGTCAGACGTCATAATGATCTATGGAGATTGTGATCCTGAAGGATGGCGTGCTCCACCCAATTCATTAGAGGAAGATAATCTAATGGAAAACAACTTTGATTATGATCCCCTGGATGACTTTCTTATCTGGAAGCCATACACGGAGGACTTTGGGCAAAAGAGTCAGCCGGACGATGCCTATCAGCTAAGTAATATTGAAAAGAATACCCAAGTCCCCACAAAATCATGGAATCATTACTCAAGACATTCCGAAAATGAACGAGTCCATGGTGATGAATCTATAAAATTTGCAGGACAATAATTCATTAACTATGCATTTCCTAAAATCGACATCATTGAGGAAGATAACTCCTCCAGTCCCACATAAACATGGGACACCTAGGGATAACTAAGCGGCAAGTATGACTTTCTAGTCAAGTACACTGCTCCCGAAAGCTCTCGCATCAGGCTTGAAGACAACCAGCCAACTGGATGGGAAGATGCCCTTGAGAGTGAAAACACTATGGAAAATACAACAAAAGAGTTCATTTATTACAACTCTGCATGGGAGGAAGACTCCATTGATCCTACACCACCAGAAATCAGTGTTATTTCTGAAGACAAACCAAGAAAGAAGATACCAAACTTTGTGATTCATAGAGGAGTTCGTCGCCACTGGGTTGTTGTCGATGTCCCGAAGGTCGTCCATAAGTCTAAGTAATTCCCATATTTGTTTTGACCTTTTACTTTGCTCGAGTGAAACAGATGTTTTATATGGCTCACCTTGCTGTAAATGTCCCTCTTCGCTTCGCCCAAAGCAACAGAGTTTTGTTTTATAGGGTTGTATTTCAAGAATCAACAAATCATGAATAAATAATGTCATTATGAATTTTCGCATTTATTGTTGTTTTCACTTTTCGTTTTTTAGAAAATGGTAATCCTAAAAAACCCAAGATAAGAACAAGCATTTTTCAGAAAATACACACACACACTCTTGCATTCTCTCTGTCTTTGCTAAAAACGAATTATCATGTCATGCAGATTGCTTGTTTTAAACCCCATTGAAACATATGATCCAATGCCTTCTCCCAACTTTGAATTCCCGCTATATGAAGCTGAAGAAGAAGAAAACGAAGAAATTCCAGAAGAAATATCCCGACTACTCAGACAAGAGGAAAGGTCTATTGAGCCTCACAAATAACCATTGGAAAAGATCAACTTGGGTTCAGAAGAAGAGAGAAAAGAAGTTAAAATCGGAGCACTGCTTAGTCCACCTGTCAAGGAAAACTTGATTAAACTTCTCAAAGAGTTTCCCAATATATTTTCTTGGTTCTATCAGGACATGCCAGGGTTGGATACCAGCATCGTGGAACATCACTTGCCATTAAAAAAAGAATGTCCTCCGGTTAAACAAAGACTGAGAAGGACTCATCCAGATATGGCCATCAAAATTAAGGAGGAAGTTCAGAAGCAGATTGACGCAGATTTCTTCGCCACCTCAGAATATCCTCAATGGCTAGCCAACAAAGTGCCAGCTCTGAAAAAGGACAGAAAAGTCAGAATGTGTGTAGACTACATGGATCTAAATAAAGCAAGTCCAAAGGATGACTTTCATCTACCAGACATAGACATGTTGGTGGACAGCACAACAATATTTAAAGTCTTCTCCTTCATGGATGGATTCTCGGGCTATAATCAAATCAAAATGGTGCCGGAAGATATGGAGAAAACTTCATTCATCACCCCATGGGGCACCTTTTGTTACAAGGTAATGCCGTTCGGTTTAAAGAATGCGGGGGCAACCTATCAAAGGGCCATGACAACTCTGTTTCACGACACGATGCACAAAGAGATTGAAGTGTACGTCGATGACATGATTGCTAAATCTAAAACAGAAGAAGAGCATGTGGAACACCTATCAAAGTTATTCGAGTGTCTGAGTAAATACAAACTCCGCTTGAATCCCAATAAGTGCACGTTCGGTGTTCGCTCAGGAAAACGCTTGGGATTCATCGTCAGCCAGAAAGGAATCGAGGTTGATCCCTACAAAGTCAAGGCCATTCAAGAAATGCCTTCTCCAAAAACTGAGAAACAAGTTAAGGGATTTTTGGGACGTCTAAATTACATCCCAAGGTTCATATCCCTCATGACTGCGACATGCACGCCGATCTTCAAACTACTTAGAAAGAATTAAATCTGTGTATGGATAGAAGATTGCCAAAAAGCTTTCGACAGTATCAAAGAATATATGTTGAATCCTCTGATTCTGTCACCTCCAGTGAAGGAAGACCACTGACCATATACTTAATAGTCCTGGAAGACTCCGTGGGCTGTGTACTTAGCCAACAAGACAAGACAAAAAGAAAAGAGTCTGCCATTTATTACTTAAGCAAAAAGTTCATGGACTGTGAAACTCGATACACTATGCTCGAGAAAACTTGTTGTGCTCTGGCTTGGGCAGCCAAACGTCTTCACCGGTACATGATTTGTCACACTACTTGGTTAATCTCCAAAATGGATCCGATCAAGTACGTCTTTGAAAAGCCTGCTCTCACCGGAAGGATTGCCCATTGGAAGGTGTTGTTATCAGAATATGATATCGAGTACCATGCTCAAAAGGCCTTCAAAGGAAGTATCTTAGCCGATCACTTGGCTCATCAACCAATTGATGATCGGGAATCAGCCGAATTTAACTTCCCATACGAAGATGTCACGTACTTAAAAATGAAAGATTGCGATGAACCGCTACCTAGTGAAGGGATAGAACCAAGATCCCAATGGAAACTAATATTTGATGGAGCTCTCAATGTTTATTGAAACAGAATTGGGGCAATCATTGTTACCCCTCAGGGTACCCATATTCCTTTCACTGCCAGATTGACATTCAAATGTACAAACAATGAGGCTGAATATGAAGCTTGTATCATAGGTCTCGAAGAAGTAATTGGCTCAAGTATAAAAAATTTGGATGTGTATGGAGACTCAGCTCTAGTTATCAATCAGATCAAAGGGGAATGGAACACGTACCAATCAGGACTGATTCCTTACAAAGACTACACGAGAAGGTTGTTACCATTCTTCAATACAATTGAGTTTCATCACATTCCTCGTGAGGAAAATCACATGGCTGATGCACTAGCTACTCTCTCTTCCATGATTGCTGTAAATCATTGGAATGGCATACCTGAGATTGACATTATGCGCCTTGAAAGGCCCGCTTACATCTTCACAATTGAAGGAGTCATAGACGAAAAACCCTGGTATCATGATATCAAGTGCTTCCTTCAAAGACAAGAATACCCGCCTGGGGAATCAAGAAAAGAAAGGAAGACTCTCAGAAGACTTGTAGGCAACTTCTTCCTGAACGGTGATACACTCTATAAGAGAAACTTCGACATGGTTTTGGTTAGATGCGTAGACAGACAAGAAGCAAACATGCTGATGAAAGAAATCCACGAAGGCTTATTTGGCACTCATGCTAATGGACACACAATGGCGAGAAAAATACCGAGAGCAGGATATTATTGGTTGACAATGGAATCTAATTTCTACAAGTACATGAGGAGGTGTCACAAGTGTTAGATATACGCTGACAAAATTCATGTACCGCCAACGTATCTCAAAGTTCTTTCTTCTCCATGGCCTTTTTCTATTTGGGGAATCAACATGATTAGCATGATCGAACCCAAAGCTTCAAACGGACATCAGTTCATCCTGGTAGCCATTGACTACTTCACCAAATGGGTCGAAGCATTTTCATACACCAATGTGACCCGACAAGTGGTAGTCTGATTCATCAAGAACAATATCATCTGCCGTTATGGTGTTCCAAGCCAGATCATTATTTATAATGGATCTAACTTGAACAACAAGATAATGAAAGAGTTGTGCGATGAGTTCAAGATCGAACACCATAACTCATCTCCCTACCGGCCTAAGATGAACGGAGCGGTAGAAGCGACTAACAAGAATATCAAAAAGATCATTCAGAAGATGGTTGTAACCTACAAGGATTGGCATGAGATGATACCCTTTGCTCTTCACGGTTATCGCACACCTGTCCGTACTTCAATAGGGGCAACCCCTTTCTCTCTGGTATATGGCATGGAAGCAGTACTCCCCATAGAAGTAGAGATACCATCAATCAGGGTATTGATGGAAGCCAAGCTAACAGAATCTGAATAGTGTCAAAGTAGACACGATGAACTGAACCTAATCGAAGAAAAGAGAATGACAGCTTTATGTCATGGTCAGTTATATCAACAGAGGATGAAAAAGGAGTTTGACAAAAATGTCCGACCCGACGTCTTTAGAGAAGGAGACCTCGTGCTCATGAAAATACAATCATTCCTCACTGATTCCAGAAGTAAATGGACTCCAAATTATGATGGACCTTATGTGGTTAAGAAAGCCTTCTCAAGCGGTGCCTTGAGACTCACAACCATGGATAGAGAGGAGTTTACCTACCCCACGAATGTTGATGTAGTCAAGAAATACTTTGCCCAAATTAAAAAAAAACGTCTCGGTGGGTTGAAAACCCGAAAGGGCAATCCAGGAAAAAATTAGAGACATAAGCAAAAATCATCCCGATGGATTGAAAACCTCAAAAGGCAATCCATGCATAAGTTAGGGATTCATGGCAAGTAACTACGTCCGACAAGATTAACTCCCCAACGGTAATGTCATCCATCGTAAAACTTCAAGCCAAGGTCATCTTCAACAAAAGCTTAGAATATCCAGAATTCAAAGTTAGTAGAAGAATAGCAGTCGTTATGTTTCAATGTAGCCCCTTTTCCCTTAAATTTCCATTTTCTAAACTTTGTAAAGCTCTATGGGATCACGCGATTGGCTTATTTGCCATTCTATAAATAAATTTTGAGCTCTAGTGCTTTTGTTTGAAATTCTCATTTATTTTGCTTTGCAGAATGACATTTTTAATATGATCAACGATTCTTGAAACAAAACAAAAATGAATTTACTTGTCAAAATTTTCGTCTGCTTTTAAAATAAAGATGGTAATTCCTTTTAACTACTGAACACAAAAAAAGGAACATCGATGGCTTCTCCTGAAGTTGATTAAACCTCAATATGCAGAATCAATGTATTCCTTTTGACCAGTACACCTGAACGAAGGATCCACTGTTTCAAATGCAATATCCCGTCTGATATCCCCGGAAGAGTTCTTACCACTGAAAACCAATTGATGGTTTTCTCTCCCCCACAGGGTCTACCTCTCGTAAGCAAGATAAGATTGCTATTTCGAACCGATGGTACTTTTCATCCCTCGCACTAGCCGAGTATCCGGTCGTGTTCATTCACTAGTTTGTATGTCGTGTCTGTTTTGTCAGCATAAGCATACATACATCATGCATAATTGATTCATATTCATATTCGTGTTGCATTACTGTAGCTCTGGTCAGTCTTATCCCTCAACTGATGACATCCTCCCGTCAATAAGGTTGTTAGTACTTTCCGCATCCAAAAATGTACTTGTCTGAGCAATTTTTCCCCAATGTGGAGCTTGTCCTCGACCACTTCGATAACTTGAACCTCTGGAAGACAAGACGTTCAACAGACACCTTTGGGACATCACTCTTCGCCATTGAAGATGATATTTTCGGTTTCCCAGATTAAGGAAAATCCCCAGAGAAAGTATCTCCACTAAAATACTCGAGAATATGTCGGTTTTTCTCCCAAGAAATTCGATGTTAATGAAGTCATCAACACCTCAAAATTGGATCACATCACATGGCATTTCTCTGAAAAGATCTCAAAGAAAAGTATGATGTAACCTCACCAAGCAGAAAACAGTCTTTCAAGGGATTTGTTTTCCCCAGTAGAGTCAACAAATGGCATCTCCAACAGAGAAGTTTGCACACCTCTATGGTTCAGGCAAATGGATTTTCCCAGACAAGTCTAACATCAAATTTTCCATCAAATGGCGTCTCCCCAGTATAGCTCAGCGCGAAGTTTGATAAAGACCGCTACAATGGATAGCATTCCTTGTCATGAAAAGAACTCGACAACAAGAAACTGAGACCAGTTCCATGGCAAAAGACCAGGATCAAGGGGAAGTTTATTTCAAAAGAAACTGAGACCAGTTCCGTGGTTGAAGACCATGATCGTGGGGAAGTTTTACCTTTTTCTAAGTAACATTTCTTAGCAAAAGAAGATGGATTAGCAAACCGCTATTCATAACCACCGTCAAAATTTCGGGTATTCCGATATTTAATCCTCTTGCACCCTGAATGTCCGAATATCTTCGCCATTCACACTTTCAGGTCCAAGAAGATTAAATAGGGGCATATGTCATACCCCAAATTTTGACCACAAGATTTCCCATCATTGTGCAAATCATCACCACAATATGGATGTACCATCATGAATTAGGGTTTTAAGCCCTCTCAGAACACTTAGACAAAAGATCAATCAAGAAATGACATGATCTTCAACTTGTCTAAATCTCTCAAACATCCATGAAGGTTCAAGAGGTCTCCCATATCAAAAATCAATCACAAGAGTGAAAAATCTCAGGACATTTGAGCCTCGAAACTCTTAGTGTCACCAAATTAGGGTTTTGGTCGACTGAGACCTCCATAGTGAAATTTTCATAAGGGAATGAGCCAAGGCTTCAAAATGTGACTCAATATTCTCAAGATAACCCTAAGGGTCAATTTACAAAGTTCAATTACCCTCAGATAATGCATTCCTCAAAAGTCGGGAATTAGGGTTTCTCCGCACCGAATCGCTCCGGAGCCAAAAGTCAAAACATGAGTTTTTTGACAAAAATGATCATTATGATTCATATTCTCACAAAATATGATTTATAATGTCATTTAAACAAGAATTGATCAAGAAATCATGATAACTTGTAAAAAGGGGTAATCTTGAAAAAAATGAAAAAATTTCTAAGTTACTAAATTTGAATGGTTTTGATACCAACTTCAAAGGACTATAACTTTTGATCCAAGCAACCATTTTGAATGATCCAAAGCCTGAATTGTAGGTCATCTTACAAACTACAAAAGCTTCAACTACCTCAAACCCTGATTCTTCATGGATTTTTAATTAGGAGTGGATCAAAGTGGTGAAAAAACCAAAATGTGTCAAAAACACTTAGTGAAAATTCAGCCTTGTTATTTAAGCATTTCCACCAACTTCCAAGGCATTTTTCACCTTGATGCAAGCTGAACCAGGACCATTGGTGGACATCAAAGTTAAATAGGGACATGCAAGCTTTCCAATGAGCCAAAGAGCATGAGAAAATTCCACTTGAGCTAGAGGTTATGACAGTTACAACATGCCTTGCTACAAACTGTTTTACAAGACAGTTTTGTGCATTTCTTGCCAGCCACGATTCTTTTTGTCAAGGGTAATGATAAAAACCACTCACGTGCAATGTATAACAGATGAATCACCACAAACCTGCAAGGTTGGACCAAGGAGTCAAGGAAAACTCAAATGGCATGATTGGTTTTGTCACTTTGTGCCTTGAATTCAAAATGACATTTATGTGCAATAGTGTATATTCAAAAAAAGGACTCTTGTCAATCAAGATGCTCCTATAAACAATAATAAAATCATCTGCAGAATGTGAATTGAGTCAATACATAGCTGAGCTATTTGGAGCAACCATGAGTACCTTGTGTAAGAAGCAATTATGCTTAGCAAGACCATTGACTCCATTCTTATCCTTTGAGCTTCAAGTGAGAAGCTTCAGTACAACTCTTCTCCTATAAATAGAGCTTCTTGTTGATCATTCAAATTACACCAAAGAAACTTACAACAGATCTTTCTGTCATTTCCTTCTTAAGCACAAAAACTCCATTTCTTAAGAAAGCACTATCGGGTTTTGAGTTGGAGACCAATGCAACTCAAACCAATGGTTGACACATCTCATATACAACATATAGAAGTGATCTAAACACCTTAATCACTTCTATAACACAAGAATCAGGATCTCACTAGTCAACTTGATTCAATTACAACTGATTTCCAGCCAAGTGATCCAAGGAGTTCCAAGTCATTCTAAAGGTTACAACACAATCCTTGAGGCCTAAGGAAGCTATCCAGATAATTGTTTCACTTCTGGTTACAACGTGATATCTTTTGTTACACTTAATTTAAATGAAATTAAAAAGAACCATCATGTTCCTTGTTTAAAAACGAATGAATTTCAATTTTACATCTTGTAAAATGGTGGAGAAACGAGAGAGATAACTTGCTTCACGCAAGTCTGATGTTGGCCCAAGGAAGCAGATGGCCGTGGCGCCATTTTCAGATTTTTAGAACCAAACATAGTATATATTATTTTGTTGCCAATATATGTTTCAATTGGCATTGCGCCCTAGTGGAAACACTAGTATTTGTGTGTGTGTAGCGAGCGAGAGGTCTGGGGTTCGAATCCCCCTCGCCCCAGACCTTTTGGTTTTTTTTGGAATCATTTTCAAAAGAAGGTTTCCTATATTATTCACTCTTCCCATTCTCTATCAGCCAACACACCTGGCTCAATTGGTAAAGTTTTAAACCCTCCACCCCAAGGGCGTGGGTTCAAACCTTGGGAGGACCATCCAATTTTTTTTTATCACTTTTTCTTTTCACATTTTTTCACAATTTCTTAAATAACTTCAAAAATTAATTTCTCTTTCAAATTTAATTATTTTTTATAGTTTCTTTTTTTTTTAAAAAGTCACAAAAATGTTAAAATATTTTATTCTACAAAAAATCAAATTTATATTATTTATTTAATATAGTTAGAATTTTTGTAAATAATTTCATTTTTTATTTGTTTTCAAACAATTTGAAATGAGATTTCCACCTTGAATTTTCAACTTCAAATGAATTTCAAGCTTTCATGTTATTAAACATGAATTTTCAAAACATTTTTCAAAGTTTACAACTTGTTTTTGAATATATTTGATATTTTATATCATTTATTATCTAATTTTCTTTGAAAAAATTATACTTTATTTAAAATTAGGGTTTTTCTCTTGATTTTAAAATTTTCAAAAACATTCTTGGGCCTCTTGATAGAGTGTAAGTCCCACCTCTTTGCATGTAACTAAATTTGGTCCTCAGTCATTTTATAAGTCCCGATACGGTTTTAAAAAATCTCGGCGCGATCGCCATTTTCAAAACAATTTTCATCTGGGCCTTCCCTTGTGTTGTAAGTCCCATTCTCTCTTCTTTTTAAAACATTCTTGGGCCTCTAATAAAGTGTAAGTCCCATCCCTTTGTATAGAAAACTAATTTGGGCCTCAGTCATTTGTATAAGTCCCGATATTTTTTCAAAATAACAATGCGATCGCTGTTTTTTTTCGGGCATCTCTCTGAGCTGTAAGCCCCATCTCTTGTACAAAAATAAACCTTGGGCCTTTAATAGTGTTAAGACCCAAATCCCTTTGTAAATAAATAATTTGGGCCTCTGCTATAGTATAAGTCCCACAACGTCTGTTGGTATCGCATTAAGATAAATGTTATCAAATAAGACATTTGGGCCTCTCCTTGAGTTATAAGCCCCAAACAACTTACTTTTTATTCAAATTCAAATTAAAAGTTGTTTTTATCAAAAAATTCTTCAATTTCTTGAATAACTAACCATACAGCTGTAATTGCTATTCTTGGGCTTGTTCAACTGTAAGATCCACTATCCTTCTCAATATATGCTTGTTTATATATTTTATATGTATATACTTGTATATATTTGCTTAGAGTCTTCCCCGGCAACTAGGTCTAGGTTTAGATCAAACCCATGGTTACTCTTTCAACACAGTCAAAACTAGTTCCCCATAGGAAATTCCAGATACAGTCTTGCCTCCTCTTGGGCTTATACAATATGGAACAGAGAAAGAAATTATTCCCAGTGAAACTTTTCTCAAGACTGTCACAACTTAGAAATATTTATACAAGAAATTCATTTCCCCAGAGAGGATTAATTCCCGGTGAAACCTCTCGAAATTCTTCAAACCCTAGAAGTGTTCACTAAAGAAACGATTATTCCCGGTGAAACCTTTCTTGAACTTTTCTTTGGCTTGGACCCACAGGCTTCCTAAAAGCATCCCCAGCCTCCTCTTGGGCTTAGTACAAGGACCCTCAAGCTTATTAGAAGTTCTCAGCCTCCTCTTGGGCTTAGTACAAGAACCCACAGACCCCCGACGGGTATAGGACATAACCTAGTCATCTCTACTAGTTCAATCCTCCAGAGAGTCATAATTCTAAAACATCAAACCAATTTAGGGTTGATTCTCATCCCTTAAAACATCAGCCTCCTCTTGGGCATCATACAAAGATCATTCTCCAGCTAACAGCAAACCTCTTCATACTAGTAGACTTGGAAAGTCTCATCACCTCTTGGTTCTCCGAAAATTCTGAAGTTCCCTAAAAGCATAGGAAAAATCCTGATAATTTTATCCATACACCAATCCACAGGAGAGTCCAAACGTTTAAAGTCTTCAAACTCACCTTTAATTTTCTCTGATTCCCACAAGGTTCAAGAATCCCCAGTTAGGGTCAGATTACCATAAACAAATCCCCAATAAAATCAGAACCTCATGGCATCTATTATTCCAACCCTTCTTCAACACCCAGCAAAAGTTGACATCCCTTATGGATTCCCCACAACATGTTGGACCTGTTTCTGGATTTCAATAATCCTCAGCAGAAGTTAGCCTCCTCTTAGACTTCATATAAGAATTTCCCCAGGTAACCTCCTCTTAGGCTTTGTATAAAGATTTATCCTCAGCAGATTTAGCCTCAATCTTGGGCTTTGTACAAGACATATTATACTCTCCAGCCGAGTCAATTCTTTTAGCCTCAATCTTGGGCTTTGTACAAGATAGACAAAACCTCTCCCCAGTGGAGCCATTCATTTTAGCCTCAATCTTGGGCTTTGTACAAAGACAGACAAAATATTCCCCAAAAGAATCATTCATTTCAACCTCAATCTTGGGCTTTGTACAAGACAGATATAAAACTCCCCAGAGTTAGTCCTCTTTTAGTCTCAATCTTAGGCTTTGTATAAGACAGATATAACACTCCCTAGTAGAGTCAACCTTTTCGCTTCAACCTTGGGCTTTGATCAAGGCACACAAAAATCAACATCCCCTCAGAGGAAATCATGAATTCTCTCTATAGGAAGATATTTTCTCTGTACATCAAATATCAAAATAAACAATCACAACCTACACCAGATAAATGCTATAAGTGGCACACTTGTTGATCCAAAAACCAAGTTGTAGTCCCTCTTTTATCTTGGTAAACCTTTTCTTTCATCTAATTGCTATAAGTGGCAAGCCTCTGGATTAATTACATCCAAGCCAATGTCCCTCTCTTAGCATGGAAAACTCATAAGGAAAAATGGCATTGCTCTACACTGAGTTAAAGTTTCTTCCTTCATGACATCTCCCCTATAAAGGAAATTATGACATTGTTGGATTCCATACATTCTAGGTAAAGTAATTCTCCTTTATAATCAGTTACCCAACAACTGTGATAAACCGGTGAGATATCTCCCTTTAGAGATGACAAATTATCTATCGGTCAAACCTTTAGCTTCAATCTTGGGCTTTGAACAAGACACAAACAATCTTTAGCTTCAATCTTGGGCTTTGAACAAGACACCAAACATCTTTTTCCTCCCATAGAATAGGAGGAACTACGATTGCTCTGATTTCCCCGATCTTTTTAACGGGAATACGTAGGCATAAGATTGTGAAATCTTAACGAGCACATAAATCAAAAACTTTAGGTTCAGTACCTTAACAAAAACACTTTCTTAACACTCCCAAAGGAGAAACTTTCCCAACCTATAATAGATAAATACCAGAAAGTATGAAAATATGCCAAAGAAGATCTATGGATAACCATATATACACTGGATAATTGACAACTTCCCTTTGTATAACCTGACCTCGAACCCCTAATCTTTTAGCATTTGTTAAAGAAAACATTTGCGTGCAAGGTTAGTTTTAGATAGCTTCCCTTTCCTTTCCAACTTCATAGGATAAATAAGAAATTAGAAAGTAGCACCCAATTCCAACCTTTGAGGTAAGGTGGTCGCGTCACCGACAAAAATCGCACACTACACATGGTAAAAGAGGATTAAATATCAAAATACCCGAAATTTTGATTGTGGATGTGAATGGTAGCTAATTTGCTCATCCATATTTTTTTACTAAGTAATGCCACTTAGAAAATAGTGAATCTTTCCCTCGATCTTGGTCTTCAGCCACATAACTGGTCTTAGTTTTCTTGAAATAAACCTCCCCTCGATCCTGGTCTTCACCACAGAATTGGTCTTAGTTTTCTTGAAATAAACCTCCCCTCGATCCTGGTATTCAGCCACGGAACTGGTCTCAGTTTCTTTTGAAATAAACCTCATCTCGATCCTGTTCTTCAGCCATGGAACTGGTCTCTGTTTCTTCTGAAATAAACATTCCATCAATCCTAGTCTTCTGCCATGGAACTGGTCTCAGTTTCTTTTGAAATAAACCTCCCCTCGATCCTAGTCTTTAGCCATGGAACTGGTCTCAATTTCTTCTGAAATAAACCTCCCCTCGATCCTGGTCTTCAACCATGGAACTTTTCGTAGTTTCTTTTTGTCAAGTTCTTCTCTTGACAAGGAATTCTATTTGTGATTTAATTTGATTTTTTTGAGGTGCTGATGACATCCTTGAAGTAGGACAAAATTCTCGGGGAGAGACTGCCATTTGTCGACTTATTGGGAGTCTATGGGGGCAAAGACAGGCTTCTTTGTTTGCCAATTGGTAGAGATTTATTGGAGGATGTGATATCCATATTGCCAAGAGTCTTTTGTTGAGAAGCTTCCGCTGGGGATTTTCTTTAATCCAGGAAAAAAAATATCATCTTCAATGGCGAAGAGTGAAGTTCCAAAGGTGTATAACCAAATTCCTTCTTGCCTCTCAAAGGTTTAAGTTATCAAAGTGGTCGAGAACCGATTTAAATCCAGGAATAAACCAGAGAGAGATTGTTTAGACGAGACCTTTCCCGATGAGGAAAGAAATTAAACTGGGATTTTATCCTATCCAAGTGTGGAAAGGAAAACTGAAGGAAAATCTTACACGAGGATTAAACTCAGTGTTGATTTAGAAAGAATATATACTTTCTTCATAAGGATAACAACTCTAATGGAGAAAAGACATTTATCACTTGGGGATAAACGTGACAAAAGTGATCGAAATATGGTATGCAATATGAATATGAATATGAATATGAATCATTTATGCATGATGTCTGTATGAAGTGCTTATACTGACAAAATAGACATGACACATAGACTGACGATGAGTACAACTGATGTATGTATCGTTGATCTATTGAAGGGACAAATTCCTGCTGCTGAACTTTTCATATTCTTGGTAGTAACAAAACGCGGCTCTTGGGGAGTGGTAGGTGGGATACCCCATCTTATCAATCTGAAGTAATTGAGCCTCCACTCGGGGCATGCTTATCACAAGGAATATTTTGATTCTGCATTTTAAAGTTTGATTGCTTTCAGAGAAGCTGTCGATGTTCCTTCTTGTGTTCATTAATAAAAAGGAAATTGCCATCTGTTGTACCCCAAATTTTACCCTCATTTTTCTGCTAGTTGATGTTATATTTATTTTAATATCTTTATCTGTCTTTATTTTAGTTTAAATTCAATATGGCCTATCTTTATTTCATTTATATTTAAGTTGTTTTATTTTTATTGATTTAAATTAATCTTAATTTAATTTAATTTTAATAATTAGTTTAAATAATTAGATTAATTATTCATTTAGTTTATTTTTCTAACTAATTTTAATTTAGAATATTAATTAGTTTATTATTATTTTTATTAATCATATTATTAAAAAAGAGGCATTATCCATTTTCACATCAATTATCCATTTATCTTTAACCATAAACCATTTTTCAATTTTAGTTCAAAGCCATCCAAATATTAATTTCCAATCTCAAGATCAACTTCAAAATCCAATTTCAAATTCAAGTGTTCCAAGTTCAAGTTTCAATTCTAATTAATTTCAAGATTTCATTTCAATTCCATTTTTTTTTCATCCAAGTTTCAAGTTTCAATATTGGAATCATTTATTTGCCAATTCCAATTCAAATTTAATTCATGTCTCAAGTTTATGTCTCAATTCAATTTAATTTCAAAATCCATTCCCAATTATCCATTTAAATCCATTTTTCATTGTTTATCCAATCAAATCCACTTCTTTCAATTCATATCCATTTCCATAATTAATTCCAATTTCCATCTTCATTCCAATTTGAATTTCAATTTCATAGCCAAGCTTCAAATCCCATCCAAAGATTCAAATTATGATTTTCTTTTCAAGTTTGATTCAAATTTCCAAGCCCATAATCCCATTTAATTCAAGTTTCATTTCTAACCAACTTTGATTCCAAGTTCAAATTTCACTCAATTTCCTTTTGAGTTCATAACTATTCCAAAATTCCAAGCCATTATTTCCAAATTAATTCTAAATCCATGCTCAATTTTCACAAATAAAATTCAATGTTTACATTCAAAGTCCATTTATACAAATTATTTCTACATACATGGATATTACATAAAAAGTCCAAGAATTGAGTTTACATGAAAAACCCATTTTCTTAGGCCCACATATTACAACAGCTTTCCAAACCACATCCAAATGGTACGAATTAAGTAAAACCTGCAAGGAAAACAACCATTCATACAAACCCCTACGAACCTTTTACCAGCCTACTCCCAACGTCAACCTGCAAACCGTGAAAGCAACAATTCACCAACAGTCGAATTTAAATTGAAAATTAAGAAACAAGTGGATATATAGCAGAAAGGAGAGAGGAGGGAACCGCGGGGGGGGGGGGGGGGGGGGGGGGAAGAACGTGAAAAAGGGAGAGGGCAAGGAGAACAGGGTTACCTCAAAACCTCTGCAGGAACCAAGACCTTTAACTTGGTCCAACCTCATCTTTTTCTTTGTTTTTTTCCATACATCTTCATCTCAAATTCATCACCTCCACCAATAACCATCAACAACAATACCTGTGAAAACCCCAACTGAAACCTGAAATCACAAATTAATCCAAACCTGAGCCTTGAGCAGATACAGAGTAACAAGAACAAAAAGGGTAGCAAGCAAGTTCAGAAGCAAGAACAAATCTTTCATAGAAAAATATTCAGCCGCCATGGAAATTCAAAACTCATAAACAGAGTTCATAACAACAAACCTTTTAAAACCTTCTGATACGCACAAAGAAACTGAGCAGCCATTAAAAAATCCCAACGAACCAGAACGCAATCGCAGTAACCACCATAAGAACAACATCAAAAAGTAAAAGTCAAAAGGAGATCAGAAGCACGTACGTGGTCATTCATTGTCGCCAGAATCACACCGGACTTTGCTCCGGTCAGGTAACCTCGAGACCTCTTTTATCGTTTTCTCATACTATCTTGTAGAGCTCATTCTGTTAATCCAAATCAACTCTATCCATCTCCTTCCCCCAACCCATTTTTTCCATTGCCTTCTCAAACCCGCAAACCTTCAACCTTCAAACAACTAAAAACCACATTCAATCAAATACAATACAACCTTCAATCCCAAAATCAAACCCAGGAAAGAATCAGAAGAAAGAGATGAAGATGGAAACGATTTTGAATGCAAACCAAATGAACCTGAGATGATGAACCTGAAATCGAACCAGCATGGACATAGCGATTGAGACGAGTTAGCGAATAAGGTCAGAGATATTTTACTATTGTTCAATTTGTTCTTGTGTTTTTGTTCACCGTCATCTTCACGCGATCCTCCGCGACGAACATTTTCTGGCGACGACCCTCATCTTGAACCCACCGCTTCTTCCAACCACGAATACCCAACCTGGAAACAACAATAAACCTTCTTCAACCTGACTTCAAACCTCAAACTCTTTTCATTCCCCAAACAATAATCCCAAAACCCAATCCCAAAAAACCTAATTTTGAAGCAGAATCAAAGAAGAAGGTGATTAGGCAAGAAAATGAGATAAAATCCATACCTAAGGTCAAAACGGAATCACAGACTTGAGAAAAATCGGATGGATTGAACAATCGAGCAAGAATGGTTTACGAATCTTGAATCAAGTGAACAGAGCCAAACTTGGAATCGGAATCAAAAACTGAGTTGGAGCGATCTAGGGGATGAAGCGTGTTCGTTGTTGGCGTGTGCCCCTCTCACATGGGTCTTAGGGTTCCGGCGACCCATATTCATTTGCAGAGAATTGCTTGGCTAGAGAGGAGAGAAACGAGAGAGTGGGTAGGGTCTGAAAGATGTTTGGAAATATGCCTTTCTGAGTTGATCCACGCGTGTTAACTCCTTTCCTTTTTTTTTGCCACTAATAGTTTTTTTTGTATTGTCAAAACGGGATGTTGACAAGCGTCGCCATCATGTCCGTTTGATTTTCATCAACAGGCCTTGGACCTGTTCCCGTGTGTTTAATTTCCTAAGCCCTACCGTGTACCTGATTTGTGGGGAGCGTTGATTCGTTCCTTTCTTGTTAATCCAACGGCAGCGAGCTGTGGTGCATTAGAGAGTCTCATCAGACTCTCCCCACAGGATCACTCTTAGTATCAGTTCTGGGCCTAGCCTCCATTCGCTAACGCCACCCCCCCTTGAGGCCCAAACGTGGAAACAAACTGGCTTAGTTCTTTTTTTATTTTCTGCCTGCACCCCCACCTGTTTTTGTTCATTTTATTTATTTATTTATTTATTATCTTTTTTTTTTTTAATAATTATTCCTCTCATAAAGATATAAGATATGTCTCCAAAATCAAAAACTCTAAATATTTTTATATATTTCATTTTTATTTTTGATAATATTTTTAAATATTTATTTTGAGATTTAGTTTATTAATAAGTTTATCTTATTTTTACTTGATAATTGTTAATTTTGTTTATAATCTTAAAATGATATCTTGTACGATCTTAATCTCATTTTATCATAGGATTATTGAATTATTTGAGTTAATCTTGGACATTATCATTGATTAAATTCATGTTTAAACTATGTTTAGACTTCGTGATTTGGTTGTGTGACATTTTTCTCAAGATTCATCTTTATTTGCTTGATATTTGTCCCATATTTAATCATCATCTATCATGAAACATATTGCCATCTTTATGCTTATGTTGCTTTCATTGTATTATCTTACATCAATGTTTTATCTTTTATCATGTCTTTATCTATTGTTATATTATCTTACAATTGTCTTTTCCCCCCATTCCAAAGGAGGGTGATTAACATTGACTCTTAAAGTCATTGACCTCTCACCTTACCTTAGTAGCCTCATAGAGCTAAACCTTATTCCTTGGCCTCATCAGAGCCATGGAATCATAACTAGCCTTAGGAAAGAGTTCTTACACTCTTGGTGATATTCATCCTAACGAATACTCACTTTCCCTACTGACTAAAACATAACATAGGACCATTATAACTAGACTTAGAGAGTTCTTATACTCTACAATGAGGTCACACTCATTTCCCCTCTGAATATTGACCACATTCAATCATTCAGTAGAAGTAGAACTACGCATACTCTGATTCTATTCCCGAGGATACGTAGGCGTAAGGTGCGATGCCTTATCGAGTATACTTAGATACTAACCCCTAGGGTTTCAACCTTCAGCATAGAACCTTTAGCAAACATAAGTTAATATTAACAAGAGGCTTCCGTAGAGTACTACGGACGTTTAGGGTGCTAATACCTTCCATAGGCGTAACCAACCCCCGAACCTTAGACCTCTCCCCTTTAGGTTTTTCTAACGATCTTGAACCTTTCCTTTGGATAAATCAAAGTCGGTTGTAAAAGAAAATGATGCAAATTAATTAATAATTTTTTATCCGATTTTCACCGCAACAGAAATGGCGACTTCACTGGGGAGTTTTAGACCTATTGCTGGTCCTTTCCTAAGAGGGTTAAGCCAATCTTGTTTTTATGTTATTCATGTTTGCTCATTTACTTGTATATGCTTATGTATGTCATATTTGTTTATATACTTGTATCTTTGTTCTTGCTTCATTATCTGTTCTATGGGTTGACATGGTATCTATGAGTGAGATAAGTCCTAACCCGGACTTGAGATAACACATATGTTTAGGAATCGTGGACATAGTCAAGGGAACTTCGAGGGAGAAATCCCAAAGGAGGGAACTTGAAGTCCACACTCAGTTGAGGCCCTCTCAGAAGTGGTATATGTTGAACGAGCAATCGTGAATGCGTTACTACTTTCGACCTAGGAGCCAGAGATATTGAGGACCATTAGTCACCCTTTTACCCCTACTTGGCCTATTTAGGACGTAGTGCGAGGACTGTGAGGGAGCAATCCCAAATGGTTGCTACACGATACTACACTCAGACGAGACTCTCTTGAAAATTTTATTGATTACCGAGCAATTGGGAAGTCGATAAAATCCGAAAGATGGGTTGTCGACTCTGGGAACATTTTAGAACCCTGTTCTGCAGTTGAAAACCAGTAGTACATACCTATTGGGATGGGTAGACCACGACTCCATTCACGAGACCTATAAACCTAGGGTTTATTTGTGTTTGTTGTGTGCATATGTTTGTGCTCGTGTGCTTTATGCATCTCTACATTCAAGCATTCTTAGCCCTTTGGTTTCGGGGAACTCAAATGTTTGTTTCCTGTTCAAAAGATCAACAGAGCTTGGATTTTAAAAACAAAAACTCTTCAATTTTCCCAAAAGTTTTTTTGCAACTTGCCGTTGAGTTCCTTAAAACCATTTGGCTTGCATTAGCATCTCATTTGCATCATGTCATAGCATGTGCATTTCCTCTCTGTCTTCGTCTCATGTCGCCGTTTTCCCTTTAGAATCGTCTTTGAATCGTCACCCGAGCCAAACTCGACAAAGGATGTCTGAACAATACTGCGAGATGGACAGAGTTAACAATGAATTGAGTGAGCTCCGAGGAGGAATGGGGCAGATCATGGAAGTTTTGAATGTTATATGAGCGAAGGTGGATACGCAGGTCACCGTAGTCTCAGAAGTCATTGCTACAACTGTAGAACCTCCCGTTACTATTGTGAACCCCACTTTAGGCATGCCTTTTAACTTTATGCGTGCTCCGGCCGTCACTTCTACTCAACAAGTTGTTCCCTTGGTTAATGAGGCTTTTCAAGCTATTCCTACCTTCACTCCAGCAACAGTGCAAGCCCAGATGCACCCAATTTTTCAGAATCCACATCCGGTTTATGATCATGTCAATATGTCCGAAGAAGGGGATAATCGACATGAAAGGTTGGAGGAAAGTGTAGAGACAATGCGGAGGAAATTGGAAGCAATGGAGAGGAGCAATGTATCTAATACTAATGTTAAAGACATGTGCTTAGTCTCAGGCTTGGTAATTCCACCCAAGTTCAAACTACCCAATTTTGACCTATACTCTGGTGCGACCTGTCCTAAGTCGCATTTGGTCATGTATTACCGGCGAATGGCTGCATTTATGGATAATGATAAGTTGATGATCCACTGCTTCCAAGATAGTTTGAAAGGAGCTCAAAGTGGTATTTGACTTTGGACCAATCTAGGATCTGATGTTTTCAAGACGTATCTGATGCTTTTGTAAACCATTACAAATATAACATGGACCTCGCGCCAGACCGTAGACAACTACTGAGCATGTCTCAGAACGATACTGAGTCTTTTAGAGAGTATGCACAAAGATGGAGAGAGCTGGCTTCACAAGTTGAGTCGGGTGCGAACCCATTCTGCCTCATCCAGTTTGCTCAACAAAGAAGATGAAGAAGATCTACAAGATGTCATCAACTGTCAAATCAACATACATCTTTGTAGCATCTGAAGAAAGCAAGGAGTTGTTGCTCATATCTTGCTTGAACACTTGTGCTTTCTTTTGTACTTAAACTTAGGAGTTATCTGCTTGTTAAGAAGCATCAATGTAACCTCCTGCAACTAATTCTATGTGAATTAGGATTCCTCAAGTGATCAGTGTGATCGGAGACTTGAGAAGACAATGCCCGCTTCATCCTTCTCTGATACAATTGACCATGGCAAATAACTACTAATCTCTTTTCCTCAACTATGCTCAGCTCATTGAATCGAGTGCGAACCCATTTTGCCTCATCCAGTTTGACATTCATCATAACCCTCAGCGAGGGAATCTCAACTTCAACTGGTAGGGCTGCCTCCTTACCATACACAAGTGAGAACGGTGTTGCCCTGGTAGATGTCCTTATTGATGTTCGGTACCCATGCAAGGAAAACGGTAACATCTCATGCCAATCTTTGTAGGTCACCACCATCTTTTGGACAATCTTCTTGATGTTCTTGTTGGCCGCTTCAACAGCGCCATTCATCTTTGGACGGTACGGTGAAGAATTGTGATGCTTAATTTTGAAGTCCCGACATAATTCTGCCATCATTTTGTTGTTAATATTAGAACCGTTATCAGTAATGATTCTTTCGGGAACTCCATAGCGACAGATGATATCTCTTTTCAGAAATCTGGCTACCACCTGCTTGGTGACATTAGCACAAGACGCTGCTTCCACCCATTTGGTAAAGTAATCAATAGTGACCAAGATGAAGCGATGGTCGTTGGAAGCAGTTGGCTCAATCTTTCTAATCATATCAATGCCCCACATTGCAAAGGGCCAAGGAGAAGACATGACATTCAACGGACTCGGAGGTACATGCACTTTATCCGCATAAATCTGACATTTATGCCATTTGCGGGCATATGAACAACAGTCTGCATCCATAGTCATCCAGTAATACCCCGATCTCAACAATTTCTTTGCCATTGCATGTCCTCCGGCATGGGTACCGAAAGAGCCTTCGTGCACTTCTTGTATCAACATGTTTGCTTCGTGTCTATCCACGCATCTGAGCAAAACCATGTCAAAGTTTCGTTTGTACAGCACATCCTCATTCAAGAAGAAACTACCAGCTAACCTCCTCAGAGTCTTTTTATCATTGTTGGATGTTCCAGCCGGATACTCTTGACTCTTCAAGAAGCATTTGATATCATGAAACCACGACTTGTTATCAGACACTGCGTCAACAGCAAACACATGTGCAGGCCTGTCAAGATGAGACACCTCAATTTTGGGCACATGGTTCCACCAATTCAATTGAATCATGCAAGATAATGTTGCCGAAGCGTCAGCCATTTGATTTCCATCTTGAGGTATATAGTACAATTTCACTGTTGTAAAGAAAGTCAACAACCTCCTCACATAGTCTCTGTAAGGAATCAAGTTTGGTTGATGGGTATGCCAATCTTCATTGATCTGATTGATCACTAGAGCAGAGTCCCCAAATATTTCAAGAGTCTTGATCCTTAAATCAACGGTTTCTTTAATGCCCATAATGCAAGCTTCATATTCTGCTTCATTATTGGTGCATCAAAAGTTAATCTGGAAGTGAAAGGTATATGAGACCCTTTCGGAGTGATAAGAACTGCCCCAACGCCACTTCCATTCATATTAACGGCCCCATCGAACATCAATTTCCATTTGTCATCAGGATCCGGTCCTTCGTCAAATGGCGGTTCTTCACAATCTTTGGCCTTAAGAAACATGATGTCCTCATCAGGAAAATCAAACCTCATCGGCCGATAGTCATCAATTGGTTGCTGCGCAAGATAATCTAACAAAATACTTCCCTTGATGGCTTTCTGAGAAGTATACTGGATATCATATTCAGTCAGCACCATCTGCCAACGTGCAACCCGTCCGGTCAATGCTGGTTTCTCAAATATGTACTTGACAGGATCCATCTTTGAAATTAACAAGGTTGTATGAGTGATCATATATTGTCTCAATTGCTTGGCAGCCCATGCAAGTGTACAACATGTCCTCTCAAGCATTGAGTATCGTGATTCGTAATCATTGAATTTTTTTCTCAAGTAGTAGATGGCGTGTTCTTTCTTACCGGTCTCGTCATGTTGACCGAGGACACAACCCATGGATCCTTCAAGCACAGTCAAATACATGATCAATGGTCTCCCTGGAACTGGAGGCATGAGAATTGGAGGTTCCCGCAAATATTCTTTTATTTTCTCAAAAGCTGATGCGTGTTTTTTCGCAAGTGTACGAACGCGTCAGAGTAATATAAAAGATTATCGTATCCACAGAGACCAAGTGTCAATCTATCGCTATCTATTGCTAAGGTGTGTATCTAAGGTGATTGAAAATAGTAGTTTTGAAGAGTGCACGGTAGTAAATAAAGTAATTAAAATTAATTGATAAAGACAGGTTCGAATGCAATTCACACAACCAATCGATAATCCAAGTACTTGCTAATAGAACTACTTACGGGCAATGTTTTCTACTTTGAAAAGAACTAATTTGACAGGAACTGTCGCTTTCGCGTATTCAGAACCGAGTTGTACCCCCTAATCAAACCCTCTTATTGTCACGGATAAAAAGGCGCGCATTGCGTTAGAGTAGTAAACCTATTTTTAAGAAATATAGTATCTTGACCAAGTTGAAAAGTATTTTAACCTGGATTTTCTAAAAAAAAGAGGTTCTTACGAACCAGACTTTAAACTTCTTAACGCGTCCGAAAATGGTTTTAAAATCTCTTTTCCTTTTAAATTAAAAACTCCTAATAAACTAAACAAAACGCTTTCGCTGTTTTTGAAATAGTTTAAAAACAATTAAGTTTAGATAGGCGTTGGACGGCTTTCGATCTTACCCAACGGAATTTAAGAACAGGAAAACTTATATTGAAAGTTAAAATAGCCCTTAAGTGTTTCCACTAACAATTGTACAGATTATCGGTTCAGTTATGATCTTCACATTCTAACCTTTATAAAATTAGCCAGACATGGTAAAGTAAAAGTTCATTTTTAGATTTTTCATAAAAAAGGTATTTAAGTGCGAGTGCGGAAAGTAAATGAAAGTAGTGCGAGTGCGGAAAGTAAATGAAAGTAAAGCAGTGCGGAAAATAAATGAAATTAAAAGACAGTGCAAGAAATAAAGTTGACAAAAGGTAAAGTAATAAAAACCTGCTCCAATCGGAGTGGTTGAATAAAATGCGAACTGAAAGTAAAATGGCGGCAGGATTAACTTCCTTCCAGAGTGCTCCAAGACTCAATCTCACAGGCTCTTACAGACTCGATCTCTCGAATGTAGTAACACCTCGATGTGAAGTGATTACCACTATTACACTGATATATGCTTATGAACAACTAAGCTTGGATGAAGAAAAACAAAAATCTAAAGTCCTATTTATAGGCAAGGAAACATGTGGAAAAGACAAGGATGCCCCTAGTATTTGAATTTGGGCGGGAACTTGTTTTGCTCTTGTGGCGCCCGCCACAACACCATGGCGCCCGCCATGAGTGTAAAATTTGCTTGGGTAGTTGGAGATGGTGGGGAAAAACAGTTGGGAGGAGTTTGAGACATGGCCACGTCATGGAAGACCCTGTGGCGGCCGCCAGAGTGGATGCCATAAGTGCAAAATGCTGATTTTCTCTATTTTAGCTCATTTCGGCTCCTTTTTCGCTCCTTTTCTCGCTCGGGGCTCGGATTAGACTAAAAACCTGAAAACAAAGAAAAACATAATAATAACATAATAAAATGACATTAAAAGACTAATAATGCATGCGAAATCGGAGTAAAAAATACGGTGAAATTCAGTGTCATCAAATTCTCCCACACTTAGACCTTTGCTTGTCCTCAAGCAAAACATTTAAAGCTCAAAGTAAGAAAACTAGTGCTAACACGTGATTCGGGCAAGAAGGGCTTCTAAGTTCAAGTCAGGATGCAGTGACAGGTACTAAGTGAACCAAGGGTATCGTAATGACACTTATCTGCAGAGGCGGACATAAATTTCATTCTTATATTAGTCAACCATATCATCCCACAATAACTAGGCATACCTCTTCATCTCTTTTTGGGTCCTTTTCATTCAGGCGCAATCACATTAAGCCCGTTATCCGTACATGTTTCATAGTAGAGTGACCTGTTAGTGATTCTGATCCAAAGCATAGGGTTTCTGGCACATAAGACTGTGTAAACCCTTTTATTTAACCCAAATGCAGTTGTGGGGGATCGGATCGTAATCCGCCTTACCGAGTTCAGCGCCAGATACCTCTGAACCAACTAACAACGAGTGAGCTAAAATTATATATATATATATATATATATATTTTTTTGGGCAACAATTCAACTTTTTGGTTTAAACGACCTTGTGAGGGTCATCTATCCGGAGTTTGCCTTTTTCTTTATTTATTTTACTGGATTATTCACTTATGTTCATCAGTCCCCTACGTAGAAAATACTTAGGCCGGAGCTGACTGCTGAAATAAACTACTTAGGACAAATTTGGAAATGATAATTAAGGCCATGGTACATGGGGTTTTGGAATGATTCCTATATTCGTGAAGTCTACGGTGCTAAAACGATACTAATGTTTCAAAAAGTTCACCTAAGTCACCACATCCTAATCCAAACCTATCTTTAAAGCCCAAAAAACGTGTAGAACAACAATGTTTTCTTTTTGCAATTTTTTTTTTGTAGGGCTAAAGAAATGGGTAAAAATGAGGGTGCACTAGGGATACACTGTACTGGTGACTCGTCAGACTCATGCATTTTCTAGAAAAAAGACATAGACAAAAACAAGAAATAAACAACTAACTAAAAATGGAAATAGAAAGCAATAAAATAGAAAGCAATAAAATCCCCTCCCACACTTAAATCGAACATTGTCCCCAATGTTTCGAAATAAGATAAGGAGAGTAACCTGTAAAACTACTGATGACCTGGCAATACTGCTAAGACCTTTCAGCAGAAAGTTCCCACATGCCACAGGACGTGACTGGGTCGCACAAAACAGTAGAAAGATCTCCTCCTCACTAAGCAAGGTCTCAGCATCTGGCAATCCAAAGAAAGAGTGTGCTATGATCATCTGAAAATACCTCAATGCAGGGTTGTGGATAACATGTGAGAACTGGGTGGAAGGATCCTGACTCCCTCCACCAGAGATATCACTCCAGAACTTCTCCACTTCCCTACTCAGAAAGTATCCCATAGGCGTCTCAGGAATAGCATCAGGGGTCGTCTGAAAACCTAATAAATCACCAAACTCCTTATGAGTGAAGGAGTACTCAGTCCCAAATAACCGGAAAATAGCACATCCATCTGGTCCGGCCCAGGGGTCATAAGAAAACGAGCTGAGGAACTCCAAAGTGAGGTTCCTATAGGTGTTGTTCATGTCGTCGAACTGGTCCCATTGAAGCTGGTGGCATAAGAATCTGACACTAGGCTCAATGCCTAAAGCCTCCATGCAAGCCTGATCTGGGTACCTCGTAGGTGCCATAGGACGCCTGAAGTGGACAAAGTAACGCTCTCTCTAGGCGTCATTCCTGAAAGTCACATGCATGTCGTCAAAATTCTGCATTCTGCACAGAGTTAGGAAGAAGGTCCTGTAAAACACAAACATTTCAAACATTAGTCCTGACAAAATATAACAAGAAATAAAATAAAACAAAATGTAGAAAAAGTAAATAAGGTAAGAAAATCATGGGTTGCCTCCCATGCAGCGCTTGTTTAACGTCGTTAGCTTGACGACTGGAACTTATACATCTCTTGTCGGGATTGGTGGATCACTTAGAGTGTGGCTAGAGTAGGTTGTTGGAATGTATCCTCCTTCGTAGAGCTTCAGTCTTTGTCCATTGACGATGAATGGTTTACATGTCTCGTTTTTTATTTCAACAGCTCCAGACCTCAGAATTTTTGATACTTTGAAGGGGCCAGTCCATCTTGAACGGAGCTTTCCTGGGAAGAGCCGTAGCCTAGAATTGAACAGGAGAACAGGGTCGCCTAAGTTGAAGTCTTTTCTTACGATTCTTTTGTCGTGCCAAGCTTTTGTTCTTTCTTTGTATATTATGGCATTCTCGTAGGCTTACTGTCTGAGTTCTTCCAATTTGTGGATGTCAAGGATACGTTTCTCACCAGCAGTTAGGTAATCCAAATTCAAAGTTTTAATGGCCCAATAGGCCTTATGCTCTAACTCAAAAGGTAAATGACAAGATTTTCCATAGACTAGTTGGTAGGGGGTTGTTCCTATAGGGGTTTTGAAAGTGGTTTTGTAGGCCCATAAAGCCTCTTGAAGCTTTTGCGACCAATCTTTTCTGGATACAGAGACAGTTTTTTCTAAAATTTGTTTAATCTCCCTATTAGATACTTCCACTTGGCCACTAGTCTGTGGGTGATATGGTGTTGCTACTCTATGCTTAACTCCATACTTGCTTAAAAGCTTATCAAATATTCTTGATATGAAGTGAGATCCTCCATCACTTATAACTAAACGGGGTGTTCCAAATCTGGGGAATATATAATTTTTAAATAATTTAATCACTACTCTAGTGTCGTTTGTGGGTGCAGTTATCGCTTCAATCCATTTAGACACGTAGTCTACTGCAACTAAGATATACTTGTTTCCTAAAGATGGTGGGAATGGTCCCATGAAATCTATACCCCATACGTCGAAGAGTTCTACTTCTTGGAGGTTTCTTAAAGGCATTTCGTCGCGTCTTGAAATATTTCCTTTGCGTTGGCATCTATCACATTTGACAATGTAAGCATGGACATCATGCCACATGGTAGGCCAGAATAGGCCAGCTTGAAGAATCTTGGCGTAGGTCTTAGAGGTGCTTGCATGTCCACCATAAGGCGTAGAGTGACAATGCTGAATTATACTTTCTACCTCGTCTTCTGGAACGCAACGGCGGAAAATGCCATCTTTACCTCTCTTGAAAAGAAGTGGCTCATCCCAATAGAAGTTTCTAACATCACTTAAGAACTTCTTCTTCTTGTGGTAATCGAGATCAGGGGGTATGATATCAGCAGCTAGGTAATTAACAAAATCAGCGTACCAGGGCACGTTACTTACAACTAAGGATTTTTGAAAGTGCTCATGAGGGTCTGGTTTTTTATCTTCAATGGTTTCCAACAAGGCTATCAGTCTATCATAGGCAAAATCATCATTTATGGGTACTAATTCAGGATTCAGGTATTCTAGCCTAGATAGGTGATCGGCTACTACATTTTCTGTGCCTTTTTTATCTCGGATATCTAAGTCGAACTCTTGTAGCAACAAAATCCATCGAAGTAACCTGGGTTTAGCATCTTTTTTACTTAGTAGGTAACGGATGGCAGCATGATCGGTGTAAACTATAATTTTGGCTCCTACTAGATATGATCTACATTTGTCTATAGCGAAAACTACCGCTAGGAGTTCTTTCTCGGTTGTTGCGTAATTGAGCTGGGCGGCGTCTAGGGTTCTACTGGCATAATATATTACATGTAATCTTTTATCTTTTCTCTGACCTAGAACGGCTCCTACAGCATAATCACTGGCGTCACACATTATCTCAAACGGTTCAGACCAATCAGGGGGTTTCATAATGGGTGCTGAAATCAATGCTTGCTTCAAAAGGTTGAATGCTTCATTGCATTTTTCATCAAAGATGAATTCAGCATCTTTCATTAACAGGCCAGTTAAAGGTTTTGTTATTTTGGAGAAGTCCTTGATGAAACGGCGGTAGAATCCAGCGTGTCCAAGGAAACTTCTAACTTCCCTGATAGTCTTGGGTGGTTTTAGGTTCTCTATAACTTCTATTTTTGCTTTATCTACCTCTATACCTCTTTCGGAGATTATATGTCCTAAAACAATTCCTTCAGTCACCATGAAATGGCATTTTTCCCAATTCAGCACAAGGTTCACCTCCACACATCTTTCCAGGATTTTCTCAAGGTTGATAAGACAATTTTGGAAATCAAAACCGCAAACCGAGAAATCATCCATAAATACTTCCATGATTCCATCTAGATAATCTGCAAAGATTGATATCATGCAACGTTGGAAAGTAGCAGGGGCATTACAGAGTCCAAAAGGCATTCGTCTGTAGGCAAAAGTTCCAAAAGGGCATGTAAAGGTAGTTTTTTCTTGATCTTCTGGATGTATAGGTATTTGGAAGAATCCCGAATACCCGTCTAGATAGCAGAAGTAAGAATGTCTGGCAAGACGTTCTAACATCTGTTCTATGAACGGTAAAGGGAAATGATCCTTCCTAGTTGCTTTATTTAACTTTCTATAGTCTATGCACATACGCCAACCTCCTTCTACCCGCTTTGCTATTTGTTCACCTTTCTCATTTTGCACAACTGTGATGCCTCCCTTCTTGGGTACCACATGCACAGGGCTCACCCACTTACTGTCCGAGATCTGATATATTATACCTGCTTCTAGCAACTTCAGAACTTCCTTCTTGACAACATCACTCAGTATAGGGTTTATCCTTCTCTGGTGTTCTCTGGAAGGTTTTGAATCTACTTCGAGCGAAATCCGATGCATGCATACGGATGGACTTATACCTTTCAGATCAGAGATATTATATCCTAAGGCTGAGGGATATCTTCGTAAAACATCAAAGAGTTAATCTGTTTCTTTTTGTCTCAAGGCAGCACTAACTATAACCGGACGGTTCATTTCTTCATCAAGAAACTCATATCTCAGGTTCTTAGGCAGTTCCTTAAGTTCCAAGGCTGGTTTAATAGGGCAAGGCATAGGATCTGGGGTAAGGGATAAATATTCGTAAAGGTTATCATCGATGTAGGGTTTCTTATAATTGTCATCTTCCAAAATAAGAGTTGATGGCAGCTTAATTGTTTCAATGACTTCTTCTTGCTCTAACTCCCTAACACATTCATCAATGATATCTATCGAATAACACGCGTCTCCTATCACAGGTGCCATAAGAAATTTTGAAAGTATAAATTCTATCTTCTTGTTCCCTACCTCAAAGGTTAGCTTCCCCTTTTTGACATCTATTATGGCTCCAGCAGTCGATAAGAATGGTCTACCTAGAAGAATTGGTATGTCATCATCTTCTTTAATGTCCATGACAACAAAATCAGTAAGGATAAACAGCTGACCTATCCTAACAGGGACGTCTTCAAGTATGCCTATCGGATATTTAACAGATCTATCGGCTAATTGAAGTGACATCTTGGTAGGTTGCAACTCTCCTAAGTTTAACCTTTCGCAAACCGCTAAGGGCATTAAGCTCACACTAGCTCCTAAGTCTAGAAAAGCTTTTTCGATGACATGACTCCCCAAAATACAAGGAATGGAAAAGTTTCCAGGATCTTTATCCTTTTTTGCTAATTTATTTTTGGCAATAGAATTACATTCCAAGGGTTTCGGATTATCAAGTCTACGTTTATTGGTAAGGATGTCTTTGAGACACTTTGCGTAGGATGGTATTTGGGTAATGGCTTCTGTGAACGGGATTTCTACGTGAAGTTTTTCTATAACTTTAATGAATTTCTGATACTGATTATTGATCTGGGTTTGTTTAAGTCTTTCCGGATATGGTATTGGTGGTTTGTATGGCGGGGGTGGTATATAGGTTTTGTCTTTGGGTTCTTCTCCTTTTTCTTGACTTTCCTGGTTTACAGATTCCTCTGGTTTCTTCTTTTTATCTGGGATGTTGTCATCTTCCTTAGAAGTTTTGGGATCACTCAACCTTGGGTTACAAGGTTCATCATAAGCGGTCCCACTTCGTAGGGTAATGGCATTTGCTTGTCCTTTCGGGTTTTGTTGAGGTTGTCCAGGGAATTGTCCTCCAGGTGTGGTCTGAGGGGCTTGGTTTAAAGCTACCTGCGAGATTTGGGTTTCAAGCATCTTATTGTGAGTGATTATTTGGTCAACCTTGGTTCATAACTGGGTAATTAGTTCGTTAACATGAACGTTCTGGTTCATGAACTCCTTGTTTTGTTGGATTTGAGCAGCGACAAAATTATCCACGATTTTCTCAAGGCTCTGTTTTGGTGGTACAGGTTGCATAGGTTGATTTGATCTTGGGGCTTGATAACTTGATTGTCTCGGAGGGGCAGTATTTTGGATAGGGTTATTATTCTTATAGGAAAAGTTTGGGTGATTCCTCCATCCAGGGTTATAGGTATTTGAAAATGGGTTCCCTTGGGTGTAGTTCACTTGTTCAGAGCTGGTCTCGTTTAACAGACTGCATTCTGCGGATTGGTGTCCTTTCGTCCCACATATCTCACAATCTGACGAAACTGCGGCTGCAGTATTCGGGGTTGTACACATATGCTCAACTCTTAGGGCTAATGCGTCCATTTTAGCTTGCATCATGTCTATAGAGCTTAACTCATGTATTCCTCCTTGGGCTTCCTTCTTTTCCACTGTCGCTCGTTCTACTCCCCATGATTGATGGTTTTGGGCCATATCTTCGATAAGGGCACTAGCTTCAGGGTAAGGTTTGTTCATCAGTGCGCCACCTGCGGCGGCGTCGATGGTCATCTTAGTGTTATAATGAAGTCCATTATAGAAGGTTTGAATGATTAACCAATTTTCTAAACCATGATGTGGGCATGCTCTGAACAACTCTTTATATCTCTCCCAGGCTTCGAACAACGATTCTCCTTGGTTTTGGGTAAATCTAGTTATTTGGTTTCGAAGAACAGCGGTCTTACTCGGGGGAAAATATCTGGCAAGGAATACTTTTCTAAGGTCTTCCCAACTTGTTATGGAATTTGGTGGAAGGGAATCTAACCAAGATAGGGCCTTATCTCTGAGGGAAAAAGGAAATAATCTTAAGCGAATCGCCTCAGGAGGGGCTCCATTGGTTTTAAAGGTGTCTGCTAGTTGGAGAAAGTTTTTCAAATGTTGGTTTGGGTTCTCTGTAGCAAGACCTGCGAATTGTCTCTGCTGTACTAACTGCAGCAGGGATGGTTTAAGTTCAAAATTGTTAGCTGGTATGGCTGGATTTACTATACTAGAACTAGGTTCCTCGTTGGATGGTTGGGCGAAATCCTTAAGAGGTCTTTGATTTTGATCTTCGGCCATAGCTTTCCTAAGTTTACGGAAATATAAACGTGCGCGAGCGTAACGTTCTGGTTCAGCTAGAGGGTCTACTAAACTTCCGGTACTACGAGTTTTTCGCATTGACCGGCGGGTAACTTCCTTAGTCTAAACGGTATAACAACAGGGTACAAAATTTGACGAAATTGGTCCCCGGCAACGGCGCCAAAAACTTGATGCCTGTTTTTTCGCAAGTGTACGAACGCGTCAGAGTAATATAAAAGATTATCGTATCCACAGAGACCAAGTGTCAATCTATCGCTATCTATTGTTAAGGTATATATCTAAGGTGATTGAAAATAGTAGTTTTGAAGAGTGCACGGTAGTAAATAAAGTAATTAAAATTAATTGATAAAGACAGGTTCGAATTCAATTCACACAACCAATCGATAATCCAAGTACTTGCTAATAGAACTACTTACGGGCAATGTTTTCTACTTTGAAAAGAACTAATTTGACAGGAACTGTCGCTTTCGCGTATTCAGAACTGAGTTGTACCCCCTAATCAAACCCTCTTATTGTCACGGATAAAAAGGCGCGCATTGCGTTAGAGTAGTAAACCTATTTTTAAGAAATATAGTATCTTGACCAAGTTGAAAAGTATTTTAACCTGGATTTTCTAAAAAAAAGAGGTTCTTACGAACCAGATTTTAAACTTCTTAACGCGTCCGAAAATGGTTTTAAAATCTCTTTTCCTTTTAAATTAAAAACTCCTAATAAACTAAACAAAGCGCTTTCGCTGTTTTTGAAATAGTTTAAAAACAATTAAGTTTAGATAGGCGTTGGACAACTTTCGATCTTACCCAACGGAATTTAAGAACAGGAAAACTTATATTGAAAGTTAAAATAGCCCTTAAGTGTTTCCACTAACAATTGTACAGATTATCGGTTCAGTTATGATCTTCACATTCTAACCTTTATAAAATTAGCCAGACATGGTAAAGTAAAAGTTCATTTTTAGATTTTTCATAAAAAAGGTATTTAAGTGCGAGTGCGGAAAGTAAATGAAAGTAGTGCGAGTGCGGAAAGTAAATGAAAGTAAAGTAGTGCGGAAAATAAATGAAATTAAAAGACAGTGCAAGAAATAAAGTTGACAAAAGGTAAAGTAATAAAAACCTGCTCCAATCGGAGTGGTTGAATAAAATGCGAACTGAAAGTAAAATGGCGGCAGGATTAACTTCCTTCCAGAGTGCTCCAAGACTCAATCTCACAGGCTCTTACAGACTCGATCTCTCGAATGTAGTAACACCTCGATGTGAAGCGATTACCACTATTACACCGATATATGCTTATGAACAACTAAGCTTGGATGAAGAAAAATGAAAATCTAAAGTCCTATTTATAGGCAAGGAAACATGTGGAAAAGACAAGGATGCCCCTAGCATTTGAATTTGGGCGGGAACTTGTTTTGCTCTTGTGGCGCCCGCCACAACACCATGGCGCCCGCCATGAGTGTAAAATTTGCTTGGGCAGTTGGAGATGGTGGGGAAAAACAGTTGGGAGGAGTTTGAGACATGGCCACGTCATGGAAGACCCTGTGGCGGCTGCCAGAGTGGATGCCATAAGTGCAAAATGCTGATTTTCTCTATTTTAGCTCATTTCGGCTCCTTTTTCGCTCCTTTTCTCGCTCGGGGCTCCGATTAGACTAAAAACCTGAAAACAAAGAAAAACATAATAATAACATAATAAAATGACATTAAAAGACTAAGAATGCATGCGAAATCGGAGTCAAAAATACGGTGAAATTCAGTGTCATCAAAAGCCCTTTGGTAATCGTCATTCCACCTGACCGCTTGTTCTTTTCTTAACAGCTTAAATATTTGGTTCACAAGTGGCTGTGAGTGAGATATGAACCGTGCAATGTAGTTCAATCTACCCAGGAAACCACGTACTTCTTTTTTCTGTTCTTGGTACAGGCATTTCTTGTATCGCTTTTATTTTGGCAGGATCAACCTCAATTCCTTTTTCACTTACGATGAAACCCAGCAATTTACCAGACCGCACTCCGAAAGTGCACTTGTTCGGATTCAGCCTTAGTCAAAACTTCCTCAACCTTTCAAACCGTTTCTGCAGATTGACCAGATGCTCTTCTTCTGTTCGAGACTTGGCAATTATATCATCTACATAACACTCGATCTCTTTATGAATCATGTCATGGAATACTTTTACCATAGCTCGCTGATACGTTTCCCCAGCGTTCTTCACCCCAAAAGGTATCACCTTGTAACAGAAGGTACCCCACGGGGTAATGAACGTTGTCTTCTCCATGTCTTCTGACGCCATCTTGATTTGATTATACCCGGAGAAGCCATCCATGAAGGAGAATACCGAGAACTGAGCTGTGTTGTCAACCAGTACATCAATATGAGGTAAAGGAAAGTCACCTTTCGGACTTGCTCTGTTTAGATCCCGGTAATCAACGCACATTCTGACCTTACCATCTTTCTTCGGCATAGGAACAATATTTGCAACCCATGGTGGGTAATTGGTGATGGCCAGAAATCCCGCATCTAACTGTTTTTGTACCTCCTCTTTGATTTTGAGAGTTATTTCTAGTTTAGTTCTCCGAAGCTTCTGTTTGACAGGAGGACGACCCTCTTTCAACGGCAACCTGTGCACAACAATGTCTGTATCTAACCCCGACATATCTTGATATAACCAAGCAAAGATGTCGACATATTCCCGCAGCATACTGATCAACTCTTTCTTTACCTCGGTCTGCTGACTGACTCCAATCTTAATTTCTTTCCTTGCGTCCTCGGAACCAATGTTGATAACCTTAATTGTCTCTTGGTGAGATTGAATGACCCTCTCCTCCTGCTTCAACAATCTAGCCAATTCTTCGGGAAGTTCACAGTCTTCTTCATCCCCCTCTTCGGCCTGATATATTGGATTATCAAAGTCATACTTGGCCATAGCAAAATCGTTATCAATGAAATCCGTGTGATTAAGTCTGCATGATTGAGGGTCATGCTTTATTTTAGAATGTGACTTTTTGAAAAGGAAACAAAAATAAAACATTGCCATTTTATTGTTTTTTCTGCAAAATAAAAATGAAAGGCAAGGAACACAAAATTTGCAGGTAAAACGTCCTTTATTAATGATAAAAACCTTGCAAATGCAATTATGAGGCCCTACAAATGGATCTACACGCCTTGGGCAGAGCGCGAGATTTTAACATGCAACAGAGAAAAACAAAGAAAATTAGTCTGTCTGAAGAGTAACTTGAACAATTTCTTTAACAGACCAATTGTAAAGCTCTTGAACTGGTACACACGGGCGCACCCAATTGTCGAGATCACAATCACTGTCGACGCCATCTTCACTTGCAGCACACATCTGATTTGGATTAATGATTCCCACGCTATAGAAAGTAATCGGCCCCTTGCGCTCTGTTGCAGCAGCTTGATATGGATTATAGCCTACACCGAACTTATCTTTCTTTGCAGAGACTTCAATCAATTTGCCCCAGCCTTGGGCATTACCTGCTTTGACTACTTCCACTGCCTGTTTGTAAGAAGCAATAGAAGTACCCACCTGTTCTTTGCTCTGAGAAGATACTGCCTTTGAAGACGAATCACCAATATTGACTGCCACAAATGCTTGACACAGCATCTCATGGATCTCTCCATCCATTTCCACGTACTTAAAGGTAGACAACTGACTGACGAAGATGTCTTCCTCTCCACATACAGTCACCACTTGACCATCAACCACATATTTCAATATTTGGTAACATAGATGTCACTGCCCCAGCGGCATGAATCCACGGTCTGCCTAACAAGCAACTATATGCGGGTTGAATGTCCATCACGTAGAACATGCACTTAAACACTTGACATAATACTGCACCTTTACACTCCAGGGTGATGTGTAATGCCCTGTTGTGATTGCGACCCTCAGTAGTCAAATCATAATCTTTAAAACCTAGCCCATGGCTAGCATTGACATTAGAAACAACAGACTCCAATTGATTCACAGTAATCTCTTGAGGTATATAGGCCATATTCAAGACCTTCAAAAGTGCCTCTCGATGAGCTGCAGAACACATAAGCAACAACAAGATAGAAATCTTTGATGGCGTTTGGTTCAACTGATCAACCACTTTATAATCACTCTTTTTGATAAGTCTCATGAACTCCTCGACCTCTTTCTCAAAAGTACCTTTCTGCACGGATTCAGGAACAACAACCTCCTCTATAGCCACCTGTTTACCCTTGACTTTGGCTGCTGCCTCAGCTTCAGCATTAGTTCTCAAAGTCTGTGGAGCAAATAAGCGTCCACTTCTGGTGAAGCCACCAAGACCTCCAACATTATCAATACTGGAACTACCCCTAGCTGGAGTTTCCACGTCTTGCTTTTCTCCTTGGTAGTAAACATCTGCACCGTAGTGCCATGGGATAGCCCGCCCACTAGTATAAGGAACTGGTCCTGGTACCGTAATAGTAACAGGACTCACTACATCAGGCACAATGATAGCAGCAGGAGCCGACACTTGAATTTTAGTTGGCATAAAATAAATGGTAACAGCTGACACATCATCATCCTTTTTGTCCCCCTGATCAAACTGTAGACAACCCTCATCAATCAAATTTTGAATGTCGGCATTCAGTTTATCACAACCATTACTCTGATTCTCACAATCAACACAACCTTCTTCACAGCCAGAGAACACTTGCCTCTTCAACAACCGAGCCTTCACAACACTCAAAGGAGTCCTCACCCTGTTCACATCAGTTACCAAATTCAAAACTTTCCCATCTTCAATGGCGTTGACCTTTGGCACATTATGATTTGGCATGGGATTCTAAAGCACATTCGGTGGAGTTGAGAAATTAATTGCCTTGGCATCAATCAAATCCTGTACCTTATGCTGAAATGCCCGACACTTTTCAATAGTATGACCTAGAGCCCCAAAATGAAACTCACAGCGGGCATTAGCATCATAAGCCTTTGGTAATACAGCAGGAGTCGGGCCCATCGTACGAAGCTCCACCAGATTAAGCTTCAACAATTGAGGTAACAAAGCTGCGTAAGTCAAAGGCCGAGGGTCCATATGCCTGTCAGTTTGTCTTTGCTGATATGATCTCCGTGGTTGTTGATTATTCTGTGGCTGAACATTCTGTTGCTGTGGCTGTGATTGAACTTGTGGACTAGGAATAGTCACAGCAGCAACCTGATTATAGGAATCTTGATAGCCTCTACCTCTTCCTCTATTCTTATAAACATCACTGTTCTCCCCATCTCTCTTTCTGGTAGATCCAGCAAATGGCTTCCTCACTTCTGAAGAACTAGCACCACTGACATCTTGTATTTTTCTGAGCTTCAACAAACTTTCAATCCTTTCCCTAGCGATTACAATGTCCGTAAACCCAGTTGAAGGACAGGCAGCCAACCTATCAAGATAAGCTCCCTGAAGAGTACCCATAAACATGTCGGCCATCTCTCAGTCCTGCAGTGGAGGTTGAACCATGGCAGCCAACTGGCACCATCTTTGAGCATATTCCTTAAAACTCTCCTTCGCATTCTGAGCCATACTCTGCAGCTGAGTACGATTTGGAGCCATATCCATGTTG
Organism: Lathyrus tuberosus; assembly: GCA_022829125.1. Classification (NCBI taxonomy): domain Eukaryota; kingdom Viridiplantae; phylum Streptophyta; class Magnoliopsida; order Fabales; family Fabaceae; genus Lathyrus; species Lathyrus tuberosus. The sequence goes on from JALAZF010000363.1 coordinate 4,095,407, forward strand.
TATTGATACTGCTTGACAAAAGCTTGGGCTAACTCCTTCCAGTTCCTTACAGAAATCCTACTCAACTTCATATACCATTCTTGAGATGCCCTAGTAAGGCTGTCTTGAAAATAGTACATCCACAATTTCTCATCATCAGTATGAGCGGCTATCCTCCCCACATAGGATTGAAGATGAGTTTTAGGACAAGTAGTGCCATTGTACTTGTCAAATGTTGGTGGCTTGAACTTATGTGGGATTCTTACTCCAGGTACCAATCCCAAGTCGGAAACATCAAAACCAAGAGTGTTTTGGGATTCAATGGACCTGATTTTTGTAGCGAGCTCGTCGAATCTGCAAGTGTTCTCATCTTCAGCATCTAACAGAGTGAACTGCTCATCTTGGTTATCTTCCACAACATGATGAACCCCAGTATTTCTAGGAGGGCCACCACCTCCATTAACACCAGTCTGATCACCAGTATCTCTATTATTACCGTTGCCATCCTGCACCTCTACTTCTAGCCGCTCGACCATTGCCCTGAGTCTTTCCTGATTTTGGGCCATACTAGTCATTAATGTCATGAACTGGTCCATCCTGTTCCTCAGCTCAGCCAATTCAGTCTGCATCTGATCCATGATCTTAGCTTGGTTTCTGCGAGTTTCGTACCGGTGGATGTGGTTATCAACTATAGTGCCTGAAACCAAATAAAGGTTAGAGGACCTACAACGAGTACCTGTCATGCAAAAATGATATGCAATGCAATGCAAATGCAATGTTTATCATTTCCGAGGTGCCTTACACCCTGATTCCAATCTTAACCACAGAAATTTGAAGATAAAAAATCGTGATATGAAGAGATGTGTCGTGATTATGTGTTTGTGTACAGATAACTGCCAAAGGAATATTTCTGAATAAACAGTTCGTTTCAATTAAAAAGAAATCAGACATATGCACAATGTTCAACAATGAGTTCAAACATCATATATCAAAATAGTGGATTCATCAACAAGCCTGATGATATCCATCAACAAAAACTACATTAAGTGAATGAGAGAAAAAAAACTGTCAATCTGACAACTCCAAATCCTTCAACTTTTCATTTGAATACTTGACTTCCTCGAAGAGTATGTGAGTGCGCTAGTGATTTGGTCTTTCGATTAACTCCTTAATCAGAATATCTCTTTTCGTGAGAGCTTCAGTCAGCGAACCCATATGCATCAGGAGAGCTTCATCATCACATACCCCTTTATGCCTTTTCACGCTGGCTTGCATTTTGAGTTTCCCCATATCTACCATAGCCTCTTCAAGCTCCTTCTTGGAAGTCTTTAGCTCTTCTCTGGCACTTTCCAATTGCTCTTGACTTTTGCCAAGGTTCTCCCGATACTTCCTCCGTTGTTCATGTGCCTTTCTAACCTCATCTCAGGCTTGCTGAAACTTGGCTAGCGTGTCTTTAGTCTGGACTAAGGCCTGTTTGGTCTTCTTATGAGCTTGAGTGGAAGCATTGGTACCCTCACTAATTTTCTAGAAATGTTGAGCTCTTTCGGCAAAATCCTTTTCTCTTGCTGCTAATATTTTTTCGGCGTCTTGGGCTTTCTGCTCCAACTCTTTGTTGGCATGTAGAGCATTTTGAAGAAGACTACTCAAATTGGAATTATCCACCCGAAGCTCCTTCATCAACTTCTGCAGCTTGTCAAATTCCTCGATGGCTACCGTGGTAGGCTGCTCTGGCATTACGGGATATAGAGGGGGTTCCCTTGAAAAAGGCAAGAGTAATTCGTTTACCTTCATTTCAATCTATCTTTCATGATCAGAATAAGATCTGCAATCCCCTTTTCTAAAAACTGTTTTTCCTGTTTTACGCAGGTGCCCCCAAGCATTCACAACTTCTCTCAGTATTTCCTCATCTTCAGTCCCTGTAAAGAACAAAGATTTCTCAATATCCCGATCTGTGGGAGGATACCTGGGAGCATATCCAAACTGTCTAATGGCCAGGATCGGGTTATAATTGACTCCCCCTTTCCTGCCAATTAGAGGCACATTGGGAAAATTCCCACAACTGGTGATAATCTCTATTCCCAGCAACTGATGATCAAACCAGATGATGTTTTTAGCAGTTAATCCCATTATCTGCTTGGACCATTTTAAAGAATCTTTTGTGTCTTCAAAAGCACCTGTCTGAGGTAAATGCTTCAAAAACCAATGAGATAAAAGTGGAGTGCAACAGTTGACAGATCCTCCCCTTCTTTTTTCATTCTTGAAGTGTACAGAGTAGTAAAAATCTCCTAACAAAGTAGGAACTGGATTTTTGAGAACAAAAACTCTTATAGCCTGCATATCCACAAAATCCTGTTGATTAGGGAAAAGAACAATGCCATATATGCACAAAGCCAGGATGGAATTGTAAACTGCCAAATTCTTTGCGCCAGCAGCCTCTTGAGCTTGATCGGTAAGAAATTCTAAGTGAAAACCTTTGACCCCATTTTTGCTAGCCACATTTCTTTTTAGCACTGAATCTTTCACCTGTACCGCAACTGCAATCTCCTCTATGCTAGGGTGACTACCAGAAAAGAATGGTAATGCTGATTTGACCGGAATTCCCAAAATAAATGAGAATTCTTCCAACGTAGGCATCAAAATATAATCAGGAAAGAGAAAGCATCTCAACGAAGGCTCATAAAACTGTAGCAAAGTGTGAAGAGCATCATGTTCATACTGTGTGATACTGCGGACCATCTTCACCAATTTCCCATATCTCTTCTGGAAGTTGATAAGAACACCTGGGTCAGCCATAGCTATCACCTTATGCAGTAAATCCAAAGTAGGTTATGGGAATTTGTAGGCAACATTATTCTTTCTCTTGGCAACTGTCTCTGCCGAGCCCATTGATTGGAATCAGAAGTGTAATAAGCACCTGTAAATGACAAACATGAATGTTATGACATGATAATACAATGCAAAAGGGCATGGTATCAGCGTGCTCTGTGTCTGTGCTGGACTGTGTGCACGGTGTCTGTAAAAATCTGGGAATATTACTGTAGATAGAAACCAACTGACTGTAATAGGTTACATCATCTGTCTGTGAAAATACCAGAATATCGCGGGAGGCAGGGTCACCTGCAAACCTGTAAACACCCGCCCATACTCACATGTGGGTACTAAAACTACGGTTCCTCAGTTTCAGATTCTCTATTTTGAGAAGCAATAATACATTCATCCCTCAGGGTACAATGCTATCGCCAAACAAAGAGAACGTCCACTGATTCCCCAAAAAATAAAGGCCATCCTATGCAAGTTCCAAAGTGGGCCCTCGGGTGCGAATGGGTTTTCCATAGAATGTGGTCTGCCACTGTCACCACTAAAGAGGGATGTTTCCACTAAGGTCCTCAATGATCGGTCACTAGAGTCGACAGCTTCCTAGATTAACACCCCGAAATGCACAAGACGCGCAAATCAGAACATCTCCCAAGAAAACCTCGTCTGGTTGCGGATTTCGTATAAACCATACATAACAAGATGCTACGTAGGCCACACTACTTTCCACTCTAATCCTATGTATGTACTCAAGCCTGTGTAATGGGCTTATCTCTCAGAATACCCATCCCGCCAAGCAGAAAACCAGCACAACACAGTTCAGTATAATAATGAAATATGATGCAGTAAATGCGGTAAATACAGTAATGTACAGTAAATCCGTAAAACAGTAAAACAACAAAAATAGTATCAAAGTAAACACCCAATGAAAGAAAAAACAAACAAGCACTAGGATTGACTCGCAAAAGGAGATGGACCAGCAAGAGGTCAACCTGTTCCCAGCAGAGTCGCCAGCTGTCGCTCCCAGGATTTTCATCCAAGTACAAACGCGAAAGTGGCGCGGAAACAGAGTCGCCAGCAATGTGTATTTATCCCAAGAGAGGGAAAGGAAACACTGCGTAAACCTAAGGGAAGGAAATAACTAGGTCTCGCGAACCAAAGAGAAAGGATAAGGGAGTTGGTTACGTGAAAGGAAGGTTATCGCACCCCTTCATGTCCGTCGTACTCGACGGGATCCACGCTTGAAGTACTGCTAAAAGGGTGATAGAAAAGATACTGGAAAAAGAATGGAAAGAGAACGAGAAACAAATGTAGGGAAAATAAAAGAGGTGCTCGAATGGGCCCTACCCCACTGCCTACGTATCTCATCGGGAATATGAGAATCAGAGCGACGTAGTTCCCCTAACTAAGGGAAAACTGTTTTTGTTTTTAAGGGAATGGCTAATGTTCTAGCTCAGGTGTTGCAGGCTCGCTGAATTGAGTGCGTTACCGTATTGCAAGAGAACAAAGAGAAGCACGTTCGCACGTTGAGAGTGAATGAGATGAGAAGAGAATTCCCGAAGGAAAGACGTTATTGTTTGTTTGAAGTGTTTTAGAAGTTTTTTATTTGAAGTGTTTTGCATAGGTAAGTGTACCTAAGTCTTTTTCAATGGAATGTGCATCTCATACATCATTCCAAAATGAAATGATGATGAAGTACACTAAGTATGAGGAAGATCCTCAAACTTACTTCCAAAGTTAAAGGCTTAAGTACACTAGCCTATTCCCTTTATTAAATGTTTTTGTTGTTTTTAAATGAAGAAGTGTTTTTGAGTTTGTTTGTGAAATCACTTCATGTTAAAGACTTGTACGTCATGCTAGAGAACCTAATACACATTCCAAGATGGAATGTATGCAAGCCCCCCCATGGAATAAGGCTCATGGCACATGAAGATGTTTCAACCTTTATTAGGTGTTTTGAAGTTGTTTTGAGATGAGAAAGGAGAGACTCAAAAGAAACAAAGGTAAAGACTAAAGGGGACTAAGACTCACCCTAATGTTATCATGCTTAGATGTTCCTAATGGTTTAGTGTGGTTTAGAAGCCTAAGTCTAAAAGAAGAGAGAAGAAGAAAGCAAGAGGTAACATAACTCACTTCTAAGATAGAAGATGAGTTATGAACCAAGAGGGAGAAGAAAGAAGTTGAACAAAGAAAGCATTGAAATGCTTTGCACGAACACAAAAGAGAAAGCATTAAAAGATGAGGGAAGAAGGTGTGTGTGGAAGCACATCCACACACTCAACTTACCATTAACCCGTACAAGCAAAGGTTAGCTAAACAATTGAATATGAAAGCATAAATGAAAGAAGGAAGACAATTAAGCATCAAACAACTTATGTAATGAACTTATGAATCAAACAAAGCCTAAACCTAAAGGGAAAGGACCCTAAGTGTCCAAGACTTCTAAAGTCAGTAGCTATGTCTAAAAAAAATCAACTAAGGCTAAGGTACCTAACAAAGTCATACTATGTCAAGAAAGATGCCAAAAATTCACACAAGTTCAAGTTATGAACTAAAGATGAAGTATGAATGTGTATGGCATACAAACATGAATGAATGCATGAAGAAATGTCAAAGTCAGAGGTTAATGGCATATTATAATGCATATGGAAGTCAATGAATGAAAATACAAAGCATGAGTGAAATGATTTAAGAATATGAAGCAAGTAGAAGCTAACAATGTTCAAGTTCAAGTAAGAAAAGAAGAAACTTATAACACAAGTCAAAGTTGAAAAGAACATGAAAATAAATGCAAATGGATGCAAGTCAGAATCATAACTCATATTTGGATGTCCTATAATGCCTATGAATGAGCATACAAGTTATGAGAATGGATGTTTAAGTAGAAGAAGTTAGATGAAGAAGAAGTGAGAAGAAGAGAAAAAAGTTTCATATAGAAAAAGAAGTAACTTGGAACACAAGTCAAAGTTGCAAACCAAAGATGAATGATCATGGATTATAGGTCAGTACCAAATGACATTTAAGATGCAATTAGAATGCAAGATGCAATTAGTCATACAACATGCATATGCAAACCACATTGATGCAAGTTAAGAAAGAGATGCAAAGCTAGGTCAAACATGTACAAGTATACAAGATGAATGACATTTGAATGTATGAGATGATTATGGGTCAGTAGCATACTTAATATGAAATGAAAATAAAATGCATGAATAGGCATTGATGATTCACAAACAGGTCATGTTAAACATTAGAAGAAAAGAGAAGCAAGTTTAGGTCAAACATTTCAAGTAAGGATGCATTTTGATCACATACACAACCCAAATGGAATCACAATATAAATGACCTATAATTCTAAGCAAAAGGACCTATAATATTCTAATGAGGACCTATAATGATGCACAAACAAGTTCTAATATGATGGCACAAGTGCCTCCTAATCACACAAAGTTAGAAGTTAAGAAAGGATCACAAAAAGTTACCTATTCTAACAAGCATCAAAAAATTAGCAAAGGACTTGTAAAAATTATGAAAATCAAGAACACAACAATTAAGTCAGAAACAAATCAAGTGGAAAAGGTTCATGCAAAAATTCACAACGAAACTAGTTCAAACAAGTTCTCAAAGTCACCTTAGGTAAAATGGAATGATGCACAATGATGCATGTCAAAACCTAATATGGGATGCTTCTAAAATTTGAAAAAAATATGAATTAAGTACATTAAGATGTCATTAATACACATACCAAATTCCAAGTCAAAAATCAGAACCAAACTATGTAAATTAAAATGCAAATGAACATGTATCATGCATGATAAACCTTTAAAAGGAAATTAAAAGAAATTTATGAAAATATGAGCTAAATCAATTAAAATCAGAATTAAAAAATCATGGAAAATTATTTAAATGTATTATAATGCTATGTGAATTTTTATGGAATTTTTGTAAAGGTTTAGTATTTTTTTAAAATAGAAAATGAAAAAGTATGTAAAATAAAAATGGAAATTAACATTGAATGAGGGAGGGGGTGAAAACATAGCAATTACCACGTTCAAAATGTGATTGGGCTTAAAATGAGGGGTGCAGAAAACAATTGGAGCCTGGTCCAGAACACGCGTGTGAGAGGCAGAGTATGTTATGGAATTCAGTTGACAATTGAATCAACACACGCCACATGATCAAGTCAACAAAATCAATCAAGCAAAGTATGCACAATGAATGAATCAGATGCAAAGATCATGATAGCAAACATACACGCACGCACACAACATAAGTCAAAGTCAAAAATCTGAGAGAGAGAGAGAGAGAGAGTCACGCGTGAGGCACATGCCTCATTAATGTGTTGGCAAGTTTCTAGCCCTAGGATTGAAAAGATCTAATGGCTGTGTTATGTTCTGGTTCTAAAACCCTAGCATACCCTCACCGGCCGGAGAAGGACCTCCGGTCATCTTCTCCGGCCATCTCCGATGACTGCAACTAATCAAACTTCCCAGAAATTCACAAAGTGCACATCAAAATGATCATGAAGTTATGGAGAATGCGAATCCATGCTTAGAATCAACAAAAAACACATAACCAGAGAGAAACGAAGGGAGAAAGTTTGCCCTAAAAAAATGATCTAAGCTTCTAACAAGCCCTATCAACTAGCCGGATCAATCACAACTCCTATTGAGCTTCAAAAATCATCAGAACCAAGCTTAAATCAGTGAAATCGTGCAAAGAAAGTTTGAGATGAAACCTGAAATGTGAGCTTCTTTAAGTCAAAAGAAATCCAAAGAGGAGAATCCTAAGCTCTCTGAACTTGCTTGAGCAAAATAAATGCTCGTAGATGTTTGAAAATGCAGAGAAATGAATCTGAATTTGAAAATGCTTCAACAATCTTCACGACCTCAGTGCCTCAATGTTGCTCAATGATGAAGATTGAAAGAGAAGTGTGATGAACTCGTGCAGAGGATTTTGAGAGAATCAGAGAGATTTTTGATTGTGAGGCTTTGTGAATTGTGAAAAATGATGAAGCTCCCTTGAAATTCTGTTAGAAGCCTCTTATATAGGTGTAGTTAAGAATTAACCAACTCAGTTGATGGTTAGAACTCAGGTTAAGTTAATTGTGGTGTGAGTAGCAAGAATGAGGTGGAGTGAGCAATTCTGAAAATGAGAGTGAAGAGTGAGCTCGTGTGCATTGTTGTGATCATGTATGGCTGCAGCTCATGGAACTTACAATAAGGATGAGATTCATGATGTTAATGTATGATGATGGTATGACAATGTTGCAGCATTGCTTGACACATAAGTTTCTTGTTTTGCAGCATTTCCACATTGGTGCATAGTCATGTATGGCATGCATATGATCAGTGGTTGTCTCACCAAATGAAGTAAATGTTGGCATGCGTGTTTTGTTGTGAACCTGAACCAAGGCAATGCATCATTCTTTCTATCTTGGCAGAAAATAAACCATCGAAATGATGACGTTTGAAGATGAATTTCTCCCAGGTTAATACATGAAATGATGTGATTCTGGATGCAATGGAGAGAGGATATATGATGGAACATTGTTGTTGTTTGTACCAAGATGAGAGGAGGCCTCTAAGGCATTCAAAAGTGACAAGGAAAACACTTGTTCATGACTGGCTTCTTGGGCGTGTCAAGTTGTATCATGCATGGCATCATGGGCATATGGAATTCAGTGTTGATACCAATACTTTGAGCAACCATAACTTCCAATCTATTGATCAGAAGAAAAATTGATAAACATGAACATTGTAGAGGGCATGGAGATGAACAAGATTGGTGTTCAATATTTTTTCATTTGAATCTTTCTTGATGGAAAAAAATGGCTTGACATTTGGCACACCACATGTTTGATGAAATTATGGCCGGGTGCCTTGGAATTACCTTGTCATGACCTGGTTTTTGCCTTGAGTTTGTCAAACTTTGATTGATCATAACTCCTTCAATTTTGATCCAATGGAGATGTTCTTGCTATGGATTTGAAACTTAGGATGTGATCTTTAATTGGATCAACTTAGGCCTGAAGTTTGAAGCCTTTATCCTGAAGAAAGAATGCCTTGAAATGGAGTGCAAAATGGTCCAAACTTGCCATTTTTAGAAACCCTAAATTTCTAAAAATGGAAACTTTGTACAATTCTTGATTTATGATGAATCTATTGATATTTCTTGATCAAATCTTCACCATTAGACATATTTGACTTGAGGACCATGAATTTGACCTTAAAAAGTCAGGAGTTGACTTTTTTCACTACACAGTTGACTTTTCCCCAAATTTCTTGATTCTCAAGCAACTGACCAATTGAAAACCTTATGAAATGACCCAATGGGCAATCTTCCATCCTTAGATACTTGACATCATGTGGAAAACATTGAGATCAAATTTGAACCAAAATTTCATCAGAAGACTGCTTGAACTCAAAACCCTAATTTGGACTGCTTTTGCTAGGAGATGAGGAACTGTCCAACTTCTTGATGAATTCCCATCTTCCAATGACTTGTGGGATCAAATGGGATGTCATATGATATAAGAGACCCTTGAGGCTTGTTTGAAGCCACTTGGCTCTTGCTCTCTGGCTCTGGATACTCAATACTTTGAAATCAACTGATCACATGCCCTTTGCAACTTGTATGAGATATGAGATGAAATGAGATATAAATGCAATGCAATGAAACATAAGCTATGTAATAACAAGAGGGAAAATATTGGGGTGTTACACCTTTGCATGCTAACTTAGGTAGAAGTTTCCCTTTCAAACTCAACTATAGGGCCATCTTTGCATGACAACATTAGGTTAGAATTCCCCTTAGTGTTTTCTTTTCCTTTGAGTCTTCTCTTCTCATCTCATAACATCCCTAAAACACTTAATAAATATAACGTATATTGCGCTTGAGCCTTAAGTGTAGGAAATGAAAAATGAGGGGTCTCCCCTCCTCTTCTAGAGTGTGTAGCATACGTCCCATTTGGGGGCGACCATGCGAGTCACTCGTTCCCGCATGGTAGACTTTGGTGCAATGTAAGTTACGAACTAACTTCAATCCACTTCTGTCTAAAAAACACAAAACAAACTCAAACCTTTTTCATCCTTCGGGATCGTTAAGTTTCAAATCATTTTCAGAAAAGGGCACGTTACTTTCGTCTCGTCGCAAATAGGCCTCGACCCTAACTGCCGGACGTGAACCTAACGTCGCTCATAAAAAACATCGACCTCATTGGGTCGAACTACGAATGCTCTGATTTCTCTCTCTAGTCCGATTGAGGATACGTAGGCACAAGATGGTGATGTCTTGGCGAGCAACCTTCCCCCTTTAGTTCGTGTCTGAACTAAGTTGACTCTGACTTTCCCATTGCACGAGCGAATACGTAGGCATAGGACGAGTGATGTCCTATCGAGTCACTTCTTTTTATTTTCTCCCTCGTTTCTTCGTTCTTCTCCGTTCCCGTTCCTTCTAATTTCCAGTAGCAGTGGAGCTCTAGACGACGACACCCTTTGATCGAGACAGCAAGCGTGGATCCCATCGAGTACGATGAACGCGTGAGGGTGCTAACACCTTCCCCTCGCGTAACCGACTCCCTTACCTTTTTCTCTTGGTCGCGAGACCGTGCTCTTTCCCTTTCCTTCCTTCAGGTTTATGCAGTGTTTCCTTTCCTTCTCCTGGGATAAATACACATTGCTGGCGACTCTATTTCCGCGTCACTTTCGCGTTTGTACTTGGATAAAAATCCCGGGAGTGACAGTTGGCGACTTTGCTGGGGACAGGTTGACCTCTTGCTGGTCCATTCCCTCTACGAGTCAATCCTAGCGTTTTTCTGTTTTTCTTTAATTGGGTGTTTACTGTGGTGCTTTGTTTTGCTGTTTTACTATTTTACTGTATTGCTATTTACTGCACTATTGCTTTACTGTATTACTGTATTTTACTGCATTTATTGCATTGCATTTCATTATTGTCATATACTGGACTGTGCTGCGCGTAGTGGTTTTCTGTTTGGCAGGTTAGGGGATTCTGAGAGATAAGCCCAATACTCAGGCTTGAGCATACACCTATGATTAGCGTGGAAAGTAGTGTGACTTGTTTGGCATTTGGCCAGATGTAGTATACATGAAAACTCCACATCCATACGAGGTTTTCTTTGGTAAAATTCTATCCTGCGCATTTGGGGCAGACGATGGAATGTAACCTGGAAAACTGTCGACTCTGGAGACCATCTCTCGAGGACCCAGTTGCGGCACTCCTCCCAAGAGGTGATAATGGTAGACCAGAAATGGTAAATCCATTACGCTTCTCGACCCGAGGACCCAATGCTGGGAACTTGCTATAGGCTGTCCTTTTTGAAAGAGAATCAGTGGAGGCGCTCCTCGATTGGCGATAGTATTGTACCCAAGAGGATGAATGTACTATTGCTTCTCGACCTCAGTGCCAGAAACTGAGGACCTTTCGTTTTCTAGAACCCACATGTGAGAGGGGACGGGTGTTTGCAGGTTTGCAGGTGACCTCAACCTTCAACCTACCTGGTTTTCTGGATTTCTTGTCGGTGTATTGTTATCATTCCGATATTCTGGCAGTTTTAGTGGGCCGTTATTATGGATTTCTGGGTTCCTGGTATTTGGGATCTTGTTCAACCATCAGTACAACAGCACATTTGAGCATCATGGATACCTTGGTCCCGTGTTTGCATTTGCATCATCATTTGTATTGCATTCTAACATGTTCGTTCATTTGTAGGGTTGCATCCTAACTTTGATTCCGGTTTTCTGAAGACTGTCCAAGATGAGTACTAGCACTGAGAGGAAGAAGAATATCATCATGTATAAGTTTCCAGAGCTTCATTTAGATCCTGTTCACAAAATCTTGGCCATGGCGAAGCCTGAGGTACTGACAGACTTCAGAGGAGAATATGGGAGAATTCTGAATTTCGCCCGTGACGTTACCCAGTATGAGTATAGGGCTCTGCACACGCTGGTGCAATTCTATGACTCTTGACTACGATGTTTTCTGTTCGCTGATTATCTTTTGGCTCCGACGTTGGAGGAGTTTGCTCTCATCTTAGATGTCTCTGTCAAAGAAGAAGTTCCTTTCTATCCCTCTAAAGAGCTTCCGGACCTGGAAAAGGTTTCCGCTGCTTTGCACTTGGATCCATCTTTGTTGAAGAGCAATGTTGCCAGCAAAGGAGGATGTTTTGGTTTTCACACGAAGTTTTTGGTGGAGAATGCTGCTATTTGTGCTGAGAATAAGCGCTGGTCAGTGTTCAATGCAAGTTTGGCTATGTGCGTTTATGGAACGACGCTGTTCCCGAATGTGAAGGATTTCATAGACATGTACGCCATTCAGATATTCACCATGAAGAATCCGGTACCTACCTTGCTAGGGGATTTGTATTATTCAATGCATTATAAGAACGAGAAGAGAAAGGGAGGACCCCTTAATTTCTGCGCTTCAATCTTCTACAAGTGGTTTGCCGATCGCCTTCCCAAATCTGGGGCATTCTTAGACTCTAGAGAAACATTGGATTGGTCCAAGAGATTGATGGAATTAAGGGCTGACAATTTGGCTTGGGTCAATCGTGATTTTTTGGGCCGAGAGATCATGGTCAGTTGTGGGGGTTACCCAAATGTGCCTTTAATAGGAAGGAAAGGGGGAATTAACTACAACCATGTTCTTGCTATTAGGTAATTTGGGTATGCTTTGAAAGAGCCGCCAAGGGATGAAGACGTTCAAGAGTCTATATATGTGAGTGGGGAAGCCAACCTGGAAATGCTAAAGGAAGCTGCAAATACTTGGGAAGACCGTCACAAGAAGGGGAAGGCTTTTTTCGGAAAGAGCAATAATAAAGCATTCCCTACCTACAAGGGCTGGATTCAGAAGAGAGTAGAGAAGGTACTTTTACCGTTCTCCAGAGAACTACCATCTTACCCCCTATTTATTGAGTCTCCGACCACGGTTGAGATAGAGAAGTTCAACAAGTTATGAGCTGAAAAAGAGAAGCTTCGAGAAGAGAACGATGAGCTGCATAGAGAAATTTACCAGCTGAAGCATGAGCGAGGTAAAGCTGTCCATGTTGCCAAGATGAAAACAGAACTCCTAGCCAAGAAGGAGAAATAATTGGGTGATGAGGTCACGGCCAAGCAGAAGGTAGCACAAGCTCTAAAAAGTGTTAGTAGGGTTCTCAAGTCAAAGAAGGAAGAACTGGCCAAAGCTCTGTTAAAGATTCATATGTTAAATGCGCACCGAAACACGGCAATCACCGCCAACAAGCAGAAAGAGGATAAGTATTTGGAGCAAATCGAGGGTTTGAAATCTAAGCTCCATAAAAAAGACGAAGAAATCCTATCAGAAATTTTCAAGAGAAGAGCAGTTGAAGAAAGACTCAATGAGGCCATAGCAACTATGGAGGAGCTGAAGCTTCAGGCTGAAGTAAGAAGGTCCAGAAATGAGGGTCCAAGTATGGACGGTGCTTTTGAAGAGGACGTATGGGAGTTACATTGTCGCTACTTGAAGGGGATTATGCATAGGAGAGATGCTCTCATCCAAGAATTGATCCAAAATCCGAAGCATCCCAACACCAGGAAACTGTTCAAAGAGGTGCAAGACTGGTGCAAAGAGCATGATGGCTGGGGAGGACTGGCTGTAGCGAGCGATTTTGGACGCGGTTCTTAAGCGCGGTCGCTCTCTGCGGTTGAGTTTTAACTACAGGTCAATTCATTTTTTATCCTATTAAAGCTGATGAAGGAAGGGAAATAGATGTCTCCAATTAATCCTGCTTTGCATACTGAGTTTAAACAGCGGTCTGTTAGGTTACGAATGCTATCAATGTGGGGGGGCCTTTGTACTGGTTATTTGTATTTTCGCCAATACTATTTTCTTTCTCTCTTTGTTAGGATACTGCTTCAAATTAGGATGTATGGGATTTTGGGTTTTTGTTTAGTGTGCTCGCTAAGATTTTTCTTTCAATCTTATGCCTACGTATTCCCGTTTACCGAAACAGGGAAATCAGAGCGTTCGTAGTTCCTCGTATTCTATGGGAGGAAATGGGTGTTTTGGTGTCTTGTTCAAAGCCCAAGATGTGAAGTGAAAGAGTTTATTTGTATCTTGCTCAAAACCCAAGATGTGAAGCTAAAGGTTTGACTTTAGAGAGAATTGGTCATCTCTAAAGAGGGGGTTGTATGCCACAACTGTTTATAAAGGAGAATTACTTTAACCGGGATGTGTGAATTCGGCAATGCCATAATTTCCTTTATAGGGGATTTTAACCTGAAGGAGAAGACTTTAACTCAGTTTAGAGTAATGCCATCTTTCCTTAGGAATTTCTCATGCTAAAAGAGGGACAGTGGCATGGATGTAGATGATCCAGAGGCTTGCCGCTTACAGCAATTAGATGAAAGGAGTTGTTGATGTTTGTGTACTGTGAACGAGGCACAACTTTGATGCTAAAAGGTTAATTGGATAAACCAGTGGTTTTCTTATACAAATCCTAAGAGGAGGCTGTTATGTGTCTCGTACAAAGCCCGAGAGAGAGGCTAAAAGGTTTTGACTCAACGATGGAGTCGTTTGGTATCTCGTATAAGGCCCGAGATGAAGGCTATTTGACTCAACGAGAGAGTTTTTTGTATCTCGTACGAAGACCGAGATGGAGGCTATTGTTTGTTTGGCTTAATAAGAACCTTCTTGTATCTCGTATAAATCCCGAGATGGAGGCGAAAGGGGTGATTGACTCAACGAGGGAGTCTCTTATGTGTCTCGTACAAAGCCCGAGATAGAGGCTAAACGTTGTTTGACTCCGCTGGGGAAAATCATTGTATAAAGCCCAAGAGGAGGCTGACTTCTGTGGAGAAGGATCATTGTACAAAGCCTAAGAGGAGGCTATGGTGACTGTTTCAGTTGAGTGACAGGTCCAATATACTGATTTTGAAAGAGAAAATCAGTTCTTATATGAGCAACACTGTACTCAAGGATTTGATTTGAGGATCCGGGTTATTCCTGTTCTTTAAGGAAGCGGGAAATCCGAAGGGTATTGAGACTGCCCGAGTCTACGGTTTTCCTTCCTATTTTTAAAGGGTGCTGAGAATGTCTTTGAGACTCAAGGAAAATAGACTGTCCAAGTCTAGAGTTTCATCCTTTGTACTATGTTTTGAGAAACGGCAGTAGACTCTTTGAAAGGACCTTTCTATGCAGATGACTAAGCTCTGTTCCTATACCTCTAGGAGGTCGTCGAGACAATTTGTACGAAGCCTAAGAGGAGGCTGGAAACTTTTAAGAAGCCGAGAGGTCCTTGTACGAAGCCCAAGAGGAGGCTATCATTCCCAGAGGAAGAGATCATTATACGAAGCCTAAGAGGAGGCTAAGAATACTTCTAAGAAGCCGACGGGTCCTTGTACTAAGCCCAAGAGGAGGCGGGGGTGCTTTTAGGAAGCCTATGGGTCCTTGTACGATGCCCAAGAGGAGGCCGATGCTTTTAAGAAGCCCGTGGGTCCCCAAACCCCGAAAAATTCAAGGCAAGCTATTCGCAAGGAACATATCAAGTCAGGAAAGTTCGAGAATTTGGAAGAAACTCAAAGATGCCATTCACGGAGAATACATTCATCTTTGGGAGTAGAATTTCTTAACAATTCCTAATGAGGACAGCCGAAGAGAAGACTGTATCTGGTGATCCTATTGGGGATAGTTGCCGGGGAAACTCTAAATATCTATACTATTATTACACAGTTGATATGAGTTTATGAAAGAAGACTTACAGTGAAACAGCCCCACAATACAGTTATATGTATATGAAAGCGGTAAATGAAAGCAATAACCACTTACTCGGTTGTAGAGCTTCCATGCTGTTTGGTTAGTTGTTCAACAAAGAAAGATTGAAAACAACAGTATATTCAAAATCAAAGGAGAAAGTGCTTTGAAAATGAAATATTTAGGGCTTACAGCTCAAGGAGAGGCCCAGGGTTTTATCAGTGAGCGCACTGTTTGAATTTGTACAGAGGGACTTATACAAGTGACTGAGGCCCAAAAAGGTTTTCTGTACAAAGGGATGAGTCTTACACTCTAATAGAGGCCCAAAGAGTTTTAAGAAAGGAAATGGGTCTTACTACTCGAGGGTAGGCCTAGTTGATTTTTGAAATGGCGATCGCGCCGAGATTTTCTTTTAACGCAAAGGGACTTATACAATAAGTGAGGCCTAGATTTTTGGGTATTTAAAAAGGGTTGGGTCTTACACTCTAATAGAGGCCTATGAGTGTTTGAAAAAAAGTTTGATGAGGGTTGAATTGATTCAAAACCCTAATTTGTTTTCAAAATGTATTTTTAATTGAAAAAATTCAATTAAAATGATCAATGTTTGTTAAATATATGAAAACAAATTATGATCTTGGATCAATGTTCCAAAAAATCAGGTTTCTTCCTACAAAATGATTGAAATCAAATTAGGGTTAGAAAACAAAGGGAGAAAAAATATTTTAAATGCTAAAAAACACATAAAACATTAACTTTTTGCAAAAATATCAAATATATGAAATAAATAATATTTTTGGGATTTTTTGGTAAAATCAAATATTTAAACATTTTTGTGAATTATTGCAAAAAGAACCAATAAAAAATGATAAAAATTGAAGGAGTTATTAATTTTTCAAATCATTAAAAATAATAATATGAAAAATAACAAAATAAACAAGTGATAAAAAGAAGTCTGGGGCGAGGGGGATTCGAACCCTATACCTCTCTCTTGCCAATACACACAAAACCAGCTGATGAACCGCTGGGGCGCAATGCCAATTCAAATATAACATGGCAAGGGAAAAATATATAGAGAACTTGTTGGATTTTCTGAGAATGGCGCCATGGCCATCTTCTTCCTCTAGCTCGTGCATGAAGCCCTCTATCTCCCTCATCTCTCAACCATTTGAAATGATTCAAACACCAAACTCATGCGTTTTTTCACAAGGAAGAAGATGGCAATACCCAATTTCATTCATTTTCAGTGTATAGCAAATTATATCATTGTGGCCGTATGAACCCTAATTTTGCAAAAGCAATCGAGTAGGCATGATTATGAGTGCTATGATCAAATTTTTTGAGGGAAAACAATCAACATATGATGGCAAGCAATTGGCAAAAATATCATGCGAGGAAATATGCATGGATCATGGAGTTTGAGTTTTGAGGCTTACCTTGATGCAAGCTGAAATGGAACTCTGCACAAACTTTATTACATTTCTGAATTAATGATCCCTATAGCTTCAATGGATGTTATGGAATGTGTTACAAGCTTTGGAACACTTTGAAACTCTTTGGATCAAGCTGGAGACCTCCAACTGCATAATTGAGGCATAATGGCTTGGTTGAAGGGTGATTTTGAGCCTGAGGTGTTACAGTCAGTGTTTAAGTGTTTGGACACCTTAAATACATCATATGTGATGTGTTTGAGCAATTGGAATTGATTTCTTGAGGCTGCAACTCAAAACCCGATAGTGCTTTACTCAAAAACCAAGAAACTTGAGGTTTAAGGAAGAATGAGAGAAAGCAGTGCTGTAACTGGCTTTGGTGTGAGTTGAGTGATCCATTGGAACCTCTATTTATAGGTGATTAAATTTTGTCTTGGAGGAATAGTGAATGGCAGCTGGATCGGATCACATTTGCATGGATTGGCTTGGAGGATTGCTTCTCAAGCAAGGCAAACTAGCCATTCCCAAGAGCAGGGCTATGCCTTGACCAAATTCACATTCTTCAGATGTTTTTATTGTTGTTTAATCAGAGAACTTGACTGAGTAGAGTGACTTTGTTGAAAATTCACTATTCCACATTAATGCCCTTTGAATTCAAGGCAAAAATGTGCCAAAGTGGATGAATTTCAAGTTGGAAGATTCCTTGGCTTTTTGACTCAGCCCTATCAGTTGGATCAGTTGGTTGATGATCAGATTGAAGGCATGTGGCATAGTGATCACTCCTTTTGACTCAGAAATCGTGGAAGGCACAAAACTCCCAAACTGATTTTTCATGGCAGCCTTGGCATGGCATGTTGTGGCAGCCATAATTCTTAGCACAAGTGGATTGTTTTCATGCTATTGAGTTGCTTGGATTCTTGGCAACATTTACAACAACATTTATGTTTATATTTGGAACTGATTCAGCTTGTAACTGTGTGAAAAAACCTCACAAGTTTTGGTGTTTCCAACAAAATCTGTCTTGGACAGAATTTTTTCTAAGTGTTGGAAAAGTGGTACTTTCATGTTTTCAGCCATTTTGGCTCACTCATAGCTTAAAATCCATAATGAATTGGAGTTAGGTCTAGTTGAAGTTTTTGTAGAGGGCAATGAGATCTACAAATCAAGCCTTGGATGGGGAAAAATGGCTTTGTGGTTTAGGAGTTATGACCCTCCAAAGTTGGTACCCTAGCCATTTTATTTTTAACTTAGAAAATTTTCTAAGTTTTTATGGTTACCCCTTTTACAAGTTATCCAACTTTTCTTGATTTTTCTTGATGAATGATGATTCAAATCATACATTAACATCATTTTAGGGTTAAAAAACCATTTTGGTAAAAAATCTCAAAAAGTCAAAGTTGACTTTTGTGCACAGTTGACTTTTTATCAGATGAATTCCAAACTGTGTAATTCTTCATGAAATCATGTCCTTGACCTAAATCAAACTTGATGGACATGTTCCATGGGTGTCATAGGGTATATTGATGCATGTCATAGGGCTTGGGAGCATGTCCTGGTCAAAAGTCAAAGTTAAAGTTGACTTTTCCCGCGAAACCCTAACAGTGGTTCAGATGAAATTGAAACTAGTTGCTCAAGCTTCTTGGATCAATCCATTGTTCTAAATGGATTAATATGGCATGTTAGAGACCCAAAATCATGTCTTGAGGTCTTGGCTCATGATTTGCCCTAAAAGTCAACTTAGGGGTGAATTAGGTCAAGAAACCCTAATTCCTGATTTTTGATGGATGCATCCCCTAAGGTCAAATTGACTTGATGAATGGGTCCATGTGGTTCCATGGAGTATATTAGGTTATGTTTTGGATCATTGGCTTGTGCCCGGATGAAAAATTTCCATCTGGAGGCCCTGGTCGACCAAAACCCTAATTTGGTGACACTGTCGATCTTGAGACTTGATCCACCTAGAAGGGAGCAGCCTTGTGCTTAATCCTTGAAGTGGGAGTCCTTTTGATCCATTGTGGATGTTTGAGAGGTTAGACAAGTTGAAGATCATGTCCTTCCTTGATTGATCCTTTGTCAAAAGCTCTGAGAGGGCTTGAAACCCTAAATTTGATTGCAGTGGATGCTCTCCCATCTTTGGGGAGACTAATGAGGCAAGATGGCTCCCCCATATTGTGATGATGATTTTCACAATGATGGGAAATCTTAGTGGTTAAAATTTGGGGTATGACAGATGCCCCTATTTAATCTTCTTGGACACGAAGGTGTGAATGACGAAGGTATTCGGGCATTCGAGGTGCAAGAGGATTAAATATCGGAATATCCTAAATTTTGACAGCTATGAATGGAAGCTTGTGCATTCATCTTCTTTTGATAAGCAATGATGCTTAGAAAAGGTAAAAACTTCCCCTCGATCCTGGTCTTCAGCCAAGGAACTGGTCTTAGTTTCTGATTTAAACTTCCCCTCGATCCTGGTTTCAGCCAAGGAACTGGTCTTAGTTTCTGATTTAAACTTCCCCTCGATCCTCTGGTCTAAGTTTCTTTTGTCAATAAACTTTATTGACAAGGGACACTATTCATAGCGGTTTTCCTCAAACTTCTCGCCGAATTTTCCTGGGGAGATGCCATTTGACGGAAAAACTATTGATGCCAGACTTGCTGGGGAACCCAGTCGTCTGAGTTGTAGAGTTGTACAAACTTCTCTGTTGGAGACGCCATTTGTTTCTACAGGGCGAAAGTAGGTCCCTTGAGGGACTACTGTTGCTTGGGATCTTCCATCAAACTTTTCTCGGGATCTCCCCGGAGAAATGCCATATGATGGGGTCCAATTTTGAGGTGCCGATGACCTTTTCATCAGCGATCTTCTCGGAGTGAAACTGGCATGCTGCCAAATCTCTGACTACGAGGCTTTCTCTATGGATTTTCCTTAATCCGGGAAAGCAAGGATATCATCTTCAATGGCGAAGAGTGATGCTGGCTGAAAGTTCCTCTAGTTTTTCAGAGGTTCAAGTTATCAAAGTGGTCAAGGGCCAATTTCAATCCTGAAATAAACTGGAGGTGAGATTGTTCAGACACACTATTTCCTGACGAGGAAAGAACTGGGAACTCGATTGAGAGAACTCCTATCACTAGGGGACAAGACCGACTAGAGTGATGGTGATGCAATATGAAATGTGAATGCATATCAATAATGCATGATATAGGTATGTTTATGCTGACAAAACCGACGCGACATACAAACTGACGGGTGAACACGACTGGATACTCGGCCATCGCGGGGCGTATAGAAATATCGCTGGTTCAAGATAGCAATTCCACCTTGCTTAGGAGAGATAGTCCCCGTTGGGAGCTGTGTTGGTCGGGCTTAGGAGATAAGAACTCGGCCGAGGCGTGTCAGACGAAACAAGGTCTCTGACACAGTTGATCCCTTCATTCAGGCATACTAGGTTAGAAGGAGTACTTTGATTCTGCACTTTGAAGTTCGCTTATTTCTGGAGAAGCGGTCGATGTTCCTTTGATGTTCAACAGTCAAAAGAAATTGCCAACTTTATTTTAAAAGCAGAAAAAGTTTTAACAAGTAAATTCATTTTTGTTTTATTTCAAGAATTGTTAATCATGTTAACAACGTCGTTCTGTAAAGCTAAAACAAATAAGAATTACAAACAAAAGCACAAAGGCTCAAATTTTATTGATAAAATGGAGATTAGCCAAACGCGTGATTCCAAAGAGTATTTACAAAGTTAGAAAATGGTAATTTACAGGGAAAAGGGCTACGTTGAAACATAACGACCGCTATCCTTCTACCAACTTTGAATTCGGGGCATCCTGAGCTTCTGTCGAAGATGACCTTGACTGGAGTTTTCTGACAGATGATGTAACTGCTGCTGCTGAGGGACTTCCCTCTGTTGAACATAGTTACTTGCCATTATCCCTAATTTTTGCCTGGATTGTACTGTGATGCTTCCAATCCATCGGGATGATTTTATTTATTTATTTTGTCTCTAACTTTTGCCTGGACCGCCCTTTCGGGTTTTCAATCACCGAGACATTTTTTTTAGTTTAGGCGAAGTATTTCTTGACTACATCAACATTTATGGGGTAGGCAAATTCCTCTCTGTCCATGGTTGCCAATCTCAAGGCGCCGCCTGAGAAAGCTTTTGTGACCACATAGGGGCCATCATAATTCGGAGTCCACTTGCCCAGAGAATCAGTGAGAAATGATTGTATCTTCTTGAGCACGAGGTCTCCTTTTCTGAAGACGCGAGGTCAGACCATTTTGTCGAACGCCCTCTTCATTCTCTGTTGATACAACTGACCGTGGCATAAAGCCGTAATTCATTTTTCTTCGATCAGGTTCAGTTCGTCGTGTCGGCTTTGACACCATTCAGCTTCTGTAAGCTTAGCTTCCATCAATACTCGGATTGACGGGATCTCTACTTCTATGGGGAGCACTGCTTCCATGCCATACACTAGAGAGAAAGGGGTAGCCCCTGTTGAAGTGCGGACAGATGTACGATAACCGTGAAGAGCAAAGGGTAGCATATCGTGCCAGTCTTTATTGGTTACAACCATCTTTTGAACGATCTTCTTGATGTTCTTGTTAGCCGCTTCTACCGCTCCGTTCATCTTTGGTCGGTAGGGAGATGAGTTATGGTGTTCAATCTTGAACTTAGCACACAACTCTTTCATCATCCTGTTGTTCAAGTTAGATCCATTATCAGTAATGATCTGGCTCAGAACACCATAACGGCAGATGATATTGTTTTTGATAAATCGGACCATCACTTGTCGGGTTACATTGGCGAATGACGCTGCTTCGACCCACTTGGTGAAGTAGTCAATGACTACTAGGATGAACCGATGTCCGTTTGAAGCCTTGGGTTCAATCATGCCAATCATGTCGATTCCCCATATGGAAAATGGCCATGGGGAGGAGAGAACTTTGAGATGTGATGGCGGTACATGAATTTTGTCGGAGTATATCTGACACTTGTGACACCTCCTCATGTACTTGTAGCAGTCGGATTCCATTGTCAACCAGTAGTACCCTGCTCTTAAAATTTTTCTCGCCATTGTGTGTCC
Source organism: Lathyrus tuberosus (assembly GCA_022829125.1). Lineage (NCBI taxonomy): Eukaryota > Viridiplantae > Streptophyta > Magnoliopsida > Fabales > Fabaceae > Lathyrus > Lathyrus tuberosus. The sequence continues at coordinate 4,117,435 of JALAZF010000363.1, forward strand.
GTTGGCATGAGTGCCAAAGGATCCTTCATGAATTTCTTTCATAAGCATGTCTGCTTCTGGTCTGTCTACGCATCGGAGCAAGACCATGTCAAAATTTCTCTTATAGAGAGTGTCAACGCTCAGGAAGAAGTTTCCAGCCAATCTTCTGAAGGTTTTTCTGTCTTTTCTGAGTGCCCAGATGGGTACTCTTGTTTCTGAAGGAAGCATTTGATATCGTGATACCAAGGTTTGTCGTCAATGACTGCTTCAATCGTGAAGATGTAAGCGGGTCGTTCAAGGCGCATGATGTCAATCTTAGGTATGTCATTCCATTGACCTACACTAATCATGGAAGAGATAGTGGCTAATGCATCGGCCATGTGATTCTCATCACGAGGGATGTGATGAAACTCAACCCCGTTGAAGAAAGGTAGCAACCTTCTTGCGTAGTCTTTGTAAGGAATCAATCCTGATTGGTATGTGTTCTAATCTCCTTTTATCTAATTGATAACCAAGGCTGAGTCGCTGTATACGTCTAAGTTTTTGATCCTTAAATCAATCGCGTCTTCGAGAACAATGATACATGCTTCGTATTCGGCCTCGTTGTTTGTACATTTGAACTTAACTCGAGCGGTGAAAGGAATGTGGGTACCCTGAGGGGTAACAATTATTGCCCCAATTCCGTTTCCGTAATGATTAACTACTCCGTCAAAGATGAGCCCCCATTGGGAACCTGGTTTTGGCCCTTCACTGGGTAGCGATTCATCGCAGTCTTTCATCTTTAGATACATGACATCTTTGTCTGGGAAGTCAAACCCGATTGATTATTGATTGTCAATCGATTGATGAGCCAAATGATCGGCTAAAATACTTCCTTTAACGGCTTTCTGAGCGTGATACTCTATGTCATATTCTGATAACAGCATCTGCCAACGGGCAATTCTTCCCGTGAGAGCAGGTTTTTCGAAGACGTACTTGATTGGATCCATTTCGGAGACCAACCAAGTAGTATGACGAATCATGTACTGGTGAAGACGTTTGGCTGCCCAAGCCAAAGCGCAACAAGTTTTCTCAAGCATCGTGTACCGAGTTTCGCAGTCGGTGAATTTCTTGCTTAAATAGTAAATGGCAGACTCTTTCCGTTTAGTTTCGTCTTGTTGGCCAAGTACACATCCCATTGAGTCCTTTAGGACTGTGAGGTAAATGATCAATGGTCTTCCTTCCACTGGAGGTGATAGAATCGGCAGATTCAACAGGTATTCCTTAGTACTGTCGAAGGCGGTTTGGCAATCCTCTGACCAAACGCAGTCCTGGTTCTTTTTGAGTAACTTGAAAATCGGCGCACAGGTCGCGTTCATGAGGAATATGAATCTGGAGATGTAGTTCAAACGTCCCAGGAATCCTCTGACTTGTTTTTCAATTTTCGGAGAAGGCATTTCTTGAATGGCCTTGACCTTGTCAGGATCAACCTCAATTCCTTTCTGGCCGACGATGAACCCTAGTAGTTTCCCTGAACGGACACCGAAGGTGCACTTGTTGGGATTCAAGTGGAGCTTGAATTTTCTTAGACGTTCGAACAATTTTGACAGATGTTCAACGTGCTCACTCTCTATTTTTGATTTTGCAATCATGTCATCGACATATACCTCTATCTCTTTGTGTATCATGTCATGAAACAGAGTATTCATGGCCCTTTGATAGGTTTCCCCGGCGTTCTTCAAACCGAACGGCATTACCTTGTAACAAAAGGTGCCCCATGGGGTGATGAACGAAGTTTTCTCCATGTCTTTTGGCGCCATTTTGATCTGGTTATAGCCCGAGAATCCATCCATGAAGGAGAATACTTTGAACTTTACTGTACTGTCTACCAGCATGTCAATGTGCGGTAAAGGAAAGTCGTCCTTTGGACTAGGCTTGTTCAGATCCCTATAATCAACACACATTCTGACCTTTCCGTCCTTTTTGGGAACGGGTACGATGTTGGCTAACCATTGAGGATATTCAGATGTAGCGAGGAAACCTGCGTCGATCTGTTTCTGTACTTCCTCCTTGATTTTGATGGCCATGTCTAGGTGAGTCTGTCTCTACCTTTGCTTTACTGGAGGACATTCCGATCTTAACGGTAAGTGATGTTCCACGATGCTGGTATCCAACCCTGGCATATCCTGATAGGACCAAGCGAATACATCGGGAAATTCTCTGAGAAGCTTTATCAAACTCTCTTTGGCAGTTGGACTAAGCAGTGCCCCAATCCTGTTTTCTTTTCTCTCTTGCTCTGAACCCAAGTTTATCATTTCCAACGGCTCTTTGTGAGGTTCAATGGACCTTTCCTCTTGTCTGAGTAATCGGGAGATCTCTTCAGGAATTTCATTGTCATCTTCTTCTTCAGCCTCGAATACCGGGGACTCAAAGTTGGGAGAAGGCATCGGATCGTATGTTTCAACTGGATTTAAAACAAGCAATCTGCATGACGTGATGATTCGTGTTTAGAAGAGATAGAGAAAATGCAAGTGTGTGCAGTGTATTATTTTACTGCTTGTTTTTATTATTGAATTGTTTTTTAGGATTACCATTTTCTGAAAAAGCAAAAAGAGAAAACAGCAATTAATGCGGAAATTACAGAATGACGTTATTTTATTAATGAACAAGTCGATCCTTGAAACTACAGCCCTATAAAACAAAACTCTGTCGCTTCGGGCAAAGCGAAGAGGGAAATTTACAGAAAGCGAGCCCTATCAAAACATCCGTTTCACCTGGGCAGGGTGAAAGGTTAAAGGTGGCAATTACTTTGACTGATGAACGACCTTCGGAACCTCGCCGGCAATCCATTGGCGGCGAACTCCTCGGTGAATCACAAAGTCTGGTACCTTCCTTGATTTGTCTTCAGAAATGACGCTGATTTCTGGTGGAGCGGGATCATTGGAATCTGTCTCCCAGGCAGAGTTGTCGTAGGAGAATTCATCAGTTGTATTTTGCATTGCATTTGTGCTCTCAGGTACATCTCCCCATCCAGTAGGCTGGATGTCTTCGAGCCTGATACGAGAGCTTTCGGGAGCGGTGTACTTGACCATATAGTCGTATTTTCCACTTGGTTCTCCCAGAGTGTCCCAAACTTCTTTGGAACCGGAGGAGTCATCCCTCTTGATGACGTTGACCTCGGGAAAAGCATAGTTGATGAACTCGAGTCCTGCAAATGTTGCAAATTCATCTTCATGTTGAGTAGTTTCTGAATGACCCGAGTGTTGATCCCATGACATGGTGGGGACACATGTATTCTGTTCAATGATGGTCAGCTGATTTTCATCATTCGGCTGACTTTCTTGCCTCAAGTTTCCTGGGTAAGGTTCCCACATTGGCAGACCATCCATTGGGGCATGGTAATTGTGGTCAAAGTTATCTTTCATCAGAGTGTCTTCCTCTAATGAATTTGACGGAGCACGACATCCTTCCGGATCACAATCTCCATATATCATTTCGACATCTGATCCTGGTATAAATCTCGGACTCTGTACGGGATAGCAAAATGGCGTAAGCACCTCTTCCTGAGACATATAACCGTCCTCATTAAGGTAGGACTTCTATTCTTCATCTGTGTCAGAGGGATCTTCCTCATTGATAGTATGTACTGCTTGAGACACTGGGTGAAGAAAACCTCCACTGTGGAAGAAGTTTTGAAGGGGATGAAGACTTTCATTGTTGGTAGCTGTCTGGGTGCAGGTTGCAGAAAAACCAAGACCCTTCTTTGTTGTATTGCTAGTAGAAATGACAAGCTGTCCCCATCCGGTTGTATCGGTACTCTCGACCGCTTTGATAGCATCATTGTATGAAGAAATGGAAGTTCCTTCTTTGAACTGATTGTTCTTGCTTACTGACAGTGCTTGGAACTGCGTTCCAATAACCTCCTCGGGTTCTATACCAGTAGATGATGATAAGTTGCTTACAAGCAAGGCTTGTTCCCCACAAACTGTGACAAGTAGATCGTTCTTGACGAACTTTAGCTTTTGGTGGAGGGTTGAAGTGACCGCTCCAGTATGATGTATCCAAGGTCTTCCTAATAAACAATCGTATGTTGCCCGGATGTCCATGACCTGGAAAGTGACTTGGAAAGTGTGAGGACCAATAGTTATGGGAAGATCAACTTCTCCGATAACTGTTTTTCTGGATCCGTCGAACGCTTTGACGACGACCTCGCTGATTCTCATCGGAGGGCCTTTGAATGATAATTGCATCAAAGTGGACTTCGGCATAACATTCAGGGCTGACCCTGTGTCTACCAGTACGCTGGCCAACGCATCGTTCTGGCAATTAACTGTAATGTTGAGCGCCATGTTATGACGGCGACCCTCTTCGGGTAATTCCTCATCACTAAATCCCAAATTGTTGCAGGAAGTGATGTTAGAGACAATACCATCGAACTGTCTGATTGTTACATCTTGTTCCACAAAGGCTTGCTCCAAGACTTTCTGTAGAGCCTCCCTATGCGCTTCTGAACTGAGTAACAGTGATAACACAGAGATCTTTAAAGGAGTTTGTAACAGTTGATCGACAATGTTGTATTCACTCCTTTGGATGAGCTTCAGCATCTCATCATCATTTTTTGAAAGGTCGGGATTACTGGATTGACCGACTGATGGATCGGGAGCTTCTGTCTGAAGTTCCTTTTCTTTGTTATGTTCCCCAACCCCTCGGTTGAAGATTCTGCCACTCCGTGTTACGCGACTGATGTCTGCAATATTCACGATGGAGGGTAATGGAATTTCCTTTCCATTTTCAATGGTCGTTGCACCGTATTTGTAAGGGATTGCCTTAGCTGATTCATACGGTAATGGTCCCGGTAAATAGATAACTATGGGAACCTTCTAATTTTTCCGACCATCGTAGATAATCTTGATCCGTTCCCGGTTGGGAACCTTAGATTCGTCAAGTAGAGGGATAATGGCAAAAACATCCCTGGTCCTATGATGACCAGAGATTGTGACAACATCCTCAACTTGATCGGCAAGGTAGTTCGGCGACCAATTGATGGGTCCGGAACCTGGATATAGACGAGTCTCTCCACGATCCACCTGACCCTGAAGAGCTGCTCTCACAAGGTAACACCCTTAGTTACTTTCCGAACAGACGCTACAACGGTCATAATTGTGTGGTGGCACCTGGCCACGCCCACTTTGAATACAATGTAACCTTACTAGGTTAGCTTCCACAAGTCGGACATCCTGACTCTGACGCCGAGTAGGATTCCTGTTACTGATACTAATTTGCTGAGTATCTTCATCCATATAAATTGGCATCCACCAGTGATTTAACAAGTGCTGAAGTGCCTCCTGGAAAAGGGTACAACCTCGATCGTTTTTGCAACCCGCTTTACAGCTTTGATAGTCGTGTGATATTAAGAATTCAAGTCGGACCTGTTCAGCATGTAACTCTACCAGGTTGGTATTCATCACGCGAATATCAAAGATCTGAACCATGTTGATCTGATAAGGGTTCCTATCATGGTAGTCTTAGATCCATCCAAGATCCATCTGAAACTGGAGGGCCTCTTGTATGAAAGACCATCCCTGTTTGTTTACCGAGTAAGTCATACAAGAACTGTAATCGTGCCGCGGCAGATTATGATACTGGCTTTGCCTTGAGTGCATTGCCACCAAATTGGTATTCATCGCACGGATGTCGTGGTTCTGAATGACGCTGGAATTCATGTAAACCATGTTAACTCCATGAACTCGGTGCTCTTGGATCCATCCGAGATCCATTTGTTCCTGTAGAGCTGCTTGCACCAGAGAACATCCCTGGTTGTCTTTGAGCAGATATCACACTGGTGATAGCTATGAGGTGGCACATGGCCATATCCACTCTGTCTACAATGCCTCTTGACCAGATTGGTTTTCAACAAGAGTACATCATGAATTTGATAGACGTTGTTAGTCTCTCCTTCTATCAAATTGACTGCAGCCTTCTCGTGTTAAGGCAGCGGGTTTGTGAGAACATTGGGATTCGTATTTTTGAAAGATAAGAGCCCGCTCCTAACAAGCTTTTGCACGTCGGATTTGAAACTAAGATAATTCTCAATGTTATGCCCGGGACCTCCTTGGTGGTAAGGGCAAGTTTGATCCACCTTAAACCAGAAAGGCGGATTTTCCGGTACTGTAAGAGGGGACCTAGTCTGAATGTGCCCCTTGGCTAGCAGTAATGGAAACAACTCTGCATACGATATAGGTATAGGATCAAATCCTGGTGGCCGTGTTGTACGGTTGTTGTTGTATTGGGAACGAGCCTGCTGAAGAGGCTATTGTGTCCTTTACTGATCAGGTTGGCTCTGCGCAACCTGAGGTTGATACGTAGGAATAGGCACAGTGTTGATAGCAGGAGTCACAACTGCTACCGGCTGATAACGTCGCCTTTGCTTTCCGAGAGAGATATTCCCAATATCTTGCTCTTTTTTCTTAGGGAGAGCACTACCGTATTTTTTAGTACCGCTCGTTGATCCAGTGTCTTTTAGCAAACGTCATTCTCGGACGGCTTCCTCAAGACGTACACCCATGCCCACCATCTCGGTGAAATCATTGGGTGCACTGGAAACCATTCGGTCATAGTAAAATGAGCTTAAGGTTTTTAAGAATATCTTTGTCATCTCTTTTTCCTCAAGAGGTGGACAAATCTGAGGGGCAATTTCGCGCCATCTCTGAGCATACTCGTTAAAGGTTTCCTTGTCCTTTTGCGACATTGATCTGAGTTAATCTCTGTCGGGTGCCATGTCCAAATTGTATTTGTATTGTTGGACGAAGGCAGTACCAAGATCTCTGAATGTACTGATCGTAGTACGGTTTAAACCCATGTACCATTTTAATGCGGCACCGGTTAAACTATCCTGGAAGTAGTGAATCAGTAGGTCCTGATTCTCCGTCTGAACTGACATCCGCCGAGCGTACATCACCAGATGGCTTTGAGGGCAAGAGTTACCCTTGTATTTTTCAAAGTCGGGCACTTGGAACTTGTGCGGGACTTTCACATTGGGGACCAAGCAGAGGTCTGCGGTGTCTTTTCCAAATTAATCCTGACCGCGAATGGCTTCCAGCTCCTTCTACATTTCCAGGAACTGCTCCTGGAATTCATCCATTCTATCGAACAAAGTTTCCTTCTTACTAGAAGGTATCTGTGGAATCTATCCTTCCGGGACAGTGTGCACCACAGGGGGTGGTACCGTGACTACGGTAGCGAATCTTGGCATTTCTCGAAGTTTGTAACCTTCAGGAGTATTCAATATGCCCCTGGCATCTTCGCTTTCCCGAATTTTGTAACCTTCAGGCCCAACGGCTTCTGTTGTGATTCCCTGATCTTCAGTGATCGGCGGAACATATCCTTCTGGGATATGGTTAACAGGCATGCCCCAAGGACGATCTTTCGGCATTTGATACCTAGGATCATACTTCTCTATGACAGGCGTTGAGGTGATCTCTGAGATCACAGTTCTTTGTAGTTGAGCTTCTGCCATGGCTTGCATGTCGTTACGAAGCTTTCTCATATCCTCTCTCAGAGCATCAATCTCTTCTTTCAACTCTCCGTTCTCTTCCTCAAGATCATCCATCTTTTTCTGACGATTGGCCCGGGTATTGTACGAATGAGACAGTTTGACTCTAGAACCGAGACACAAACGTGAGATTCGTAGATAAGAAGAATACGCGATGTGAGAATGATGAATACAATGATTACATTAATTGTTTTTTGGTTTAATCAAAATAAACTTCGACAATTAGATTGCAAATATCAAACAGTGGGGAAACCCCTTTTTATTGAATTCAAAGGATTACAGAAATGGAAATACAGTAGATTGCAAGGTGCGGAAACAGAAACCTAAGCTAATGGGTCCCGAGTCCTCTCTGAAGAGAAATTGGGTACGGATTCTGGTACTTTCCTTTTCTTTGACCGGGGCTCTTGGGCCGTGTCGCTCCCGGGATTTTCATCCAAGTACAAACGCGAAGGTGGTACCGAAACAGAGTCGCCAGCAATGTGTATTTATCCCAAGAGAGGGAAAGGAAACACCGCATAAACCTGAGGGAAGGAAAGAACATGGTCTTGCGACCAAGAGAATTGGGTTCGGGAGTCGGTTACACGCGGGGAAGGTATTAGCACCCCTACGCGTCCATCGTACCCGATGGGATCCACGCTTGCTTGTCTCAATCAAAGGGTGATAGAAAAGGATACTGGAAAAGAACTGGAAAAGGAATGGAAAGAGAAAGAGAAACAAATGTAGGGAAAATAAAAGAAGTGCTCGAATGGGCCCTACTCCACTGCCTACGTATCTCATCGGGAACATGAGAATTAGAGCGACGTAGTTCCCCTCACTAGGGATGGATTATTTGTGTTTTTTAGTGGAATACGTCAACGTTCGCGTCCTAGCAGTTGATGTTGCAGCTCGCTGTAGGGAGACTTAGGCGTTACCTGTTTGCGGTAGAACGGAAATGACGCATCCTTAAGGAATGATTGAAGGAGATGAGAAAAGAATTCCCGAAGGAAAGACGTTATTGTTTGTTTTTTGTCTTTTAGAAGTTTTTTTCATTTGTTTGCATATGATAGTGTATCTAAATCTTAGTCATTGGAATGTGTACATTCTCACATTCCAAGATGGAATGAGTAAGAAAGTACATTAAGTGAGAAGAAGACCCTCACACTTAGTTCCAATTATTAAGGTTCAAACACACTAGCATACTTGTATTTATTAAGTGTTTTTGTTGATTAAGAAATGAAGAAGTGTTTTTCTTTATTTGTATCTTCAACAAGTATTGCATTTAAGTCCCTCATACAAGATCAAATGTTTAACACATTGACCCAAGATGGGCTATATGCTACACATTCTAAGATAATAAGAGAAGACCCCTTATAATCTTTTCTTTATATGAAAGGCCTAAATGCAATAAATGCCTACCTTTATTATATATTTTGAATTTTCTTTGAGATGAGAAGATGAAAGACTCAAGAGGGAGAGAAAGGTAAAATCTATGTGAACTAAGACTCAATCCTAATTGACTAGTTAAGGGAGTGATCCTAAAGGCTTGCGAGGTTTAAGGAATCTAATCCTAAAAGAAAAGAAGGATAACACTGCCTAATGCATATCCTACCTCACTTTAATCAAAGATTAAAGTTGAGGTAGGATCCTAAGGGGATGTGAGAAAATTCTACACATAGCATTATATCATGCTATTCATAAAAGAGAAATAAAAAATTAATCAACAATGAGCAATTGAAATTACGGTCAACAATTAATCAACAATAAGCAGGTTATAATTAAAATGCTAAGTAAAAATCAAGATTAAATTCTAGTAAGAAAAGATTAATCTAAGATTAAAAACTAATTCTAAAATTAGCTCTAGTTAATTCTAAACTAAATCTAAAGAAAATTAATCCTAAAGTTACATCTAGAATTAAAACTAGTATTAATCCTAAAACTAATTCCAATTAATTTCTAATTAAGAACTATAATCCTAATTAGTCAAATTCTAAAGCTATATCTAACTACTAAAAGTGAATTAACCAAAACTTAGGCTTAAGAATTAAAATCAAAAACCAAAGTTAAATTCTAATTATTTAATCAAATTTCTAGAATGATTATCCTAAATTTATTAGCTAAAACAATTAGTAAAACTAATTATCTAATATCGAGTAACTAGATCTAATTGCTAAACAAAACCAAAATCTAAATTAATATCTAAACAAGGTGCAATGAGTAATACATGAGTGTGGAAGGAAGAATCAGGCGTGGGCCTAAGTCTGAGCCCAAGGATCCTAAACATGAAGCAAAGGGGGGTGTGTGCGATTAGGACTCCAGGCGTGTGGGCTGAAGGTTTTTTTTTGGTCCAATGATCTTGTTCATGCAGGGGGGTGTGTGAGTGTTTTAGGTAGTGTGGATAGGAAAAAAAAAGAATCAGTCCCAAACTAGCAAACCCGGCCCAAGTCTCTTCAGCATTGAGAAGAACTTATCTTCTTAAACCCTAGAATATCACAACAACTCAATCTCTTCTTCCTTGCGATCGCCATTTCAGCTTCTCCGCCCTCCACCTTTCTCAACCTCGTCGCGCCGCAACTTACCATCATCTCACTCCTTCATTTCTTTATAACGTTCCGTCGCCGTTACAATATTTTTTGTTTACCATCACTACCGTCACATCATCATCGCCAACAACAATGGTTGCAACACTACCTCGCCGGAGAAACGACATCCACTATGACCTCACTCCATTGTCCTCTCTCCGTTCGCCTTCTCCAAATCTCCTCGCCGTCCTCTTTTCATTCAAACCTCTTCGTCCGTCCGTTTCAACGTTTCACCGCCACTCTCCTCCGTTACGAAGCAATCTCTCCACCGCGCCGTAGCAGCGCACCGACGGCGGCGGAGACTTAAAATCACATCCAAAATCAAATAACAAGAAAAAGGAGAGATTCAGAGTGGCTTACCTACCGGAGAACCGTCCGGTGCGCCTTCTGATCGGAGAATATGAAGAGAAAACCAGAGGTAACTTTAAATTCACTTAGCTTCTAATTCTTCTTCCAATCTGCTGTTGATCCTCGTGCATTCCTCTTTGATCTGGTGCTATTTCCGATTATGAGCTCCTTGACGATTCAATCTTTTCTTCTTTTATGTGAATCTGAAATGTGACTGCATCGTGTGTATTTCAAATCTGAGATGATGATTATGCGATATTGCAGGTTTGGATCGGTTATATCGAATCGAAGGTTACGGTTGAAGCTTGTGTAGGTTACGATTTCTGGTGATGAAGATGAATTCAAGAGGAAGTTTGTTCTACATTGAAGATGAATTGAAAAGTTGCAGAGAGTGAAGAATTGAACTGGGAGAATGAGAATTGAAAATGGAAGATGAAGATTGGGAAATTGTGCAGAATGAAGAAGAGCTCAAGAGTGAAGAAGAAGTGAATTTATAGAGAAGATTGGAAGGATCTAGAGGGAAAGTTTGTTATGAAATTCTGTTAGAGTTATTGGGATTTGTGAAATTCTGTTGAAGTTAGTTTTGGTTAGGATTTTTCTGATATGGATTTTGTTGGAGCCGTTATGTATTTTTTTCATCTGGTGCAACTGTTATTTTTCTGGTGTAGATGTATTTTTTGATATGGAGAGAATTCGCAAATAGAATTCTGTTAGCTCTCCTATGTAATCTTTGTTATTGATCTGGAGAAATTCTGATATAAACTCTTTTTCTGCTATCCATTTTTTCTCAATGCTTGTACTCTCTTTCAATGCCTTGTATTTTCTTTTGTGTTGCCAATTTTCTGGTGGTTTTGATCTGCTTGTAATTTTTTCTGCTACAAAATAAGCTGCTGTATGTAAGTTCTTTTTTTACTGCTACGAACTTTCCACGCGTGAAGCTGTGAAACCAACGCCCACTAGGCTCGTGACTGTAGGTAAAAGTGGCTAATTGTGGGCTTTGTGAGTGAAGCTTAGACTTTGGAATTGAATATGGCTTTTGATATGGATTTTGAAGTAAGATGGATAATGGATGTGAAGTATGGATAATTGGTTATAAAAAATGGATATGGACCTTGGATAATAGATGGATATCAAAATGATTTTTATGGATATAGAATTGAAATAAGTGGATATTAAAATGGATTTTAATTGGTTTCGAAATTGGGTATGGATTAGAAGGTATGGTTTTGGATATTTGAATATGATTTTGAAATTGGTTAGTTTTGATAAAAAGATTAAAATTGAATATGGAATTGAAGTTTAGAAAAGAAATGTGGATTTGGATTAAAAGAAAGATGGATAAAATGATTAATTGGCTATTTTGTTGTAAAAAATGGTTTAAGAAAAGATTATGGAAAAAATGGATTTGAATATAGTGAAAAATATGGATAATATAAAAGATAAAAATTGGACTTGAAAATGGTAAGGAACGGATATTGAAATAAACTTGAAGGTGGAAAGAAAATTGGTTAAAATTGAAAATGGTCATGATGGATAGAAAATGGATAACCCATAGAATTCAAAACCAATCACAAACTATTCACAAGTCTCTGATAAAATGGTCACAGCTACCACTGAACAATCTGGACACTCACATGATCCACTGAAGAATCTCAACCGATAAACAGTCCACAAGCTCAACCCTGAATAAAAACCTAAATCACCCAGATGTACACTGATGAACTTCTGAATACGGAAAGCTCAAGCCACACGAGAATTCCTTAATCCCATGTCCCAGAAAACCAATGCCATGATATGATTATGAGTTATGACCTAAAAATGCAGATGAACGCGAATCAAAAGCCAAAAAAGTGTAGGGCAAATTTTGGGGTGCTACAGTTGCCCCTATTCAATCAACTTGGACTTGAAAGGATGATAGCAACTGGTTTCAGACATTTAAGGTACAAGGTGATTGAATACAAAAAGAACCGCAAAATTTGCAAACCGCGAGGAGAAAAAATAAAACTAGAACCCAGTCACACCTCGTCAAAGGAATTTGACGGAAGGACAACATACCCAGAGAACCACATCGTCGAAGGGGTTTGACGGAAAGAAGAATGAAACCCGACTGAAAGGACACATCGTCATAGGGATGACGACAAGAAGACTCAACTGAAGGAACACATTGTCATGGGGATGACAGAAAGAAGACTCGACTGAAGGAACACATTGCCATAGGGATGACAGAAAGAAGATGAACCCCAAGAAACACCTCGTCAAAGTGTTGACGGGAAGAGGACTCGACCAAAGGAAACACATTGTCATAGGGATGACAGGAAGAAGACCTGAACGAAGATAAACCACTGTCATAGGGATGACAGGGAGAAAATTCCACCGTAGGGACACATTGTCATGGGGATGACAGGAAGACGACTCGACCAAACGAAGCACATTGTCATAGGGATGACAGAAAGCAGACTCGACCAAACGAATCATATTGTCATAGGGATGACAGAAAGAAGATTTGGACAAAGGAACACATTGTCATAGGGATGACAGAAAGAAGACTCAACCAAACGAAGCACATTGTCATGGGGATGACAGGAAGATGACTTGATCAAACGAAGCACATTGTCATGGGGATGACAGGAAGATGACTTGATCAAAGGAAACACATTGTCATAGGGATGACAGAAAGAAGTTAAAACCCAAGGAGCACTTCGTCAAAGGGTTGACGGGAAGAAAACTCGACCAAAGGAAACACATTGTCATAGGGATGACAGAAAGAATACCTGATCGGGATGACACATTGTCATAGGGATGACAGGAAGCAGATGAACCCCAAGAAACACCTCGTCAAAGGGTTGACGGGAAGAGGACTCGACCAAAGGAAACAAGTTGTCATAGGGATGACAGAAAGAAGATTCGACTGAAAGAGACACATTGTCATAGGGATGACAGAAAGGAGACCTGGCCGAAAGCAACACATTGTCATGGGGATGATAGAAAGGAAACCGAAAACATCTGAAGGTACGAAACCTGAGCTCGGAACACATCGTCAAAGGGTTGACGGGAAGAAACTGAAAACATCCGAAGGTACGAAACCTGAGCTCGGAACACATCGTCAAAGGGTTGACAGGAAGAAGACTCGACCAAAGGAAACACATTGTCATAGGGATGACAGAAAGAATACCTGACTTAGGGATCACATTGTCATAGGGATGACAGAAAGAATACCTGACTTAGGGATCACATTGTCATAGGGATGACATAAAGAAAACCATACGCAGAAACACATCATCAAAGGGGTTTGATGGAAAGACCTGACCGAAATGTCGTCATCAAGGGGTTAATGGACAAAGACTGGTCGAGGGTAAGATCGACGTATGATCTATGACCCAAAAGAAAGGTAATCGGCTGGGTTGATTGTAATGTCTGCTGGGGATATGTCACCGTCTTGACTGAACACTGATTTGGGCTTTCGCGCAAGGTACCAAATCTGGCTTATGCTTCGCATGCATATGTTTGAATTTTCTTTCTATGACGTAATGCTCCATACGAAATGGAAATGCTACGCGATTTGAGGATGCAATGATCACTATATACAAAATGCCGATGCATGCTCAGGCTACCGGGAGAAGAAGCGTGTGCCAATTACAATCGAACTTTGCTGACAAGAACAGGTGAAACCTGATGGTGATTGTTTTTCAAAGGCAAAATCTTTCTGGGTACCAATGGGGATTGGATTTTGAATGAAGTTCCAATAGGGATTGGACTTCAGGTTTGAAGGGAACGCCAAAAGGGATAGGATTTCAGGTTTTTGAAAGATACCAGCAAAGTGGGTTATGGAAGGATGCCGAGCAAGGTTGGGCTATGGATTTGCTGTTCGGTTTTACAAGGCTTCATGAAATGCTATGCTAATGATTATGCAATGACAATGATTATGCAATGATGTTTATGATATGCAACAGGAGCACTCCAGCAAAATAAATGCTGAAAAGATGAGGCCAACTCCACTGGGGATAACAAACTGGACCGCCTTCAGTGTCATAACTGCTCGAGATCTCGACTAAACCTCCATTCTGTAGGAAAGTATGAATAACAAACCTCTGCTGGAGGAAACATCCCAGGAATCTTGCTGAAGAAAAGTGCCAATGACAAGTCTTTGAATTGCTGGGGAAAGCTAACCACCACTCAAAAATGTGCTTGGGGACAATGATTGATGATATCAGCTCTGCTAGGGGACAAGATCAGACTTACTCCTTTGTTGGAAATATACCTTCTACCCTTATTCTGTTGGGGAGACAAAAAACTTTACAGCATACTGAGGAAGCACAAATCCAACACTCTTATCCTATACGGTAATATAAACTCTCGCTGAAGAGCAATAAACTTCGTCAAGCTGGCCAGGGGAGAGCGAACTCATGAACTCTTGCAGGGGAGAATGATTCACAATCTTCACAATGCTCTGCTGAATGTGACAAAACTTCAGCTATCTCTGCTAGGGAGAGAGACTCTACTGGGGTCGTCACGCGTCAGCTATCAACATGGGCCTTGTAGACGTGATATGACAAAAGGAGGTGTCCGGATGAAGTATAACCCATAAAGGAACCTGTGAATGGACATGTCTTCAGGATGTCTCGTGAAGATCCAACATATATTGCCCCAGACTGTGATTTACCGTCCTCCGGAGAGAATAACTTTTTATGCTTTTGGAGGGCCTGCCCCAGCCTTGAAATGATTTGTGCCCCTGTCTGGCTGATCTGTGAAGGAGTACCTTTAACTGGCCTTTGAGAGATTTGTTGAATCTCAAATTGATTGCCCCAGATTAACTGGATCTTGGAATGGATAGCCTGTTTGATATGACTTGCCCCTGCTCAACGGAGTACTCGGGCACTTTGCACCTTAGATTAATCAATCTTTCCATTGTAGAGACTTTCCTGATCGAGCACTTACTCGTAAGTAAAACAACTCGTTTTGAAAAGATAATTTTGATGCAATGCATATGACAATTTTGAAATCCAAGTTTGTTCGCTGGAAAAATGTTATGACATGTAGTAAATGAATCACCTATTAGAATGTCACATCGATACCAACATGAATGGTAAGAAAGTCCTTTTGGGAGTCAGAACTGACGCGACTTTAACCGAAGTATGCTTTCGAAACAACCCTGCTTCAATTAGGTCTTTCGAAGGTTGTAACGTGGCCTGGTTCACGGTTTAAGAAAGAAATGATATAAGGCTCAAAGTTTTGTTTTAACCCACCCATTCTCCTTGATGTTCTCCAGTCCTACGTTCAGGTAACTTGACACAAGCGCTCGCCTTTCACAAAGGTTATGAACGACATGAGGATGGAAGGAACCCACACGGTTTTCGGAGTGACAGTCACCCTTTTTGTCTTTGGTGTCTGTGGTCACACGACTTGTTCTTTATTTGAGGATTTTTCTTTTTTAATCCTTTCATTTTTCGCTTTTCGTTCTTCTGTTTTCCCCTGATTTTTCCTGGACTTATTATTTTTGAATTTTTCGATTTTGAAGTCCAGCGGGATGCCCTAACTTTTGCCTAAGTCACTTGTTTTCAAGTTTTGACTTAGCGGGCTTTTTCCTTTTTTTTTTCTTTTGATTCTTTTTTTTGAACTAATCGTGTGACACAGGTTTGTCTTGACTTGTAAAGGGTTGTGACCGTCTCACTCTTCGGTTGGTGAGGGATAACCATGGATGTAATTGATCCTCGAATGGGACACTCCTTTTAAAATTTAAATGCACGGTCAAATTAGCTGACACCTACCCTGCCCCAGGTTAAGATTGAGGGTTTTTCATTTTCAGAAAGAAACTCCTACTACTAGGCTTAACGGGGTTTACAAGGGATTATCTTCCTTATATCTCCGGTGTTTGGGAAGTTGAAACAATGCTTGTACATCATCAACAGGGTTTTTGTTCAAAAGCATACAATTGGAAGTTTTGCGCCTTTTAATTTCATCATCCTCCCTAGGATCCTGCTTAAACAAGCATATGACATTGATAAAAAGTATGAGTGAACACGATTGGATTTAATCAAAACATGCATATTCATTTCATTATCATTATCAAATGAAAACAGACAAGTTTTACAAATGAGTTTGCACTTTTTAGCAGAAAAGAAACTACAAATGCAAAGAAATGACATGATCTAAATGGTCGCCAGCTTTGAGGAACTGGGCTTTCCAAGCTTGATTTGCTAATGAGCTAGCCATCTTCAGTATTGCTCGTCGAAGTCAGTCTGATAATCATCTGCACAACTGCTCTCAGTGACTTCTTCCATAACCTGAACTGATGAACCCACATACCTGGACGAAGGAGAATTGTTGATCTGAATACCCTGAGGCGTGAATGAGAACATGTTGGAGTCAAGTAGAGTTTGAACCTTGCTCTTGAGCACCTTACAGTCTTCAGTTGAATGCCCCTGTGCCCCAGCATGGTAGTCACATCGAGCGTTGACATCAAAACCTGGTGGGTACGGAAATGGCACCGGCTTCAATTCTTTTGGCACTATCAATCCACCTCTGATCAAATCTGGCAGTATTTGACTGTACGACATTGGCAAATGAGTGAAATTCCTCTCTGGATTCCTTGGCCTTTGTCGGGCGTTATGACGCGGCTGACGGCGATATGATCGTTGACTCTGCGGAAGTCTCTGATTTGCAGAAGAATATTGTCTATGATACGAAGACCCATAAGATTGTTGACTCTGCACAGTTGATATGTCTGAACATTGAGAACGAGGTGGTGAAGATTCCTAAATGGAACTATTTTCTTCCTCGAATTCTTCCTGAGAACTGACAACTGATTCATTTTCATTAGCTTGGAAGTTCGAGACGCCTTGGAGCTTTCCACACTTAATCAGGCTCTCAATACGTTCTCCCACCATTACCAGGTCAGAAAATTTTGCTGCCCCATTGGCAATCATCTTTTCCAAGTATGGCCCTTGCAACGTATCCATGAAAAAATCGACCAATTCTCTATCTGACATTGGCGGTTGAACACGAGCGGCTAACTCTCTCCATCTCTGAGCATACTCTCGGAATGATTCATTACCTACCTGAGACAACTCTTGCAAATGCATTCGGCTGAGATCCATGTCAAGATTATAACTGTACTGCTTCACAAAGGCGTTGGCTAGATCTGTCCATGATCGGATGTTACCACTTTCCAACTGCATATACCAATTTAGTGATGCCCCACTCAGACTGTCCTAAAAACAGTGGATCATGAGCTTGTCATTGTTGACATGTGAGGTCATTCTTCTGCAGAGCATCACCAAATGTAGCCTCGGACAGCTATCTCCTTTGTATTGCTCAAACTTCGGCATTTTAAACTTTGGAGGCATTACCAGGCCAGGTACCAGACACATGCTCAAAGCATTCAAATCAAGAGTATCACGCCTCTCCAGGGCTTTAATTTTCTCATCCAACACACTGTGTCTTTCATCAACAGATCATGGGTCCTTAGGCTTCATATTTGGAACTACCCCCTGGACATATGGCACAAAGAAGGCAAAGCTCTGATAGCCTGTGGCATCAAGAGAAGAAGAATGTCTGTCTCAGAAGATGGTACGCTCGTGTATAGCATGATTCTCAACCGGGATCTGCACAGGCAGAGCTTGAGCAACATTGCTTGCCAGAGGTGGAATGACATTCCCAATAACTGAAGTCCTCTGAACATTGGCCTCTCCCCTAGTCATGGCTCTCATAGCTTCCACCAGTTGGTCCAATTGATTCTTCATCAAATCAACACCGGCCTTAGTCACAAACTGATTTTGTTCCCCAGAGTTCATGAGTCTTCCAGAAGCTGATTCAAGTCTAATACAAAAGTCGGGAAATCAAACTGCAGTTCAGATAAAGGATGGATGAGCTCTCTGGTTCGGCTGGAGAAAGGATATGCAAAATGATGCAAGATGCAAATGCAATGCAATAGTATGAATGCAATAAGACATGGGATCAAACCTTCCACATATTCTGAATAATCATTGTACTGCGCTGATGACTGAATAAGTTCATAGGTCTGCTCTGAAGAAAATACCGGAATACCAGAATACCAGAATATCGGCCTAATTAGAGCACTGACCCAATCAGAATACCGGGATAGTCATAATGCCAGAATACCATAATACCAGGCTGATGAGTCCACACTGATAGGAAATCCAGAATACCGGGTATGTAGAAGGTTACAGTTACCTGCAAACCTGTAAACAACCCGCCCCTCTCACATGTGGGTACTAGAAAACAAGGCTTGTCAGCTTCGGAGGTTTGAGAAGCGATAGCATATTCAGCCCGTAGGATACAATGCTATGCCAATCAAAGAGGTCGTCCACTGACTCACCTTAGAAAATAAAGGTCATCCTATGCAAGTTCCAAAGTGGGCCCTCGGGTGCGAGTGGGTTTGCCACAGAATGTGGTCTGCCACTGTCACCACTAAAGAGAGATGTTTCCACTAAGGTCCTCATGATCGGTCACTAGAGTCGACAGCTCTCTAGATCAACATCCTGGAATACGCAAGATGCGTACGCCATGATGGGTCCCAAGATAGCCTCGTCTAGCTGTGAATTTCGTGATTACCCAACGTACACCGATGGCACGTAGGTCCCACTACTCTCCACTCTAAGTCTAAGTGTATACTCGAGCCTGTGTACTGGGCTCATCTCTCAGAAATCCCATCCCGCCAAACAGACAGAACAGTGCAACACAATATAATATACAAAATGTAAATGCTAAAATGCTGTAAATATGATACAAGTAAATAATACAATAAACAGCAAATACAAGATAACATTAAACACCCAATGAAAGAAAAACAAACAAGTACTAGGATTGACTCGCTTAGGATGGACCAGCAATAGGCCAACCTGTCCCCAGCAGAGTCGCCAGCTGTCGCTCCCGGGATTTTCATCCAAGTACAAACGCGAAAGTGGCACCAAAATAGAGTCGCCAGCAATGTGTATTTATCCCAAGAGAGGGAAAGGAAACACCGCATAAACCTGAGGGAAGGAAAGAACATGGTCTTGCGACCAAGAGAATTAGGTTCGGGAGTCGGTTACGCGCGGGGAAGGTATTAGCACCCCTACGCGTCCATCATACCCGATGGGATCCACGATTGCTTGTATTAATCAAAGGGTGATAGAAAAGGATACTGGAAAAGAACTGGAAAAGGAATGGAAAGAGAAAGAGAAACAAATGTAGGGAAAATAAAAGAAGTGCTTGAATGGGCCCTACCCCACTGCCTACGTATCTCATCGGGAAGATGAGAATCAGAGCGACGTAGTTCCCCTCACTAGGGATGGATTGTTTGTGTTTTTTAGTGGAATACGTCAACGTTTGCGTCCTAGCAGTTAGGTGTTGCAGCTCGCTGTAGGGAGACTTAGGCGTTACCTGTTTGCGGTAGAATGGAAATGACGCATCCTTAAGGAATGATTGAAGGAGATGAGAAAATAATTCCCGAAGGAAAGCCGTTATTGTTTGTTTTTTGTCTTTTAGAAGTTTTTTTCATTTGTTTGCATATGATAGTGTATCTAAATCTTAGTCATTGGAATGTGTACATTCTCACATTCCAAGATGGAATGAGTAAGAAAGTACATTAAGTGAGAAGAAGACCCTCACACTTAGTTCCAATTATTAAGGTTCAAACACACTAGAATAGTTGTATTTATTAAGTGTTTTTGTTGATTAAGAAATGAAGAAGTGTTTTTCTTTATTTGTATCTTCAACAAGTATTGCATTTAAGTCCCTCATACAAGATCAAATGTTTAACACATTGACCCAAGATGGGCCATATGCTACACATTCTAAGATAATAAGAGAAGACCCCTTATAATCTTTTCTTTATATGAAAGGCCTAAATGCAATAAATGCCTACCTTTATTATATATTTTGAATTTTCTTTGAGATGAGAAGATGAAAGACTCAAGAGGGAGAGAAAGGTAAAATCTATGTGAACTAAGACTCAATCCTAATTGATTAGTTAAGGGAGTGATCCTAAAGGTTTACGAGGTTTAAGGAATCTAATCCTAAAAGAAAAGAAGGATAGCACTACCTAATGCATATCCTACCTCACTTTAATCAAAGATTAAAGTTGAGCTAGGATCCCAAGGGGATCTGAGAAAATTCTACACATAGCATTATATCATGCTATTCATAAAAGAGAAATAAAAAATTAATCAACAATGAGCAATTGAAATTATGGTCAACAATTAATCAACAATAAGCAGGTTATAATTAAAATGCTAAGTAAAAATCAAGATTAAATTCTAGTAAGAAAAGATTAATCTAAGATTAAAAACAAATTCTAAAATTAGCTCTAGTTAATTCTAAACTAAATCTAAAGAAAATTAATCCTAAAGTTACATCTAGAATTAAAACTAGTATTAATCCTAAAACTAATTCCAATTAATTTCTAATTAAGAACTATAATCCTAACTAGTCAAATTCTAAAGCTATATCTAACTACTAAAAGTGAATTAACCAAAACTTAGGCTTAAGAATTAAAATCAAAAACTAAAGTTAAATTCTAATTATCTAATCAAATTTCAAGAATGATTATCCTAAATTTATTAGCTAAAACAATTAGTAAAACTAATTATCTAATATCAAGTAACTAGAACTAATTGCTAAACAAAACCAAAATCTAAATTAATATCTAAACAAGGTGCAGTGAGTAATACATGAGTGTGGAAGGAAGAATCAGGCGTGGGCCAAAGTTTGAGCCCAAGGATCCTAAACATGAAGCAAAGGGGGTGCGAAATAGTGAAACGGGGTGTGTGCGATTAGGACTCCAGGCGTGTGGGCTGAAGGTTTTTTTTGGGTCCAATGATCTTGTTCATGCAGGGGGTGTGTGAGTGTTTTAGGTAGTGTGGATAGGAAAAAAAAAAGAGAATCAGTCCCAGACTAGCAAACTCGGCCCAAGTCTCTTCAGCATTGAGAAGAAATTGTCTTCTTAAACCCTAGAATATCACAACAACTCAATCTCTTCTTCCTTGCGAGCGCCGTTTCAGCTTCTCCGCCCTCCATCTTTCTCAACCTCGTCGCGCCGCAACTTACCATCATCTCACTCCTTCATTTCTTTATAAAGTTTCGCCGCCGTTACAATATTTTTCGTTTACCATCGCTACCGTCACATCATCATCGCCAACAACAATGGTTGCAACACTATCTCGCCGGAGAAACGACATCCACTACGACCTCACTCCGTTGTCCTCTCTCCGTTCGCCTTCTCCAAATCTCCTCGCCGTCCTCTTTTCATTCAAACCTCTTCGTCCGTCCGTTTCAACGTTTCACCGCCACTCTCCTCCGTTACGAAGCAATCGCTCCACCGCGCCGTAGCAGCGCACCGACGGCGGCGGAGACTTAAAATCACATCCAGAATCAAATAACAAGAAAAAGGAGAGATTCGGAGTGGCTTACCTACCGGAGAACCGTCCGGTGCGCCTTCCGATCGGAGAATATGAAGAGAAAACCAGAGGTAACTTTAAATTCACTTAGCTTCTAATTCTTCTTCCAATCTGCTATTGATCCTCGTGCATTCCTCTTTGATCTGGTGCTATTTCCGATTATGAGCTCCTTGACGATTCAATCTTTTCTTCTTTTATGTGAATCTGAAATGTGACTGCATCGTGTGTATTTCAAATCTGAGATGATGATTATGCGATATTGCAGGTTTGGATCGGTTATATCGAATCGAAGGTTACAGTTGAAGCTTGTGTAGGTTACGATTTCTGGTGATGAAGATGAATTCAAGAGGAAGTTTGTTCTACATTGAAGATGAATTGAAAAGTTGCAGAGAGTGAAGAATTGAAGTGGGAGAATGAGAATTGAAAATGGAAGATGAAGATTGGGAAATTGTGCAGAATGAAGAAGAGCTCAAGAGTGAAGAAGAAGTGAATTTATAGAGAAGATAGGAAGGATCTAGAGGGAAAGTTTGTTATGAAATTCTGTTAGAGTTATTGGGATTTGTGAAATTCTGTTGAAGTTAGTTTTGGTTAGGATTTTTCTGATATGGATTTTGTTGGAGCCGTTATGTATTTTTTTTTCATCTAGTGCAACTGTTATTTTTCTGGTGTAGATGTATTTTCTGATATGGAGAGAATTCACAAATAGAATTCTGTTAGCTCTCCCATGTAATCTTTGTTATTGATCTGGAGAAATTCTGATATAAACTCTTTTTCTGCTATCCATTTTTTCTCAATGCTTGTACTCTCTTTCAATGCCTTGTATTTTCTTTTGTGTTGCCAATTTTCTGGTGGTTTTGATCTGCTTGTAATTTTTTCTGCTACAAAATAAGCTGCTGTATGTAAGTTCTTTTTTTACTGCTACGAACTTTCCACGTGTGAAGCTGTGAAACCAACACCCACTAGGCTCGTGACTGTAGGAAAAAGTGGCTAATTGTGGGCTTTGTGAGTGAAGCTTAGACTTTGGAATTGAATATGGCTTTTGATATGGATTTTGAAGTAAGATGGATAATGGATGTGAAGTATGGATAATTGGTTATAAAAAATGGATATGGACCTTGGATAATGGATGGATATCAAAATGATATTTATGGATATAGAATTGAAATAAGTGGATATTAAAATGGATTTTAATTGGTTTCGAAATTGGGTATGGATTAGAAGGTATGGTTTTGGATATTTGAATGTGATTTTGAAATTGGTTAGTTTTGATAAAAAGATTAAAATTGAATATGGAATTGAAGTTTAGAAAAGAAATGTGGATTTGGATTAAAAGAAAGATGGATAAAATGATTAATTGGCTATTTTGTTGTAAAAAATGGTTTAAGAAAAGATTATGGAAAAAATGGATTTGAATATAGTGAAAAATATGGATAATATAAAAGATAAAAATTGGACTTGAAAATGGTAAGGAACGGATATTGAAATAAACTTGAAGGTGGAAAGAAAATTGGTTAAAATTGAAAATGGTCATGATGGATAGAAAATGGATAACCCAAAGAATTCAAAACCAATCACAAACTATTCACAAGTCTCTGATAAAATGGTCACAGCTACCACTGAACAATCTGGCCACTCACATGATCCACTGAAGAATCTCAACCGATAAACAGTCCACAAGCTCAACCCTGAATAAAAACCTAAATCACCCAGATGTACACTGATGAACTTCTGAATACGGAATGCTCAAGCCACACGAGAATTCCTTGATCCCATGTCCCAGAAAACCAATGCAATGATATGATTATGAGTTATGACCTAAAAATGCAGATGAACGCGAAGCAAAAGCCAAAAAAATGTAGGGCAAATTTTGGGGTGCTACAGGCCGTTGTCGGGTTGTCATTCCTTTGCCAGGTGAAAGGAGTGAGCAAATTCCTTTGGTCATCTTGATTCTCTACAGCATGTTTCTCCAAAATTTCAATCAGAGCGTCTTTCTCTTTTAGTAATTGCTGTATTTTGATGCACTCTACGTCGAGGGTGCGATACTTGTTCTTCCAAGACCTTCTCTCCTTTTAAACTTTGTTGAAAGTAACCTGAAGCTTTTCAGTTTCCGTCATGAGAGCTCTAGTTTATACCCAATGGAGATAAGGCTCCACCGAGACACAGTCTGGTTTTCCCAGAGACTCTCGTCCTTTCTTGTGAACCTGCTTCCAAGCGTGCACTATTTCCATCTTTAGTGCTCTGTCATTTTCTCCGTCTTTGAAGAAAAGACCTTCCAGATGAACACCCCGTGGGACGTGTCTCATCGGGTATCCAAATTGACGATGAACGAGAACTGGATGGTAGTTTATTCCTCCTTTAGTTCCTATGAGGGGTATGTTGGGGAAGTTTCCACAACGATCAATGATTCTGATCCCATCATAGATCCTATTACACCAATCTATGTCAGAGTTGGTGAGGGACATGATTTTCTGCGACCAACGTAAGGCACTCTTGCAATCCCAAAAAGCAGCAGACTTGGGCAAGTGGGAGATAAACCATTTATAAAGCAAAGGTACACATCATGTGATCTCCCCTCCGCTGTACAAATTTCCCAAGTGTACAGAATGATACGCATCTGCGAGCAAAGTCGGCACAGGGTTTCCAATGAGAAAAACCTTAATGGAGTTGATATCTACGAAGTTATTCATGTTGGGAAACAAAAATAACCCGTAGGTGAACAAGACAAAGATGCTTTCAAAAGCAGTCACGTTTCCTATACTGGCAAAATACAGGGGCTTCTTTGTCAAGAACTGGGCTGGCAAACCTTGGATGCCACCCTTAGTGGTTATGTTAGTCCTGACCTCAGACTCGTCCAAATGAATTGCTCTTGCAATGATCTGATTCTTTAGAATTTCTTCCAGTCCAGAAAATGGAGCTTGATCTGTGATATGTAAATTGATCTGATGAGAATACTCCTCCAGCGTTGGTGCGAGCTGGTAATCCGGGAATGTGAAACAGTGATAAATCGGATCGTAAAACTGAATGAGCACATCCATGATTCCCTCAATCACATGGACTCTTAACAGTGGTAGCAAACCTCCGTGCTTGGCTCTGAAAGCCTCAGGGTTAGTGATCATCCTCGCTAACCTTCTCAAATCCTCCAGTTTTGGAACCTTGAAGGTATACCTATGGGTTCTCCTTCTACCGAAATCCATTAGCGCAATCCTTTTCTCTGATATTTGCAATCACAGTCTTAGTTTAATTTGAAAAACAGAGAGACTAGAAGAGAATTTTTTTTGAATGTTTTAATGTTTTTTTTAAATGAATGCATGAATGCAGCAACAAAAACATAGAAAAAACATGGGGTCAAAGGGTCGTTGTCGTGAAGTCAAGGCTCTACCCATCCCCAAAAGTTTATACTAGGGTGATTTTTGTACCTGTACTCATTATCATCAGCTTCTCTCAGGAAAGCAAAACAACAAGCGGATCGCCAACGAGTTGTAGAGCAATCTTAGAGTAAGTTCCATTCACTGAGAATAGATCACTAGCCTCAAATGAGGGTAGTATCGCGTAACAACTATTCCCAATAGTTTCCGCACTATAAAAGGGTTTGACTCCTCAGCTTCTCAGACATCACAATCGGCCCATTGTCTAGGTGAGAGAATGGGTTGCATTGGTCAGCCTCCACTGAGGTTGATGGTCGACCCCATCGCCATCACTTATCTTAAGTGTATACTCAATCTTTCCACATATGACATCACACGTATTCCCATTAGCAGAAAGATAAACACGTATAACAATTAGGAAAAGCAGTATATATATTTGTCCTAATCATCCTAGACCTTTAAAGCCATGAATCCTAAGTTCCTCACAGAAATGGGTTCCCCGGCGGAAGCCCCAATCTGTGGTATTCACACAAGAGATGAAAAGAAAGAAGAAAAACAAAGACTGGCCCCACGGTGGGCGCCATTTTTCTGTAGCGAGCGATTTTGGACGCGGTTCTTAAGCGCGGTCGCTCTCTGCGGTTGAGTTTTAACTACAGGTCGATTCATTTTTTATCCTATTAAAGTTGATGAAGGAAGGGAAATAGATGTCTCCAATTAACCCTGCTTTGCATACTGAGTTTAAACAGCGGTCTGTTAGGTTACGAATGCTATCAATGTGGGGGGGCCTTTGTACTGGTTGTTTGTATTTTCGCCAATACTATTTTCTTTCTCTCTTTGTTAGGATACTGCTTCAGATTAGGATGTATGGGATTTTGGGTTTTTGTTTAGTGTGCTCGCTAAGATTTTTCTTTCAATCTTATGCCTACGTATTCCCATTTACCAAAACAGGGAAATCAGAGCGTTCGTAGTTCCTCGTATTCTATGGGAGGAAATGGGTGTTTTGGTGTCTTGTTCAAAGCCCAAGACGTGAAGCGAAAGAGTTTATTTGTATCTTGTTCAAAGCCCAAGATGTGAAGCTAAAGGTTTGACTTTAGAGAGAATTGGTCATCTCTAAAGAGGGGGTTGTATGCCACAACTGTTTATAAAGGAGAATTACTTTAACCGGGATGTGTGAATCCGGCAATATCATAATTTCCTTTATAGGGGATTTTAACCTGAAGGAGAAGACTTTAACTCAGTTTAGAGTAATGCCATCTTTCCTTAGGAATTTCTCATGCTAAAAGAGGGACAGTGGCATGGATGTAGATGATCCAGAGGGTTGCCGCTTATAGGAATTAGATGAAAGGAGTTGTTGATGTTTGTGTACTGTGAACGAGGCACCACTTTGATGCTAAAAGGTTAATTGGATCAACCAGTGGTTTTCTTATACAAAGCCTAAGAGGAGGCTGTTATGTGTCTCGTACAAAGCCCGAGTGAGAGGCTAAAAGGTTTTGACTCAACGATGGAGTCGTTTGGTATCGCGTATAAAGCCCGAAATGAAGGCTATTTGACTCAACGAGAGAGTTTTTTGTATCTCGTACGAAGCTCGAGATGGAGGCTATTGTTTGTTTGGCTCAATAAGAACCTTCTTGTATCTCATATAAAGCACGAGATGGAGGCGAAAGGGGTGATTGACTCAACGAGGGAGTCTCTTATGTGTCTCGTACAAAGCCCGGGATAGAGGATAAATGTTGTTTGACTCCGCTGGGGAGAATCATTGTATAAAGCCCAAGAGGAGGCTGACTTCTGTGGAGAAGAATCATTATACAAAGCCTAAGAGGAGGCTATGGTGACTGTTTCAGTTGAGTGACAGGTCCAGTATACTGATTTTGAAAGAGAAAATCAGTTCTTATATGAGCAACATTGTACTCAAGGATTTGATTCGAGGATCTGGGTTATTCTTGTTCTTTAAGGAAGCGGGAAATCCGAAGGGTATTGAGACTGTCCGAGTCTACGGGTTTCCTTCCTATTTTTGAAGGGTACTTGAGAATGTCTTTGAGACTCAAGGAAAATAGACTGTCCAAGTCTAGAGTTTCATCTTTTGTACTATGTTTTGAGAAACGGTAGTAGACTCTTTGAAAGGACCTTTCTATGAAGATGACTAAGTTCTGTTCCTATACCTCTAGGAGGTCGTCGGGACAATTTGTACGAAGCCCAAGAGGAGGCTGGAAACTTTTAAGAAGCCGAGAGGTCCTTGTACGAAGCCCAAGAGGAGGCTATCATTCCAGGAGGAAGAGATCATTATACGAAGCCTAAGAGGAGGCTGAGAATACTTCTAAGAAGCCGACGAGTCCTTGTACTAAACCCAAGAGGAGGCGGGGGTGCTTTTAGGAAGTCTGTGGGTCCTTGTACGATGCCCAAGAGGAGGCCGATGCTTTTAAGAAGCCCGTGGGTCCCCAAACCCCGAAAAATTCAAGGCAAGCTATTCGCAAGGAACAGATCAAGTCAGGAAAGTTCGAGAATTTGGAAGAAACTCAAAGATGCCATTCACGGAGAATACATTTATCTCTCGGAGTAGAATTTCTTGAAACTTCCTAATGAGGACAGCCGAAGAGAAGACTGTATCTGGTGATCCTATTGGGGATAGTTGCCGGGGAAACTCGAAATATCTATACTATTATTACACAGTTGATATGAGTTTATGAAAGAAGACTTACAGTGAAACAGGCCCACAATACAGTTATATGTATATGAAAGCGGTAAATGAAGCAATAACCACTTACTCGGTTGTAGAGCTTCCATGCTGTTTGGTTAGTTGTTCAACAAAGAAAGATTGAAAACAACAGTATATTCAAAATCAAAGGAGAAAGTGCTTTGAAAAAGAAAGATTTAGGGCTTACAGCTCAAGGAGAGGCCTAGGGTTTTATCAGTGAGCGCACTGTTTGAATTTGTACAGAGGGACTTATACAAGTGACTGAGGCCCAAAAAGGTTTTCTGTACAAAGGGATGGGTCTTACACTCTAATAGAGGCCCAAAGAGTTTTAAGAAAGGAACTGCGTCTTACTACTCGAGGGTAGGCCCAGTTGATTTTTGAAATGGCGATCGCGCCGAGATTTTCTTTTAACGCAAAGGGACTTATACAATAAGTGGGTCTTACACTCTAATAGAGGCCCATGAGTGTTTGAGAAAAAGTTTGATGAGGTTTGAATTGATTCAAAACCCTAATTTGTTTTCAAAATGTATTTTTAATTGAAAAAATTCAATTAAAATGATCAATGTTTGTTAAATATATGAAAACAAATTATGATCTTGGATCAATGTTCCAAAAAATCAGGTTTCTTCCTACAAAATGATTGAAATCAAATTACGGTTAGAAAACAAAGGGAGAAAAAATATTTTAAATGCTAAAAAACACATAAAACATTAACTTTTTGCAAAAATATCAAATATATGAAATAAATAATATTTTTGGGATTTTTTGGTAAAATCAAATATTTAAACATTTTTGTGAATTATTGCAAAAAGAACCAATAAAAAATGATAAAAATTGAAGGAGTTATTAATTTTTCAAATCATTAAAAATAATAATATGAAAAATAACAAAATAAACAAGTGATAAAAAGAAGTCTGGGGCAAGGGAGATTCGAACCCCAGACCTCTCTCTTGCCAATACACACAAAACCAGCTGATGAACCGTTGGGGCGCAATGCCAATTCAAATATAACATGGCAAGGGAAAAATATATAGAGAACTTGTTGGATTTTATGAGAATGGCGCCATGGCCATCTTCTTCCTCTAGCTCGTGCATGAAGCCCTCTATCTCCCTCATCTCTCAACCATTTGACATGATTCAAACACCAAACTCATGCATTTTTTCACAAGGAAGAAGATGGCAATACCCAATTTCATTCATTTTCAGTGTATAGCAAATTATATCATTGTGGCCGTATGAACCCTAATTTTGCAAAAGCAATCGAGTAGGCATGATTATGAGTGCTATGATCAAATTTTCTGAGGGAAAATAATCAACATATAATGGCAAGCAATTGGCAAAAATATCATGCGAGGAAATATGCATGGATCATGGAGTTTGAGTTTTGAGGCTTACCTTGATGCAAGCTGAAATGGAACTCTGCACAAACTTTATTCCAGTTGTGAATTAATGATCCCTACAGCTTCAATGGATGTTATGGAATGTGTTGCAAGCTTTGGAACACTTTAAAACTCTTTGGATCAAGCTGGAGACCTCCAACTGCATAATTGAGGCATAATGGCTTGGTTGAAGGGTGATTTTGAGCCTGAGGTGTTACAGTCAGTGTTTAAGTGTTTGGACACCTCAAATACATCATATGTGATGTGCTTGGGTAATTGGAATTGATTGCTTGAGGCTGCAACTCAAAACCCGATAGTGGTTTACTCAAAAACCAAGAAACTTGAGGTTTAAGGAAGAATGAGAGAAAGCAGTGCTGTAACTGGCTTTGGTGTGAGTTGAGTGATCCATTGGAACCTCTATTTATAGGTGATCAACTTTTGTCTTGGAGGAATAGTGAATGGCTGCTGGATCAGATCACATTTGCATGGATTGGCTTGGAGGATTTCTTCTCAAGCAAGGAAAACTAACCATTCCCAAGAGCAGGGCTATGCCTTGACCAAATTCACATTCTTCAGATGTTTTTATTGTTGTTTAATCAGAGAACTTGACTGAGTAGAGTGACTTTGTTGAAAATGCACTATTCCACATTAATGCCCTTTGAATTCAAGGCAAAAATGTGCCAAAGTGGATGAATTTCAAGTTGGAAGATTCCTTGGCTTTTTGACTCAGCCCTATCAGTTGGATCAGTTGGTTCATGATCAGATTGAAGGCATGTAGCATAGTGATCACTCCTTTTGAGTCAGAAATCGTGGATGGTACAAAACTCCCAAACTGATTTTTCATGGCAGCCTTGGCATGGCATGTTGTGGCAGCCATAATTCTTGGCACAAGTGGATTGGTTTCATGCTATTGAGTTGCTTGGATTCTTGGCAACATTTGCAACAACATTGATGTTTATCTTTGGAACTGATTCAGCTTGTAACTGTGTGAAAAAACCTCACAAGTTTTGGTGATTCCAACAAAATCTGTCTTGGACATAATTTTTTCTAAGTGTTGGAAAAGTGGTACTTTCATGTTTTCAGCCATTTTGGCTCACTCATAGCTAAAAATCCATAATGAATTGGAGTTAGGTCTAGTTGAAGTTTTTGTAGAGGGCAATGAGATCTACAAATCAAGCCTTGGATGGGGAAAAATGGCTTTGTGGTTTAGGAGTTATGACCCTCCAAAGTTGGTACCCTAGCCACTTTATTTTTAACTTAGAAAATTTTCTAAGTTTTTATGGTTACCCCTTTTACAAGTTATCCAACTTTTCTTGATTTTTCTTGATGAATGATGATTCAAATCATACATTAACATCATTTTAGGGTTAAAAAACCATTTTGGTGAAAAATCTCAAAAAGTCAAAGTTGACTTTTGTGCACAGTTGACTTTTTATCAAATGAATTCCAAACTGTGTAATTCTTCATGAAATCATGTCCTTGACCTAAATCAAACTTGATGGACATGTTCCATGGGTGTCATAGGGTATATTGATGCATGTCATAAGGCTTGGGAGCATGTCCTGGTCAAAAGTCAAAGTTACAGTTGACTTTTCCCGCGAAACCCTAACAGTGGTTCAGATGAAATTGAAACTTGTTGCTCAAGCTTCTTGGATCAATCCATTGTTCCAAATGGATTAATATGGCATGTTAGAGACCCCCAAATCATGTCTTGAGGTCTTGGCTCATGATTTTCCCTAAAAGTCAACTTAGGGGTGAATTAGGTCAAGAAACCCTAATTCCTGATTTTTGATGGATGCATCCGCTAAGGTCAAATTGACTTGATGAATGGGTCCATGAGGTTCCATGGAGTATATTAGGTTATGTTTTGGATCATTGGCTTGTGCCCGGATGAAAAATTTCCATCTGGAGGCCCTGGTCGACCAAAACCCTAATTTGGTGACACTGTCGATCTTGAGACTTGATCCACCTAGAAGGGAGCAGCCTTGTGCTTAATCCTTGAAGTGGGAGTCCTTTTGATCCATTGTGGATGTTTGAGAGGTTAGAAAAGTTGAAGATCATGTCCTTCCTTGATCGATCCTTTGTCAAAAGCTCTGAGAGGGCTTGAAACCCTAAATTTGATTGCAGTGGATGCTCACCCATCTTTGGGGAGACTAATGAGGCAAGATGGCTCCCCCATATTGTGATGATGATTTTCACAATGATGGGAAATCTTAGTGGTCAAAATTTGGGGTATGACACTGGCACGTTTGAATTTTGATGATATGCCATAGTTTGCTCTTTTCTTTCATTGTATTTTGGATCACCGCCAGGCTTGTTGGTTGGGATCTTTGCTTATCTTTTTCAGACTGATGTCCTCATCTTAGGCTATAACTGATGACAGGTGGCTATGCTCTGATTTCTCCTATTGTATATGAGCAAAGTTTTCGTGCTATTCTATTATTGTTAAAACTGGAATCAAGGGGTGGATCGCCCTGTGAATATATAAACATGTTTACATTTGCATTTGTATGATCATAATCATTTTGGCATTTTGCATAATAGGTACTCGGCCCAGGGGTTTTCTAACCTTTATTTGGTTGTAGGCAGAATAGTTGATTCTAACATTCATCAGTACGCGACTCGACAAAATCAAGCCAGGATCATGGAACAGGTGCAAGCAGAACTCGCTGAAATAAGGACCCGTATGGAGCAGTTCATGAACCTTATGCAGGGCATAGCCCAGGGGCAGTGAGATTTGAGAACCGTAGTTCAAAGGTTAGAAGTGGAGATCCCCAATGTTAATCCTCCTAGCAGAGCGGCAGTTAATCCTCCTGGCGAACCGGCAGTTGATCCTCCTGGCGGAGTTCCTCTTGGCATTGGACATGTTAATAACCAACATATGGAGGACCATCAAGATGATCAGTTATCTGTGCTGAATGCTGACATGGGAGTTCATAAGGATAATGACAGAAGGTATGAGGAGCTGGCTGAGAAGGTAAAAACCATGGAATATCAAAACTCCATGGGAATTGATGTTGCTGACATGGGGCTGGTGCAAGGGGTGAGGATCCCTCCGAAGTTTAAGCCTCCGACCTTCGACAAATACAATGGCAGTACTTGTCCCAAGACTCACATTCAGGCGTATTTCAGGAAGATTTCTGCATATTCCGACAATGAAAAGATGTGGATGTACTTCTTTCAGGATAGCCTGTCAGGAGCTTCCTTAGAGTGGTATATGAAGCTAGAAAGAGCCTATATCATAAACTGGAAGGATTTGGGTGATGCTTTCTTGAAACAATACCTGTACAACATTGACATGGCCCCCAATCGTACCTAATTGCAGAATATGACACAGGATCCGAAAGAAGGTTTCAAACAGTACGCCCAGAGGTGGCGCGAGCTGGCAGCTCGAGTACAACCCCCACTGATGGAAAGGGAAATGCTTGACATGTTCATAAATACCTTACAAGGCCCATATTTGGAGCGCTTGGCTGGGTGTCCGTCCACTGGGTTCTCTGACATTGTAATTGTTGGGGAGAGAATTGAAAATCTATTGAAATCAGGGAAAAATCAAGATGGAAGTAGGGCAGGCTCTTCCAGTGCAAAGAGCCTTTTCGGGAGTGGCTCGAAGAAACGTGAAGGTGAGACTAGTGCTGCTTATGGACAGGGGGGCAAAGGTAAAGGATGTCAGGGCTCGTACCCTCAAGCTGCAGCTGTAACTATTCCGATTCCATCTGCCGAATCTCAGCCACAATCTCAAAGACAATACTAACCGAGACAGAGAATGAGTGATTGCCACTTTGACACTTTACCTATGACATATGCCCAGATGTTGCAGAATTTGCTCCGCTTAAAGTTGGTACAGTTGAGAACTCTGGCACCACCAGCAGGCATGCTACCTTATGGCTATGATGCAAATGTGAAGTGTGAATTCCATTCGGGTGCGCCTGGCCATCATATCGAGAACTACAAAGCTTTTAAGCACGTAGTTCAGGACCTGGTTGATTCCAAAGCTATTAACTTTGCTCCTAATCCCAATGTGATTCAAAACCCCATGCCCCCGCATGGCGGACCAAAGGTCAATGCAATAGAGGAAGATAAAGGCTTAAATCTGGTGACAGATGTTAATAATGTCAGAACACCTTTGGTAGTGGTGAAAGGGCGTTTGTTGAAAGGGGACGTGTTCCCTGGTTGTTCGGAAAATTGTTTAGAATGTTTGACTACGGTGAACGACTGTGATGAATTGAGGAAGTGCCTTCAGATGATGATGGATGAGGGTCGTTTACAGTTTGATCAGATGGGAATGAAGCACGATACGGTCTCAACAGTTGCTATCTACTTTACTCCAACAGAGATTCATGTGCCGGCACCTATACAGATCCCTGCACCTGAACAGGTAGCCCCTGTGACGATAACTATTCCGGGTCCTATGCCATACGAAAGTACAAAAGCGATCCCATGGCATTACGGAGCTGATGTTTATTGTCAAGGGCAGAAACAGGAAGTAGAGGCTCCCAAGGAAACTGGCTCAAGTGTGGGGAATGTAGGGGGGATGGGTGGTTTTACCCGTAGTGGAAGGCTCTTTGCTCCACAGACGCTCCGAAATGATAAGGCCGAGGCTTTGGTGAAAGCTAAAGGCAAGCAGGTACTAAATGAAGAGCCCGTGCAGAGGGCAGAGCCCGATAATTCCTTTGAAAAAGACGTTGAGGAGTTTATGAGGATTATCTGAAAGAGCGATTATAAAATAGTGGGTCACCTGCATCAAACTCCCTCCAAGATTTCTATCTTATCATTACTGTTATGTTCCGAGGCACACCGTAACGCCTTGCTGAAGATTTTAAATATGGCGTATGTTCCACAGGAGATATTGGTGAACCAGCTCGAGGGTGTTATTGCCCATGTCAATGCCAGCAACGGATTGGGGTTTACTGATTTTAATCTAACGCCAGAGGGAAGAAATCATAAAAAAAGCTCTCCACATCTCCATGGAGTGAAAAGGTGCAGTCTTGTCCCATGTGTTGGTGGATACGGGCTCGTCTTTGAATGTACTGTTGAAGAAAACTTTGGCAAAGTTGGATGTTGAAGGGGTTGTGCTCCGACCATGTGATTTAGTTGTGCGCGCTTTTGACGGCTCCAAAAGATCAGTTTTTAGGGAGGTAGAGTTACCTGTGAAGATTGGACCCCAGGTGTTTAATACGGTTTTCTATGTGATGGATATCCAGCCCGCCTATAGCAGCTTGCTAGGGCGCCCATGGATACATGCTGCAGGGGCCGTTTCGTCAACACTCCACCAGAAGATAAATTTTGTCGTGGATGGTCAGGTTGTCATAGTATGCGGGGAGGAGGATATATTTGTCAGCCATCTATCATCGTTCAAATATGTGTAGATGGACGGCGAGATTCATGAAACTCTTTGTCAGGCATTCGAAACATGAGTATTGAAAATGACCCTCCTTTTAGTGAAACAAAAGCGGGGACTTCTATAGTTTCTTACAAGCAGGCTCTCGAAGTAGTACAGTCAGGCCGTGCTGAAGGTTGGGGTCAGTTGATTGAGTTGCCTTTCAAAGAAGACAAGTGCTGAATTGGTAATCAGCCTCCTCAAACTTCTCTTCTAGAAGGCCAAGAGCGCCAGGGACCTATCTTTTTCTCTAGTGGGGGGATCATCAACCCTGGTCAAGCCTTTGCTACAATTGAAGACGAGGGGGACAGCGATCATGATGTGGACAATTGGGTGTGCCCATGTGTCCCGTGCCCTGCCCAAGGCTTAGTGATTTCATTGTTGGGCCACATTTGTTTCATATGCAAGTTTATCATCAATAAAAGGACGTTTTTGTATTAAAAAATTGTGCTCCCTGTCTTTCATTTTACATTTTTCATTTTACTTTAAGTAAAAATGGCAATGATTTTCTTTCTTCATAGTTTGTTTTCTTTCTTTTCAAAAAGACTCTTTCTAAAATAAAGCATGAACCATCATCTATGCAGAAACAATTCTCCAGATTCTGTTGATAATGGTCTTGCTATGGTTCAATATCACTTTGACAATCCAATTTACCAAGCTGAAGAAGGGGATGAGGAAGACTGTGAACTTCCCGAAGAATTGGCCAGATTATTGAAACAGGAGGAAAGAGTTATTCAGCCTCATCAAGAGTCACTAGAAGTCATCAACCTTGGCACCGAGGATGTCAAGAAAGAGGTTAAAATAGGGGCAAGTCTAGCAGAGAATGTGAAGAAAGAGCTGATTGAGATATTGCGCGAATATGTCGATATCTTTGCCTGGTCCTATCAAGATATGTCAGGGTTGGATACAGATATTGTTGTGCACAGATTGCCTCTCAAAGAAGGTTGCTCCCCCGTCAAACAGAAGCTCAAAAGAACTAAACTAGAAATGTCCATTAAGATCAAAGAGGAGGTGTAGAAGCAGTTAGATGCAGGTTTCTTGGCCGTCACCAGTTATCCACCATGGGTTGCGAGTATTGTCCCGATACCTAAGAAAGATGGTAAGGTCTGGATGTGTGTTGAATATCGTGATTTAAATCGAGCAAGTCCGAAAGATGACTTTCCACTACCGCACATTGACGTGTTGGTAGATAATACAACTCAATTCTCGGTATTTTCCTTCATGGATGGTTTCTCCGGCTATAATCAGATTAAGATGGCACCGGAGGACATGGAGAAAACAATGTTTATTACCCCATAGGGCACGTTCTGTTATAAAGTGATGCCTTTTGGTTTGAAAAATGCAGGGGAAACTTATCAGCGTGTTATGGTGACACTCTTCCATGACATGATTCACAAGGAGATTGAGGTTTATGCGGATGATATGATTGCTAAGTCGCAAACTGAAGAGGAGCATTTGGTGAATTTGAAAATGCTTTTTGAACGGTTAAGACAATTCAGACTGAGGCTGAACCCGAATAAGTGCACTTTCGGGGTGAGATCTGGTAAATTACTGGGTTTTATTGTCAGTGAGAAAGGAATCGAGGTTGATCCAGCAAAAGTAAAAGCTATTCAAGAGATGTCGGAGCCAAGAACTGAAAAGCAAGTCCGTGGATTCTAGGGAGATTGAACTACATTGCTAGATTCATCTCTCACCTTACCACTACTTGCGAGCCAATTTTCAAATTGTTGAGAAAAGATCAATCAATCAGGTGGAATAATGATTGCCAATGGGCATTTGATAAAATAAAAGAATATTTGCAAAAGCCTCCGATTCTCATGCCTCCAGTTCCAGGGAGACCACTAATAATGTATCTATTTGTGCGTGACAATTCAATGGGTTGTGTTCTCGGTCAACACGACGAGACAGGTAGGAAAGAACATGCCATATACTACCTGAGCAAGAAGTTCACAGATTGTGAGTCTAGATACTCAATGCTTGAGAAGACATGTTGTGCACTTGCATGGGCTGCTAAGCGATTGAGACAATACATGATGACTCACACAACTCTATTGATATCAAAGATGGATCCAGTCAAATACATTTTTGAAAAGCTAGCTCTCACCGGAAGCATCGCTCGTTAGCAGATGGTTATGACTGAATATGATATACAGTATACTTCCCAGAAGGCCATCAAGGGTAGCGTTTTGTCTGACTATCTCGCCGAGCAGCCGATTGATGATTATTAGCCTATGAAGTTTGATTTCCCCGATGAGGACATCATGTATCTAAAGATGAAAGATTGCAAAGAGCCACCAGTCGATGAAGGGCCAGATCCTGATGACAAGTGGAAATTGATGTTTGACGGGGCTGTTAATATGAATGGTAGTGGCGTTGGGCAGTCCTCATAACTTCGAAGGGTTCGCACATACCTTTCACTGCCAGATTGACTTTTGATGTCACCAACAACGAAGCCGAATATGAATCCTGCATCATGGGTATTGAAGAGGCCATTGATTTAAGGGTCATGACTCTTGATGTATTTGGAGACTTTGCTCTAGATATTAACCAGATCAATGGAGATTGGCACACCAATCAACCCAACTTGATCCCTTACAGAGATTATGCGAGAAGACTGTTGACTTTCTTCAAGACAGTGAAACTGTATCATGTACCTCGTGATGAAAATCAGATGGCAGACGCTTTGGCAACGTTATCTTCTATGATTCAAGTGAATTGGTGGAATCATATACCTAAAATTGATGTGATACGGCTTGATAGACCTGCTCATGTGTTCACAGCCGATACAGTTGTAGCGAGCGATTTTGGACGCGGTTCTTAAGCGCGGTCGCTCTCTGCGGTTGAGTTTTAACTACAGGTCAATTCATTTTTATCCTATTAAAGCTGATGAAGGAAGGGAAATAGATGTGTCCAATTAACCCTGCTTGCATACTGAGTTTAAACAGCGGTCTGTTAGGTTACGAATGCTATCAATGTGGGGGGCCTTTGTATTGGTTATTTGTGTTTTACCCAATACTGATTTCTCTCTGGGATTTTGTTAGGATACTGCTTCAGATTATGATATATGGGATTTTGGGTTTTTGTTTAGTGTGCTCGCTAAGATTTTTCTTTCAATCTTATGCCTACGTATTCCCGTTTACCGAAACAGGGAAATCAGAGCGTTCGTAGTTCCTCCTAGTCTATGGGAGGAAATGGGTGTTTTTGGTGTCTTGTTCAAAGCCCAAGACGTGAAGCAAAAGGTAGTTTGTATCTTGTTCAAAGCCCAAGATGTGAAGCTGAAGGGTCTATTTGTATCTTGTTCAAAGCCCAAGATGTGAAGCTGAAGGTCCTGACTTTAGAGAGAATTTGTCATCTCTAAAGAGGAATTTATCTGTCACAACTATTGGGTGACTAGTTATAAAGGGAGGATTACTTTAACCGGGATACGCGGATCCTAGCAATGCCATAATTTCCTTTATAGGGGGTTTTAACCTGAAAGAGAAGACTTTAACTCAGTGTAGAACAATGCTATCTTTCCTTAGGAATTTCTCATGCTAAAAGAGGGATAGTGGCATGGATGTAAATAATCCAGAGGCTTACCGCTTACAGCGATTAGATGAAGGGGAAGGAGTTGTTGATGTTTGTGTACTGTGAACGAGGCACAACTTCGATGCTAAAAGGTTGATTGGATCAGCCAGTGGTTTTCTTATACAAAGCCTAAGAGGAGGCTAATATGTGTCTCGTACAAAGCCCGAGAGAGAGGCTAAAAGGTTTTGACTCGATGATGGAGTCTTTTGGTATCTCGTATAAAGCCCGAGATGGAGGCTATTTGACTCAACAAGAGAGTTTTTTGTATCTCGTACGAAGCCCGAGATGGAGGCTGTTGTTTGTTTGGCTCAATAAGAACCCTTTTGTATCTCGTATAAAGCCCGAGATGGAGGCGAAATGGGTGATTGACTCAACGAGGGAGTCTCTTATGTGTCTCGTACAAAGCCCGGGAGAGATGCTAAACATTGTTTGACTCTGCTGGGGAGAATCATTGTATAAAGCCCAAGAGGAGGCTGTGGTGACTGTTTCAGTTGAGTGACAGGTCCAATATGCTGATTTAAAGAGAAAATCAGTTCTTATATGAGAAACACTGTACTCAAGGATTTGATTCAAGGATCCGGGTTATTCCTGTTCTTTAAGGAAATGGGAAATCCGAAGGGTATTGAGACTGTCCGAGTCTACGGGTTTTCTTCCTATTTAACGAAGGGGTCACTTGAGAATGTCTTTGAGACTCAAGGAGATTAGACTGTCCAAGTCTAGAGTTTCATCTTTTATACTATGCTTTGAGAAACAGTAGTAGACTCTTGAAAAGACTGTTCTATGGAGATGATTAAGTTCTGTTCCTATACCTCTAGGAGGTCGTCGGGACAATTTGTATGAAGCCCAAGAGGAGGCTGGAAACTTTTAAGAAGCCGATCGGTCCTTGTACGAAGCCCAAGAGAAGGCTATCATTCCCGTAGGAAGAGATCATTATACGAAGCCTAAGAGGAGGCTGTGAATACTTCTAAGTAGCCGACGGGTCCTTTTACTAAGCCCAAGAGGAGGCGGGGTTGCTTTTAGGAAGCCTGTGGGTCCTTGTACGATGCCCAAGAGGAGGCCGATGCTTTTAAGAAGCCCGTGGGTCCCCAAACCCCAAAAAGTTCAAGACAGGCTATTCACGAGGAATAGATTAAGCCAGGAAAGTTCGAGAATTTGGAAGAAACTCAAAGATGCCATTCACGGAGAATACATTCATCTCTGGGAGTAGAGTTTCTTGACAATTCCTAATGAGGACAGCCGAAGAGAAGACTGTATCTGGTGATCCTATTGGGGATCTAGTTGTCTATTTCTACGAATAAACGAAACGGCGTCACCTAGTTCTAGACGTAGTTGCCGGGGAAACTCTAAATATCTATACTATTATTACACAGTTGATATGAGTTTATGAAAGAAGACTTACAGTGAAACAGCCCCACAATACAGTTATATGTATATGAAAGCGGTAAATGAAAGCAATAACCACTTACTCGGTTGTAGAGCTTCCATGCTATTTGGTTAGTTGTTCAACAAAGAAAGATTGAAAACAACAGTATATTCAAAATCAAAGGAGAAAGTGCTTTGAAAAAGAAAGATTTGGGGCTTACAGCTCAAGGAGAGGCCCAGGGTTTTATCAGTGAGCGCACTGTTTGAATTTGTACAGAGGGACTTATACAAGTGACTGAGGCCCAAAAAGGTTTTCTGTACAAAGGGATGGGTCTTACACTCTCTCAAGAGGCCCAAAAAGTTTAAAGAAAAAGAGTGGGGCTTATAACACGAGGGTAGGCCCAGTTTGTTTTTCTGTTTGAAATGGCGATCGCGCCGAGATTTTCTTTTAACGCGAAGGAGCTTATACAATAAATGAGGCCTAAAATTGTTTTGGTTAAAAGGGGATTGGGTCTTACACTCTATTAGAGGCCCAAAAGTTTTGAATGGGTCTTATAGCTCGAGGAGAGGCCCAAGTTTATTTTTCAAAAGGCGACGATCGCGCCATTTGTTTTTGACAGTATCGGGACTTATACAATACACTGAGGCCCAAAAATGATTTGGTCAAAAAAGAATTGGGTCTTACACTCTATTAGAGGCCCATGAGTGTTTGACAATGATTTGTTTGAGTGAAAATCAAAGAAACCCTAATTTTATTCTTTAAAAGTAAATATTTAAAGAAAATCAATGAAAAATACCAAATAGGTTTGAACAAACCACTTGTGATTTTTGTTTAAGGTTCTAAAAATGAGGTATAAATCACAAGAGATATTAAAACTCATTTGGTCTTGATTTTTCAAGATGAATATTCATTTTAAAATGTTTAAAAACAAATAAAAATGAATTTATTCACAAAAATACTAATTATATTAAATAAATAATATAAACTCAATTTTTTTGTGGAATAAAATATTTCAACATTTTTGTGATTTTTTGCAAAAAGAACCAATAAAAAATAATTAAAATTGAAAGAGTTATTAATTTTCCAATTAATTAATAAAACATGAAAATGGCAAAATGTGAAAAAAACACAAAATGGCATGGGTGGGGTTTGAACCCAAGACCTCAATATTACAAGGCGCGCGCGTTACCACTGGGGTGGTGATACATCCATTGTTTGAAACAAAACAACAAATATACAAGGCATGACTTGGTTTTAGGCCTGGCCCAAGGCAAGTTTTGGCAAGTTTTGGCTCAGAAACGTGAAGGTCATAACTTTCTTAATTCTTAATGGTTTGAGATAAAATTTATATGCATCTGGACCATAATTTCATAAGGAATCCAATAGTGGTGGTAGTTTTTTCAGATCACACTCCCTCCTCAAAACCCGATAGTGCTTTTGAAAATGACCTATAATTGCATTTTCTATGCTACAACTTGGTACAGGCATGGATTACATGTTGAATTAGCTCAAACACAACATATACAACATGTATGAGATGTATATGATCAGTGGACTTCAAAGCATTGCATGATTCAAAGATTCCAAGTTGTGAGGCTTACCTCTTTTTTTGAGATTTTGGAGCTTTTGTGCAATCTGTCAAGCCTCTTGTTCCAGAAATGATTTGATGCTTTTGACACACTCAAATGATCCCTTATAAGCTTTTAGGATGATTGGAATTGACTGATACCTGCAAAAACACAAACAGTCCCTTTCTTGCAAAAGGGGTTAAAAGTGACCAAAATAACAACTCTCTCAAATGGTGTTCCAGATGGGGGGAACTATTTGGGACAGTTCAAGGATGATATTTGGAGTGTGTTTGAGGTTTTATCTGGTTTGGAAAGTGACTGAATCAAGACATGGCTTGAAAAATGCAAAAAAAGCCTATTTTGAGGTTTTGAGAGATGACTTTGTGATATTGTGATTACAGGTCACTTGTGATAGTTTGCACAGCTTACATATGATATATATGAGGTGTGTGTGTGATTGATTGTGTTGGAAAAGCTCTCAAGCTCAAAAACTCAAAGTTGCCTTGCTAAAGAAGGCATTTTTGCCAAGAGAAAGAGGTTTTGAGGAAAGCATCTGTTTGATGGCTTTGGTGTACTCAAACTGATCACAATTGAGCTCTATTTATAGTAGAGCAAGTTTGTTTTGGGATCCACAGTGAATGGCAACTACAGCAGGTGTTTGTTCAATGTTGGCCAATGGAAATGCAAGTCTCCTCTAGCCATTGACTAGAGGTTAAGGCTCAGAGCTTTGGTTCCCTACTTGTTGGATAAGTCTTGACTGAATCCAGTTGAGAATGGCTCAGTCCATGCCACCTTGTTGCTTCCATTGAATGCTCCAATCCAAAATTGGAGTCTTGTCCCTATTTTGGCAATTCTAGGTTCAACATGCTATTTATTGTTCCAAAGACTTTGGAGGCTTGGCTCAGTGATTGTCCCCTTTAGATTCAATCCTCAGATGTGTCCAAGTGGATAGGAGCATTTGAATTTGGCTGATTTTGGTAAATCGAGTAAAATTGTAAAATCTGCCTTGCCTTGGCAGATTTCAGCAAGGCAACTTGCCAATGTCATATCTCATGACTCAAATTGAATTTGGTAATGTTCTTGGCCATTTTGGAAAGCCCTTACATGATAAAACAACTGTTTGAACATGTTTGGTTTTGATCTCTTTTGAATCCAAGTGAAAAATCCCCCTACATTTGGCAAAATGTAGGGTAAAATCTGACTTAGTGAAATTTTCACTAAGTGTTGGAACAAAGTGACTTTTCTTGATTTTTATCACTCCATAACTCAAAATCCATGAGAAATTTGGACATAGGTCAGTATGAAGCTTTTGTAGAGGGCAATGAGATCTACAAATCAAGCTTTGAATGGGGAACAATGGCC
The DNA here is from genome assembly GCA_022829125.1 of Lathyrus tuberosus. Taxonomy (NCBI): domain Eukaryota; kingdom Viridiplantae; phylum Streptophyta; class Magnoliopsida; order Fabales; family Fabaceae; genus Lathyrus; species Lathyrus tuberosus. The sequence goes on from JALAZF010000363.1 coordinate 4,159,923, forward strand.
TTGTGGTTTAGGAGTTATGGTCCTCCAAAGTTAGCACATTAGTGTCACTTTTTCCATAACTTAGAAATTTTTCTAAGTTTTTATGGTTACCTCTTTTACAAGTTATCCCACTTTCTTTGATTTTTCTTGATGAATGATGATTCAAATCATACATTAACATCATTTTAGGGTTAAAATTCCATTTTGGTGAAAAATCTCAAAAAGTCAAAGTTGACTTTTGTGCACAGTTGACTTTTTATCAGATGAATTCCAAACTGTGCAATTCTTCAGGAAATCATGTCCTTGACCTAAATCAAACTTGATGGACATGTTCCATGGGTATCATAGGGTATATTGAATCATGTCTTAGGGCTTGGGAGCTTGTCCTGGTCAAAAGTCAAAGTTACAGTTGACTTTCCTCGCGAAACCCTAATTGTGGTGCAGAAGAAATTGAGACTTGTTGCTCAAGCTTCTTGGATTAATCCATTGTTCCAAATGGATCAATATAGTATATTGGAGACCCTTAAATCATGTCTTGAGGTCTTGGCTCATGATTTGCCCTAAAAGTCAACTTAGGAGTGAATTAGGTCAAAAAACCCTAATTCCTGATTTTTGATGAATGCATCCCCTGAGGCAAAATTGACTTGATGGTTGGGTCCATGAGGTTCCATGGAGTATATTAGGTTGTGTTTTGGATCCTTGGCTCATGCCCAGAGGAAAATTTCCCTCTGGAGGCCCTGATCGACCAAAACCCTAATTTGGTGATACTGGCGATCTTGAGGCTTGATCCACCTAGAAGGGAGCAGTTTTGTGCTTAATCCTTGGAGTGGGAGTCCTTTTTGATCCTTTGTGTATGTTTGAGAGGTTAGAAAAGTTGAAGATCAAGCCATTCTTTGATTGATCCTTTGTCTAAGGCTCTGAGAGGGCTTGAAACCCTAATCTCGATTGTAGTGGATGCTCACCCATCTTTGGGGAGACTGATGAAGTATGATGGTTCCTCCATATTGTAATGATGATTTTCACAATGATGGGAAATATTAGTGGTCAAAATTTGGGGTATGACAGATGCCCCTATTTAATCTTCTTGGACCCCAAGGTGTGAATGAAGAAGGTATTCGGGCATTCAGGGTGCAAGAGGATTAAGTACCAGAATACCCGAAATTTTGATGGTGGTTATGAATGGTAGCTTACGCATTCATCTTCTTTTGCTAAGCAATGATGCTTAGAAAAGGTAAAACTTCCCCTCGATCCTGGTCTTCAGCCAAGGAACTTGTCTTAGTTTTCTTTTGTCAATAAACTTTATTGACAAGGGACGCTATTCGTAGCGGTTTTCCTCAAACTTCTCGCCGAATTTTCCTGGGGAGTTGCCATTTGAGTGGAAAAAGTTTTGATGTCAGACTCGCTGGGGAACCCAGTCATCTGAGTTGTAGAGTTACACAAAATTCTCTATTGGAGACGCCATTTATTTCTACTGGGGGAAAGCAGGTCTCTTGGGAGACTGCTGTCACTCGGGATCTTACATCATACTTTTCTCGGGATCTTCCTGGAGAAATGCCATATGATGGGGTCCAATTTTGAGGTGCCGATGACCTTTTCATCAGCGATCTTTTCGGAACGAAACTGGCATGCTGCCGAATCTCTGATTACGAGGCTTTCTCTGTGGATTTTCCTTAATCCGAGAAAGCAAGGATATCATCTTCAATGGCGAAGAGTGATGTTGATTGAAGGTTCCTCTTATTTTTCAGAGGTTCAAGTTATCAAAGTGGTCAAGGGCCAATTTCAATCCAGAAATAAACTGGAGAAAAGATTGTTCAGACACATTATTTCCTGACGAGTAAAGAACTGGGAACTCGATTGAGAGGACTCCTATCACTAAGGGACAAGACCGACTAGAGTGATAATGATGCAATACGATTATGTGAATACAAATCAATAATGCATGATGTATGTATGTATGTGCTGACAAAACTAACGCGACATACAAACTGACGGGTGAACACGACTGGATACTCGGCCATCGCGGGGCGTGTAGAAACATCGCTGGTTCAAGATAGCAATTCCACCTTGCATAGGAGAGATAGTCCCTGTTGGGAGCTACCGTTGGTCGGGCTTAGGAGGTAAGAACTTTGTCGTGGCGTGTCAGACGAAACAAGGTCTCTGACACAGTTGATCCCTTCATTCAGGCGTACTGGCGTAGAAGGAGTACTTTGATTCTGCACTTTGAGGTTCGCTTACTTCTGGAGAAGCGGTTGATGTTCTTTTGATGTTCAACAGTCAAAAGAAATTGTCGTCTTTATTAAAAAGCAGAAAAAGTTTTAACAAGTAAATTCATTTTGTTTTATTTCAAGAATCGTTAATCATGTTAACAACGTCGTTCTGTAAAGCTAAAACAAATAAGAATTACAAACAAAAGCACAAAGGCTCAAATTTTATTGATAGGATGGAAATCAGCCAAACGCGTGACTCTAAAGAGTAATTACAAAGTTAGAAAATGGTAATTTACAGGGAAAAGGGCTACGTTGAAACATAACGACCACTATCCTTCTACCAACTTTGAATTCTGGGCATCCTGAGCTTCTGTCGAAGGTGACCTTGACTGGAGTTTTCTGACAGATGATGTAACTGCTGCTGCTGAGGGATTCGCCTCTGTTGAACATAGTTACTTGCCATTATCCCTGTTATTTCTGTGCTTTTGTGGTTGGCATTTATTTTGTTAAAACTATTATAGCAGCAAGATGTTGAATCTTATTGTTCTAAGTGGCTGCTTTCAACATGTCGAATGAAGACGTTCCATGGCAGCTCATAGGACATCACGCTGTGAAGTCAGTTTTAATGCAGATTCTGTTACTATGATTTGTTACTGAATATTCTGAGAATATTTGGTTATCCTATGTGGCATCCAAAGCATTTTTGGATTGTGGTTATTTGTTGGTTTCCGGATTTGCTGCTGTTTCTAATTATGGAGACAAAATAGGAAACTTTGGATTGAAGACCTATTTTGTTGGAGTTAATTTTGCAGAATTGTGAGCAGTCTATTTGCTGCATTTTTGAAGCCCAATTCAGTCCAGATTATAAGCTATAAATAGACTGATGTAAACCTAGTTTTAGGTGTCGAACTTACATGTATTTTTAGGGTTGTGTGCTTGTGTTTTGTGAGCCTAACTGGTATCTTATGATAACAGTATAAGGACTATAGTGTAAGTTGTGTAAGGTCGCTCATAAGCTTTTAAGCATTGAGTGGTTGTGTGTTAATTCTCATAAGCTGTGAAGTATTGAGAATTTGTGTTTCGACCATTGTTACTTGTTGTGTAAGGAACCAGTCACGGGTTGTGATTGAAGAGGGATTTGAGGAGGGCCTCATACCTAGGGGAGTCTTAGGTAGAAGTCATTGGAAGGGTAGTGATTAAGTGAGCTGATTGAACCGGGTGTGGTTATCAGTGAATTGATACTATCGAATATTGATTTCATCCCTAGCTTGGTAGCCCCCAGATGTAGGATAGTTAGATCCAAACTGGGTTAACAATTTCTGGTGTTCTTTACATTTTTCTGCACACTATTGTTTTGAACTTGTTCATTGTTGTCGTATATCACTGTCTCGACATCTCGATAGGACATCTGATATACAGGCCAGAATTTCAATTGGCATCAAGAGCTGGCACCCTTAGTTGTTTCTGGGTGAGATTCAGGGAAGGTACTTTCTGGTACAATGGACAAGGATGGAGGAGCTCTGAATAAACCACCTCTGATGGATGGTTCCAACTATGACTATTGGAAACCAAGGATGATAGCTTTCATAAAATCCATGGATGATCAAGCATGGAAAGCTGTTATCAAAGGATGGGAGCCCCCTAAGGTTAAAGATGATAAAGGTAACCCTACTGATGTGGTGAAGGAAGAGGAAGACTGGGATGATGCTGACTACAAAGGGTCTGTTGGAAATTCTAAAGCCATGAATACATTGTTCAATGGTGTCAACACAAATATCTTCAGGCTGATTGAGCATTGTACTATTGCCAAAGAAGCTTGGCAGGTCTTGAAAGTCACACATGAAGGAACCTCAAAGGTGAAGTTGTCAAAGCTTCAACTCATCACTTCAAAGTTTGAAAATCTGAAGATGAAGGAAGATGAGAGTATTCATGACTTCCACATGAATATCATTGAGATAGCAAATGCCTCAAGTTCTTTAGGAGAAAAGATGTCTGACAGCAAGCTGGTCAGGAAGATTCTCAGGTCTCTACCTAAGAGATTTGATATGAAGGTCAATGCTATAGAGGAAGCTCAGGACATTGACAAGATGAAGGTGGATGAGCTTATGGGATCACTCCAAACTTTTGAGTTAGGATTTAGTGAAAAAGCTGAAAAGAAGAAGAGTATAGCATTTGTGTCGAATGCTGATGACTCAGATGATGAAGGAAAACTGGTCAAAGATGAAGATGTGTCCAAAGAGGTAGTGTTGCTTGGAAGACAATTTAATAAAGTGTTGAAAAGGATGGACTGGAAGTCAAGAGAAAATGTTCAAAACAAGTCTCTCGAAGGGAAGAGAGTTCAATGCCATGAATGTGAAGGATTTGCGCACGTAAAAACTGAGTGTCCCACTTATCTCAAAAGACAGAAGAAGGGATTATCTGTGACATGGTCAGAAGATGATTCTGAAACTGAAGCTGATGAGAAATCTGCAAAGTTGGTGACAGCATTAACAGGAGTATGTGAATCAGATGAAGAATCTGAAGAGCTGGCTATATCTTATAAGAAGTTGTGCATTGAACATGAAGAAGTATGTCAGTAGAAAGAAGAACAAGCATATGTTATTGTTCATTTAAAAGCTGAGAATACTGAGCATGTGTCTACTATAGTTGATCTACAAAGTGAAGTAAGTGTTTTGAATTCAAAACTGGACAACATGATCAAAAATGTCAGAATGTTAAATGGGAGTTCTGATGTACTTGATGAAATTTTGAAGTCAGGAAGAGATGCTAGAAATGTCAGTGGTATTGGATTTGAAGGTACAAATGAATTAGATGAAGGAAAGAAATCTGAGGAAGTACCCGTTCAAGATAAGAGAAGTTTGAAGATGTTGAATAACATGTTGCAACATCCTCCCAGACATCAGAAGAAGTTCATTAAGAAAAGGAATCAAAGATGGACATGCTACCATTTTGGGAAGTTTGGTCATATAAAAGCTTTTTGCTACAAGCTACATTGTTATCCCAAACCCATGCAACAGTATAGTAGAAAAAAGAGCAGGGTTGAAACAAAAAGGATATGGACTTCAAAGGATATTGTAAAAGAACATAGGGACTACAAGTCTTTCAGAGTCTCTACAGATGAAAAATGGTTCTTTGATAGTGGATGTTCTCGACATATGACTGGTGTTAGTAGATATATGTTAGATGTTAAGTATCATGCTCCTAATGAGGTAATTTTTGGTAATGGATCAAAAGGAAAAGTGCTTGGTGTTGGACGAGTGGATTGTCCAGGACAGCCAATTTTGGAAGAAGTATTGCTTGTTGAAGGATTAGATACTAGCCTAATAAGCATAAGCCAGTTGTGTGATCAAGGTCTTAGGGTCATCTTTACAAACTACGAATGTTTAATAATGGATGAAAAGAATTCTGTTGTTATGAGAGGTGAAAGAACCTCAGAGAATTGCTATTTGTGGAAAGATGAAAGCACTATTGTGGAAGTGTTAAACCAAAGAACTTGTGAATGGCATGTGTATAAGGACCCATTTCCAAAACTTATAAATAGCCCAGCTAACACATTCCAACTTCAATCCTACAGTGCAAAAACTTCATCTGACATATTCCTTCAAAACTCTTCTCCGCTAGGGCTTGCTCTTACTCTCCTCAATACTGCATTTTGTGATCAACTAAACATGTCTCAACATCCTAACTCCGATTCCATGCACGGCTCCCCTAATAACACTGGTTCTCCACGAATCAATGCTGGAGATGAAGAATCACTGCGGATGATAAACCTCTCTGACCTAGTGCTCGACATTGCTCCGTTGAATGTTATGCCGGCTGACCCAAATGGCAACCAGCAAGCTTCTCACACAACGAATGTCAACATTCCAGGTAAGAAATCTAAACCTTTCTCACCTAAGAAGAAAGTCCACTCCATGACCAGTTTGTATGCTAACCAAGTAAGCCCTAAGAAAAACGTGGCTGAAAAGGGATCTAAATCTGGCTTAGTTGAGAAGAAGAAGGTAACTAAATCTTGTGATGTGAACAAGAATTCCACTGATGATGATGCTGTCAGAAAGGATAAGGAAATTAGGAGGGTTGTTGCCTCGATTCTGAGTGGAATTAAGGCAAATGTCGAGTCTAATGCTCCAACATCAGTGACAGAAAATATCAATAGCAGCCCTACTGATAGGACTGATGGTGATGTTCCCATGCATGTGGACCGTGAGAGAAGAAGTAAAAGGAAAGCTAATGTAAGGACTGACGGTGTTATTAATGTTGATGACCTCACTTCTGATGAGGAACCAATAGCTGACATACTATAAAGAATCAACAGTAGAAAAGAGAATACCATTGTGGCTGAGACTTCAAAGGATGCAGAAATGATTAGGAAATCTGCTAATGTGGGGAGTAACAAAAGAAAGGCTGGAGTAGGTCCCTCTAAGCAATGGAGTAAAGTTGTGGTTCCAATCAAGAAAAGGAGGGTCACAGGCCTGAATGAGTCAAATGCTGGAACTGATGTCCAGGACATCAGTGGGAGAAGGGAGGATCAAACTGTCAGGTCTCAGAGGCAAACTGATAGGTGGAAAATTGTCAGCCAAAGAAGAGTAGCTTTAGAGAGAGAATTGGGAAAAGACTTCAACAAGTATAAGGAAGTGGTTGATCTTATTGAAGCTGCTGGGTTGATGAAGACTGTGTCTGACATAGAACCATGTTATGAGAAGTTGCTTAAGGAGTTTGTTGTGAGTATCCTTGAAGACTGTAATAGCAAACTCAGAAAAGTCTATGTAAGAGACAAAGCTGTGAAATTTTCTCCCAAAGTGATTAATAACTTTCTGGGGAGACCTACGGACCATCAGGCTGAGTTAGAAGCAACAGATGATGAAATCTGTGAGGAGATAACAGGTGGTTGCATCAAAGTTTGGCCAAATGAAGGAAAGCTCTCTTCTGGGAAGCTAAGTGTCAAATATGCTATCCTTCACAGAATTGCAGTGGTAAACTGGGTTTCTACCAACCATACTTCCACCATCTCATCCATGCTTGGAAAATTCATCTATGCTATTGGAAAGAAGGTCCCTTTCAACTTTGGAGCATATATCTTTGAACAAGTGTTGAAGCAAGCTAGCTTATCTGCTATTAAGCTACCCATATGTTTTCCATCCTTAATCTTTGGAATGATCCTGGACCAATTTCCTGAATGCTTAGTAAGAAGTGACAAAGTCAGCAAGAGAAAACCTCCAATGACTTTGAATTATAGGCTGTTAGGTGGAGTTCATGTGTCTGATGTTGTTGGGAATCCTCCTCAACTTCAAGTCATGCCACTCTTGATGATGAAGCCATTGCACAGATGCAAGAAACTTGCAAAGAGCTGGAAGAATCTATCAGGAGAGATACAACAAGGAAGGTAAAGCTAGAGCAGCTGATTAAAGCCTTGGTTGAAAAGAGAAATGCTGCTAAAGATCAAGAACTGACTGAAGATGATGGACAAGGTGAATCTACTGAGTCTAATAGAAGGAGTGTCCAGCAGTCTGATGATTCTGGTTCTGAGAATGGTGTTTCTGAATCTGAAGGTGAAAGTGATGAGGTTGCTGATGAAGAGGACAATGCTGATTAGCTATAGGCTATCTGCAAGTTTATTTTCTGTTTTTGTCTGTTTTTGTTTTTTTTTTCTTTCTTTTAGGACAACTTAATTCTGGTTTGGTTTTGAACAATATACTACTATGTAATATGTTTACATTTGTCTATGACCTCTCTTTGTCATATTTGTGGCTAAAAAGGGGGAGTAGTAAGTGTGAGGGGGAGCTGAGTTGTTGGTATGTGAGGGGGAGCAGCATTGTTATGTGCTTGTGTTGTTTGTGTGGGAAGTGTGTGCTGCAGGTAGAGTGTGTGCTGCAGGTAGAGTGTGTGCTGCAGGTAGATTGCGTGATGTTGCAGTGGTTAAGGGGGAGAATGTGGAATGTTGCTGCTGTCTGGTTGCTGCTGTTGAGGGGGAGTTTTGCCAGTTTACTATGTTGAGTGTTTATGCAGCTGAAGGGGAGTGCTGCTATGCTGGATTTTTTGGTGTTTTCGCTGCTGTCTGATATATGGATATTTTTTGAGTGTGTAGTTTTAGCAAAAATAAGCCAAAGGGGGAGATTGTTATTTCTGTGCTTTTGTGGTTGGCATTTATTTTGCTAAAACTATTATAGCAGCAAGATGTTGAATCTTATTGTTCTAAGTGGCTGCTTTCAACATGTCGAATGAAGATGTTCCATGGCAGCTCATAGGACATCGCGCTGTGAAGTCAATTTTAATGCAGATTCTGTTACTATGATTTGTTACTGAATATTCTGAGAATATTTGGTTATCCTATGTGGCATCCAAAGCATTTTTGGATTGTGGTTATTTGTTGGTTTTCGGATTTCCTGCTGTTTCTAATTATGGAGACAAAATAGGAAACTTTGGATTGAAGACCTATTTTGTTGGAGTTAATTTTGCAGAATTGTGAGCAGTCTATTTGCTGCGTTTTTGAAGCCCAATTCAGTCCAGATTATAAGTTATAAATAGACTAATGAAAACCTAGTTTTAGGTGTCGAACTTACATGTATTTTTAGGGTTGTGTGCTTGTGTTTTGTGAGCCTAACTGGTATCTTATGATAACAGTATAAGGACTGTAGTGTAAGTTATGTAAGGTCGCTCATAAGCTTTTAAGCATTGAGTGGTTTTGTGTTAATTCTCATAAGCTGTGAAGTATTGAGAATTTGTGTTTCGACCATTGTTACTTGTTGTGTAAGGAACCAGTCACGGGTTGTGATTGAAGAGGGATTTGAGGAGGGCCTCATACCTAGGGGAGTCTTAGGTAGAAGTCATAGGAAGGGTAGTGATTAAGTGAGCTGATTGAACCGGGTGTGGTTATCAGTGAATTGATACTATCGAATATTGATTTCATCCTTGGCTTGGTAGCCCCCAGATGTAGGATAGTTAGATCCGAACTAGGTTAACAATTTCTGGTGTTCTTTACATTTTTCTGCACACTATTGTTTTGAACTTGTTCATTGTTGTCGTATATCAGTGTCTCGACATCTCGATAGGACATCTGATATACAGGCCAGAATTTCAATCCCTAATTTTTTCCTGGATTGTACTGTGATGTTTCCAATCCACCGGGATGATTTTTGATCATGTCTCTAACTTTTGCCTGGACCGCCCTTTCGGGTTTTCAATCCACCGAGACGTTTTTTTTTAGTTTAGGCGAAGTATTTCTTGACTACATCAACATTTGTGGGGTAGGCAAATTCCTCTCCGTCCATGGTTGCAAGTCTCAAGGCGCCGCCTGAGAAAGCTTTCTTGACCACATAGGGACCGTCATAATTCGGAGCCCATTTGCCCCGGGAATCAGTGAGAAATGATTGTACCTTATTGAGCACGAGGTCTCCTTTCCTGAAGACGCAGGGTCGAACCTTTTTGTCGAACGCCTTCTTCATTCTCTGTGGATCTTGAACTTAGCACACAACTCTTTCATCATCCTGTTGTTCAAGTTAGATCCATTATCAGTAATGATCTGGCTTGGAACACCATAACGGCAGATGATTTTGTTTTTGATAAATCGGACCACCACTTGTCGGGTTACATTGGCGAATGACGCTGCTTCGACCCACTTGGTGAAGTAGTCAATGGCTACTAGGATGAACCGATGTCCGTTTGAAGCCTTGGGCTTAATCATGCTAATCATGTCGATTCCCCATATGGAAAAAGGCCACGAGGAAGAAAGAACTTTGAGATGTGTTGGTGGTACATGGATTTTATCGGAGTATATCTGACACTTGTGACACCTCCTCATGTACTTGTAGCAGTCGGATTCCATGGTCAACCAGTAGTACCCTGCTCTTAAAATTTTCCTCGCCATTGCGTGTCCATTGGCATGAGTGCCAAAGGATCCTTCATCAATTTCTTTCATCAGCATGTCTGCTTCTGGACTGTCTACGCATCGGAGCAAGACCATGTCAAAATTTCTCTTATAGAGAGTGTCACCGCTCAGGAAGAAGTTTCCAGCCAATCTTCTGAGGGTCTTTCCATCTTTCCTGGATGACCCAGGTGGGTACTCTTGTTTCTGAAGGAAGCATTTGATATCGTGATACCAAGGTTTGTCGTCTATGACTGCTTCAATCGTGAAGATGTAAGCGGGCCGTTCAAGGCGCATTATGTCGATCTTAGGTATGTCATTCCATTGACCTACACTAATTAGGGAAGAGATAGTGGCTAATGCATCAGCCATGTGATTCTCCTCACGAGGGATGTGATGAAACTCGACTCTATTGAAGAAAGGTAGCAACCTTCTTACGTAGTCTTTGTAAGGAATCAATCCTGATTGGTATGTGTTCCAATCTCCTTTTATCTGATTGATAACCAAGGCTGAGTCGCCATATACATCCAAGTTTTTGATCCTTAAATCAATCGCTTCCTCGAGACCCATGATACATGCTTCTTATTCGGCCTCGTTGTTCGTACATTTGAACGTAAGTCTGGCGGTGAAAGGAATGTGGGTACCCTGAGGGGTAACAATGATTGCCCCAATTCCGTTTCCGTAATGATTAACTGCTCCGTCAAAGATAAGTCCCCATTGGGAACCTGGTTCTGGCCCTTCACTAGGTAACGGTTCATCGCAATCTTTCATTTTTAGATACATGACATCTTCGTCTGGGAATTCAAACCCTATTGATTCCTGATCGTCAATCGGTTGATGAGCCAAATGATCGGCTAAAATACTTCCCTTAACAGCTTTTTAAGCGTGGTACTCTATGTCATATTCTGATAACAGCATCTGCCAACAGGCAATCCTTCCCGTGAGAGCAGGTTTTTCAAATACATACTTGATTAGGTCCATCTCGGAGACCAACCAAGTAGTGTGACGAATCATGTACTGGCGAAGACGTTTGGTTGCCCAAGCCAAAGCACAACAAGTTTTCTCGAGCATCGTGTATCGAGTTTGCAAGTCGGTGAATTTCTTGCTCAAATAGTAAATGGCAGACTCTTTCCGTTTAGTTTCGTCTTATTGGCCAAGTACACATCCCATTGAGTCCTCTAGAACTGTGAGGTAAATGATCAGTGGTCTTCCTTCCACTGGAGGTGATAGAATCGGAGGATTCAACAGATATTCCTTGATACTGTCGAAGGCGGTTTGGCAATCTTCTGTCCAAACGCAGTCCTGGTTCTTTTTGAGTAATTTGAAAATCGGCGCACAGGTCACGGTCATAAAGAATATGAATCTGGAAATGTAATTCAAACGTCCTAGGAATCCTCTAACTTGTTTTTCAGTTTTCGGAGAAGGCATTTCTTGAATGGCCTTGACCTTATCAGGATCAACCTCAATTCCTTTCTGGCTGACGATGAACCCTAGTAGTTTCCCTGAACGGACACCGAAGGTGCACTTATTGGGATTCAAGCGGGGCTTGAATTTTCTTAAACGTTCGAACAATTTTAACAGATGTTCAACGTGCTATCTCTCTGTTTTTGATTTTGCAATCATGTCATCAACATATACCTCGATTTCTTTGTGTATCATGTCATGAAACAGAGTAGTCATGGCCCTTTGATAGGTTACCCCGGCGTTCTTCAAACCGAATGGCATTACCTTGTAACAAAAGGTGCCCCATGGGGTGATGAACGAAGTTTTCTCCATGCCTTTCGGCGCCATTTTGATCTGGTTATAGCCCGAGAATCCATCCATGAAGGAGAAGACTTTGAACTTTGCGGTACTGTCTACCAGCATGTCAATGTGTGGTAAAGGAAAGTCGTCCTTTGGACTAGCCTTGTTCAGATCTCTGTAGTCGACACACATTCTGACCTTTTCGTCCTTTTTGGGAACAGGTACAATGTTGGCTAACCATTGAGGATATTCTGATGTGGCGAGGAAACCTGCATCAATCTGTTTCTGTACTTCCTCTTTGATTTTGAAGGCCATGTCCGGGTGAGTGCGTCTCAACCTTTGCTTTACTGGCAGACATTCCAATCTTAACGGTAAATGATATTCCACGATGCTGGTATCCAACCCTGGCATATCCTGATAGGACTAAGCGAATACATCGGGAAATTCTCTGAGAAGCTTTATCAAACCCACTCTGGCAGTTGGACTGAGCAGTGCCCCAATCCTGATTTCTTTTCTCTCTTTTTCTGAACCCAAGTTTACCGTTTCCAACGGTTCTTTGTGAGGTTTAATGGACCTTTCCTCTTGTCTGAGTAGTCGGGAGATCTCTTCTGGAATTTTGTCGTCATTTTCTTCTTCAACTCCAAATATCGGGAACTCAAAGTCGGGAGAAGATGTAACGCCCGTTTATTTAATTAAGTATTTAATTAAATATAATTGTAGTATGTTGTGTTGATTCGCGTTGATTTGAGTATTTGTGTCGATTTAAGTTGATTTCGGAATATCGGAATATTATGTTGATGTTTCTAAGTTGGTTCGAGTTGAATTGATTTAAGTTGTGGAAATAATATTGGATATTTTCCGTCTATGGTTAAATATGTTGATTTGGTGGTTTGGAAGATTTATTTGATAGTCGGTAATTAGTCGATTTAGTCGAGAGAAATAATATTAGAATTAATATTATGGAATATAAGCGTATTTTATTAAAGTGGGCTTATTTTATGGTTGTGTGTAGTAAGATTGGGGGGTGAAGATAGTAGGTCCAGTGAGAATAATAAAATAATAGTATTATTATTATTAGTATTATTATTAATTGGGTTGGTTGAGAAAAAATGGGAATTAGGTTTTGATTAGTGGAGAAAAATAAGGGTTGAGAGAAGGAGTAAAACATGTTGTACGTGAAAAGTTGCAAGAGAAGTTTTGGAGAAATTGATCGTGGAAGTTACAGAGGAAAAAGTCTTAGAGAAGAATAAGGGTTTTAGAAGAGAGAAAATAGCTTGGAAGCAAAGAAGGAGAAAGAATAACTCGTGATCATATCTCTATTTTCGTACTTATGGTACAGCCTCCACTAAACAGTTGATAACTTTTTATTCGTAATTCCGATTAAAGCGATTCTTGAATTTCTGGAAAGCTTACGAAATTCCCTTCAATTTGATATGTGATTTCGTGTCAATAAGTTTGATATTAAAGGAGAAAAATGCATTTGAAGTTTGGGAGTTCATGCTGGAAATGGGTCAAATAGTAGTTACGGGATTGATGATGATGGAGGCTGAATTTTGGTCAAGATATGAACTCAATGGCAGCATGTTCATATTTCTAATCTCCATGGATGCAAGAGGAGAGGAAAAGAGGCAGAGCAAAGAGAGAAGCAGTTAGGCTTGAAGTTTTGCAGAGGGGATACGGGAGAATTGCCGTTGGAGCCAAGTAGGAAAAGTCGATCGGAAATTCGAGCGGCCATCAATCTAAGGTAAGGGTGGGGTTCGAATTTTATAACCGGGTATATGATAATTGATATGTGGGATTGGGATTTATATAATTTTCTACTGAATGTGTTGAAGTGTATTGATGAATTGGTTTTGTTTTTGTGGAATTTGATGTTTGCAAGATTGTTTGGTTATTGTTCTATAGTGTTAAACTTAGGATGGAATTTGATTAAATCGATAGAAACCGATGATTTTTGCGGACGAAAGTCGGAATAGATTGCGTAGTTGTGTCGAGAAATGTTAGCCCATGATCAAGTATGTTTGTTTCATCGAATTTGGTTGATTTTGTAAGTTTTTGCATTTTTGGAGATTTGGGGGTTTAAGATTCGGATTGAAATCGAAAGTCGTAGAATTCACGTTTGATGGTTCCAAATCACTACTATATGTTTGGTATGAATGAGTAGGTGTTTGTTACGAAGAAAATAATTGAATCGGTCAGATTTTCGGACGAAAATGCAAAATCCCGTAGGGCTGTTATGCAGAAAAATTCTGGTTTCGGAAAGTTTGGAAAATTCATATCTTTTGATCCGTAAGTCAGTTTTGACCCCCGTTCGAAGCGTTGGAAAGATGGTTTTGAGGTCTGTATCTAGTTCAATTATAGCAGAAAATTGAAACTGTATCGTTGTGTTGATTTTTACCGTCGTGAATGTGTGCGATTGAGGTGTTATCGTGCAATATGCCTCGACAATGTTAACCGATTAATAATGCAGAGAAATATCAATAATGTGGGGACTTAGAACTAACAGTAGCAGGTTTTGTATCAGAGTTGAATTTAATGACAGTAACATGATTTAGTAGCATTCGAGATTTGATATCAGGGAATCAAATAAATAGAAAACAATAGGAATTTTAGTCGCCCGGTAGAATTAAGCGGTATATTTAGTTGCTCGGAACCGAACGTAAATTATCGAGGTAGTCCGTAATAATTAGTAGGCATTGTGGTTGATTTATTTTGTTGAAAAGATGCTGGATAAATATTATATTAGTTTTATATTATGGTTTCTCTACAAAATCCACTAAGTGATTTAATAGTAGTATCATAATTAATAATATACATGTACTAACCACCTTATTTTGGTTGCTTTTAGTAGGTAATAGAATATTTTTATTTAAAGAATTGGTACGTGTCTTTAATAGTAGACCATTTAAGTAGCAGTACAATATTTATAAAACAGTCCCGATTAGCCAAATTAAGCGGAAAATTAGTTGTCCGGAATTTAATGAAAATTGGCGGGATAACTAATATAAATTAGTAGGTATTCTTGGTTGGTTTGTTTTGTGGTAATTATGTCGATTAAGTTGATTTGCTGGTACAGTTGAATAGGTTGAATTGTCATGGTTTATGGGCACTGTTAAGTTGTAGGTCTTATGACCAATGTTTTATGTTGATGTAGAATACGTTGTTGATGTGGTGATGTTGGTGATGTGATGTTGAATATGTTGTTGATTAAGTTGTAGGTCGAACGACCAATGTTAGATTGAGTTGATGCAAGTGGTGCATGTTTAAGTTGTTGTTATTGCGTTGTTGTTGTTGTGACGTTGTGGTTATTGTTGCATGCATACATTTGCATTGATTAAGTTGGCCTTGATGGCACCTGTTTAAGTTGGCCTTGATGGCATCCGATTAAGTTGAAAATGCCTCGATAACCTGGCATATGTTTAAGTTGGGAGTTTACTCCAAATGGTACCACATGCATTTGCATAGTTTGAGTCACATTCAGTTTGTATGTTTAAGACGTTGTTGTCGTTGTTGTTGTTGTTTCTGAAGTTATAAGTTGTTGCTGTGGTGCTATAAGTTGTTATTGTTGTAAGTGATGTTGTTATAAGTTGCTTTTGTGATTAAGTTGGTGTTGGTTATTATGTTGTTAGTTGGTTTAATATTTGTTGCTGTTAACAGGTTGTGCTGAATTGAGTTGCTGTTGGTTATAAGTTATGGTTGCTATTAAGTTGTTTATTAATAGTTGTCGTATGATAGTTGTATGAAGCGGGGAAATTTGTGTGATTCTAATCTAATATATTAATTATAATGCCTTTGATTATATTTTTCGATATCTCACCCCTTCTGTAATGATGTTACCTATTATGGGTAACTGAGCAGGTACTCAAGAATAGCTGTGAAGGTTTGAAGTCTTAGTCGCTGTTAGTTCAAGTTGGTGTCATGCTCTGATACGTAGCACTTGGGGGAAATGTTTTGTTTATGTTGTTGTTCCTAATTGTTGTTATTACAATAATTCTTGAATAAATATAAATTGAAGTTTTGATTTAGTTGAATAAAGTGAATATGATTTATAAGTTGTGAAGGCCGAATGCTATGTATCTATTTTAAAAAGAAATACAGATTTATGTTATTGGTTTTGTTGTTCAAGTTGAAAATGTGACATCTCATTTGTTTTATGTTGAAAATTTGGCACTCTGATTTTTAATAAACGTTGGGTAGAAAATGGGGTGTTACATTAGTGGTATCAGAGCAGGTCGGTCTGTCCGGCCAAGTTGTCTAATGTTGTTTATCCCTTAGTACGCGACAAGTGTGTGGAACACTGTCGATACTTGTTTGTTTTCCTAATCGATGGTATGCAGGAGTTGGTTTGAAACAAGTGGGGGAGAAGTTTACTTCTCAGAGATGTTTGTAGTATGTGAAGTTGAATCAAGGTGATATTGATCGCAGGAGTGCAAGTGTTGTCAGAACTGTGTTGTTGCGAATCGACGAGAGTATAGACTCATGATTTTATCTGTTGGTCCAGTTGAGACATTTGAAGGAGGACAAGTCAGTATGATCGATGTTTGCTTCTCGGAGAAGAAAGGGCCACGTGACGAATAGTGATATGCAAGTGGAGTATAGCTGGAGTAAAGTCGAATGATTTTCAGAGTTGAGTGAAAAACAAGGATTGTTGGAAGAGTTTGGAAGCAAGAGAAAGAGGTAGAGCTTATGTTCACCAATTTCGGTTTTTATTTTCACATTTATGGAACAACCTGCAGTATAAGAGGCATAACTTTCTACTCGTAACTCCGATGAAAGCGATTCTAGACTTTTCGGAAAGTTTACGAAATTCCCTACAGTTTGCATATACGATTGGTCTTCAGGAAGTTTGTGAAGAGGGAGAAAAGTGTGTTTTAATATTTGGGTCTGATGCTGATTTTTGGAAAAATCTGCATATGGAAATTCTGAACCAGTCCCGGTGTAAGGAAGATAACTTTTTACTCGTAACTCGGATTCAAGTGATTCATGAAGTTCTGGAATCTTTACGAAATTCTCTTCATTTTAGAATATGATTTTGTGATTGAGAGGTCTGTATTGAAAGAGATATCTGTGGTTGAAGTTGAGCGACTACTTCTGAAAAATTTGGAAAGATGAAGCCTAGTGTGAAATTTTGATAAGAATAATATGTTGGTAATTATAAGGATGTGACGGTATCTGAGAATGCATCGAGATGCTATTTATGTTGAATAAGGAGAAATAAGTGATGATGTCATGTGATAGTAATGTTGAGAAAAAGACGGATGGTTGATTTGCAACGTTAAAAATTTTAACTTGGATAAGAGTTGTAATTGGAGTGAGCCGAGTTGGATAGTACTTGAAGTAGTAGCGATTCCGGTGTTGGGAAGATATTTAATAAATGTGTCGTGCTACGAGCATGTATAAGAGATTACGTATTGGATTTTGGACGTTTTGGTATAATTGACGAAGTTGAAATTAAGGAAACTAAGAAGACGTTGATAAGCCTCAGAGAATTGGCGGAGCATTGTGCTTACAGACTTTGGGCACAAGTTGTAGTACGCTATTGTGTTAGGTAATGATGATTTATGCCACTGTTATGGTTGCCGGCTGTCTATTGACAAATTGAGGAACTGATCACCCTTAATCTCTTGTTGATAGTAGACGGAATCATAATTGATGGATAGATGTGTCGTGCCAACTAGTATAGTACGTATTTGAATTGGTTGAAGTCAAGCCAAGTGCTTGTGGATTGTTTATTTTTTCGATGTAGATTCATATATGAGCATATTAGTTGAATTTAAGGATGATGGCATGAGGTTGTCATTTAATTGATGAGTAGTATGGAAATTCGCAGTTGAGTTCTGGGTAGACTTGATACTTTGCAAGTAATCAGAGTGCGCAGCGAACGCGTGGTGTTGTACAGTTGTTCATGCATGAGCAACAACGATGTTGGTAGTTTGGTTGTATTGATGTCGTGTTTAAGTTGTGTGATCGTATGTTGTTGCATTCTAGTTCTTAAACCGGTGAATTCTTAAGTTGGTTACTCTTTATGTTATGATGTTAAGTTGTCAAGTGTGTCGCATGAGTAGTATTCGGGTTGTTTTCGCCGTCGATGTTATGAATTGTTTGTATTATACGTAGGTTGCCTTCGGAGATGAGAGTTGATTAGTCGGATGGAATCACATAGTTGGAGTAGTTGTATCGGATGAATTTTCGAGGACGAAAATGTTCTAAGTGGGGGAGAGTTGTAACGCCCGTTTATTTAATTAAGTATTTAATTAAATATAATTGTAGTATGTTGTGTTGATTCGCGTTGATTTGAGTATTTGTGTCGATTTAAGTTGATTCCAGAATATCGGAATATTATGTTGATGTTTCTAAGTTGGTTCGAGTTGAATTGATTTAAGTTGTGGAAATAATATTGGATATTTTCCGTCTATGGTTAAATATGTTGATTTGGTGGTTTGGACGATTTATTTGATAATCGGTAATTAGTCGATTTAGTCAAGAGAAATAATATTAGAATTAATATTATGGAATATAAGCGTATTTTATTTAAGTGGGCTTATTTTATGGTTGTGTGTAGTAAGATTGGGGGGTGAAGATAGTAGGCCCAATAAGAATAATAAAATAATAGTATTATTATTATTAGTATTATTATTAATTGGGTTGGTTGAGAAAAAATGGGAATTAGGTTTTGATTAGTGGAGAAAAATAAGGGTTGAGAGAAGGAGTAAAACATGTTGTACGTGAAAAGTTGCAAGAGAAGTTTTTGAGAAATTGATCGTGGAAGTTACAGAGGAAAAAGTCTTAGAGAAGAATAAGGGTTTTAGAAGAGAGAAAATAGCTTGGAAGCAAAGAAGGAGAAAGAAGAACTCGTGATCATATCTCTATTTTCGCACTTATGGTATAGCCTCCACTAAACAGGTGATAACTTTTTACTCGTAATTCCGATTAAAGCGATTCTTGAATTTATGGAAAGCTTACGAAATTCCCTTCAATTTGATATATGATTTCATGTCAATAAATTCGGTATTAAAGGAGAAAAATGCATTTGAAGTTTGGGAGTTTATGCTGGAAATGAGTCAAATAGTAGTTACTGGATTGATGATGATGGAGGCTGAATTTTGGTCAAGATATGAACTCAATGGCAGCATGTTCATATTTCTAATCTCCATGGATGCAAGAGGAGAGGAAAAGAGGCAGAGCGAAGAGAGAAGCAGTTAGGCTTGTAGTTTTGCAGAGGGGATACAGGAGAATTGCCGTCGAAGCCAAGTCAGAAAAGTCGATCGAAAATCCGAGCGGCCATCAATCTAAGGTAAGGGTGGGGTTCAAATTTTATAACCGGGTATATGATAATTGATACGTGGGATTGAGATTTATATAATTTTCTAATGAATGTGTTGAAGTGTATTGATGAATTGGTTGTTTTTGTGGAATTTGATGTTTGCTAGATTGTTTGGTTATTGTTCTATTGTGTTAAACTTAGGATAGAATTTGGTTAAATCAATAGAAACCGATGTTTTTACGGACGAAAGTCGGAATAGATTGCGTAGTTGTGTCGAGAAATGTTAGGCCGTGATCGAGTATGCTTGTTTCATCGAATTTGGTTGATTTTGTAAGTTTTTGCATTTTTGGAGATTTGGGGGTTTAAGATTCGGATTGAAATCGAAAGTCGTAGAATTCACGTTTGATGGTTCCAAATCACTACTATATGTTTGGTATGAATGAGTAGGTGTTTGTTTCAAAGAAAATAATTGAATCGGTCAGATTTTCGGACGAAAATGCAAAAGCCCGTAGGGCTGTTATGCAGAAAAATTCTGGTTTCGAAAAGTTTGGAAAATTCATATCTTTTGATCCGTAAGTCAGTTTTGACCCCCGTTCGAAGCGTTGGAAAGCTAACGAGATGTTCTTTCTAGAAAAAATGGTTTTGAGGTCTGTATCTAGTTCAATTATAGCAGAAAATTGAAACCGTATCGTTGTGTTGATTTTTACCGTCGTGAATGTGTGCGATTGAGGTGTTATCGTGCAATATGCCTCGACAATGTTAACCGATTAATAATGCAGAGGAATATCAATAATGTGGGGACTTAGAACTAACAGTAGCAGGTTTTGTATCAGAGTTGAATTTAATGACAGTAACATGATTTAGTAGCATTCGAGATTTGATATCAGGGAATCAAATAAATAGAAAACAGTAGGAATTTTAGTCGCCCGGTAGAATTAAGCGGTATATTTAGTTGCTCGGAACCGAACGAAAATTATCGAGGTAGTCCGTAATAATTAGTAGGCATTGTGGTTGATTTATTTTGTTGAAAAGTTGCTGGATAAACATTATATTAGTTTTATATTATGGTTTCTCTACAAAATCCACTAAGTGATTTAATAGTAGTATCATAATTAATAATATACATGTACTAACCACCTTATTTTGGTTGCTTTTAGTAGGTAATAGAATATTTTTATTTAAAGAATTGGTACGTGTCTTTAATAGTAGACCATTTAAGTAGCAGTACAATATTTATAAAACAGTCCCGATTAGCCAAATTAAGCGGAAAATTAGTTGTCCGAAATTTAATGAAAATTGGCAGGATAACTAATATAAATTAGTAGGTATTCTTGGTTGGTTTGTTTTGTGGTAATTATGTCGATTAAGTTGATTTGCAGGTACAGTTGAATAGGTTGAATTATCCCGGTTTATGGGCACTGTTAAGTTGTAGGTCTTATGACCAATGTTTTATGTTGATGTTGAATACGTTGTTGATGTGGTGATGCTGGTGATGTGATGTTGAATATGTTGTTGATTAAGTTGTAGGTCGAACGACCAATGTTGGATTGAGTTGATGCAAGTGGTGCATGTTTAAGTTGTTGTTCTCGTTGTTGTTATTGCGTTGTTGTTGTTGTGACGTTGTGGTTATTGTTGCATACATACATTTGCATTGATTAAGTTGGCCTTGATGGCACCTGTTTAAGTTGGCCTTGATGGCATCCGATTAAGTTGAAAATGCCTCGATAACCTGGCATATGTTTAAGTTGGGAGTTTACTCCAAATGGTACCACATGCATTTGCATAGTTTGAGTCACATTCAGTTTGTATGTTTAAGACGTTGTTGTCGTTGTTGTTGTTGTTGCTGAAGTTATAAGTTGTTGCTGTGGGGCTATAAGTTGTTATTGTTATAAGTGATGTTGTTATAAGTTGCTTTTGTGATTAAGTTGGTGTTGGTTATTATGTTGTTAGTTGGTTTAATATTTGTTGCTGTTAACAGGTTGTGCTGATTTGAGTTGCTGTTGGTTATAAGTTATGGTTGCTATTAAGTTGTTTATTAATAGTTGTCGTATGATAGTTGTATGAAGCGGGGAAATTTGTGTGATTCTAATCTAATATATTAATTATAATGCCTTTGATTATATATTTCGATATCTCACCCCTTCTGTAATGATGTTACCTATTATGGGTAACTGAGCAGGTACTCAAGAATAGTTGTGAAGGTTTGAAGTCTTAGTCGCTGTTAGTTCAAGTTGGTGTCATGCTCTGATACGTAGCACTCGGGGGAAATGTTTTGTTTATGTTGTTGTTCCTAATTGTTGTTATTACAATAATTCTTGAATAATTATAAATTGAAGTTTTGATTTAGTTAAATAAAGTGAATATGATTTATAAGTTGTGAAGGCCGAATGCTATGTATCTATTTTAAAAAGCAATACATATTTATGTTATTGGTTTTGTTGTTCAAGTT
This sequence comes from Lathyrus tuberosus, assembly GCA_022829125.1. NCBI lineage: Eukaryota > Viridiplantae > Streptophyta > Magnoliopsida > Fabales > Fabaceae > Lathyrus > Lathyrus tuberosus. Next base: position 4,181,426 of record JALAZF010000363.1, read on the forward strand.
GAAAATGTGACATCTCATTTGTTTTATGTTGAAAATTTTGCACTCTGATTTTTAATAAGCGTTGGGTAGAAAATGGGGTGTTACATTAGTGGTATCAGAGCAGGTCGGTCTGTCCGGCCAAGTTGTCTAATGTTGTTTATCCCTTAGTACACGACAAGTGTGTGGAACACTGTCGGTACTTGTTTGTTTTCCTAATCGATGGTATGCAGGAGTTGGTTTGAAACAAGTGGGGGAGAAGTTTACTTCTCAGAGATGTTTGTAGTATGTGAAGTTGAATCAAGGTGATATTGATCGCAGGAGTGCAAGTGTTGTCAAAACTGTGTTGTTGCGAATCGACGAGAGTATAGACTCATGATTTTATCTGTTGGTCCAGTTGAGACATTTGAAGGAGGACAAGTCAGTATGATCGATGTTTGCTTCTCGGAGAAGAGAGGGCAACGTGACGAATAGTGATATGCAAGTGGAGTATAGCTGGAGTAAAGTCGGATGATTTTCAGAGTTGAGTGAAAAACAAGGATTGTTGGAAGAGTTTGGAAGCAAGAGAAAGAGGTAGAGCTCATGTTCACTAATTTCGGTTTTTATTTTCACATTTATGGAACAACCTTCAGTATAAGAGGCATAACTTTCTACTCGTAACTCCGATGAAAGCGATTCTAGACTTTTCGGAACGTTTACGAAATTCCCTACAGTTTGCATATACGATTGGTCTTCAGGAAGTTTGTGAAGAGGGAGAAAAGTGTGTTTTAATATTTGGGTCTGATGCTGATTTTTGGAAAATTCTGCATATGGAAATTCTGAACCAGTCCCGTTGTAAGGAAGATAACTTTTTACTCGTAACTCGGATTCAAGTGATTCATGAAGTTCTGGAATCTTTACGAAATTCTCTTCATTTTAGAATATGATTTTGTGATTGAGAGGTCTGTATTGAAAGAGATATCTATGGTGTAAGTTGAGCGACTACTGCTGAAAATTTTGGAAAGATGAAGCCTAGTGTGAAATTTTGATAAGAATAATATGTTGGTAATTATAAGGATGTGACGGTATCTGAGAATGCATCGAGATGCAATTTATGTTGAATAAGGAGAAATAAGTGATGATGTCATGTGATAGTAATGTTGAGAAAAAGACGGATGGTTGATTTGCAACGTTAAAAATTTTAACTTGGATAAGAGTTGTAATTGGAGTGAGCCGAGTTGGATAGTACTTGAAGTAGTAGCGATTCCGGTGTTGGGAAGATATTTAATAATTGTGTCGTGCTACGAGCATGTATAAGAGATTACGTATTGGATTTTGGACGTTTTGGTATAATTGACGAAGTTGAAATTAAGGAAACTAAGAAGACGTTGATAAGCCTCAGAGAATTGGCGGAGCATTGTGCTTACAGACTTTGGGCACAAGTTGTAGTACGCTATTATGTTAGGTAATGATGATTTATGCCACTGTTATGGTTGTCGGCTGTCTATTGAAAAATTAAGGAACTGATCACCCTTAATCTCTTGTTGATAGTAGACGGAATCATAATTGATGGATAGATGTGTCGTGCCAACTAGTATAGTACGTATTTGAATTGGTTGAAGTCAAGCCAAGTGCTTGTGGATTGTTTATTTTGTCGATGTAGATTCATATATGAGCATATTAGTTGAATTTAAGGATGATGGCATGAGGTTGCGATTTAATTGATGAGTAGTATGGAAATTCGCAGTTGAGTTCTGGGTAGACTTGATACTTTGCAAGTAATCAGAGTGTGCAGCGAACACGTGGTGTTGTACAGTTGTTCATGCATGAGCAACAACGATGTTGGTAGTTTGGTTGTATTGATGTCGTGTTTAAGTTGTGCGATCGTATGTTGTTGCGTTCTAGTTCTTAAACCGACGAATTCATAAGTTGGTTACTCTTTATGTTATGATGTTAAGTTGTCAAGTGTGTCGCATGAGTAGTATTCGGGTTGTTTTCGCCGTCGATGTTATGAATTGTTTGTATTATACGTAGGTTGCCTTCGGAGATGAGAGTTGATTAGTCAGATGGAATCACATAGTTGGAGTAGTTGTATCGGATGAATTTTCGAGGACGAAAATGTTCTAAGTGGGGGAGAGTTGTAACCCCCGTTTATTTAATTAAGTATTTAATTAAATATAATTGTAGTATGTTGTGTTGATTCACGTTGATTTGAGTATTTGTGTCGATTTAAGTTGATTCCGGAATATCGGAATATTATGTTGATGTTTCTAAGTTGGTTCGAGTTGAATTGATTTAAGTTGTGGAAATAATATTTGATATTTTCCGTCTATGGTTAAATATGTTGATTTGGTGGTTTGGACAATTTATTTGATAGTCGGTAATTAGTCGATTTAGTCGAGAGAAATAATATTAGAATTAATATTATGGAATATAAGCGTATTTTATTTAAGTGGGCTTATTTTATGGTTGTGTGTAGTAAGATTGGGGGGTGAAGATAGTAGGCCCAATAAGAATAATAAAATAATAGTATTATTATTATTAGTATTATTATTAATTGGGTTGGTTGAGAAAAAAAGGGAATTAGGTTTTGATTAGTGGAGAAAAATAAGGGTTGAGAGAAGGAGTAAAACATGTTGTACGTGAAAAGTTGCAAGAGAAGTTTTGGAGAAATTGATCGTGGAAGTTACAGAGGAAAAAGTCTTAGAGAAGAATAAGGGTTTAGAAGAGAGAAAATAGCTTGGAAGCAAAGAAGGAGAAAGAAGAACTCGTGATCATATCTCTATTTTCGCACTTATGGTACAGCCTCCACTAAACAGGTGATAACTTTTTACTCGTAATTCCGATTAAAGCGATTCTTGAATTTATGGAAAGCTTACGAAATTCCCTTCAATTTGATATATGATTTCGTGTCCATAAGTTCGGTATTAAAGGAGAAAAACGCATTTGAAGTTTGGGAGTTCATGCTGGAAATGGGTCAAATAGTAGTTACGAGATTGATGATGATGGAGGCTGAATTTTGGTCAAGATAGGAACTCAATGGCAGCATGTTCATATTTCTAATCTCCATGGATGCAAGAGGAGAGGAAAAGAGGAAGAGCGAAGAGAGAAGCAGTTAGGCTTGGAGTTTTGCAGAGGGGATACGGGAGAATTGCCGTCGGAGCCAAGTCGGAAAAGTCGATCGGAAATTCGAGCGGCCATCAATCTAAGGTAAGGGTGGGGTTCGAATTTTATAACCGGGTATATGATAATTGATACGTGGGATTGGGATTTATATAATTTTCTACTGAATGTGTTGAAGTGTATTGATGAATTGGTTGTTTTTGTGGAATTTGATGTTTGCTAGATTGTTTGGTTATTGTTCTATAGTGTTAAACTTAGGATAGAATTTGGTTAAATCGATAGAAACTGATGTTTTTGCGGATGAAAGTCGGAATAGATTGCGTAGTTGTGTCGAGAAATGTTAGGTCGTGAACGAGTATGCTTGTTTCATCGAATTTGATTGATTTTGTAAGTTTTTGCATTTTTTGAGATTTGGGGGTTTAAGATTCGGATTGAAATAGAAAGTCGTAGAATTCACGTTTGATGGTTTCAAATCACTACTAATAGTTTGGTATGAATGAGTAGGTGTTTGTTTCGAAGAAAATAATTGAATCGGTCAGATTTTCGGACGAAAATGCAAAATCCCGTAGGGCTGTTATGCAGAAAATTCTGGTTTCGGAAAGTTTGGAAAATTCATATCTTTTGATCCGTAAGTCAGTTTTGACCCCCGTTCGAAGCGTTGGAAAGCTAACGAGATGTTCTTTCTAGAAAAAATGGTTTTGAGGTCTGTATCTAGTTCAATTATAGCAGAAAATTGAAACCGTATCGTTGTGTTGATTTTTACCGTCGTGAATGTGTGCGATTGAGGTGTTATCGTGCAATATGCCTCGACAATGTTAACCGATTAATAATGCAGAGGAATATCAATAATGTGGGGACTTAGAACTAACAGTAGCAGGTTTTGTATCAGAGTTGAATTTAATGACAGTAACATGATTTAGTAGCATTCGAGATTTGATATCAGGGAATCAAATAAATAGAAAACAGTAGGAATTTTAGTCGCCCGGTAGAATTAAGCGGTATATTTAGTTGCTCGGAACCGAACGAAAATTATCGAGGTAGTCCGTAATAATTAGTAGGCATTGTGGTTGATTTATTTTGTTGAAAAGTTGCTGGTTAAACATTATATTAGTTTTATATTATGGTTTCTCTACAAAATCCACTAAGTGATTTAATAGTAGTATCATAATTAATAATATACATGTACTAACCACCTTATTTTGGTTGCTTTTAGTAGGTAATAGAATATTTTTATTTAAAGAATTGGTACGTGTCTTTAATAGTAGACCATTTAAGTAGCAGTACAATATTTATAAAACAGTCCCGATTAGCCAAATTAAGCGGAAAATTAGTTGTCCGAAATTTAATGAAAATTGGTGGGATAACTAATATAAATTAGTAGGTATTCTTGGTTGGTTTGTTTTGTGGTAATTATGTCGATTAAGTTGATTTGCAGGTACAGTTGAATAGGTTGAATTATCCTGGTTTATGGGCACTGTTAAGTTGTAGGTCTTATGACCAATGTTTTATGTTGATGTTGAATACGTTGTTGATGTGGTGATGTTGGTGATGTGATGTTGAATATGTTGTCGATTAAGTTGTAGGTCGAACGACCAATGTTGGATTGAGTTGATGCAAGTGGTGCATGTTTAAGTTGCTGTTCTCGTTGTTGTTATTGCGTTGTTGTTGTTGTGACGTTGTGGTTATTGTTGCATGCATACATTTGCATTGATTAAGTTGGCCTTGATGGCACCTGTTTAAGTTGGCCTTGATGGCATCCGATTAAGTTGAAAATGCCTCGATAACCTGACATATGTTTAAGTTGGGAGTTTACTCCAAATGGTACCACATGCATTTGCATAGTTTGAGTCACATTCAGTTTGTATGTTTAAGACGTTGTTGTCGTTGTTGTTGTTGTTGCTGAAGTTATAAGTTGTTGCTGTGGTGCTATAAGTTGTTATTGTTATAAGTGATGTTGTTATAAGTTGCTTTTGTGATTAAGTTGGTGTTGGTTATTATGTTGTTAGTTGGTTTAATATTTGTTGCTGTTAACAGGTTGTGCTGATTTGAGTTGCTGTTGGTTATAAGTTATGGTTGCTATTAAGTTGTTTATTAATAGTTGTCGTATGATAGTTGTATGAAGCGGGGAAATTTGTGTGATTCTAATCTAATATATTAATTATAATGCCTTTGATTATGTTTTTCGATATCTCACCCCTTCTGTAATGATGTTACCTATTATGGGTAACTGAGCAAGTACTCAAGAATAGCTGTGAAGGTTTGAAGTCTTAGTCGCTGTTAGTTCAAGTTGGTGTCATGCTCTGATACGTAGCACTCGGGGGAAATGTTTTGTTTATGTTGTTGTTCCTAATTGTTGTTATTACAATAATTCTTGAATAATTATAAATTGAAGTTTTGATTTAGTTAAATAAAGTGAATATGATTTATAAGTTGTGAAGGCCGAATGCTATGTATCTATTTTAAAAAGAAATACATATTTATGTTATTGGTTTTGTTGTTCAAGTTGAAAATGTGACATCTCATTTGTTTTATGTTGAAAATTTTGCACTCTGATTTTTAATAAACGTTGGGTAGAAAATTTGGTGTTACATTAGTGGTATCAGAGCAGGTCGGTCTGTCCGGCCAAGTTGTCTAATGTTGTTTATCCCTTAGTACGTGACAAGTGTGTGGAACACTGTCAGTACTTGTTTGTTTTCCTAATCGATGGTATGCAGGAGTTGGTTTGAAACAAGTGGGGGAGAAGTTTACTTCTCAGAGATGTTTGTAGTATGTGAAGTTGAATCAAGGTGATATTGATCGCAGGAGTGCAAGTGTTGTCAGAACTGTGTTGTTGCGAATCGACGAGAGTATAGACTCATGATTTTATCTGTCGGTCTAGTTGAGATATTTGAAGGAGGACAAGTCAGTATGATCGATGTTTGCTTCTCGGAGAAGAGAGGGCAACGTGACGAATAGTGATATGCAAGTGGAGTATAGCTGGAGTAAAGTCGGATGATTTTCAGAGTTGAGTGAAAAACAAGGATTGTTGGAAGAGTTTGGAAGCAAGAGAAAGAGGTAGAGCTCATGTTCACCAATTTCGGTTTTTATTTTCACATTTATGGAACAGCCTTCAGAATAAGAGGCATAACTTTCTACTCGTAACTCCGATGAAAGCGATTATAGGCTTTTCGGAAAGTTTACGAAATTCCCTACAGTTTGCATATACGATTGGTCTTCAGGAAGTTTGTGAAGAGGGAGAAAAGTGTGCTTTAATATTTGGGTCTGATGCTGATTTTTGGAAAATTCTGCATATGGAAATTCTGAACCAGTCCCGTTGTAAGGATGATAACTTTTTACTCGTAACTCGGATTCAAGCGATTCTTGAAGTTCTGGAATCTTTACGAAATTCTCTTCATTTTAGAATATGATTTTGTGATTGAGAGGTCTGTATTGAAAGAGATATCTGTGGTTGAAGTTGAGCGACTACTTCTGAAAAATTTGGAAAGATGAAGCCTAGTGTGAAATTTTGATAAGAATAATATGTTGGTAATTATAAGGATGTGACGGTATCTGAAAATGCATCGAGATGCAATTTATGTTGAATAAGGAGAAATAAGTGATGATGTCATGTGATAGTAATGTTGAAAAAAAGACGGATTTTTGATTTGCAACGTTAAAAATTTTAACTTGGATAAGAGTTGTAATTGGAGTGAGCCGAGTTGGATAGTACTTGAAGTAGTAGCGATTCCGGTGTTGGGAAGATATTTAATAATTGTGTTGTGCTACGAGCATGTATAAGAGAATACGTATCGGATTTTGGACGTTTTGGTATAATTGACGAAGTTGAAATTAAGGAAACTAAGAAGATGTTAATAAGCCTCAGAGAATTGGCGGAGCATTGTGCTTACAGACTTTGGGCACAAGTTGTAGTACGCTATTGTGTTAGGTAATGATGATTTATGCCACTGTTATGGTTGCCGGCTGTCTATTGACAAATTGAGGAACTGATCACCCTTAATCTCTTGTTGATAGTAGACGGAATCATAATTGATGGATATATGTGTCGTGCCAACTAGTATAGTACGTATTTGAATTGGTTGAAGTCAATCCAAGTGCTTGTGGATTGTTTATTTTGTCGATGTAGAATCATATATGAGCATATTAGTTGAATTTAAGGATGATGGCATGAGGTTGCGATTTAATTGATGAGTAGTATGGAAATTTGCAATTGAGTTCTGGGTAGACTTGATACTTTGCAAGTAATCAGAGTGCGCAGCGAACGCGTGGTGTTGTACAGTTGTTCATGCATGAGCAATAACGATGTTGGTAGTTTGGTTGTATTGATGTCGTGTTTAAGTTGTGCGATCGTATGTTGTTGCGTTCTAGTTCTTAAACCGGCGAATTCTTAAGTTGGTTACACTTTATGTTATGATGTTAAGTTGTCAAGTGTGTCGCATATGTAGTATTCGGGTTGTTTTCGCCGTCGATGTTATGAATTGTTTGTATTATACGTAGGTTGCCTTCGGAGATGAGAGTTGATTAGTCGGATGGAATCTCATAGTTGGAGTAGTTATATCGGATGAATTTTCGAGGACGAAAATGTTCTAAGTGGGGGAGAGATGTAATGCCCGTTTATTTAATTAAGTATTTAATTAAATATAATTGTAGTATGTTGTGTTGATTCACGTTGATTTGAGTATTTGTGTCGATTTAAGTTGATTCCGGAATATCGGAATACTATGTTGATGTTTCTAAGTTGGTTCGAGTTGAATTGATTTAAGTTGTGGAAATAATATTGGATATTTTCCGTCTATGGTTAAATATGTTGATTTGGTGGTTTGGACAATTTATTTGATAGTCGGTAATTAGTCGATTTTGTCGAGAGAAATAATATTAGAATTAATATTATGGAATATAAGCGTATTTTATTTAAGAGGGCTTATTTTATGGTTGTGTGTAGTAAGATTGGGGGGTGAAGATAGTAGGCCCAATAAGAATAATAAAATAATAGTATTATTATTATTATTATTAGTATTATTATTAATTGGGTTGGTTGAGAAAAAAGGGGAATTAGGTTTTGATTAGTGGAGAAAAATAAGGGTTGAGAGAATGAGTAAAACATGTTGTACGTGAAAAGTTGCAAGACAAGTTTTGGAGAAATTGATCGTGGAAGTTACAGAGGAAAAAGTCTTAGAGAAGAATAAGGGTTTTAGAAGAGAGAAAATAGCTTGGAAGCAAAGAAGGAGAAAGAAGAACTCGTGATTATATCTCTATTTTCACACTTATGGTACAACCTCCATTAAACAGGTGATAACTTTTTACTCGTAATTCCGATTAAAGCGATTCTTGAATTTATGGAAAGATTACGAAATTCCCTTCAATTTGATATATGATTTCGTGTCAATAAGTTCGGTATTAAAGGAGAAAAACACATTTGAAGTTTGGGAGTTCATGCTGGAAATGGGTCAAATAGTAGTTACGGGATTGATGATGATGGAGGCTGAATTTTGGTCAAGATAGGAACTCAATGGCAGCATGTTCATATTTCTATTCTCCATGGATGCAAGAGGAGAGGAAAAGAGGCAGAGCGAAGAGAGAAGCAGTTAGGCTTGGAGTTTTGCAGAGGGGATACGGGAGAATTGCCGTCGGAGCCAAGTCGGAAAAGTCGATCGGAAATTCGAGCGGCCATCAATCTAAGGTAAGGGTGGGGTTCGAATTTTATAACCGGGTATATGATAATTGATACGTGGGATTGGGATTTATATAATTTTCTACTGAATGTGTTGAAGTGTATTGATGAATTGGTTGTTTTTGTGGAATTTGATGTTTGCTAGATTGTTTGGTTATTGTTCTATAGTGTTAAACTTAGGATAAAATTTGGTTAAATCGATAGAAACCGATGTTTTTGCGGACGAAAGTCAAAGTAGATTGCGTAGTTGTGTCGAGAAACGTTAGGCCGTGATCGAGTATGCTTGTTTCATCGAATTTGGTTGATTTTGTAAGTTTTTGCATTTTTGGAGATTTGGGGGTTTAAGATTCGGATTGAAATCGAAAGTCGTAGAATTCACGTTTGATGGTTCCAAATCACTACTATATGTTTGGTATGAATGAGTAGGTGTTTGTTTCGAAGAAAATAATTGAATCGGTCAGATTTTCGGACGAAAATGCAAAATCCCGTAGGGCTGTTATGCAGAAAAATTCTGGTTTCGGAAAGTTTGGAAAATTCATATCTTTTGATCCGTAAGTCAGTTTTGACCCCCGTTCGAAGCGTTGGAAAGCTAACGAGATGTTCTTTCTAGGAAAAATGGTTTTGAGGCCTGTATCTAGTTCAATTATAGCAGAAAATTGAAACCGTATCGTTGTGTTGATTTTTACCGTCGTGAATGTGTGCGATTGAGGTGTTATCGTGCAATATGCCTCGACAATGTTAACCGATTAATAATGCAGAGGAATATCAATAATGTGGGGACTTAGAAATAACAGTAGCAGGTTTTGTATCAGAGTTGAATTTAATGACAGTAACATGATTTAGTAGCATTCGAGATTTGATATCAGGGAATCAAATAAATAGAAAACAGTAGGAATTTTAGTCGCCCGGTAGAATTAAGCGGTATATTTAATTGCTCGGAACCGAACGAAAATTATCGAGGTAGTCCGTAATAATTAGTAGGCATTGTGGTTGATTTATTTTGTTGAAAAGTTGCTGGATAAACATTATATTAGTTTTATATTATGGTTTCTCTACAAAATCCACTAAGTGATTTAATAGTAGTATCATAATTAATAATATACATGTACTAACCACCTTATTTTGGTTGCTTTTAGTAGGTAATAGAATATTTTTATTTAAAGAATTGGTACGTGTCTTTAATAGTAGACCATTTAAGTAGCAGTACAATATTTATAAAACAGTCCCGATTAGCCAAATTAAGCGGAAAATTAGTTGTCCGGAATTTAATGAAAATTGGCGGGATAACCAATATAAATTAGTAGGTATTCTTGGTTGGTTTGTTTTGTGGTAATTATGTCGATTAAGTTGATTTGCAGGTACAGTTGAATAGGTTGAATTGTCCTGGTTTATGTGCACTGTTAAGTTGTAGGTCTTATGACCAATGTTTTATGTTGATGTTGAATACGTTGTTGATGTGGTGATGTTGGTGATGTGATGTTGAATATGTTGTTGATTAAGTTGTAGGTCGAACGACCAATGTTGGATTGAGTTGATGCAAGTGGTGCATGTTTAAGTTGTTGTTCTCGTTGTTGTTATTGCGTTGTTGTTGTTGTGACGTTGTGGTTATTGTTGCATGCATACATTTGCATTGATTAAGTTGGCCTTGATGGCACCTGTTTAAGTTGGCCTTGATGGCATCCGATTAAGTTGAAAATGCCTCGATAACCTGGCATATGTTTAAGTTGGGAGTTTACTCCAAATGGTACCACATGCATTTGCATAGTTTGAGTCACATTCAGTTTGTATGTTTAAGACGTTGTTGTCGTTGTTGTTATTGTTTCTGAAGTTATAAGTTGTTGATGTGGTGCTATAAGTTGTTATTGTTATAAGTGATGTTGTTATAAGTTGTTGTTGGTTATAAGTTATGGTTGCTATTAAGTTGTTTATTAATAGTTGTCGTATGATAGTTGTATGAAGCGGGGAAATTTGTGTGATTCTAATCTAATATATTAATTATAATGCCTTTGATTATATTTTTCGATATCTCACCCCTTCTGTAATGATGTTACCTATTATGGGTAACTGAGCAGGTACTCAAGAATAGCTGTGAAGGTTTGAAGTCTTAGTCGCTGTTAGTTCAAGTTGGTGTCATGCTCTGATACGTAGCACTCGGGGGAAATGTTTTGTTTATGTTGTTGTTCCTAATTGTTGTTATTACAATAATTCTTGAATAATTATAAATTGAAGTTTTGATTTAGTTGAATAAAGTGAATATGATTTATAAGTTGTGAAGGCCGAATGCTATGTATCTATTTTAAAAAGAAATACAGATTTATGTTATTGGTTTTGTTGTTCAAGTTGAAAATGTGACATCTCATTTATTTTATGTTGAAAATTTTGCACTCTGATTTTTAATAAACGTTGGGTAGAAAATGGGGTGTTACAGAAAGCGAGCAAAGCGAAGAGGGAAATTTACAGAAAGCGAGCCCTATCAAAACATCCGTTTCACCTGGGCAGGGTGAAAGGTTAAAGACGGCAATTACTTTGACTGGTGAACGACCTTCGGAACATCGACAGCAACCCATTGGCGGCGAACTCCTCGGTGAATCACAGAGTCTGGCACCTTCCTTGATTTGTCTTTAGAAATGACGCTGATTTTTGGTGGAGCGGGATCAATGGAATCTGTCTCCCAGGCAGAATTGTCGTAGGAGAATTCCTCAGTTGTATTTTGCATAGTATTTGTGCTCTCAGCTGCATCTCCCCATCCAGTAGGCTGGATATCTTCGAGCCTGATACGAGAGCTTTCAGGAGCGGTGTATTTGACCATATAGTCATACTTTCCACTTGGTTGTCCCAAGGTGTCCCAAACTTCTTTGGAACTGGAGGAGTCATCTCTCTCGATGACGTTGACCTCGGGAAAAACATAGTTGATGAATTCAAGTCCTGCAAACGTTGCGAATTCATCTTCATGTTGAGCAGTTTCTGAATGACCTGAGTGTTGATCCTATGACATGGTCGGGACACAGGTATTCTGTTCAATGATGGTCAGCTGATTTTCATTGTTCGGCTGACTCTCTTGCCCCAAGTCTCCTGGATAAGGTTGCCACATTGGCAGACCATCCATTGGGCCATAGTAGTTGTAGTCAAATTGGTCTTTCATCAGAGTGTCCTCCTCTAATGAATTTGGCGGAGCACGACATCCTTCCGGATCACAACCTCCGTATATCATTTCGACATCTGACCGTGGTATAAATCTCGGACTCTATGCGGGATAGAAAAATGGTATAGGCACCTCTTCCTGAGACATATAACCGTCCTCGTTAAGGTAGGACTTCCATTCTTCATCTGTGTCAGAGAGATCTTCCTCATTAATAGCATGTACTGTTTGAGACACTGGGTGAAGGAAACCTCCACTATGGAAGAAGTTTTGAAGGGGATGAAGACTTTCATCGTTAGCAGCTGTTCGGGTACAGGTTGCAGAAAAACCAAGACCCTTCTTTGTTTAATTATCAATAGGAATGACAAGCTGTCCCCATCCGGTTGTATTGGTACTCTCGACCGCTTTGATAGCATCATTGTATGAAGAAATGGAAGTTCCTTCTTTGAACTGATTGTTCTTGCTCACTGACAGTGCTTGGAACTGAGTTCCAATAACCTCCTCGGGTTCTATACCAGTAGATGATGACAAGTTACTTACAAGCAAGGCTTGTTCCCCACAAACTGTGACAAGTTGATCGTTCTTGATGAACTTTAGCTTTTGGTGGAGGGTTGACGTAACCTCTCCAGCCTGGTGTATCCAAGGTCTTCCTAATAAACAACTGTACGTTGCCCAGATGTCCATGACCTGGAAAGTGACTTGGAAAGTGTGAGGACCAATAGTTATGGGAAGATCAACTTCGCCGATAACCGCTTTTCTCGATCCGTCGAATGCTTTGACGAAAACCTCGCTGATTCTCATCAGAGGGCCTTTGAATGATAATTGCATCAAAGTAGACTTTGGCATAACATTCAGGGCTGACCCTGTGTCTACCAGTACGCTGGCCAACGCATCGTCCTGACAGTTAACTGTGATATTGAGCGCCATGTTATGACGGCGACCCTCTTCAGGTAATTCCTCATCACTTAATCCCAAATTATTGCAGGAAGTGATGTTAGAGACAATGCTATCGAATTGTCTAATTGTTACATCCTGTTCCATGAAGGCTTGCTCCAAGACTTTCTGTAGAGCCTCTCTGTGGGCTTCTGAACTGAGTAACAGTGATAACACAGAGATCTTTGAAGGAGTTTGTAACAGCTGATCAATAATGTTGTATTCACTCCTTTGGATGAGCTTCAGCATCTCATCATCATTTTTTGAAAGGTCGGGATTACTGGATTGACCGACTGGTGGATCAGGAGCTTCCGTCTGAAGTTCCTTTTCTTTGTTATGTTCCCCAACCCCTTGGTTGAAGATTCTACCACTTCGTGTTACACGACTGATGTCTACAATATTCACGACGGAGGGTAATGGAATTTCTTTTCCATTTTCAATGGTTGTTGCACTGTATTTGTAAGGGATTGCCTTAGCTGATTCATACGGTAGTAGTCCCGGCAGATAGATGACTACGGGAGCCCTCTGATTTTTCTGACCATCATAAGTAATCTTGATCCGTTCCCGGTTGGAAACTTTAGATTCGTCAAGTAGAGGGATAATGGCAAAAACATCCCTGGTCCTATGATGACCAGAAATTGTGACAACGTCCTCGATTTGATTGGCAAGGTAGTTCGGCGTCTAGTTAATGGGTCCAGAACCCGGATATGGACGGATTTCTCCACGATCCACCTGACCCTGAAGAGCTGCTCTCACAAGGTAACACCCTTGGTAACTTTCCGAACAGACGCTACAACGGTCATAATTGTGTGGTGGCACCTGGCCACGCCCACTTTGAATACAATGTAACCTCACTAGGTTAGCTTCCACTGATCGGACATCCTGACTCTGACGCCGAGTAGGATTCCTGTTACTGATACTAATTTGCTGAGCATCTTCATCCATATAAATTGGCATCCACCAGTGATTTAACAAGTGCTGAAGTGCCTCCTAGACAAGGGTACATCCCTGATCGTTTTCGCAACCCTCTTTACAGCTTTGATATTCGTGTGATATTAAGAATCCGAGTCGGACCTGTTCAGTATGTAACTCTACCAGGTTGGTATTCATCAAGCGAATGTCAAAGATTTGAACCATATTGATCTGATAGGGATTCCTATCATGGTAGTCTTGGATCCATCCAAGATCCATCTGACGCTGGAGGGTTTCTTATACAAAAGAGCAACCCTCTTTGTTTACCGAGCAAGTCAGGCAGGAACTGTAATCGTGCCGCGACAGATTATGATACTGGCTTTGCCTTGAGTGCATTACCACCAGATTGACATTCATTGCACGGATATCGTGGTTCTGAATGACATTGGAATTCGTGTAAACCATGTTAACTCCACGAACTCGATGTTGTTGGATCCATCCAAGATCCAACTATTCCTGTAGAGCGGATTGCACCACAGAACATCCCTGGTTGTCTTTAGAGCAGATATCACACTGGTGATAATTATGAGGTGGCACATGGCCATATCCACTCTGTCTACAATGCATCTTGACCAGATTGGTCTTTAACAAGAGTACATTGTGAATTTGATAGACATTGTTAGTCTCTTTCTCAATCAGATTGACTGCAGCCTTCTCATGTTGAGGCAGCGGGTTTGTGAGAACATTGGGACTCGTATCTTTGAAAGATAAGAGCCCGTTCCTAACAAGCTTTTGCACGTCGGATTTGAAACTAAGACAATTCTCAATGTTATGCCCGGTACCTCCTTGGTGGTAAGGGCAAGTTTGATCCACCTTAAACCAAAAAGGCAGATTTTCTGGTACTGTAAGAGGAGACTTAGTTTGAATGTGCCCCTTGGCTAGCAGTAATGGAAACAGCTCTGCGTACGATACAGGTATAGGATCAAATCCTGGTGGCCGTGTTGTACGGTTGTTGTTGTATTGGGGACGAGCCTGCTGAAGAGGCTGTTGTGTCCTTTGCTGATCAGGTTGGCTTTGTACAACCTGAGGTTGATACATAGGAATAGGCGCAGGGCTGATAGCAGGAGTCACAACTGCTACTGGTTGATATCGCCACCTTTGCTTTCCGAGAGAGATATTCCCAATATCTTGCTCTTTTTTCTTAAGGAGAGCACTACCGTATTTTTTAGTACCGCTCGATGATCCAGCGTCTTTTACCAAACGTCCTTCTCGAACGGCTTCCTCAAGACGTACGCCCATGCCCACCATCTCGATGAAATCACTGGGTGCACTGGCAACCCATTCGGTCATAATAAAATGAGCTTAATGTCTTTAAGAAGATATTTGTCATCTCTTTTTCCTCAAGAGGTGGACAAATTTGAGCGGCAATTTCACGCCACCTTTGAGCATACTTCTTAAAGGTTTCCTTGCCCTTTTGCGACATCGATCTGAGTTGATCTCTGTCGGGTGCCATGTCCAAATTGTATTTGTATTGTTGGACGAAGGCAGTACCAAGATCTCTGAATGTACTGATCGTAGTACGGTTTAAACCCATGTACCATTTTAATGATGCACCGGTTAAACTATCCTGGAAGTAGTGAATCAGTAGGTCCTGATTCTCCGTCTGAGCTGACATCCGCCGAGCGTACATCACCAGATGGCTCTGAGGGCAAGAGTTACCCTTGTACTTTTCAAAGTCGGGCACTTGGAACTTGTGCGGGACTTTCACATTGGGGACCAAGCAGAGGTATGCGACGTCCTTTCCAAATAGATCCTGACCGCGGATGGCTTGCAGTTCTTTCTGCATTTCCAGGAACTGTTCCTGGAATTCATCCATTCTATCGAACATAGTTTCCTTTTTACCAGCAGGTATTTGTGGAATCTGTCCTTCCGAGACAGTGTGCACCGCAGGGGGTGGTACTGTGACTACGGCAGTAAGTCTTGGCGTTTCCCGAAGTTTGTAACCTTCAGGAGTCTTCAGTATGCCCCTGGCGTCTTCGCTTTCCCGAAGTTTGTAACCTTCAGGCCCAGCGGCTTCTGTTGAAATTCCCTGATCTTCAGCGATCGGCGGAGTATATCCTTCTGGGATATAGTTAATAGGCATGCCCCAAGGACGATCTTTCAGCATTTGATACCTAAGATCATACTTCTCCACTATGGGCGTTGAGGTGATCTCTGAGATCACAGTTCTTTGTAGCTGAGCTTCTGCCATGGCTTGCATGTCGTTACGAAGCTTTCTCATATCCTCTCTCAGAGCGTCGATCTCTTTCTTCAACTCTCTGTTTTCTTCCTCAAGATCATCCATCTTTTTCTGACGATTGGCCCGAGTATTATACGAATGAGACAGTTTGACTCTAGAACCGAGACACAAATGTAAGATTCGTAGGGAAGAAGAATACGTGATGTGAGAATGATGAATGCAATGATTGTATTAATTATTTTTTGGTTTAATCAAAATAAACTTCGACAATTAGATTGCAAATATCAAACAGTGGGGAAACCCCTTTTTATTGAATTCAAAGGATTGCAGAAATGGAAATACAGTAGATTACAAGGTGCAGAAACAGAAACCTAAGCTAATGGGTCCCGAGTCCTCTCTGAAGAGAAATCGGGTGCTGATTCTGGTATCTTCCTTTTCTTTGACCGGGGCTCTTGGGCCGTTGTCGGGTTGTCATTCCTTTGCCAGGTGAAAGGAGTGAGCAAATTCCTTTGGTCATCTTGATTCTCTACAGCATGTTGCTCCAAAATTTTAATTAGAGCATCTTTTTCTTTTAGTAATTGCTGTATTTTGATGCACTCTACGTCGAGGGTGTGGTACTTGTTCTTCCAAGACCTTCACTCCTTTTGAACTTTGTTGAGAGTAACCTGAAGCTTTTCAGTTTCCGTCATGAAGTACATGACAGATTCCCTCGGCGGAAGAATTCCGTAACGAGGATAAGGCATTTTAAGCTTGAGAGGTCTAGTTTGTACCCAATGGAGATAAGGCTCCACCGAGACACAATCTAGTTTTCCCAGAGACTCTCGTCCTTTCTTATGAACGTGTTTCCAAGCGTGCACTATTTCCCTCTTTAGTGCTCTATCATTTTCTCCTTCCTTGAAGAAAAGACCTTCCAGATGAACACCCCGTGGGACGTGTCTCATCGGGTATCCAAATTGACGATGAACCAACACCGAATGATAGTTGATTCCTCCTTTAGTTCCTATGAGGGGTACGCTGGGGAAGTTTCCACAATGATCAATGATTCTAATTCCATCATAGATCCTATTACACCAATCTATATCAGAGTTGGTAAGAGACATGATCTTCTGCGACCAACGTAAGGCACTATTGCAATCCCAAAAAGAAGCAGACTTGGGCAAGTGGGAGATAAACCATTTATAAAGAAAAGGTACACAGCATGTGATCTCCCCTCCGTTGTACAAATTTCCCAAGTGTACAGAATGATACGCATCTGCGAGCAAAGTCGGCACAGGGTTTCCAATGAGAAAAACCTTAATGGAGTTAATATCGACGAAGTTATTGATGTTGGGAAACAAAAATAACCCGTAGGTGAGCAAGACAAAGATGCTTTCAAAAGCAGTTACGTTTCCTATACTAGCAAAATACAGGGCTTTCTTTGTCAAGAACTGGGCTGGAAAACCTTGGATGCCACCCTTAGTGGTTATGTGAGTCCTGACCTCAGACTCCTCCAAATGAATTGCTCTTGCAATGATCTGATTCTTTGGAGTTTCTTCCAGTCCATAAAATGGAGCTCGATCTGTAATGTGTAGATCAATCAGATGAGAATACTCCTCCAGCGTTGGTGCGAGCTGGTAATCCGGGAATGTGAAACAGTGATAAACCGGATCGTAAAACTGAATGAGCGCATCCATGATTCCCTCAATCACATGGACTCTTAACAGTGGTAGCAAACCTCCGTGCTTGGCTCTGAAAGCCTCTTGGTTGGTGATCATCCTCGTCAAACCTCTTAAATCCTCTAGCTTTGGAACCTTGAAGGTATACCTATGGGTTCTCCTTCTACCGAAATCCATTAGTGCAATCCTTTTCTCTGATATTTTCAATCACAGTCTTAGTTTAATTTGAAAAAACAGAGAGACTAGAAGAGAAATTTTTTTTTGAATGTTTTAATGTTTTTTAAATGAATGCATGAATGCAGCACACAAAAACATAGAAAAAACATGGGGTCAAAGGGTCGTTGTCATGAAGTCAAGGCTCAACCCATCCCCAAAGGTTTATACTAAGGTGATTTTTGTACCTGTACTCATTATCATCAGCTACTCCCAGGAAAGAAAAACAACAAGCGGATCGCCAGCGAGTTGTAGAGCAATCTTAGAGTAAGTGCCATTCACCGAGAATAGATCACCAGCCTCAAATGAGGGTAGTATCGCGTAACAACTATTCCCGATAGTTTCCGCACTACAAAAGGGTTTGGCCCCTCAGCTTCTTAGACATCACAATCGGCCCATTGTCTAGGTGAGAGAATGGGTTGCATTGGTCAGCCTCCACTGAGGTTGATGGTCGACCTCGTCGCCATCACTTATCTTAAGTGTATACTCAATCTTTCCACATGCGGCATCACACGCATTCCCATTAGCAGAAAAATAAACATGTATAGCAATTAGGAAAAGCAGTATATATATTTGTCCTAAACATCCTAGACCTTTAAAGCTATGAATCCTAAGTTTCTGACAGAAATGGGTTCCCCAGCGGAAGCCCCAACCTGTGGTATTCACACAAGAGATGAAAAGGAGGAAGAAAAACAGAGATGGGCCCCACGGTGGGCGCCATTTTTCTGTAGTGAGCAATTTTGGACGCGGTTCTTAAGCGCGGTCGCTCTCTGCGGTTGAGTTTTAACTATAGGTCGATTCATTTTTTATCCTATTAAAGCTGGTGAAGGAAGGGAAATAGATGTCTCCAATTAACCCTGCTTGCATACTGAGTTTAAACAGCGGTCTGTTAGGTTACGAATGCTATCAATGTCGGGGGGCCTTTGTATTGGTTATTTGTGTTTTCGCCAATACTGATTTCTCTCTGGGATTTTGTTAGGATACTGCTTCAGATTATGATATATGGGATTTTGGGTTTTTGTTTAGTGTGCTCGCTAAGATTTTTCTTTCAATCTTATGCCTACGTATTCCCGTTTACCGAAACAGGGAAATCAGAGCGTTCGTAGTTCCTCCTAGTCTATGGGAGGAAATGAGTGTTTTTGGTGTCTTATTCAAAGCCCAAGACGTGAAGCAAAAGGTAGTTTGTATCTTGTTCAAAGACCAAGATGTGAAGCTGAAGGGTCTATTTGTATCTTGTTCAAAGCCCAAGATGTGAAGCTGAAGGTCCTGACTTTAGAGAGAATTTGTCATCTCTAAAGAGGAATTTGTCTATCACGATTGTTGGGTGACTGGTTATAAAGGGAAGATTACTTTAACCGGGATACACGGATCCTAGCAATGACATAATTTCCTTTATAGGGGGTTTTAACCTGAAGGAGAAGACTTTAACTCAGTGTAGAGCAATGCTATCTTTCCTTAGGAATTTCTCATGCTAAAAGAGGGACAGTGGTATGGATGTAAATAATCCAGAGGCTTGCCGCTTACAGCGATTAGATGAAGGGGAAGGAGTTGTTGATGTTTGTGTACTGTGAACGAGGCACAACTTCGATGCTAAAAGGTTGATTGGATCAACCAATGGTTTTCTTATACAAAGCCTAAGAGGAGGCTAATATATGTCTCGTACAAAGCCCGAGAGAGAGGCTAAAAGGTTTTGACTCGATGATGGAGTCTTTTGGTATCTCGTATAAAGCCCGAGATGGAGGCTATTTGACTCAACAAGAGAGTTTTTTGTATCTCGTACGAAGCCCGAGATGGAGGCTGTTGTTTGTTTGGCTCAATAAGAACCTTTTTGTATCTCGTATAAAGCCTAAGATGGAGGCGAAAGGGGTGATTGACTCAACGAGGGAGTCTCTTATGTGTCTCGTACAAAGCCCGAGAGAGAGGCTAAACGTTGTTTGACTCCGCTGGGGAGAATCATTGTATAAAGCCCAAGAGGAGGCTGTGGTGACTGTTTCAGTTGAGTGACAGGTCCAGTATGCTGATTTAAAGAGAAAATCAATTCTTATATGAGCAACCCTGTACTCAAGGATTTGATTCAAGGATCCGGGTTATTCCTGTTCTTTAAGGAAATGGGAAATCTGAAGGGTATTGAGACTGTCCGAGTCTACGGGTTTTCTTCATATTTAAAGAAGGGGTCACTTGAGAATGTCTTTGAGACTCAAGGAGATTAGACTATCCAAGTCTAGAGTTTCATCTTTTGTACTATACTTTGAGAAACAGTAGTAGACTCTTGAAAAGACTGTTCTATGGAGATGATTAAGTTATGTTCCTTTACCTCTAGGAGGTCGTCGGGACAATTTGTATGAAGCCCAAGAGGAGGCTGGAAACTTTGAAGAAGCCGATCGGTCCTTGTACGAAGCCCAAGAGAAGGATATCATTCCCGGAGGAAGAGATCATTATACGAAGCCTAAGAGGAGGCTGTGAATACTTCTAAGAAGCCGAAGGGTCCTTGTACTAAGCCCAATATGAGGTGGGGTTGCTTTTAGGAAGCCTGTGGGTCCTTGTACGATGCCCAAGAGGAGGCCGATGCTTTTAAGAAGCCCGTGGGTCCCCAAACCCCGAGAAGTTCAAGACAGGCTATTCACGAGGAATAGATCAAGCCAGGAAAGTTCGAGAATTTGGAAGAAACTCAAAGATGCCATTCACGGAGAATACATTCATCTCTGGGAGTAGAGTTTCTTGACAATTCCTAATGAGGACAGCCGAAGAGAAGACTGTATCTGGTGATCCTATTGGGGATCTAGTTGTCTATTTCTACGAATAAACGAAACGGCATCACCTAGTTCTAGACGTAGTTGCCGGGGAAACTCTAAATATCTATACTATTATTACACAGTTGATATGAGTTTATGAAAGAAGACTTACAGTGAAACAGCCCCACAATACAGTTATATGTATATGAAAGCGGTAAATGAAAGCAATAACCACTTACTCGGTTGTAGAGCTTCCATGCTGTTTGGTTAGTTGTTCAACAAAGAAAGATTGAAAACAACAGTATATTCAAAATCAAAGGAGAAAGTGCTTTGAAAAAGAAAGATTTGGGGCTTACAGCTCAAGGAGAGGCCCAGGGTTTTATCAGTGAGCGCAATGTTTGAATTTGTACAGAGGGACTTATACAAGTGACTGAGGCCCAAAAAGGTTTTCTGTACAAAGGGATGGGTCTTACACTCTCTCAAGAGGCCCAAAAAGTTTAAAGAAAAAGAGTGGGGCTTATAACACGAGGGTATGCCCAGTTTGTTTTTCTGTTTGAAATGGCGATCGCGCCAAGATTTTCTTTTAACGCGAAGGGGCTTATACAATAAATGAGGCCCAAAATTGTTTTGGTTAAAAGGGGATTGGGTCTTACACTCTATTAGAGGCCCAAAAGTTTTGAATGGGTCTTATAGCTCGAGGAGAGGCCCAAGGTTATTTTTCAAAAGGCGACGATCGCGCCGTTTGTTTTTGACGGTATCGGGACTTATACAATACACTGAGGCCCAAAAATGATTTGGTCAAAAAAAAAATTGGGTCTTACACTCTATTAGAGGCCCATGAGTGTTTGACAATGATTTGTTTGAGTGAAAATCAAAGAAACCCTAATTTTATTCTTTAAAAGTAAATATTTAAAGAAAATCAATGAAAAATACCAAATAGGTTTGAACAAACCACTTGTGATTTTTGTTTAAGGTTCTAAAAATGAGGTATAAATCACAAGAGATATTAAAACTCATTTGGTCTTGATTTTTCAAGATGAATATTCATTTTAAAATGTTTAAAAACAAATAAAAATGAATTTATTCACAAAAATACTAATTATATTAAATAAATAATATAAACTCAATTTTTTTGTGGAATAAAATATTTCAACATTTTTGTGATTTTTTGCAAAAAGAACCAATAAAAAATAATTAAAATTGAAAGAGTTATTAATTTTCCAATTAATTAATAAAACATGAAAATGGCAAAATGTGAAAAAAACACAAAATGGCATAGGTGGGGCTTGAACCCAAGACCTCAAGATTACAAGGCGCGCGCCTTACCACTGGGGTGGTGATACATCCATTGTTTGAAACAAAACAACAAATATACAAGGCATGACTTGGTTTTAGGCCTGGCCCAAGGAAAGTTTTGGCAAATTTTGGCTCAGAAACGTGAAGGTCATAACTTTCTCAATTCTTAATGGTTTGAGACAAACTTTATATGCATCTGGACCAGAATTTCATAAGGAATCCAATGGTGGTGGTAGTTTTTTCAGATCACACTCCCTCCTCAAAACCCGATAGTGGTTTTGAAAATGACCTATAATTGCATTTTCTATGCTACAACTTGGTACAGGCATGGATTACATGTTGAATTAGCTCAAACACAACATATACAACATGTATGAGATGTATATGATCAGTCGACTTCAAAGCATTGCATGATTCAAAGATTCCAAGTTGAGGCTTACCTCTTTTTTTGAGATTTTGGAGCTTTTGTGCAATCTGTCAAGCCTCTTGTTTCAGAAATGATTTGATGCTTTTGACACACTCAAATGATCCCTTAGAAGCTTTTAGGATGATTGGAATTGACTGGTACCTGCAAAAACACAAATAGTCCCTTTCTTGCAAAAGGGGTTAAAAGTGACCAAAATAGCAACTCTCTCAAATGGTGTTCCAGATGGGGGGAACCATTTGGGACTGTTCAAGGATGATATTTGGAGTGTGTTTGAGGTTTTATCTGGTTTGGAAAGTGACTGAATCAAGACATGGCTTAAAAAATGAAAAAAAGCCTATTTTGAGGTTTTGAGAGGTGACTTTGTGATTTTGTGATTATAGGTCACTTGTGATAGTTTGCACAGCTTACATATGATATATATGAGGTGTGTGTGTGATTGATTGTGTTGGAAAAGCTCTCAAGCTCAAAAACTCAAAGTTGCCTTGCTAAAGAAGGCATTTTTGCCAAGAGAAAGAGGTTTTGAGGAAAGCATCTATTTGATGGCTTTGGTGTACTCAAACTGATCACAATTGAGCTCTATTTATAGTAGAGCAAGTTTGTTTTGGGATCCACAGTGAATGGCAACTGCAGCAGGTGTTTGTTCAATGTTGGCCAATGGAAATGCAAGTCTCCTCTAGCCATTGACTAGAGGTTAGGGCTCAGAGCTTTGGTTCCCTACTTGTTGGATAAGTCTTGACTGAATTCAGTTGAGAATGGCTCAGTCCATGCCATGTTGATGCTTCCATTGAATGCTCCAATCCAAAATTGGAGTCTTGTCCCTATTTTGGCAATTCTAGGTTCAACATGCTATTTCTTGTTCCAAAGACTTTGGAGGCTTGGCTCAGTGATTGTCCCCTTTAGATTCAATCCTCAGATGTGTCCAAGTGGATAGGAGCATTTGAATTTGGCTGATTTTGGAAAATCGAGCAAAATTGCAAAATCTGCCTTGCCTTGGCAGATTTCAGCAAGGCAACTTGCCAATGTCATATCTCATGACTCAAATTGAATTTGGTAATGTTCTTGGCCATTTTGGAAAGCCCTTACATGATAAAACAACTGTTTGAACATGTTTGGTTTTGATCTCTTTTGAATCCAAGTGAAAAATCCCCCTACATTTGGCAAAATGTAGGGTAAAATCTGACTTAGTGAAATTTTCACTAAGTGTTGGAACAAAGTGACTTTTCTTGATTTTGATCACTCCATAACTCAAAATCCATGAGGAATTTGGACATAGGTAAGTATGAAGCTTTTGTAGAGGGCAATGAGATCTACAAATCAAGCTTTGAATGGGGAACAATGGCCTTGTGATTTAGGAGTTATGGTCCTCCAAAGTTAGCACATTAGTGTCACTTTTTCCATAACTTAGAAATTTTTCTAAGTTTTTATGGTTACCCCTTTTACAATTTATCCCACTTTCTTTGATTTTTCTTGATGAATGATGATTAAAATCATATATTAACATCATTTTAGGGTTAAAAATCCATTTTGGTGAAAAATCTCAAAAAGTCAAAGTTAACTTTTGTGCACAGTTGACTTTTTATCAGATGAATTCCAAACTGTGCAATTCTTCAGGAAATCATGTCCTTGACCTAAGTCAAACTTGATGGACATGTTCCATGGGTATCATAGGGTATATTGAATCATGTCTTAGGGCTTGGGAGCTTGTCCTGGTCAAAAGTCAAAGTTACAGTTGACTTTCCTCGCGAAACCCTAATTGTGGTGCAGATGAAATTGAGACTTGTTGCTCAAGCTTCTTGGATTAATCCATTGTTCCAAATGGATAAATATAGTATATTGGAGACCCTCAAATCATGTCTTGAGGTCTTGGCTCATGATTTGCCCTAAAAGTCAACTTAGGGGTGAATTAGGTCAAGAAACCCTAATTCCTGATTTTTGATGAATGCATCCCCTGAGGAAAAATTGACTTGATGGTTGGGTCCATGAGGTTCCATGGAGTATATTAGGTTGTGTTTTGGATCCTTGGCTCATGCCCAGGGGAAATTTTCCCTCTGGAGGCCCTGATCGACCGAAACCCTAATTTGGTGATACTGGTGATCTTGAGGCTTGATCCACCTAGAAGGGAGCAGCTTTGTGCTTAATCCTTGGAGTGGGAGTCATTTTTGATCCTTTGTGTATGTTTTAGAGGTTAGACAAGTTGAAGATCAAGTCATTCTTTGATTGATCCTTTGTCTAAGGCTCTAAGAGGGCTTGAAACCCTAATCTCGATTGTAGTGGATGTTCACCCATCTTTGGGGAGACTGATGAAGTATGATGGTTCCTCCATATTGTAATGATGATTTTCAAAATGATGGGAAATATTAGTGGTCAAAATTTGGGGTATGACAACAGTGACCAATGATAAGCCTTGGTACCATGATATCAAGCATTTCTTGAAGAGTCAAGAGTATCCTGCTGGGGCATCCAACAATGATAAGAAGACTCTGAGGAGATTGGCGGGCAGTTTCTTCTTGGATGAGGGTGATGTGTTATACAAGAGAAATTTTGACATGGTTTTGCTCAGATGTGTGGATAGACATGAAGCAGACATATTGATGCAAGAAGTGCACAAAGGTTCTTTTGGTACCCATGCTGATGGACATGCCATGACAAAGAAATTGTTGCAAGCAGGTTATTACTGGATGACCATGGAGGCTGATTGTTTTAAATATGCTCAGAAATGCCACAAGTGCCAGATTTATGTGGATAAAGTGCATGTGTCGCCAAATCCTCTGAATGTGATAAGTTCTCCTTGGCCCTTTGCCATGTGGGGCATTGACATGATCGGGAAGATTGAGCCCACCGCTTCTAATGGACATCGCTTTATTTTAGTGGCCATTGATTACTTCACCAAATGGGTAGAGGCTGCATCACTTGCCAATGTCACCAAACAAGTAGTTGTCCGGTTTATCAAGAAATATATTATGTGTCGATACGGGGTGCCCGAGAGGATCATCACTGACAATGGTTCTAATCTCAATAATAAAATGATGCAAGAGCTATGCCAGAGCTTCAAAATTGAACATCACAATTCTTCTCCGTACCGCCCAAAGATGAATGGTGTCGTTGAGGCAGCCAATAAAAACATCAAGAAGATTGTGCAAAAGATGGTCGTGACATATAAGGATTGGGATGAGACATTGCCTTTCGCTTTACACGGGTACCGTACATCTGTACGTACGTCTACTGGGGCAACCCCGTTCTCTCTTGTGTATGGTATGGAAGCAGTTTTACCGGTTGAAGTTGAGATTCCTTCTCTGAGGGTCATGATGGATGTCAAGCTTGACGAGGCTGAATGGGTTCGAACGAGGTTCAATGAGTTGAGTCTCATAGAAGAGAGGAGGTAAGCAGTACTATGCCATGGGTAACTGTATCAGAGAAGGATGAAGCGAGCATTCGACTAGAAAGTGCGTCCTCGAAATTATCAGACAGGTGACTTGGTGTTGAAGAGGATTCTTCCTCCTAATACAGATCACAGGGGCAAATGGACTCTGAATTATGAAGGTCTGTATGTTGTCAAGAAGGTTTTCTCGGGCAGAGCCTTGATACTTACAACTATGGATGGTGAGGATTTTCTGTCGCCTGTGAACTCAGACACAGTCAAAAAATACTTCGCATAAATGGACCCGCTGGACAGTAAAAAGAGAGTCCAGGCAAAAAAGGGCATCCTGGCGAACAAAAAAAAATAAAAAAGGGGTTCGGGCAAAAATTAGGGATAAAATTAAAAAAAACGGAGTACACCCGGTAAGTTGAAAACCCGAAAGGGCAACTTAGGAAAAAATGGGTATCCCGGTGGATTGAAAACTCGTAAAGGGCGATCCAGGAAAAAGAGAGATTTAGCAAAAGGCTGCGATCTGAGTGATTTGTATCCCGTCGTGTTTCAACAATGGGCATTTTGAAGGATAGGAATCAGTCCGATCATCCCCCTCGAAAAGCAAAGCACTTGGGGAGTCTTGAAGACATATGAACCATAGCAGGGTTGAAACTCAATGGATTTCCGTTTTCCACATTGCCGTTAGGATAGTTTCTTTTTTCTTTTTAAGCAATTACCTATTTCCAGGAATTGCTTTTTGATGTAAACGCCTACTTTCGGGCTTCTCAATTAATAAAATTTTCGTTATTCAAAATATCTGTCTCCTTTGTTTTCCTTTAAAGTTTGTTTAGTTTACAAAAAAACGTCAGAATTTTTTATAAAAATTGCATTTGAAAACATAGAGGTTCTACAATGACGTGCGTGCAAAAGAAAACATTTAAAATTTCTTTAAGTGTCAGGTGTTCTTGGGTGGTGAATTCAAAACCCATGATACTCTGGGGCATGTGTGTGCATCCTTCTTGTTTACAGGTAGTAATGTTCGCTGGTTAGCCCATCAATAACACATGATGTCTTCAGTTTCTTTTCCAGCAAGACTCAGATCATAATTCTCCCCAAGCTGAAATGGGTCTCTCATCGGGAAGGTTCTTCCTGGGGGTTGTCATCCCCAGCAGGAGTTTTGGGTTTATTTCAGTCCCCTAGCAAGAAATATGGGTGATCTCAGTCCCCCAGCAGGTATTTCCTTCCTCCGCAAGAGTTTGTTTGATCTCAACTCCCTAGTAGCCAGGTCGGAAAGTTGTCATTCCCCAACGAAGTTCTATGGTTATAGGTCTTCCCCAAACAGACTGTTTCAGATGAGACCCTATCAAGGTCGTCATTCCTTACAGTACTCCTCAGCAAGCTTGGTAGTTTAAAGACCAAATTGTGTCAATATCCTCCCTAGCTGACTCGATGTTTTCCCACGGGCTGTCAGAAGATCAAATTGATATTTGTTTCCTCAGTTCGGTTTGCGACCACAGGGACAATCCAGCTTGTTATCCCCAACGGAGTTACCTTCATTTTCCTCAGCGAATACTTTACTGAGGAGCCTCCTTGCATCTTGCATGTAGTGGTCATTGCATTGCATCCTCAAAACACGTAGCATTTCCATCGAGTTGGAGCATTGCGCCATGGAAAAATTCAAACATATGCATGTGAAGCATTAGCCAGTTTTGATGCCTCGTGCGAAAGCCCAAAGCTATTTCTCTTCAATCACATCGACAAAGCCAGAAAGAATGCCTCGCTCATTCCTCAACAGACATTTTAAAGCAGTACAAGGGTTTCAATACTTTCCTCCCCAACAGAGTCTTATTCCTCGGATTGTAGATCTTTTGATCATACCTCTCAACCGAACATTAGCCGTTCTTGACAGGCTTACCTTGATCGTTCCCGACAGGCTCACCTTGACCATTCCCGACAGGCTCACCTTGACCATTCCCGACAGGCTTACCTTGACCGTTCCCGACAGGCTCACCTTGACCATTCCCGACAGGCTCACCTTGACCGTTCCCGACAGGCTCACCTTGACCATTCCCGACAGGCTCACCTTAACCGTTCCCGACAGGCTTACCTTGACCGTTCCCGACAGGCTCACCTTGACCGTTCCCGATAGGCTTACCTTGATCGTTCCCGACAGGCTCACCTTGACCGTTCCCGACAGGCTCACCTTGACTGGCTTATGTTTCATTACATTTGCATCGTCATTTGTGCATTTGCATGGTTCTTTTGGGCATGGAATCAAGGTATTCTCCAGCAGCTCACGACGTCTTCAATTTCGGTATCATTTTCAACAATGTTCAGAGCCAAGCAGATAGCTTTCAAAGTCTTTTGAGCATTTATTTTCCTCATTAGATGATTTGATAATCAGAAGCTCCGGCAGTCCTTTTTTGATCAGTGATTCAGCACCAGACGATTATTTTAGGCAGTATTCCAAGCACAAAATAGAATTCACAGCATATTTCAGGCATGATTCAGTGATAATATCAAATGGCAAGTTTCAGAGGTCTAACATGGCACAGAACAGGTGAAAACATGAAATTCTGCAATATTCCCTCCTTTTGGCGCCAAATTTTTGAATTTTTGAACTGAGTAATCGATTACTCAAAGAGGGTAATCGATTACTCTGGGCGAAATTGCAAAAATATGGCAATTTTCAGCATTGCAGAATTTTTGATCATTTGTGAGCATGTGCTTGGCTTGTGCATGTGTTGGAAGGATCTAGAACTGATCTATTTTCATCATTTCCACCCCAAAATTCAAATTATTTTCCACCCAATTTCCACTCTAATTCCATAACCCCTTTCCTAAATCATTTTTCACTTCCAATTCCACTCACGAAACCTCACTCCAAACCCAAACTTAACTCCTAACCTAGGGGTTATTTAAACCAATTCATTCCAAACCTCTAAAAAAAGGACCTAGATCATTTTTCACTCTCATTTTTCATAATTTGCTCACAATTCTCTCTCACTTTTTCATTCTCCAACTTCATCTTCAACCACACTCAAAGCTTCATATTCATAGATTCACAAATTCTTCATTGGAATTTGTGAATTCTAGAGCTAAACCTCCCTCACATCCTCATTCTTGGTTCAGTTCTGCAGTAGCTACTGATTTGGATCTTGAATTAAGTTGTTGGAATCACTTTTGGAGGAGCTTTTGCTTATTTGAGGTGTTCTTGCTTGGATCTTCAAGTTTTCTTGGTAGAGCTTCATAGATCTCTGGATTTCTAGCCTTGATTCATCAATTTTCGTTTGCCACACTCACCAAAGCAAATCTCAGCTTTGTAGGTTAGTTTTCCTTATATCTATGCTTGATTTAGCTTGATTTTAACTTATACAATGTAGATCTTTGGTTGTTGTTGATTTTGATCCATTTGCATGAATTTGATTCTTGATGTTGATGATTATTGGATCTAAGTGATGTTTGAATGCTGTGATTGAACTTAATTTACGTGCATTGTTGATTACATGATCATTGGAATGGATTGCATAAGTGATTTTGCTGGTGAAAGTGCTTTCCAAAGTTGAATTTCTGCCTCTGTTTCAGTGGTAATCGATTACTCAAATAGGGTAATCGATTACTCTTCCTTATTGTCACGTTTTTAGCCAAATTTCAACTGAGTAATCGATTACCCTATGTGAGTAATCGATTACCACTGAAGCAGATTGTGTTTTTCTTGCATTTTCTTGCTTGTTTGAGGTCTCTTGCATGTTTAAACTTCATGGATTGGTATGCTGATGATTTGGGGATTATTCTTGAGCTGTTTTACCTCACACCATTATATGTGCACAATTTTCCAACACGCGACTCTCAGACTTTTATCGTTTATGATCATGTTTGCGTTGTTGCGTTCTTAATGCAATGAACACATAGCACACACTCCTTGAGCATGCTAATTGTGAATTAATGTGTGTGTTGCTGGAATTGTGTTGTGCATGCCTGTTTGCTTTCTCTTCCTTGAGGCGCATACTTGTTTCAATTTGTTCACATGCTTAATGATATGCATCCTTTCATGATGTACTTTTTTTCATGATGTCTTCAAGTTTATTCAACATGATGTGTGATGTGTTTGTGAGCATGATTAATTGAGGAATGGATGATGTTGGATACATGTTTGCTATGCCATGATTGAATTGTATTCAAATGCATTGCATGCTGCCCTATTTCTACTGCTGACTATGTGCATAGGTGTTGTTGTATGTGCTGCTATTTGGCCTTTTATACCTATTTTTGTGTTGAATTTGAGCTGTTATAAGCTGTCTTGCCGGTGTGCTGCTTTTTACTGCTGTATTGGTTCAGGTGCGCTGTGGTAGCAGCTGTTTTTGTTTACTCCTCTCCTCTCATTCGTTTCTTTCACTCTTTTTCTTCCCTTGAATCTCAAGACTTGTTTAAGTCTTGGATTTACTCCCTTAGAGCTACCTAGTCCAACTTAATTTTCGATTAAGCTTGGAGTAGGATTAGCATTAGGCTTCCCTTTGCATGCTAACTTAGGTAGAAGTTTACCTTTCAAACTCAACTACAGGGCCATCTTTGCATGACAACATTAGGTTAGAATTCCCCTTAGTGTTTTCTTTTCCTTTGAGTCTTCTCTTCTCATCTCATAACATCCCTAAAACACTTAATAAATATAACGTATATTGCGCTTGAGCCTTAAGTGTAGGAAATGAAGAACGAGGGGTCTCCCCTCCTCTTCTTGAGTGTGTAGCATACGTCCCATTTGGGGGCGACCATGCGACTCACTCGTTCCCACATGGTAGACTTTGGTGCAATGTAAGTTACGAACTAACTTCAATCCACTTCTGTCTAAAAAACACAAAACAAACTTAAACCTTTTTCATCCTTCGGGATCGTTGAGTTTCAAATCGTTTTCAGAAAAGGCACGTTACTTCCGTCTCGTCGTAAACAGGCCTCAACCCTAACTGCCGGACGCGAACCTAACATCGCTCATAAAAAACACCGACCTCATTGGGTCGAACTATGACTGCTCTGATTTCTCTCTCTAGTCTGATTGAGGATACGTAGGCATAAGACAGCGATGTCTTGGCGAGCAACCTTCCCCCTTTAGTTCATGTCCAAACTACGTTGACTCTGACTTTTCCATTGCACGAGGGAATACATAGGCATAGGACGAGTGATGTTCTATCGAGTCACTTCTTTTTCTTTTCTCCCTCGTTTCTTCGTTCTTCTCCATTCTCATTCCTTCTCCTTTCCAGTAGCAGTGGAGCTCCAGATGACGGCACCCTTTGATTAAGACAGCAAGTGTGGATCCCATCGAGTACGATGGACGCGTGGGGGTGCTAACATCTTCCCCTCGCGTAACTGACTCCCTTACCCTTTTCTCTTAGTCGCGAGACCATGCTCTTTCCCTTTCTTTCCCTCAGGTTTACGCAATGTTTCCTTTCCCTCTCCTGGGATAAATACACATTGCTGGCGACTCTGTTTCCGCGCCACTTTCGCGTTTGTACTTGGATGAAAATCCCGGGAGCGACATCAGCCACAGAACTGGTCTCAGTTTCTTTTGAAATAAACATCCCCTCGATCCTGGTCTTCAACCACAGAATTGGTCTCAGTTTCTTTTGAAATAAACTTCCCCTTGATCCTGGTCTTCAGCCACGGAACTGGTCTCAGTTTCTTTTGAAACAAACTTCCCCTCGATACTGGTCTTCAGCCATAGAACTGGTCTCAGTTTCTTTTGAAATAAACTTCCCCTCGATCCTGGTCTTTAGCCACGAAAATGGTCTCAGTTTCTTGATATAAACTTCCCCTCGATCCTGGTCTTCAGCAACGGAACTAGTCTTAGTTTCTTCTTGTCAAGTTCTTTTCTTGACAAGGAACGCTTTGTGTAGCGGTCTTCATAAAACTTCTCGCCGAGTTTTACTGGGGATATGCCATTTGATGGAAAAAGATTTGATGTCAGACTTGCTGGGGAAACCTATTCGTCTGAGTTGTAGAGGTGTGCAAACTTCTTTGTTGGAGATGCCATTTGTTGACTCTACTGGGGAAAACAAGTCTCTTGAAAGACTATTTTGCTTGATATGGAATTACATCATACTTCCTCTTCTTTGAGATATGTGATGTAATCTGACTTTGAGGTGCTTATGACTTTCTTAACATCAAATTTCTTGGGAGAACAACCGATGCATTGTCAAGAGTATTCATTTAAAAGGCTTTCTCTGAGGATTTTCCTTAATCCGGGAAAACGGTGATGTTCCAAAGGTGTATGTCGAACGTTTTCTTGCCTTTCAAAGGTTCAAGTTATCAATGTGGTCAAGAATAGTCTCCAATCCAGAAAGAAACCGGGGAGAGATGGCTTAGGCGACACTTTTTGGACGGGGACAGAACTAACAACTCTATTGGTGAGAGGATTTTTATCACTTGGGGATGAGTATGACCAAAGCTATAATAATGCAATGTGAATATGTATGTGAATCAAATATGCATGATGTATGTATGTTTATGCTGACAAAGCAGACGCGACATACTGACTAATGAATGAACATGACCGGAAACTCGGCCACTGCGGGGGTGAAAAGTACCATTGGTTCAAGATAGTAATCCTGTCTTGCTTAAGAGTAGTAGATCCTGTGGGGGAAAAAGAACCATCAATTGGTCTTCAGAGGTGAGAACTCTTCCAGGGATATCAGATGGGACATTGCATCTGAAACATTTGATCATTCATTCAGGTGTATTGGTGTAGAAAGAGTACTTTGATTCTGCATTTTGAGGTTTAATCGATTTTCGGAGAAGCCATCGATGTTCCTTTTTGTGTTCAGTAGTAAAAAAGAATTGCCATCTTTATTTTAAAAGCAGAATAAAATTTGACAAGTAAATTCATTTTTGTTTTGTTTCAAGAATCGTTGATCATATTAAAAATGTCATTCTTAAAAAGCCGAAACAAATGAGAATTGCAAACAAAAGCACTAAGGCTCAAATTTTATTGATAGAATGGTAATCAGCCAAGCGCGTGATACCATAGAGAATTACAAAGTTTAGAAAATGGTAATTTACGGGAAAATGGGCTACATTGAAACATAACGACCACTATGCTTCTACCAACTTTGAATTCTGGACATTCTAAGCATCTGTCGAAGGTGGCCTTGACTGAAGTTTTCCTGACAGATGGTGTTACCGCTGGGGATTTAACCAATGTTGGATGTAGTTACTTGCCATGAATCTCTAACTTTTTCCTAGATTGCCTCTTGAGGTTTCCAATCCATCGGGATGATTTTTGATTATGTCTCAAATTTTTACCTGGACCACCCTTTCAGGATTTCAATCCACCGAGACGTTATTTATTTAGGCGAAGTATTTCTTGACTACATCAACATTTGTGGGATAGGCAAACTCTTCTCCATCTATGGATACGAGTCTCAAGGCACCACCTGAGAAGGCTTTCTTGACCACGTAGGGGCCGTCATAATTCGGAGTCCATTTTCCCCTGGGACCAGTGAGGAATGGTTGTATCTTCTTGAGCACAAGGTCTCCTTCTATGAAGACACGGGGTCAGACCTTTTTGTTGAGTGATTTTTTCATCCTTTGCTGATATAACTGACCTTGACATAAAGCAGGTATTCTCTTTTCTTCGATTAGGTTCAGTTCGTCGTGTCGGATTTAACAGCATTCAACTTCTGTTATCTTAGCTTCCATCAATACACAGATTGATGGGATCTCTACTTCTATGGGGAGGACTGCCTCCATGCCATATACTAGAGAGAAAGGGGTTGCCCCTGTTGAAGTGCAGACAGATGTGCGATAACCGTGAAGAGCAAAGGGTAGCATCTCGTGTCTGTCTTTGTAGTTTACAACCATCTTTTGAACGATTTTCTTGATGTTCTTGTTAGCTGCTTCTACCGCTCCGTTCATCTTAGGTCGGTAGGGAGATGAGTTATGGTGTTCAATCTTGAACTCAGCATAGAACTCTTTCATCATCTTGTTATTCAGGTTCTATCCATTATCTGTAATGATCTGGCTTGGAATTCCATAATGACAGATGATAATGTTCTTGATAAATCGGACCACCACTTGTCGGGTCACGTTGGTGTATGATACTGCTTCGACCCATTTGGTGAAGTAGTCAATGGCTACTAAGATGAACCGATGTCCGTTTGAAGCCTTGGGTTCAATGATGCCAATCATTTCAATTCCCCATATAGAAAAAGGCCATGGAGAAGAAAGAACTTTGAGATGCGTTGGAGGTACATGGATTTTGTCTGCGTATATCTGACACTTGTGACATTTCCTCATGTACTTGTAGCAATCAAATTCCATTGTCAACCAATAATATCCTGCTCTCAGAATTTTCCTTTCCATTGTATGTCCATTGGCAGAGTGCCAAAGGATCCTTCGTGAATCTCTTTCATTAACATGTTCCCTTCTGGTTTGTCTACGCATTTGAGCAAAACTGTGTCGAAGTTTCTCTTATAGAGTGTATCACCATTCAAGAAGAAATTGCCTACCAGTCTTCTGAGAGTATTCCTATCTTTTCTTGATGCCCCGGGAGAGTATTCTTGTTTTTGAAGGAAGCACATGATATCATGATACCATGGTTTGTCATCGATGACTGCTTCGATCATGAAGACATAAACGGGCCTTTTAAGGCGCATAATGTCAATCTTAGGTACATCGTTCCAATGATTTACTGCAATCATGGAAGAGAGGGTGGCTAGTGCATCAGCCATGTGGTTTTCCTCACGAGGGATATGATGAAACTCGACTCTGTTGAAGAAGGGCAGCAACCTTCTTGCGTAGTCTTTGTAAGGAATCAGTCCTGATTGATATGTGTTCCACTTTCCTTTTATCTGATTGATAACCAGGGCTGAGTCTCCATACACATCCAAGTTCTTAATCCTTAAATCGATTGCTTCTTCGAGACCCATGATACATGCTTCGTATTCGGCCTCATTGTTTGTACATTTGAATGTTAATCTGGCAGTGAAACAAATATGTGTACCCTGAGGGGTAACAATGATTGCCCCAATTCCGTTTCCATAAACATTGACATCTCCGTCAAATATTAATCCCCATTAAGATCCTGGTTCTGGGCCTTCACTGGGTAGCGGTTCATCGCAATCTTTCATTTTCAAGTACATTACATCCTTGTCTTGGAAGTCAAATCCAATTGATTCTTGATCGTCAATCTTTTGATGAGCCAAATGATCGGCTAAAATACATCCTTTGACGGCTTTTTGAGCATGATATTCGATGTCATATTCGGATAACAACATCTGCCAACGGGCAATCCTTCCTGTGAGAGCAGGTTTTTCAAAGACATACTTGATCGGATCCATTTCGAAAATTAACCAAGTAGTGTGGCAAATCATGTACTAGTGAATACGTTTAGCTGCTCAAACTAAACCGCAGTAAGTTTTCTCGAGCATAGTGTATCGAGTTTCACAGTCCGTGAATTTCTTGCTTAAGTAGTAAATGGCAGACTCTCTTCTTTTTGTTTAGTCTTGTTGACCAAGTACATAACCCATGGAATCTTCCAAGACTGTTAAATATATGATCAGTGGTCTTCCTTCCACTGGAGGAGAGAGAATCGGCGTATTCAACAGATATTCTTTGAAGCTGTCGAAAGCTTTTTGGCAATCCTCTGTCTATATGCAGCTTTGATTCTTTCTGAGTAGTTTGAAGATCGGCGTGCATGTCGCGGTCATGAGGGATATGAAACTTGAGATGTAATTTAGATGTCCCAAAAATTCTCTTACCTGTTTTTGAGTCTTTGGTGAAGGCACTTCTCGATAGGCCTTGACTTTGTCAGGATCAACCTCAATTCCTTTCTGACTGACGATGAATCCTAAGAGTTTTCCTGAGCGAACACTGAACGTGCACTTATTGGGATTCAAGCGGAGTTTGTATTTTCTCAGACGTTCGAATAACTTTGACAGGTGTCTCACATGCTCTTCTTCTGTTTTTGATTTGGCAATCATGTCATCGACATACACTTTGATTTCTTTGTGTATCATGTCGTGAAACAAAGTTGTCATGGCTCTTTGAAAAGTTGCCCCCCCGTGTTCTTCAAAACGAACGGAATTACCTTATAACAAAAGGTGCCCTATGGGGTGATGAATGAAGTTTTCTCCATATCTTTTGGCGCCATTTTGATTTGATTATAGCCTGAGAATCCATCCATGAAGGAGAAGACTTTGAATTTTGTTGTGCTGTCAACCAGCATGTAAATGTGTGTAGGGGGAAGTCATCCTTTGGACTTGCTTTGTTCAGATCCTTGTAGTCTACACACATCCTGACTTTTCCGTCATTTTTCGAAACTGGCACTATGTTGGCCAACCATTAAGGATATTCTGAGGTATTCTGAGGGGGCAAGGAAACCTGCATCAATCTATTTCTGCACTTCCTCCTTAATTTCGATAGCCATGCCTCGATGAGTCCGTCTCAGTCTTTGTTTTACCAGAGGACATTCTGTTTTCAGTGTGCAATGATGTTCCACGAAGCTAGTATCCAACCCTGGCATGTCCTGGTAGGACCAAACAAACACATCTGGAAACTCTTTGAGAAGTACTATCAGCCATTTTCTGACAGTTGGACTGAGCAGTGCTCCAATCTTGACTTCTTTCTTCTCTTCCTCTGAACCCAAATTGACCATTTCCAACGGTTCCTTGTGAGGCTTAATAGACCTTTCCTCTTGTCTGAGTAGTCGGGAGATCTCTTCTGGAATTTCCGCGTCCTCTTCTTCTTCAGCTTTAAATACCGGGAATTCAAAGTTGGGAGAAGGCATCAGATTGTATGTTTCGATGGGGATTAAAACAAGTAATTTGCATGATGTGATGATTCATTTTTAGAAAAGACAGAGAGAATGCAAAAGTGTGTGCAGTGTATTTTCTGAAAAATTCTTGTTGTTTTTTTAGGTTGTTTTTAGGATTACCATTTTCTAAAAAAGCAAAAAGTGAAAACAGTAATAAATGCGAGAATGACATAATGACATTATTTATTTATGATTTGTCGATTCTTGAAACACAACCCTATAAAACAAAACTCTGCCGCTTTGGGCAAAGCAAAGAGGGACATTTACAGAAAGGTGAGCCTTATAAAATATCCATTTCACCTGGGCAAAGTGAAAGGTTAAAACAAAGATGGTAATTACTTATACTTATGGACGATTTTCGGGATATCAACAGTAACCCATTGACAACAAACTCCCCTGTGAATCACAAAGTCTGGTACCTTCTTCCTTGGTTTTTCTTCAGAAATAACACTGATTTCTGGTGGAGCAGGATCATTGGAGTCTTCCTCCCATGCAGAGTTGTCGTAAACGAACTCTTCTGTTGTATTTTCTATAGTGTTTTCACTCTCAATGGAATCCTCCCGTCCAGTTGGCTGAATGTCCTCAAGCCTGATACGAGAGCTTTCGGGAGCACTATTTGACTAGAAAGTCGTACTTGCCGCTTGGTTGTCCCAAGGTGTCCCATGTTTCTGTGGGAGTGAACGAGTCATCTTCCTCAATGACCTTGACTTCAGGAAAAGCAAAGCTAATGAATTCTTGTCCTGCGGCCTTCACAAATTCATCAACATGGTGTTGGACACTCTCAGAGTATTCTGGGTAAGGATTCCATGGCTTTGTGGGGTCATGGGTATTCTTTTCAAATTCACTCAGTTGATAGGAATCGTCCGGCTGACTCTTTTGCCCCAAGTCTTCCGTGTATAGCTTCCAGATAGGAAAGTCATCCAGGGGATCATAATAATCATAGTCAAAGTTGTCCTCCATTAGACTTTTCTCTAATGAATTGGGTGGAGCACGACATCCTTCGAGATCACAATCTCCATAAATCATTCTGACATCGGATTGCTGTATATATTTTGGATTCTGCTTGGGAAAATATAATGGCATGAGCGCCTCTCCCTAGGACATATAACCGTCATTATTGAGATAAGATTTCTAATCTTCATCTGTATCAGAGGAATTGTTTCTATTGATAGTGTGCACTTCTTGAGACACTAGGTGGAAGAAGCCTCCACTGTGGAAGAAATC
This sequence comes from Lathyrus tuberosus, assembly GCA_022829125.1. Taxonomy (NCBI): domain Eukaryota; kingdom Viridiplantae; phylum Streptophyta; class Magnoliopsida; order Fabales; family Fabaceae; genus Lathyrus; species Lathyrus tuberosus. The sequence goes on from JALAZF010000363.1 coordinate 4,219,092, forward strand.
CTGAATGGGATGAAAACTTTTGTCTTTCTTTGTGGTCTGGGTACAGGTTGGAGAAAGATCAAGACATTTTCTTATTTTGTTATTAGTAGGAATTATAAGCTTTCCCCATCCTTTTATGTCGTCATTCCCTATTACTTTGAGAGCATCTTTGTACGAAGAAATGTATGTCCCTTTTTCTGATTAATTTTCATTGCTCACTGAGAGTGCTTGAAACTGGGTTCCGACAACCTCCTCAGGTTCTACACATGATAATGATGATAAGTTGCTCACGATTAAGGCATGTTCTCCACATACTGTGACTAATTTGTCATTCTTGACGAACTTCAGCTTCTAGTGAAGTGTCAAAGTGACTACCCCAGCTTCGTGTATCCAAGGTCTTCCTAATAAACAGTTGTACGCTGCTCGGATGTCCATGACCTCGAAAGTGACTTGGAAAGGGTGAGGACCAATGGTTATGGGAAGATCAACTTCGCCGATAACTGTTTTTGCTGGATCCGTCAAAGGCTTTGACGATAATCTCACTGCCCCTCATCGGAGCTCCTTGAAATGATAGTCGTATCAGAGTTGATTTTGGCATAAGATTCAAAGATGAACCTGTATATACCAGTACATTAGCTAAAGCATCGTCTTGGCAGTTGACTGTAATGTTAAGCGCCATATTATGTTTCTTGCCTTCTTCTGGCAGTTCTTCATCACTAAATCCTAAGTTGTTGTAGGAAGTGATGTTGGAAATGATGTTGTCAAATTGCCCTACTGTTACATCTTGTTCCATGAAGGCTTGCTCTAAGACTTTCTGCAGAGCTTCCTTGTGAGCTTCGGAACTAAGTAGGAGAGATAATACGGAGATTCTAGACGGATTTTGCAACAATTGGTCCATAATTTTGTACTCGCTTTTCTGGATGAGCTTCAGCATCTCATTATTGTTCTTTACAGGCTCAGTATTACTTGATTGACCAACTTGTTGGTTAGGAACTTCCAATTGAGGTTCCTTTTCTATGGCAGATTTTCCAACTCCTCTGCTCAAGATCCGGCCGCTCCGAGTAACTCGACTGATGTCGGCGATGTTCACAACAGAGGGTAATGGAGTTTCTTTTCCGTTTTCGATGGTCGTTGCACCGTACTTATAAGTGATAGCCTTTTATGATTTATACGGTATTGGACCTGGAAGATAAATAACCACAGGAGCTTTTTGATTTCTCTGACCATCGTAAGCAGCTTCGATTGGTTCCCGATTAGGAACTTTTCTGCTATTGAGTAGAGGGATTATGGCACAAACGTCTTTTGTTGTTCCATGATTGGAGATTATTATAGTGTCTTTGTTCTGATCAGGGAGGTAATCTTGTAATATGTTGATCGATTTGGAATTCAAACATGATTGAATCTCTTTTCTGTCTAACTGTTTCTGGAGTGCTGCTCGCACGAGATATTATCCTTGATTATTTTCCGAGCATACTCTACAACGCTCATAATTGTGAAGTGGTACCCGACCGTACCCACTTTGTATATAGTGCATCCTTACGAGATTTGTTTCCATTGAACGGACATCACGACTTTGATGTCTATCAGGAACCCCATCAGTCATGCTAATCTGTTGTGTTTCCTCATCGAGGTAAATTGGATGCCACCAGTGGTCCAATAGATGCTGAAGAGTCCTTTGTATAAGTGCACACCCTTGGTCTTCTTCGGAGCACTCTCCACAATCTTGATAATTATGTGAGGCTAGAAAGCCAAGTCTGGATTGTTTGGCGTGTAATTCCATAAGAATGGTATTCATCAAGCATATGTCGAATATCTGAACCATATTGACCTGATGATCATTCCTTTCACGGTAGTCCTGGATCCATCCGAGATCTATTTGTCGCTGGAGGGCCTCTTGTACAAAAGAGCATCCCTGATCGTTTGTTGAGCAGATAGGACAAGTGATGTAATTATGCCGTAGCAGATTATAATACTGACTTTGCCTTAAATGCATTGCCACTAAGTTAACGTTCATTGCACGGATGTCGTGGTTCTGAACAATATTGGGATGTGCATGAGCCATGTTTACCTCATTAATTTTGTGATCCTGAATCCAGCCCAGATCCATTTGTTCTTGCAGAGCTGTTTGTACTATGGTACACCCTTGATTGTTCTTTGAACAGATATCACACTGATGATAGTTGTGAGACGGTACATGGCCGTACCTGCTCTATTTGCAATGCATCTTCACCAGATTTGTTCCTAGTAAGAGTACATTGTGAATTTGATAATCGCGGCTAGATTCCTCTTCTATCAAGTTTACAGAAGGCTTTTCATGTTGCGGTAATGGGTTTGTCTGAACATTCGGATTAGTATCTTTGAAAGATAGGATCCCATTCCTGACAAGCTTCTGTACATCAGACTTGAAGCTAAGACAATTCTCAATGTTGTGCCCCGATCCTTCTTGATGGTAAGGGCAAGTTTGATCTGCTTTGAACCAAAAAGGAGAATTTTCCGGTATTACAAGAGGGGTCCTGGTTTGGATGTGTCCCTTGGACAGCAAAAGTGGAAATAGTTAGGGGTACAACATCGGTATAGGGTCGAACCCTGATGGTCGTGTAGTACGATTGTTGTTGTTATACTGTGGACGAGCCTGATGAAGAGGCTGTTGCGGCCTTTGCTGATATTGTTGTTGATTTGGTTGCTATTTGAACAAACTGAGGTTGATAAGTCGGAGTCGTTGTTGGGTTAATAGCAGGAATTATTATTGCTACTGGTTGATACTGTCGCCTTTGCTTTCCCAGAGAGATATTACTGATCTCTTGCTCCTTTTTCTTTTGAAAAGCACTACCGTATCTCTTGGTACTGCCAGATGGCTCTGCATCTTTGACTAAACATCCTTCTCGGACTGCCTCTTCAAGGCGTACTCTCATGTTCACCATTTCAGTGAAGTCACTGGGCGCACTGGTAACCATTTGGTCATAATAAAACGTGCTTAAGGTTTTCAGAAAGATCTTGGTCATCTCTTTTTCCTCAAGAGGGGGATAGATCTGGGCGGCAATTTCACACCATCTCTGAGCATATTCTTTGAAAGTTTCTTTGTCCTTTTGTGACATTGCTCTGAGATGATCCCTATCTGGTGCCATGTCCAAGTTATATTTATACTTCTGAACGAAGGCTGCCCCGAGATATCTGAAAGTACTAATTTTGGGGAGGTTTAAACCCATGTACCATTTGAGTGCGGCACCGGTTAAACTGTCTTGGAAGTAATGGATCAGTAGCTGTTGATTTTTGGTCTGGGTAGACATTTTCCGAGCGTACATCACCAAATAACTTTGAGTATGTCCTAACGGATGTCTCAACATCTTGATCTGATATTGGAGAATGTTTCTAAATCTGTTACAAGATTTAAGGAGTAATCAGAACATGGATCAAGGAAGAAATAAACAGAAGATTCGAAGCCCAAAGAAACAGAAGACTATAAAAGAAGACTAAGACCTAGGATTTTTAGATGCGTTTTGTAATCTAGTTCTCTTGTGTAAAAATAAGGGTTTAGGGTTTTGAGAGTCGTTGGCTCTCTAGGTTATAAGTCTCCCTTTGTATCATTTGATGCATTGTGGTAGACATAGGTGTCGCACAGATCCATAAGCCTTGAGGTATTGGATTGTGTATTGTTCATGGATGAAGATTTTAAGCAAATATGAGTTAGCGTGTTTATCAAGTATGCTTGACAGAATTCTGTGTTGACAGGGATGGTTTAGATATCACAGTTTGTGATTAGGGGAAGTGAGTGGTGAGTCTCATATCAAAGAGGTTGTTCTTTGATAAGGACTTTATTGGGTAGTGATTGGGAGATAAAGTTGTAAACGAGGGAGTTTAGCTTTATGATAATACTACAGATAGTGGAGTCTTCTTCCTGGATTGGTATCCCCCAGATGTAGGTGAATTGCACTGAACTGGGTTAACAATTTCTGTGTTCTTTTATCATTCTGCAGATTTACATATTCTGTTAGTGTTCATGATAAACATGTTGGAACAGATGTCGTAACATCTGTGTGTCTGCAGATACTGATATTCAAGGTATCAGTCTGATGTTCTATTCTTGTTTAAATGTTTATGCAGAACAATGTCTTGACATGTGTTAGGACATCTGTTGTCTGCTATGCTAGAATTTCAATTGGTATCAGAGCCTAGCATCCTGTCTGTTTTTGGATGAGATCTTTGGGAGATACTTTCTGGCGTTAAAACAAGGAGGAGTTTTGAAGATCAGATCAATCAACTCAGTCATACTCAAGGGTATTAATGGATGGGATGGATATTCTGGATCGAAGGTAACAACCCCAAGGTTGTTTATGTTCCTGAGGAGGTTCTACAACAACTGCAGGAGAAGTGGCTAGTTCTCTTATTGAGGTGTCTTATAAGATGTTCTGACATCTTATTAGGGCAAGTTGAATTTGTTCCTTGGTTGTTGCGCTGCATGTGTTTCTGATGGAAGGGCTCTGGAATTATGGGGTTATGGAGTTGTTGCTGAAGACAGTTGGTGGAAGATCTCAATCGTCGGCCTCTATATTTAAAGATATCTGCATCTTTTTATTCCAATGTTGGGAGCAATGGAGTAGAGAGAGTTGTTGGTAGGTGTCTGTTATGGTGACTTGGTACTTGGAAGCTTGGTTCCATTGTGCAGTGTGAAGTAAATTGAAGAGGAGGGGAGTTGAGTTTAGGTTTATCAAATTCTTGCTCTAGGAATTTGATAGATTATTGATCAGCTAAGTTGTCAAAGATACTTGAGAATTCTCTCAAGTCCACTCATAAAGGCATCTCAGTCATGCATCTGGAGTCTTCTAGTTATTCTTCTGACTAGAAGGTGTTTCTGTGAAACACAAATTTGAAGAAAGTGGAGGTGATTTATTTTCACCATCCAAAAGTGCAAGGAAGGATTCATCTCTCTTAATCCTAAGAGTGGATCCAGTCTGATTGGATTCTTCAGAATTGTTGAGGTGAATTGGGTTTGTTCAGAGAGAATCTTAGTTACTTGAGTCAAGGGTGGCATCCTTGGTATCTCAACAATTTGTTAGTCAAAGAAGATACTTACAAAATATTGAATACTTGATAAGTGTTCATGAAGTGATCTAGTAGAGGTTGTCTTCAACAGTGAAGCAAGGTTATTGTACAAGGATTTAAGATCGATTTCTGTTTGTGTTACTCACAAGTATTTAATTGATTATTCTTGAATGGAAGTTTTAGATTACTGATGTTCAACATGATGTTGAAACATCTCTTCATCTGGGTTTGTGCGGAATCATGGGAGGGGTACTGCATAAGCTTCTGGTTCTATTTCTCTTAAGTGTTGACCTAAGGATCTGCTTCAGGTGGTGTAACAGAAGCATCTAATCTCTGGAGAGTTTCCTGGCAAGAAACTAGGCTAGACAATGGTGATGTGAAAGACGAAGAAGAAGACATCATAATCTTGATGGTCAATTCTTGGATCAGTTTATTTATGATCTAGGAATGTTGGAGTGTAGTAGGTGTGTTCAAGATGCATTTTATGTTTGGAGTGCTGGTGATGGCACAATTTGGATCAGTTTATTTCTGACCTAGGTACTTAGGAGCATGTGATCTTGCTCATCTTGGAAATTAAGGTTAAGTGGCAGCTATCTCTGGCTTTCTACAGACTTCTCTACTAAGGAAAGTGGCATTCTTTGGTATGGCTATGGTGTAGTCTATGACAACTTTCTTTTCTGAAGATTCAGATGTGGCAGGTGTGAATTTTTTGGGGCTTCAAAGCAGTTATTCATCAAGGTATGAGCTTGTATGGAATATTTGTGATAATATTAAGTAGGTTGGAGGTTGTCTACTCAAACTTGGTTGTTGAATCAAGTGTATGAGAGCATGGAACTCTTGTTCTATAATAGGGAGGAGGTTCTTCTAAGTGGCAGAAGGAGGAGCTGAATTTAGCAGCTGGATGTTATATCAGTATGTTCTAACATCAAGCTTAACATCAGAATCTCAGCTGGTGATGTGGCACATAAGCTTAAGATAAGGTGATCTACAGGAGAATGGAAGTTATGGATGCTTCAAAAAGGTCTATCTCATGCAGTTTGCGGGAGATGTGGATGGAGAAGATGTTACATGTCTAAAGCCTTGGTGGATCCAAGATGTCTTGCTGTGGAGCAAGAAGGTCATGTAACTTGAAGATCAGATTTCATTGGTGGATCAGTGTATCTTGTGGGAGTTCTGAAGAAGAGTGAGATTAATCAAACAGTGGCATTTGGTTGATCTTTATTGTGCATTCAAGCAGGATGCTTTGAACTGATTGCTCTTGGGCAGAAGGTTAGTTGGTTGAAAACGTAAGGAGGTTCTGACTCAGGTTAATCTTGGAGCATGTGAAAGATTACCTTCTTTTGGTGGAAGAGAGTTTATTTCTCTATTGGTTATCTGGAGTTCTTATTGATCAAGCTGGTGGCGCAGTATTGTTTGAAAAACTTCAGAATGGATTACTATGCATATAGTAACTCCAATGGTGGAGCATATCAAGAACCATGGTGTGTGGTGTCTATGATGCGTGAAGGATGTCCTAACTGATGTTAGAACATTTTCTGGGTTGGTTATCCTTGGATTAGGATACTAAGTTCTGAGTGGCGAACTTTGTAACACCCCATTTCTACCCGACGGATAATAATAAAATCAGAGTTTCAAAATTTCAACATTCACATGAGATGTTACACTTACTTCTTGCAAACAACTTCATTTACTCGCATGTATAACAGATACATAACACATAGAGCTCGGATGAACCGATAACAACAAATTTTAGTCTTTAAAATAAAATAACTTTTATTAACTAAACAGCGGAATCACAATTTTCAACTCAAATGACATAACATTTTTGTTCAACCGAGTCAACTTCATCACAACAAGTATTCAATGACATCAACTTAAAATTCAACAACTAAAGTAACAACAACAATAAAACAACAGTCGTTCATCCCCCCGAGTGTTACGTATCAGAGCAAGACCCTCTCGACTTGCAATAAAGCAACATAAGGACTCCAAAAACTATTCCGAACTGCCACTGCTATTCTTGAGTACCTGCCCATTTCCCATGGTAGGGGAAATATCAGCAGAAGGGGTGAGATATCAAACAATATAATCGGATATATGATAAATAATATATTAGATCAGATTGTAAAATCACCACTTCACAACTGTTTAGACAACATAAATCCACAACACAACGAAAACGTCTCAATCAACATAAATCAGCAACACAACAACCTTGAAATCAATATTAATCCACAACGCAATAACAACTTAAAATCACTTTCAATTAACAACACAACGACAACAATGCAACATGAAATGCTACTCAAAATGCATATGCATGTGGTACCATTGGAGCAGAACTCCCAGCTTAAAAATTTGCCAATTAATATTGACGTCAACAAGGCATAAGCCTTGCGCTTAATGTTTTTGCCAATCCAGGCCAACTTAATATTTTGCCAATCCAGGCCTACTTAATATGTTATGCCATGTGACCCATCATGAACATCATAATAACAACACTGATAATTACATCTATCAGCACAACAGCAAATCAGCATTGGCCATAGGCCTACAACTTAAATTCTTGCCAATAATTAGAGGCAATTCAACATATTCCACAACTTGTAATTCTCAACAACCAGGATCACAGCAGCTAGAATTTATAATGCACCCACTAAAAGGTACTAAAATCAATCATTTCATTATCCGGTAATTTTTGACTAAAAATCAGTTAATTAATCCCATTATCAATTTATCTGCCAGAACTATAGAATTATATAACAACTTCTCAACTTGCAACAAGGAATACAACACAAGGAACAACCAATTCTATCGCATTACTATTTGTATAATTTTCTTGACTAAACCAATTAAACAACTTCTCTGCTCAACTCTATCATTTCCCTGTTAAATTCGGGTCAGCAACAACTCACCAAACATACTACTAAATTCTACAACACAGTTACTTAATTATCCTCCTATTGATTAGTCACAGTGCTATTATCAGTTCCTTACAGTCTACACCGGTTTGTATTACTACTGCCGCTTATACTAATGTTCAACTTAATTATGTTTCTTACTAATTCATTGCAACACAATTATTAATTATTTATAGTGGTTCTAATTCACTAATTAAGCCTCTGGTAATTATGTACTCATTCAAATTATGGCTCTGTACTCGACTAAAGCATATCAGTAATCACACCAGGCTACACCGACCAAGGACCACGAAACAGAATCTCCAACTTCCACACAACCCAGAATTCTCCCGCGTGACGCTCGTCACGAGAGTGTGACGGTCGTAATGTTGTTCGTGGGTGTGACGGTCGTCATACTTCCATGACGGTCGTCATGACTCCAAAACCTGCATCCCAACTCAAACCTGCATTCTCTCTGTTTCTCTCATTCTTCTCCTCTGTTCACTCATGCAGTCTAGACTTTCCTCTTCACTTCAGTTCCACAACCACATATTACAACAGCAACGTTGATAATTATATTCAAACAACATAATTTAATTATCCTACGATTAATTTAACAACATCAATTAATTCCTCCAACCTTCGGTATCAATTCTCATACCGTCACAGTGCTACAACAATACAACAAAATCACACAAAACCACACCGATCAAATGATTCTACGACTAATTCAACCACATTAACCGATTTAGGTAATCAACCATAACGAATCAACACACATATGGACAGAAGAAATTCTACAAATCCAATCCCACATACCATTTATCATAAACCCAATTATAGAGTCAGAACCCCACCCTTACCTTGGATTGAAGGTCGCTCTACTCTTCGATTAGATTTCCGGTTCTGCAATTCCCACGTAATTCTCCAAAACCTCTTGCTCCACTTTCTCTGCAACTTCTCGTATTCTCCAAAAACCTATTTTTCTATGCACTTCTCCTCCAACATTGCTACTACCAACTAAGCCCACATACTTTCTTTTATAATTCTAATATAATAACAACGTATCATTTCTACAACTCAAATCAACTTAATTAATTCAACCAACCACAACACGACTTAAATCAACTTAATCAAATTAATTCGGCTAAAACTAACTTAGCAACTCCACACAACACAATTCCGATAATCAACACAAATCAACACCAAATATATGAATATATTTAATTAAATAACCGGGCGTTACAAACTTGACACTCACATCTTGTCTAAGAAGTATTTATCTTGTCATACGGGAGAATGATGGGTATAGGATTGTCTTAGAAGTCTGATGTGAATGAGACATGCTAGAAGTGAATCAGTTTGGTGCTTGTGGAGCAAATGGGCTGAAGATTTATGGAGCATGTGTTTGATGTCCTTCAAATCTGAAGAACATCTGGGTGAGCTAGCAAACTAAGGGGCCCTATGCATCTCTTTGAGGAATGTGAAGCATTCAGATTCATTTGGACTGTATCTCAGGGAACAAGGAGATCTATACATGAGAATTCATGAGGAATTTGTGTGGTGTATGGATATTTTATGGACGAGGGGGATCAATGGAGCTTTGGTCTCAATCCAAGAGTTTGTTAGTTATGGTACAAAGGATGTATTCTTGGTACTTTCTCTGCATGAACATGAAGATGTCATGGGATATCATATAGTGTTTTGAGTGTCTCTTGCTAAAGAAGCATCAGTTGAGAAATTTAAGGGGAGAGCTTATGTTTGATTAATGTATTGGTGTGGTACATGGTTTACTTGAGGGTCAAGCATTAGTTGAATGCATTCAGCAGGTGTGCTGAACACAGGGTGCGCTCTTGAAGACATGAAGATGCCTCTTATGTTTTCCATTCATTTAGGTGTTCTTCTGGAAAAGAAGCACTGGTTATCTACGACAGAGGGAGTTATACTTCGGTTGTGGATGTATGGCTGCAGTGGTGCAGTTTATTTATCAAGATTGTTTGTGGTTTCAAGCAGTTTGTGATAGATGACTCAGGTGAGGATGATATGTCAGATGAGATGTCGTGACATTGCTTTACTGGTATGAGTTCTGGGTGAACTTGTCAGGTTGTTCTAATTCTGTCAATGGATTGAATTAGAAGTGGTACAAGTATCTTGGGATTTTCTGTTGCTATCTAGTAGAAATTGGTTTTCTCTATTGATTGGAAAGGTCTATAAAAGAAGTTTGTTGTAATCAAGTTTGCTAATTCTGGATTAAGAAAGTGATTATAGTTTTGTCTTTGGGGACCATAAACCTGACAAAATCAGGTTAGGTCTCAGGACACTATTCAGAAGCAGTTTCGAGGACAAGTCAGAAAAGGTGGAATCTTTTGAAACTAACTTGACAGGCAGTTATTGCACTCATTGAATAGTCTTCTGTTTCTGTCAAATGGATTGGCTCTACCTACTTAGGTTCATTAGTATTTAAGGAGGGTCGTGCTAGAACATCTGCCTTAAGATAAGAACAAATGGGTTTTGTCCGTGTTTGGGTAAGCATAATCTGGGTTTGGGCTGGCATGGGTCACTTTTGCCATCTTTTGGCTAAAAAGGGGGAGAATGGCTTCCTGTCTACTATTGAGAGGTGTATGAGCATCTGTGCTACTGATCTGGAGAAATCTATCAAAATATCGAAGGATATCCTAATGTTTGTTCTAACATATTGAGATTGTGTTTTGTGATCAGAGTTAAGAAGCAAGTGTGTAATTGGTGTCACAAGGGAATGAGGAGGTTATCTTCTTCCTCCTTCCACTGCCTGCACCATCAAACTGAAGAATGTTTTAGCCAAAATTTGTCAAAAGGGGGTGATTGAAAGCTCAAATGGTTTGACTAAATTTTGTTAAAACAGAATGGTTGAAAAGATGCTCCAACATGAAGATTTATGCCCCAAATCAAATAAGTCGAATAGAACGTCACAACATGAATATTCGACATCATGACTGTCACAACATGTTTTGTTTAAATCTGTTCCAAGATTCAAGGCGCGATTGGCAGTGGATCAAGGATCAAAGATATGAAGCCCAACTCAGCAGAAGACTATATAAGAAAACCAAGACCTAGGCAGAAAAGAGAGAGAGGATGACATAGACTTAGGAATCCTATTTTGTAAAGTAGGGTTTAGGGTTTGAGAGTCGTAGGTTTCTCTTGTAAGTTTCTCTCTTTATATCGATTTGATGCAGTATGGTAGGCATAGGTACTTGTACAGATTCAGAAACCAGTAGGTAATGAATTGTGTATTGTTCTTGGAGGAAGCTTTTAAGAAAATCCAAGTTAACTTCTTAGTCAAGGTTGTTTGACTGAACTTTGTATTGGAATGGGTGTCTTTCAATAGGGTAGATACAATTATGAGGTATTAACTATTAGATAATCACAGGTTGTGATTTAGGGAGGGAGATGGGTTTCTCTTATCAATTAGATGTGACTTCAAATGATAAAGACTTCATTGGGTAGTGATAGGTTAACGTGGGTGCTTTCTGTAAACCTGAGGTTGTTTACATAAAACTATACTACTGATAGTGATTTCTTCTTCCTAGATTGGTATCCCCCAAATGTAGGTGAGTTGCACCAAACTGGGTAATCATATTATGTGTTGTTTATCATTCTACTATTTTCAGTTCACTCTTGATTAACATGTTGGATCAGATGTCGTAACATCTGTGATTCTGCAGTTCTGATATTCAAGGTATCAGTCTGTTGTTATGCTTCTTTATTTAAATGTTTATGCAAAACAATGTCTTGACATGTGTTAGAACATCTGTTGTCTTCTATGTCAGAATTTCAAAAGGCATGCTTGAAATGTTGAGAAGTGATCATGAAATACACATCAATTCATGTTCAAGAGATTTGAAAATCATGTACAAAGATGTCACCTTAAGGATGTATCATTCAATCACGACTACACATTGAGCAAACAAACATAAAGATTGGCATGTAAGTGATCAAGGTCAGAAGCTAAGGCATTTAATTCAAAGTACAAACATGTCAAGTTACCACAAAAATTCTAATGGAAAATCATTCTTACAAGTTAAGGCAAGTACATGTCAAAACAAGCACCTAAACACTTCCATAAAGGCATTTTAATGGTCAAGCAACTAAAGGATGATCCAAGTTGTAGCGTGCGATTTTTGTCAAAGACGCGGCCGCCTTACCGCAATGGTTGAAATTGGGTGCTACTTTCTGATTTCTTATTTATCCTATGAAGCTGGAAAGGAAATGGAAGCTATCTAAAACTAACCTTGCATGCAAATGTTTTTATTGAACAAATGCTAAGAGATTGGGGGTCCGGGGTCAGGTTATATAAAGGAAAGTTGTCAATTATCCATTGTATATATGGTTATCCATAGGTTGTTTAGCATTTTCTTTCTGTCATCTACTTACTGGTGTTTATCTTTCATGAAATGGGAAAGTTTTTCCCTTGGGAATGTTGAGAGAGTATTTTTGTTGATTTTCGGTTTTTTTCGATGTTTTTGGTAAGGTACTGGACCTAAGGATTTTTGTTTAGTGTGCTCGCTAAGATTTCGCAATCTTATGCCTACGTATTCCCGTAAAGAGGTACAGGGAAATTAGAGCGATCGTAGTTCCTCCTATTCTATGGGAGGAAAACATTTTTTTTTGTCTTGTTCAAAGCCCAAGATTGAAGCTAAAGGTTATTTGTGTCTTGTTCAAAGCCCAAGATTGAAGCTAAAGGTTTGATTGAGAGAGAATTTGTCATCTCTAAAGGGAGATATATCATCTGTTTATCACAGTTGTTAGGTAACTGATTATAAAGGAGAATTACTTTAACTAGGGTGCGGGATCCAGCAATGCCAAAATTTCCTTTATGAGGGGATTCTCCTGAAGGAGGAAACTTTAACTCAGTGTAGAGCAATGTCATTTTTCCTTAGGAATCTTTCATGCTAAGAGAAGGACATTAGATTGGATTTAAATAATCCAGAGGCTTGCCACTTACATCAATTAGATGAAAGAAGAAATTTACCAGGATAAGAGATAGACTACAACTTGGATTTTTGAATCAACAAGTGTGCCACTTACAGTAGTTATCTGAAATTAGGGTTTTGTTTGAGTATTTGTTTTAAGATGTGATATACAGTGAAATGTCTTCCTACAGAGAGAATATTTGATTGCCTCTGAGGGGATTTTTATTTTTGTGTGCCTTGATCAAAGCCCAAGGTTGAAGCTAAAATGTTGACTCTGTTTAGGGAGTTTTATTTCTTTCTTGTACAAAGCCCAAGATTGACGCTAAAAGAGAGAGATTGACTCTTTTGGGGAATATTTTATCTATCTTGTACAAAGCCCAAGATTGAGGCTAAAAGTTATGACTCCACTGGGAATAGGTTTTATTTGTCTTGTGCAAAGCCCAATATTAAGGCTAAAAGTTTTGATTCAGCTGGAGGGTATTGTCGCTCTCGGGATTTTCATCCAGGTACAAACGCGAAAGTGGCGCGGAAGAAAGAAAGAGAGTCGCCAGCCAGGCATTTTTATCCCAAAGGAAGGGAAAGGTAATGCTGCACAACCCCATGAGAAAGGAAAGAACGAGGTCTCATGAACCAAAGAGAATGGGTAAGGGAGTCGGTTATGTGAAGGGAAGGTTATTGCACCCCTTCACATCCGTCGTACTCGATGGGATCCACGCTTGAAGTACTGCTCAAAGGGTGATAGAAAAGATGCTGGAAAAGGAATGGAAAGTGAACTTGAAACAAATGTAGGGAAAATAAAAGAAGTGCTCGAATGGGCCCTACCCCACTGCCTACGTATCTCATCGGGAATATGAGAATCAGAGCGACGTAGTTCCCCTAACTAAGGGAAAATGGTTTTTGTTTTTTAGGGAACGACTAATGTTCTAGCTCAGGTGTTGCAGGCTCACTGAATCGAGTGCGTTACCGTATTGCAAGAGAACGAGGAGAAGCGCATTCGTACGTTGAGAGTGAGTGAGATGAGAAGAGAATTCCCGAAGGAAAGACGTTTTTGTTTGTTTTAGGTGTTTTAGAAGTTTTTTATTTGAAGTGTTTAGCATAGGAGAGTGTACATAAGTCTTTTTCAATGGAATGTGCATCTCATGCATCATTCCAAAATGAAATGATGATGAAGTACACTAAGTATGAAGGAAGATCCTCAAAATTATTTTCAAAGTTAAAGGCTTAAGTACACTAGCCTATTCCCTTTATTAAATGTTTTTGTTATTTTTTAATGAAGAAGTATTTTTGGTTTTGTTTGTGAAATCACTTCACGTTAAAGACTTGTACATCATGCTAGAAAACCTACAACACATTCCAAGATGGAATGTATGCAAGCCCCCCCATGGAATAAGTCTCATGGCACATGAAGATGTTTTAACCTTTATTAGGTGTTTTGAAGTTGTTTTGAGATGAGAAAGGAGAGAGACTCAAAGGAAACAAAGGTAAAGACTAAAGGGGACTAAGACTTAAACCCTAATGTTGTCATGCTTGGAGATCCTAAGAGTTAAGTGTGGTTTAGAAGCCTAGGTCTAGAAGGAGAGAGAAGAAGAACAAGTTCTAACTTACTTCAAGGATTGAAGTTAAGTTAAGAACTCAAAGGGATGAAAGAAGTGAAGTGTCAAAGAAAGCATTGAAATGCTTATCACAATCACAAGTTGAAAACGTAAAAAGATAACAGAAGAGATTGTATGTGGGAGAATACCCACACACTTGACTTACCATTAGCCCCTACAAGCAAAGGTTAGCTAAACAATTGAATATGAAAGCATAAGTAAAAGAAAGAAGACAATTAGGCATCAAACAACCTATAAAATGAAACTAGGGTTCAAACAAAGCCTAAGTCTAAAGGTAAAGGAACCTAAGTGTCCAAGGACTTCTAAAGTCAGTAGCTATCTCTAATGATATTCTATTTGGGTTAGGGTATCTAATGGGATCAAACTATGTCAAGAAAGACGCCAAAAATTTACACAAGTTCAAGTTATGAATTAAAGATGAAATATGAATGTGTATGGCATACAAACATGAATAAATGCATGAAGAAATGTCAAAGTCAGAATTGAATGGCATGTTATAATGCATATGAATGTGTATGAATGATCATACAAGGCATTAATGAAATGATTCAAGAAGATGAAGCAAGTAGAAGCAAACAATGTTCAAGCTCAAGTAAGAAAAGAAGAAACTTGTAACACAAGTCAAAGTTGAAAAAGAACATGAAAATAAATGCAAATGGATGCAACTCAGAATTAAACATCATATTTGAATGTCCTATAATGCATATGAATAGGCATACAAATTATGAGAATGGATGTTCAAGTAGGAGAAATTAGATGAAGAAGAAGTAAGAAGAAATGAAACAAGTTTCACTTAGAAAAAGAAGTAACTTGGAACTCAAGTCAAAGTTGAAAATCAAAGATGAACGAACATGGATTATAGGTCAGTATCAAATGACATTTAAGATGCAATTAGAATGCAAGAATTGATCATATCAAATGCATATGCAAACCACATTAAAACTAGTTAAGAAAGAGATGCAAAACTAAGTCAAGCATGTACAAGTATACAAGATGAATGACATTTAAATGCATGAAATGATTATAGGTCAGTAGCATATTCAATATGAAATTAAAATGAGATGTATGAATAGGCATGGATGATTCACAAACAAGTCATGTTAATCATTATAAGAAAAGAGAAGCAAGTTTAGGTCAAAAGGATTCAAGTAATGATGCATTTAGGAACACAAACACAAACCAAATGAAAACACAATGCAAATGACCTATAATTCTAGGAAAATGACATATAATATCTAAGAAATGACCTATAAAATGATCACACAAGTCCTAATGCAATGGCACAAGTGCCTCCTAATCAAACAAAGTTTAGAAGTCAAACAAAAGCACACAAATGTGACTTATAACAATCAACAAGTCAAAAATAGAAAGAGACTTGGAAAAAATATGAAATTAAATCACAAAGTACCTAAGTCAGAATCTAAAGAAATGTCAAAAGCTCATGGCAAAATTCTAGAAGAAACTAGTTCAAACAAGTCATCAAAGTCACATTAGGTCAACAATGAATAATGCACAAAATATGGTTCAAAAGCTATGCAAAAATGACTGTAAAAATACACAAAAATCATATGAGATGCCTTGATATGTTGTTTAGACATGGAAAAAATATTTGATTCAAAATTGTTTTAGAACCATGCAAAAGAAATTGGACAATACACAAGTATCATGATGAAAGTCATTTGAAAAGAAAATAAAAGGAAATTATAAAAAATATGAGCAAAATGTATTAAAATCAGAAATAAAAATAATGGAAAATTATTTAAATGTTTAGAGATTCTTCATGAATTTCTATGCAATTTTTAGAATGCATTTAGTATTTTTAATAAGAGAAAATCAAAATAATATAAAAAAGAAATTAAAAATAGAATGAACATACGCAGGGGGTGCAGACATGGTAAAAGCCACGTTCACAATGTTTGGGCTTAAAAAGTAGGGGGTTCAGATAGCAAGTGAGAGCCTGGTCCAATTATAGCACGCTTATGGCAATTAAGGTGTACACTCAGTCAACAATTGACTCAATCAGAACCACATGATCAATCAGTCAACAACAATCAAGAAAAGTAATTCGATCACATGGATCAGAATGCACACACATGCTAACAATGATGAACGCACGCACACCACACAAGTCAAGGTCAACATTCAGAGAGAGAGAGAGGCACGTGAGAGGCAACATCCTTATTAATGTGTTGGCATATTATGGAACGCAAGATCAAAATGCATCTAACGGATGTGATATAAACTGGAGTTAAAACCCTAAATGAATCTCACCGGCCGGAGAAGGACCTTCGGTCATCTTCTCCGGCGAAGCACCACCACCACCACCTGCAACCTTCAAACCATCCAGAAATTTATGAAATGCATATCAATAGAAAGTTGAACTTATGTAGAACACGGATCCACACATCAAATTCACAAACAGCACATGATCAGAGAGAATCGACAACAAACATTTTGCCCTAGAATTTGAATCTAAGAACTTAAGGTGCCTATCACTAGCCAGATCAATCACATTGCTTCTATTAAGCTATAATCAACATGAAACAAACTTAAAATCAGTGAATTAGTGCAAGAAAAAAGTTGAGAAATAATGAACCTGAAACTGTGGAGAACTTGAATCTTCAGAAAATCAGAGATGAGAACTTGTTCTTGAGCTTACAAGGAGCAAAATAAATGCTAGAGAGTGTGTGATCTTGCAGAGGAATCTAAGAAAATGAAATTGCAGTGATGGAGGAGGAGATTCCAAGCTTCAATGAACTGTATTCTTGAGGTTGATGAATGATGAAATTTGAAGAAGAAAGTGGAGAAACTCGTGCCAACAGAGAGAGAGCTCAGAGAGAAATTTGAGATGAATCAAGTGTGAGAGTGAAAAAATGAAGAGTCTTCCTTGCAAATTCTATTAGAGAACTATTTATATGTGTGGTTAGGAGTTAACCATCTCAGTTGATGGTTAGAACTCAGGTTAGGTTAATGGTGGTGTGAAGCAATGGAAGGGTGGGTGAAGCAATTTGAAAATGAGAGGGAAGAGAACCGTGTGTTGTTGTTTATGTTATGGTAAGAAAAGATGATGATGGTGATGTGGTGATGATGTTGTGATATTGGTGCAGCAGCATGAACACTTGTTGAACAAGTTTGTCATTTTTGAATCCTTTCCATATTGATGCATGGCATAGGTATGCATGCATGTATGTGTAAGAGTATGTGTGTCTAAATGAGGCAAAGGGTGAATGGTGTATGCATGTAAATAAGCTGAAACAACAACAATAATACCATGAGTTTCCAATTTTGGCCAGCATGTTATGGATGAAAATGATGATATTTGAAGATGCAAATCTCCAAGTGTAGTGCGTGAAAATGGATGTTTTTGGTGGCTATGGACCAAGGATACATCATAGAACAAGTTTGTAGTTGAAACCAAAATGAAACAATACCATCAAAGCACTTAAAAATGACACTAAAGTCACTTGCTTATGGCTGAAGTTTTGGCAAGGCAAACCTGCATGCGTGCCTAACTCATGGGCTATGAAATTCAGAGTGAGACCCTTGTCTTGGAACCCTCATAACTCTTCATACATTACTCAAATGAAAAAGTGATAAACATGAACATTGTAGAGGGCATGGAGAGGAACAACTTTGGTGTTCAACATTTTTTCATTTGGATCCTTCTTCATTGAGAAAATTGGCTTGACATTTGGCACACCACATGTTTGATGAAATGACTGCGTGCTAGCCCAGTCTTGCTTGGTCATGACTTGGAATTTGCCTTGATTTTGCTCTACTTTGATTGATCATAACTCCCTCAATTTTGATCCAATGGAAGAGTTCTTGGTATGGATTTAAAGCTTGGAATGTGATCTTCAATTGGCTCAACTTGGACCTGAAGTTTGAAGCTTTTATCATGGAGAAAGAAAGCCTTGAAGTAAAGTGCAAAATGGTCCAAAACTTTCCATTTTTGGAAACCCTAAGTTTCTAAAAATGGAAACTTTGTACAATTCTTGATTTTTCATGAATCTCTTGACATTTCTTGATCAAATCTTGTCCAATGAACATATGTGACTTGAATTTCATGAATTTGACTTTAAAAAGTCAGGAGTTGACTTTTTCCTTTGCACAGTTGACTTTTCCCTGATTTCTTGATTCTCAAGTAACTGACCAATTGAAAACCTTCTGAAATGAACCAAAGGGCAATCTTCCCTCCTTAGATACTTGACATCATGTAGAAAACATTGAGATCAAGTTTGAACCAAAATTTCATCAGGAGACTGCTTGAATCCAAAACCCTAATTTTGACTGCTTTTGATAAGAGATGATGAACTGTCCAATCTTCTTGATGAATTCCCATCTTCCAATGACTTGTGGGATCAAATGAGATGATATATGATGAAAGAGACCTTTGAGGCTTGTTGGGAGACCCTTAGATCTTTCTCTCTTGCTTTGGATACTCAATATCTTGAGAGGCAACTGATCACATGCCCTATGCTGAACCAATGATGAATGCTTTATTTTTCTATGACTTGAATGCAATGTAATGCAATGAAAGTGTATGCTAAATGATATGAAAAATGAGAGGGAAAATTTTGGGGTATTACAGGTATTTTTATCTGTCTTGTACAAAACCCTAGATTGAGGCTAAAAGTTTTGAGGGATCATCATTATACAAAGCCTAAGAGGAGGTTGGCTAGGGGGATTCTTATTTAAAGCCTAAGAGGAGGCTAACTTCTGCTAAGGATTATTGGGATCCAGAGACAGGTCCAAATTGGGGAATCAACTCTTGTTGGGGATTGCAGAAGAGTTGAGAGATCAGATGCCTTCAGGTTCTGATTTAAGGTTTATTGATAGTAATTTGACCTTGGCTGGGGAAAATTTTAAGTGAGACTTTAAAGATTTAGTTTTGATACCTGTGGAGGTTTTAACTCTGCTGGTGATTGATCAGGGTTTTTCCTTAGGGGTTTCTTTGAGATCCAAGAGAAGATGAGACTCTCTAAGTCTACTGGTAGGAAAAGGTTTATCTTTGTATGATGCCGAAGAGGAGGCTGATGTTTTAAGGGATGAGAATCAACCCTAAACTGGTCTGATGTTTTGACTCTTTGGAAGACTGCTCTAACAAAAGATGACTAGGTTTTGTCCTATACCTATAGGAGGTCTTTGGGTCCTTGTACTAAGCCCAAGAGGAGGCTGAGAACTTCTAAGAAGCCTAAGGGTCCTTGTACAAAGCCCAAGAGGAGGCAGGGGATGCTTTTAGGAAGCATGTGGGTCCAAACCTAAGAAAGTTCAAGAAAGGTTTCTGTTGAAATATAAATAGAGTTCGGGTTTTGTGTTATCGTTCCACAGAGATTGTTCATGATATTACCGCCGTTCTACAGTCGTAACGTTTCAAATTTTAAAGTAACAAGGGGTTTTAGGTTGGTTTCGTAGCGTTTGCATTCAAATTTAATTAAAAGCGGTAAAGAGATTATTTTAACGGTTTTTAAAAGCATGTCAAGATTAGGGTTCGACAAACCACTTTGCACGTATATAATCGATAAGCTAATGAACTCGGTTAAATGATAAATACAATCACATATCCTCCCAATATGTTTATCTCTAACACATATTGTGAGTTTTTCCATTTTGATCCTTTGTTGATTTCTCACACAAACTATCAAAATGACAACATTAAAGTTCAATATTTGGTGAACATCACCACACATTACTATCTCTAGCTAATGGACATTGATGGATGAAAAACCTAGGTAAAGAGTAGGAACACATTTCTCAATCATGATCCAACACAAAGAATAAACCATATAAGTAAAGTTTTTCATCATACATTCATCATCCAAGAGTTCATAACCTAGAATCAATCCATATACATACAAATGAGAGGTTTACCTACCATCTAACCTTGACATAAGAGAGAAATTAGCTACACATCTTCATGGTAGCTTGCACAACAAGTAATGGACAAAGTTTTTGGAGCATCAATCTTCAAGAATCAAGGATTGAAGCATAAAAACTAAGAAAGCAAGAAAATGGGTTTTAATGGAGTTTTCTCTCCAAAAATATCTAAGGTACAAAGTGAAAGATCAAAAGTAGTAGGTTGTACTTCCAAAATGACATAAACATAAGGCTAAATAGAAGTTCAGCCCAGCAAGGAGTGTTGGGCGGTGAGAAATTATGCTGGGCGAAATCCACCTTACAGCCCACGTGACAGCAATAGTGCCAAAAGTGGCAAAGATATTTTCCAAAAAGCGTCGGGCGAAAGGATGAGAGCGTCGGGCGGTGCAAATTGTGTCTGGCGAAATCAGGAGGCACAACAATGTCACCATTCTGGAACTTGGCTGGAAAATTGGAGGAAACAAGGATGAGGCATCGCCTGTGGAGTCCCAGGCGAAACTTCAAAAGCGCCGGGCGATGCAAAATTGTGCCGGGAGAAATCCAGAGGTGCAGCAATGTCACCATTCTGGAACTTTGAAATAGAAAATGGGGTGCCCAACCGCCTCTGCTGCGCCGGGCGGTCAAGGGGCCTCAGAAACAAAACTTAAAATTTTCACCAATTCCAAATCCGGTCGAAACGATTAGCGATCAAAATACCAGAATTTCTGCAAAAAGTAGAAAACACATCAAAGCACCATATATTCACAAAAAATGCAAGACTTGCTTAAATAATAAGTCGTTTCCCGAGTAAAGCAATTAAAAGAGCTTAAAAGGTGTCAAAATAAACTATGAAAATAAACACATTTTCACACCTAACAACTCTCCCCAACTTGCATCTTTGTTTGTCCTCAAACAAAAGTAAGTGTTAATCAAACACAAACAAGATTTCCAAATACCAAATTACCCGAAACCATAAATGGTTCAAACTCGAAAGATGCACGCGCAAAATTTTTCAAAATATACATAGGATCAAAACATGAATATGACTTCATCCTAATCATAAAATCATACAATGCAACACAAAGTATCCTCAAGTTCGAAACGAATCACCTTGCTTATTCAAATGAGCCTAGCTCAATATATACAAAGGACAAAACAAACTCAAAGCAACAGTGCCACATCCAAAACAATTTATGCACTCATCTCACAATTAATCAAGCAAAAATGGAAACAATGATCACAAAAGGACTTTTATAGGTTGAAACTTGGTCGGGTTAAGAAATAAGGGACATATGTACACGGTCATTGAACATGAAAGGGGTACATTTTGTGAAGAGCATTTTCTGTTTCAAAACAATCCTTCATGCTCAAACTTCCTAACTTTTCTCACAATGCATTCTATTTCCCTTTCTTTTGAATTTCACAATTTTATTTATTTATTATATTTTTTCTTCTTTTTTTTTCAATCAATTTTTCTATTTCAATCTTTTGAGAATGCATTGTCCACAATTCCTTCTTCTCTTATCAAAATGAACCAATCTCCCCAACTTCAACAATATTATGTCTCAATTCAAAATGCTCATCAAAACGGTTAAAGTAAGGGTTCATGCTTCAAGAAAACAAAATTTTTCATTTTAGGCTCAAGAGAGGTATCAAATGTTCACACACTCACAAGGTAATCTTGAAGTGAATTTTTGGAAAAGTGGTTCTACTCATAATACTCAAAAATTTCCTGGATCATTTCAAAGTTTCCATAATTCAAAACAAAAAGTAAGATTAAACATAAAAAGTTTGAGTAAGCAACAATTACTAAAATCCCTCATTAATTTTTGAACAATGGAGGGCACTCACATATATGGTTATGTCCTAATTGAATCACGTCGAACAAGAGTTTACCAAACATTGCATTGACAAACTTTACAAAAAGTAAAAACTTCACATTCACACTATGATTCTACCACACAAAATTCCAAACTTTGGTTGTGCACACCATCAAGAATAATATCATCACCATCTATGTTGAAAGCCAACAAGGTATTCTTTTCTCTTCCTTGTGTTAACACACAAAATTTTCCAACATTTCAAGGACAACCATCATAAAAACAGAATTTAACACTATATAAACAGAATTTATACTAAACCAAATTTAACCAACTTAAAATATTATAATTATGGTGCTAACAACACCGAAAATGTACTCGCCAAAGCGATCCAAAAGTACATACTAAAAACTGAAACAAAAGTTCATACTAAAACTGAATCAAAAGTTCATACTAAAACTGAAAATAACTCCATAATTAATTGACAAGACAAACTTAAATTCCTTCCCTTTGAAGCCTAATTAATCAAATCATTGAGATCATTCTGCATATCATCCATGCCATCATCACCATCGTCATCATCATCATCATCATTATCCTCCTCAACAACACCACCGGTGCTTGCCCCCTCCGAAAAGAATGGGCGCCTGTCCCCAGGCCAATTTGCATAAGCGTCGTACGCCTCCCTTGTAGGAAAAGGAAGATACTCCGTCGGGTGCGTCTGATAATGATATAACTGCTGCATACAATCAAAATTAAATTGGTTAGACCTGTTGAGGGACTCACCCATGTCCCAAGTGTAGTTGAATGCCGCTTTCATATCGAAAACGGATGAGTCACTCGTATCCGCCTGGACACCTGAACTACTTCCCTTCTCCGCTGCTTCCTTCTTCTTCCTTTGCTCCTTTGGTTTACATAACCGATCCAAATAATTGTCATCAACCAAAAACTTCAGTTTTTCGTTAATCACACCTGGAATGAGGATATCAGTTTGATAGATTAAAGATTGAACCAAACAAGGAAAACTAATAGGACCATCACCATTAACTCCTGGCCTCCGGGTATTTTCAACAAAATTTTTCATTTCCCCTTCTATGACCCTGGCAACATCCACCTCTTTATCCATCATAATACAGTACATGAGGAGTGCTACATCAAGTGGGACAGAAGAACGGTGATGTCGTGGCTTTACATTGTAGCACAGCAAAAGGAGGACGGCTTGTGCCTCCGGAGTCATGTACTTCCGACTATAATTAATTGGCTCCCCTTTAGCATTTCTATCCACCTTGCACCCCAGTTTTAGAAAAACACTACCAACAGCCTTGTGATCATGCAACTCCGTTAACAGTTTCGAGTAATCGTCGGTTTACAAGCTACCCAAGGAACTCGGCTTTCCCAAGATTTTGTTGATGGCATCTCAGCTAAAGCTAATTTCCCTGCCCCTTACGAAGGTTTTGAACCTGTAAAATTCGTCTTCGGGCTGAATCGCGTTTGCATAAAATTCTCTTATCAGCTGATAGCAAACACGATCAGCAGGGTTCAACAAAATTTCCCACTTCTTCTTTTCAAAGATGGCTTGAATTTGCCGATAATCCCCCTCACGGTTGATAGCAAACTTCTTTTCAGAGAGGACAGTTCTGCCCTCTAGAGACTTGATCCTTGATTCATGGTAAGCGGAGATAAATCGGGAGTTGTCGAATTTCGTTGGAACATTGGATGTGGATGCTACACTTCTCTTCTTCGCTTTTCGCTGTTGAGGTGTAAAAGAAGCCATCTGCAACAAAAAACAACAACAACAGCATGCAAAGACAAAAGAAACCATCAGCCCTGTTAGAAAATAAAGACTGGAACAACAACAAAAATTAGAAACAGGGCAAAATGCCTCAACAACCGCCGGGCGACGTACAGGCATTGCATCGCCCCTCAATGGCCGGGCGACATCGTGAAAACCAGAAAAAAAATAAAACACTTCAGCAGCAGCAAGATGTTACAAATTCAACATTTACTCAAAACCCACACCAGAAAAATTAAACAGAAATCATGGAAAAATCAGAACATGCAATTTGTTTCTCAAACAATTTGTTTCTTAAGCAATTTGTTTCTCAATCAGAACATGCAATAGAGTTAGGGTTTGAGTAAATCATCTTCAAAAACAAACAAACCAAAAGGTTTTTAATGACACAATGATGAAAAGAGCATGATTCAAAGCAAAACAATAACATGCATACCTTGAGTGTTGAGAAAAAGAAAACTGAGGTTGAGAATTCGTGAGAGCAGAGGGAGAGAAAATTCTACGCTTGAGTTTTCCAAATGAGAGAGAGAACCCTCAAAACATTTTCCAAGGTTTTAAAGAAAAAGGGGCACAATGGTAAAAGCACCAATAAAACATAACAATTAAATCAAAAACCCTCAGAAAAATTCAAAAGACAAACCCATTCAAATTCCCCCCTCCTCTCACGCCAGGCCCAGGAGGGGCCATCAAACACAAAACCGCCGGGCGACGCAATTAAAGCGCCGGGAGCTTTACACCAGAAAAAATTTCTGCTTTGGTGTAGCAGATCAGCAAATGCACCAAAGCTCAATCTTAATTTATGCAGAAAAATTCATACAACATCAAAAGGTAAAGCAACACTTAAAAACACTAAAAATCAAGAAATTGAAAGGAATACTTACAATGTTGGGGTGCCTCCCAACAAGCGCTTGTTTAACGTCGGATAAGCTCGACGGTCCAAGATGCTCAATTAAGAACATCAAGGAGAACAGAACTTGAAGCGCGATTGAAATTCCCTACAAGGTAAATTTTTAGACACTGGCTGTTTACGGTCCAACAGTCTTTCTTTTCCAAGTCTTCGATAACAACCGCTCCAAAGTTTTTCACTTCCTTCACACGAAAAGGACCGGACCACTTGGATTTTAATTTTCCCGGAAAGAGTCTTAACCGAGTGTTAAACAATAACACCAATTGTCCAGCCTTGAAGTCCTTTTGCCGGAGCTTCTTGTCGTGGTATTCTTTCACTTTTTCTTTGTACAACCAACTTGAGTGGTATGCGGCATTACGCATTTCTTCCAGCTCAAGAAGTTGCACTTTTCTTTTGGTACCGGCCAAGTCCTTGTCAAAATTTAACATTTTCAAAGCCCACAAAGCCTTGTGCTCCAATTCAACCGGTAAATGGAAAGTTTTACCATAAACCAATTGAAACAGAGTTAGACCGATTGGAGCTTTATAAGCAGTGTGATATGCCCATAAAGCCTCGTCCAATTTTTACGACCAATCCTTTTTCGAACTTGACACTATTTTTTCTAGGATTCTTTTTACCTCACGGTTCGTTACCTCAGCTTGACCATTCGACTGCGGGTGGTAAGGGGTCGCCACCTTATGCGATACACCATAGTGTTTTAAGACATTTTCAAGAGGTGTATTACAAAAGTGTGACCCACCATCACTAATGAGCACCCGAGGAGTGCCAAAACGAGAAAATATGTATTTCTTTAAAAATTTGATCACCGTTTTGCCATCCGCCTTAGGTGAGGCAATCGCCTCAACCCACTTCGAAACATAGTCAACTGCTACCAACATGTATTCATTACCAAAAGATGGTGGAAATGGACCAACAAAATCGATACCCCAACAATCAAAAATTTCTACCTCTTGTATGTTTTGGAGAGGCATTTCATCACGTTGTCCAATTCCACCCGTTCTTTGGAACATGTCACAACTTTTGGCATGGAGATGTGCGTCTTTAAAAAGAGAAGGCCAATAAAAGCCCGATTGAAGGACTTTAGTGGCCGTCCTCACACCATTAAAATGGCCTCCATACGGCGAGTTATGGCAATTCCAAAGAATGCTTTGAGCCTCATCGCTCGTGACACACCTTCTCAAAAGGTTGTCACTTCCTAATTTAAATAAATACGGGTCGTCCCACACGTAGTAATTAGCATCCGAAAGGAACTTCCTTTTTTGGTTCCAAGTTAGGTCTTTGGGCACCCAACCAGTAGCCTTATTGTTAGCAAAATCTGCAAACCAAGGCCTAACTTGGACTTTAAAAAGTTTTTCAACAGAAAATTCCTCTTGGATTTCCTTTTCAGCTATGGTGACCTCAACATTGACAAGGCGAGACAAGTGATCCGCCACCAAATTTTCCGAACCCTTTTTATCTTTTATTTCTAAATCAAACTCTTGTAATAAAAGGATCCATCGGATGAGCCTTTGCTTCGAATCCGGTTTGGTTAGCAAATACTTGATCGCCGAATGGTCGGTATAAACAACAACTTTTGACCCGATGAGGTAGGATCTAAATTTCTCAAGCGCATACACAATAGCAAGTAATTCCTTTTCAGTAGTGGCATAATTAACTTGTGCCTCATTTAAAACTTTACTTGCATAGTGTATGGCATGGAAACTTTATTCCTTCCTTTGACCAAGTACCGCTCCAACAGCATAATCACTCGCATCGCACATAAGTTTAAAATTCAAAGTCCAATTTGGAGCGATTATTATTGGAGCGGTTACTAACTTTTCTTTTAAAATTTCGAAAGCATGAAGACATTCATCGTTAAAAAGAAATACCTGTTCCTTGTTTAGCAAGTTGCTCAATGGTCTAGCCACCTTTGCAAAGTCTTTGATAAAACGCCGATAAAATTCGGCATGCCCAAGGAAACTTTGGATCCCTTTTACGTTGGTCGGAGGAGGCAACTTCTCTATCACTTCAAATTTTGCTTAATCTACCTCAAGGCCTTTGGACGAAACTTTGTGGCCGAGCACAATTCCCTCCGTCACCATAAAGTTACACTTCTCCCAATTTAGGACTAGATTTGTCTTCACACACCTCTCTAAAACGGTTTCCAAATTTGTCAAGCATAAATCAAATGAGCCTCCAAAAACCGAAAAGTCATCCATGAACACTTCCATCGTCTTTTCTATAAGGTCGAAGAAGATAGCTTGAACACACCGTTGGAAAGTTGTCGGCGCATTACATAAACCAAAAGGCATCTTCCGATACGCAAAAATGCCAAAGGGACAAGTAAAGGCCGTCTTCTCATGATCCGCCGGGTCAACCGCAATTTGGTTATACCCCGAATATCCGTCCAAGAAATAATAGAATTGCTGCCCGGATAACCTCTCTAACATTTGGTCCATGAATGGAAGGGGAAAATGATCTTTTCGAGTTGCGGTATTCAACCTTCTATAATCAATGCACATTCTCCACCCCGTCACAATCTTGGTTGGTATCAACTCATTCTTATCGTTTCGGATAACGTTAATGCCACCCTTTTTAGGAACAACGTGCACGGGGCTTACCCATGGACTATCAGAGATCGGGTAGATCATTCCCGCATCCAAAAGCTTCACAACTTCTTTCCTCACCACCTCTTTCATAGTTGGGTTCAAGCGGCGTTGTGGTTGAGCAACCGCCTTGAAATCTTCTTCCATAAGAATCTTGTGCATACAATAAGATGGACTAATTCCCTTAAGATCGGAAAGAACCCAACCTATTGCATCTTGGTATTTCTTCAAAACTTGGATTAAACGGTCTTCCTCTTTTTTGGACAAAACGTTGCTAATGATAACCGGCTTGTTACCACCATCATCAAGAAACGCATATTTTACATTCGAAGGTAAGATCTTTAATTCAAGTGGTGATTTCTCCTCTTTCACATCCTTCTTTAACTCTTCCAATTCTACTTCCCACGGTTGCAACTCTTTGATAGATTCAAGCTCTTTTAAACATTCTTCAAGAGCTCTTTCTTCTTCATAGAAAAACACCTCAAAAGATTCATCAAGAGCCATTTCCAAAGGAGATAATATATGAACATGCTTAGAAACCTCCAAAGTTGCTTCTTCAATTGCATCAATCCGAAAGCTATCATGTTTATCTTTTGAATGCTTCATAGCTTTGAAAAGATCAAAGCAAACCTCTTCATTTTGAACCCTCACCTTCATTAAACCGTCATCCACATCAATCATCATGTGGGCGGTTTTCATGAAAGGTCGCCCAAGAATTAAAGGTGCATCCTCATCTTCCTCCATATCGATAACAACGAAATCAACCGGGAAGAAAAATTTGGCAACTTTTACCAAGACATCTTGAGCTAACCCATGAGGATGAGTTATGGACTTGTCGGCCAATTGTAAAGTCATACGAATGGCTTTCATCTCAATGTTCCCAAGCTTCTTTACAATGGACAATGGGATAAGATTAATGCTTGAGCCCAAATCAATTAAGCCATTTCCAACATAGACGTCACCAATGGTTACCGGCAAAGTCACACGCCTCGGGTCAACTTCTTTTTTAGGAAGAGTTCTTTGGATGATGGCACTACAACTCGCATCAAGAACAATAGTTTCCGGTTCCGAATACCTCTGCTTCTTTGTGAGAATGTCTTTCATAAACTTTGTATATTTCGGCATTTGTTCCAACGCTTCGGCAAACGGAATGTTAATTTGTAATTGCTTGAAAATGTCCATGAAACGCGCATAGTGCCGTTCATTTTCTTTCTTTTAAGGAGCATGAGGGTATGGTAAATGTTGGATCAGAATAGTGCTCACTACTTCCTTTCCCTTCTTCACTCTCCTAAGTCTCTCTTTTTTCTTCAATTCCTCACCACTATTATTTTCAACTTCAACTATTTCATCACTTTTATTTTCAACTACTGCTTCATTTTCACTTTTATTTTCAACTACTTCTTCATCACAATCTTCCTCCACAATACCATCAATTTTTTCATCCTCAACCTTTTTCTCATTTTTAGTCACCAACCCCTTTCCACTTCGTGTAACGATTGCCTTGCAATTCTCCTTAGGATTCACTTGAGTATTTGCGGAGAATGAAGGACCCGGTTGTTGCTCGGCAAGCTGCTTGGCAAGCTGCCCCACTTGATTTTCTAGATTCTTAATCGCCGCATCACTACTCTTTTGATTGGCCATAGACATTTTCATGAATTGAGTCAAAGTGTCTTCCAACTTAGAGCTAGTAATCGGAGGTGGTGGAGGTTGATACGGATTTTGCCAGTTTGAAGAACCGCCACCATAACCTTGATTATGTTGATAGTTCGCCCTCGGTTGAAATCCTTGATTTCCTTGATAATTTTGTTGTTGTTGTTGGTAAGGTTGTTGTTGTCTACCTTGATAATCCCTTTGATTTGCCATATAGTTCACTTCTTCAAATCCCGGAGGAGGACAAAATCCGGTGTCATGCTCTCCTTTGCAAAGTTCACAACAAGCAACTTGTTTACTCTTGCTAGGTTCCTTCAATGCTTTTATTTGTTGAGTCAAAAGTTCCACTTGTTGAGATATGAGCTTGTTTTGTGCAAGGATTGCATCATTAGTTCCCAATTCAAGTACCCCGGGCTTCTTTTGAGAGTTGCTTCGGCTTTGACTTTGAAGATCGTTAAGAGCCATTCTATTAATAATATCAGTTGCTTCCTCGGCAGTCTTTGACAACAAACTTCCTCCCGAAGTGGCATCCAACAAAGTCTTACAATTCGGTTGGAGACCATTCTTGAAAATATGAATTTATGTTAACTCATCAAACCAGTGACCTTTACATTTGCGAAGCATGTACTTGAATCGTTCCCATGCTTCATTGAGGGATTCATTAGTGCCTTGAGAGAACACCGAAATTGAGGTTTTTGACTCCATGAAACGGTTATGAGAGAAGAACCGTTCAATAAATTTTTCCTCCAAGACATTCCAATCGGTCATCACGGCGGGAGTTTGATCGAGGTACCAATCCTTTGCCTTGCCAAGCAAAGCATGCGGAAATAATCTTTTAAAGAGAGGTAACTCTTGTGCTTGATCTACACCGGCCGCTAATGCAATCTCATAGAATTTTGTGAGAAACGCAAAAGGGTCTTCATGGTCCATTCCGGTGAATGGACTTCCATACAACAAGTTCAAAGTTCCAGTTTTCATCTCGGCTTGCCTTCCTTGATTGTTGTTGGCAAACTAAGCGGTGTGTCGTGGACTGTTCACACAAGGTGTGGATGCGGGAGGTGGAGGTGGTGGTTACGCCATGATTGGTGTGAATGGTGGTGTTGTAGTAGAACTTCCTTCTTGCTCTTGTCGTTGCCTTGCAAGTTGCCTCCTCCGTCTAGTTCTGCTATTGAGTCTACGAGCGGTTCTTTCAATCTCAAGATCGAATAGAAGTTGGTCCGCCGGTAGTTGCCCTCGCATAAACAAAGTCTGCACACTAAACAAAACAAATCAACAAGCACAAGAAAAATTTGTAACAAGTCTAAAATTTCACAACTATTGCAATGCTTGCAATATCAATCTACAATCCCCGGCAACGGCGCTAATTTGTTGAAATATAAATAGAATTTGGGTTTTATGTTATCGTTCCACAGAGATTGTCCGTGATATTACCGCCGTTCTATAGTCGTAGTGTTTCAAACTTTAAAGTAACAAGGGGTTTTAGGTTGGTTTCGTAGCGTTTGTATTCAAATTTAATTAAAAGCGGTAAAGAGATTGTTTTAACGGTTTTTAAAAGCATGTCAAGATTAGGGTTCGACAAACCACTTTGCACGTATATAATCGATAAGCTAATGAACTCGGTTAAATGATAAATACAATCACATATCCTCCCAATATGTTTATCTCTAACACATATTGTGAGTTTTGCCATTTTGATCCTTTGTTAATTTCTCACACAAACTATCAAAATGACAATATTAAAGTTCAATATTTGGTGAACATCAACACACATTACTATCTCTAGCTAATGGACATTGATGGATGAAAAACCTAGGTAAAGAGTAGGAACACATTTCTCAATCATGATCCAACACAAAGAATAAACCATATAAGCAAAGTTTTTCATCATACATTCATCATCCAAGAGTTCATAACCTAGAATTAATCCATATACATACAAATGAGAGGTTTACCTACCATCTAACCTTGACATAAGAGAGAAATTAGCTACACGTCTTCATGGTAGCTTGCACAACAAGTAATGGACAAAGTTTTTGGAGCATCCATCTTCAAGAATCAAGGATTGAAGCATAAAAACTAAGAAAGCAAGAAAATGGGTTTTAATGGAGTTTTCTCTCCAAAAATATTTAAGGTACAAAGTGAAAGATCAAAAGTAGTAGGTTGTACTTCCAAAATGACACAAACATAAGGCTAAATAGAAGTTCAGCCCAGCAAGGAGTGCTGGGCGGTGAGAAATTGTGCTGGGCGAAATCCACCTTACAGCCCACGTGACAGCAACAGTGCCAAAAGTGGCAAAGATATTTTCCAAAAAGCGTCGGGCGAAAGGATGAGAGCGCCGGGTGTAACACCCCCAATCTATACCCCCAAATAATAAAACAGTAAAAGAAAATTCAAAATTTCGTCAGAGTATATTTAAATTATCATGGCATAGACCGAGGGGTCACATCAAATTGAAACAATACATACAACACCTGCTCATAAAGATATGCAACAGTGGGGTAGCAATCAACAGAGGAACTCAGTTCCTTACACCCACATTTCAGAATTTAGAATAAAAGCGGAAAATCTAAAACTGAATAACATATACATATATATCATGAAAAGTCTGGCATACATCAAGTTATACATGCACAAGCCAAAAGATATATATACGGAATACACAAATATCACCAACGGCCACCCTAACTACCCGGTGTCACATATCAGAGCCGACCGACAAAAGAATGAAGACGCAAAGCTTCACAAAAATACCTCCAGCAACTCTAATCTGCAATGCCTCATAGAGCATTATAAAACAGCAGAAGGGTGAAAAAAACAACCATAATATAATTGCATACAATTATATATAACACAAAATACACACATATATACGTTTCTCACCACAACTCACGCCATAAATCATACACAAGACATTACAAGGAATGATTCCTATTTCCATCACCAATACATATCCATATACTAAGTTTATCCACGATTCCACACATAAAACAACCATAATGTTTTATGCAATGCAAGAGACCGACACAACGACTCTATGCAGATGCACATGCGGTACCGACTTCCATTGTTTCTCATCACTAGTTCACTCAGGAACTCTGCTGGAATCATCGCTCGTTATATCACTATAACTCCCCGCCGGGCATACGATGTTCCCTGTCGCTCACACCTCTTTGTATAAGGCACACGACGTTTATGGATCGCTCACACCTCTTTGTATAAGGCACACGACCCGATCGCTCACACCCCACATGGGCACACGATCGTCTATAATCATCGCTCACACCTCTTTGTATAAGGCACACGACGTTATAGTGAATTCCCTCTGGAATCCAAACCGTCACTCAGGACGTCTCAACAATGTATATCATGATGCTTGGTATACAATGACCCATGACATTTAGTATGCACACACATACATGCATTCATCTACATCAACAAAATCAAGCTTTGCACTTATGCCCAAAATAATGCATTTAATTGCCATACGGCCACAAATCATCACCACGCCATTTAAACACATACATTTACATCATACAACAGCACTTTGCACGATACACATCAAATACGTACAAGTATAACGAAAAAAGTCGACAACCGACACTATTCCCAATTTTTCGACATAATTAAATCGGTTAACAAATTCACAATCATCATAATTAGAAAGTACAGCTCAATAGCTACACAACGATACCCAGAATGTAAAAATCGGATAAACGGAACTCAAGTTACGGAAGAAAACGAAAAAACGATATTTTGAAAAGTCCCATTTTACAATTGTCCTGTCCATACGCGTATTTCCATGAGCCATACGCGTATGAGCAGAGACTCATTTTTCCCAAAGTTCACGTGTAAAAGTCTGTACGCGTAATGCCCAAGCTCGTACGCCTATTGCCCTGAAATACTATGCGTATCATACGCAAATGGGCAGATGGCCGAGCGAAATAACATCCCATACGCATATTGGCCCATGACTCGCCCACCATACGCGTATTGCCAAGGTCCATACGCGTATGAACATGCCCCATACGCGTATGACCTGGAAAAACCAGAAAAATTTCTCCTGCATAATTTTTCATACGGGTTCCATCCAAAACACCCCCAAATCTCACCTACACACCAGAAAATTGCCAATACAATGTCCAATAACAAGTATCTATCATGTACCAACAATTATGGATACTTAAAACATGATTTCAACCACATTTAATCAATCTCTAATCAATTTGACATAATATAGGTTTTACTAAATTTTTTCATTTCAATCCAACAAACATCACAAATATACATACATAATCATACACAATCATACAATAATTGAGTTTCGCACCCTTACCCGATTAAATCGATTCTAGAAGTTGATTTCTTTGATTTTTTCCAAGTTTTCCACTATTTCTCTTCTTCTTCTCTTTTCTCTCCTTTTTCTTTCTTCTCCCTTTCTTCCTTTCTATTTTTCTCTCTTCCTATTTCTATTTTTCTTACTTAATCAAAAATATCCTAAAATGACTAAAATACCCCCACACTCAAATATCTCGCAAACGTTCCCAAAACTCGATAAAATGTCACGACATTGAAAAATAACATATTTTCAAATAAAAGTCGAAAATAAAATAAAATAATAATAAAATAATCAAACGACTCGATTAAATAAAACTCACACAAAAACTGGGTCGTTACACCGGGCGGTGCAAATTGTGTCGGGCGAAATCAGGAGGCGCAGTAATGTCACCATTCTGGAACTTGGCTGGAAAATTGGAGGAAATAAGGATGAGGCATCGCCTGTGGAGTGCCGGGCGAAACTTCAAAAGCGCCGGGCGATGCAAAATTGTGCCGGACGAAATCCAGAGGCGCAGCAATGTCACCATTCTGGAACTTTGAAATAGAAAATGGGGTGCCCAACCGCATCTGCTGCGCCGGGCGGTCAAGAGGCCTCAGAAACAAAACTTAGAATGTTCACCAATTCCAAATCCGGTCGAAACGATTAGCGATCAAAATACCAGAATTTCTGCAAAAAGTAGCAAACACGTCAAAGCACCATATATTCACAAAAAATGCAAGACTTGCTTAAATAATAAGTCATTTTCCGAGTAAAGCAATTAAAAGAGCTTAAAAGGTGTCAAAATAAACTATGAAAATAAACATATTTTCACACCTAACAGTCTCACGGGAATAATCCTTTCTTTAGTGAACAGTTCTAGGGTTTGAAGAAATTCAAGAGAGGTTTCACCGGGAATTAATCCTCTCTAGGGGAATGAATTTCTTGACAAATTTCTAATAGTGACAGTCTTGAGAAAAGTTTCACCGGGAATAATGCCTTTCACTGTTCCATATTGTACAAGCCCAAGAGGAGGCAAGACTGTATATGGAATTTCCTATGGGGAACTAATTTTGACTGTGTTAAACGGGTAACCACTGGCTTTATCTTAACCTAGACCTAATTACTAGGGAAAACTCTAAACAGATATACAAGTATATATATACAGATGAAATATATATAAGCTGGTTTGTAAAAAGAAGCTGGTAAAACTTACAAGTGAGCAAGCTTCCAGTGTTATAAACACATCTGTATGGTTAGTTATTCAAGAAATTGAAGAAAATTTTGATAACAACTATCAATTTTAATTTAAATTAAAAGAAAGTTTATGTAAAAGGAAATTTGGGGCTTATACTAAAAAAGGAGGCCCAGATGAATTCTTTTGAAAAGGGGACGACCGCGTCGTAGTTTTGAAAATCACAGAGGGACTTATACAAAGACTGAGGCCCAAATTATTGTATTTACAAAAGAGGATAGGTCTTACACTCTATTAGAGGGCCAAGAGTTTATTTTTGAAAACTGTTATTTTGAAATAAAATAAGGAGAGGCACAGATGAAAAAAACATCGATCGCACCGTTATTTTGAAAATTGTACTAGGACTTATACAATGACTGAAGCCCAAATTATTTATGTACAAAGGAGATTGGTTCTTACACTCTATTATAGGCCCAAAAGTGTTTGAAAATGAGAAAAATGGGGCTTACAACTCAAGGAGAGGCCCAGTTGATTTTTGTTTTAAAAATGACGATCGCGCCGAGATTTAAAATCGTATCGGGACTTATACAATGACTGAGACCCAAAAAGGTTTATTTACAAAGGGATGGGACTTACACTCTATCAAGAGGCCCAAAATTGTTTAAAAGAAGTTTGAAAAATTAAAAATTAGAGAAAACCCTAATTTTGAATTTTAAAGATATAATTTTCAAAGGAAATTAAATAAAAAATGATATAAAATATCAAATATATTTTAAAAAAAATTGTAATCTTTGAAAAATATTTTTAAAAATCATGTTTAATCACATGAAAGCTTGAAATTCATTTGGAATGAAAATATCAAAGTGAGAATTTCATTTAAAAATGTTTTAAAACAAATAAAATGAAATTAATTACAAAAATTCTAACTATATTAAATAAATATAATAAATTGGATTTATTTGTAAATTAAAATAATTTAACATTTTTGTGTCTTTTTAAAAAAAAGAACCAATAAAAAATGATAAAAAATGAGTGAGAAATTAATTTTTGAAATCAATTAAATAAAATATCAAAAATTCAAATATTTAAAAATTTGAAAAAGGGCGCTAAGAGCACTTGGTTCTTGCCCGCGTCCTCTATTTTCCCAGATTTGCATTTTCTCACTTTTCTCTCTGGTTACACAATGGTTTTGCATGATTCAAATACCAATATTGCTCGTTTTTGAACAAGGATCTCAACCATATAGATTAATTGCATTTATATTAAGTATGGAGTGAGAAATCAGAAGATTAGCTCAAGAACCCTAGTTTCAGCATGAACACCGTGAAATTCCATACACGATTCATACATAGCAATTAATTGAGGGTTATCACTCTATATACATGTAGAAACAAGGTGGTAACTCAAAAATTCATTTATGATGCATGTAATATAGAGTTTGAAGCCTTCAGGCTTACCTCTTGCAGCTGGTGATCGAGCTTGATGATGGAAATGTTACAGATGTGTTGTAAGGACCTGGACAGCTTCACTATACCCTATGGAGTGTGTTGAGATGCCTAGCCTTGATTGGAGATGCTTGGATCACCTTGTGGTACCTCAACTGCAACCTTGTCAAAAGCTTGAGCAATTGACTGGTGATTTTTTTTATTCAGGTGTTTCAGATGTGTTTCAAGGCCATGGATCACTCATGTATGATGTATATGAGGTATTGGCATGATTGGTTTGGTTTGAATCACTTCCAATTTCAAAACTCGATAGTGACTTGAAATGGAAGGCAAATTTGGAGTGAAAGAGAGATTTTGAGTAAAACATCAGTTTGGGTGCTTTGGTTTACTCAAACTGGTCACAATTGATGTCTATTTATGGTGCAACAAGTTTGTTTTGGCATCAATAGTGAATGGCAACTGGTACAGGTCTGTGGCCAATGGTTGCATAAAGGAATTCAAGTCTTCTTTGGCCATTGACTTGGGTCAGTGCAGCAGGCATATGGTCCTTTATTGCAGGGCTAAGGCTTGACTCATTCAGTGATCAAAGACTCAATCCATGCCACCTCAATGAACCTCTTGAATGCCTTAAAACTAAATGGGAGTTTTTAGATTTGGAACATTGAATTCCACATGCCAAAGGGGTGGTGTTTTGACTTGCAAGGCTTGTGGATTAGAGGTAATTGCTTGGATAAGATTCTTATATGTTTTCAGAAGTGTGACAAGGCTTAAGGTTGCATAATTTAGCTAGCTCGAGCAAATATGCACAAAACTGCCTTGTACATGACAATTGGAAAATATCATTTTGGGAGGATCATATCTCCTTGCTCAAATGGAGTTATGGAAAGCTCTTGTACTTTTTATAAAGCCCTAACATGATACAATCCATGTGTTATCATAGTTTGATTTGAAACTATTTGAATCTAATTGAAAAATCCTCATGAACATTGATGTTCAAGGCTGAAAACTCAGGCAGTTTTCACTGTGTTTAATCTTTGATTTTTTTTACCACTTTGATCCATCCATAACTAAAAATTATGAAGAATTGGAGTTTGAGGTAGTTCAAGATTTTGTAGAATGTAGGAAGACCTACAAATCAGGCTTTGGATCACTCAAAATGGCTGCTTGGATCAAAAGTTATGGTCCTTGGAAGTTGGCACCAAAACCATTCAAATTCAGTAACTTAGAAAATTTTTCAATTTTTCAAGATTACCCCTTTTAAATGTTATCATGATTTCTTGATCAATTCTTGTTCAAATGACAGTATAGATCATATTTTATGAAAATATGAGTCATAAGGATCATTTTTGCCAAAAAAAGTCATGTTTTGACTTTTGGCTCCGGAGCGGTTCGGCGCGTAAAAACTCTAATTCCTGACTTTTGAGGAATGCAATCTCTGAGGGCGATTTAACTTTTCAAAGGGACTCCTAGGCATATTGAGTCATATTTCGAAGCCTTGGCTCAATACCCTATGAAAATTTCATTCTGGGTCAATCGATAAAAACCCTAATTTGGTGACACTGGGTGTTTTGAGCCTCATTCCACATGGAAGGTTGCATCTTTGTGATTGATTCTTAATGTGAGAGTCCTCTTGATCCTTTGTGGGTGTTTGAGGGATTAGAAAAGTTGAAGATCATGCCTTTTCTTGATTGATCTTTTTTCCAGATGTTCAGATAGGGATGGAAACCCTAATTCTTGATTATAGTGAATGCTCAACAATCCTGGAGGAGGTTGATGAGGCATGATGGCACATCCATATTGTGACAATGATTCTCACAATGATGGGAAATCTTGTGGTCAAAATTTGGGGTATGACAGATGTCCCTATTTAATCTTCTTGGACCCGAAGGTGTGAATGGCGAAGATATTCGGACATTTAGGGTGCAAGAGGATTAAATATCGGAATACCCGAAATTTTGACGGTGTATATGAATGGAAGTTTGCTCATCCATCTTTTTTTGCTAAGTAAGGTTACTTAAGAAAAAGGTAAAACTTCCCCTCAATCTTGGTCTTCATTCACGAAACTGGTCTCAGTTTTCTGAAATAAACTTCCCCTCGATCCTGGTCTTCAGCCACACAATTGGTTTCAGTTTTTTGAAATAAACTTCCCCTAGATCATGGTCTTCTGCCACAGAACTGGTCTCAATTTTCTAAAATAAACTTCCCCTCGATCCTAGTCTTCAGCCACAGAATTGGTCTCAGTTTTCTGAAATAAACTTCCCCTCGATGCTGGTCTTCAGCCGCGGAACTGGTTTCATTTTTCTGAAATAAACTTCCCCTCGATCTTGGTCTTCAGCCACGGAAATGGTCTCAGTTTCTTCTTGTCGAGTTCCATCCTCGACAAGGAATGCTTATAGCGATCTTCATCAAACTTCTCGCCGGGCTATACTGGGGAGACGCCTGTCATACCCCAAATTTTGACCACCAGTTTTCAAAACCTAATTGTGTTTTCACTTCGTGTCATCTGCATATCATATCATTTATTTTTGTCATGCACATTGTTTGAATTTTCAGTCAAAATATATGCGTTGAAATCTCTGTCTTTTTCTGGTTAATTATGCGAAAAATCGATGAACGGATGTGTTTTTCAATTAAACTTACAAATGTCCATTATTCATCTATCTTTCGCACGATTTAATCAATATCCCATTTTTGTTTTATATTCACATATAAAATAAAAAAATGAATTAAATGAAAAAAAAATAAAAAAAAATGTGTATATATATATATACATTTAATTTCGTATTTCTTTATATATATATATATATATATATATATATATATATATATATATATATATATATATATATATATATATATATATATATATATATATTTTTAATATATATATATATATATATATATATATATATATATATATATATATATATATATATATATATATATATTCAAATTTTCATTTTTTTAAAACAAATATAATTTCATATATTTTTGTTTTTTTATATAAAATACAATTTTGTTCTTATATCAATTTTGTTTTTTATATATTTTCTTTTTAGTGAATTTTTGTTTTATACAATTTTGTTTTTTTAATACAAATTTGTTTTATATGTCAAGTTCACTTTTGTTTTACATAACATAAATTGTTTTTGTTTTGCATGCATAAATTCATAACAAACTTTGAAAAACTTTAACCAAAGACTCATCATCATTCTTGAAACTTAAGGCACAAGTTTTAATTTTTGAAGATCAAACTTTGAATGTCAATTTTAAATCATTTTTACTATCTTCATCATCAAGTTACATTTCTCTATAAATAGGCATTTCAAATTCATTTCAAAGACACACCAAACAAGTTTTAAGTTGTTTCTCTTTCTCTCAAATTTTCTTTTTGTTGTTGTTGTTTGTAACTTAGAAAAGGAAATAGAAAGAGCATGTGAAGGATACACATGAGAAGGGGCAGTCACGCCCCATTCTCATTTCAAGCCATGTTTTTTTTTATCACATATACACATAAAGGAGGGCATCACGCCTCACCCCTCACAATGGCTTCCTGTAAAAATATCTATTTTCATATAACACACAATGGAGCAAAGCACCTTACTTTCACATTTTTTTTATACAAAATGTTCACATACACCATGTTTTCCACACATATACACCACATGTTTACTGTTTTTTTCTCTTCACATAACCACAATTTTTACTACAACATGAACTCTTGTTGAACATAACTTGGTTTCAATTCAAACCTAACAGCTGCAACATCTCAATTTTTTCAGTCCTAACTCAAATACAAAATACAATTTTTATTTCTATTATAAGCTGACAAAATTCTGCAGAGCAAACATCAACAAGATAAAAGCAGAAGCAACACTTCCTGCAACACCTTCAATTCAACAGCGGACCATTGCCGTCGACGAAGTCGTCCAATTGGAGCTGTGAAGTTGCAAAGTTCAGAAACAGAACATCAAACTGCAAACAATAGCAGTTGATAGCAACATCACAAATTCATTTTCTAATTTCATCCTTATTCTAATCAAAATTTCACATTTTTTTTACAAACTTATGAATTCATTGATAACAAAGTTCTGTAGTTTTCCTTTTTTACAGGAACATTATCAAAATAACAAATTGTAGCAGCAGAACGATACAATTGCAGCAAAGAAAAATCATACCTGTTGTAGCATTTACAGAACCTGCCACAATTGCATAAAATCCATGAAAAAAATGATTCTACCTGTTATAACATAGGGGAGAACTTCAAGACTGCAATTTTGCGAATCCGCCACGGAAAAAACCGACGTCGTCGATACTCGAATTTGTCCACAATTCTGCAAAATTTCCACAATTTTTTGCAATCAAATTACAATTTCAATTCATATTTTAACAATTGGTCCGATTTAATTGCAAGAAATTTGAATTAACATGTTATTTTTTCACAGGTTTTTGAAGTAAGATATGAGAAATAGGGGAAGAACCCTACAAATTTCATGTTTACCTGAAATCCTTGCCGCGCAGGAGAGAAAGGAACAACGGAGGAGGTAATCGCTCCATCCCTCATCAAATCGCCACCGCAAGCATCGCCAGAACAAGACGGAGGGGTTTCAGATCATCATCATCATCAAACCGCCGCGCTTCCATGGAGGATGTAACGCCCCAGTTTTTGTTAGATTTATTTAATCGAGTCGATTTAATTATTTTTATTATTATTTTATTTTATTCTTGACTTTTATTTGATAATATATTATTTTTCATCGTGATTATGTTTTATCGCGTTTTGAGAGCGTTTGCGAGATATTTGAGTGTGTAGGGGTATTTTGGTCATTTTACTTAATTTTCTTAAGTTAGTAACATAGAGAGAAAAATAGAGAGAAAGAAAAAGAGAAGAAGAAAAAGAGAAAGAAGGAAAAGAAGAGAAGAAAAAGAGAGAAAAACTTAGAGAGAAATAAATTCAATCAACCGACTTTTGAAAACACGATTAATCGGGTAAGGGTGCGAAACTCGGTTATTCTATACTTGTGTATGATTATGTATGTATGTATTTGTTTGTTGTTGGGTTGAAATTGAATATAGAACCAAAACCATAATATGTTGAGATTGTTGGAAATTGATTCAAATTGTGTCTGAAATCATGTTTTAATGTTCATAATTGCCGAGATATGTTAGATAGACGTTGTTGTGCACTCTATTGGTAATTTTCAGGTGAATAGATGAGATTTGGGAGAGGAATTGGTGGAATTTTGCAGCAGAAATTCTGCAGAAAATTCTGGGTTTTTCTCTGCCCATACGCGTAACACGCAGGGCAATACGCGTATGGCAAGGAGAATTTTGGGCATTACGCGTATGGAAATCCATTTTTCTCGGCCATCTGCTGATTTGCGTAACGGTACGCGTATTTGGTAAGGCATTACGCGTAACGTGTGTGGCATTACGAGTATGGAGTTTTTATTGGGATTTTTGGGGAGAATTTGGTCTCTGCCCATACGCGTATCACTTTGGGCAATACGCGTATGGATGGGCGAGTGAGCTGGGCATTACGCGTATGGTTCAGGGCAATATGCGTATGACCAGAGAGGGTGCTGAATTTTGCCATTTAGCGATTCCTTTTCTTTTTAATTCCATAACTTGTGTTCCGATTATCCGTTTTGAACATTCTTGGTATCGTTGGAAAGCTATTGAGATGTACTTTCTTATAAAAATGGTTTTGAGAGTTGTGGCCGATTTTATTATGTTGGGAATTTGGAAATGTGTCGTTTTGTCGACTTTTACCGTGTTAATTGTGTGTATTTGATGTGTTATCATGCAATGTGCTTTTGATATGTATCGTATGACTTGTGTGATGTTATATGATATGAATGCCAGTGATGAAATGTTGTGATGATGGTTTATGGCCTAAGGGCAAGAAAATGCATTGTGTTGTGTTTGATTGTATATGCATGAGTATGGATGTGTATATGTGTGCATTTGAATGTCATGAGTCATTGTATGCCAAGCATCATGATATGCATTCTTGTGATGTCGTGTGCCCTAGTGGGTGTGAGTGAAGAAACGGATCCAGAGGGAATCTGCTATAACATCGTGAGCCTTATACAAAGAGGAGCTAAAGCGATTGGATCGTGAGCCTTATACCGAGAGGACCTAAAGCGATCCATAAACGTCGTGAGCCTTATACCAAGAGGACCTAAAGCGACGGGGAACATCGTTTGCCCGACGGGGAGTTACACTAAGTAACAAGCGATGATTCCAATAGTTCCTGAGTGAACTAGTGATGAGAATGATGGATGGAACGGTACCGCATTGCATTGCATAGAGTCGTTGTGTCGGTCTCTGTGCATTTGGATAAATCATGAATGGATTGATTTTGTGTGGAATTGTGAATGGAATTGATGCTGTTGATATATATATATATATATATATATATATATATATATATATATATATGTTGGTGATAAATGTATTGTGCATGGTTGATATGCCTTGGTGATGGATATATGAGATATGTATTGTGTTGTTTTGTATTTGAACTATGGTGTAAACTGTGGTGAGAACGTTTTGTATGTGTATTTTTGTGTTATTATATAATTGTATGCAATTATATTATGATTGTGTTTCTCACCCTTCTGCTGTTTTGAATGCTCTATGAGGCATTGCAGATTAGATGCTGGAGGTCTTTTTATGAAGCTTAGGTCTTCATTCTTTTGTCGGTCGGCTCTGATATGTAGCACCGGGTAG
Source organism: Lathyrus tuberosus (assembly GCA_022829125.1). Taxonomy (NCBI): domain Eukaryota; kingdom Viridiplantae; phylum Streptophyta; class Magnoliopsida; order Fabales; family Fabaceae; genus Lathyrus; species Lathyrus tuberosus. Next base: position 4,261,870 of record JALAZF010000363.1, read on the forward strand.
TCGGGGAGATCGATTGTGATTTTTGTGTGTACGTATATATGTTATTTTGGATTGTACATGTATAATTCTGTATATGACAGACAAACCTTTATGTTATATATATATATATATATATGTGTGTGTGTGTGAGATTCAATTGCAGATTTTCCGCTTATATTCTGTATCTGATTTGTGGGTGTTAGGAACTGAGTTCCTCTGTTATTTGCTACCTGATTGTTGCATATCTATATGAGCAGGTTATTTTATTTAGTTTCAATTGATGTGACGCCTCCGTCTATGCCATGAATGTTTGAATTATACTCTAATTATTTGTTATCACTTTACTTAATTGGGGGTATAGATTGGGGGTGTTACATTAAGTGGTATCAGAGCCAGTCCGTGTCAGTTCGTGCTAGTCCGTGTTGGTCGTTGTGTTTGGGTGAACTGTTTGTTTTACCATAGTTGCAGGAGGAGGCTGATGATTGGTGGGTTAGTACGCGTCATGTGTTGGAAGCTGCAGATGAAGAGGTCACTTGGACTTTGTTTAGCTGGGAGTTTTTGAGGAAGTATTTTCCTGAAGACGTAAGGGGAAAGAAAGAGATAGAGTTCTTGGAGTTGAAACAAGGTAATATGGCTGTTATCGATTACACTGCTAAGTTTGTGGAGCTTGTTCAGTTTTATCCACATTATGCTGAAGCAACTGCAGAGTTTTCCAAATGTGTGAAGTTTGAGAACGGATTACGTCCTGAGATCAAGCAGGCAATCGATTATCAAAGGATTAGGAGGTTTTCAGATCTGGTGGATTGTTGTAGAATTTATGAAGAGGATATTAAAGCTCGTTCTACTCACTATAAGAGTGTGAATGAAAGGAAAGGGAAGCAACCGTTTCGTGGTGGTCCTTATGTGTCACCAGCTGACAAGGGTAAGCAAAGGGGTAGTTTTGATAAAAGGCCAAGTGGGGGAGGTATGTCTAATCCTCTGAGATGTTTTAGGTGTGGTGACTTAGGAAATCGTTAGTTTGAATGTAGAAAAGATATGAGGAAGTGTTCCATTTGTGGAGGTTTAGGACATGTCGCAGCTGATTGTAAGAAGAATGTGGTGAAGTGTTTCAACTGTGGTGAACCTGGTCATATTAGTACGAAGTGTCCAAAACCAAAGCAAGCTCAGGCTGGAGGGAAAGTTTTTGCATTGGCAGGAACTCAGACTACTAGTGCAGATCGTCTGATCAGAGGTACTTGTTTTATTAATAGTACGCCTTTAGTTACTATATTGATACCGGAGTGACTCATTCACTTATTTCGTCTGAGTGCGCGAAGCGTTTGAATCTTTTATTGTCTTCGATGGGTGGAGAGATGGTTATTGATACTCCAGCAATGGGGTCGGTAACTACTTCTTTGGTTTGTTTAAGCTGTCCTTTGACCATTTATGGTAAAGATTTTGAGATGGATTTGGTGTGTTTGCCGTTGGAGGGTTTAGATGTGGTTCTGGGTATGAATTGGTTGCAATTCAATCGGGTTCATATTGATTGTTATCATAAGTTGGTGAGATTTCCTTCTCTTGAAGAAGACGAGGAATCGAGTTTCTTATCTACCAAAGAGTTGAAGAAACTTTTGGAGGATGAAGCTCAGTTGTTCGGGTTGTTTGCATCGTTGACCGTGGATAGTCAAGTTGCACTTGATGTGTTTCCAGTTGTGTGTGAATTTCCAGAGGTGTTTCCGGAGGATATTTTCGACGTGCCGCCAGATAGAGAGGTGGAGTTTTCTATAGATCTAGTTCCTGGTACTAGACCTGTATCTATGGCACCTTATCGTATGTCGGCATCTGAGTTGGTTGAGCTGAAGAAGCAGTTGAATGAATTGTTAGAAAAGAGGTTTGTGAGACCGAGTGTATCGCCTTGGGGTGCTCAAGTTCTTTTGGTGAAAAATAAAGATGGAAGTATGCGATTGTGTATTGATTATCGCCAGCTGAATAAGGTGGCGATTAAGAATAAGTATCCTCTTCCGAGAATTGATGATCTGATGGACCAGTTGGTAGGTGCTTGTGTGTTTAGTAAGATTGATTTGAGGTCAGGTTATCATCAGATTAGAGTGAAAGAGGAAGATATTCAGAAGACGTCTTTTAGGACACGTTACGGACATTATGAATATTCTGTGATGTCGTTTGGGGTTTCTAATGCGCCGGGTGTGTTTATGGAGTATATGAATCGTATTTTCCATGAGCATTTGGATCGATTTGTTGTTGTGTTTATTGATGACATCTTGATTTATTCTAAGTCCCGGGAGGAACATGCGGAGCATTTGCGTGTTGTGTTGTAAATTTTGAAGGAAAGGAGACTTTTTTCCAAGTTGTCCAAGTGTGAGTTCTGGTTGTCAGAAGTGAGTTTTCTTGGGCATGTGATTTCAGGTAATGGTATTGCTGTGGATCCATCTAAGGTAGATGCAATTCTACAATGGGAGGCTCCTAGATCCGTTACTCAAATCAGAAGCTTTTTGGGTTTAGCTGGATATTATCGAAGATTCATTGAAGGTTTTTCCAAGTTAGCACTTCCATTGACCCAACTGACTTGTAAAGGTAAAGCGTTCATTTGGGATATTTAGTGTGAGGAAAGTTTTAGTGAGCTGAAGAGAAGATTAACTGCAGCTCCAATTTTGATCTTACCGAATCCTAGTGAACCGTTTGTGGTGTATTATGATGCGTCTTTGATTGGTTTAGGTGGGGTGTTGATGCAAGAAGGTAAGGTTGTGGCTTATGCTTCGAGGCAATTGAGGATTCATGAGAAGAATTACCCTACTCATGATTTGGAATTAGCGGCAGTGGTTTTTGTGTTGAAAATTTGGAGGCATTATCTCTATGGTGCAAGATTCGAAGTCTTTAGTGATCATAAGAGTTTGAAATACTTGTTTTATCAGAAAGAGTTGAATATGAGGCAACGGAGATGGTTGTAATTTTTGAAGGACTACGATTTTGGCTTGAATTACCATCCTGGTAAAGCTAATGTGGTAGCCGATGCGTTAAGCCAGAAATCTTTGCATATGTACGCTTTGATGGTTAAAGAGTGGGAACTTTTGGAAGCATTTAGAGATTTGAGTTTGGTGTGTGAATTGACATCTGATAGCGTGAGGCTTGGTATGTTAAAGGTCACTAATGATATTCTGTTAACCGTTAGCGAGAAACAGAAGTTGGATGTGAAATTTGTTGATTTGATGACGGTTGGAGATCAAAGTGTGAATGGTGATTTTAAAGTGGATGATAAGGGTGTTTTGAGATTTCGTGGGAGAATTTGTATTTCGGATGATCCTGACTTGAAAAAGATGATTTTGGAGGAGGGACACCGGAGTAATTTGAGTATACATCTGGGAGCTAATAAGATGTATCAAGATTTGAAGAAGATATTTTGGTGGTCTGGATTGAAGAGGGATGTGGCTCGGTTTGTTTATGCGTGTTTGACGTGTCAGAAGTCAAAGGTAGAACATCAGAAGCCTAGTGGATTGTTGCAACCGTTGGATATTCCCGAGTGGAAATGGGACAGCATTTCTATGGATTTTGTGACAGGGTTGCCGAATACACAAAGGGGACATAATGTCATTTGGGTGGTTGTGGATAGGCTGACTAAATCGGCGCATTTCACTCCGATTGACATCAGTTTTTCTTTGGAGAAGTTGGCTGAGATTTATATCCGTGTGATTATGAAGTTACATGGTGTTCCGTTGTGTATTGTTTCAGATCGAGATCTGAGGTTTACTTCCAGATTTTGGGAAAGTTTGCAAAAGGCGTTAGGTTCCAAGTTGAGATTGAGTTCTGCTTATCATCCTCAGATGGATGGTCAGACTGAGAGAACTATCCAGTCGTTGGAAGATTTGCTGAGAGCTTGTGTTCTTGAGCAAGGTGGTGCTTGGGATAGTTATCTTGCGTTGGTTGAATTCACGTATAACAACAGTTTCCATTCGAGTATTGGAATGGCACCTTTTGAAGCGTTGTATGGAAGAAGATGTCGAACACCGTTGTGTTGGCATGAATCTGGTGAGAGTTCGGTGGTTGGACCGGAGTTAGTGCAACAGACTATGGAAAAGGTGAAACTTATTCGTGAGAAAATGAAGGCTTCTCAGAGTAGGCAGAAGAGTTATCATGATCGAAGGAGGAAAGATCTTGAGTTTCAAGAAGGCGATCATGTATTTTTGAGAGTGACACCGGTGACGGGTGTTGGTCGTGCATTGAAGTTAAAGAAGCTTACTTCTCAGTTTATTGGTCCTTACCAGATATCCGCGAGAGTGGGTGGTGTGGCTTATCGGGTGGCGTTGCCGCCGAATCTTTCGAATTTGCATGATGTGTTCCATGTTTCACAGCTTCGGAAGTATGTTCCGGATCCGTCGCATGTGATTCCGATGGATGAGGTAGAGGTAAGGGAGAACCTTACGGTTGAGGCATTACCGGTGAGGATTTTGGATCGCGAGTTGAAGCGGTTGAGAGGCAAGGATATTACGCTTGTGAAAGTAGCGTGGGGAGACGCTGCTGAGGGCAATTTGACTTGCGAGTTGGAGAGTCGGATGCGGGAGTCATATCCGGAGTTGTTCGTCTTAGGTAATATTTTCAAGGACGAAAATTTCTAAGTGGGAGAGAGTTGTAACGCCCCAGTTTTTGTTAGATTTATTTAATCGAGTCGATTTAATTATTTTTATTATTATATTATTTTATTCTTGACTTTTATTTGATAATATATTATTTTTCATCGTGATTATGTTTTATCGCATTTTGAGAGCGTTTGCGAGATATTTGAGTGTAGGGGTATTTTGGTCATTTTACTTAATTTTCTTAAGTTAGTAACATAGAGAGAAAAATAGAGAGAAAGAAAAAGAGAAGAAGAAAAAGAGAAAGAAGGAAAAGAAGAGAAGAAAAAGAGGGAAAAACTTGGAGAGAAAGAAATTGAATCAACCGACTTTTGAAAACACGATTAATCGGGTAAGGGTACGAAACTTGGTTATTCTATACTTGTGTATGATTATGTATGTATGTATTTGTTTGTTGTTGGGTTGAAATTGAATATAGAACCAAAACCATAATATGTTGAGATTGTTGGAAATTGATTCAAATTGTGTCTGAAATCATGTTTTAATGTTCATAATTGCCGAGATATGTTAGATAGATGTTGTTGTGCACTCTATTGGTAATTTTCAGGTGAATAGATGAGATTTGGGAGAGGAATTGGTGGAATTTTGCAGCAGAAATTCTGCAGAAAATTCTGGGCTTTTCTCTGCCCATACGCGTAACACGCAGGGCAATACGCGTATTGGTTTGGGTAATACGCGTATGGCAAGGGGAATTTTGGGCATTACGCCTATGGAAATCCATTTTTCTCGGCCATCTGATGATTTGCGTAACGGTACGCGTATTTGGTAAGGCATTACGCGTAACGTGTGTGTCATTACGCGTATGGAGTTTTTAGTGGGATTTTTTATGAGAATTTGGTCTCTGCCCATACGCGTATCACTTTGGGCAATACGCGTATGGATGGGCGAGTGAGCTGGGCATTACGCGTATGGCTCAGGGCAATACGCGTATGACCAGAGAGGGTGCTGAATTTTGCCATTTAGTGATTCCTTTTCTTTTTAATTCCATAACTTGTGTTCCGGTTATCCGTTTTGAACATTCTTGGTATCGTTGGAAAGCTATTGAGATATACTTTCTTATTAAAATGGTTTTGAGAGTTGTGGCCGATTTTATTATGTCGGGAATTTGGAAATGTGTCGTTTTGTCGACTTTTACCGTGTTAATTGTGTGTATTTGATGTGTTATCATGCAATGTGCTTTTGATATGTATCGTATGACTTGTGTGATGTTATATGATGTGAATGCAAGTGATGAAATGTTGTGATGATGGTTTCTGGCCTAAGGGGAAGAAAATGCATTGTGTTGTGTTTGATTGTGTATGCATGAGTATGGATGTGTATATGTGTGCATTTGAATGTCATGAGTCATTGTATGCCAAGCATCATGATATGCATTCTTGTGATGTCGTGTGCCCTAGTGGGTGTGAGCGAATTCGCTATAACATCATGAGCCGTATACAAAGAGGACCTAAAGCGATCGAATCGTGAGCCTTATACCGAGAGGACCTAAAGCGATCCATAAACGTCGTGAGCCTTATACCAAGAGGACCTAAAGCGACGGGGAACATCGTTTGCCCGATGGGGAGTTACACAAAGTAACAAGCGATGATTTCAATAGTTCCTGAGTGAACTAGTGATGAGAATGATGGATGGAATGGTACCGCATTGCATTGCATATAGTCGTTGTGTCGGTCTCTGTGCATTTGCATAAATCATGAATGGATTGATTTTGTGTGGAATTGTGAATGGAATTGATGCTGTTGATATATATATATATATATATATATTGGTGATAAATGTATTGTGCATGGTTGATATTCCTTGGTGATGGATATATGAGATATGCATTGTGTTGTTTTGTATTTGAACTATGGTGTAAACTGTGGTGAGAACGTTTTGTATGTGTATTTTTGTGTTATTATATCATTGTATGCAATTATATTATGATTGTGTTTCTCACCCTTCTGCTATTTTGAATGCTCTATGAGGCATTGCAGATTAGATGCTGGAGGTCTTTTTGTGAAGCTTAGGTCTTCATTCTTTTATCGGTCGGCTCTGATATGTAGCACCGGGTAGTCGGGGAGATCGATTGTGATTTATGTGTATACGTATATATGTTATTTTGGATTGTACATGTATGATTCTGTATATGACAGACAAAATTTTATGAGATTCAGTTGCAGATTTTTCGATTATATTCTGTATCTGATTTGTGGGTGTTAGGAACTGAGCTCCTCTGTTATTTGCTACTTGATTGTTGCATATCTATATGAGCAGGTTGTTGTATTTGGTTTCAATTGATGTGACGCCTCTGTCTATGCCATGAATGTTTGAATTATACTCTGATTATTTGTTATCGCTTTACTTAATTGGGGGTATAGATTGGGGGTGTTACAGAGGACCATCGTTGGAGAAGCACCGTACGATCATGAAAACACGTCAAAAAAAATCACCGCCGTTTTGGATTGAAGAGAAGGAGTCACATTTTGAAGAAAAACAAGGAGAGAGTTTAGCGTGTTTTCAAGAGGAGAACATGCTTCAGGTTTTGCCCTCATCCTCTCTAAGGGTTTGTTTGGTTCAACGGAGGGAGGGGGAGGAGAGGGAATTTAATAGAGGGGAGGGGAAGGGAGGGGAGGGGAGGGGAGGTATTTTTATATATGTTTGGTTCAAAAAAGGGGAGGGGAGGGGAGGGGAAGGATCTTTAACTACATATATGTTTGGTTCACAATGGGAGGGGAGGGAATTTAAAACTAAATTACTTTTTTATCCTTACAAATATTATCACTTGTATTTAGTAAAAATAATTCTAAATAAAAATAGTTTTGAGTAAATATCACCAACTAAAAACTTCCATTCATAACCAATATAAATTGAAACAAAATATTCCGAAATATATTAAAATGTAAACAAAATATTCAGAAACACATTAAATTGTAAACAAAGTATTTATAAAAGTTATAAGACTATTATAAGATGATCAATCAGATGAGCCAAAGACCATTTGCATTATCACTGCTTTGCGTGCTTCTAGCGGACATTGGAGAATCATTCTAAGTTTGTCAGCATCTTTCATGACAGTGCAATATATCTGATGAGGCAATAACTTTGCATCACATCCATACTCCTTTATTAAATTCCATGTTTCTTCTTCTGAAATTGGAGGCATCTCATATTTTTGACGCTCTCTCATTATTTCATTTCCTTCTCGTATTGCAGCATTTCCTTCTGTTAGTGCATTTGCAACCAAGACAAATGATTCTTGGAGTTCAGTAATATCGTTGTTTGCATCTTTGTTTTTAACAACTTTCATTTTCTTCCTTTTACTACCACTTAAAGGGTCTGGTGATTGTGTTTCGGGTACAGAAAAATCATAATTAGCATCAAAGCTTTCCAAATTCACCTCATTTCAAGCAACATGGTCATCAATATCTTGAATACTTTCAACAAAGTCTTCATTGGTGACCGATGACTTTTGTTTTCTTGTCTCTTTTAAAGTTCCAGATTCCTCTCCATCAGCTCGGTTAGGTCCATAAAGTATCACCATCTTCTCATAATTTGGAAGTGGTACATGTAACGCCCCGTTTTGCCAATTTTGTTTATTGAGTCGTTTTGATTATTTTATTATTATTTTATTGTATTTTCGACTTTTATGTGAAAATATGTTATTTTTCGTCGTGATTATATTTTATCGCGTTTTGGGATCGTTTGAGAGAAATTTGAGTGTAGGGGTATTTTGGGCATTTAGATGTATTTTGATTAAGTTAGAATAAATAGAAAGAATAGAAAGAAAAACCAGAAAAATAGAGAAGAAGAAAAGAGAATTGAAAGAAGAAAAGAGAGGAAAAACTTGTGAAGGAAGAAATCAATCTCCCGACTTTCTAGAACACGATTAAATCGGGTAAGGGTGCGAAACTCGATTATACTATGATTGTGTATGATTATGTATGTTTTGTGTGGATGTTTTGGTTGGTTTTCCATATGTTTCCGTTTATGCCGTATTTGACGAAATCGATAGAAACCAATGTTTTTACGGTCGAAAAGTCGTATAAATACATGTGTTGGTTGGTTATATGTATGTGAGCTGCTGTTTAAAGTTTCATGAAGTTCGGTTATGTTTTGGTTAGTTTTCGTTATGTTTCCGTTGTTTTGTCCGTTTAGGTCGAATTGTAAGAAATCGATAGAAACCGATGTTTTCACGGTTAGAATTCGAAATAAATTACGTAGTTGTATCGAGCAAGGTTAGGTCGTCGTATAGCGTGCTTTTTATTCGATTTGGTGATGTTTGAAAATTCTGGTTTTTTTGAAAGGTTGAAATTTAATCGAAAATCGAACGTCGTAGAAATTTCGTTTATGTATTCTAAATTGTTCTTATGTATTTGGTGGTTGTGCGTATATGTTTGTTTCGGTGAAAATGTTCGATTTAGTCGAGTTTCCGGGCACTTTGGAAAAATGACAGCAAAGGTGTATTTTGAGAAAATCTGGTTTTTAAGGAAAAACAGAGTTATGAATCGATACATAACAGCTATGTATCGATACAAAATGGTTTATGTATCGATACATAACCCTTATGCATCGATACATACTGTAGAAATTTGGGAAAACAGCATTTTCACTACAGCATGTGTCGACACATGCGTGCTATGTATCGATACATGTGGCCTTTTTGTATCGATACATAAGCCTATGTATCGATACATACTGTGCTGAACCATAAAATTCTGGTTTGTCGGGAAACTTCAGAAATTCATATCTCTTGAACCGTAAGTCGGTTTTGACCCCCGTTCGAAGCGTTGGGAAGCTAACGAGATGTTCTTTCTAGGAAAAATAGTTTTGAGGTCTGAACCTAGTCCAATCGGTACAGTTTTTTTGAACCGTTTCGTAGTGTCGGGCGTACGGTTTATGTTTTTACGTTATTTTGAAATATTCGTATCTTCTTCGTTGGTTATCCGATTTAAGTGTTCTTTATATGGATGTGAAGCTAAAAATATGTTCCATGATTTGGTGAAGAAAAATATTATTTTTAGCTGACTTTATCAATTAATCGTGAATAGTTGTTTTTGATGAAATGTTGTGATGATGATTTGTGGCCGAAAGGCAAGAAAATGCTAAGTGTGATATTTGATGATATATGCATGGTTGTTGATGTGTGTGAGCATGCAATGTGAAAGTCATGAGTCGTTGTATGCCAAGCATCATATTGTGCATTGTTGAAACGTCCTGAGTGACGATTTGATTCTTGAGGGAATCCACTATACCATCATGTGCCTCAAAAATACGAGGCGTTGCCTGAGGACTTAAAGCGATATGTATAGACGATTGTGGGCTCCTTTGGAGACTTAAAGCAATCCTTAACGTCGTGTGCCTCGAAAATATGAGGCGCTGCCTGAGGACTTAAAGCGACGGGTGAACATCGTAGGCCCGACGGGGAGTTACTTGAGATTCTCAGTAACGAGCGATGGTTCCAATAGTTCCTGAGTGAACTGATGATGAGACATGAGGCATTGGAAGTCGGTACCGCATGGCATGTGCATAGAGTCGTTGTGTCGGTCTATGTGCATTGCATTAAATCATGAATTAAAAGTGTGTGAATTTGTGAATGTGATTGATGATTGTATGGTATATGTGTGGTGTGTAATGGTATTCGATGCTTGAGAATTGTGCGGTATTATGTTATATGTGGTTGTGGTGAGAATGTGTTACTTGTACATTTTTGTGTTTATATATATAATTTTATTCAATTATATTATGGTTGTTTTTCTCACCCTTCTGCTGTTTTATAACGCTCTATGAGGCGTTGCAGATTAGAGCTGCTGGAGGTATTTCTTTTGTGAAGCGTTGCGTCTTCATTCTTTTGGTCGGTCGGCTCTGATATGTGACTCCGGGTAGTTAGGGTGGCCGTGTGCTATTATTTTGTACATCTGATGATATATTTTGGTTGTACATATGCTACCTGATGTATGACAAACTGTTTATATGCGTATATGTATATATGTTATTCAGATTTTAGATTTTCCGCTTTAATTCTAATTTCTGAAAAGTGGGTGTAAGGAACAAGTTTCCTCTGTATGATTGCTACCCCACAGTTGCATATCATTATGGGCAGGTGTTGCATGTTATGTGTATTTTTGGTTACTTTGATGTGATTCTCCCTTTCTATGCCATGATAATTCAATTATACTCTGATCAATTTTCGAATTTTCTTTTTACCGCTTTAATTGCGTGTTAATTGGGGGTATAGATTGGGGGCGTCACATTAAGTGGTATCAGAGCATGTCCGTGTCGGTTGTGTCTGTTGTGTTTGTTGTGTCAGTTGTGTCTGGCATATTGGGCGAGTTGTGTTGGACGAGTTGTTGTTAACCATAGTTCTGTATTTGGACGAACAAGATATGGTTGGTCGTAATGATGTTGCTTTGGCTGCTGCGATGGAGGCAATGGCACGAGCTGTGCAGGGTGCACCGAATGCGGCAGGAAATGATGAGTTTAGAAAGAATAAGCCGCCGGTCTTTAAAGGGAAACATGATCCGGATGGTGCGCAGTTGTGGTTGAAAGAGATTGAGAGGATTTTCAGGGTAATGGATTGTGACGAGGAGGATAAGGTGAGGTTAGGCACTCATATGTTACATGAAGAGGCTGACGACTAGTGGATCAGTACTCGTCAAGTGTTGGAAGCTGAGGAGGAGGAAGAAGAGATTACTTGGGAGGTGTTTAGCAGAGAGTTCCTAAGGAAGTATTTTCTGGAAGATGTCCGAGGAAAGAAGGAGATTGAGTTTTTGGAACTGAAACAAGGTAACTTATCTGTTGTTGAATATACTGCTAAGTTTGTGGAGCTTGTGCAGTTTTATCCTCACTATATGGAAGCGACAGCTGAATTTTCAAAGTGTGTGAAGTATGAAAGTGGCTTGCGTCCTGAGATAAAGCAGGCGATTGGTTATCAGAGGATTCGAAGGTTTGCTGATTTGGTTGAATGCTGTAGGATTTATGACGAGGACAGTAAGGCTCGTTCAGCTCATTATAAAAGTGTAAGTGACAGGAAAGGGAAACAACAGTTCCGTGGTGGTCCGTATGTGTCACCGGCTGATAAAGGTAAACAAAGGGGTTCTTTTGATCGGAGGTCAGGTGGAGGAGGTATGTCTAATCCTATTAGGTGTTTTAAATGTGGTGAATTGGGTCATCGCCAGCATGAATGTAGGAAGAAGGTGAGTAAGTGTTCTAATTGTGGTGGTATTGGGCATGTCTTAGCTGATTGTAAAAGGAAGAATGTGGTGAAATGTTACAATTGTGGAGAACCTGGTCACATTAGTTCGAAGTGTCCTAATCTGAAGAAGGCTCAGACTAGTGGGAAAGTGTTTTCGTTGGAGGGAACTCAGACTTCAAAGGCAGATCGTCTGATAAAAGGTACTTGCTTTATTAATAATACGCGTTTAATTGCTATTATTGATACTGGAGCGACTCATTCATTTATTTCATCTGAGTGCGCGAAGAGTTTAAATCTTGTGTTGTCTGTAATGGATTTTGAGATGGTTATTGATACTCCAACGATGGGGTCAGTAACTACTTCTTTGGTTTGTCTAAGTTGTCCTTTATCCATTTATGGTAAAGACTTTGTGATGGATTTGGTGTGTTTACCATTGGAAGGTTTAGATGTGGTGTTGGGAATGAACTGGCTGCAATTTAATCGGGTGCACATTGACTGTTATCATAAGCTTGTAAGGTTTCCTTCTCTTGAGGAAGATGAAGACTCGAGTTTCTTATCTACCAAAGAGTTGAAGAGACTTTTGGCGGATGAAGCTCAGTTGTTTGGTTTGTTTGCATCTTTATCGGTGGATAGTCAAGTTTCTCTTGAAGTGTTTCCTGTTGTGTGCGAATTTCCTGAGGTGTTTCCTGAGGATATTTCAGATGTGCCGCCAGAGAGAGAAGTTGAATTTTCTATTGATCTAGTTCCTGGTACTAGACCTGTTTCTATGGCACCTTATAGAATGTCGGCATCTGAGTTGGTAGAGCTGAAAAAGCAGTTGGATGAGTTGTTGGAAAAGAGGTTCGTGAGGCCAAGTGTTTCTCCTTGGGGTGCTCCTGTTTTGTTAGTGAAAAAGAAAGATGGGAGTATGCGATTATGTATTGATTATCGCCAGTTGAATAAAGTGACGATTAAGAACAAATATCCGCTTCCAAGGATTGATGATCTGATGGATCAGTTGGTTGGTGCTTGTGTATTTAGTAAGATTGATTTGAGATCGGGATATCATCAGATAAGGGTGAAAGAAGAGGATATTCAGAAGACGGCCTTTAGAACACGGTACGGTCATTATGAATATTCGGTGATGCCGTTCGGGGTTTCTAATGCGCCTGGTGTGTTTATGGAATACATGAATCGGATTTTCCACGAGCATTTGGATCGTTTTGTGGTGGTGTTTATTGATGATATTTTAATCTATTCTAAGTCTCGGGAAGAACATGCAGAGCATTTGCGTATTGTTTTGCAGGTTTTAAAAGAAAGGAAGCTTTTTGCCAAATTGTCCAAGTGTGAATTCTGGTTGTCTGAGGTGAGTTTTCTTGGGCACGTAATTTCTGGTAATGGTATTGTTGTGGATCCATCTAAAGTAGAAGCAGTTCTACAATGGGAGGCTCCTAGATCCGTTACGGAAATTCGTAGTTTTCTAGGTTTGGCTGGTTATTACCGGAGGTTCATTGAAGGTTTTTCTAAGCTAGCTCTTCCTTTGACGCAGTTGACTTGTAAGGGCAAAGCATTCATTTGGGATATTCAGTGTGAAGAAAGTTTTTGTGAGCTAAAGAAAAGATTGACGACAGCTCCGATTCTTATTTTACCTAATCCTAATGAACCATTCGTGGTATATTGTGATGCGTCCTTAATTGGTTTGGGTGGTGTTCTGATGCAGGAAGGTAAGGTTGTGGCTTACGCTTTAAGGCAGTTAAGAGTTCATGAGAAAAACTATCCTACTCATGATCTTGAATTAGCGGCTGTGGTTTTTGTGTTGAAGATTTGGAGGCACTATCTCTATGGTGCAAGGTTCGAGGTCTTTAGTGATCATAAAAGCTTGAAATATTTATTTGATCAGAAAGAGTTGAACATGAGGCAACGGAGATGGTTGGAATTCTTGAAAGATTACGACTTTGGCTTGAATTACCATCCTGGTAAAGCTAATGTGGTAGCCGATGCATTGAGCCGGAAATCGTTGCATATGTCCGCATTGATGGTGAAAGAGTTGGAACTTTTGGAATCATTTAGAGATTTGAGTTTGGTTTGTGAAGTGACATCGGTTAGTGTGAGGCTTGGAATGTTGAAAGTTACGAATGAATTTTTGATGTCGGTTAGTGAGAAACAAAAGTTGGATTTGAAATTTGTTGATTTGATGATGAATGAGAATGTGGATTTCAAGGTTGATAATTTTGGTGTTTTGAGATTTCGTGGTCGTATTTGTATTCCTGATGATGCAGAGTTGAAAAGAATGATTTTGGAGGAAGGACACCGGAGTAACTTAAGTATTCATCCGGGAGCGAATAAGATGTACCAAGATTTGAAAAAGATTTTCTGGTGGTCTGGTTTGAAAAGAGATGTGGCTCAGTTTGTGTATGCTTGTTTGACTTGTCAGAAGTCGAAAGTGGAACATTTGAGGCCTAGTGGTTTGTTGCAACCGTTGGAGATTCCTGAGTGGAAATGGGATAGCATTTCGATGGATTTTGTAACGGGGTTACCGAACACTCAGCGAGGGCATAATGCTATTTGGGAGATTGTGGACAGGCTGACTAAATCGGCGCATTTTATTCCGATTGACATCAGTTTTTCTTTGGAACGGTTAGCTGAGATTTATATCAGTGTGGTTGTGAAATTGCATGGGGTTCCTTTGAGTATTGTTTCTGATCGAGATCCTAGGTTTACATCGAGATTTTGGGAAAGTTTACAGAAGGCTTTGGGTTCTAAATTGAGGTTGAGTTCGGCTTATCATCCGCAGACAGATGGTCAGACCGAAAGAACTATTCAGTCGTTGGAGGATTTGTTGAGGTCGTGTGTTTTGGAACAAGGTGGTGCGTGGGATAGTTATCTTGCTTTGATTGAGTTCACGTATAATAACAGTTTCCATTCTAGTATTGGAATGGCACCTTTTGAGGCTTTATATGGACGAAGATGTAGAACGCCATTGTGTTGGCACAAAACTGGTGAGAGTTCTGTGGTTGGACCGGAATTGGTGCAACAGACGACGGAAAAGGTAAAGTTTATTCGTGAGAAAATGAAAGCTTCCCAGAGTAGACAAAAGAGTTATCATGATCGGAGACGGAAAGATCTTGAGTTTCAAGAGGGTGATCACGTATTTCTGAGGGTTACGCCGGTAACGGGTGTTGGTCGTGCTTTGAAATCTAAGAAGCTTACTCCTCGATTTATTGGTCCTTACCAGATATCTGCGAGAGTTGGTGCTGTGGCGTATTGTGTGGCGTTACCGCCGAATCTGTCGAACTTGCATGATGTTTTTCATGTTTCACAGCTTCGGAAGTATGTTCCGGACCCTTCACATGTGATTCCGATGGACGAGGTTGAGGTAAGGGATAACCTTACGATCGAGGCATTACCAGTTAGTATTTTGGATCGCGAGGTGAAGTAGTTAAGGGGTAAAGAGATTGCACTTGTGAAAGTGGCGTGGGGAGGCGCTGCTGAGGGTAATTTGGCGTGGGAATTGGAGAGTAGGATGCGGGAGTCGTATCCAGAGTTGTTTGTATCAGGTATTATTTTCGAGGACGAAAATTTCTAAGTGGGGGAGAATTGTAACGCCCCGTTTTGCCAATTTTGTTTATTGAGTCGTTTTGATTATTTTATTATTATTTTATTGTATTTTCGACTTTTATGTGACAATATGTTATTTTTCGTCGTGATTATATTTTATCGCGTTTTGGGATCGTTTGAGAGAAATTTGAGTGTAGGGGTATTTTGGGCATTTAGATGTATTTTGATTAAGTTAGAATAAATAGAAAGAATAGAAAGAAAAACCAGAAAAATAGAGAAGAAGAAAAGAGAAGAGAAAGAAGAAAAGAGAGGAAAAACTTGTGAAGGAAGAAATCAATCTCCCGACTTTCTAGAACACGATTAAATCGGGTAAGGGTGCGAAACTCGATTATACTATGATTGTGTATGATTATGTATGTTTTGTGTGGATGTTTTGGTTGGTTTTCCATATGTTTCCGTTTATGTCGTATTTGACGAAATCGATAGAAACCAATGTTTTTACGGTCGAAAAGTCGTATAAATACATGTGTTGGTTGGTTATATGTATGTGAGCTGCTGTTTAAAGTTTCATGAAGTTCGGTTATGTTTTGGTTAGTTTTCGTTATGTTTCCGTTGTTTTGTCCGTTTAGGTCGAATTGTAAGAAATCGATAGAAACCGATGTTTTCACGGTTAGAATTCGAAATAAATTACGTAGTTGTATCGAGCAAGGTTAGGTCGTCGTATAGCGTGCTTTTTATTCGATTTGGTGATGTTTGAAAATTCTGGTTTTTTTGAAAGGTTGAAATTTAATCGAAAATCGAACGTCGTAGAAATTTCGTTTATGTGTTCTAAATTGTTCTTATGTATTTGGTGGTTGTGCGTATATGTTTGTTTCGGTGAAAATGTTCGATTTAGTCGAGTTTCCGGGCACTTTGGAAAAATGACAGCAAAGGTGTATTTTGAGAAAATCTGGTTTTTTAGGAAAAACAGAGTTATGAATCGATACATAACAGCTATGTATCGATACAAAATGGTTTATGTATCGATACATAACCCTTATGCATCGATACATACTGTAGAAATTTGGGAAAACAGCATTTTCACTACAGCATGTGTCGACACATGCGTGCTATGTATCGATACATGTGGCCTTTTTGTATCGATACATAAGCCTATGTATCGATACATACTGTGCTGAACCATAAAATTCTGGTTTGTCGGGGAAACTTCAGAAATTCATATCTCTTGAACCGTAAGTCGGTTTTGACCCCCGTTCGAAGCTTTGGGAAGCTAACGAGATGTTCTTTCTAGGAAAAATAGTTTTGAGGTGTGAACCTAGTCCAATCGGTACAGTTTTTTTGAACCGTTTCGTAGTGTCGGGCGTACGGTTTATGTTTTTACGTTATTTTGAAATATTCGTATCTTCTTCGTTGGTTATCCGATTTAAGTGTTCTTTATATGGATGTGAAGCTAAAAATATGTTCCATGATTTGGTGAAGAAAAATATTATTTTTAGCTGACTTTTGGCCGACTTTACCGATTAATCGTGAATAGTTGTTTTTGATGAAATGTTGTGATGATGATTTGTGGCCGAAAGGCAAGAAAATGCTAAGTGTGATATTTGATGATATATGCATGGTTGTTGATGTGTGTGAGCATGCAATGTGAAAGTCATGAGTCTTTGTATGCCAAGCATCATATTGTGCATTGTTGAAACGTCCTGAGTGACGATTTGATTCTTGAGGGAATCCACTATACCATCGTGTGCCTCAAAAATACGAGGCGTTGCCTGAGGACTTAAAGCGATATGTATAGACGATTGTGGGCTCCTTTGGAGACTTAAAGCAATCCTTAACGTCGTGTGCCTCGAAAATATGAGGCGCTGCCTGAGGACTTAAAGCGACGGGTGAACATCGTAGGCCCGACGGGGAGTTACTTGAGATTCTCAGTAACGAGCGATGGTTCCAATAGTTCCTGAGTGAACTGATGATGAGACATGAGGCATTGGAAGTCGGTACCGCATGGCATGTGCATAGAGTCGTTGTGTCGGTCTATGTGCATTGCATTAAATCATGAATTAAAAGTGTGTGAACTTGTGAATGTGATTGATGATTGTATGGTATATGTGTGGTGTGTAATGGTATTCGATGCTTGAGAATTGTGCGGTATTATGTTATATGTGGTTGTGGTGAGAATGTGTTACTTGTACATTTTTGTGTTTATATATATAATTTTATTCAATTATATTATGGTTGTTTTTCTCACCCTTCTGCTGTTTTATAACGCTCTATGAGGCGTTGCAGATTAGAGCTGCTGGAGGTATTTCTTTTGTGAAGCGTTGCATCTTCATTCTTTTGGTCGGTCGGCTCTGATATGTGACTCCGGGTAGTTAGGGTGGCCGTATGCTATTATTTTGTACATCTGATGATATATTTTGGTTGTACATATGCTACCTGATGTATGACAAACTGTTTATATGCGTATATGTATATATGTTATTCAGATTTTATATTTTCCGCTTTAATTCTAATTTCTGTAAAGTGGGTGTAAGGAACAAGTTTCCTCTGTATGATTGCTACCCCACAGTTGCATATCATTATGGGCAGGTGTTGCATGTTATGTGTATTTTTTGTTACTTTGATGTGATTCTCCCTTTCTATGCCATGATAATTCAATTATACTCTGATCAATTTTCGAATTTTCTTTTTACCGCTTTAATTGCGTGTTAATTGGGGGTATAGATTGGGGGCGTCACAATACATTTTTCCAATTTGCTGCTTTTGGTTTTGACTGAAAAAATTATGATAAATAAAAGATATAAGCTTAATAAAAGTTATACAATTATTTATTAATAAAATATTTTAAAAATATAAAAAATTAATCCAAAGTTACCTCAATTAGAGCATCCCAAACTTCTGACTCGGCATCCAATAATTGTGTAGTTGAATTCCAAGAAACCCGCCAATACCACCTTTAAAAATGTCATAATATTCAGTGAAGTTTTTTTCAAAGTTTTTCAACGGTTTTTTATCTTCACCTTGTCAACTTTGTTTCCAAACATTGCACGAAGTTCAGCTGCAATATTTTCATATGCTGATGTAGTGAATGTACCATTGACTTTATTACCTTTTTCATATTCATGCATAAAAGCGTCAACAAGAGCATCATTCATGACTCTATTCCAAGTCAAAGTTCCAGAATTGCCACTATTAATTGGTAATTTATTTTTCAATGCCATAAACTATGAAAATGAGCAATTATAACACAATAAAGTTAATAAATATAATTAACAAGAAGTCGCAATATCACAATACAGATCATAATTGGTACTATTTCATCAAGGAAAAATAAACATAAAAGTAATAATATTAAATACAAGTCAGACTTTTTAAGCTAAATCGTTATTTTGATAATTTAACCACATTTGATGTGCTACACTATCTCTTATAACCCCTCCCAAAGCAAGTTCATCTCTATCACTTCTTGAACCTTGATGATTGTCATGAGATACATTTTGATGTGCAATTTCAGCATCTACTTCAGCTATAAGATCTTCATCTGGGTCTACACTCATTAGATAATTGTGAAGAATGCAACATGCAAAAATGATTAACTTTTGAGCTTTGACTCCATAATTTGGCTCTGTTGAATTAGATAAAATCTCAAATATTTTTTTCAATACACCAAAGGCTCTTTCAATTGCATTGCGTAAAGACGAATTGAAATTCTGGTACATGTGCAGAATTCAGATGTCCTATAACAAGTCATTCGACATCTGGTCTGACATGAAACAACATGGCAAGGTATATAACAATAAGCACGATACTGAAAAGATAAAACAAAGCACCCAGAATTGTTAACCCAGTTCGGTCTAACACACCTACTCTGGGGGCTACCAAGCCAGGGATGAAGTCCACTATCAGCAGTATCAATTCAAAGCTAAACTCCCCGTTTACAGCTTATCACTTAATCACTACCCAATGACCCTTCTATCAAAATCCTCTCTAGATATGAGAAACCCTTCTCACTCTCAATCATCGCAATGATGTCTAGCAGTCAACACTCCACCACTGCATCAACGGCTCTTTACCTATACAACAATTCAACAAGGAAGACACACTTCCACGACACAACTTAGAGTTACTTAAAAGCTTCCTCCAAGAACAATACTCCTCTTACTTAACAGCTTCGAGGATCACACTAACAAACTGTCCAACTCACATGTCGAGTGGTACAGGAACCAACCCTAATAATAGAACTTTTACATCTTTGGTTGAGTTACAATTCTAGGTTACAATGCATCTATATATAACCTATTCCCAACTGTATTTGGGCCTTCAAAATCATAGCAAATAAGCTGCTACAAATCAGCAGAAACTTCTGCTGCATAATAGGTCTTCAATCAAATATTTCCTAAGATGTCTCCATATTTAGAAAGTAGTGAAAATCTGAAAACCAACACAAAATCTCAACTCAATTACTATGGACGCCACATAGGATAACTAAATATTCACATAATATTCAGTAACAAATAACAACTAACAGAATCTCCTTTTAATCCAATAACAGACGCGATGTACTATGATCCAGGATGGGACATCTTTATCCGACATGTTGAATGCAGTTCATTAGAACATCTTGATTAACCAGCACATGACAGCAAAACATCAACACCTTAAAACAACCATGCACTCATACCAGCTTAGTGCAGCACAACATGTCAAGACATCACACTTGACATCTCCACAACCTGCAACTAATCTAATATGACAGATACTGAACATAACTAGTTAGTGCAAAAGAGCATGTCAAGACATCCTCCTTGACATTTCACAACCTGCAACTAAACTATTATGGCAGATACACAAAATAACATGTTAAAACAACTTTAGTGACATAAAGCTATCATATAGGTTTTAACAAAATTTAGCCAACACAAATACTGCATAGCTGCAGAAGTAACAAACTCCCCCTTTGGTAAATTTTGGCTAAAACCATCATATCATATCAAATATATCAGCAGCAGAAGATAGTCACACACATCAGTAGCAGATAAAACAATTATTAGCACTGCAACACATACACAAGCAGATCAGCACTCAATCTTCATCTGCACACATACACAACCTCACACAGTAGCAACTTCACAACAACATTTACCAACTAGCTCACCACTCACAATAGCAATCACACATAAATGTTAGAACATCATAGGGGACATCAGCTATCAGCACATCATGCAATCACACACTCTCCCCCTTTTTAGCCATATTTGACAAAGCTATAGCACACCAGAGCAATATCCATACAACCTTTGGATAACACAACCAGCTCCCCCTCAAGGAAACAACCAAGGACACTTACTTCTCCCCCTTTTTAGCCATAATATGCCAAACCAAGCAACTATGCATTTAAGGGAAATCAACCAGAAGCAGGAAAAAATAGTAGTATTACTCCCCCTGACGTGGATAACTAGTGCACCTGAATGGAAAACATAAGACGCATCTTCATGTCTTCAAGAGCTCACTCCCAGTCCAGCCACCTGCTGAAGCACATTCATTTTGGTACCACAATCCCTTCTGACAATAAACAACAGTCACTTACACATGAAGTTACAATTTGGCTATTTGTGAGGAACATAAGGATCACGATCCTCCTTCAAACAAACTGTTAGATAAAGATCAAGGTCACATAGATCCCCCAACTTTCCAAAGGCAGTCATTCCCTATCATACTCTTCATCTTCAGACTTCCAATCAATCAATACCTGATCTACTTCATTCTCCATCCAAGGCAGACCTTCTACTTCATCATTCTCCCGTATGACTACGTAGACGCTCCTTAGGCACTAAGCTCCTGAACCAGACCACAATCATCCTTCACCAAGGAAATCCAACCCAGATAATGTTCCAACACCAAGTTAGAACATCTGCCACACACCAAGACATCATCACCATGATTCTTGATATGCTCCACCAATTGGACTTACTATGGCATAGTAATCCAAAGAACTAGAGAAATAAACTCTCATCCACCTTCAAGAAGAATAATCTCCTTGAGTCTTCAACTCATCACCCTTCTGCCAAGAGTAACTAGTTCCAAGACAATCCTCAATAATAACCAGCTGCCACACTCTGATTATCTTGATTCTTCGAATCCACTTCTGAGATCAACCAAATGCCACAGTTTGATCACCTCATTCATGAATCCTCATATGAAAACAACCAAATGCCACATTTTGATCTTTTTCACATTTGCCAGAACTCTCATAGAGATATCCTGATCCACCAAGGAAACTTGATCTTCAAGTCACATGTTCCAATTGCTCAATAGTAAACACACTTAGACTCCCTAAGCCATGGTCATGTAACATCTTCTCCTTCCTGCAGCTCCCGCAAACTGCCAAGAGAACGATCTTTTGAAACATCCTATTGTTCATTCCTGTAGATCACCCTATCATAAGCTGATGTGCCACATCACCAACCAAGACTTCTGATGTTAAGCTAGATGTCAGAACATTATGACATCCAACTGTTGAATTCAGCTCTTCCTTATGCCACTCAGAAGAACCTCCTCCCTTTGCAGAAACAGATTTCCGTGCTCTCATAGACTTGATTCAATAATCAAGTTTGAGTAGACAACCTCCATCCTGCTCAGAAACTCCAAAGACTTCAAACCTACCACATCTGAATCTTTAGAAGATAAGTAGTTCAAGACTACCCCATAGCTATACCAAAGAATGCTACTTCCCTTAGTAGAGCCATCAGTAGAAAACCAGAGATAACATCCACATATCCTCGACTCTCACAAAAAAAACCATGCTCCAAAGCACCTAGATCAGAAATAAACTGATCCAACCATCAAGATTATGATGTCTTCATAGTCTTCCATCTCCATCTTCAACGGCATAATTCAGGTCGTCACACACCAATACACCAAATAGAGAAAAGTAAATTCTTAACACTTCTGCAGTCCTGCACTTTTACATTAGACATATAATAGTCTTCCGTCAATGTATTTTGTCATTAGTTGAAAACACAACATCTTAGATAAACGCTCAGCTCCCGTCAGAATATTCACTATCGGTTAGATGCACATCCTTATCAAAAACAGACAAATACTCAACTCCTGTCAAGATATTTATCATATGTGATAAGGTAACCTTCTCACATAAGGTACGACATTTTTTTCCTGCACACTTGTGGCACTAGCTGATCCCTCTTTTATTAATCCACACCACTGATCACTTCAGATTAGGTAAGTGACTTGACCTGATACTCCACCATGTGCACAACAAACTTCCTTGGCTGAGGAAGCAATGAACTGAAATGATGTTTCAACATCAGTTCTGACATCAGTCTAAATCACATTAACCATCTACTATGGATTTGGAGACAACAACCACAGTAATCCACACACATCTCTTGCAAGGGACACAAGAGGATCGACCATCAGCATCTGATCAACCTTTAAAACCAGACCATACACACAAGTAGGAACATGCATACTCTACATCTCAAGAATCTTCTTCTCAACCTTCTGATGTTCAAACCTTTTGTCTGTCTTTGAGATGTTGAATGCCATCCTTCTGCACCTAAAGAGGAGATTCCTTCTAACAAGTTTCTGGAGCAAAAAAAATATTGACTGGTCATCACAAACAGATTGTTAAATAAAATATGCTTCTTCCTACAAGGATGTTTTTCAATCCTTGCAAAAACATGTTCCATTATGTGAGGACACCACATAACTGAACTCCAGCTTAAGAAGAACCTTCTCATGCCAATACCAGGGAACCATAATCTTTTGGTTCAAAAGAACACCAACTCCTCCTTGCTCCAAACACATTTGCAATGCCAAATCTTTATCCACTAGATTCTGGACACTCTGCTGGTTTGATGTCACAACAACAGGTAGAACATCATTCAAGAACAACACCATGGGATCCTTCAATTTAGACCTGTGGATGGTCTTTCAGAGAAGAGAGCAAAAATAAATTGCATCCTTCTGATCAACATACTTATTGAAAATGCCTTTATGAGTAGACTTGGGTCAAACCTCAAGTATCTTTGGTCGCTTTAATAAGTCAGTCAATATTATCCTCAAGTATCACAACACCATGTGATACACCTTTAGAGGAAAATAGAGTGTTGCAGCCTCAACACACAAACCACCAGGAATTTTCCATCAGATATATATAAGCAGCAGAACACACACCAGAAAACTCCTCTATAACCCTTGCACAAACACGACACTCCATAGGTTTGAAATTAAATTAAACCACACAGCAGCTCACCATCAAAGCTACAAGCCTGATAACAATAGACAAGTCCAATACACACTCTGTCATGAACAGTCCATCCTCTACTTCTAAGGACCATTCAAACAACAACATAAACTTCTCCAAGTTCAAGCAACTTTTCAGTAGGTACCACCTACCTTGCCCATGACCAGAAAGTATCTTCCCTAGGATCTCACCCAGAAACAGAACAGAATGTCTGCTCTGATACCAATTGAAATTCTGGTACATGTGCAGAATTCAGATGTCCTATAACATGTTATTCGACATCTGGTCTGACATGAAACAGCATGGCAAGGTATATAACAATAAGCACGGTACTGAAAAGATAAAACAAAGCACACAAAATTTTTAACCCAGTTCGGTCTAACACACCTACTCTGGGGGCTACCAAGCCAGGGATGAAGTCCACTATCAGCAGTATCAATTCAAAGCTAAACTCCCCGTTTATAGCTTATCACTTAATCACTACCCAATGACCCTTCTATCTAAATCCTCTCTAGATATGAGAAACCCTTCTCACTCCCAGTCATCGCAATGATGTCTAGCAGTCAACACTCCGCCACTGCATCAATGGCTCTTTACCTATACAACAATTCAATAAGGAAGACACACTTCCACGATACAACTTAGAGTTACTTAAAAGCTTCCTCCAAGAACAATACTCCTCTTACTTAACAGCTTCGAGGATCACACTAACAAACTGTCCAACTCACATGTCGAGTGGTACAGGAACCAACCCTAATAATAGAACTTTTACATCTTTGGTTGAGTTACAATTCTAGGTTACAATGCATCTATATATAACCTATTCCCAACTGGATTTGGGCCTTCAAAATCGCAGCAAATAAGCTGCAACAAATCAGCAGAAACTTCTGCTACATAATAGGTCTTCAATCAAATATTTCCTAATATGTCTCCATATTTAGAAAGTAGTGAAAATCCGAAAACCAGCACAAAATCTCAACTCAATTACTATGGACGCCACATAGGATAACTAAATATTCACATAATTTTCAGTAACAAATAACAACTAACAGAATCTTCCTTTTAATCCAATAATAGACGCGATGTCCTATGATCCAGGATGGGACATCTTTATCCGACATATTGAATGCAGTTCATTAGAACATCTTGATTAACCAGCACATGACAGAAAAACAGCAACGCCTTAAAACAACCATGCACTCATACCAGCTTAGTGCAGCACAACATGTCAAGACATCACACTTGACATCTCCACAGCCTGCAACTAATCTAATATGACAGATACTGAACATAACTAGTTAGTGCAAAACAGCATGTCAAGACATCCTCCTTGACATTTCACAACCTGCAACTAAACTATTATGGCAGATACACAAAACAGCATGTTAAAACAACTTTAGTGACATAAAGCTATCATATAGGTTTTAACAAAATTTAGCCAACACAAATACTGCATAGCTGCAGAACTAACACGAATGTCGAAGATTAAACAATTCTTTAGAATATTGGGGTGGATTTCTAGCCGAATATTCTTTCAGGTGATACCGAACTCCTCTATAAGGTGTAATTAATCCACTTGTCAACATGAATCCAGCATCAACAAGATAATATTTTCCTATAGTAAAGGTAAATGATAAATGTGATAGTTTAACATATATAATATAAATGACTATAACTCTAGATTATTCTTATATTACCTTGAGGAATTTTAAGTTTATCTTCACGTGTTAATGCATTCTTTATTATTCTCGAATCAGAGGCAGACCCTTCCCATCCCGCGAGCACATAAGTGAACTTTAAATCAAAAGTACATGCTGCTAAAATATTTTGTGTCGGGTAGTCTTTCCTACCGCGATATCTAGGAGCATCTTTTGCTGGTACTTTGACACGTATATGTGTTCCATCTATTGCACCAACACAATCCTAACACAATATTATATATTTTTATCAATAAAAATTATGACTACTAAAAATTTTAGTATTTTTCTGTAGGAAATATAATTTATTAATAACAAAATTTACCTTAAAATACGGGCAGAATCTATAACTACTAGAAATTTCAGGAGGGATTGTTGAGCCATCAGGTTGGACAAGAAATTTTTCTTCCAATTCAAGAATAGCTCTCAAAACTTGATGAAGATGACGACTAATAGTCTCTCCAGAACGACGAAACCAAAAGTTGACTTCACGATTTTTAGCATTATGTGTTAATATGTAGATTGATTTTGCAACTTGCTCTTCCACACTTGACCATCGGGTAGCTTGTAATCCCCATTCTCTTTCTAACAGACCACATAAGCTCATAAAAGTTTTAGGACTCATTCTTATTATATTTCTACTAGTTTCACTGCTACTAATTCGATATATTATTTCTTCGCGAACCCTCTCTCTCTCAGAGCTCATACATAACACAATTTTTTCTTACGAGACATTCGGACATAACAGTAAACAACAGCCCACACTAGTTGAACTATGGCTCTTCGACGTAAATCAAACCATTTGTTAATAACAATTCTTCGATCTTGATGATCCATCTAATCCAAAAAATTAATTTTTTAATTAAAAATAAATAAAATAAAGTTATAGTTAATTTTAAAACTAAAATAAATAAAAATAATGTTAGAGCTAAAATTCAAAGGACATAAAATTTCATATATCTAATTTTGTTGCCTTTTTGGTCTGAATACTAATTGTTTAGTCGACTACTCTCTGTTTAGTATGCACAATCTCATATAATATATCGACTAGTAGATCACTTATTATGATAAATAGGTAGTTTAAAAATTGTTTCATCTATCATATATCTAATACTATTTATTATAGACACCTTTTTTAATTTATAAATTGTTTTGTTATATAAATAGTTAGTTTGAAAATTGTTTTATAATCATATATCTAATACGGTTATAAACAGTTGCTATTGTGCATGTACTACAATAATTAAGGGCCTTAATTTTAGAAATATAATAAAATAAATTATATATAATTTTGTTTTTAAAATTAAATATTTAGGACGTAGTCTAGCGGATTTTGTGAATTTTATTGTAGAAGGTTGTCAATTTGAATTCATAATATTTGCACTCAAGGTTTAGGCATTATATTTGCATCAGGCATGTTGTGTTGTTAGCACTATATGATTTTGTGAATTCTAGCGGATTTTACACTCAGGCATGTTGTGTTGTGAGCATTATATTTGCTGAAGTGATTCCTAATTATTATTATTTCATAAACCTATCAGGTGCTAGGGTTTAGGCATCATTCAATTATTATTATTTTGTGAACAGAAGGATAAAGTCATTATCTCTGAAAAAGTAATAGCAACACGTAATCAGGAAAAAAAGAAAAAGTGATTCCTATGCATGACTCAAAATCAATTGGCAGTGGTAGGGAAAATGATGAATTATAAATTAACATTAAACAATGTTATCATAATTCATATGCAATAATTGAATGATTATAATAATTAGAAAGAAACATTTAATGATAATTAATGTAATAAAAAATTATAGAGAATGAATTTATAGAAAACAAACCTGATAGAGCAACAAAGGAAGCCGCAAGAGAGAGAGAGAGAGAGATAAATTCAGTAAAAACAAATAGCAGCTGCACAAATGAAACGTGAGAGAAAAAACCTAATATTTAATAATTCAATAAGGACAATTATGGAATTAAAAAAATAATTGAGGTTAAATTAGGGAACACAATAAAATAATAAATAATGAATCTTCCCTCCCCTCCAAATCCCCCCAATTTGAGGGGGAGCAAAACATGAGTGTAGGAGGCATTTTGCTTCCCTCCCCTCCCCTCCCCTTATAAAAAATGAACCAAACAAATATATTTAGAAACATCCCCTCCCCTCCCCTCCATCTACCTCCAACCAAACAGACCCTAAATGCTGACATATTTACTTTTCTTTTTTTTTTTATATAATAGAAAAAAATCTGATAAGAATTGTTTTTTTTTTTGGATTAGTATATGGGCTCAGCCCATTTTCTTTAAACAAAAAAATTGCTAAACACACCCCATGAGCCTATTTTCTTTTTTTAAGAAAATTGTTAAGTAATGGTTTAGTTATTATTGAATTTAGTCATTAATTTTTTACTAAGTATATTCAAATAACTAAGTGGTGTGTTAACCATTTAATTGTTTAGTTGATTATTTGATTTAATCAATTCACTTGTTTCACTCCGATTCAATTCTAACCACCCGATGAGATAAAAGGCATTTTTATGTGATCTCGGGTTTTCGCTGCTTGTTTGGTTTTCCTTTTTGATACAGGAATTATCATACGACACCTTGATGGCCATTGGATGCTTAAAGCTTCCTCAGACGCTTCTCTGCTTGCGTAGAAAAATTCACCGGTGTTCGGTAAACTTGAATTTAAACGCTTTGCTTGTATGCCATGCATTTATTCACATCTGTTAAAAACAATTGAACTTGCAAACAAGTATTTCCTGTAAATACACAATGCACTGATACGAAGAGACAAATTATTCACGGTAAAATCTCTCTCAAACATTTTAATTTAGAATTAGGATTTCTTCCCGATTTTAAACTCTTTGGGCCTCTTGATAGAGTGTAAGTCTCATCCCTTTGTAAATAAACCATTTTTGGGCCTCACTCATTATATAAGTCCCTCTGTACATTTTCAATACAACGGTGCGATTGTCGCCTTTTTAACAAAATCACTTGGGCTTCTACATGAGCTATAAGTCCCATCTTTATTCATTTTCAAACTCTTTTGGGCCTCTAATAGAGTGTAATACCCAATCCCTTTTTAACCAAAATCATTTTTGGGCGTCAGACATTGTATAAGTCCCACTGCATTTTCAAAAACCTCGGCGCGATCGCCAGTTCAAAATCAAATAACCTGGGCTTCTCCTTGAGCTATTGTTATACCCCAAATTTTGACCACTAAGATTTCCCATCATTGTGAAAATCATCATCACAATATGGATGTATCTTCATGCATCATCAATCTCCTCAGAGATGGTTGAGCATTAACTACTATCAAAGATCAGGGTTTAAAGCCCTCTCAAAGCACTTAGACAAAGGATCAATCAAGAAATGACATGATCTTCAACTTTTCTAGTCTCTCAAACTTCCACAAAGGATCAAGAGGACTCCCACATCAAGAATCAAGCACAAGGTTGCAGCATTTCAAGCGGATTAAGCCTCAAGATCACCGGTGTCACCAAATTAAGGTTTGGTAAACCAGGGCCGCTAGATGGAAATTTTCATCTGGGCATGAGCCATTGCTTCAAATCAAAACCTAAGATACTCCAAGGGACCTCATTAACCCAATCATCAAGTCAATTTTGCCTCAGGGGATGCCTTTATTAAAAATCAGGAATTAGGGTTTCTTCACCTAATTCACCCCTAAGTTGACTTTTGGGACAAAACATGAGCCAAGACCTCAAGACATGATTTGAGAGTCTCCTATACACTATATTGATCCATTTTCAACAATGGATTGATTCAAGAAGCTTGATCCACAAGCTTCAATTTCACCAGGACCACAATTAGGGTTTCAAGGGAAAAGTCAACTGTACCTTTGACTTTTGACCCAAACATGCTCCCAAATCTTGGGGCATGATTCAATACACCCTATAACACCTATGGAATCCATCCATCAAGTTTGATTTAGGTCAAGGACTTGATTTCATAGAGGATGTGCACAAAAGTCAAAGTTTGACTTTTTGAGATTTTTCATAATTATGGTTCCTTGGCCCTAAAATGATGTTAATGTGTGATTAGAATCATCATTCATCAAGAAAAATCAAAGAAAGTGGGATAACTTGTAAAAGGGGTAACCATAAAAAACTTAGAATTTTTCTAAGTTATGGAACAAAGTGGCAAGGGTACCAGCTTCCAAGGACCATAACTTGAGATCCAAGCAACCATTTTGGCTGATCCAAAGATGGATCTGTAGCTCTCATGGCATACTTTAAAAGTGTCAACTACACCTCATTCCAATTCCTCATGGATTTTTAGTTATGGAGTGACCAAAATGACAAAAACATGAAAATGCCACTTTTTCCAACACTTAGTGAAATTTTCACTAAGTCGGAATCTGTTTCACCTTTTTCAAAATGTAGAGGCATTTTTTACTTGGATCCAAAAAGTGTCAAAACAAACTATGATCACACATGTGTTATATCATATAAGAGCTTTCCAAAATGGCCAAAAACTCCATCAAACTCAACCTGAGCAAGAAGTTATGACAGTGGCAATATGCCTTGCTGCAACTGTCATAACAAGGCAGATTTGAGTATTTTGCTCGATTTAATCAAATTTTACAAATGACAAACAAGTTTATCCATCTGAACACCTCAGGGGGGACCAAGGAGGAACCAACACTGATCCATAAGCCTCCCAAGTCTTTGGAACTACAAGTAGCTTGCCAAACCTAAAAAGCCTAAAAAGGGGACAAGACTCCAATTTTGTTTTAGAGCATTCAATGGATGCACCAAGGCGGCATGAACTAAGCCATTTCCAACTGAATGAGTCAAGGATAAGCTCTGAACTAAAGACACATAGGCCTGTGCTCTAACCTCTAGTCAATGGCTAGAGGAGACTTAAGATTCCAAAGTGATGCAATTGGACAATGAGCTGCTGCAGTTTCCATTCACTATTGCTTGCAAAACAAACTTGCTCTCCTATAAATAGAGCTCATTTGTGCTCAGTTTGAGTACACCAAAGCACTACAACACTTGCTTTCCTCAAAATCTCTTTCTCTAGACCAAAATTCCTTCTTTTGCAAGGTAACTCTGAGAATTTGAGTTAGAGAGCATTTCCATCACAGCTCATGATCCAAACACATCCAATAAGTTGTCCAAACTCTCATAAGTGACCTGTAACACCAAAATCACAAAGTCCCCTCTCAAAACCTCAAAATTGGACTTTTTTGCAGTTTTTAAGCCATGTCTTGATTCAGTCACTTTCAAAACCAGATAAGACCTCAAACACACTCCAAATATCATCCTTGAACTATCCCAAATGGTTCCCCACATCTGGAACACCATTTGAGAGAGTTGCTATATTGGTCACTTTTCCACCTTTTACAAGAAAGAGCTCAAACTTGTTCCTGAGGATTCCATTTGATTCCAACCATTCTAAAAGCTTCTAAGGGATCATTTAAGAGTGTTCAAAGTATCAAATTGTTTCTGGAACAAAGCACTTGACAGATTGCCCAAAAAGCTCCTAAAGAGGTAACCATCACAACCTGAACTCTTTGAAATATGCATTGCTTTGAAGTCCACTGATTATGCACCCCTCATACATGTTATATATGTTGTGTTTGAACCAATTCATCATGTAATTCATGCCTGTAACAAGAGATAGCATAGAAAATGCAAATCATGGCCTATTTCAAAACCACTATCAGGTTTTTCAGTAGGAGCCTCATCTGAAAAAACCACCACCACCATTGGATTCCTTATGAAATTCTAGGCAGGATAGACCTAAATTTTGTCCCAATCCATGGAGAAATTAGAAAGTTACAAGCTTCACATTTTTAGCCAAATTTTGCCTTGCCTTGCCTTGGCCAGGCCTAGAAACCAAGTCACCCTCATATATCCATGGGGTGGTTTTGATACACGGATGTATCACCACCCCAGTGGTAGAGGACGCGCGCTGCACACAAGAGGTCTGGGGTTCGAATCCCCCTCGCCCCAGATCCTCTTTTTTACCACTTTTTCATATTTTATCATTTTTCATATTATTTTTTAATGATTTGAAAAATTAATAACTCCCTCAATTTTAATTATTTTTTATTGGTTCTTTTTGCAAAAAATCACAAAAATGTTGTAATATTTTATTCTACAAATAAAATCAAATTTATATCATTTATTTAATATAATTGGTATTTTTGTAAATAAATTCATTTTAATTATTTTTAAACATTTTAAAAATGAATATTCATCTTTAAAATCAAAACCAAATGAGTTTTAAGTCATTTTGTCATTAAAACATCATTTTTCAAACCTTAACCAAAAATCACAAGTGGTTTATTTAAACTTATTTGGTATTTTTGTCATTTTTATTAATTTTCTTTGAAAAATTACTTTTAAAAAGTGAAAATTAGGGTTTCTTTGATTTTTAATCATACTCAAATCTTCAAAACTCTTTGGGCCTCTTGAGAGAGTGTAAGTCCCATTCCTTTGTAAGTAAAAATCATTTTGGGCCTCAGTGTATTGTATAAGTCCCGACACCGTTAAAAAGTTTGGCGCGATCGTCGCCTTTTTAACAAAAACAACTGGGCTTCTCCTTGAGCTATAAGACCCATCTTTATCCATTTTCAAAACTTTTTGGGCCTCTAATAGAGTGTAAGACCCAACCCTTTTGAAAACCAAAACAATTTTGGGCCTCAGTGTATTGTATAAGTCTCGATACCGTCAAAAAGTTCGGCGCGATCGTCACTTTTTGAACAAAAACCCTTGGGCTTATCCTTGAGCTATAAGACCCATCTTTATTCATCTTCAAACTCTTTGGGGCCTCTTTAGAAAGTGTAAGTCCCATCCCTTTGTTAGTAAAACAATTTTGGGCCTCAGTGTATTGTATAAGTTCCGACACCATTAAAAAGTTTGGCGCGATCTTCGCCTTTTTAACAAAAACAACTGGGCTTCTCCTTGAGCTATAAGACCCATCTTTATTCATTTTAAAAACTTTTTGGGCCTCTAATAGAATGTAAGACCCAACCCTTTTGAAAACCAAAACAATTTTGGGCCTCAGTCATTGTATAAGACCCACTGTGTTTTCAAAATCCTCGGCGCGATCGCCATTTTCAAACAAATCATATGGGCATCTCCTTGAGTTGTAAGCCCCATCATTTATACAAAAATAAGCCTTGGGCTTATCCTTGAGTTGTAAGCCCCAATCTCTGTTCAAAATACTTTCTCCTTTGATTTTGAATCCAAATATATAGTTGTTATCAAAACTTTCCTTAATTTTTTTGTTGAACAACCAACAACACAGCATGGAAACTCTACAATGGGTAAGTGTTTATCCGCTTTCTTTCTTTTATCTGCTTTCATGTATATAACTTTATTGTGGGGCTGCTTCACTATAAGTCTTTTTTCACACCCTCTTTAAATACTGGTCATATATCAACTGTATATATACTAGTATAGCTATTTAGAGTTTTCCCCGACAACTACGTCTAGAACTATGTAAAGCCCTGTTGGTCGCTCTTAAATACAAACAAAACTAGATCCCCGTAGGATTCCAGATACAGTCTTCCCTTCTCTAGGGGTTAAACAATATGGAATAAAGAGAAAGGCAGTATTCTCGGTGAACCTTTTCTCAGACTGTCACCCTTAGAAATTGTCAAAGAAACTCTACTCCCCAGAGATGATCTTTTCTCCGTGAATGGCATCTGTTGAGTTTCTTCCAAATCCTCAAACTTTCCTGGAATGATCTCTTCTCTGTGAATTGCATTTCTTGAACTTCTTTTGGTTTGGGGACCCACAGGCTTCCTAAAAGCATCCCCGCCTCCTCTTGGGCGTTGTACAAGGACCCTTCAGCTTCTTAGAAGTTCTCATGCCTTCTCTTGGGCTTAGTACAAGGATCGTGGTGGCCTTTTAAAGGTATAAGACAGAACTTAGTCATCCTTTGCTAGGGAAGACTTTCCAGTATCAAAACTCCGGTCAATTTAGGGTTGATTCTCATCCCTTAATGCCCGTGCCTCCTCTTGGGCATAGTACAAAAAATAAAACTATAGACTTGGACGGTCTAAGCCCCTTCATTCTCAAAGACATTCTCAAGTTCCTTCTAAACATAGGAAGAAACCCCGGTCACTCTGGATGAATCTTTAGCAGAAACTTAGTTTCTCTCATGAGAGTTCTCTACTTAGACCTGCCTAGGGATCTCCATAATCCTCAGCAGTAAGATAGCCTCCTCTTGGGCTTTGTACAATGATCCTCCCTAGCAGAGCTAACCTTTTCATACTCTCTTGTTGAGTTAATCTCCCTTTTAGCCTCAATCTCGGGCTTCGTACAAGGCAGAAAATCAGTCTCTTATTGAGTATAAAAGACTCTCTTGTTGAGTCAATCACCCTTTTAGCCTCCGTCTTGGGCTTTGTACATGACATATAAAAACACTCTCTTGTTGAGTATAAAACACCCTCTTGTTTAGTATAAACAACTCTCTTGTTGAGTCAATCTCCTTTTAGCCTCAATCTCGGGCTTCATACGAGACAGCAAATCACTCTCTTGTTGAGTATAAAAGACTCTCTTGTTGAGTTAACCAATTTTTAAACTCTCTTGTTGAGTCAACCATTTCAGCCACAATCCTGGGCTTTGTACAGGACAGATAAAACACTCTCTTGTTGAGTTAACCCTTTTAGCCTCAATCTTGGGCTTTGTACAAGACAAAAAGAACATTTTCCCCAGAAAAGTCAGCCTTTCAGCCTCCTCTTAGGCTTTGTATAAAGAAATCCCTGGTTGAGTCAGTCAACCTCTTATCATCAACCTTGTGCTTTGCTCACAGCATACAAACATCAACAATTCCTCTTTAGAGATGACAAATTTCGTCTCAGTCAGGACACCTTTAGCCTCATATCTTGGGCTTTGAACAAGATACAAATCACCTTTAGCTTCAATCTTGGGCTTTGAACAAGACACCAAAACACATTTTTCCTCCCTTAGAATAGGAGGAACTACGATCACTCTGATTTCCCTGTTTCGTTAAACGGGAATACGTAGGCATAAGATTGCGAAATCTTAGCGAGCATACTAATCAAACACTCTAAAGTCTAGTATCTTCATACATCCATCAAAGAAAATCAGGTCTAGTATCCTAACCAAAAACCTCATGTACAGTCAAGACACTCTGTTCTTAAGCAAATAACCTAAAGAGAGACCCCCTTATTTTGATAGCATCTGTAAACCAACAGTCAGCTGTTTAAACTCAGTATGCGAGCAGGGTTAATTGGAGACATCTATTTCCCTTCCTTAATCAGCTTAACAGGATAAAAAATGAATAGAACTGTAGTACCAAAGCGATAGTGATTCGAAACCACAAAAATCGCGCTACAGAAAAATGGCGACCACAGTGGGAGGCATTCTTTCTTGCATCTCTTAGGGTAAAACCTTAAGTTCACATTGAATGGCAACTCTGCTGGGGAGTCATTGTCTATTAGGATCATAGGATTATAGAGGTCTAGGATGTTAGGACAAATATATATACTGCTTTTCCTAATTGATATCCGTGTTTATTTTTCTACTAATGGGAATGCGTGTGATGCCGCATGTGGAAAGATTGAGTATACACCTAAGATAAGTGATGGACCTAGACGGGTAATCTTATAAGGAGTGACTCCCAAATAAGAGGTCCCGGTCGACCATCGAATCAGTGGAGATGCCCTTTGCAGATTCAATGCCTATACGACTTCGGTTGTTGAAAGCAGATTGTTCGATTGGGTTATCTAAGAAGCTGAGGATTTTAGTAGACTAAAACCATGTTACTATTTAGTAGTACGGAAGCTAACGGAAATACTTGTCACGTGATACTACCCTCATCTGAGATTACTCTAAGATGCATTAGCTCGCTTGGGTGATTCCGACCTGCTGTTGTTATCCCAAGAGGGGTCAATTATTTTGAGAGACAGGTACAAAAATCACCAGTATAAACCTTTGGGGATGGGTAGAGCCTTGACTTCATGACACCGACCCTTTGACCCCATTTTTTTCTATGTTTTTGTGTGCTGCATTCATGCATTCATTTCATTAAAAAAAACATTAAACAAAAAATATCTTCTCTTCTAGTCTCTCTTTTTCAAATTAAACTAAGACAATGATTGCAAATGTCAGAGAAAAAGATTGCATTATGGGTTTCGGTAGAAGGAAGACTCACAAGTATACCTTCAAGGTTCCAAAATTAGAGGATTTAAGAGGGTTGGCAAGGATGATCACCAACCCCGATGCTTTCAGAGCTAAGTACGTAGGATTGCTATCTCTGTTAAGGGTCCATGTAATCGAGGGAATCCTGGCTACGCTCATTCAACTCTACGATCCGGTCTATCATTGTTTTACATTCCCGGATTACCAGCTCGCACCAACACTGGAGGAGTACTCTCACCTGACTGATTTACCCATTACTGATCAAGCTCCCTTTTCTGGACTGGAAGAAATTCCAAAAGATCAAACCATTGCAAGAGCAATTTGTTTGGATGAGTCAAAAGTCAGGACTCACATGACCACTAAGGGTGGAATCCCAGGTTTACCAGCCAAGTTCCTGGTAAAGAAGGATCTATACTTCGCTAGTATATGGAACGTGACTGCTTTCGAGAGCATCTTTGTTTTGCTCACTTACGGGTTATTTCTATTTCCTAACATTGATAACTTTGTTGATATCAACGCCGTTAAGGTTTTTCTGATTGGAAACCCTGTACCGACCTTGCTCGCAGATGCTTATCATTCTGTACACTTAAGGAATTTGTACAGCGGAGGAATGATCACATGTTGTGTACCCCTGCTATACAAAATGGTTCACTTCCCATTTACCTAAGTCTTCCGCTTTTTGGGATCATAAGAGTTCTTTATGTTGGTCGCAGATAATCATGTCTCTTACCAACTCTGACATCGATTGGTACAATCGAATCTATGACGGGATCAGAATCATTGACCGTTGTGGAAATTTCCCCAACATACCCCTCATAGGAAATAAAGGAAAAATCAATTATCATCCAGTTTTAGTTCGCCGTCAACTCGGATACCCGATGAGACATGTCTCGCGTAATGTTCATCTGGAAGGTCTTTTCTTCAAGGAAGGAGAAAATGGCAGGGCACTAAAGACAGAAATAGTGCATGCCTGGAAACATGTTCATAGGAAAGGAAGAGAGTCTCTAGGAAAACCGGATTGTGTCTCGGTGGAGCCTTATCAAGCTGAGGATGCCTTACCCTCGTCAAGAAGTTCTTCCATTAAAGGATCCTGCCCTTTATTTCATGTCTGATACGGAAAAACTTCAGTTTACTCTCAACAGAGTTCAACAAGAGAAGAGGTCTTGGAGGAACAAGTACCGTATTCTCAATGTGGAGTGTAAGAAAATACAGCAACTGTTAAAAGACAAGGATGCTCTGATCGAGATTTTAGAGCAACACGCTGTAGAAAATCAAGAAGACCAAAGGAATTTGCTCGCTCCTTTCACTTGGCAAAAGAATGACAACCCGACAACGGCCCAAGAGCCCCAGTCAAAGAAAAGGAAAGTACCAGAACCAGCACCTGAGCTTTCCTCAGAGAGGACTCAGGATCCATTAGCTTAGGCATTTCCTTTTACAGCACTTTGTAATTTACTGTATTTCCATTTCGCGATCTTTGAATTCAATAAAATGGGGCCTTCCCCACTGTTTGATATTTGCAATCCAATTGTCAAAGTTTATTTTGATTAAACATGAATAATAATAATTAATATAATCATTGCATTATCATTCATCATTCTCACTTAACGCATTCTCCTTACCTACGAATCTCACGTTTGTGTCTCGATTCTAGAGAGTCAAACTGTCTCATTCGTACAATACTCGGGCCAGTTGTCAGAAAAAGATAGATAAGTTGAGGGAAGAAATCGATGCTCTGAAAGATGATCTGAGAAAGCTTCATAATGACATGCAAGCTCTGGCAGAAGTCTAGATGCAAAGGACTGTGATCTCAGAGATCACATCTACGCCCATAGTGGAGAAGTATGATCATAGGTATAAAATGCTGAAAGATCGTCCCTGGGGCATGCCTATTAACTATATCCCAGAAGGATATATTCCGCCGATCACGGAAGATCCAGAAACTGCAGCAGGAACCGTTGGGCCTGAAGGTTACAAACTTCAGGAAAACGAAGATGCCAGGGGCATGACGGCAACTCCTAAAGGTTACAAACTTTGGGAAGTGACAAGAGTCACTGCTACCACACGTGGTACACACTGTCCCGGAAGGACAGATTCCACAGATACCGTCTGGTGGAAACGAAAGTATGTTTGACAAAATAAATGAGTTCCAGGAATAGTTCTTGGAAATACAGAAGGAACTGCAAGCCATTCGCGGTCAGGATCTATTTAGAAAGGACGCCGCAGACCTTTGTCTGGTACCTAACGTGAAAGTACCGCAAAAATTCAAGGTGCCCGAATTTGAGAAATACAAGGGTAACTCTTGCCCTCAAAGTCATTATTTCCAAGATAGTTTAACCGGCACTCAAACTCTTGCCCTCAAACTCAGACAGAGAACAAAGAGCTAATGATCCATTATTTCCAAGACAGTTTAACCGGTGCCGCACTCAAGTGGTACATGGGTCTAAACCGCACTAAGATCGGCACTTTCAGAGATCTTGGTGCTGCCTTCGTTCAACAGTATAAGTATAATCTGGATATGGCACCGGACATAGATCAACTCAGAGCCATGTCACAGAAGGACAAAGAAACCTTTAAGGAGTACGCTAAGAGATGGCGTGAAATTGCCGCCCAGATTTGTCCACCTCTTGAGGAAAAAGAGATGACAATGACCTTCTTAAAGACATTGAGCTCATTTTACTACGATAGAATGGTCACCAGTGCACCCAGCGACTTCACTGAAATGGTCGGCATGGGAGTTCGTCTTGAGGAGGCAGTCCGAGAAGGATGCTTAGTAAAAGATGCGGGATCATCAAGCAGTACCAAAAGATACGGTAGTGCTCTCCCTAAGAATAAAAAGCAGGATATTGGGAATATCTCTCTCGGAAAGCAAAGGCGAAGGTACCAACCAGTAGCAGCTGTAACTCCTGCTATCAACCATGCGTCTATTCCTACGTACCAACCTCAGGTTGGTCAGAGCTAATCGAATCAACAACAATATCAGCAAAGGACACAACAGCCTCTTCAGCAGGCTCTTCCTCCGTACAACAACAGCCGCACAACGTGACCTCCAGGGTTTGACCATATACCAGTGTTGTACGCAGAACTATTTCCATTACTACTGGTCAAAGGACACGTCCTGACCAGGTCTCCTCTTGCGATACCGGAGAATCCGCCTTTTTGGTTCAAAGCAGATCAGACTTGCCCTTACCATCAAAGAGGACCAGGGCATAACATAGAAAACTGTCTCAGTTTCAAATCTGATGTGCAAAATCTTGTTAGGAGTGAGGTCTTATCCTTCAAGGATACAAATCCTAATGTTCTCACGAACCCGCTGCCTCAACACGAGAAAACTGCAGTAAATTTGATAGAGGGAGAATCTAACCACAACTATCAAGTTCATGATGTACTCTTATTGAGGTCCAACCAGGTCAAGATGCATTTTAGACAGAGCGGATACGGTCATGTGCCGCCTCATAATTATCACCAGTGTGATATCTGCTCTAAAGACAATCAAGGGTGTTCTGTGGTGCAATCAACTCTACAGGAACAGTTGGATCTTGGATGGATCCAGGATCACCGAATTCGTGACGTCAACATGACTTACTTGAATTCCAACATCATTCAGAATCACAACATTCTGGCATTGAATGTCAACTTGGTGGCGATGCACTCAAGATAAAGCCAACATCATAATCTGCCATGGCACGATTACTATTCTAGTATGGTCTGCTCGGTAAACAATCAGGGATGCTCTTTCGTACAAGAGGCCCTCCAGCGTCAGATGGATCTTGGATGGATTCAGGATTACCATGATAGAAATTAGTATCAAGTGAATATGATTCAAATCTTTGATATTCGCTTAATGAATACCAGCTTGGTGGAGTTACACGCTACGCAAGTCCAGCTCAGTTTTTTGACTTCGCATGATTATCAGAACTGCAAAGTATGTCGTAGGGATAATCAAGGATGTGCACTCGTTCAGAGGACACTTCAACACTTATTAAACCACTGGTGGCTTCCGATCTATATGGACGAAGACACACAACAAGTTGGCATGACTAATGGGAACCCTACTAGGCATCAAAGTCAGGATGTTCGATCCATGGAAACAGACCTAGTGAGGTTACACTGCATTCAAAGCGGGTGTGGCCAGGTGCCACCACATGACAATGAATGTTGTAGAGTTTGCTCGGAAGATAATCAAGGATGTTACCTCGTGCGAGCAGCCCTTCAGAGTCTGTTGGACCACAAAGAGATTCAACCGTGTCCAAGTTCTGGATCAATCAAATGGACACCAGACTGTTTTGCTGATTAAATCAAGGACGTCGTAGTAATCTCTGGTCATAAGAGGACCAAGGATGTTTGTGCCATCATCCCTCTACTTGACGAATCGAAAGTTCTGAACCAGGAACTAATTGAAATTACTTACAATGGTCAGAAAAATCAGAAGGCTCTTGTAGTTATCTATCTTCCAGGACCGCTACCGTATAAATCAACTAAGGCTATCCCTTACAAATACGGTGTAACCACAATTGATAACGGAAAGGAAACTCCATTACCCTCCGTCGTGAATATTGCAGACATCAGTCGAGTAACACGGAGCGGTCGAATCTTCAACCGAGGAGTTGGAGAATCTACCAAAGAAAAGGAATCTCAAACAGAAGTTCCTGATCAACCAGTCGGTCAATCCAGTAATCCCAACCTTTCAAAGAACAAAGATGGGATGTTGAAGCTTATCCAGAAGATTGAATACAACATTGTTGATCAACTGTTTCAAACTCCTTCAAAAATCCCAATGCTATCGATTTTACTCAGTTCCGAAGCTCACAGGGAAGCTCTACAGAAAGTCTTAGAGCAGGCCTTTGTGGAACAAGATGTGTCTATAAGGCAATTCGACAGCATCATCTCTAACATCACTTCCTACAACAACTTAGGTTTCAGTGATGAGGAACTACCGGAAGAGGGCCCAAATCATAATATGGCGCTCAATATTACAGTCAACTGCCAGGACGATGCATTAGCCAGCGTACTGGTAGACACCGGATCAGCTCTAAATGTAATGCCAAAGTCTACAATATTGATGCGATTATCATACCAAGGATCTCCAATGAGAGCCAGTGAGGTCACCGTCAAAGCCTTTGACGGATCCTGTAAAATAGTTATCGGCGAAGTCGACCTTCCCATAACTATCGGTCCTCACACTTTCCAAGTCACTTTCAAGGTCATGGACATCTGGGCAACATACAGTTGTTTGTTGGGGAGACCTTGGATACACGAGGTTGGGGCAATCACTTCGACGCTACACCAGAAACTGAAGTTTGTCAAAAACGACCAACTTGTCACAGTCTGCAGAGAGCAAGCCCTGATCATGAGTAACTTATCGCCATCCACTTGTGTAGAACCAGAGGAGGTTATTGGAACCCAATTCCAAGCACTTTCGGTGAGCAATGATAATCAATCAGAAAGAGGAATCTTGATTTCCTCATACAAAGATGCTCTAGAGGCAGTCAAAGGTAATAATTCCAAAGGATGGGGACAGCTTGTCCTCCCTACTGATAACAAAGCAAAGAAAGGTCTTGGCTTTTCTTCAATCTGTACCCAGACAGCTGCTAACGATAAAAGTCTTCATCCCATTCAGGACTTCTTCCACAGTGGAGGTTCCCTTCACCCATTGTCTCAAGAAGTACATACCATCAACGAGGGTGACTCCTCCGACACGGATGAAGAATGGAAGTCCTATCTTAACGAGGATGGTTATATGTCTCAGGGAGAGGTGCCTACTCCATTTTGCTATCCCGCACAGAGTCTGAGATTTATACCAAGGTCAGATGTCGAAATGATATACGGAGATTGTGATCCGGAAGGATGTCGTGCTCCACCCAACTCATTAGAGGAGGACACTCTGATGAAGGACAACTTTGACCACGACTACTTTGGCCCGATGGATGGCCTGTCTATCTGGCAGCCTTACCCAGGAGACTCGGGGCAAGAGAATCAGCCCAACGATGCTTATCAGCTCAGCATTATCGAAAAGAATACCTGCGTCCCCACAAAAGCTTGGGATCAACACTCAGGTCATTCAGAAAATACCCAGTACGACGATGAATTGGAAAAGCTTGCCAAACTAGAATTCATCAACTATGCTTTTCCCGAGGTCAACGTTATCGTAAGGGATGACTCCTCCAGTTCCAAAGAAGTGTGGGACACCTTAGGACAGCCGAGTGGTAAATACGACTACATGGTCAAGTACACCGCTCCTGAAAGCTCTCGTATCAGGCTCGAAGACATCCAACCAACTGGATGGTGAGATATACCTGAAAGTACAAATACTGTGCAGAATACAGCTGAAGAATCCTCCTACGACAACTCTGCCTGAGAGACAGACTGCAATGATCCTGCTCCACCAGAAATCAGCTTTATTTCTGAAGACAAACAAAGAAAGAAGGTACCAGACTTTGTGATTCACCGAGGAGTTCGCCGCCAATGGGTCACAGTTAACCTTCCACAAGTTGTTCATAAGTCTAAGTAATCGTCGTCTTTATCTAAACCTTTCACCTTGCCCAGGTGAAACGGATGTTTTGATAGGGCTCACTTTCTGCAAATGTCCCTCTTCGCTTTGCCCAAAGCGACTCAGTTTGTTTTATAGGGTTGTAGTTTCAAGAATCGACAAGATCATAAATAAAATAACATCGTTCTGTAATTTCCGCATTTATTACTATTTTCTCTTTTCGCTTTTTCAAAAAATGGTAATCCTAAAAAACAACAAATAATAAAAACAAGCATTTTCAGGAAATACACTTCACACACTCTTGCATTCTCTCTATCTCTTCTAAAAACAATCATCACGTCTTGCAGACTGCTTGTTTTAAACCCCGTTGAAACACACGATCCGATGACTTCTCCCAACTTTGAATTCCCGGTATTTGAGGCTGAAGAAGAAAATGACAAAGAAATTCCAGAAGACATCTCCCGATTAGTCAGACAAGAGGAAAGGTCCATTAAACCTCACAAGGAGACTTTGGAAACGGTCAACTTGGGTTCAGAAGAAAAGAGAAAGGAAGTCAAGATTGGGGCGCTGCTCAGTCCGATTATCAAAGAAAGTTTGATAAGGCTTCTCAAAGAGTTTCCCGATGTATTTGCTTGGTCCTATCGGGATATACCAGGGTTGGATACCAGCATCGTGAAACATCATCTACCGTTAAGATCGGAGTGTTCGCCAGTAAAACAAAGGTTGAGACAGACTCACCCGAACATGGCCATCAAAATCAAAGAGGAAGTACAGAAACAGATTGACGCAGATTTTTTCGCCACATCAGAATATCCTCAATGGTTAGCCAACATAGTACCAGTTTCGAAAAAGGATGGAAAGGTCAGAATGTGTGTAGACTACAGGGATCTGAACAAGGCCAGTCCAAAGGACGACTTCCCCTTACCACACATTGACATGTTGGTAGACAGTACAACAAAGTTCAAAGTATTCTCCTTCATGGATGGATTCTCGGGCTATAATCAAATCAAAATGGCGCCGAAAGACATGGAGAAAACTTCATTCATCACCCCATTGGGTACTTTTTGTTACAAGGTAATGTCGTTTGGTTTGAAGAACGCCGGGGCAACCTATCAACGGGCCATGACTACTCTGTTTCATAACATGATACACAAAGAAATCGAAGTGTATGTCGATGATATGATTGCAAAATCTAAAACAGAGGAGGAGCATGTGACCCACCTGTCAAAGTTATTCGAGCGTTTGAGAAAGTACAAACTCCGCTTGAATCCCAATAAGTGCACATTCGGTGTCCGTTCAGGGAAACTATTAGGTTTCATCGTCATCCAGAAAGAAATTGAGGTTGATCCTGACAAGGTCAAGGCCATTCAAGAAATTCCTTCTCCAAAGACTGAAAAACAAGTCAGGGGATTCCTGGGACATTTGAATTACATTTCTAGATTCATATTCCTCATGACCGCGACATGCGCGCCAATTTTCAAATTACTCAAAAAGAATCAGGGCTGCATTTGGACAGAAGACTGCCAAACCACCTTCGACAGTATCAAGGAATACCTGTTGAACCCACCGATTCTATCACCTCCAGTGGAAGGAAGACCACTGATCATCTACCTAACAGTCTTGGAGGACTCGATGGGTTGTGTACTTGGCCAACAAGACGTAACCAAAAGGAAAGAGTCTGCCATTTACTATTTGAGCAAGAAATTCACCTACTACGAAGCTCGGTACACTATGCTCGAGAAAATTTGATGTGCTTTGGCTTGGGTAGCCAAATGTCTTTGCCAGTATATGATTCGTCACACTACTTAGTTAATCTCCGAAATAGATCCAATCAAGTATGTCTTTGAAAAGCCTGCTCTCACGGGAAGGATCGCCCGTTGGCAGATGTTGTTATCAGAATACGACATCGAGTACCATGCTCAGAAATCCGTCAAAGGAAG
Source organism: Lathyrus tuberosus (assembly GCA_022829125.1). Taxonomy (NCBI): domain Eukaryota; kingdom Viridiplantae; phylum Streptophyta; class Magnoliopsida; order Fabales; family Fabaceae; genus Lathyrus; species Lathyrus tuberosus. The sequence continues at coordinate 4,305,715 of JALAZF010000363.1, forward strand.
TGTTTTAGCCGATCATTTGGCTCATTAACCGATTGACAATCAGGAATCAGTTGGGTTTGACTTCCCAGAAGAAGATGTCATGTCTCTAAAAATGAGAGATTGCGATGAACCATTACCCAATGAAGGGCCAGAACCAGGTTCCCAATGGGGACTAATCTTTGACAGAGCTGGTAATCATTACTGAAATGGAATTGGGGCAATCATCATAACCCCTCAGGGTACCCACATTCCTTTCACTACCAGACTGACATTCAAGTGTACAAACAACGATGTCGAATACGAAGCTTGTATCATGGGTCTCGAAGAAGCGATCGACTTAAGGATTAAAAACTTAGATGTATATGGCGATTCAGCCTTGCTTATTAATCAGATCAAAAGAGATTGGAACACATACTAATCAGGATTGATTCCTTATAAAGACTACGCGAGAAGGTTGTTACCATTCTTTAATAGAGTCAAGTTTCATCATATCCCTCGTGAGGAGAATCACATGGCTAATATATTAGCCACTCTCTCTTCCATGATTAGTGTAGGTCAATCGAACGACTTACCTAAGATCGACATCATGCGCCTTGAACGGCCCACTTACATCTTCACGATTGAAGCAGTCACAGACGACAAACCTTGGTATCACGATATCAAATACTTCCTTCAGAAACAGGAGTACCCACCTGGGGCATCCAGAAAGGACAGAAAAACCCTCAGAAGGCTAGCAGGCGAGTTCTTCCTGAGTGGTGACATACTCTATAAGAAAAACTTCGACATGGTCTTGCTCCGATGCGTAGATAGACCAGAAGGAGACATGCTAATGAAAGAAATTCATGAAGGATCCTTTGGCACTCATGCCAACGGACACGCAATGGCGAGAAAAATCCTCAGAGCAGGGTACTACTGGTTGACCATGGAATCCGATTGCTACAAGTACATGAGGAGATGTCACAAGTGTCAGATATACTCTGACATAATCCATGTACCGCCAATGCATCTTAAAGTTCTCTCTTCCCCATGGCCTTTTTCCGTATGGGGAATCGACATGATTGGCATGATTGAACCCAAAGCTTCGAACGGACATCGGTTTATCCTGGTAGCCATTGACTACTTCACCAAATGGGTCGAAGCAGCATCATACACAAATGTAACCCAAGAAGTGGTGGTCCAATTTATCAAAAACAATACCATTTTCTGTTATGGTGTTCCGAGTCAGATCATTACTGACAATGGATCCAACTTGAACAATAAGATGATGAAAGAATTATGCTCTGAGTTCAAGATCGAACACCATAAATCATCTCCCTACTGACCCAAGATGAACGGAGCGGTAGAAGCAGCCAATAAGAATATCAAGAAGATTGTTCAGAAGATGGTTGTAACCTACAAAGACTGGCACGCGAGGCTACCCTTTGCTCTTCATGGTTATCGCACATCTGTACGCACTTCAACAGGGGCAACCCCTTTCTCTCTAGTATATGGCATAGAGGCAGTGCTCCCCATTGAGGTAGAGATCCCATTAATCTGGATATTGATGGAAGCTAAGCTAACAGAGGCCGAATGGTGTCAAAGTCGACATGACAAACTAAATCAGATCGAAGAGAAATGAATAACGGCACTATGCCATGGTCAGTTGTATCAGCAAAGAATGAAGAAGACGTTTGACAAAAAGGTTCGACCTCGCGTCTTCAGGAAAGGAGACCTTGTGCTCAAAAAGATACAATCATTTCTCACTGATTCCCGGGGCCCTATGTGGTCAAGAAAGCTTTCTCAGGAGGTGCCTTGAGACTCGCAACCATGGACGGAGAGGAATTTGCCTACCCCACGAATGTTGATGTAGTCAACAAATACTTCGCCTAAATAAAAAAAACATCTCGGTGGATTGAAAACCCGAAAGGGCGGTCCAGGAAAAAATTAGAGACATGATCAAAAATCATCCCGGTGGATTGGAAATCTCAAAGTACAATCCAGGCAAAAGTTAGGGATAATGGCAAGTAACTACATCCAACAAAGGGGCAAGTCCCTCAGCAGCAGTAATGCAATTCATCAGAAAAAACTCTAGTCCAGGTCATCTTCGATGGAAGCTCAGGTTGCCCCGAATTCAAAGTTGGTAGAAGGATAGTGGTCGTTATGTTTCAATGTAGCCCTTTTCCCTTAAATTACCATTTTCTAACTTTGTAAATACTCTATGGGATCACGCGTTTGGCTAATTTCCATCCTATCATTAAAATTTGAGCCCTAGTGCTTTTGTTTATAATTCTTATTTGTTTTAGCTTTACAGAACGACATTTCAAACGTGATTAACGATTCTTGAAATAAAACAAAAAACGAATTTACTTGTTAAAACTTTTTCTGCTTTTAAAATAAAGATGGCAATTATTTTGACTGTTGAACATCGAAAGAACATCGATCGCTTCTCCAGAAGTAATCGAACCTCAAAGTGCAGAATCAGAGTACTCCTTCTAAACCAGTACGCCTGAACGAAGGATCAACTGTGTCAGAGGCCATGTTTCATCTGACACCTCCGACATAGTTCTTATCTCCTAAGCCCGACCAACGTAGTTCCTCACTAGGACTATCTCTCCTAAGCAACGCAGAATTGTTATTTTGAACCAAATAATACTTTACATCCCCTGCAGTGGCCGAGTATCCAGTCGTGTTCATCTATTAGTCTGTATGTCGTGTCAGTTTTGTCAGCATAAACATACATACATCATGCATTATTGATTTACATTCATATTCATATTGCATCACTATCACTCTAGTCGGTCTTGTTCCCTAGTGATAAAAGTCCTCTCAATCGAGTTGTCAGTTCTTTCCTCATCAGGAAGTGCTTCGCCCAAGCAATCTCTCCTCTAGTTTATTTCTGGGTTGGAGTTGGTTCTTCGACCACTTTGATAACTTGAACCTCTGTAAAGCAGGAAAACCTTCGACAAATATCACTCTTCCCCGTTAAAGGTGATATTTTCTCTTTCCTGGATTAAGGAAAATCCCCAGAGAAAGCCTTTCAAAAGTGTATTACATCACATGGCATTTTCTCTGATAAGATCTCCAAGAAAAGTATGATGTATTATCCCCAAGCGGAAACAATCTCTCAAGAGACTCATTTTCCCCGATAGAGTCGACAAATGGCATCTCCAATAGTGAAGTTTGTACACCTCTACAACTCAGACAAATGGGTTTCCCCAGCAAGTCTGACATCAAAACTTTTTCCATCAAATGGCATCTCTCCAGGAAAATTCGGCGAGAAGTTTGAGGAAAACCGCTACGAATAGCATCCCTTGTCAAGAAAGTTTATTGACAAAAGAAACTGAGACCAGTTCCTTGGTAGGAAACTAGGATCGAGGGGAAGTTTACATCGGAAACTGAGACTAGTTCCTTGGTAGGAAACCAGGATCGAGGGGAAGTTTATATCATAAACTGAGACCAGTTCCATGGTAGGAAACCAGGATCGAGGGGAAGTTCATTTCAAAAAAAACTGAGACCAGTTCCTTGGCTGAAGACCAGGATCAAGGGGAAGTTTCTACCTTTTTTAAGCATCATTGCTTAGCAAAAGAAGATGGATGAGAAAACTGTCATTCATAACCACCATCAAAATTTTGGGTATTCCGATATTTAATCCTCTTGCACCCCGAATGCCTGAATACCTTTGCCATTCACACCTTCGGGTCCAAGATGATTAAATAGGGGCATCTATCATACCCCAAATTTTGATCACTAAGATTTCCCATCATTGTGCAAATCATCATCACAATATGGATGTATCTTCATGCCTCATCAATCTCCTCAGAGATGGTTGAGCATTCACTACTATCAAAAATCAGGGTTTCAAGCCCTCTCAAAGCACTTAGACAAAGGATCAATCAAGAAATGACATGATCTTCAACTTGTCTAGTATTTCAAACATCCACAAAGGATCAAGAGGACTCCCCCATCAAGAATCAAGCACAAGGTTGCAGCATTCCAAGCGGATTAAGCCTCAAGATCGCCGGTGTCACCAAATTAGAGTTTGGTCGACCAGGGCCTCCAGATGGAAATTTTCATCTGGGCATGAGCCATTGCTTCAAAGCACAACCTAAAATACTCCAAGGGACCTCATGGATCCAATCATCAAGTCAATTTTGCCTCAGGGGATGCCTTTATCAAAAATCAGGAATTAGGGTTTCTTGACCTAATTCACCCCTAAGTTGACTTTTGGGACAAAACATGACCCAAGACCTCAAGACATGATTTAAGGGTCTCCCATACACTATATTGATCCATTTTCTACAATGGATTGATTCAAGAAGCTTGATCCATAAGCTTCAATTTCACCAGGACCACAATTAGGGTTTCAAGGGAAAAGTCAACTGTACCTTTGACTTTTGACCCAGACATGCTCCCAAACGTTGGGACATGATTCAATACACCCTATAACACCTATGAAATCCATATATCAAGTTTTATTTAGGTCAAGGACTTGATTTCATAGAGGATCGCACAGTTTTGAATTCATCTGGTAAAAAGTCATCTATGCACAAAAGTCAAAGTTTGACTTTTTGAGATTTTTCATAATTATGGTTCCTTGACCCTAAAATGATGTTAATGTGTGATTAGAATCATCATTCATCAAGAAAAATCAAAGAAAGTGGGATAACTTGTAAAAGGGGTAACCATAAAAAACTTAGAGTTTTTCTAAGTTATGGAACAAAGTGGCTAGGGTACCAACTTCCAAGGACCATAACTTGAGATCCAAGCAACCATTTTGGCTGATCCAAAGATGGATCTGTATCTCTCATGGCATACTTTAAAAGTGTCAACTACACCTCATTCCAATTCCTCATGGATTTTTAGTTATGCAGTGACCAAAATGACAAAAACATGAAAATGCCACTTTTTCCCACACTTAGTGAAATTTTCACTAAGTCAGAATCCGTTTCAATTTTTTCAAAATGTAGAGGCATTTTTCACTTGGATCTAAAAAGTGTCAAAACAAACTATGATCACACATGTGTTGTATCATATGAGAGATTTCCAAAATGTCCAAGAACTCCATCAAACTCAACCTGAGCAATAAGTTATGACAGTGGCAATATGCCTTGCTGCAACTGTCATAACAAGGCAGATTTGAGCATTTTGCTCGATTTAATCAAATTTTACAAATGAAAAATAAGTTTATTCATCTGAACACCTCAGGGGGGGACCAAGGAGGAACCAACACTGATCAATAAGCCTCCCAAGTCTTTGGAACTACAAGTAGCTTGCCAAACCTAAAATGCCTAAAAAAATGACAAGACTCCAATTTTGTTTTAGAGCATTCAATGGATGCACCAAGGTGGCATGAACTGATCCATTTCCAACTGAATGAGTCAAGGATAAGCTCTGAACCAAAGACACATAGGTCTGTGCTCTAACCTCTAGTCAATGGCTAGAGGAGACTTAAGATTCCAAAGTGATGCAATTGGACAATGAGTTGCTGCAGTTGCCATTCACTATTGCTTGCAAAACAAACTTACTCTACTATAAATAGAGCTCATTTGTGCTCAGTTTGAGTACACCAAAGCACTACAACACTTGCTTTCCTCAAAATCTCTTTCTCTAGGCCAAAATGCCTCCTTTTGCAAGGTAACTCTGAGTTTTTGAGTTAGAGAGCATTTCCATCACAGCTCATGATCCAAACACATCCAATATGTCATATCTAAGCTGTCCAAACTCTCATAAGTGGCCTGTAACACCAAAATCACAAAGTCCCCTCTCAAAACCACAAAATTGGACTTTTTTGCATTTTTCAAGCCGTGTCTTGATTCAGTAACTTTCAAAACCTGATAAGACCTCAACATATTCCAAATATCATCCTTGAACTATCCCAAATGGTTCCCCACATCTGGAACACCATTTGAGAGAGTTGCTATATTGGTCACTTTTGCCCCATTTGCAAGAAAGAGCTCAAACTTGTTCTTGAGGATTCCAGTTGATTCTAACCATTCTAAAAGCTTATAAGGGATCATTTGAGAGTGTTCAAAGTATCAAATTATTTCTGGAACAAAGCACTTGACAGATTGCCTAAAAAGCTCCTAAAGAGGTAAGCATCACAACTTGAACTCTTTGAAATATGCATTGCTTTGAAGTCCACTGATCATGCACCCCCCATACATGTTATATATGTTGTGTTTGAACCAATTCATCATGTAATTCATGCCTGTAACAAGAGATAGCACAGAAAATGCAAATCATGACCTATTTCAAAACCACTATCGGGTTTTTCAGTAGGAGCCTCATCTGAAAAAACCACCACCACCGTTCGATTCCTTGTGAAATTCTAGGTAGGATAGACCTAAATTTTGTCCCAATCCATGGAGAAATGAGAAAGTTACAAGCTTCACGTTTTTTGCCAAAATTTGCCATGCCTTGCCTTGGCCAGGCCTAAAAACCAAGTCACCCTCATATATCCCAGTGGTAGAGGGCGCGCGCTGCACACAAGAGGTCTGGGGTTCGAATCCCCCTCGCCCTAGATCCTCTTTTTTACCACTTTTTCATATTTTTTCATTTTTCATATTATTTTTTAATGATTTGAAAAATTAATAACTCCCTCAATTTTAATTATTTTTTATTGGTTCTTTTTGCAAAAAATCACAAAAATGTTGAAATAGTTTATTCTACAAAAAAATCAAATTTATTTCATTTATTTAATATAATTGGTATTTTTGTAAATAAATTCATTTTAATCGTTTTTAAACATTTTAAAAATGAATATTCATCTTGAAAATCAAAACCAAATGATTTTAAGTCATCTTGTGATTAAAACCTCATTTTTCAAACCTTAAAAAAAATCACAAGCGGTTTATTTAAACTTATTTGGTATTTTTGTCATTTTTATTAATTTTCTTTGAAAAATTACTTTTAAACAATGAAAATTAGGGTTTCTTTGATTTTTAATCATACTCAAATCTTCAAAACTATTTGGGCCTCTTGAGAGAGTGTAAGTCCCATCGCTTTGTAAGTAAAAATCATTTTGGGCCTCAGTGTATTGTATAAGTCCCGACACCGTTAAAAAGTTCGGTGCAATCGTCGCCTTTTTAAAAAAAACAACAGGGCTTCTCCTTGAGCTATAAGACCCATATTTATTCATTTTTAAAACTTGTGGGGCCTCTAATAGAGTGTAAGACCCAACCCTTTTGAAAACCAAGACAATTTTGGGCCTCAGTGTATTGTATAAGTCCCGATACCGTCAAAAAGTTCGGCGCGATCGTCACCTTTTGAACAAAAACCCTTGGGCTTCTCCTTGAGCTATAAGACCATCTTTATTCATCTTGAAAACATTTTGGGCCTCTAATAGAGTGTAAGACCCAACCCTTTTGAAAACCAAAACAATTTTGGGCCTCAGTCATTGTATAAGACCCACTGTGTTTTCAAAATCCTCGGCGCGATCGCCGTTTTCAAACAAATCATATGGGCATCTACTTGAGTTGTAAGCCCCATCACTTGTACAAAAATAAGCCTTGGGCCTCTCCTTGAGTTGTAAGCCCCAATATCTATTCAAAATACTTTCTCCTTTGATTTTGAATCCAAATATATAGTTAGTATCAAAACTTTCCTTAATTTTTTTGTTGAACAACTAACAACACAGCATGGAAGCTCTACAACGGGTAAGTATTTATCCACTTTCTTTTATCTGCTTTCATGTATATAACTGTATTGTGGGGCTGCTTCACTGTAAGTCTTCTTTCATACCCTCTTTAAATACTGGTCATATATCAACTGTATATATACTAGTATAGCTATTTAGAGTTTTCCCCGACAACTACGCCTAGAACTAGGTAAAGCCCTGTTGGCCGCTCTTAAATACAAACAAAACTAGATCCCCCGTAGGATTCCAGATACAGTCTTCCCTTCTCTTGGGGTTAAATAATATGGAACAAAGAGAAAGGCAGTATTCTCGGTGAACCTTTTCTTAGATTGTCACCCTTAGAAATTGTCAAAGAAACTCTACTCCCCAGAGATGATCTTTTCTCCGTGAATGATATCTCTTGAGTTTCTTCCAAATCCTTGAACTTTCCTAAAATGATCTCTTCTCTGTGAATTGCATTTCTTGAACTTCTCTTGGTTTGGGGACCCACAGTCTTCCTAAAAGCATCCTCGCCTCCTCTTGGGCGTTGTACAAGGACCCTTCGGCTTCTTAGAAGTTCTCATGCCTTCTCTTGGGCTTAATATAAGGATCCTGACGACCTCTTATAGGTATAAGACAGAACTTAGTCATCCTTTGATATAGCAGTCTTTCTAGTGTCAAAACTCTGGTCAATTTAGGGTTGATTCTCATCCCTTAATGCCCGTGCCTCCTCTTGGGCATAGTACAAAAGATAAAACTCTAGACTTGGATGGTCTAAGCCCCTTCATTCTCAAAGACATTCTCAAGTTCCTTCTAAACATAGGAAGAAACCCCGGTCACTCTGGATGAATCTTCAGCAGAAACCCAGTCTCTCTCATGAAAGTGCTCTACTTGGACCTGCCTAGGGATCTCCATAATTCCAGCAGTAAGATAGCCTCCTCTTGGGCTTTGTACAATGATCCTCCCTAGTGGAGCTAACCTTTTCAGACTCTCTTGTTGAGTCAATCTCCCTTTTAGCCTCAATTTCGGGCTTCGTACGAGACAGAAAATCACTCTCTTGTTGAGTATAAAAGACTCTCTTGGTGAGTCAATCACCCTTTTAGCCTCCGTCTTGGGCTTTGTACATGACATATAAAAACACTCTCTTGTTGAGTATAAAACACCCTCTTGTTTAGTATAAACAACTCTCTTGTTGAGTCAATCTCCTTTTAGTCTCAATCTCGGGCTTCGTACGAGACAGCAAATCACTCTCTTGTTGAGTATAAAAGACTCTCTTGTTAAGTCAACCAATTTTTAAACTCTCTTGTTGAATCAACCATTTCAGCCACAATCCTGGGCTTTGTACAGGACAGATAAAACACTCTTTTGTTGAGTTAACCCTTTTAGCCTTAATCTTGGGCTTTGTACAAGACAGAAAGAAAATTTTCCCCAGAAAAGTTAGCCTTTCAGCCTCCTCTTAGGCTTTGTATACAGAAATCCTCGATTGAGTCAGTCAACCTCTTAGCATCAACCTTGTACTTTGCTCACAGCATACAAACATCAACAATATTCCTCTTTAGAGATGACAAATTTCCTTTCAGTCAGGACCCCTTTAGCCTCATATCTTGGGCTAGAGCTGTCAAAATGGGCTACCCGGCCCTAAACGGGCCGGCCCTGATGGGCTCGGACTTTTTAGGGCTGGGCCAGAAAAGCTCATTTCTAATATGGGCTCGAAAATTACTACCCGAGCCCGGCCCTAGATGGGCTTCGGGCTACCCGACTCTAAATGGGCTTTTTTAAATAAAAAATAAAAATAAAAATGCCATAATATTTATTATAAATAAAATAAAAAATTATATTATTTTAAACATAATACATTTTTAAGTACTATATTATCTTTTATCAATACTATAATGTGTTTTTAAATACAATACTTGTATAAAATAATACTCGAATATTTAACATAAGGGAAACTAATAGAATACGAGAAAAGAGTATTGATTATATTAATGTATAATATTTAAAAGAGAAATATTGAATATAATATATATAAAATTTAGTGAGGTGAGAAAAATCAGTGTGTTATTTTGGAGTAAGATAATATAAGTATTAGTATAATTTTTAAAAATTTATAGTGATATGGTCCTAATGGGCTACCCACGGCCCATATAGGCTAGCCCTAATGGGTAGCGGGCTTTTTAGGGCTGGGCTAAAAAGGCCTTGAAAAATATGGGCTCTAATTTTAAGGCCCAAGCCCTATGATTCTTCGGGCCTGGTGGGCCGGCCCATGTGGGCTAGCCCATTTTGACGACTCTATCTTGGGCTTTGAACAAGATACAAATTACCTTTAGCTTCAATCTTGGGCTTTGAACAAGACACCAAAACACCTTTTTCCTCCCTTAGAATAGGAGGAACTACGATCGCTCTTATTTCCCTGTTTCGTTAAACGGGAATACGTAGGCATAAGATTGCGAAATATTAGCGAGCATACTAATCAAACACTCTAAAGTCTAGTACCTTCATACATCCATCAAAGAAAATCAGGTCTAGTATCCTAACCAAAAACCTCATGTACAGTCAAGACACTCCGTTCTTAAGCAAATAACCTAAAGAGAGACCCCCTATTTTGATAGCATCTGTAAACCAACAGTCAACTGTTTAAACTCAGTATGCGAGCAGGGTTAATTGAAGACGTCTATTTCCCTTCCTTAATCAGCATAACAGAACAAAAAATGAATCGAACTGTAGTACCAAAGCGATAGTGATTCGAAACTACAAAAATCACGCTACAGCTATAAGACCCATTTCTTTTCTTTAAAAACACTTTTGGACCTCTAATAGAGTGTAAGACCAAATCCCTTTTCAACCAAAATCATTTTGGGCCTTAGACATTGTATAAGTCCCACTGCATTTTCAAAAACCTCGGCGCGATCGCCAGTTCAAAATCAAATAACCTGGGCTTCTCCTTGAGCTATAAGACCTACTCCTTTTCTTTGAAATATACTTTTGGGCCTCTATTAGAGTGTAAGACCCGACCCCCCTTTTGTACATAAATAATTTGGGTCTCAGTCATTGTATAAGACCCGATCCAGTTTTCAAAATAACAGAGCGATCATTGTTTTAACCTGGGCTGCTCCTTGAATTGTAAGCCCCATCTTTTGTATAAAAATAATCTTTGGGCTCTCTATTAGAGTATAAGACCCAACTCTCTTTGTAAATATCTGTTAATCATACTGTCTGTATTCAAATAATCATCAGGGCATCTCTTGTTGAATAAGCCCCAACTTTTCTGCTTTAAAATAACTGTTATCAAAACTTGTTTCAATTTCTTTGAACAACTAACATTACAGCATGGAAGCTTCCTCATCTGTAAGTTTTTACCTGCTTTCATTTACCTGCTTTACATATATATAACTGTATTGCTGGAAGCTTGCACACCTGTAAGTCCTTCTTTCATATCCTTTTAAAATACTTGTCATATATCAACTGTATATATACTTGTATATCTGTTTAGAGTTTTCCCCGGCAACTAAGTCTAGAATTAGGTAAAGCCAGTTGGTCACTCTCTCAATAAAGTAAACCTAGATCCCCCATAGGATTCCAGATACAGTCTTGCCTTCTCTTGGGCTTAAACAATATGGAACAAAGAGAAATGCAGTATTCTCGGTGAACCTTTTCTCAGACTGTCAATATTTGAAATTGTCAAAGAAATTCAATTCCCACAGAGAGGATTAATTCCCAGTGAAACTTCTCTTGAATTTCTTCAAACTCTAGAACTGTTCATTACAGAAAGGATTAATTCCCGGTGAAACCTTTCTTGAACATTGTTAAGTTTTGACCCACAGGCTTCCTAAAAGCATCCCAGCCTCCTCTTGGGCTTTGTACAAGGACCCTCAGGCTTCTTAGAAGTTATCATGCCTCTTCTTGGGCTTAGTACAAGGATCCGAAGACCTCCTACAGGTGTAGGAACAGAACCTAGTCACCATTTGCTAGAGCAGTCTTTCTGAGTCAATACATCAAACCAGTTAAGGGTTGACCTTCATCCCTTAACATACCAGCCTTCTCTTGGGCATAATACAAATATTATTCACCACCTGAGAACCAATTTCTCAACACCAGTAGACTTGGATAGTCTCATCATCCTTTTGGATTTCCATGAAACCAGTTTCCTTAAAGAACAGGAAATAACCCTGATCACCAGATCAAATCTCCAAACAGAGTTAAAACCAGCAGCTTTTCCTAACTCATACCTTAAACCTCACTTTAATTTTCCCTAACATGGGTCAATTACTGTAAACTCACCAAAAACCCTCACCAGAGGAAAGAGTTCTCAACTGTCACATTTTCAGTTAAATTCCCAGCCAGGGTCAATTTACTGTTAAAACTGTTACAATCCTCATCAGAACCTCAAAGTCTCTGATACCTTAACTCTTCTGTAATCCCTAGCAAGAGTTAATCCCCAATATGGACCTGTCTCTGGATTCCAATAATCCTCAGCAGAAGTTATCCTCCTCTTAGGCTTTGTATAATGATCATCCCTCAGTAGCCAGCCTCCTCTTATGCTTTGTATAATGATAACTCCTCAGTTGAGTCTCCCCATAGTTAGTCTCCTCTTAGGCTTTGTATAATGATTTTTCCCCTGCAGAGTTAGACACGATCTTGGGCTTTGTACAAGACACCCACCTAAATATCTCTACAGTAGAGTCATTACCCTTTAGCCTCAATCTTGACCTTTGTACAAGACATATATAAAACACTCCTTAAAGCAGAGTCATAACCCTTTAGCCTTAATCTTGGGCTTTGTACAAGACACATACATAAATGTCCTCCCCAGTGGAGCCATCATCTTTTTAGCCTCAATCTTGGGCTTTGTACAAGACAGATAAAACCCTTTTCCCCAAAGAGTCAAATCTCTTTTAGCCTCCATCTTGGGCTTTGTACAAGATACAAATAAACACTCTCTTGTTGAGTCAATCTTTTCCAGCCTCCTCTTAGGCATTGTATAATGATTTTCCCCAGTGGAATCCAATCAACCTTTTTTAGCTTCAACTTTGGGCTTTAATCAAGGCACACAAAAATTAACCTACCCTCAGAGGAAATAAAAAATCTTTGTAAGAGGATATCTTTTCTGTCTAATCACATCACCAAAACAGTCAAATCAAAACAAAACCTCAATTCTAGATAACTGTTGTAAGTGGCACACTTGTTGATAAAAACATCCAAGATGTTTGTCCATCATTATCCTGGTTAAAACCTCATCTAATTGCTGTAAGTGTCAAGCCTCTGGATACAAACATCCAAGCCAATGTCCCTCTTTTAGCATGAATTCCTAAGGAAAAATGGCATTGCTCACACATGAGTTAAATTTTTCTCCTTTAGGAAAAATCACCCTGTAAAGGCAATTATGGCATTGCTGGTCTCCATGCATTCCAGTTAAAGTAATTCTCCTATATAATCAAAACCAGTTGCCCAAACAACTGTGATTAACAGATGATATATCTCTCTTTAGAGATGAGAAATTCTCTCTCAGACAAAACATTTTAGCTTCCATCTTGGGCTTTGAACAAGATACAAACAAAAAACGTTTTACCTTTAATATTAGGCTTTGAATAAGACACTAAACATCTATTTTTCCCTTAGAATAGGAGGAACTACGATTGCTCTGATTTCCCTATACTCCATAACAGGGAATACGTAGGCATAAGATTGTGAAATCTTAGCGAGCACACTAAACAAAAAATCTTAGGTCCCTGGCCTTACCAAAAACATCGAAAAACCCGAAAAACAACAAAAACTCTCTCTCTCTCTCTCTCTCTCTCTCTCTCTCTCTCTCTCTCTCTCTCTCAGACATCCCACCAAGACAAACTTTTCCCATTTCTAAGACAAACACAATCAAGTATCAAAGTTAATCCTAAAATTATCATCTCATGGATAACCATGTATAGGATGGGTAATTGACAACTCCCTATTGTATAACCAGACCCCGGACTCCCCAGTCTCTCTGTCAAGCATTTGTTCAGTTAAACAGATGCGTGCAAGGTTCGTTTTAGATAACTTTCCCTTTCCCTTCCAGCTTCACGGGATAAATAAGTAATCATAAAGTAGCACCCAACGTTCCTCCCACTGAGGTGAGGAAAGCCCAATTTCAGCGATAAGATGGTCGCGACACCAACAAAAATTGCTAGCTATAGAAAAATGGCGACTCTGCTGGGGAGTCATTGTTTCTGTTAGGATATAGAACTAGCTTTCTAAGAGGTCTAGGATGTTAGTTTTAGGATATATATATATATATATATATATATATATATATATCGCTTTCCTACTTGATATCCGTGTTTATTTTTCTGTCAATGGGACTGCGAGTGATGTCGCATCTGGTAAGTTTGAGAGAAACCTAAGATAAGTGATAGAAGAGACGGGGGGTCTTATAGGGAGTGATTCCCGAATAAGTGAACCTAGTAGACCATCTAATCAGTGGAGGTACCCGTGTGTTACTATGCTGAATGACCTATGGTTGTGAAAGCAGACGATCTCATAGTGCGGTGACCCGTGAAACTGAGGATTTAGTAGACTTTAAACATGTGTCCTTTTGGTAGTGCGGTGGCTATCAGAAATAGTCGTTACGCGATAACTACACTCAATCTGAGATTTCTTCTAGGATACTATAGCTCGTTCGGGAGAACCAGCTTGCTGTTATTATGTCCGGATTAAATCAGTGATTTTTGAGACCTTACCCGTTCTACAGGTACAAAAATCACCAAAATAGATCAACCTTTTGGGGATAGGTAGAGCCATGACTCCATGCTCGTGACGCTGAACCCTTGAACCCATGTTTTTTCAATGTTTTTTTTTGCTGCATTCATGCATTCATCTAAAAAACTTTCAAATAAGAAAAAATATTTCTCTTCTATTTCCTCCTTTTTCAAAATTAAACTAAATGATAAATTGCAAATATCAGAGGGATTTCCTTATGGATTTCGGTAGGAGAAAGACGCACAAGTACACCTTCAAGGTTCTAAAACTGGAGGATTTAAGAAAGTTGCCAAGGATGATTACCAACCCGGAGGCTTTCAGAGCCAAGCACGGAGGTTTGTTATCTTTATTAAGGGTCCATGTATTTGAAGGAATTATGTCTACACTAATACAGTTTTATGACTCGGTCTATCATTGTTTCACTTTCCCCGATTACCAACTGACACCAATCCTAGAGGAGTACTCTCACTTGATTGATTTACCGATCACTGACCAAACTCCCTTTTCTGGACTGAAAGAAATTCCAAAGGAACAAATCATTGCAAGAGCAAACAATTTGGACGAGCCAGAGGTCAGGACTCACTTAACCCTTAGAGGAGGAATCCAGGGCTTACCAGATAAGTTCCTGATGGAGAAAGCCATATACTTTGCCAGTGTAGGAAACCTAACCGCTTTCGAGGATATCTTTGTCCTACTCACTTACGGATTATTCCTCTTTCCCAATATCGATAACTTTGTCGATATCAATGCTATTAAGATATTCCTGATTAGAAACCCTGTACCAACCCTACTCGCAGATGCTTATCATTCCGTACACTTAAGGAATTTGTACGCCGGAGGAATGATCACATGCTGTGTACCCTTGCTTTACAAGTGGTTCATTTCCCATCTACCCAAGTCTGCTGCATTTTGGGATCATAAGAACACTTTACGTTGGTCACAGAGAATCATGTCTCTTACCGACTCTGACATAGACTGGTCAAATAGGATTTATGAGGGTGTAAAAATCATCGACCGATGTGGAAATTTGCCTAATGTACCCCTCATAGGAAATAAAGGTGGAATTAACTATCATCCAGTTCTAGCTCGTCGTCAATTCGGATACTCAATGAGACATATCCCGCGAAATGTTCATCTGGAAGGTCTTTTCTTCAAAGAAGGAGAAAATGACAGAGCACTTAAAAAGGAAATAGTGCATGCCTGGAAACACATTCACAGGAAAGGACCAGAGTCTCTAGGAAATCCAGAATGTGTCTCTTTGGAGCCTTATCTCCACTAGGTACAGACTAGAGCTCTCAAGCTGAGGATGCCTTACTCTCGTCAAGAAGTTTTTCCCCTAAGGGAATCTGCCCTTTATTTTATGTCTAATACAGAAAAACTCCAGGTCGCTCTTAACAAAACTCAGCGAGAGCAGAACTCTTGGAAAAACAAGTACAAGACTCTCAACATGGAGTGTGTCAAACTCCAGGAACTGTTAAAAGAAAAGGATGCTCTAATCGGAATATTAGAGAAACACGTTGAGGAAAGTCGGGAAGATCAAAAGAACCTACTCACTCCTTTCATCTGGCAAAGAACTGATAACCCGACAACGGTTGAAGAACCTCTATCGAAGAAAAGGAAGCTACCAGAACCTGCTTCTGAGCTCTCTTCAGAGAGGACTCAGGACCCTTATGCTTAGAGTTTCTTTTTACCAGCACTTTGTAAAATATTGTATTTTTCTTTGTAACGTATCGTAATCCTTCAAATTCAATAAAATGGGGTTCTCCCCTCTCTGTTTGATATTTGCAATTTATCCAAAGTTTCTTTTTGATTAAAGATTAAAAAAACCAAAAATATGTCATTGCATTCATCATTCTAACATAACGCATTCTCCTTTCTCTCAAGTCTCACGTCTACGTCTCGATTCTAGAATCAAACTGTCTCACTCGTACAATAATCAGGCGAATCGACAAAAGAAAATGGATGATCTCGACGAAGAGAATAGAGAGCTGAGAGAAGAAATCGACGTTCTAAAGGACGATCTAAAGAAACTTCATAGTGATATGCTATCCCTGACAGCAGCTCAGGAGCAACGTCAAAGGACTGTGATTTCAGAAATCATCTCTACACCCATAGTGGAAAAGCCATGTGAGGTTCATTTGCGGTACAACATGCCTCCGGGTCAGCCCTGGGGCATGCCACATAACTTTATTCCTGAAGGATACATTCTGCCGGTCTAGGACGACCCGGACACTGTAGCAGGAGCCACTGGGCCTGAAGGTTACAAACTTCGGGAAAGTGAGGACGCAAGATTTATGACAGGAATTCCTGAAGGTTACAAACTTCAAGGCTCTGAGGAACCTAGAGTCACAGCCGTAATCACCATACCACAAGCAGTGGTACACACTGTCCCGGGAGGACAGATTCCACAGACTATCTCTGGAGAAAACAAAGAGATAAATGAAAAGATGAACGTGTTCCAGGAACAGTTCTTGGAGATGCAAAAGGAATTGCATGCTATTCGCAGTCAGGATTTATTTGGAAAGGACGCCGCTGACCTTTGCTTGGTCCCAAATTTCAAAATTCCGCACAAGTTTAAGGTGCCCGACTTTGAGAAGTACTAAGGCAACTCTTGCCCTCAAAGTCACTTGGTGATGTATGCTCGTAAAATGTCAACTCAGACAGAAAATCAACAGCTACTGGTCCACTTTTTCAGGACAGTTTAACTGGTGCCGCCCTTATATGGTACATGGGTTTAAACCGCACTAAGATCATTACTTTCAGAGATCTTGGCGCTGCCTTCGTCCAACAGTACAAATATAACCTGGACATGGCACCAGATAGAGATCAACTCAGAGCGATGTCTCAGAAAGACAAATAGAAATTTAAGGAATACGCACAAAGATGGCGTGAAATTACCGCCCAGATTTGTCCACCTCTTGAGGAAAAATAGATGACAAAAATCTTTCTGAAAACCTTAAACTCATTCTACTACGAACGAATGGTCACCAGTGCACCCAGTGATTTCACCGAGATGGTAAACATGGGAGTACACCTTGAAGAGGCAGTTCGCGAAGGACGGTTAGCCAAAGAGGCTGAACCCTCCAGTAGTACCAAAAGATACGGTACTGCTTTTTAGAAAAAGAAGGAACAAGAGATCAGCAATATCTCCCAAGGAAAACAAAGACAACGATATCAACCAGTAGCTGTGATAACTCCTACTATTAACCCTGCGCCCATTCCGACTTATCAACCTCAGGTTGCTCAAAATCAACCTAGTCAACAACAGTATCAGCAAAGGACTCAACAGCCTCTTCAGCAGGCTCGTCCTCAATACAACAATAACAATCGTGCAACACGACCACTAGGGTTTGACCCTATACCCATGTTGTACGCGGAACTTTTTCCACTGTTACTGGCCAAGGTGCACGTCCAGACTAGGTTTCTTCTTGCAGTACCGGAAAATCCGCCTTTTTGGTTCAAAGCGGACCAAACTTACCCTTGCCATCAAGGAGGATCGGGGCACAATATTGAAAACTGTCTCAGTTTCAAATATGACGTACAAATACTTGTCAGGAATGGGGTCTTATCTTTCAAAGATACTAATCCAAATGTTCAGACGAACCCGTTGCCATAACATGACAAGGCTGCAGTAAATCTGATAGAGGAGGAATTTAGCCGCAGTTATCAGATTCGCGATGTACTCCAGTTGGGGACCAATCTGGTCAGGATGCATTGCAGACAGAGCGGGTATGGTCACGTATCACCTCACAATTATCACCAGTGTGATATTTTCTCTAAGAATAACCAAGGATGTTCGGTAGTGCAGTTAGCTCTATAGGAACAGATGAATCTCTGATGGATTCAAGATCACAGAATTCGAGAAGTCAACATGGCTCATGCTAATCCCAACATTGCTTAGAACTGCAATATCCTTGCGATGAATGTCAATTTGGTAGCCATGCACTCTAGGCAAAGTTAATATCATAATCTTCCGCGACGCGATTATGATGCTTATCTGATCTGCTCAACAAGCAATCAGGGATGCTCTTTTGTACAAGAGGCCCTTCAACGTCAGATGGATCTTGGATGGATCCAGGATTATCAGGAAATAAATACTCATCAAGTCAATATGGTTCAGATATTTGACATACGCTTGATGAACACCAGTCTGGTAGAACTACATGCTAAGCAAGTCGGACTCGGTTTTCTGGCTTCACATGATTATCAGGACTGCAAAGAGTGTCAAGAGGATGACCAAGGTTGTGCCCTTGTCCAAAGAACACTTCAACACTTGTTGGACCACTGGTGGCTTCCAATTTACTTGGACGAAGCTACACAGAAGATCAGTATGGTTGATGGAAATCCCAGTAGACATCAGAGTCAAGATGTCCGCTCGATGGAAACAGATCTAGTCAAGATGCATTGCATACAAAGTGGGAATGTCTGGGTGCCACCACATAATTATGAATGCTGTAGGGTTTGTTCAGAGAAAAACCAAGGCTGTTACCCTGTTCCAGTACCGGGTCGATCAATGTGATGCAAGACTATCTTCCTGATCAAAGTGAAGATGTTGTCATCATTCCCAATCATGAAATGGCCGAAGATGTTTGCGCCATGATCCCTCTGCTCAACGATTCGAAAGTTCCTCCTGACAGTAGGAAGATTCTCAACCTCGAACCAATTGAGGCTGAGTGTGATGGTCTGAAAAATCAGAAGGTTCTAGTGGTAATCCATTTACCAGAACCATTATTGTACGAGTCATCTAAGGCGATCCTTTATAAGTACGATGCAACAACAATTGAAAATGGAAAGGAAACTCCATTACCCTCTGTCGTAAACATTGCCGACATCAGTCGGGTTACACGAGGTGGTCGAATCTTCAACCGAGGAGTTGGAGAACCTGCCAAAGAGAAAGAAACTCAGGCAGAAGTTCCAAATCAGCAAATTGGACAGTCCAGTAGTCCCGAACTTTCAAAGAACAGCGATGAGATGTTGAAGCTCATCCAGAGGAGTGAGTACAACATTGTAGACCAATTGTTGCAAACTCCATCCAGAATCTCTGTTTTATCTCTCCTACTCAGTTCCGCAGCTCACAGGGAAGCTCTGCAGAAATTTTTAGAGCAAGCCTACATGGAACAAGATGTTACTATAGGATAGTTCGACAGTATCATTTCAAACATCACTTCCTGCAACAATTTAGGATTCAGTGATGAGGAATTGCCAGAAGAAGGCAAAAATCATAACATGGCGCTTAACATTACAGTCAACTGTCAGGACGATGCTTTAGCCAGCGTACTGGTTGACACAGGATCATCTCTAAATGTTATGCCAAAATTAACTCTGACATGACTATCATTTCAAGGAGCTCCAATGAGGGGCAGTGAGTTCATCGTCAAAGCTTTTGACGGATCCAGAAAAATAGTTATTGGCAAAATAGATCTTCCCACAACCATCGGTCCTCACACTTTTCAAGTCACTTTCTAGGTCATGGACATCCGGGCAGCTTACAGCTGTTTATTAGGAAGACCTTGGATACACGACGCTGGGGCAGTCACTTCGACACTTCACCAGAAGCTGAAGTTCGTCAAGAATGACAAACTCGTTATAGTCTATGGAGAGCAAGCATTAATAGTAAGCAATTTATCATCTTTCTCCTGTGTGGAACCAGAGGAGGTAGTTGGAACTCAGTTCCAAGCTCTTTCGGTGAGCAATGAGAATCGACCTGAGAAAGGAACGTCGATTTCCTCATACAAAGACACTCTTGAAGCAATCAAGAGTAACAACGCAAAAGGATGGGGATAGCTTATGATTCCAACAGATAACAAGAAAAAGAAAGGTTTAGGATTCTCCTCGGCCTGTTCCCAGACTGCTAAGAAAGACGAAAGTTTTCATCCCATCAAGGACTTCTTCCTCAGCGGAGGTTTCCTTCACCCAGTGTCTCAAGAAGTACACACTATCAATGAGAGTAACTCCTCCAATATGGATGAAGAGTGGAAATTATATCTCAACGAGGATGGTTATTTGTCTCAAGGAGAGACACCTACGCCATTTTGCTTTCCCACACAGAGTCCTAGATTCATACAAAGATCAGATGTCAAGATGATTTACGGAGATTGTGATCCTGAGGGATGCTGGGCTCCACCTAACTCATTAGAAGACGATCTGATGAAAGATAATTTTGACTATGACTATTTTGACCCACTGGATGACTTGCCAATCTGGCAGCCATACCCGGAGGACTTAGGGCAAAAGAGTCAGCCCAATGAGACATATCAGTTAAGCAACATTGAAAAGAATACCTGTGTCCCTACCCAGTCATGGGATCATTACTCAGGCTATTCAGAAAATGCTCATCACAACGATGAACCTGCACAGATTGCAGGACAAGAGTTCATCAATTACGCTTTTCCAGAGGTCAACGTCATCGAGGAAGATGATTCCTCTTTCCCCACAGAATTGTGGGACACTTTAGGACAGCCAAGCGGAAAGTACGACTTCTTAGTCAAGTATACTGCTCCTGAAAGCTCTCGTATCAAACTCGAAGATATCCAGCCAACTGGATGGGGAGATTCCCCTGAGAACAAGGAAACTATGGAAAATACAACAGAAGAGTTCGTTTATGACAACTCTGCCTGGGAAGAGGATTCTAATAATCCTGATCCGCCAGAAATCAGTGTCATTTCTGAGGACAAACCAAGAAAGAAGGTTCCCGACTTTGTGATTCACCGAGGAGTTCGTCGCCAATGGGTTACTGTCGATGTTCCGAAAGTCGTCCATAAGTCTAAGTAATTGTCGTCTTTATCTTAACCTTTCACCTTGCCCAGGTGAAACGGATGTTTTTATAGGGCTCTCTTTTCTGTAAATATCCCTCTTCGCTTCGGTCAAAGCGACACAGTTTCGTTTTATAAGGCTGTAATTTTGAGAATCGAAAAATCATGAATAAATAAAATTGTCATTATGTAAATCCTGCATTAATTGATGTTTTCTCTTTTCGTTTTTCAGAAAATGGTAATTCTAAAACAAACTCAATAATAAAAACAAGCATTTTTCAATACACTGCACACACATTTGCATTCTCTCTATCTCTTCTAAAACAAATCATCACGCCTTGCAGATTGCTTGTTTTAAACCCCGTTGAAACATACGATCCTATGCCTTCTCCCAACTTTGAATTCCCGGTATTTGAAGTTGAAGAAGAAGATGACGTCGAAATTCCAGAAGAGATCTCCCGATTACTCAGACAAGAGGAAAGGTCTATTGATCCTCACAAGGAGCCGTTGGAAACGGTAAATTTGGGTTCAGAGAAAGAGAGAAAAGAAATCAAGATTGGAGCATTGCTCGATCCAACAGTCAAAGAAGACTTAATCAAACTTCTCAAAGGATCCCGATGTGTTTGCCAGGGTTGGATACCAGCATCGTGGAACATCATTTACCGTTAAAATCAGAATATCCGCCATTAAAGTAAAGGTTGAGAAGGACTCACCCGGACATGGCTATCAAAATTAAAGAGGAAGTGCAGAAACAGATAGACGCTGGTTTCCTTGCCACCTCAGAGTATCCTCAATGGCTAGCTAACATAGTGCCAGTTTTGAAAAAGGACGGAAAAGTCAGAATGTGTGTAGATTACATATATTTGAACAGGGCAAGTCCAAAGGACGACTTCCCCTTACCACACATTGACATGCTGGTAGACAGTACAGCCAAATTCAAAGTATTCTCCTTTATGGACGGATTCTCGGGCTATAATCAAATCAAAATGGTGCCGAAAGACATGGAGAAAACTTCCTTTATCACCCCATGGGGAACCTTTGGTTACAAGGTAATTCCGTTTGGTTTGAAGAATTTCGGGGCAACCTATCAAAGGGCCATGACAACTCTGTTTCATGACATGATGCACAAGGAAATTGAGGTGTATGTCGATGATATGATTGCAAAGTCAAAAACAGAGAAGGAACACATTGAGCATTTGTCAAAATTGTTCGAACGTCTAAGAAAATAAAAACTATGCTTGAATCCTAACAAGTGTACGTTCGGTGTCCGCTTAGGAAAACTCCTAGGGTTCATCGTATGCCGGAAAGGGATTGAAGTCGACCCTGACAAGGTCAAGGCCATTCGAAAGATGCCTTCACCTAAAACAGAGAAACAAGTCGGAGGATTTCTTGGACGACTGAATTACATCTCGAGGTTCATATCCCTCATGACCGCAACTTGCGCGCCAATATTCAAACTACTCAGAAAGAATCAAAACTGTGAGTGGATGGAAGATTGTCATAAACCTTTCGACAATATCAAGGAATATCTATTGAACCCACCAATTTTATCACCTCCAGTGGAAGGAAGACCACTGATCATTTACCTGACAGTCTTGGAAGACTCGGTGGGTTGTGTACTTGGCCAACAAGACGAAACCAAAAGAAAAGAGTCTGTCATTTACTACCTGAGCAAGAAATTTACCGACTGTGAAACTTGGTACACTGTGCTTGAGAAAACTTGATGCGCTTTAGCTTGGGCAGCTAAACGTCTTCGCCAGTACATGATTTGCCACACTACTTGGTTGGTCTCCGAAATGGATCCGATCAAGTATGTCTTTGAGAAACCTGCTCTCACGGAAAGGATTGCCCGTTGGCCGATGTTGCTATCAGAATATGACATTGAATACCACGCTCAGAAAGCCGTAAACAGAAGTATTTTAGCCAATCATTTGGCTCATCAACCGATTGGCAATCAGGAATCAGTCGGGTTTGACTTCCCAGACGAAGATGTCATGTATTTGAAAATGAAAGATTGCGATGAGCTGCTACCCAATGAAGGTCCAGAACTAGGATCCCAATGGGGATTAATTTTTGATGGAGCAGTTAACAATTACGGAACGGAATTGGGGCAATCATTGTTACCCCTCAGGGTACCCACATTTCTTTCACTGCCAGATTAACATTTAAGTGTACAAACAACGAGGCCGAATACGGAGCATCTATTATGCGTCTCGAAGAAGCGATTGATTTAAGGATCAAAAACTTGGATGTTTACGGAGACTCAGCCTTGGTTATCAATCAAATCAAAGGAGGTTGGAAAATGTACCAATCCGGGCTGATTCCTTACAAAGATTACGCGAGAAGGTTGTTACCTTTCTTCGACAGAGTCGAGTTTCACCACATTCCTCGTGATGAAAATCACATGGCTGATGCATTAGCCACTCTCTCTTCCATGATTAGTGTAGGTCAATGGAACGACGTACCTAAGATTGACGTGATGCGCCTTGAAAGGCCTGCCTACATCTTCACGATTAAAGCTGTCATAGAAACAAAACCTTGGTACCGCGTGTAGCGAGCGATTTTGGACGCGTTTCTTAAGCGCTGGTCGCTCTCTGCAGTTGAGCTTAAAACTACAGGTCGATTCATTTTTTATCCTATTGTGAGCTGATGAAGGAAGGGAAATAGATGTCTCCAATTAACCCTGCTTTGCATACTGAGTTTAAACAGCGGTCTGTTAGGTTACGAATGCTATCAATGTGGGGGGGCCTTTGTACTGGTTATTTGTATTTTCGCCAATACTGTTTTCTTTCCTTTTTATGTAGACAGAAGGTTTCTGGCGGGGAACAAGGATTAGGATGTTAGGACTGATGCTTTTGAATTACTGCTTTTGATTGATGGAGATATGGGATTTGGTTTTTTTTGTTGATTGTGCTCGCTAAGATTTTTCTTTCAATCTTATGCCTACGTATTCCCGTTTACCGAAACAGGGAAATCAGAGCGTTCGTAGTTCCTCCTATTCTATGGGAGGAAATGGGTGTTTTTGGTGTCTTGTTCAAAGCCCAAGACGTGAAGCGAAAGGTGGTTTGTATCTTGTTTAAAGCCCAAGATGTGAAGTTGGAAGGTCTATTTGTGTCTTATTCAAAGCCCAAGACGTGAAGCTGAAGGACCTCGACTTTAGAGAGAATTTTTCATCTCTAAAGAAGGGTTTGTCTGTCACAACTGTTGGGTGACTGGTTTATAAAGGGAGGATTACTTTAGCCGGGATACGCGGATCCTAGCAATGCCATAATTTCCTTTATAGGGGACTTTAACCTGAAAGAGAAGACTTTAACTCAGTGTAGAGCAATGCTATCTTTCCTTAGGAATTTCTCATGCTAAAAGAGGGACAGTGGCATGGATGTAGATGATCCAGAGGCTTGCCGCTTACAGCGATTAGATGAAGAGGAAGGAGTTGTTGATGTTTGTGTACCGTGAACGAGGTACAACTTTGATGCTAAAAGGTTGATTGGATCAACCAGTGGTTTTCTTATATAAAGCCTAAGAGGAGGCTGGTATGTGTCTCGTACAAAGCCCGAGAGAGAGGCTAAAAGGGTTTTGACTCGACGAGATAATCTTTTGGTATCTCGTATAAAGCCCGAGAAGAAGGCTACTTGACTCAACAAGAGAGTTTTTTGTATCTCGTACGAAGCCCGAGATGGAGGCAAAAATTTGTTTGGCTCAATAAGAACCTTTTTGAGTCTCGTATAAAGCCCGAGATGGAGGCGAAAGGGTGATTGACTCAACGAGGGAGTCTCTTATGTGTCTCGTACAAAGCCCGAGAGAGGGGTTGAATGTTGTTTGACCCCGTTGGGGAGAATCATTGTATAAAGCCCAATAGGAGGCTATAGTGACTGTTTCAGTTAAGTGACAGGTCCAATATACTGATTAAAGGAGAAAATTAGTTCTTATATGAGCAACACTGTGCTCATGGATTTGATTTGAGGATCCGGGTTATTCCTGTTCTTTTAAGGAAGCGGGAAATCCGAAGGGTATTGAGACTGTCCGAGTCTGCAGGTTTCCTTCCTATTTAACGAAGGGGTGCTTGAGAATGTCTTTGAGACTCAAGGAAATTAGACAAGTCTAGAATTTCATCTTTTGTACTATGCTTTGAGAAACAGTAGTAGACTCTTGAAAGGACTGTTCTATGCAGATGACTAAGTTCTGTTCCTATACCTCTAGGAGGTCGTCGGGACAATTTGTATGAAGCCCAAGAGGAGGCTGGAAACTTTTAAGAAGCCGATCGGTCCTTGTACGAAGCCCAAGAGGAGGCTATCATTCCCGAAGGAAGAGATCATTATACGAAGCCTAAGAGGAGGCTGTGAATACTTCTAAGAAGTCGTAGGGTCCTTGTACTAAGCCTAAGAGGAGGCGGGGTTGCTTTTAGGAAGCCTGTGGGTCCTTGTACGATGCCCAAGAGGAGGCCGATGCTTTTAAGAAGCCCGTGGGTCCCCAAACCCCGAGAAATTCAAGGCAATGCTATTCACCGAGAATAGATCAAAGTCAGGAAAGTTTGAGAATTTGGAAGAAACTCAAAGATGCCATTCACGGAGAATACATTCATCTCTGGGAATAGAGTTTCTTGACAATTCCTAATGAGGACAGCCTGAGAGAAGACTGTGTCTGGTGATCCTATTGGGGATCTAGTTGTCTATTTCTATGACTAAACGAAACGGCGTCACCTAGTTCTAGACGTAATTGCCGGGGAAACTCTAAATATCTATACTATTATTACACAATCGATATGAGTTTATGAAAGAAGACTTAGAGTGAAACAGCCCCACAATACAGTTATATATATATGAAAACGGTAAATGAAAGCAATAACCACTTACTCGGTTGTAGAGCTTCCATGCTGTTTGGTTAGTTGTTCAACAAAGAAAGATTGAAAACAACAGTATATTCAAAATCAAAGGAGAAAGTGCTTTGAAAAAGAAAGATTTGGGGCTTACAGCTCAAGGAGAGGCCCAGGGTTTTATCAGTGAGCGCACTGTTTGATTTTGTACAGAGGGACTTATACAAGTGACTGAGGCCCAAAAGTGTTTTCTGTACAAAGGGATGGGTCTTACACTCTCTCAAGAGGCCCAAAAAGTTTAAAGAAAGAGAGGGGCTTATAACACGAGGGTAGGCCCAGATGATTTTCCGTTTAAAAATGGCGATCACGCCGAGGTTTTCTTTTAATGCAAAGGGACTTATACAATAAGTGAGGCCCAAAATGTTTTGGTTAAAAGGGGATTGGGTCTTACACTCTATTAGAGGCCCAAGAGTTTTAAAAAGTTTGATGAGGGTTGAATTGATTCAAAACCCTAATTTGTTTTCAAAATGTATTTTTTTAATTGAACAAAAATTCAATTAAAATAATTAATATTTGTTAAATACATGAAAACAAATTATGATCTTGGACCAATGTTCCAAAAAATCAGGTTTCTTCCTACAAAATGATTGAAGTCAAATTAGGGTTAGAAAATGAAAAGAAAAGAAACATTTTAAATGCTAAAAACACATAAAACATTAATTCTTCTCAAAAATATCAAATATAGGAAATAAGTAATATTTTTGGGATTTTTTGGTAGAATCAAATATTTAAACATTTTTGTGAATTATTGCAAAAAGAACCAATCAAAAATGATAAAAATTGAAGGAGTTATTAATTTTACAAATTATTAAAAATAATAATATGAAAAATAAAAAAATAGACAAGTGATAAAAAGAAGTCTGGGGCGAGGGGGATTCGAACCCCAGACCTCTCGCTTGCCAATACACACAAAACCAGCTGGTGAACCGCTGGGGCGCAATGCCAATTCAAATATAATATGGCAAGGGAAAAATATATAGAGAACTTGTTGGATTTTCTGAAAATGGCGCCATGGCCATCTTCCTCCTCGAGCTCGTGCATGAAGCACCCTATCTCCCTCATCTCTCCACCATTGGACATGATTCAAACACCAAACCCGTGCGTTTTTTTACAAGGAATAAGATGGCAATACCCAATTTTATTCATTTTCAGTGTGAAGTAAAATAATCATGATGAACACAGATGAACCCTAATTTGCAAAAGAAATCGTGCAGACGTGGTTATAAGGTCTATGATCCAATTTCTTGAGGCAAAACAATCAACACATGATGACAATCAAATGGCAAAAACATCATGCGAGGAAATATGCATGGATCATGGAGTTTGAGTTTGAAGCTCACCTTGATGCAAGCTGAAATGGAACTTTGCCCAGATGGTGTTCCAGTCGTGAATTGATGATCCCTACAGCTTCAATGGATGTTATGGAGTGTGTTACAAGCTTTGGAACACTTTAAAACTCTTTGGATCAAGCTGGAGACCTCCACCTGCAAAATTGAAGCATAATGGCTTGGTGGAAGAGTGATTTTGAGCCTGAGGTGTTATAGTCAGTGTTTAAGTGTTTGGACACCTCAAATACATCATATGTGATGTGTTTGAGCAATTGGAATTGATTGCTTATGGCTGCAACTCAAATCCCGATAGTGGTTACTCAAAAACAAGAAAACTTGAGGTTTAAGAAAGAATGAGAGAAAGCACTGTTGTAACTGGCTTTGGTGTAAGTTGAATGATCCATTGGGACCTCTATTTATAGGTGATCAACTTTTGTCTTGGAGGAATAGTGAATGGCTGCTGGATCAGATCACATTTGCATGGATTGGCTTGGAGGATTTCTTCTCAAGCAAGGCAAGTTAGCCATTCCCAAGAGCAGGGTTACGCCTTGACCAAAATCACATTCCTCAGATGTTTTTATTGTTGTTTAATCAGAGAAATTGACTGAGTAGGGTAGCTACCTTGACAATGCACTATTCCACATTAATGCACTTTGAATTCAAGGCAAAATGTGCCAAAGTGGATGAACTTCAAGTTGGAAGATTCCTTGGCCTTTTGACTCAGATTTATCAATTGGATCAGATGCAATGTGATTGGTTTAAACACAGGTGGCATAGTGATCCTTAGTCTTTGGCTCAAAATCGTGTGTGGCAAGCAAACATGCAAACTGATTTTTCCAAAACAGCTTGCAGCAGCATGACTTTGGGCATGGATTTCTCATGGCTTAAGTTGAATCAATTCATGTTGTTGAGCTCTTTGAATTCTTAGTAACATATGCAACAATATTGATGTTTAACTTTGGACTTGATTCAGCTTGCAACTATGTGAAAAGATCTCACAAGTTTTGGTGTTTCAACAAAATCTGTCTTAGACAAAAATTTTCTAAGTGTTGGAAAATGGTATACTTTCATGTTTTCAGCCACTTTGGCTCACTCATAGCTCAAAATCCATAATGAATTAGAGTTAGGCCTAGTTGAAGTTTTTGTAGAGGGCAGTGAGATCTACAAATCAAGCTTTGGATGGGAAAAATTGGCTTTGTGGTTTAGGAGTTATGGTCCTCCAAAGTGGGTGTATTAGTGGTACTTTTTCATAACTTAGAAAAATTTCTAAGTTTTATGGTTACCCCTTTTACAAGTTATCCCACATTCTTTGATTTTTCTTGATGAATGATGATTCAAATCATACATTAACACCATTTTAGGGTTAAAAATCCATTTTGGTGAAAAATATCAAAAAGTCAAAGTTGACTTCTGTGCACAGTTGACTTTTTATCAGATGAATTCCAAACTGTGCAATTCTTCAGGAAATCATGTCCTTGACCTAAATCAAACTTGATGGACATGTTCCATGGGTGTCATAGGGTATATTTAGATATGTCCTAGGGCTTGGGAGCTTGTCCTGGTCAAAAGTCAAAGTTACAGTTGACTTTTTCCTTAAAACCCTAATTGTGGTGCAGATGAAATTGAGACTTATTGCTCAAGCTTCTTGGATTAATCCATTGTTCCAAATGGATCAATATAGTTCATTAAAGACCCTCAAATCATATCTTGAGGTCTTGGTTCATGATTTGTCCCAAAAGTCAACTTAGGGGTGAATTAGGCCAAGAAACCCTAATTCCTGATTTTTGATGTATGCATCCCCTGAGGCAAAATTGACTTGATGGTTGGGTCCATGAGGTTCCATGGAGTATATTAGGTTGTGTTTTGGATCATTGGCTTGTGCCCAGATGAAAAATTTCATCTGGAGGCCCTGGTCGACCAAAACCCTAATTTGGTGATACTGGCGATCTTGAGACTTGATCCACCTAGAAGGGAGCAACCTTGTGCTTAATCCTTGAAGTGGTAGTCCTTTTGATCCATTGTTGATGTTTGAGAGGTTTGACAAGTTGAAGATCATGTCATTCCTTGATTGATCCTTTGTCTAAGAACTCTGAGAGGGCTTGAAACCCTAATTTTGATTGTAGTGAATGCTCAACAACCCTTGAGGCATTGATGAGGCATGATGGTTCATCCACATTGTGATGATGATTTGCACAATGATGGGAAATCTTAGTGGTCAAAATTTGGGGTATGACAGATGCCCCTATTTAATCTTCTTGGACACGAAGGTGTGAATGACGAAGGTATTCGGGCATTCGGGGTGCAAGAGGATTAAATATCGGAATACCCGAAATTTTGATGGTGGTTATCAATGGTAGCTTATGCATTCATCTTCTTTAGCTAAGCAATGATGCTTAGAAAAGGTAAAACTTCCCCCTCGATCCTGGTTTCCTACCAAGAACTGGTCTCAGTTTCTGAAATAAACTTCCCCTCGATCCTGGTTTCCTACCAAGGAACTCGTCTCAGTTTCTGAAATAAACTTCCCCTCGATCCTGGTTTCCTACCAAGGAACTGGTCTCAGTTTCTTTTGTCAATAAACTTTCTTGACAAGGGACGCTATGTGTAGCGGTTTTCCTTCAAACTTCTCGCCGAATTTTCCTGGGGAGATTCCATTTGAGTGGAAAAAGTTTTCATGTTAGACTTGCTGGGGAACCCAGTCGTCTGAGTTGTAGAGGTGCACAAACTTCTCTGTTGGAGACGCCATTTGTTTCTACTGGGGGAAAGCATGTCTCTTGAGAGACTGCTGTCACTTGGGATCTTACATTATACTTTTCTCGGGATCTTCCCGGAGAAATGCCATCTGATGGGGTCCAATTTTGAGGTGCCGATGACCTCTTCATCAGCGATCTTTTTGGAGCGAAACTGGCATGCTGCCGAATCTCTGATTACAAGGTTTTCTTTGTGGATTTTCCTTAATCCGGGAAAGCAAGGATATCATCTTCAATGGCGAAGAGTGATGTTGACTGAGGGTTCCTCTGGTTTTTCAGAGGTTTAAGTTATCAAAGTGGTCGAGGGCCAACTTCCTTCCAGAAATAAACTGGAAGCGAGGTCGTTCAAACACAGTATTTCCTGACGAGGCAAGGACTGACAACTCGATTGAGATACTGTTTATCACTAGGGGACAAGACCGACTAGAGTAATAGCGATGCAATATGAAATGTAAATGCAAATCAATAATGCATGATGTATGTATGTATATGCTGACAAAACTGTCGCGACATACAGGTTAAAGGATGAACACGACTGGATACTCGGCCATCGCGGGGCGTGTAGAAATATCGCTGGTTCAAGATAGCAATTCCACCTTGCTTAGGAGAGATAGTCCCTGTTGGGAGCTACCGTTGGTCGGGCTTAGGAGGTAAGAACTCTGCCGTGGTGTGTCAGACGAAACAAGGTCTCTGACACAGTTGATCCTTCATTCAAGCGTACTAGGTTAGAAGGAGTACTTTGATTCTGCACTTTGAAGTTTGCTTACTTCTGGAGAGGCGACCGATGTTCTTCCGATGTTCAACAGTCAAAAGAAATTTCCGTCTTTAAAAAGCAGAAAAAGTTTTAACAAGTAAATTCATTTTTTGTTTTATTTGAAGAATCGTTAATCATGTTAACAACGTCGTTCTGTGAAGCTAAAACAAATAAGAATTACAAACAAAAGCACAAGGGCTCAAATTTTATTGATAAGATGGAGATCAGCCAAACGCGTGATTCCAAAGAGTAATTACAAAGTTAGAAAATGGTAATTTATAGGGAAAAGGGCTATGTTGAAACATAACGACCACTATCCTTCTACCAACTTTGAATTCGGGGCATCCTGAGCTTCTGTCGAAGATGACCTTGACTGGAGTTTTCTGACAGATGATGTAACTGTTACTGCTGAGGGACTTGCCTCTGTTGAACATAGTTACTTGCCATTATCCCTAATTTTTGCTTGGATTGTACTATGAGATTTCCAATCCATCGGGATGATTTTTTTTTCATGTCTCTAACTTTTTCCTGGACCGCCCTTTCGGGTTTTCAATCCACCGAGACTTTTTTTTTTTTTTAGTTTAGGCGAAGTATTTCTTGACTACATCAACATTTGTGGGGTAGGCAAATTCCTCTCCGTCCATGGTTGCAAGTCTCAAGGCGCCGCCTGAGAAAGCTTTCGTGACCACATAGGGGCCATCATAATTTGAAGTCCATTTTCCTCGCGAATCAGTGAGAAATGATTGTATCTTCTTGAGCATGAGGTCTCCTTTCCAGAAGATACGAGGTCGGACCTTTTTGTCGAACGCCTTCTTCATTCTCTGTTGATACAACTGACCGTGGCGTAGTGCCGTGATTCTCTTTTCTTCGATTAGATTCAGTTCATCGTGTCGATTTTGACACCATTCAGCTTCTGTAAGCTTATCTTCCATCAATACTCGGATTGACGGGATCTCTACTTCTATGGGGAGCACTGCTTCCATGCCATATACTAGAGAGAAAGGGGTTGCCCCTGTTGAAGTGCGGACAGATGTGCGATAACCGTGAAGAGAAAAGGGTAGCATCTCGTGCCAGTCTTTGTAGGTTACAACCATCTTTTGAACAATCTTCTTGATGTTCTTGTTAGCCGCTTCTACCGCTCCGTTCATCTTGGGTCGGTAGGGAGATGAGTTATGGTGTTCGATCTTGAACTCTGCACACAACTCTTTCATCATCTTATTCTTCAAGTTAGATCCATTATCAGTAACGATCTCGCTTGGAATACCATAACGGCAGATGATATTGTTTTTGATAAATCGGACCACCACTTGTCGGGTTACATTAGCGTATGACGCTGCTTCGACCCACTTGGTGAGGTAGTCAATGGCTACTAGGATGAACCGATGTCCGTTTGAAGCCTTAGGTTCGATCAAGCCAATCATGTCGATTCCCCATATGGAAAAAGGCCATGGGGAAGAAAGAACTTTGAGATGTGATGGCGGTACATGAATTTTGTCGGAGTATATCTGACGCTTGTGACACCTCCTCATGTACTTGTAGCAGTCGGATTCCATGGTCAACCAGTAGTACCCTGCTCTTAGAATTTTTCTCGCCATTGTGTGTCCGTTGGCATGAGTGCCAAAGGATCCTTCATGAATTTCTTTCATAAGCATGTCTGCTTCTGGTCTGTCGACGCATCAGAGCAAGACCATGTCAAAATTTCTCTTATAGAGAGTGTCACCGCTCAGGAAGAAGTTTCCAGCCAATCTTCTGAGGGTTTTTCTGTCTTTTCTGGATGCCCCAGGTGGGTACTCTTGTTCTGAAGGAAGCATTTGATATCGTGATACCAAGGTCTGTCGTCTAGGACTACTTCAATCGTGAAGATGTAAGCGGGCCTTTCAAGGCGCATGATGTCGATCTTAGGTATGTCATTCCAATGACCTACACTAATCATGGAAGAGAGAGTGGCTAATGCATCAGCCATGTGATTCTCTTCACGAGGGATATGATGAAACTCGATTCTGTTGAAGAAAGGCAGTAACCTTCTTGCATAGTCTTTGTAAGGAATCAATCCTGATTGGTATGTGTTCCAA
This sequence comes from Lathyrus tuberosus, assembly GCA_022829125.1. Lineage (NCBI taxonomy): Eukaryota > Viridiplantae > Streptophyta > Magnoliopsida > Fabales > Fabaceae > Lathyrus > Lathyrus tuberosus. The sequence goes on from JALAZF010000363.1 coordinate 4,338,546, forward strand.
TCTCCTTTTACCTGATTGATAACCAGGGCTGAGTCGCCGTATATGTCCAAGTTTTTGATCCTTAAATCAATCGCTTCTTCGAGACCCATAATACAAGCTTCGTATTCGGCCTCATTGTTCGTACATTTGAACGTAAGTCTGGCAGTGAAAGGAATGTGGGTACCCTGAGGGGTAACAATGATTGCCCCAATTCCGTTTCCATAATGATTAACTGCTCCGTCAAAGATAAGTCCCCACTGGGGACCTGGTTCTGGCCCTTCACTGGGTAGCGGTTCATCGCAATCTTTCATTTTTAGATACATGACATCTTCGTCTGGGAAGTCAAACCCGATTGATTCTTGATCGTCAATCGGTTGATGAGCCAAATGATTGGCTAAAATACTTCCCTTAACGGCTTTTTGAGTGTGGTACTCTATGTCATATTCTGATAACAGCATTTGCCAACGGGCAATCCTTCCCGTGAGAGCAGGTTTTTCGAAGACGTACTTGATTGGATCCATTTCGGAGACTAACCAAGTAGTATGACGAATCATGTATTGGCGAAGACGTTTGGCTGCCCAAGCCAAAGCACAACAATTTTTCTCAAGCATTGTGTACCGAGTTTCACAGTCGGTGAATTTCTTGCTTAGATAGTAAATGGCAGACTCTTTCCGTTTTGTATCGTCTTGTTGGCCAAGTACACATCCCATTGAGTCCTCTAGAACCGTGAGGTAAATGATCAGTGGTCTTCCTTCCACTGGAGGTGATAAAATCGGAGGATTCAACAGATATTCCTTAATACTGTCGAAGGCAGTTTGGCAATCTTCTGTCCAAACGCAATCCTGGTTCTTTTTGAGTAACTTGAAAATCGGCACGCATGTCGCGGTCATAAGGAATATGAATCTGGAGATGTAGTTCAAACGTCCCAAGAATCCTCTGACTTGTTTTTCAGTTTTCGGAGAAGGCATTTCTTGAATGGCCTTGACCTTGTCAGGATCAACTTCAATTCCTTTCTGGCTGACGATGAACCCTAGTAGTTTCCCTGAACGGACACCGAAGGTGCACTTGTTGGGATTCAAGCGGAGCTTGAATTTTCTCAAACGTTCGAATAATTTTGACAGATGTTCAACGTGCTCACTCTCTGTTTTTGATTTTACAATCATATCATCGACATACACTTCGATTTCTTTATGTATCATGTCATGAAACAGAGTAGTCATGGCCCTTTGATAGGTTGCCCCGGCGTTCTTCAAACCGAACGGCATTACCTTGTAACAAAAGGTACCCCATGGGGTAATGAACGAAGTTTTCTCCATATCTTTCGGCGCCATTTTGATTTGGTTATAGCCCGAGAATCCATCCATGAAGGAGAAAACTTTGAACTTTGCGGTACTGTCAACCAGCATGTCAATGTGTGGTAAAGGAAAGTCGTCCTTTGGACTAGCCTTGTTCAGATCCCTATAATCAACACACATTCTGACCTTTCCGTCCTTTTTGGGAACGGGTACAATGTTGGCTAACCATTGAGGATATTCAGATGTAGCGAGGAAACCTGCGTCGATCTGTTTCTGTACCTCCTCTTTGATTTTGATGGCCATGTCCGGGTGAGTGCGTCTCAACCTTTGCTTTACTGGCGGACATTCCGATCTTAACGGTAAGTGATGTTCCACGATGTTGGTATCCAACCCTGGCACATCCTGATAGGACCAAGCGAATACATCGGGGAATTCTTTGAGAAGCTTTATCAAACCCTCTTTGGCAGTTGGACTGAGCAGTGCCCCAATCCTGATTTCTTTTCTTTCTTGCTCTGAACCCAAGTTTACCGTTTCCAACGGTTCTTTGTGAGGTTCAATGGACCTTTCCTCTTGTCTGAGTAGTCGAGAGATCTCTTTTGGAATTTTTTCGTCATTTTCTTCTTCAGCCTCGAATACCGGGAACTCAAAGTTGGGCGAAGGCATCGGATCGTATGTTTCAACAGGGTTTAAAACAAACAATCTGCGTGACGTTATGATTCGTGTTTAGAAGAAATAGAGAGAATGCAAGTGTGTGCAGTGTTTTTATTCTACTGCTTGTTTTTATTTGAATTGTTTTTTTTTAGGATTACCATTTTCTGAGAAAAGCAAAAAGAGAAAACAGCAATTAGTGCGGAAATTACAGAACGACGTTATTTTATTAATGAACAAGTCGATCCTTGAAACTACAGCCCTATAAAACAAAACTCTGTCGCTTTGGGCGAAGCGCAGAGGGAAATTTACAGAAAGCGAGCCCTATCAAAACATCTGTTTCACCTGGGCAGGGTGAAAGGTTAAAGATGGCAATTACTTTGACTGATGAACGACCTTCGGAACCTCGACAGCAACCCATTGGCGGCGAACTCCTCGGTGAATCACAAAGTCTGGCACCTTCCTTGATTTGTCTTCAGAAATGACGCTGATTTCTGGTGGATCAGGATCATTGGAATCTGTTTCCCAGGCAGAGTTGTCGCAGGAGAATTCCTCAGTTGTATTATGCATAGCATTTGTGCTCTCAGGTACATCTCCCCATCCAGTTGCCTGGATATCCTCGAGCCTGATACGAGAGCTTTCGGGCGCAGTGTACTTGACCATGAAGTCGTATTTTCCACTCGGTTGTCCTAAGGTATCCCAAACTTCTTTGGAACCGGAGGAGTCATCTTTCTCGATGATGTTAACCTCGGGAAAAGCATAGTTGATGAATTCAAGTCCTGCAAACGTTGCGAATTCATCTTCATGTTGAGCAGTTTCTGAATGATCTGAGTGTTGATCCCATGACATGGTGAGGACACGAGTATTCTGTTCAATGATGCTCAACTGAGTTTCATTACTCGGCTGACTTTCTTGCCCCAAGTTTCCTGGATAAGGTTGCCACATTGGCAGACCATCCATTGGGCCATAGTAGGTGTAGTCAAAATTGTCTTTCATCGGAGTGTCTTCCTCTAATGAATTTGGCGGAGCGCGGCATCCTTCCGGATCACAATCCCCGTAGATCATTTCGACATCTGATCTTAGTATAAATCTCGGACTTTCTGTAGGAAAGCAAAAAGGCATAGGCACCTTTTCCTGAGACATATAACCGTCCTTGTTAAGGTAGGACTTCCATTCTTCATCTGTGTCAGAGGGATCTTCCTCATTGATAGCATGAACTGTCTGAGACACTGGGTGAAGGAAACCTCCACTGTGGAAGAAGTTTTGAAGGGGATGAAGACTTTCATCGCTGGCAGCTGTCTGGGTAAAGGTTGCAGAAAAACCAAGATCCTTCTTTGTTTTATTGTCAATGGGAATGACAAGCTGTCCCCATCTGTTTGTATCGGTACTCTCGACCGCTTTAATAGCATCTTTGTATGAGGAAATCGAGGTTCCTCCTTTGAAATGATTGTCCTTGCTCACCGACAGTGCTTGGAACTGAGTTCCAATAACCTCCTCAGGTTCTATACTAGCAGATGATGACAAGTTACTCACAAGCAAGGCTTGTTCCCCACAAACTGTGACAAGTTGATCGTTCTTGACGAACTTTAGCTTTTGGTTGAGGGTCGAAGTGACCGCTCCATCCTGATGTATCCAAGGTCTTCCTAATAAACAACTGTACGTTGCCCGGATGTCCATGACCTGGAAAGTGACTTGAAAAGTGTGAGGACCAATAGTTATGGGAAGATCAACTTCGCCGATAACTGTTTTTCTGGATCCGTCGAATGCTTTGACGGCGACCTCGCTGATTCTCATCGGAGGGCCTTTGAATGATAATTGCATCAAAGTGGACTTCGGCATAACATTCAAGGCTGACCCTGTGTCTACCAGTACGCTGGCTAAAGCATCGTCCTGGCAGTTAACTGTGATATTGAGCGCCATGTTATGACGGCTACCCTCTTCAGGTAATTCTTCATCACTAAATCCCAAATTGTTGCAGGAAGTGATGTTAGAGACAATGCTATCGAACTGTCTGATTGTTACATCCTGTTCCACAAAGGCTTGTTCCAAGACTTTCTGTAGAGCCTCCCTGTGGGCTTCTGAACTGAGTAACAGTGATAACACAGAGATCTTTGAAGGAGTCTACAATAGTTGATCGACAATGTTGTATTCACTCCTTTGGATGAGCTTCAGCATCTCATCATTGTTTTTCGAAAGGTCGGGATTACTGGATTGACCGACTGGTGGATCGGGAGCTTCTGTCTGAAGTTCCTTTTCCTTGTTAGGTTCTCCAACCCCTCGGTTGAAGATTCTACCACTCCGTGTTACTCTACTGATGTCTGCAATGTTCACAACGGAGGGTAATGGAATTTCCTTTCCATTTTCAATTATCGTTGCGCCGTATTTGTAAGGGATCGCCTTAGCTGATTCATACGGTAGCGGTCCTGGTAGATAGATGACTACAGGAGCCTTCTGATTTTTCTGACCATCATAAGTAATCTCGATTCGTTCCCGGTTGGGAACTTTAGATTCGTCAAGTAGAGGAATAATGGCGAAAACATCCCTGGTCCTATAATGACCAGAGATCGTGACAACATCCTCAACTTGCTCGGCAAGGTAGTTCGGCGTCCAGTTAATGGGTCCAGAACCCGGATATGGACGAATTTCTCTACGATCGACCTGACCCTGAAGAGCTGCTCTCACAAGGTAACACCCTTGGTTACTTTCCGAACAGACGCTACAACTATCATAATTGTGTAGTGGCACCTGGCCACGCCCACTTTGAATACAATGTAACCTCACTAGGTTAGCTTCCACAGATCGGACATCCTGACTTTGACGACGAGTAGGATTCCTGTTACTGATATAAATCTGCTGAGTATCTTCATCCATGTATATTGGCATCCACCAATGATTTAACAAGTACTGAAGTGCCTCCTGGACAAGGGTACAACCTCGATCGTTTTCGCAACCCGCTTTACAGCTTTGATAGTTGTGTGATTTTAAGAATCCGAGTCGGACCTGTTCAGCATGTAACTCTACCAGGTTGGTATTCATCATGCGAATATCGAAGATCTGAACCATGTTGATCTGATAAGGGTTCTTATCATGGTAGTCTTGGATCCATTCAAGATCCATCTGACGCTGGAGGGCCTCTTGTATGAAAGAGCATCCCTGTTTGTTTACCGAGCAAATCAGACAAGAACTGTAATCGTGCCACGGCAGATTATGATACTGGCTTTACCTTGAGTGCATCGCCACTAAGTTGACATTCATTGCACGGATGTCGTGGTTCTGAATGACGTTAGAATTCGTGTAGACCATGCTAACTCCACGAACTCGGTGCTCCTGGATCCATCCGAGATCCATTTGTTCCTGTAGAGCTGCTTGCACTACCGAACATCCTTGATTGTCTTTAGAGCAGATATCACACTGATGATAATTATGAGGTGGCACATGGCCATATCCACTCTGTCTACAATGCATCTTGACCAAATTGGTTTTCAATAAGAGTACATCGTGAATTTGATAGACATTTTTAGTCTCTTTCTCAATCAGATTGACTGCAGCTTTCTCATGTTGAGGCAGCGGGTTCGTGAGAACATTGGGATTCGTATCCTTGAAAGATAAAAACCAGCTCCTAACAAGCTTTTGCACGTCGGACTTGAAATTGAGGCAAGTCTCTATGTTATGCCCTGAACCTCCTTGATGATAAGGGCATGTTTGATCCACCTTAAACCAAAAAGGTGGATTTTCCGGTACTGTAAGAGGAGATTTAGTCTGAATGTGCCCCTTAGCCAGTAGTAATGGAAACAGCTCTGCGTACGATACGGGTATAGGATCAAATCCTGGCGGCCGTGTTGTACGGTTGTTGTTATATGGAGGACGAGCCTGCTGAAGAGGCTGTTATGTCCTTTGCTGGTCAGGTTGGCTCTGCGCAACCTGAGGTTGATACGTAGGAATAGACGCAGGGTTGATAGCAGGAGTCACAGCTGCTACCGGCTGATAACGTCGTCTTTGATTTCCGAGAGAGATATTCCCAATATCTTGATCTTTTTTCTTAGGGAGAGCACTACCATATTTTTTAGTACCGCTCGTCGATCCAGTGTCTTTTACCAAACGTCCTTCTCGGACGGCTTCCTCAAGACGTACACCCATGCCGACCATTTCGGTGAAATCACTGGGCGCACTGGCAACCATTCGGCCATAGTAAAATGAGCTTAAGGTCTTTAAGAAGATCTTTGTCATCTCTTTTTCCTCAAGAGGTGGACAAATTTGAGCGGCAATTTCACGCCACCTTTGAGCATACTCCTTAAAGGTTTCCTTGTCCTTTTGCGACATTGATCTGAGGTGATCTCTGTCGGGTGCCATGTCCAAATTGTATTTGTATTGTTGGACGAAGGCAGTACCAAGATCTCTGAAAGTACTTATCGTAGCACGGTTTAAACCCATGTACCATTTGAGTGCCGTACCGGTTAAACTATCCTGAAAATAGTGAATCAGTAGGTCCTGATTCTCCGTCTGAGCTGACATTCGCCGAGCGTACATCACCAGATGGCTCTGAGGGCAAGAGTTACCCTTGTATTTTTCAAAGTCGGGCACTTGGAATTTGTGCGGGACTTTTACATTAGGGACCAAGCAAAGGTCTGCGGCGTCTTTTCCAAATAGATCCTGACCGCGAATGGCTTGCAGCTCCTTCTGCATTTCCAGGAACTGCTCCTGGAATTCATCCATTCTATCGAACATAGTTTCCTTCTTACCAGAAGGTGTCTGTGGAATCTGTCCTTCCAGGACAGTGTGCACCACAGGGGGTGGTACTGTGACTACGGCAGTGAGTCTTGGCCTTTCCCAAAGTTTGTAACCTTCAGGAGTCTTCAGTATGCCCCTGGCATCTTCGCTTTCCCGAAGTTTGTAACCTTCAGGCCCAGCGGCTTCTGTTGTGATTCCCTGATCCTCAGTGATCGGCGGAACATATCCTTCCGGGATATAGTTAACAGGCATGCCCCAAGGACGATCTTTCGGTATCTGATACCTAGGATCATACTTCTCCACTACGGGTGTTGAGGTGATCTCTGAGATCACGGTTCTTTGTAGCTGAGCTTCTGCCATGACTTGCATGTCGTTACGAAGCTTTCTCATTTCCTCTCTCGGAGCGTCGATTTCTTCTTTCAACTCTCTGTTCTCTTCCTCAAGATCATCCATCCTTTTCTGATGATTGGCCCGAGTATTGTACGAATGAGACAGTTTGACTCTAGAATCGAGACATAAACGTGAGATTCGTAGGGAAGAAGAATACGCGATGTGAGAATGATGAATGCAATGATTATATTAATTGTTTTTTTTTGTTTAATCAAAATAAACTTCAACAATTAGATTGCAAATATCAAACGGTGGGGAAACCCCTTTTTATTGAATTCAAAGGATTACATAAATGGAAATACAGTAGATTACAAAGTACAGAAACGGAAACCTAAACTAATGGGTCCTGAGTCCTCTCTGAAGAGAAATCAGGTGCTGATTCTGGTATCTTCCTTTTCTTTGACCGGGGCTCTTGGGCCGTTGTTGGGTTGTCATTCCTTTGCCAAGTGAAAGGAGCGAGAAAATTCCTTTGGTCATCTTGATTATCTACAGCATGTTGCTCCAAAATTTCAATCAGAGCATCTTTTTCTTTCAGTAATTGCTGTATTTTGATGCACTCTATGTTGAGGGTGCGGTACTTGTTCTTCCAAGACCTTCTCTCCCGTTGAACTTTGTTGAGAGTAACCTGAAGCTTTTCAGTTTTTGTCATGAAGTACATGACAGATTCCCTCGGTGGAAGAATTCCGTAACGAGGATAAGGCATCTTTAGCTTGAGAGCTCTAGTTTGTACCCAATGGAGATAAGGCTCCACCGAGACACAGTCTGGTTTTCCCAGAGACTCTCGTCCTTTCTTATGAACATGCTTCCAAGCGTGCACTATTTCCATCTTCAGTGCTCTGTCGTTTTCTCCTTCTTTGAAGAAAAGACCTTCCAGATGAACACCCAGTGGGATGTGTCTCATCGGGTATCCAAATTGACGGCGAACCAATACCGGATGGTAGTTGATTCCTCCTTTAGTTCCTATGAGGGGTACGTTGGGGAAGTTTCCACAATGATCAATGATCCTGATTCCCTCATAAATCTTACTACACCAATCTATATCAGAGTTGGTAAGAGACATGATCTTCTGCGACCAACGTAAGGCACTCTTGCAATCCCAAAAAGCAGCAGACTTGGGCAAGTGAGAGATAAACCATTTGTAAAGCAAAGGTACACAACACGTGATCTCCCCTCCGCTGTACAAATTTCCCAGGTGTACAGAATGATATGCATCTGCGAGCAAAGTCGGCACAGGATTTCCAATGAGAAAAACCTTAATAGCGTTAATATCGACGAAGTTATTGATGTTAGGAAACAAAAATAACCCGTAGGTGAGCAAGACAAAGATGCTTTCAAAAGCATTCACGTTTCCTATACTGGCGAAGTACAAGGCCTTCTTTGTCAAGAACTGGGCTGGCAAACCTTGGATGCCACCCTTAGCGGTCATGTGAGTCCTAACTTCAAACTCGTCCAAATGAATTGCTCTTGCAATAGTCTGATTCTTTGGAATTTCTTCCAGTCCAGAAAATGGAGCTCGAACCGTAATGTGTAGATCGATCAGATGAGAATACTCCTCCAACGTTGGTGCTAACTGGTAATCTGGGAATGTGAAACAATGATAAACCGGATCGTAAAACTGAATGAGTGCGTCCATGATTCCCTCAATCACATGGACTCTTAACAGTGGTAGCAAACCTCCGTGCTTGGCTCTGAAAGCCTCTGGGTTAGTGATCATCCTCGCTAACCTTCTCAAATCCTCTAGTTTTGGAACCTTGAAGGTATACTGGTGAGTTCTCCTTCTACCGAAATCCATTAGCGCAATCCTTTTCTCTGATATTTGCAATCACAGTCTTAGTTTAATTTGAAGAAACAGAGAGACTAGAAGAGAAGAATTTTTTGAATGTTTTAATGTTTTATTAAATGAATGCATGAATGCAGCACACAAAAACATAGAAAAAACATGGGGTCAAAGGGTCATTGTCATGAAGTCAAGGCTCTACCCATCCCCAAAGGTTTATACTAGGGTGATTTTTGTACCTGTACTCATTATCATCAGCTCCTCCCAGGAAAGTAAAACAACAAGCGGATCGCCAGCGAGTTGTAAAGCAATCTTAGAGTAAGTGCCATTCACCGAGAATAGATCACCAGCCTCAAATGAGGGTAGTATCGCGTAACAACTATTTCCGATAGTTTCCGCACTACGAAAGGGTTTGGCTCCTCAGCTTCTCAGACTTAACAACCGGCCCATTGTCTGGGTGAGAGAATGGGTTACGTTGGTCAGCCTCCACTGAGGTTGATGGTCGACCCCGTCACCATCACTTATCTTAGGTGTATACTCATTCTTTCCACATACGGCATCACCCACATTCCCATTAGCAGAAAAATAAACATGTATAGCAATTAGGAAAAGCAGTATATATATTTGTCCTAAACATCCTAGACCTTTAAAGCTAAGGATCCTAAGTTCCTGACAGAGAATGGGTTCCCCGGCGGAAGCCCCAATCTGTGGTTTCCACATACGTGAAGAAAAAGGAAATCAGAAAAACAGAGACCGGCCCCACGGTGGGCGCCATTTTTCTGTAGCGAGCGATTTTGGACGCGGTTCTTAAGCGCTGGTCGCTCTCTGCGGTTGAGCTTAAAACTACAGGTCGATTCATTTTTTATCCTATTGTGAGCTGATGAAGGAAGGGAAATAGATGTCTCCAATTAACCCTGCTTTGCATACCGAGTTTAAACAGCGGTCTGTTAGGTTACGAATGTTATCAATGTGGGGGGGCCTTTGTACTGGTTATTTGTATTTTCGCCAATACTGTTTTCTTTCCTTTTTATGTAGACAGAAGGTTTCTGGCGGGGAACAAGGATTAGGATGTTAGGACTGATGCTTTTGAATTACTGCTTTTGATTGATGGAGATATGGGATTTGGTTTTTTTTGTTGATTGTGCTCGCTAAGATTTTTCTTTTAATCTTATGCCTACGTATTCCCGTTTACCGAAACAGGGAAATCAGAGCGTTCGTAGTTCCTCCTATTCTATGGGAGGAAATGGGTGTTTTTGGTGTCTTGTTCAAAGCCCAAGACGTGAAGCGAAAGGTGGTTTGTATCTTGTTTAAAGCCCAAGATGTGAAGCTGGAAGGTCTATTTGTGTCTTGTTCAAAGCCCAAGACGTGAAGCTGAAGGACCTCGACTTTAGAGAGAATTTGTCATCTCTAAAGAAGGGTTTGTCTGTCACAACTGTTGGGTGACTGGTTTATAAAGGGAGGATTACTTTAGCCGGGATACGCGGATCCTAGCAATGCCATAATTTCCTTTATAGGGGACTTTAACCTGAAAGAGAAGACTTTAACTCAGTGTAGAGCAATGCTATCTTTCCTTAGGAATTTCTCATGCTAAAAGAGGGACAGTGGCATGGATGTAGATGATCCAGAGGCTTGCCGCTTATAGCGATTAGATGAAGAGGAAGGAGTTGTTGATGTTTGTGTACCGTGAACGAGGCACAGCTTTGATGCTAAAAGGTTGATTGGATCAACCAGTGGTTTTCTTATATAAAGCCTAAGAGGAGGCTGGTATGTGTCTCGTACAAAGCCCGAGAGAGAGGCTAAAAGGGTTTTGACTCGACGAGGGGATCTTTTGGTATCTCGTATAAAGCCCGAGATGAAGGCTACTTGACTCAACAAGAGAGTTTTTTGTATCTCGTACGAAGCCCGAGATGGAGGCAAAAATTTGTTTGGCTCAATAAGAACCTTTTTGTGTCTCGTATAAAGCCCGAGATGGAGGCGAAAGGGTGATTGACTCAACGAGGGAGTCTCTTATGTGTCTCGTACAAAGCCCGAGAGAGGGGCTGAACGTTGTTTGACCCCGTTGGGGAGAATCATTGTATAAAGCCCAATAGGAGGCTATGGTGACTGTTTCAGTTAAGTGACAGGTCCAATATACTGATTAAAGGAGAAAATCAGTTCTTATATGAGCAACACTGTGCTCATGGATTTGATTTGAGGATCCGGGTTATTCCTGTTCTTTTAAGGAAGCGGGAAATCCGAAGGGTATTGAGACTGTCCGAGTCTGCAGGTTTCCTTCCTATTTAACGAAGGGGTGCTTGAGAATGTCTTTGAGACTCAAGGAAATTAGACAAGTCTAGAATTTCATCTTTTGTACTATGCTTTGAGAAACAGTAGTAGACTCTTGAAAGGACTGTTCTATGCAGATGACTAAGTTCTGTTCCTATACCTCTAGGAGGTCGTCGGGATAATTTGTATGAAGCCCAAGAGGAGGCTGGAAACTTTTAAGAAGCCGATCGGTCCTTGTACGAAGCCCAAGAGGAGGCTATCATTCCCGGAGGAAGAGATCATTATACGAAGCCTAAGAGGAGGCTGTGAATACTTCTAAGAAGCCGTAGGGTCCTTGTACTAAGTGTTAATTCCTGGATTGGCTGGAATTTTGGTAAAACAAAGTATATTCAATGTTGATGTCAAGGTGCTGATGTTGCAACATTGAAGTCTTAACACTGGGCTGTGTTAAGTAGTTAAGTGCTGAAGTTGGATGTCTGATGTCACACAGGTGATGTTGTAACATCAGATCTGCAGAATTAACAGCAGGATATGTTGTTAGGGCACGCGCGTTAGCTGGAATTATGGAGAGTGGTTGACTCATTGGATGAGAATATCTTGGGATAGATATTTTCTGTTAGATGGGAGATTTGATTGCAGGTCTGTTGGAGAATTAAAAGGTTGAAGATTTAAAAAGATTTTGGGGATAAAATCTGTTTTGAAGATTCAGTTTTAATTAACAAATCTGATCAAATATTGTGACAAGTCCAAAGCCCAATTCAGGAGCTATATAAAGCGCACAAGACCAAAGGAAAAAGTACATAAAACATTCAGAAGATCAAGAGCAGGAGGCTTAGTGTCTAGAGTTTGTTTAAAGTGCTTGTATTTACACTATTCTAGGTTTTGAATAGGTGTTGAGTTTCTGCCCTCTCTAGAAGCTGTGAAGCAATAGAGAGTGGTTGATTGATCGAAGCTGTGAAGTAAGATCAAGGGTACTCAAAGTGGTTTCTTTGAGTGTTTGTAAGGGATTGAGTGGTGTTCTCATACCTAAGTGGTTTCTTAGGTAGGAAGTCATTAGTAGAGTATAAGTTTAGGAGATTGTCAACGGGTTGTTGAGTCTGTAAATTATATCTACAAGTAGTGAATTCCATCCCTGGCTTGGTAGCCCCCAGAGTAGGTTGGTTGTAACCGAACTGGGTTAACAATTCTTGGTGTTATTTTACTATTATTATTATTGTCCATTGTGCAGAGTGTGTTGTTGTGACATCACACCTTAACATCACACGTCTGATACCAGAATTTCAATTGGTATCAGAGCAGACATCCTGTCTGTCTCTGGGTGAGATCTAGGGAAGTTACTTTCCGGTGTAAAGATGGACAAAGAAGTTGGAGGATTCGTCAACAGACCCCCTATTTTGGATGGATCCAATTATGACTATTGGAAGCCAAGGATGACCACCTTCTTAAAATCCTTGGACAGTAGGGCTTGGAAGGCTGTTATTAAAGAGTGGAAAGCTCCTGTCATGTGTGAGAAGGATGATGCTAGCAAAGATAGAGAAGGCACCTCTAAGCCTAAGCCTGAAGAAGAGTGGACCAAGGAGGAAGATGAGCTTGCCCTTGGAAACTCCAAAGCTCTAAATGCAATTTTCAATGGAGTGGATAAGAATATCTCCAGGTTAATTAATACCTGTGAAGTTGCTAAGCAAGCATGGGATATCTTGTAGGCTACTCATGAAGGAACATCTAGAGTCAAGATGTCAAGACTTCAGATTTTAACATCAAAATTTGAAAGCCTGAAGATGAAGGAAGATGAGACTATTCATGATTTCCACATGAGTGTTCTTGAGCTGGCCAATGCATCTAGTGCTCTTGGTGAGAAGATGTTAGATGAAAAACTTGTGAGGAAGATCCTTAGGTCCCTACCTAAGAAGTATAAGATGAAGGTTACTGCCATTGAAGAATCACAAGACATCAGCAAGATGAGAGTAGATGAGCTCATTGGATCTCTTCAAACTTTTGAGCTTGGGTTGAATGAGGAAGAACCAGAAAAGAAGCCAAAAAGTATAGCCCTGGTGTCAAATGATGCAGAAGAAAAAGGAAAGAGTTCTGAATCGCAGGAGAATCTATCTCAGGCCATAGTAATGTTGGGGAGACAGTTCACCAAAGTTTTCAAGAGAATGAATAAGAACTCCAGGCCTAATGTCAAGAACATGACTTCTGACACCAGCAAGAAGGATGAAGAGAAAACTGCCCAAGATAAAGGAGTGCAGTGCTTTGAGTGTGAAGGGTATGGACATGTCAAGAAAGAATGTCCCACCTTCTTGAAAAAGCAGAAGAAGGGCATGACAGTTTCCTGGTCTGACTCAGATAGTGAAAGTGAAAGTGAGTCAGCAAAGCATGTGAGAGCTTTAACAGGAGCTGTGGTTTCTGATGATGATTCTAGTGATGGAGAAGTAACTTATGAGGAGTTAGCATCTACCTATCAAGAGCTGTGTTTAAAGAGTGCTGAAATTTGTCAAGAAAACAAGTGCCACAAGCAACAGATTGCTCAGCTAGAGAATGAAAAGACAGATCTGGAAAATGAAGTGGTGCTAGTTAGAGCTCACCTTGATCAAATGACCAAGTCTGTGAGGATGTTGAGCTGTGGTACAGACACACTTGACAAGATACTTCAGTCAGAAAAAGCTACTGAAGACAAAGCTGGGATAGGTTATGTGGCTGGGGACAAGGGAACTTCAGAAGGAAGCACTTCAGGTTCAAAGAAGGAAGTGTCACAACTTTCATCTCAACATCAGCCAAAGAAGCAGGATCCAACCCCTAAGAAAGCTGATGTTTCACAACCTAAGAAGATTGAGAAGAAGACTGGTCCCTATCAGAAGAGAAAGTAGCCACAGGGAGCTAGCCAATATATGCCCCCACAATACCATGAGAGCATGCAAGCTGCTCAGTTCAAACAGCACATGTCTCATCAGGTGTCTCAACATCAGGACAACTGGTATGGTTATGGTTATGGATACACCAATTTTGTTCCTTATATCGATGGAAGAAGAAAGCCACACCATCATGGGAGATAATCCAGGAAACAACATTCTCAGCCGTCTTATGGGAGAAGATATCAACATAATAGATGGCAGGGCAGTTATGGTAGGAGGAGATCACATTATGGATGGCAGCATAAGCAATCTCATCATGGCAGAAGATTCAGAGATGAAAGGGTGAGATGCTATTACTGTGGAAGGTTTGGACATATGCAGTACTCTTGCTACAAGCTGCATGGATACCCTCAACCTCAAAATAGATGGAGAGAGCACAGGCCCAAAGTTGTTAAACAATGGGTACCTAAGGAGAAGGTGAAGTGCTTATTGGCTCACATGGGTGATAGAGAAGGAACATGGTATTTTGACAGTGGGTGTTCTAAGCACATGTCTGGATGTAGATCCATGTTTGATGATCTTAGACCTTGCCCCTCTCATGAGGTCATATTTGGCAATGGAGAAAAAGGTGTTGTTGCAGGAGTTGGGAAAGTGCAAGGTGATGGTAGACCTGAACTTGACAATGTTATGTTTGTCAATGGCTTAAGTGCAAATTTGATCAGCATAAGCCAGTTGTGTGATGAAGGTTACAAGGTAAACTACACTAAGCATGAGTGTGTGGTTTCTGATGAGCATAATCAGATTGTTATGAAGGGTGCCAGAACCAAAGACAACTGTTATCAGTGGACCTCTCTTGAAGGAGATTCAACTAGTGATGCTCTAGTTGATGTTATAACATCAGACTCTGATATCAGGATGCTGAAAGGTCACTCAGAGTTAATGAGTCCTGATGTAAAAGGAAAGTCTTTATGGAGGGAGAAAATTAGTAATTGGTCTTTAAAGAGTATTCAAAATCAGGCGCCTTACTATATTGATACTACATCAAGACTTACCAAAGCATTCTCATCGCAACGTTTCATCTCCCCAAATCTCAACAGAATAGAAATTTCTTCTCCAAACCTAGTCTGTCACAAAGGAACGATGTTTGTCCCTTCCAAGAACTCTGAGCAGGTACGAACTAGGGTTTCGTCCGAAGAACTCATGTCTAGTGCTCTTCCCGAGTCAAGTTACCCTAAACCCTCAACCACAGTAAACAAACCTGAAGCTAGGTCATCATCCTCTCAAGCTGTTGAGGAGAAGTTTAATGTAGACATGCATTTGGAACAGCTTGCCACCAAAATCCTTGAGAAGGGGATACGGGTGAAAGGGATTTCTGTCCCTCTAAGGCAAATGCCTGCTGAACAAGTCGACTTTCAAGGTGAGGACAAAAATCTTCAAAGACAGGCCCTTAGTCAAGAAGCTGAAGATCCTGATGACACTGATGTCAGTCTTGATGTCAGAACATCGTCCCCTAGGAATGAAAGCCACAGGGGTAAAGGAAAGGAACAGGTGGAGGTTATCGAGATTGAGGACTCATCTGATGATGATAGAATTGGAAAACGGAAGGATAAGAAAAGGACTTCAGTTACAGACTCTCCCAAGTCATGGAGTAAGGTTGATGTGAATCCCAGAAAAAGGAAGCTAATGGAAGAATCTGAATCAGAGTATGATGTTGAGGATGATGTTCAAGACATCACTCCTGTCAGAAAGACAATCTTGAAGAGAATTACTGACAAGATACCTGAGGTTCCGGTTGATAACATTTCATTCCATTATGCAAGCAGTGCGACGATGTGGAAGTTCATCTGTCAACGAAGACTTGCTCTTGAAAGAGAGATTGGGAAAGAAATTATGGAGATTAAAGAAATCATAGAGGTGATTAAGGCTGTTGGTCTGATGAAGACGGTTCATGGGTTCTCCGAGTGCTATGACAGTCTGGTTAAGGAATTTGTGGTCAATATTCCTGTGAAGATTTCAGACAAAAGCAGTGTGGACTACATGAAAGTGTTTGTGAGAGGAAAATGTGTTGAATTCTCTCCTGAAGTTATAAACAAGTATCTAGGAAGAAAAGATGAAGAATTTGCTGAGCTAGAAGCCACTGAGAATGATGTCTGCAAGGAAATAACTGCCGACTAGCAAACTTTAGTGTTAAGTATGCTATCTTACACAGAATTGGAGCTGCAAATTGGGTGCCTACCAATCATAAAACCACAACAGCTGTGGGACTATGGAGGTTTATTTATGTTGTGGGTACTAAGAAGAAATTTGACTATGGAGCATATGTGTTTGAGCAGACTGCGAGACATGCCACCACTAATGCTATCAAACTGCCTATAGCTTTTCCTTCGTTCATCTGTGGAGTTATGATGAAACAACATCCAGGCATCTTAACAAGTTTAGACACAGCCTGCAAGAGGGAATCAGCTTTATCTTTGCATCCCAAACTGTTTGCTGGGAGTCATGTTCCAGACATTGTTACAACATCAAGTTCTGGGATTAAGAAGGTCAGTACAAAATCTGAGCTGATTCAAGAATTAAGGGCAACCTGCAAGGATCTTGATATGGTTATCAAGACCAGCACTGACAGGAAAATAAAGATTGAGAAGATGATTCAAAGTTTGGAACAAGATGATCATGTTAACTCTGAAGATGAAGGACAAGATAGTGCTGATGAAGCAAGCTCAGAAGAAGACTAGCTTATTTTCTCTTGCCTTCAGTAGTTTTAGTTTTTAGTTTAGTTTTCTTATGTTGGTTTGGTAATTTGAATATTGTGCTGGTTTATGCACTGTTTATGGTTTTAGTTTCCTTCTATGATTTGTTTTGCCTGTTTACTAACTGAGAGGCTAACAATGAGAGCTAGGGTATACTGACTATAGTTAATAGGGCTTCTAACTGAAGTTTGCCTAATTGTGGCTAAAAGGGGGGAGAAAATAGCCAAGTGTGTCAAGAGTATTATGCCATATGCTGCTAATGTGATGCAGATATTAAGGGGAGTTATTGACAGTTGCATTGCTGAGCAACATTGCTGAATGCAACATTGTTGCAAGTTTGATGCTGCATTAAGGGGGAGTTTTGACTGAACTTGTGAAGATATCATGACATTTGAAGAGTGCAGCCAAGCAGACATCTAGGGGGAGAAGTGCTGCACATTGTGAGCTACTGAACAGCTGTGATGCTGGTTCATGTTTTAGAGGGGGAGCAACAATTGGCTGTTGTCAATAATGAAGATGGTGTTGCAGCAGATCAAGTAATGAAGACTATGAAGATTGTCAAACTGCTGCTAATGAGTTTCAAATTTTTTTGAAGATTATTCCGCTGCTGAAATTTCTGAAGGTGCAGAGTGCAGAAGTTGATTGCAGAGTGCAGAAAGTGTTTTAGCCAAAATTAGCCAAAGGGGGAGATTGTTGGTTGGAATTTTGGTAAAACAAAGTATATTCAATGTTGATGTCAAGGTGCTGATGTTGCAACATTGAAGTCTTAACACTGGGCTGTGTTAAGTAGTTAAGTGCTGAAGTTGGATGTCTGATGTCACACAGGTGATGTTGTAACATCAGATCTGCAGAATTAACAGCAGGATATGTTGTTATGGCACGCGTGTTAGCTGGAATTATGGAGAGTGGTTGACTCATTGGATGAGAATATCTTGGGATAGATATTTTCTGTTACATGGGAGATTTGATTGCAAGTCTGTTGGAGAATTAAAAGGTTGAAGATTTAAAAAGATTTTGGGGATAAAATCTGTTTTGAAGATTCAGTTTTAATTAACAAATCTGATCAAATATTGTGACAAGTCCAAAGCCCAATTCAGGAGCTATATAAAGCGCACAAGACCAAAGGAAAAAGTACAGAAAACATTCAGAAGATCAAGAGCAGGAGGCTTAGTGTCTAGAGTTTGTTTAAAGTGCTTGTATTTACACTATTCTAGGTTTTGAATAGGTGTTGAGTTTCTGTCCTCTCTAGAAGCTGTGAAGCAATAGAGAGTGGTTGATTGATCGAAGCTGTGAAGTAAGATCAAGGGTACTCAAAGTGGTTTCTTTGAGTGTTTGTAAGGGATTGAGTGGTGTTCTCATACCTAAGTGGTTTCTTAGGTAGGAAGTCATTAGTAGAGTATAAGTTTAGGAGATTGTCAACAGGTTGTTGAGTCTGTAAATTATATCTACAAGTAGTGAATTCCATCCCTGGCTTGGTAGCCCCCAGAGTAGGTTGGTTGTAACCGAACTGGGTCAACAATTCTTGGTGTTATTTTACTGTTATTATTGTCCATTGTGCAGAGTGTGTTGTTGTGACATCACACCTTAACATCACACGTCTGATATCAGAATTTCACTAAGCCCAAGAGGAGGCGGGGTTGCTTTTAGGAAGCCTGTGGGTCCTTGTACGATGCCCAAGAGGAGGCCGATGCTTTTAAGAAGCCCTTGGGTCCCTAAACCCCGAGAAATTCAAGGCAATGCTATTCACCAAGAATAGATCAAAGTCAGGAAAGTTCGAGAATTTGGAAGAAACTCAAAGATGCCATTCACGGAGAATACATTCATCTCTGAGAATAGAGTTTCTTGACAATTCCTAATGAGGACAGCCTGAGAGAAGACTGTGTCTGGAGATCCTATTGGGGATCTAGTTGTCTATTTCTATGACTAAACGAAACGGCGTCACCTAGTTCTAGACGTAGTTGCCGGGGAAACTCTAAATATCTATACTATTATTACACAGTCGATATGAGTTTATGAAAGAAGACTTACAGTGAAACAGCCCCACAATACAGTTATATGTATATGAAAACGGTAAATGAAAGCAATAACCACTTACTCGGTTGTAGAGCTTCCATGTTGTTTGGTTAGTTGTTCAACAAAGAAAGATTGAAAACAACAGTATATTCAAAATCAAAGGAGAAAGTGCTTTGAAAAAGAAAGATTTGGGGCTTACAGCTCAAGGAGAGGCCCAGGGTTTTATCAGTGAGCGCACTGTTTGATTTTGTACAGAGGGACTTATACAAGTGACTGAGGCCCAAAAGTGTTTTCTGTACAAAGGGATGGGTCTTACACTCTCTCAAGAGGCCCAAAAAGTTTAAAGAAAGAGAGGGGCTTATAACACGAGGGTGGGCCCAGATGATTTTCCGTTTAAAAATGGCGATCACGCCGAGGTTTTCTTTTAACGCAAAGGGACTTATACAATAAGTGAGGCCCAAAATGTTTTGGTTAAAAGGGGATTGGGTCTTACACTCTATTAGAGGCCCAAGAGTTTTAAAAAGTTTAATGAGGGTTGAATTGATTCAAAACCCTAATTTGTTTTCAAAATGTATTTTTTTAATTGAACAAAAATTCAATTAAAATGATTAATATTTGTTAAATACATGAAAACAAATTATGATCTTGGACCAATGTTCCAAAAAATCAGGTTTCTTCCTACAAAATGATTGAAGTCAAATTAGGGTTAGAAAATGAAATGAAAATAAACATTTTAAATGCTAAAAACACATAAAACATTAATTCTTCTCAAAAATATCAAATATAGGAAATAAGTAATATTTTTGGGATTTTTTGGTAGAATCAAATATTTAAACACTTTTGTGAATTATTGCAAAAAGAACCAATCAAAAATGATAAAAATTGAAGGAGTTATTAATTTTCCAAATTATAAAAAATAATAATATGAAAAATAACAAAATAGACAAGTGATAAAAAGAAGTCTGGGGCGAGGGGGATTCGAACCCCAGACCTCTCGCTTGCCAATACACACAAAACCAGCTGGTGAACCGCTGGGGCGAAATGCCAATTCAAATATAATATGGCAAGGGAAAAATATATAGAGAACTTGTTGGATTTTCTGAAAATAGCGCCATGGCCATCTTCCTCCTCGAGCTCGTGCATGAAGCACCCTATCTCCCTCATCTCTCCACCATTGGACATGATTCAAACACCAAACCCGTGCGTTTTTTCACAAGGAATAAAATGGCAATACCCAATTTTATTCATTTTCAGTGTGGAGTAAAATAATCATGATGAACACAGATGAACCCTAATTTGCAAAACCAATCGTGCAGGCATGGTTATAAGGTCTATGATCCAATTTCTTGAGGGAAAATAATTAACATATGATGGCAAGCAATTGGCAAAAATATCATGCGAGGAAATATGCATGGATCATGGAGTTTGAGTTTGAAGCTCACCTTGATGCAAGCTGAAATGGAACTTTGCCCAGATGGTGTTCCAGTCGTGAATTGATGATCCCTACAGCTTCAATGGATGTTATGGAGTGTGTTGCAAGCTTTGGAACACTTTGAAACTCTTTGGATCAAGCTGGAGACCTCCACCTGCAAAATTGAAGCATAATGGCTTGGTGGAAGAGTGATTTTGAGCCTGAGGTGTTACAGTCAGTGTTTAAGTGTTTGGACACCTCAAATACATCATATGTGATATGTTTGAGCAATTGGAATTGATTGCTTATGGCTGCAACTCAAAACCCGGTAGTGGTTACTCAAAAACAAGAAAACTTGAGGTTTAAGAAAGAATGAGAGAAAGCAGTGCTGTAACTGGCTTTGGTGTGAGTTGAATGATCCATTGGGACCTCTATTTATAGGTGATCAACTTTTGTCTTGGAGGAATAGTGAATGGCTGCTGGATCAGATCACATTTGCATGGATTGGCTTGGAGGATTTCTTCTCAAGCAAGGCAAGCTAGCCATTCCCAAGAGCAGGGCTATGCCTTGACCAAAATCACATTCCTCAGATGTTTTTATTGTTGTTTAATCAGAGAAATTGACTGAGTAGGGTAGCTACCTTGACAAAGCACTATTCCACATTAATGCACTTTGAATTCAAGGCAAAATGTGCCAAAGTGGATGAACTTCAAGTTGGAAGATTCCTTGGCCTTTTGACTCAGATTTATCAGTTGGATCAGATGCAATGTGATTGGTTTGAACACAGGTGGCATAGTGATCCTTAGTCTTTGGCTCAAAATCGTGTGTGGCAAGCAAACATGCAAACTGATTTTTCCAAAACAGCTTGCAGCAGCATGACTTTGGGCATGGATTTCTCATGGCTTAAGTTGAATCAATTCATGCTGTTGAGCTCTTTGAATTCTTAGTAACATATGCAACAATATTGATGTTTAACTTTGGACTTGATTCAGCTTGCAACTATGTGAAAAGATCTCACAAGTTTTGGTGTTTCAACAAAATCTGTCTTGGACAGAATTTTTCTAAGTGTTGGAAAATGGTATACTTTCATGTTTTCAGCCACTTTGGCTCACTCATAGCTCAAAATCCATAATGAATTGGAGTTAGGCCTAGTTGAAGTTTTTGTAGAGGGCAATGAGATCTACAAATCAAGCTTTGGATGGGAAAAATTGGCCTTGTGGTTTAGGAGTTATGGTCCTCCAAAGTTGGTGTATTAGTGGTACTTTTTCATAACTAAGAAAAATTTCTAAGTTTTATGGTTACCCCTTTTACAAGTTATCCCACATTCTTTGATTTTTCTTGATGAATGATGATTCAAATCATACATTAACATCATTTTAGGGTTAAAAATCCATTTTGGTGAAAATTCTCAAAAAGTCAAAGTTGACTTTTGTGCACAATTGACTTTTTATCAGATGAATTCCAAACTGTGCAATTCTTCAGGAAATCATGTCCTTGACCTAAATCAAACTTGATGGACATGTTACATGGGTGTCATAGGGTATATTTAGGTATGTCCTAGGGCTTGGGAGCTTATCCTGGTCAAAAGTCAAAGTTACAGTTGACTTTTTCCTTAAAACCCTAATTGTGGTGCAGATGAAATTGAGACTTATTGCTCAAGCTTCTTGGATTAATCCATTGTTCCAAATGGATTAATATAGTTCATTAAAGACCCTCAAATCATCTCTTGAGGTCTTGGTTCATGATTTGTCCCAAAAGTCAACTTAGGGGTGAATTAGGCCAAGAAACCCTAATTCCTGATTTTTTATGTATGCATCCCCTGAAGCAAAATTGACTTGATGGTTGGGTCCATGAGGTTCCATGGAGTATATTAGGTTGTGTTTTGGATCATTGGCTTGTGCCCAGATGAAAATTTTCATCTGGAGGCCCTGGTCGACCAAAACCCTAATTTGGTGATACTGGCGATCTTGAGATTTGATCCACCTAGAAGGGAGCAACCTTGTGCTTAATCCTTGCAGTGGGAGTCCTTTTGATCCATTGTGGATGTTTGAGAGGTTAGACAAGTTTAAGATCATGTAATTCCTTGATTGATCCTTTGTCTAAGAACTCTGAGAGGGCTTAAAACCCTAATTTTGATTGTAGTGAATGCTCAACAACCCTTGAGGCATTGATGAGGCATGATGGTTCATCCACATTGTGATGATGATTTTCACAATGATGGGAAATCTTAGTGGTCAAAATTTAGGGTATGACACCGCGATATCAAGTGCTTCCTTCAGACACAAGAGTACCCACCTGGGGCATCGAGAAAAGACAGGAAAACTCTCAGGAGACTGTCTGGAAACTTTTTTCTGAACTATGATACACTCTATAAGTGAAACTTCGACATGGTTCTGCTTCGTTGCATAGACAAACCCGAAGCAAACATGTTGATGCAAGAGATTCACGAAGGATCCTTTGGCACTCATGCCAACGGACATACAATGGCGAGAAAAATCCTAAGAGTAGGGTACTATTGGTTGACAATGGAATCCAACTGCTACAAGTACATGCGAAAGTGTCACAAGTGTCCGATATACGCTGACAATATCCATGTACCTCCAATGCATCTAAAAGTTCTTTCTTCCCCGTGGCCTTTTTCCATATGGGGAATCGACATGATTGGCATGATTGAACCAAAGGCTTCAAACGGACATCGGTTCATTCTGGTCGCCATTAACTACTTTACTAAGTGGGTCGAAGCATCGTCATACACTAATGTAACCCGACAGGTGGTAGTCTGCTTTATCAAAAATAATCTCATATGTCGATATGGTGTTCCCAGTCAGATCATTACGGATAATGGATCGAACTTGAACAATAAGATGATGAAGGAGTTGTGTGCTGAGTTCAAGATCGAACACTATAACTCATCTCCCTATCGACCTAAGATGAACGGAGTGGTAGAAGCTGCTAACAAGAACATTAAGAAAATCATTCAAAAGATGGTTGTAACCTACAGGGACTGGCACGAGATGCTACCATTTGCTCTTCACGATTATCGTGCATCTGTCCGCACTTCAACAGGGGCAACCCCTTTCTCTCTAGTATATAGCATAGAGGCAGTGCTCCCCATAGAAGTAGAGATCACGTCAATCAGGGTATTGATGGAAGCCAAGTTAACAGAAGTTGAGTGGTGCCAAAGTCGGCACGACGAACTGAATCTGATCGAAGAGAAACGAATAACGGCTCTATGCCACGGTCAGCTGTATCAACAGAGAATGAAGAAGCTGTTTGACAAAAAGGTCCGACCCCGTGTCTTCAGAGAATGAGACCTTGTGCTCAAAAAGATATAATTATTTCTCACTGATTCTCGGGGCAAGTGGACTCTGAATTATGACGGCCCCTGTGTGGTCAAGAAAGCTTTCTCAAGCGGTTCCTTGAGACTCGCAACCTTGGACGGAGAGGAATTTTCCTACCCCACGAATGTTGATGTAGTCAAGAAATACTTCGCCTAAACTATAAAAACGTCTCGGTGGATTGAAATCCCGAAAGGGCGGTCCAGGCAAAAATTAGAGACATAATCTGAAAATCATCCCGGTGGATAGGAAATCTCCAAAGTACAATTCAGGCAAAAATTAGGGATTCATGGCAAGTAACTACATTCAACACGAGTAAATTCCCCAGCGGTACTACTTTCCATCACAAAAAGACTTTCGTCAGGGTCATCTTCGACAGAAGCCTAGAATGTCCGGAATTCAAAGTTGGTAGAAGGATAACGGTCGTTATGTTTTAATGTAGCCCTTTTTCCGTAAATTACCATTTTCGAACTTTGAAAATACTCTATGGTATCAAGCGCTTGGCTGATTACCATCCTATCAATAAAATTTGAGCCTTCGTGCTTTTGTTTGCAACTTTTATTTGTTTTTGCTTTATAGAATGACGTTTTAACATGCTCAACGATTCTTGAAATAAAACAAAAATGAATTTACTTGCAAAAAAAATTTCTGCTTTTAAATAAAGATGGCAATTCCTTTTGACCTTAAACGTCTCGAAGAACATCAATAGCTTCCTCGAAAGTGATTTAACTTCGAAGTGTAGAATCAAAGTACTCCTTCTACCCCAGTGCACCTCACTAAAGGATCAACTGTTCAAACATCAGGTCCCACCTGATACACCCGACCGAGTTCTTATCTCCTAAGACCGATCAACAATTTCTTTCTCCTCCGCGTAGTCTACTTCTCCTAAGCAAGGCAGTATTGCTATCTTGAACCATTGGTACCTTTTCATTCCTCGCAGTGGTCGAATATCCAATCTAGTTCATTCACTAGTCTGTGTGTCGCGTCTGTTTTGTCAGCATAATCATACCTACATCATGCATTATTGATTCATACTCATATTCATATTGCATCACTATCGCTCTGGTCAGTTTCACTCCCAAATGATAAAGCCCTCTCGTCGGTTGAGTCATCAGTACTTCCCTCGTCAGGAAACGTTTTGTCTGAACGATCTCTTTCCCAGTTTGTTTCTGGATTGAAACCGTCTTCGACCACTTTGATAACTTGAATCTCTAAAGGACAAGAAAATGTCTAACGGACATCCTTTGGAACATCACTCTTCATCTTTGAAGATGATACCTTTGCTTTCCCAGATTAAGGAAAATCCCCAGAGAAAGCCTCTTAACAAATGACTCTCGACAATACATCGGTCTTTCTCCAAGGAAACCAATGTTAATGGAGTCATCTGCACCTCAAAAGTGGACCACGTCACATGGCGTTTCTTCGTGAGAATCCCGGAGAAAAGTGTGATATCCCCAAACAAAGCAGTCTCTCAGAAGACTCACGTTCCCCAGTAGAGTCAACAAATGGGATCTCCGACATGGAAGTTTGCATACCTCTACAACTCAGACCATGGGTTTTCTCCAGCAAGTCTGACATCAAATGTTCCATCAAATGGCATCTCCTAATAAAACTCAACGAGAAGTTTGATAAAAACCGCTATGGATAGCATCCCTTGTCAAGAAAAGAAACTTGACAAAAGAAACTGAGACCAGCTCCTTGGTAGGAAACCAGGATCGAGGGGAAGTTTATTGACGAAAGAAACTGAGACCAGTTCCTTGGTAGGAAACCAGGATCGAGGGGAAGTTTATTGACAAAAGAAACTGAGAACAGTTCCTTGGTAGGAAACCAGGATCGAGGGGAAGTTTATTGACAAAAGAAACTGAGACCAGCTCCTTGGTAGGAAACCAGGATCGAGGGGAAGTTTTACCTTTTCTAAGTATCAATGCTTAGCAAAAGAGGATGAATAGGCAAACTACCATTCATAGACACCGCCAAAATTTCGGTTATTCCGATATCTAATCCTCTTGCACCCTGAATGTCCGAATATCTCCGCCATTCACACCTTCGGGTCCAAGAAGATTAAATAGGGGCATCTGTCATACCCCAAATTTTGACCACCAGTTATCAAAACCTGATTGTGTTTTCACTTCGTGTCATCTGCATATCATATCATTTATTTTTTTCATGCACATTGTTTGAATTTTCAGTCAGAATATATGCGTTGAAATCTCTGTCTTTTTCTGGTTAATTATGCGAAAAATCGATGAACGGACGTGTTTTTCAATTAAACTTACTAATGTCCATTATTCATCTATCTTTCGCACGATTTAATCAATATCCCATTTTTGTTTTATTTTCACATATAAAATAAAAAAAATGAATTAAATAAAAAAATAAAAAAAAATGTGTATATATATATATATTTAATTTCGTATTTCTTTATATCCCATTTTTATTTTATACAATTTTGTTTTTTTATACAAATTTGTTTTATATGTCAAATTCACTTTTGTTTTACATAACATAAATTGTTTTTGTTTTGCATGCATAAATTCATAACAAACTTTGAAAAACTTTAACCAAAGACTCATCATCATTCTTGAAACTTAAGGCACAAGTTTTAATTTTTAAAGATCAAACTTTAAATGTCAATTTTAAATCATTTTTACTATCTTCATCATCAAGTTACATTTCTCTATAAATAGGCATTTCAAATTCATTTCAAAGACACACCAAACAAGTTTTAACTTGTTTCTCTTACTCTCAAATTTTCTTTTTGTTGTTGTTTGTAACTTAGAAAAGGAAATAGAAAGAGCATGTGAAGGATACACATGAGAAGGGGCAGTCACGCCCCATTCTCATTTCAAGCCATGTTTTTTTATCACATATACACATAAAGGAGGGCATCACGCCTCACCCCTCACAATGGCTTCCTGTAAAAAAATCTATTTTCATATAACACACAATGGAGCAAAGCTCCTTACTTTCACATTTTTTATACAAAATGTTCACATACACCATGTTTACCACACATATACACCACATGTTTACTGTTTTTTTTGTTTCTCTTTACATAACCACAATTTTTACTACAACATGAACTCTTGCTGAACATAACTTGGTTTCAATTCAAACCTAACAGCTGCAACATCTCAATTTTTTCAGTCCTAACTCAAATACAAAATACAATTTTTATTTCTATTATAAGTTGACAAAATTCTGCAGAGCAAACATCAAGAAGATAAAAGCAGAAGCAACACTTCCTGCAACACCTTCAATTCAACAGCGAACCATTGCCGCCGGACGAAGCCGTCCAATTGGAGCTGTGAAGCTGCAAAGTTCAGAAACAGAACATCAATAACTGCAAACAATAGCAGTTGACAGCAACATCACAAATTCATTTTCTAATTTCATCCTTATTCTAATCAAAAGTTCACATTTTTTTTACAAACTTATGAATTCATTGACAACAAAGTTCTTTAAATTTCCTTTTTTACAGGAACATCATCACAATAACAAATTGTAGCAGTAGAACGATACAATTGCAGCAAAGAAAAATCCAAGAAAAATCATACCTGCTGTAGCATTTACAGAACCTGCCATAATTTCATAAAATCCATGAATAAAACGATTCTACCTGTTATAACATATGGGAGAACTTCAAGACTGCAATTTTACGAATCCGCCGCAGAAAAAACCGGCGTCGTTACTACTCTAATTCATCCACAATTCTGCAAAATTTCCACAATTTTTTGCAATCAAATTACAATTTCAATTCATATTTTAACAATTGGTCCGATTTAATTGCAAGAAATTTGAATTAACATGTTATTTTTTCACAGGTTTTTGAAGTAAGATATGAGAAACCTGGGAAGAACCCTACAAATTTAATGCTTACCTGAAATCCTTGCCGCGCCGGGGAGAAAGGAACAACGGAGGAGGTAATCGCTCCATCCCTCATCAAATCGACACCGCAAGCATCGCCGGAACAAGACGGAGGGGTTTCAGATCGTCATCACCATCAAACCGCCACGCTTCCATGGAGGACCATCGTTGGAGAAGGAGTGCGATCATGAAAACACGTCGAAAAAATCAACGCCGTTTTGGATTGAAGAGAAGGAGTCACGTTTTAAAGAAAAACAGGGAGAGGGTTTAGCGTGTTTTCAAGAGGAGAACGTGCTTCAGGTTTTGCCCTCATCCTCTCTAAATGCTGACTTATTTACTTTTTTTTATATATATAATAGAAAAAAAAATCTGATAAGAATTGTTTTTTTTTTGGATTAGTATATGGGCTCAGCCCATTTTCTTTAAACAAAAAAATTGCTAAACACATCCCATGAGCCTATTTTCTTTTTTTAAGAAAATTGTTAAGTAATGGTTTAGTTATTATTGAATTTAGTCATTAATTTTTTACTAAGTATATTCAAATAACTAAGTGGTGTGTTAATCATTTAATTGTTTAGTCGATTATTTGATTTAATCAATTCACTTGTTTCACTCCGATTCAATTCTAACCACCCGATGAGATAAAAGGCATTTTTATGCGATCTCGGGTTTTCGCTGCTTGTTTGGTTTTCCTTTTTGATACAGGAATTATCATACGACATCTTGACGCCCATTGGATGCTTAAAGCTTCCTCAGACGCTTCTCTGCTTGCGTAGAAAAATTCACCGGTGTTCAGTAAACTCGAATTTAAATGCTTTGCTTGTATGCCATGCATTTATTCACATCTGTTAAAAACAATTGAACTTGCAAACAAGTATTTCCTGTAAATACACAATGCACTGATACGAAGAGACGAATTATTCACGGTAAAACCTCTCTCAAACATTTTAATTTAGAATTAGGATGTCTTCTTGATTTTAAAATCTTTGGGCCTCTTGATAGAGTGTAAGTCTCATCCCTTTGTAAATAAACCATTTTTGGGTCTCACTCGTTGTAGAAATCCCTCTGTACATTTTCAAAACAACGGCGCGATCGTCGCCTTTTTAACAAAATCACTTTGGCTTCTCCTTGAGCTATAAGTCCCATCTTTATTCATTTTCAAACTCTTTTGGGCCTCTAATAGAGTGTAAGACCCAATCCCTTTTTAACCAAAATCATTTTTGGGCCTCAGACATTGTATAAGTCCCACTGCATTTTCAAAAACCTCAGCGGATCGCAAGTTCAAAATCAAATAACTTGGGCTTCTCCTTGAGCTATAAGACCCATTTCTTTTCTTTAAAAACATTTTTGAGCCTCTAATAGAGTGTAAGACCCAATCCCTTTTCAACCAAAATCATTTTGGGCCTCAGACATTGTATAAGTCCCACTGCATTTTCAAAAACCTCGGCGCGATCGCCAGTTCAAAATCAAATAACCTGGGCTTCTCCTTGAGCTATAAGACCCACTTATTTTCTTTAAAAAACACTTTTGGGCCTCTATTAGAGTGTAAGACCCAACCCCTCTTTTGTACATAAATAATTTTGGGCCTTAGTCATTGTATAAGACCCGATCCAGTTTTCAAAATAACAGAGCGATCATTGTTTTAACCCGGGCCACTCCTTGAGTTGTAAGCCCCATATTTTGTATAAAAATAATCTTTGGGCTCTCTATTAGAGTATAAGACCCAACTCTCTTTGTAAATATCTGTTAATCATACAGTCTGTATTCAAATAATCATCAGGGCATCTCTTGTTGAATAAGCCCTAACTTTTCTGCTTTAAAATAACTGTTATCAAAACTTGTTTCAATTTCTTTGAATAACTAACATTACAGCATGGAAGCTTGCTTACCTGTAAGTTTTTACCTGCTTTCATTTACCTGCTTTACATATATATAACTGTATTGTTGGAAGCTCGCACACCTGTAAGTCCTTCTTTCATATCCTTTTAAAATACTTGTCATATATCAACTGTATATATACTTGTATATCTGTTTAGAGTTTTCCCCGGCAACTAAGTCTAGAATTAGGTAAAGCCAGTTGGTCACTCTCTCAATACAGTAAACCTAGATCCCCCATAGGATTCCAGATACAGTCTTACCTTCTCTTGGGCTTAAACAATATGGAACAAAGAGAAAGGCAGTATTCTCGGTGAACCTTTTCTCAGACTGTCACTATTAGAAATTGTTAAGGAAATTCAATTCCCACAGAGAGGATTAATTCCTGGTGAAACTTCTCTTGAATTTCTTCAAACTTTAGAACTGTTCATTACAGAAAGGATTAATTCCCGGTGAAACCTTTCTTGAACATTCTTAAGTTTGGACCCACAGTCTTCCTAAAAGCATCCCAGCCTCCTCTTGGGCTTTGTACAAGGACCCTCAGGCTTCTTAGAAGTTCCCATGCCTCCTCTTGGGCTTAGTACAAGGACCCAGAGACCTCCTACAGGTATAGGAACAGAACCTAGTCATCATTTGCTAGAGCAGTCTTTCTGAGTCAAAACATCAGACTAGTTAAGGGATGACCTTCATCCCTTAACATACCAGCCTTCTCTTGGGCATAATACAAAGATCATTCACCACCTGAGAACCAATTTCTCAACACCAGTAGACTTGGACAGTCTCATCATCCTTTTAGATTTCCATGAAACTAGTTTCCTTAAAGAACAGGAAATAACCCTGATCACCAGATCAAATCTCCAAACAGAGTTAAAACCAGCAGTTTTTCATAACTCATACCTTAAACCTCACTTTAATTTTCCCTAACATGGGTCAATTACTGTAAACTCACCAAAAACCCTCACCAGAGGAAAGAATTCTCAACTGTCACATTTTCAGTTAAATTCCCAGCCAGGGTCAATTTACTGTTAAAATTGTTACAATCCTCATCAGAACCTCAAGGTCTCTGATACCTTAACTCTTTTGTAATCCCCAGCAAGAGTTAATCCCCAATATGGACCTATCTCTGGTTTCCAATAATCCTCACCAAAAGTTAGCCTCCTCTTAGGCTTTGTATAATGATCATCCCTCAGCAGCCAGCCTCCT
The DNA here is from genome assembly GCA_022829125.1 of Lathyrus tuberosus. Lineage (NCBI taxonomy): Eukaryota > Viridiplantae > Streptophyta > Magnoliopsida > Fabales > Fabaceae > Lathyrus > Lathyrus tuberosus. The sequence continues at coordinate 4,368,937 of JALAZF010000363.1, forward strand.
CTTAAACTTTGTATAATGATAACTCCTCAGTTGAGTCTCCCCATAGTTAGCCTCCTCTTAGGCTTTGTATAATGATTTTTCTCCTGCAGAGTTAGCCTCAATCTTGGGCTTTATACAAGACACCCCCTAAATATCTCTACAGTAGAGTCATTACCCTTTAGCCTCAATCTTGGGCTTTGTACAAGACACATACATAAATGTCCTCCCCAGTGGAGCCATCATCTTTTTAGCCTCAATCTTGGGATTTGTACAAGACAGATAAAACCCTTTTCCCCAAAGAGTCAAATCTCTTTTAGCCTCTATCTTGGGCTTTGTACAAGATACAAATAAACACTCTCTTGTTGAGTCAATCTTTTCCAGCCTCCTTTTAGGCTTTGTATAATGATTTTCCCCAGTGGAATCCAATCAACCTTTTTTAGCTTCAACCTTGGGCATTATTCAAGGCACACAAAAATCAACCTCCCCTCAGAGGAAATCAAAAATCTCTATAAGAGGATATATTTTCTGTCTAATCACATCCCCAAAACAGTCAAATCAAAACAAAACCTCAATTCCAGATAACTGTTGTAAGTGGCACATTTGTTGATAAAAACATCCAAGCTGTCTGTCCATCATTATCCTGGTTAAAACCTCATCTAACTGCTGTAAGTGGCAAGCCTATGGATACAAACATACAAGCCAATGTCCCTCTTTTAGCATGAGTTCCTAAGGAAAAATGGCATTGCTCACACATGAGTTAAAGTTTTCTCCTTTAGGAAAAATCACCCTGTAAAGGTAATTATGGCATTGCTGGTCTCCATGCATTCCAGTTAAAGTAATTCTCCTTTATAATCAAAACCAATTACCCAAACAATTGTGATTAACAGATGAGATATCTCTCTTTAGAGATGAGAAATTCTCTCAGTCAAAACCTTTTAGCTTCCATCTTGGGCTTTGAACAAGATACAAACAAACAACCTTTTAGCTTCAATCTTGGGCTTTGAACAAGACACCAAACATCTGTTTCTCCCTTAGAATAGGAGGAACTACAATTGCTCTGATTTCCCTATACTCCATAATAGGGAATATGTAGGCATAAGATTGCGAAATCATAGCGAGCACACTAAACAAAAAACCTTAGGTCCCTGACCTTACCAAAAACATCAAAAAACCCAAAAAACAATAAAAACTCTCTCTCTCTCTCTCTCAGATATCCCACCAAGACAAACTTTTCCCATTTCACAGACAAACACAATCAAGTATCAAAGCTAATCCTAAAACTATCATCTCATGGATAACCATGTATAGGATGGGTAATTGATAACTCCCCATTGTATAACCTGACCCCGGACTCCCCAATCTCTCTGTCAAGCGTTTGTATAGTTAAATAGATGAGTACAAAGTTTGTTTTAGATAACTTTCCCTTTCCCTTCCAGCTTCACGGGATAAATAAGTAATTAGAAAGTATCACCCAATGTTTCTCCCACTAAGGTGAGGAAAGCCCAATTTCAGCGATAAGGTGGTCGCGTCACCGACAAAAATCGCTAGCTACAACACCATTTGATGGAAAAATTTGATGTCAGACTTTTTGGGGAAACCCGTTCATCTGAACTATAAAGGTGTGCAAACTTCTCCATTGGAGATGCCATTTGTTGACTCTACTGGGGAAAATGAGTCTCTTGAGAGACTGCTTTTTGCTTGGGGATATTACATCATACTTTTCTTCAAGATCTTTTCGAAGAAATGCCATGTGATGTGATCCAATTTTGAGGTGCTGATGACTTTATTAACAACGAATTTCTTGGGAGAAAACTGATGCATCACCGAGAGTCTTTTGCGGAGAGGCTTTCTCTGGGGATTTTCCTTAATTTGGGAAAGCAAGAAATATCATGTTCAACGGCGAAGAGTGACGTTCCAGAAGTGTCAGTCGAACGCTTTTTTGCCTTTCAGAGGTTTAAGTTATCAAAGTGGTCGAGGACAGGCTCGAATCCAGAAATAAACTGGGGAGAAATGGCTTAGGTGGCACTTTTCTTGACGAGGAAAGAACTTAAACCGGGATGTTGTCCTATCTGAGAGTGGTAGGGAAGACTGACGACTCTATTTGAGTGAGAATGTTTATCACTTGGCGAATGGAAATGACCAGAGTGATATTAATGCGATATGATTATGAATATGAATCAATCATGCATGATGTATGTATGTTTATGCTGACAAAACTGACACAACATACAAACTAGTGGATGAACACGACTGGATACTCGGCCACTGTGGGGGATGAAAAGTACCATTAGTTTAAGATAGTAATCCTGTCTTGCTTAAGAGAGATAGACCCTGTGGGGGAGAAAGAATCATCAATCGGTCTTAAGAGGTAAGAACCTTGTCGTAGAAGTCAGATGGGATATTGGATCTGAAACAGTTGATCCTTCATTCAGGAATACTGGTTTAAAAGGAGTACTTTGATTCTGCATTGTGAGGTTTAATCGACTTCCGGAGAAACCACCGATGTTCCTTTTTGTGTTCAGTGGTCAAAAGGAATTACCATCCTTATTTTATTAGCAGAAGAAAATTTGACAAGTAAAATCCCTAACTTGCCTGGATTGATTTGACAAGTAAAATCCCGAATTGATTAGACGTAGTTACTTGCCATAAATCCCTAACTTTTGCCTGGATTGTCTTTTGAAGTTTCCAATCCACCGGGATGATTTTATGTCTCTAATTTTTTCCTGGACCGCCCTTTCAGGTTTTCAATCCACCGAGACGTTTTTCATTTTTTTTTAATTTTATTTTTAGGGGAAGTATTTCTTGACTACATCAACATTCGTGGGGTAGGTAAACTCCTCTCCATCTATGGTTGCAAGTCTCAAGGCGCCTCCTGAGAAGGCTTTCTTGACCACGTAGGGGCCGTCATAATTCGGAGTCCATTTGCCTCTAAAATCAGTGAGAAATGATTGTATCTTTTTTATCACAAGGTCGCCTTCTCTAAAGACACGGGGTCGGACCTTTTTGTCGAACGCTTTCTTCATCCTCTGCTGATACAACTGACCATGGCATAAAGCCGTCATTCTCTTTTCTTCGATGAGGTTCAACTCATCAAGTGGGCTTTGACACCATTCAGTTTCTGTTAGCTTAGCCACCATCAATACCCGGATTGATGGGATCTCTACTTCTATGGGGAGCACTGCCTCCGTGCCATATACTAGAGAGAAAAGGGTTGCCCCTGTTGAGGTGCGAACAGACGTGCGATAACCGTGAAGAGTAAAGGGTAGCATCTCGTGCCAGTCTTTGTAGGTTACAACCATCTTTTGAACGGTCTTTTTGATATTCTTGTTAGTTGCTTCTATCGCTCCATTCATTTTAGGCCGGTAGGGGACGAGTTATGGTGTTCAATCTTGAACTCAGCACACAACTCTTTCGTCATTTTGTTATTCAGGTTCGATCAATTATCAATAATAATCTGGCTTGGAACACCATATCGACAAATGATATTGTTCTTGATGAATCGGACCACCACTTATCGGGTCACGTTGGCGTATGACACTACTTCGATCTATTTGGTGAAGTAGTCAATGGCTACTAAGATGAACCGATGTCCGTTTAAAGCTTTGGGTTCAATCATGCCAATCATGTCGATTCCCCATATAGAAAAAGGCCATGGAGAAGAAAGAACTTTAAGATGCATTGGCGGTACATGGATCTTGTCAGCGTATATCTGACACTTGTGACATCTCCTAATGTACTTGTAGCAATCGGATTCTATTGTCAACCAATAATATCCTGCTCTCAGAATTTTTCTTGCCATTGTGTGTCCATTGGCATGAGTGCCAAAGGAGCCTTCATGAATTTCTTTCATCAGCACGTTTGCTTCTGGTCTGTCTACGCATCTGAGCAAAACCATGTCAAAGTTTCTCTTATAGAGTGTATCACCGTTTAGGAAGAAGTTGCCAATCAGTCTTCTAAGAGTCTACCTATCCTTTCTGGATGCCCCAGGCGGGTACTCTTGTTTTTGAAGGAAGCATTTAATATCATGATACCAAGGTTTGTCATCGATATCTGCTTCGATCATGAAGATGTAAGCGGGCCTTTCAAGGGGTATAATGTCAATCTTAGGTACATCATTCCAATGATTTACAGCAATCATGGAAGAGAGAGTGGCTAATGCATCAGCCATGTGGTTTTCCTCACGAGGGATATGATGAAACTAGACTCTGTTGAAGAAGGGTAACAACCTTCTAGCATAGTCATTGTAAGGGATCAGTCCTGATTGATATATGTTCCACTCTCCTTTGATCTGATTTATAACCAAGGCTGAGTCTCCATACATGATAACACGAATTTATATCATATTTTTACTTCGATTTATGTTAGTTCTTATTCCGTTTTTCGTCTAATATCAGATTTTCTCGAGATTATTTAAGTGTTTTTGCAGGTAATCATATTTCACAAGTCAAAGTATGCTAAATGCGGAAAAGAACGAAAACATGCAAGAAAAGAGCAGAAAAGAGAAGAAAAATTGAAGAAATCCATTTTTGCTGATATCACGATCGTCATGGGAGTGCCACGACCGTGGCAGCTCTAAAGTTCACCACGATCGTCACGCGCTTAAGTTGCATGTTGGATGCAGAGACTCAACTACGAATTCTCAGATGAAACAGTTTCACACGATGCCATTACCTCCGAAGATTTCTAGGTCCAACATGGGATAACCGTTAGCATGAATGGCTAATTTTTCTCCAACTTCCACATGATGCTCAGCCTATAAATAGAGACACTCACAAAGAAGAAATGGTGGCCATTTTTATGTTTCGAAGTATACCGTGGTGCTGCCAAATTACTTTCAGAAGTTTCAGTCATTTTACATTGCATTTCCATTTCCCTTGTTAACCATTACCGAACAAAAGTGACAGTTTCTCACACTGAGGGACTGTTACAACTTAGCTTAGATTTCTTTGTTTCATTGCCTTCAACCTTGCATTTTATTATTTTCAAGCAAGAACCTACCGAGTTGTGGAGGAATTGCTGTTGCCATTGTTACTGAATTCCAGGTTTCGTTATTTAATTCAAGTATTGTTTGTTTATTCCTTAATTATGTTTGTGTTTGTTTATTTCCTTGCTTTAGCGTTTAATTTCCAAATTATGTCGAGCTAAACCGATATTATCGGTGTATAATGAAGTAACTAAAATGAGTTAATTTTCTCTAAGCTAAAATCAATAATCAATCCTTCTTCTGGCTTCGATTTCTTAATATAAAACCCAAACTTTTATTACGAGAGTAAAGAAGTAACATAGGTTAAAGTCGAGACCACGGGAGTGTGAGGCTTTACCCGGATAGCTGAAATCGGGCATTAGGTTTAAAAACAGCGGAAGCGCTTTAAAGTTAATTAGGTTTAATTAGTTTTTAAAAAGTATTTTTAACCTCATACGGGCTAGCGAGAGCAGACGTATTGACTTAGAAGTATAGTCCAAAGCAAGATCCACGGGAGTGTGAGTTGAGGGCTTTTAAACCGGTTTATCCTACAGATGAATAGGGTGATAAATCTCTATAGGCTTAGGTTTAATTAACTTTACGTAGGTTACCGAATTATATACCGATAACTTATTCATAACTAGTATTCCCAAATTTTAATCTCCCTTTAATTTCTCGTTTGAACTAAAAACCCAAATTCTGATTAGGCTTAGATAAACATAGTAACGATAGATAACGGTGCGTTCGATTTCTAGTCTCTGTGGGATCGATAATCTTTTAAAACTACGCGATACGACTGTATACTTGCAGTAATCCTCATTCGACTCATAAAGTCGCGATCAAGTTTTTGGCGCCGTTGCCGGGGACTAATTAAGTCGACATCGTAATTCCTTTGTTACGTCGTATAGACTAAGGCAAAAACCAAAATTCCCTTTCTGTTAATTGTATGCCAAGTACTCGCTCTTCTGGCGAAGACCTCGTACGACCAACAGACGAACCTGAAAGTCTTCTTTCTGTAAAAAGACGTATCCAAGAATACTGCTTAACTCACGATATCCCTTTTCCTTTATCAGAACCTGAATCTCAATCCGATCCTGAACTCGAATCCGAATCAGATTCCGAATCAGAACCAGACATGGCCGATCTACCACAGAACCGACCTCTTAAGTATTATGCTACCGCATCTCAACAAGAACTTCACAACAGCATTGTCGCTCCAGCTATCAACCGAAACGATTTTGAGTTGAAACCCTCGCTGTTATCTACTGTACAACAAAATCAATTTTCTGGAAACCCAACAGAAGATCCGAACGAACATCTAACCAAGTTTGTGCAGTATGCAGACACAGTGAAAGCGAATGGTGTAACCGCAGACGCCATAAGACTACGTCTTTTCCCTTTCTCATTAAGAGATAGAGCTTGGGCTTGGTTGCAATCCTTGCCATCAAATTCTATTACTTCTTGGGAAGATTTGAAGAAGGTCTTTCTGGCAAGATTTTTCCGCCAAGCAAAACAGCTATGCTGAGAGCCCAAATCAACAGCTTCAGACAAAAAGACAATGAGTCTTTATATGATGCGTGGGAAAGATACAAAGATATGAGGAGGATATGCCCGCATCATGGTCTTGAGGATTGGTTAATTATCCACACGTTTTACAATGGTTTCTTGTACAACACAAGATTGACAATAGATGCCGCCGCAGGTGGTACACTCATGGATAAACCCTATGATGAGGCCCAACAACTAATCGAGAGTATGGCTCAGAATCACTACCAATGGGGAGGTGAAAGAACTCAAGTGGAGAAATCCCAACCGAAAGGAGGAATGTACGAAGTATCTAGCCTAGATGTCGTCCGTGCTAAGGTAGACGCAATAGCTCAAAAGATAGACAACTTAACCATGACACCCACAGCCACCGCAGCTGCTGTAGCGCCAAACTGCGAATTATGTGGAACAGCTGGACACGCTGCCCCTGAATGCCAAGTTTTAGCAGGAACCTCTACAGATCAAGTGAATTATGCTCAAGCAAACCCTTATGCAAATACCTACAATCCTGGTTGGAAGAATCACCCCAACTTCTCTTACAAAAACAACAATGCACTGTATGCACCTGGTCAAGCACCTGCTGCACCACCAGGTTATCAAAAGGCTGCAACAGCTGCTCCAAATGTTCCTAGGAAGTCTAACCTTGAACTGATGATAGAGAACTTCATAGCTACCCAGACTCAAACAAACAAAGAGTTCCTGAATCAAAACGTACACACTAGTGAACAGATTAAGCAGTTAGCAAACAAAGTAGACGCTTTGGCCACTCACAACAAAATGCTTGAAACTCAAATTTCCCAAGTGGCCCAACAACAAGCACCTACTGCTGCTCCTGCTGGAACATTTCCTGGACAGCCACAACCTAATCCTAAAGGGCATGCAAACGCTGTTATACTGAGAAGTGGAAAAGAATTAGATGAACCCACTGACCCAAGACTTCAAAATCTAGCCATGTACCAAAAGTCTGCTAACGACCAAACAACTGAGAAGGAGAGTGAGCCCAAGGAAAAGGAAGATAATAACCAAGAGGATGTAGACAAAGAAAAACCTTATGTGCCTCCACCACCTTATAAGCCACCTATTCCGTACCCTCAAAGATTGAAAAATTCTAAAACTGCAGGGCAATTTAAGAAATTTGTTGAACTTCTGAATCAATTAAACATCACAATACCTTTTACATAAGCCATCACCCAGATGCCCTCATACGCTAAATTCCTAAAAGAAATCCTATCCAATAAGAAGAAGATTGAGGAAAACGAAACAGTTACGCTTACTGCTGAGTGTAGCGCAATAATCCAAAACAAAATGCCTCCTAAGCTAAAAGACCCAGGTAGTTTCTCGATACCTTGTGTAATTGGGAAATTCGTCATAGACAAAGCTCTATGCGACTTAGGAGCCAGTATTAGTGTTATGCCCTTATCCATTTGCAAGAAGCTTGATATAGGAGAATTAAGACCAACTAAGATGTCTGTTCAATTAGCTGACGGCTCTGTTAAATACCCAGTTGGTATACTAGAGAATGTTCCAGTTCGCATAGGACAATTCTATATCCCTACTGATTTCATAATCATGGATATTACAGAAGACTCTACTACTCCTATCATATTAGGAAGGCCATTCCTAGCTACTGCTGGAGCAATTATAGATGTAAAGAGAGGCAGGCTAACTTTTGAAGTTGGTGAAGAGAAAGTTGAATTTATCTTGACACAATTCCTACAAGCTCCAGCTATAGACGACACATGTTATTTACTAGATGTCATAGACGAATGCGTAAGAGAAATCGAGATGGAGCCGACCATATATTCAGATATTCTAAAAATTCCTATACCTCCGATTTTCGAAGATGATAACTGGCGTGAACCTTATCAGGATGATAGCCTAAGCGAATGCTTAGCACTTACACCAGATCATCTACCTTGCCCAAAGAACCCAGCTCTAGAACTGAAAACATTACCCAAAAATTTAAGGTATGAATTCCTAGACGAAGCTCTCGAACGACCTGTGATAGTCAATGCAGACTTAGGACAGACCGAAACAAAGAAACTATTAGACGTCCTAAGAAAATATCCAACTGCATTAGGCTATAACATCACTGATCTTAAAGGAATAAGCCCTTCTATTTGTATGCACCGCATTATGCTGGAGGAGGACTGTAAATCCTCTAGGGAACATCAGAGAAGAATTAACCCGATCTTGAGCACTGTAGTCAAGGACGAAGTGAAAAAACTTTTAGAAGCAGGAATCATATACCCGATATCAGACAGTCAATGGGTCAGCCCAGTACATGTCGTTCCAAAGAAGGGAGGTGTTACAGTTGTTAAGAATGAAAAGGGTGAATCTATAACAAAAAGGGTTGTAACTGGAAGTAGAATGTGCATCGACTATAGGAAGCTGAATAAAGCCACTCGTAAAGACCATTTCCCATTGCCCTTCATTGACCAAATGTTGGAAAGATTGGCTAAACACTCATACTTCTGCTATTTAGACGGTTACTCAGGATTCTTTCAAATTCCTATTCATCCCGACGACCAAGAAAAGACGACCTTCACATGTCCCTATGGTACATTTGCTTATCGGAGAATGCCGTTTGGACTATGTAATGCACCTGCCACATTCCAAAGATGCATGATGTCAATCTTTGCTGACTTTATAGATGACATTATGGAAGTGTTTATGGATGACTTCTCCGTATGTGGGCAGAGTTTCGAAGGATGTCTATCGAACCTAGAAATGGTACTGGAAAGATGCGTAAAAGTTAATCTTGTATTAAACTGGGAGAAATGCCATTTTATGGTAAATGAAGGAATTGTACTTGGACATGTTGTGTCCGATAGAGGAATTGAAGTTGATAAAGCCAAGATAGAGATTATAAAGGATCTTCAACCTCCGAAAACCGTACGAGAAATACGAAGTTTCTTAGGACACGCCGGTTTCTACCGACGATTCATAAAGGATTTCTCGAAAATCACTAAACCTCTTACCGGTCTATTAATGAAAGACGCTGAATTCATCTTCGATGAGAAATGCCTAAAAGCGTTTGAACAGCTGAAAACAGCTCTTATTACCGCACCTATCATGCAACCACCAGATTGGAGATTACCTTTCGAAATCATGTGTGATGCAAGTGACTAAGCCGTAGGTGCAGTCTTAGGACAAAGGAGGGATAGAAAACTTCATGCCATTTACTACGCAAGTAGAACTTTAGATTCCGCCCAAATGAACTACGCTACCACAGAAAAAGAACTTTTAGCCGTGATCTTTGCCCTTGACAAATTTTGTTCCTACCTAGTGGGTGCTAAGATCATCATTTATACAGATCACGCAGCTATTAGATATTTACTTAACAAGAAGGATGCAAAACCTAGACTGCAGAGGTGGATCCTACTTCTACAAGAATTCGATTTAGAGATCAAAGATAAGAAAGGAACCGAAAATGTAGTAGCAGACCACTTATCTAGATTAGAAGCCATTAAACCTGAGCCAGTGCCCATTAATGAGGATTTCCCATATGAACGGCTCATAGCTCAACTAGAGAGTGATATGTCTACTCTACAGTTAAATGACCCAAAGATGGAAGAAGTCGTGGAAGAAATTAACATGCACAAAACCCTGCCATGGTATGCTGACATAGTCAATTACTTAGCAGCTGGAGTACTTCCACCAGACCTATCCTATCAACAAAAGAAAAAATTCTTTCATGATCTAAAACATTATTATTGGGATGAACCTTTGCTGTTTAAGAGAGGAGCCGACGGTATCTTCCGTCGCTGCATCCCAGAAGAAGAAATAGAAAACATCATCTCTCAATGCCATTCTGCTCCTTATGGAGGACATGCTAGTACCTCAAAGACATGCGCTAAGATCTTGCAATCCGACCTATTCTGGCCCAACCTTTGGAAGGATGTCCACATCGCAATACTAAACTGCGACCGGTGCCAACGCACTGGTAACATATCAAGACGCGATGAGATGCCTCAAAAAGGTATATTAGAAGTAGAAGTCTTTGATGTATGGGGGATTGACTTTATGGGACCCTTTCCATCATCCTTTGGAAATAAATATATACTCGTAGCAGTCGATTATGTTTCAAAATGGATTGAGGCAATAGCTTCTCCTACAAATGACGCACGAGTAGTCATAAAGCTCTTTAAAAATACAATCTTTCCCAGATTTGGTGTGCCGAGACTTGTCATAAGTGACGGAGGTTCTCATTTCATATCAAAAATATTTGACAAATTACTATCAAAATATGGAGTAAGACACCGCGTAGCAACACCATATCACCCACAAACAAGTGGACAGGTTGAGGTCTCGAACCGAGAAATAAAACAAATTCTAGAAAAGACCGTAACCACCTCTAGGAAAGACTGGTCATCAAAACTCAACGAAGCTTTATGGGCATATAGGACGGCCTACAAAACACCAATCGGAACTACACCTTTCAAGCTTGTCTATGGTAAATCCTGCCATTTTCCAGTGGAATTAGAACATAAAGCCTATTGGGCTATTAAAACACTGAACTTAAGGTATGATTCTGCAGGTGAAAAACGTATCCTAGATCTGCATGAACTAGAAGAGTTAAGATTAGACGCTTACGAGAACGCTAAGATATATAAAGAAAGAACAAAAAGATGGCACGATAAGCGTTTATCTAGAAAAGAATTTAGTGTGGGAGACGTTGTACTCCTCTTTAACTCAAGATTAAAACTCTTTCCTGGGAAATTAAGGTCTAGATGGTCCGGTCCTTTTGAAATTACAAAAATTCTACAAAGTGGAGCGGTAGAAATAAAAGGGAGGAATAGTAATCCATTTTTAGTTAATGGATAACGTCTAAAACACTATCACAACATTGAGAATAGAGATTATTTGAACTGCCTAAGACTTTTAGCGTTGCCCGCCGAACCTCCTAACTAAGCATATAATTGAATTCGTCAGGCTTTCGACGTTAAAAACAGCGCTTGATGGGAGGCAACCCATGATTTCCGTTTTCATGCTTTATATTTGCTACTTCTTTATGCTTTCTATGTTTTATTTTTTATTTTGCAAATTTTCAGTTTCTTTTACATCGTTTTAAATTTAATTTGAAAATATTGTGCTGATCTTAAAATTTGAAAAAACTACAGGATTATAAAGTCTTTCTACTCGTCTCTGTTCTCCTCTTCTGTTTTCATTTTTTGCAAAAACGTATTAACTAATGGCAAACGAGGATAACATGCCAGTAGAATTCAGAGATGGAACACAGTGGCGTCGCTATGAGGCTTTGTCTCTTAGACCCTTTGCTTTGACGAAATTCGCCCACAGACCCACCATGACCGCCTTAGGTGTAGGTGAGAGCATAGACTTTCTGTTTAGCCAGTTAGGTTGGGAGGGTTTTGCAAATAAGAAACATAAGTGTTACCGTAGGCTAACTTTAGAATTCCTGAGTTCTCTAAGTTATAACCCTCACTGTGGAAAAGGTTTAACCAGGGGAAGGGTTACATTTAGATTGTTTGGAAACAGCTGCCAGTTCACCATAAAGGAACTGTCGGATCTTTTGGGGTTTCCTGAAGGACCCCATGTTTTCTCTGTGGTTCAAGAGGACTTAGAGTTAGTTGGAGAGCTGAGTGACTTTTGGGGTAGAATTTTAGGGAAACCTGATTTTGACATGGACCCTATGCTTTCAACCGAGATACATAACCCTGCTTTCCGATACTTTCATATGATCCTGGCATATACCCTGTTTGGTAAACCTGAAAATGATAACACTGTTACGAGGGGTGAGCTTTTTATTATGTTTTGTGCTTCTCAGTCTAGAGAGGTTAATGGACTTACTTTTATGCTGAATAACTTTTGCAAACTTATCAATAATGAAAACAGTCCAATTTTGATAGGTAGCCTGGTTACTAAGATAGCTGATGCTATGGGATTCAGAACCCGACTCTCTAAGATTAACCCCTTCAGAGAATTTAGACCAATGAATATTACCTTTTGCTTCAATAGGGCTATGATTAGGGACCAAGGTCCAGACCACTTCCAGCTTTTGGTTAACAATGTTGTCGTACCACACCTCACACTTCCAAATCATGAACGCACAAGTGTGCATGACCAACATAACTGGCTATACAACCTTGATGAACCCGTGCCTGAACCAGAAGAAACCTTTCTTGAACCTGAGATTGACCCGAAAACGCCCCCTCATTACCATGATCTAGACTATATGGATTTCCAAGAAAATATTGACATTCCTAAAGCTGATGCCACTGATTATGCCTCCAATCTGAATTCTATTTTAAAGACCATGGATGAATACCACAAAGAAATCAATTCAGTGAAAGATGAGCTTAACACCGTGCGTCAAAATATTGTTGGACTTATGGACATGACCGTTGAACAGTTTGATCATCTAAATTAAGCCATCGCATCTTTGAAGAAACGCCTTGGCTAGATTTATGAAGCACATTATTTTCAAGAATTACTTTTTATGCATTTTACTTTGGAACAATTTACATTGATTCTGTTTTCAATTTTTTTCTCATGTTGGGAGTAATTTGATTTCATATATTTTGGACACAGTGCTAGTAGTTTAACTAGCACTTATCTGGTTTTTAAATAAATAATTCCATTTGCTGCTGCTATTCAATTCATGTGATTTCAAATTCCATTCCTATTCTTTTCATCCTATATTAATGTGTGTTATATTGTTACTTATCTATGTGTATGAATTACTGCTATTTCCATGTGCTTTTTATAACCTGCTTTTGAATTACAATGTTGGAACCGTATCTGTCATTGCACTAATTCACCACACAGATTTTGTGGGTGCCACGACCGTGACAGCCCCGTGACGATCGTCACGCGGGTCTGAAGCAAATTCTGCGTAAAAACATAATTTCATTCGTTCCCTCTTCTTCCTCCATTCAAACACCAGCCGTCCACTTCCTCCATTCAAATTCCAAACCGTCTCATTATCAATTAAACCACATTACTCATTGCAATAACCACTCGACTCTCCCATTACACTATATAATCACATCATACGGCCATTCTCTCCTCACAAACCCTCAAAATTCCATAACCCATTTTCTTCCCAAAAACAAAACCCTATCTAACACAACAATGGCACGTGAAGTTCCAGACTTATCTACACTAAACTTCCGAGATGGAGAGGCAGGAGAGTGCCAGAGAGTTCGGTATATCGACTTCTACCGCCGTTCCGTCGTACCGACCCACTATGTCGACATTGCATGCTTAGAAGAACTAGGATTACGAGAGGGAGTTCAATGGATGTTAGAGAATGCCGGTCTTTGGCAGCTTTGCACTCAGAGCCGGCCCACTTACGAAGCCCTCACTTTAGAATTCCTCAGTTCCTTTACCTGCATAACCCCTCCAGGCGAAACAAGCCAACTATCCGGAGTCGCAAAGTTCTGCATGTTCTGCAAAGAATACTCAATCGAACAAGATCGTCTTGCCGAGATGCTTGGTTTTAAACATGGCGAGAATGTCCATCGCCGAGTACCGCAGGACACTTTCTATCAAGCGGGGTTCGAACTTTGGAATCATTTAACCGGAACAACAGCTGACAGTTGGGATAGCCTTAACGCTACATTTATCCATAACCCAGCCGTCAGATACGTCCACCGCACACTTGGAAGCACCATCTTTGCACGAGATAGTAACCATAAGGTGAATTCTAAAGAGTTGTTTTTCCTTCATTGCATTTTTCATCCAGAGCTAATCAATGCCGCACCATTCTTATTAGCACACATACAGTCAAACTGTGCTAGAGGCTCCAAACCCTTCCACTTTGGAGGGATTGTCACCTCTATTGCACTTAGTTTGAATTTGGAAAACGACCTTGCTAGATTACCCCCCTTGCCTCCAGTCTTCCTTGATATCGATTATTGCAGAAGCTCTCAGCTCATCAAGTTACGTATATTTCCGTATCGATTATTGCCTCCAGTCTTCCTTTATATCGCAACATTGAGGACAATGTCTGATATAGTGTGGGAGAGTTAGATTTATTTCCGTATATTTCCCTTTCATTTGTACTTTCTTTTTACTCATCAAAGTAATATATGAATATTTTCGTTCAGTTATCCGATTTCCTCACTTTATTCTGCCATAACGAAAAAATTTTTACGATTAATTCACGTCTGTGACATACCAAAGCTTTAAACTATGTTAGGAAGCAGGGGAAGTGCTAACAAGATCGATATCGTCTTGACACCTTAGACCTCTTGCGTATGCGATATCAGTTTCGATACTTATTATACGATACCTTGAGTTCAGTCCCCAAAGTAACCCTTAGTAGTTTATATTAGCAGTCAGCACCGTCTATATCACAAACCACGTGGGGAACCGATGAATATAAGTGTTTGATGCCCAAATAAAGAAAAAGAAAAAAATCTCTTTCTTATCTATATGCCAAGAAAAAAAAAAGAATATGCAACAACTCTCACAGTTGTGAAAAAGTGCAAGACAAGAAAGAAAGAAAATTCGTTGTTAATTGGTTCAGAGGTACCTGATTCTGAACTTGGTAGGGCGAACTACTGTTCGATCCCCCGCAATCTACGAATGGGATGTATAAAGGGTTACCACAATTGTGTATCAGGCCCCGTGCGAGAAAATGGGATCAAAGTCACTAACCGGTTACTCCACTACGTGCGTGAATAAGGCAAAGGGATTAATGTGATTGCGCTAAAATGAAACCGGGTGAAATAGATACGAAAACTTATGGTTGAACTATGATGATTTGGACTGGATTGTACAAAAGAGAGGTCTATGACAAGCTTGTTGCTTTGTGTCGTTATTATATCCTTAGTGTTTTGCACTACTACCCGTCTGACTAACAAGAAACTCTTTCTCAACACCATTGGTATGCTAGGTATGTGCATTTGATAAAGTTTGTCCGTTTTAATAGATTGATTGCTTGAGGACAAGCAAAGATTCAAGTGTGGGAGAGTTTGATAACACGAATTTATATCATATTTTTACTTCGATTTATGTTAGTTTTTATTCCGTTTTTCGTCTAATATCAGATTTTCTCGAGATTATTTAAGTGTTTTTGCAGGTAATCATATTTCACAAGTCAAAGTATGCTAAATGTGGAAAAGAACCAAAACATGCAAGAAAAGAGCAGAAAAGAGAAGAAAAATTGAAGAAATCCATTTTTGCTGATATCACGATCGTCATGGGAGTGCCACGACCGTGGCAGCTCCAAAGTTCACCACGACCGTCACATGTCACCACGATCGTCACGCGCTTAAGTTGCACGTTGGATGCAGAGACTCAACTACGAATTCTCAGATGAAACAGTTTCACACGATGCCATTACCTCCGAAGATTTCTAGGTCCAACATGGGATAACCGTTAGCATGAATGGCTAATTTTTCTCCAACTTCCACATGATGCTCAGCCTATAAATAGAGACACTCACAAAGAAGAAAGGGTGGCCATTTTTCTGTTTCGAAGTATACCGTGGTGCTGCCAAATTACTTTCAGAAGTTTCAGTCATTTTACATTGCATTTCCATTTCCCTTGTTAACCATTACCGAACAAAAGTGACAGTTTCTCACACTGAGGGACTGTTACAACTTAGCTTAGATTTCTTTGTTTCATTGCCTTCAACCTTGCATTTTATTATTTTCAAGCAAGAACCTACCGAGTTGTGGAGGGATTGTTGTTGCCATTGTTACTGAATTCTAGGTTCCATTATTTAATTCAAGTATTGTTTGTTTATTCCTTAATTATGTCTGTGTTTGTTTATTTCCTTGCTTTAGCGTTTAATTTCCAAATTATGTCGAGCTAAACCGATATTATCGGTGTATAATGAAGTAACTAAAATGAGTTAATTTTCTCTAAGCTAAAATCAATAATCAATCCTTCTTCTGGCTTCGATTTCTTAATATAAAACCCAAACTTTTATTACGAGAGTAAAGAAGTAACATAGGTTAAAGTCGAGACCACGGGAGTGTGAGGCTTTACCCGGATAGCTGAAATCGGGCATTAGGTTTAAAAACAGCGGAAGCACTTTAAAGTTAATTAGGTTTAATTAGTTTTCAAAAAGTATTTTTAACCTCATGCGGGCTAGCGAGAGCAGACGTATTGACTTAGAAGTATAGTCCAAAGCAAGATCCACGGGAGTGTGAGTTGAGGGCTTTTAAACCGGTTTATCCTACAGATGAATAGGGTGATAAATCTCTATAGTCTTAGGTTTAATTAACTTTACGTAGGTTACCGAATTATATACCGATAACTTATTCATAACTAGTATTCCCAAATTTTAATCTCCCTTTAATTTCCCGTTTGAACTAAAAACCCAAATTCTGATTAGCCTTAGATAAACATAGTAACGATAGATAACGGTGCGTTCGATTTCTAGTCTCTGTGGGATCGATAATCTTTTAAAACTACGTGATACGACTGTATACTTGCAGTAATCCTCATTCAACTCATAAAGTCGCGATCAATACACATCAAAGTTCTTAATCCTTAAATCGATTGCTTCTTCGAGACCCGTGATACAAGCTTCGTATTCAGCCTCGTTGTTTGTGCATTTGAATGTCTATCTGGAAGTGAAAGGAATATGGGTACCCTGAGGTGTTACGATAATTGCCCCAATTCTGTTTCCATAAACATTGACAGCTCCGTCAAATATTAGTCCTCATTGGGAACCTGGTTCCGGCCCTTCACTAGGCAGTGGTTCATCACAATCTTTCATTTTCAAGTACATTACATCCTCATCTGGGAAGTCAAATCTGACTGCTTCCTGATCGTCAATCAGTTGATGAGCCAAATGATTGGCTAAGATACTTCCTTTGACGGCTTTTTGAGCATGGTACTCGATGTCGTATTCTGATAACAACATCTGCCAACGGGCAATCCTTCCTGTGATAGCAGGTTTTTAAAAGACGTACTTGATCGGATCCATTTCAGAGATTAACCAAGTTGTGTGGTAAATCATGTACTGGTGAAGACATTTAGCTGCCCAAGCCAGAGCACAGTAAGTATTCTCGAGCATAGTGTATCGAGTTTCACAATCCGTGAACTTCTTGCTTAAGTAGTAAATGGCAGACTCTTTTCTTTTTGATTCGTCTTGTTGGCCAAGTACATAACCCATTGAGTCTTCCAAGACTATTAGGTAAATAATCAATGGTCTCCCTTCCACTGGAGGAGAAAGAATCGGCGGATTAAGCAGATATTCTTTGATGATGTCGAAGGCTTTTTAGCAGTCTTCTGTCCATTCACAGCTTTGATTCTTTCTGAGTAATTTGAAAATTGGCGCGCCTGTCGCGGTCATGAGGGATATGAATCTTGAAATGTAATTTAGACGTCCCAAATATCCTCTGACTTGTTTCTCGGTTTTTGGAGAAGGCATTTCTTGAATGGCCTTGACTTTGTCGAGATCAGCCTGAATTCCTTTCTGGCGGACAATGAATCCCAAAAGCTTTCCTGAGCGTACACCGAATGTGCACTTATTAGGATTCAAGCGGAGTTTGTATTTTATCAGGCGCTCAAATAACTTTGATAGGTGTGTCACATGCTTTTCTTATGTTCTAGATTTGGCAATCATGTCATCGACATACACTTCAATTTCTTTGTGCATCATGTCGTGAAACAGAGTTATCATGGCCCTTTGATAGGTTGCCTCGGCTTTCTTCAGACTGAATGGCATTACCCTGTTACAAAAGGTGCCCCATGCGGTGATGAATGAAGTTTTCTCCATATATTCCGGCGCCATTTTGATTTGATTATAGCCCGAGAATCCATCCATGAAGGAGAAGACTTTGAATTTTGTTGCACTGTCTACCAGCATGTCAATGTGTGGCATGGGGAAGTTATCTTTTGGACTTGCTTTGTTCAGATCCCTGTAGTCTACACCCATTCTGACTTTTCCGTTATTTTTCGGAACTAGCACTATGTTGGCTAACTATTGAGGATATTCTGAGGTGGCGAGGAAACCTATGTCAATCTGTTTCTGCACTTCCTCCTTAATTTTGATGACCATGTCTGGATGAGTCCTTCTCAGCCTTTATTTAACCGGCGAACATTCTGATTTAAACGGTAAATGATGTTCCATGATGCTGGTATCCAACCCTGGCATGTCCTGATAGGACCAAGCAAATACATCTGAAAACTCTTTGAGAAGTTTAATCAAGTCTTCTCTGACAGTCAGATTGAGCAGTGCTCTAATCTTAACTTATTTCCTCTCTTCCTCTGAACCCAAATTTACTGTTACCAACGGTTCTTTATGAGGCTCAATAGACCTTTCCTCTTGTCTGAGTAGTCGGGTGATCTCTGCCAGAATTTCTGTGTCATCTTCTTCTTCAGCTTCAAATACCGAGAATTCAAAGTTGGGAGAAGGCATTGGATCGTATGTTTCAATGGGGTTTAAAATAAGCAATATGCACGACGTGATGATTTGTTTTTAGAAGAGATAGAGAAACGCAATAGTGTGTGCAGTGTATTTTCTGAAAAATTCTTGTTTTTATTTTGGGTTGTTTTTAGGATTACCATTTTCGGAAAAAAGAAAAGTGAAAACAACGATAAATGCGAGAATGACAGAATGACATTATTTATTCATGATTTGTCTATTCTTGAAACACAACCCTATAAAACAAAACTTTGTCGCTTTGGGCGAAGTGAAGATGGATATTTACAGAAAAGTGAGCCCTATAAAAACATCCATTTTACCCGGGCAAGGTGAAAGGTTAAAACAAGATGGTAATTACTTAGACTTATGGACGACTTTCGGGACATCGACAGCAACCCATTGGCGACGAACTCCTCGGTGGATCACAAAGCCTGGTATCTTCTTTCTTGGTTTGTCCTCAGAATGACACTGATTTCTGGTGGAGCAGAACCATTGGAGTCGTCTTCCCTTGCAGAGTTGTCATAAACGAACTCTTCTGTTGTATTTTCCATAGTGTTTTCACTTTCAAGGGCATATTCCCATCCAGTTGACTGGATGTCTTCAAGCCTGATGCGAGAGCTTTCAGGAGCAGTGTACTTGACTAAGAAGTCGTACTTGCCACTCGGCTGTCCTAAGGTGTCCCATACTTCTGTGGGAAAATAGGAGTCATCTTCCTCAATGACGTTGATTTCAGGAAATGCATAGTTAATGAATTCTTATCCTGCGATCGTTGCAAATTTATCATTGTGCTGGATATCTTTAGAGTGTCCTGAGTAATGATCCCATGACTCGGTGGGGACGCGGGTATTCCTTTCAATATTATTGAGCTGATAGGCATTGTTGGGATGAATCTTTTTCCCAAGTCTTCTGGGTATGGCTTCTAAATAGGCAAGTCAACCAGTGGATCATAATAATCTTGATCGAAGTCATCTTTCATTAGATCATCTTCTAATGAGTTAGGTGGAGCACAGCATCCCTCAGGATCACAGTCTCCATAGATCATTCGGACGTCTGATCTTGGTATATATCTCGGGATCTACTTTAGAAAACATAATGGCATATGCGCTTCCTCCTGAGACATATAACTATTATCGTTGAGATAAGATTTCCAATCCCCGTCCATTTTAGAGGAGTCACTCTCATTGATGGTGTGTACTTCTTGAGATACTGGGTGGTGGAAACCTCCACTGTGGAAGAAGTCCTGAATGGGATGAAAACTTTCATCTTTCTTGGAAGTCCGGGTACAGGTTGAAGAGAAACCAAGGCCTTTCTTTGTCTTGTTATCCGTAGGAATTACAAGTTGTCCTCATCCTTTGTGTCGTTAATCTTGATTGCTTCGACAACGTCCTTATATGAAGAAATTGACGTCCCTTTCTTTGTTCAATTCTCATTGCTCACGAAGAGTGCTTGGAACTAGATTGCAACAACCTCTTCCGGTTCTAAATAGGAGAATAATGATAAGTTGCTCATGATTAAGGCCTGTTCTCCAAAGACTGTGACTAATTTGTCATTTTTGACGAACTTCAGCTTTTGGTGAAGTGTTGAAGTGACTGCCCCAGCTTCGTGTACCCAAGGTCTTCCTAATAAACAGTTGTATGATGCCCGGATGTCCATGACCTGGAAAGTGACTTGGAAAGTGTGAGGACCAATGGTTATGGGAAGATCAACTTTGCCAATAACTTTTTTTCTGGATCCTTCAAAGGCTTTGACAATTATCTCACTGCCTCTCATCGGGGCTCCTTGAAATGATAGTCGTATCAGAGTTAATTTTGGCATAACATTCAAAGATGATCTTGTGACTACCAGTATGCTGGCTAAAGCATCGTCTTGGCCTTTGGCTGTAATGTTAAACACCATATTATGATTCTTGCCTTCTTCCGGCAGTTCTTCATCACTGAATCCTAAGTTGTTGCAAGAAGTGATGTTGTAGATGATGTTGTCAAACTGACCTACCGTCACATTTTGTTCCACAAAGGCTTGTTCCAAAACCTTCTGCAGTGCTTCCCTGTGATTTTAGGTTAAACTGTCTTGGAAGTAATGGATTAATAGCTGTTGATTTTCGGTCTGGGTGGACATTTTCCGAGCGTACATCACCAAATGACTTTAAGGGCAAGAGTTGCCTTTGTATTTTTCAAAGTCAGGCACCTTGAATTTGTGCGGGATATTTACTTTAGGGACCAGACAAAGGTCGGCGGCGTCCTTTCCGAATAAGTCCTGGCCGTGAATGGCATGCAGTTCCTTCTGCATTTCCAAGAATTATTCCTGGAACTCATTCATTCTTTCGAACATGTCTTTGTTTCCACCAGAAATTGCTTGTGGAATCTGTCCTTCTGGGACAGTGTGTACCACTGGTTATGGTATAATCATTATTGTTGTGACTCTTGGTACTTCTGTGCCCTGAAGTTTGTAACCTTCAAGGGTTGTTGTCGTAACCCTTGCGTATTCGCTTTCCTGAAGTTTGTAACCTTCATGTCTAGCTGTTCTTGCTATGGCTTTTGGGTCTTCAATGATCGGCAAGATGTATCCTTCAGGGACAAATTTGAGAGGCATGCCCCAAGGGCGCCCTTTAAGAATGTTGTACTGAGGATGATTCTCAGGTATCTCCATTATGGGCGTAGATGTAATCTCTGAGATTACAGTCCTTTGACGTTGTTGCTCCTGGGTTGCTGCCAGGGATTGCATGTCGTTGTGAAGTTTTTCCAAACATTCCTTTAGAGCGTCGATTTCTTCTCTCAGCTCTCTATTATCTTCCTCGAGTTCGTCCATTTTCTTTTGTAGATTAGCCCGAGTATTGTATGAGTGAGACAATTTGACTCTAGAATCGTGACACATATGTGAGACTCGAGAAAAAGAAAAATGTGTTATGTGACAATGATGAATGATATGCAAAGACATATTTTTAGTTTTTTTGTTTTATTCAAAAAGAAACTTCAACAAATAGATTGCAAATATCATACAGCGGGGAAGACTCCTTTTATTGAATTTAGAAAGATTGCAGTATTTTACAAAGAAAAGTACAGTATTTTACAAAGTGTTGCAAGGAAAATGTCTAAGCTCATGGATCCTGAGTCCTTTCTGAAGAGAGATCAGATGCTGGTTCCTGTATCTTCCTCTTCTTTGATCGAGATTCTTCAGCCGTTGTTGGGTCAACGACCCTTTGCCAAGTGAAATGTGTGAGCAAATTTCTTTGGCTTTCCTGACTTTATATAGCATGCTGCTCTAATATCTTAATCAGAGAGTCCTTTTCTTTTAATAGTTCTTGAATCTTAGTACATTCCAGATTGAGAATCTGGTATTTGTTCTTCCAAGACCACTTCTCCCGTTGAACTTTGTTGAGAGCTACCTGGAGTTTTTCCGTATCAGACATGAAATAAAGGACATATTCCTTTAACGGAAAAACTTCTTGACGAGGGTAAGGCATCCTTAGCTTGAGAGCTCGAGTTTGTACCAAATGGAGATAAGGCTCCATGGAGATACAGTTTGGTTTTCCCAAAGATTGTCTTCCTTTCCTGTGAATATGTTGCCAGGAATGCACTATTTCTTTCTTTAGTGCCCTATCATTTTCCCCTTCCTTAAAGAAAAGACCTTCCAGATGAACATTATGTGGAATATTCTTCATCGGGTATCCGAGTTGACGGCTGTAGCGTGCGATTTTTGTCGGTGACGCGACCACCTTACTGCAATGGTTGGAATTGGGTGTTACTTTCTGAACAATCGTAGTTCCTCCTATTCTATGGGAGGAAAAGATGTTTTTGGTGTCTTGTTCAAAGCCCAAGATTGACGCTAAAGGTTATTTGTGTCTTTTTTAAAGCCCAAGATTGAAGCTAAAAGAGTATTTGTGTCTTGTTCAAAGCCCAAGATTTAAGCTAAAGGTTTGATTGAGAGAGAATTTGTCATCTCTAAAGGGAGATATCTCATCTGTTTATCACAGTTGTTGGGTAACTTATTATAAAGGAGAATTACTTTAACTGGGATGCGGGATCCAGTAATGCCATAATTTCCTTTATGAGGGGATTGTCCTGAAGGAGGAAACTTTAACTCAGTGTATAGCAATGCCATTTTTCCTTAGGAATCTTCCATGCTAAGAGAAGGAAATTGGTCTAGATGTAAATAATCCAGAGGCTTTCCACTTACAACAATTAGATGAAAGAAGAAGCTTACCGGGATAAGAGATGGACTACAGCTTGGATTTTTGAATCAACAAGTGTGCCACTTACAGCAGTTATCTGGAATTAGGGTTTTGTTTGAGTATTTGTTTTGAAATGTGATATATAGAGAAATGTCTTCCTACAGAGAGAATTTTTTATGTTTTCTCTGAGGATATGTTGATTTTTGTGTGCCTTGATCAAAGCCCAAGGTTAAAGCTGAAAGGTTGACTCTGTTTAGGGAGTTTTATTTCTATCTTGTACAAAGCCAAAGATTGAGGCTAAAAGTTGACTGACTCCACTGCGGAATATAATGTCTGTCTTATACAAGTCCCAAGATTAAGGTTGAAGCTACTGACTCTACAGGAGAGAGGTTTTATCTGTCTTGTACAAAGCCCAAGATTGAGGCTTAAAGTTTTGAATCAGCTGGAGAATATTTTTATCTATCTTGTACAAAGCATAAGATTGAGGCTAAAAATGCTGAGGGATGATCATTATACAAAGCCTAAGAGGAGGATGGCTAGGGGGATTCTTATATAAAGCCTAAGAGGAGGCTAACTTCTGCTGGGGATTATTGAGATTCAGAGACAAGTCCAAATTAGGGGATCAACTCTTGTTGGGGATTGCAGAAGAATTGAAACATCAGATGCCTTGAGGTTCTGATTTAAGGTTTATTGATAATAGTTTGACCTTAGCTGGGAAATTTTTTAATCAGAGTTAAAGATTGAGTTTTGATGCCTGTGGAGGTTTCAACTCTGTTGGTGAGTTATCAGGGTTTTTCCTATGCTTTTAGGAAACTTGAGGGTTTCTTTGAGATCCAAGAGGAAATGAGACTGTCCAAGTCTACAGGTATGAAAAGGTTTATCTTTGTATGATGCCCAAGAGGAGGCTGATGTTTTTAAGAGATGAGAATCAACCCTAAACTGGTCTGATGTTTTGACTCTTTAGAGGACTGCTCTAGCAAAAGATGACTAGGTTATGTCCTATACCTGTAGAAGGTCTTAGGGTCCTTGTACTAAGCCCAAGATGAGGCTAAGAAATTCTAAGAAGCCTGAGGGTCCTTGTACAAAGCCCAAGAGGAGGTTAGGGATGCTTTTAGGAAGCCCGTGGGTCCAAACCTAAGAAAAGTTCAAGAAAGGTTTCACCGGGAATAATCCTTTCTTTAGTGAACAATTATAGGGCTTGAAGAAATTCAAAAGAGGTTTCACCGGGAATTAATCCTCTTTGGGGAAATGAATTTCTTGACAAATTTCTAATAGTGACAGTCTTGAGAAAAGTTTCACCAGGAATATGCCTTTCTCTGGTCCATATTGTATAAGCCCAAGAGGAGGCAAGATTGTATCTGGAATTTCCTATGGGGAACTAGTTTTGACTGTGTTGAAAGAGTGACCAATGGCTTTATCTAATCCTAAACCTAGTTGTCAGGGAAAACTCTAAGCAGATATATAAGCATATATATACAGATGAGATATATAAACAAATATGTAAAAGAAAGCTGGTAGAACTTATAGGTGAGCAAGCTTCCAAGGTTACTGTTGTAGGGTTAGTTATTCAAGAAATTGAAGAAAGTTTTGATAACAAATTATGAATTTGAATTTAAATCAACAAGGAAAATTGTTTTAAAAAGAAATTTGGGTCTTATACTCAAAAGGGGGCCCATATGAATTCTTTTGAAAAGGGGATGATCGCGTCGTTGTTTTGAAAATCACAGAGGGACTTATACAAGGACTGAGGCCCAAATTATTGTATTTACAAAAGAGATGGGCCTTACACTCTATTTGAGGCCCAAGAGTTTATTTTTATAAAAGAGTTGGGACTTATAGCTCAAGGAGAGGCCCAGATAAAAAATGATCGCACCGTAATTTTGAAAACTGTACTGGGACTTATACAATGACTAAGGCCCAGATTATTTATGTACAAAGGGGGTTGGGTCTTACACTCTATTAGAGGCCCAAAAGTGTTTTGAAAAGAAGAAAAATGGGACTTACAATACAAGGGGAGGCCTAAATGATTTTTGTTTGAAAACGGCGATCGCGCCGAGATTTTCGAAATCGTATCGGGACATATACAATGACTGAGGCCCAAAATGGTTTATTTACAAAGGGATGGGACTTACACTCTATCAAGAGGCCCAAAAGTGTTTATGTGAAGTTTAAAAAATAAAAATTTAGAGAAAACCCTAATTTTGAATTTTTAAGATATAATTTTCAAAGGAAATTAAATAAAAATGATATAAAATATCAAATATATTTAAAAACAAGTTGTAAACTTTGAAAAATCATGTTTAATCACGTGAACGCTTGAAATTCATTTGGAATGAAAATATCAAAGTGAGAATTTCATTTAAAAATGTTTAAAAACAAATAAAATGAAATTAATTACAAAAATTCTAACTATATTAAATAAATAATATAAATTGGATTTTTTTTGTAAATTAAAATAATTTAACATTTTTGTGACTTTTTAAAAAAAGAACCAATAAAAAATGATAAAAAATGAGAGAGAAATCAATTTTTGAAATCAATTAAATAAAATAACAAAAATTCAAATATTTAAAAATTTGAAAAAGGGCGCCGAGAATTCTTGCCCGCGTGCCCTGTTTTGCTCCAGTTTTCATTTTCTCACTTTTCTCTATGATTACTCAATGGTTTTGCACGATTCAAGTACCAATCTTGTTCGTTTTTGAACAAGGATCACAACCATAGAGATTAATTGCATTTATATTAAGTATGGAGTGAGAAATCAGAGGATAACCTCAAGAACCCTAATTTCAGCATGAACACAATGAAATCCTATACACGATTGATTCATGGCAATTGATTGAGGGTTAATAATCTATGAACATCCAGAAACATGTTGGTAACTTTAAATATCATTTATGATGCATGATTCATGGAGTTTGAAGAGTCCAGGCTTACCTCTTGCAGCTGGTGATCGAGCTTGATGATGGAGATGTTACAGATGTGTTGTAAGGACCTGGACAACTTCATTATACCCTATGGAGTGTGTTGAGATGCCTAGCCTTGATTAGAGATGCTTGGATCACCTTGTGGTACCTCAACTGCAACCTTGCCAAAAGCTTGAGCAACTGACTGGTGATTTTGTGATTCAGGTGTTTCAGATGTGTTTCAAGGCCATGGATCACTCATATATGATGTATATGAGGTGTTGGCATGATCGGTTTGGTTTGAATCACTTCCAATTTCAAAACTCGATAGTGACTTGAAATGGAAGGCAAATTTGAAGTGAAAGAGAGATTTTGAGTAAAGCATCAGTTTGGCTGCTTTGGTGTACTCAAACTGATCATAATTGATGTCTATTTATAGTGCAACAAGTTAGTTTTGGCATCAATAGTGAATGGCAGCTGGTACAGGTCTGTGGCCAATGGTTGCATAAAGGAATTCAAGTATTCTTTGGCCATTGACTTGGGTCAGTGCAGCAGGCCTATGGTTCATTGTTGTAGGGCTAATGCTTGACTCATTCAGTGATCAAGGACTCAATTCATGCCACCTTAATGAACCTCATGAATTCTTTGAAACAAAATGGGAGTTTTTTTATTCGGAACATTGAATTCCACATGCCAAAAGGGGTGGCGTCTTGACTTGCAAGGCTTGTGGATCAGAGGTACTTGCTTGGATAATATCCTTATATGTTTTCAGAAGTATGACAAGGCTTAAGGTTGCACAATTTAGCCAGCTCGAGCAAAAAAAGCACAAAACTGCCTTGTACATGACAGTTGGAAAGTGTCATTTTGGGAGGATCATATCTCCTTTCTTAAATGGAGTTATGGAAAGCTCTTGTACTTTTTAGAAAGCCCTAACATGATAAAATCCATGTGTTATCATAGTTTGTGTTGAAACTATTTAAATTCAACTGAAAAATCCTCATGAACATTAATGCTCAAGGCTGAAAACTCAGGTAGTTTTCACTAAGTGTTTAATGTTTGAGTTTTTCACCACTTTGATCCATCTATAACTAAAAATCTATGAAGAATTAGAGTTTGAGGTAGTTGAAGCTTTTTTATAATGTAGGAAGACCTACAAATCAGGCTTTGGATCACTCAAAATGGTTGCTTGGGTCAAAAGTTATGGTCCTTGGAAGTTGGCACCAAAACCATTTAAATTTAGTAACTTAGAAAAATTTTCAATTTTTCAAGATTACCCCTTTTACAAGTTATCATGATTTCTTGATCAATTCTTGTTCAAATGAAATTATAGATCATATTTTATGAAAATACGAGTCATAAGGATCATTTTTGCCAAAAAAAGTCATGTTTTGACTTTTGGCTCCGGAGCGGTTCGGCGCGTAAAAACCCTAATTCCCGAATTTTGAGGAATGCACTCTCTGAGGGTAATTTAACTTTTCAAATGGATCATAAGGTTGTTTTGAGCATATTGAGTTATGTTTTGAAGCCTTGGCTCAATCCCTTATGAAAATTTCATTCTGGGGGTGTCAGTCGATAAGAACTCTAATTTGGTGACACTGGGTGTTTCGAGGCTCATTCCACTTTGAAGTTTGTAACCTTGTGCTTGATTCTTGATGTGAGAGTCCTCTTAATCCTTTGTGGGTGTTTGAGGGATTAGACAAGTTAAAGATCATGTCATTTCTTGATTGATCTTTTGTCCAGATGTTCAGATAGGGATGGAAACCCTAATTCTTGATTATAAAGAAAGCACAACAATCCTTGAGGAGGTTGATGAGGCATGATGGCACATCCATATTGTGAGAATGATTCTCACAATAATGGGAAATTTTGTGGTCAAAATTTGGGGTATGACAGACGCCCCTATTTAATCTTCTTGGACCCGAAGTGTGAATGGCGAAGATATTCAGACATTCAGGGTGCAAGAGGATTAAATATCGGAATACCTGAGATTTTGACGGTGTCTATGAATGGAAGTTTGCTCATCCATCTTCTTTTGCTATGTAAGGTTACTTAAGAAAAGGGTAAACCTTCCCCGCGATCTTGGTCTTCTGCCACGGAACTGGTCTTAGTTTCTTGAAATAAACTTCCCTTCGATCCTAGTCTTCAGCCACGGAATTGGTCTCAGTTCTTGAAATAAACTTCCCCTCGATCCTGGTCTTCAGCCACGGAACTGGTCTCAGTTTCTTGAAATAAACTTCCCCTCGATTCTGGTCTTCATCCACGAAACTGGTCTCAGTTTCTTCTTGTCGAGTTCCTTCCTCGACAAGGAATGCTTGTAGCGGTCTTCATCAAAATTCTCGTCAAGCTATACTGGGGAGACGCCATTCGATGGAAGAAATTGATGTCAGACTTGTTGGGGAAACCCATTCGTCTGAACTGTAGAGGTGTGCAAACTTCTCTGTTGGAGATGCCATTTGTTGACTCTATTGTAAAAACGAGTCTCTTGAGAGACTGCCTTTTGCTTGGGGATATTACATCATACTTTTCTTTGAGGTCCTTTCGGAGAAATGCCATGTGATGTGATCCAACTCTGAGGTGCTAATGAATTCATTAACATCGAATTTCTTGGGATAAAAACTGATGCATTGCCGATAGTCTTTTGTTGAGAGGCTTTCTCTGGGGATTTTCCTTAATTCGGGAAAGCAAAGATATCATCTTAAATAGTGAAGAGTGATGTTCAAAAGGTGTATGTTGAATGTCTTCTCGCCTTTCAGAGATTCAAGTTATCAAAGTGGTCGAGGACAGACTTCAATCCAGAAATAAACTAGGGAGAAATGGCTTAGGTGGCACTTTTCTTGACGAGGAAAGAACTTAAACCAAGATTTTGTCCTATCTGAGAGTGGTAAGGAAGAATGACGACTCTATTTGAGAGAGAATTTTTATCACTTGGGAAAATGGTAATGACCAGAGTGATATTAATGCGATATGATTATGTATATGAATCAACAATGCATGATGTATGTATGGTTATGCTGACAAAATTGACGCGACATACAGAATAGTGGATGAACACGACTGGATACTCGGCCACTGCGGGAGATGAAAAGTACCATCGATTCAAGATAGCAATCCCGCCTTTCTTAGGAGAGATAGACCCTGTGGGGGAAAAAGAATCGTCAATCGGTCTTAAAAGCCGTGGAAGTCAGATGGGACATTGCATCTGGAATAGTTGATCCTTCAATCAGGAGTACTGGTTTAGATAGAGTACTTTGATTCTGCATTTTGAGGTTTAATCGACTTCAGGAGAAGCCATCGATGTTCTTTTTGATGTTCAAAGTCAAAAGGAATTACCATCCTTATTTTAAAAACATAAGAAAATTTGACA
Source organism: Lathyrus tuberosus (assembly GCA_022829125.1). Taxonomy (NCBI): domain Eukaryota; kingdom Viridiplantae; phylum Streptophyta; class Magnoliopsida; order Fabales; family Fabaceae; genus Lathyrus; species Lathyrus tuberosus. The sequence continues at coordinate 4,398,211 of JALAZF010000363.1, forward strand.
AGTAAATTCATTTTTGTTTTGTTTCAAGAATCGTTGATCATGTTAAAAAATGTCATTCTGTAAAGAAAAAATAAATGAGAGTTGCAAAGAAAAGCACTAAGGCTGAAATTTTATTGATAGAATGGTAATCATCCAAGCGCGTGATACCATAGAGCATTATAAAGTTTAGAAAATGGTAATTTATGGGAAAAGGGGTAACATTGAAACATAACGACCACTATCCTTCTACCAACTTTGAATTTCGGACATTCTAAGCTTCTGCTGAAGGTGACTTTGACCGAAGTTTTCTTGATGGATGGCATTACTGTTGAGAAGTTGAACTGATCAGACGTAGTTACTTGCCATGAATCCCTAACTTTTGCCTGGATTGTCTTTTTGAAGTTTCTAATCCACTGGGATGATTTTATGTCTCTAATTTTTGCCTGGACCGCCCTTTCGGGTTTTCAATCCACCGAGGCATTTTTTTATGTTATTTTTTAGGCGAAGTATATCTTGACTACATCAACATTTGTGGGGTAGGAAAATTGCTCTCTATCCATAGTTGCGAGTCTCAAGGCGCCGCCTGAGAAGGTTTTCTTGACCACACAGGGGCCTTCATAATTTGGAGTCTATTTGCCCCTAGAATCAGTGAGAAATGATTGTATCTTCTTGAGCACAAGGTCTCCTTCTTTGAAGACACGGGGTAGGACCTTTTTGTCAAATACTTTTTTCATTCTTTGTTGATATAACTGGCCAAGGCATAAAGCTGTTATTCACTTTTCCTCGATGAGGTTCAACTCATCGTATCTGCTTTGACACCATTCAGCTTCTGTTAATTTTGCTTCCATCAATACTCTGATTGATGGGATCTCTACTTCTATGGGGAGCACTGCCTCCATGCCATATACTAGAGAGAAAGGGGTTGCCCCTGTTGAAGTACAGACAGATGTGTTATAACCATGAAGAGAAAATGGTAGCATCTCGTGCCAGTCTTTTTAGGTTAAAACCATCTTTTGAATAATCCTCTTGATGTTCTTGTTAGCCGCTTCTACCGCTCCATTCATCTTAGGCCGGTAGGGAGATGAGTTATGGTGTTCAATCTTGAACTCATCATATAATTCTTTCATCATCTTGTTATTCAAATTGGATCCATTATCCGTAATAGTCTGGCTTGGAACACCATAACGGCAGATGATATTGTTCTTGATGAATCGGACCACCACTTGTCGGGTCACACTGGTGTATGATACTGCTTCGACCCATTTGGTGAAGTAGTCAATGGCTACTAAGAATAACCGATTTCCATTTGAAGCATTGGGTTCAATCATGCCAATCATGACGATTCCCCATATAGAAAAAGGCCATGGAGAAGAAAGAACTTTGAGATGCGTTGGCGGTACATGGATTTTGTCATCGTATATCTGACACTTGTGACACTTCCTCATGTACTTGTAGCAATCGAATTCCATTGTCAACCAATAATATCCTACTCTCAGGATTTTTCTTGTCATTGTATTTCCATTGGCATGAGTGCCAAAAGATCCTTCGTGAATTTCTTTCATCAACATGTTTTCTTCTGGTCTGTCTAAGCATCTAAGTAAAACCATGTTAAAGTTTCTCTTATAGAGTGTATCACCATTTAGGAAGAAGTTGCCTGCCAGTCTTCTGAGAGTCTTCCTGTCTTTTCTTGATGCCCCTGGTGGGTACTCTTGTTTTTTAAGGAAGCACTTGATATCGTGATACCATGGTTTGTCGTTTATGACTGCTTCAATCGCGAAGATGTAAGCGGGCCTTTCAAGGCGCATTATGTCAAGCTTAGGTACTTTGTTCCATTGACCTACACTAATCATGGAAGAGAGGGTGACTAGTACATCAACCATGTGATTTTCTTCATGAGGGATATGATGAAACTCGATTCTGTTGAAGAAGGGTAACAACCTTCTAACATAGTCTTTGTAAGGAATCAGTCCTGATTGGTAAGTTTTCCACTCTCCTTTGATCTAATTGATAACCAGGGCTGATTCCCAATACATATCCAAATTCTTAATCCTTAAATCGATTGCTTCTTTGGGACCCATGATACAAGCTTTGTATTCAGCCTTGTTGTTTGTGCATTTGAATGTTAATCTGGCAGTAAAAGGAATATGGGTACCCTGAGGTGTTACAATGATTGCCCCAATTCCGTTTCCATAAACATTGACAGCTCCGTCAAATATTAGTCCCCATTGGGATCCTGGTTCTGGCCCTTCACTGGGTAGCGGTTCATCGCAATCTTTCATTTTCAAGTACATGACATCTTCGTCCGGGATGTCAAACCTGACTGATTCCTGATCGTCAATCGGTTGATGAGCCAAATGATCGGCTAAAATACTTCCTTTAACGGCTTTTTGAACATGGTACTCGATGTCATATTCTGATAACAACATCTGCCAACGGGCAATCCTTTCCGTGAGAGCAGGTTTTTCAAAGACATACTTGATTGGATCCATTTTGGAGATTAACCAAGTAGTGTGGCAAATCATGTACTGGCGAAGACATTTAGCTGCCCAAGCTAAAGCGCATCAAGTTTTCTCGAGCATATTGTATCGAGTTTCACAGTCAGTGAATTTCTTGCTTAAGTAATAGATGGCAGACTCTTTTCTTTTTGTTTCATCATGTTGGCCAAGTACACAACCCATTGAATCTTCCAAGACTGTTAGGTAAATGATCAGCGGTCTCCCTTCCACTGGAGGAGAAAGAATCGGTGGATTTAGCAGATATTATTTGATGATGTCGAAAGCCTTTTGGCAGTCTTCTGTCCATTTACAGCTTTGATTCTTTCTGAGAAGTTTGAAAATCGGCGCGCATGTCACAGTCATGAGGGATATGAACCTTGAGATGTAATTTAGACGTCCCAAAAATCCTCTGACTTGTTTCTCAGTTTTTGGAGAAGGCATTTCTTGAATGGCCTTGACTTTGTCAGGATCAACCTCAATCCCTTTCAGGATGACGATGAATCCCAAAAGTTTTCCTGAGCGAACACCAAATGTACACTTGTTAGGATTCAAGCGGAGTTTGTATTTTCTTATACGTTCAAAAATCTTCAACAAGTGTTCAACGTGCTCTTTCTCTGTTCTAGATTTGGCAATCATGTCATCGACATACACCTTGATTTCTTTGTGCATCATGTCGTGAAATAGAGTTGTCATGGCCCTTTGATAGGTTGCCCTGGTGTTCTTCAGACCGAACGACATTACCTTGTAACAAAAGGTGCCCCATGGGGTTTAAAACAAGATGGTAATTAGTTAGACTTATGAACGACTTTCGGGATATCGACAGCGACCCATTGGCGACAAACTCCTCGGTGGATCACAAAGTCTGATATCTTCTTTCTTAGTTTGTCCTCAGAAATGACACTGATTTCTGGTAAAGTAGGATCATTGGAGTCTTCCTCCCATACAGAGTTGTCATAAACGAACTCTTCGATTGTATCTTCCTTAGTGTCTTCACTTTCAAAGGCATCTTCCCATCCTGTTGGTTGGATGTCTTCAAGCCTAATGCAAGAGCTTTTGGGAGCAGTGTACTTGACTAAGAAATCGTACTTGCCACTCGGCTGTCCTAAGGTGTCCCATACTTCTGTGGGAAAAGAGGAGTGATCTCCCTCAATGACGTTGATCTCAGGAAAAGCATAGTTGATGAACTCTTGTCCTGCAGTCTTTGCAAATTCATTATTACGGTGCTGGTTATTTTTTGAATGCCCTGAGTAATGATCCCATGACTCGGTGGGGAAGTGGGTATTCCTTTCAATATTACTCAGTTGATAGGTATCGTTGGGCTTACTCTTTTTCCCCAAGTCTTCTGGGTACAACTTCCAAATAGGAAAGTCATCCAGGGGATCATAATAATCTTGATCAAAGTCGTCCTTCATTAGATCATCTTCTAATGAGTTAGGTGGAGCACAGCATCCCTCAGGATCACAGTCTCTATAGATCATCCGGACGTCTGATCTAGGTATATTTCTCGGGCTCTGCTTTGGAAAACAGAATGGCATATGTGCTTCTTCCTGAGACACTGGGTGGAGGAATATGGTTAAGATAAGATTTCCAATCCTCATACATATTGGAGGAGTCACTCTAATTGATGGTGTGTACTTCTTGAGGCACTGGGTGGAGGAATCCTCCATTGTGGAAGAAGTCCTTAATGGGATAAAAACTTTCATCTTTCAGGGCAGTCTGGGTACAGTTTGAAGAGAAACCAAGACCTTTCTTTGTCTTGTTATCCATAGGAATTACAAGATGTCCCCATCCTTTTTCATTATCATTCTTGATCATTTCGAGGGCGTCCTTGTATGAGGAAATTGACGTCCCTTTCTCTGGTCGAATCTCATTGCTCACCGAGAGTGCTTGGAACTGGTTTCCAACAACCTCCTCTGGTTCTAAATAGGAGAATGCTGATAAGTTGCTCACGATAAAGGCCTGCTCTCCACAGACGGTGACTAATTTGTCATTTTTGACGAACTTCAGCTTCTGGTGAAGTGTCGAAGTGACTGCCCCAGCTTCGTGTATCCAAGGTCTTCCTAATAAACAGTTGTATGCTGCCCGAATGTCCATGATCTGGAAAGTGACTTGTAAAGTGTGAGGACCGATGGTTATGGGAATATCAACTTCACCGATAACTGTTTTTCTGGATCCGTCAAAGGCTTTGACAATGATCTCACTGCCTCTCATCGGGGCTCCTAGAAATTATAGTCGTACCAGAGTTGATTTCGGCATAACATTCAAAGATGATCCTGTGTCTACCAGTATGCTGGCTAAAGCATCGTTCTGGTAGTTCACTGTAATGTTAAGTGCCAGGTTATGATTCTTACCTTCTTCCGGTAATTCTTCATCTTTGAATCCTAAGTTGTTGTAGGAAGTGATGTTGGAGATAATGCTTTAAAATTGTGCTACTGTCACATCTTGTTCCACGAAGGCTTGTTCCAAGACTTTCTGCAGTGCTTCCCTGTGAGCTTCTGAGCTGAGTAGGAGAGATAGTACAGATATTTGAGACGGAGTTTGCAACAATTGGTCCACAATGTTGTACTCACTCTTCTGGATGAGCTGCAGCATCTCATCGTGGTTCTTTACCAGTTCTGGATTACTGGATTGACCGACTTGCTGTTTTGGAATTTCTGTTTGAAGTTCCTTTTCTTTGGCAGGTTCTCCAACTCCTTTATTAAAGATCCGACCGTTTCGGGTGACTCGACTGATGTTGACAATGTTTACGACGGAGGGTAATGGAGTTTTCTTTCCATTTTCGATTGTCGTTGCACCGTACTTGTAAGGAATAGCCTTATCTGACTTGTACGGTATCGGACCTGGCAGATAGATAACCACATAAGCTTTTTGATTTTTCTGACCATCGTAGGCAGGCTCGATTGGTTCCTGATTAGGAACTTTTCTACTATTGAGTAGAGGGATTATGGCACAAACATCTTTGGTTTTCCCGTGTTCGGGGATTATGACAACGCTTTTGTTTTGATCAGGAGGATAGTCTTGTATCATGTTGATTGATTCAGAATTTGAACATGGTCGAATCACTTTCTGGTCCAACTGATTTTAAAGAGCCGATCATACAAGATAACATCCTTGGTTATTTTCTGAGCATACCCTACAACGTTCATAATTATGTGATGGCACCAGGCCATGCCCACTTTGTATGTAGTGCATTTTTACCAGATCTGTTTCCATTGAGCGGACATCCCAACTTTGATGTCTACCAGGATTCGTATATCTCATGTTGATCTATTGTGTAGCTTCATCTAAGCAAATTTGAAGCCACCAGTGGTCTAACAAGTGTTGAAGTGTTCTCTGGACAAGTGCACACCCTTGGTCGTCTTCATGACATTCCTCACAGTCTTGATAATCATGTGAAGCCAGAAAACCGAGCCTGACTTGCTTAGCATGTAATTCTACCAGACTGGTATTCATCAAGCGCATGTCAAAGATTTGAACCATATTGACTTGATGGTTATTTCTTTCTTGGTAGTCCTGGATCCATCCGAGATCCATCTGACGTTGGAGGGCCTCTTATACAAAAGAGCATCCTTGATTGTTTGTTGAGCAGATCAGACAAATATTGTAATCGTGCCATGGAAAATTATGATATTGACTTTGCCTTGAGTGCTTCTCCACCAAATTGACGTTCATCGCAACAATGTTGCGGTTCTGAATAATGTTAGGATGCATATGGGCCATGTTGACCACGGGGATTCGGTGATCCTGAATCCAGCCCAGATCCATTTGTTCTTGTAGGGTTGATTGCACTACGGAACACCCCTGATTATTCTTTGAACAGATTATCACACTGGTGATAATTATGAGGCGGCACATGACCGTACCAGCTCTGTTTACAATGCATCCTGACCAGATTGGTTCCCAATAGGAGTACATCGCGAATTTGATAACTGCTGCTAAATTCTCCCTATATTAAAGTTATTACAGTCTTTACATGTTGTGGCAACGGGTTCGTCTGAACATTCGGGTTAGTATCTTTGAAAGATAAGATCCCGTTCCTGACAAGCTTCTGTACGTCAGATTTGAAGCTGAGACAGTTCTCAATGTTGTGTCTCGATCCTCCTTGATGGTAAGGGCAAGTTTGATCCGCTTTGAACCAAAAAGGTGGAATTTCCTGTATTTCCATAGGAGTCCTGGTCTGGACGTACCCTTTGGCCAGTAGAAGTGGAAATAGTTCTGCCTACAACATTGGTATAGGGTCAAACCCTGATGGTCGTGTCGTACGATTGTTATTGTTGTATGGTGGACGAGCCTGCTGAAGAGGCTGTTGCACCCTTTGCTGATACTGTTGTTGACTTTGGTTGGTTCTGAGCAACCTGAGGTTGATAAGTCAGAATCAGTGCAGGGTTAATAGCCGGAGTTATTGCCGCTACTGGTTGATACCTTCGTCTTTGCTTTCCCAGAGAGATATTACTGATCTCTTGCTCCTTTTTCTTTTGAAAAGCACTACCGTATCTTTTGGTACTTCTGGATGGCTTTGCCTCTTTGACCAATTGTCCTTCTCGGACTGCCTCTTCAAGGCGTACTCCCATGTTCACCATTTCAGTGAAGTCATTGGGCGCACTGGTGACCATTCGGTAGTAATAAAACGTGCTAAAGGTTTTCAGAAAGATCTTGGTCATCTCTTTTTCCTCAAGAGGGGGACAGATCTAGGCGGCAATTTCACGCCATCTCTGAGCATATTCTTTGAAACTTTCCTTATCCTTCTGTGACATCGCTCTGAGTTGATCCCTATCTGGCGCCATGTCCAAGTTATATTTATACTGCTGAACAAAAGTAGCCCCGCAATCTCTGAAAGTACTAATCTTGGTGCGGTTTAAACCTATGTACCATTTGAGTGTGGCACCGGTTAAACTGTCTTGGAAATAATGGATCAGTAGCTGTTGATTTTCTCTCTGAGTAGACATTTTCCTAGCGTACATCACCAAGTGACTTTGAGGGAAAGAGTTGCCTTTGTATTTCTCAAAGTTAGGTACCTTGAATTTGTGCGGTATCTTTACATTAGGGACCAAACAGAGGTCGGCGGCGTCCTTTCCGAATAAGTCCTGGCCGCGAATGGTATGTAGTTCCTTCTACATTTCTAAGAATTGTTCCGGGTCTTCAGTGACCGGCGGGATGTATCCTTCTGAGACAAAGTTGAGAGGCATGCCCCAAGGGCGCCCTTTAGGCATGTTGTACCGAGGATGATTCTCAGGTGTCTCCATTATGGGTGTAGATGTAATCTCTGAGATTACAGTCCTTTGACGTTGTTGCTCCTGGGCTAATGCCAGGGATTGCATGGCGTTGTGAAGTTTTTCCAAACTTTCCTTTAGAGCGTCGATTTCTTCTCTCAGCTCTCTGTTCTCTTCCTCGAGTTCGTCCATTTTCTTTTGTCGATTAACCAGAGTATTGTACGAATGAGACAATTTGACTCTAGAATCGTGACACATACTTGAGACTCGAGAGAAAGAAAAATAAGTTATGTGAGAATGATGAATGATAGGAATGCATTGAAGTGGAAATGGAGGGTCAGAATATTGAAGATGTAGTGGGAATTAAAGATGTTGTGGCTAATCATTTTGAGAAGAGATTTCAAACATCCAACCGCGCTTTGCCTGTCATTGGAAAAACAGGATTTAAGACTCTGTCTGAGTTGTATAAGAATGCGTTGGAGATACCTTTTGGACCCGAAGATGTTAAAGAAGGAGGAGTTTGGGAGATCAGATCATTCACTCATACATACTCAAGGGTATTAATGGATGGGATGGATATTTTGGATCAAAGGTAACAACTACTGGTGGTTATTCATGTTTTCTGAGGTGTTTCTATAACAACTGCAGGAGAAGTGGCTAGTTATCTTGTTGGGGTGTCTTATAAGATGTTCTGACATCTTATTAGGGCATGTTGAAGATGTTCCTTGGTGGTTCCACTGCATATATTTCTGATGGAAGAACTCTGGTATTTATGGGATTCTGGAGTTATGACTGAAGAAAGATGGTGGGAGATCTCAATTGTCGGCTTCTTCTTTTGAAGATATCAGTATCTTTTCATTCCAAAGTCGGAAGCAATGGAATGGAGAGAGTTGTTGATTGATGTCTGTCATGGTGACTTGGTACTTGGAAGGTTGGTTCCATCTTTTATCTTGATCCCCCATTACTCGAGAAAACAACATTCTTAACATCTTCGGGTCCAAAAGGTATCTCCAACGCATTCCTATCCAACTCAGACAGAGTCTTAAATCCTGCTCTTCAAATGACAGGCAAAGCGCGGTTGGATGTTTGAAAACTCTTCTCAAAATGATTAGCCACAACATCTTTAATTCCCACTACATCTTCAATATTCTGACCTTCCACTTCAACTGACCGGATTGAATTTATACAATTACGGTTCCTGATTGCAGCGTGAAAAAATTTGGTATTCTGATCTCCTTCTAAAATCCATTTCATCCGGGCTTTCTGTTTGAAAATACTTTCTTTAATTCTCATATTTTTCCATAATTCATCCTCTGCAATTTTCCTTGGCAATAGTGCTTAATCTATAAGACCATTGTTACTACCTGCAATAACATCCTCCACTTCATTGATGATACCTGTATTATCGGTGATTTTGGTATCAATCCAACCAAAAATATGGACATTCCACCACCTTATTCTTGTACGCAAGATTTGAAACTTCTTGGAGAGAATGTACGCAGTTGTGCCTTCAATTTCAACCGATTCCCAAACTTCTTTAACAAAATTTAAAAACCTGGATGCTCGAACCAACAGTTAAACGTCTTGAATGGATTCGGGCCCTAGTTGATGTTCCTTGCAGATATTAAAACCGATCTATGATCTGAAATATCCCAGTCATCAACTTTCTGTGTCACAGAATTCCAGTTGTTGAGCAAACCAGGAGAGACAAGGAACCTATCTAATCTGCTGCACGCTTTCCCCGACGCATTGAACCATGTGAACTTATTCCCGCTGATAGGCAGATCCGAACATCCAGATAACTCAATGAATTCATGGAACTCTTCAATGATCTTCCTGCTGTGATTACTACTACCTATCTTCTCGCTTCTACACTTGATAGCGTTAAAATCACCACCGATCACCCATTCACCCACAGCTATACTATCTTTAAGATGTAGAATATTGCTCCAGAGATCTCTCTTATCCTTGTTGGAACAAGATGAGTAAATATTGATGAAATAGAAATTTGTACCTTTCCAAAGAGCATTAATCCCAATGTATCCACTACCATTTAAACTACTTAAAGGAACCAATATATCGTTCCTCCAAATAGTGATAATTCCACCAGCTAGACCAACTGAATTTGACGCGGACCAATTGCAATTCTTATCGCCCCACAAGCTGTAAACCATCTCATTCTTCATCTGCTCCACTTAGTTTCTTGCAAAAACACTAAATCCACACCTTCTTTTTGTATCAAGGATCTAATCTTCCTCCTTTTAATGCTGCTTCCACGCCCTCTTATATTTTAAGTCATAAAATTCATGACTTACACGTAGCTACCGCCTTCTTACCCTTGTTTGTCTTCTTACCCTTGACTCATTTTCTTTCCGATTTTTCCAAATTACAAATGATATTAGCAAATTCCTTATCCTCCTCATCCGCTTCCACCCCCAACCTTTTGATAGATTCCCAAATTTTAATCAGAAGATTATCGAGCTTCTGCTTAATTCTGGAATTGCTCTTGAGCACCTCAACATCCCCAATAGATTCTCCACCAGAAAAAGCTTTACCCAAAAAATTGGATATTTCGTCTTCAGCCACCACCACTTTTGTCTGCACCGGGGTCACATGAGTACTGGAGCTGGCTTTGTCATTGTAAAGTAACGTTGAGTAATAGGAAGGAGCAAAAGGAATTTTGATTTTCTGGTAAATATCTTCTAACAATAACTTCTTCTTTGGTTTTCTATTATCCAGTTGGCCAGACTTTTGAGTGTTCAGCCCAATACTACAAATGACTACCCCAGGACTGTTTTTAACCGGTCCAAAAGTATGGTCTGGCCTTAAGTCTTTCACTAATTCACCAGCAATATCCACCGGTTTCTCTCTAGTTTCAGATTCAATATTACAAACTCCATCCACACACAAAGGTGATAATATGACAGTATTCGCAGAACGCTTTTTACCAATATCAAGGCCTTTTTCTTCTTCATGAAAGCCTGTCAGCCTCAAGTTGTCACCTAGTTGAAAGTTATTTGACCTTTCTTGTCCCACCAAAGTTCTGTCTGCATCTCCTCTATCAAAAGTACCTATCGTAGGTCCCACAACACAAGACTTGTGCCCCCCATCACTTTTTTGTTCACCTCGAACTACGGGGTCTATACTGTCGACCTCTCTTTCCAATGCAAGAGATTGATTTACAAACGTTTCTCCAGATGCAACCTCATTCATCCTCAGCTCCGAATCTCCAACTTCACTTTCAGAAGATGAAATCTCATAACTATCCCCCGAAGAATAGTCAAATCTAACACTTGATCTTGTAACGCTAATTGAATCCTCGATAACTTTAATGTGGTAAATATTATCATTAACTTCAATGTTGATAACTTCATTAAGATTCAATGCAAACTTCGTTCTAATCAGAATCCGAGCAACGTCTAATTTCGTCAAATTATTTGTTTCCCCGTCTGCTTTAACAAACACACCAAGCCTGGCAGCCAATAACTTGTAGAATTTTTCTCCCCAAACATGACAAGGAAGACCGTATACTCTCACCCAGGTAAGTCTCTCCTTATCAACATCCTCCGGGGACCAAGGATAGATGTCTGAAAACCATGTAGATATCCAAACCTCATCTTCATCCACCATTTTCTTGATGCTCCCTTTCACTTCCTCTTCCAACAGACAGAGATTAGCCCCTAAAAGAGTTGCTTTAATATGAAAATAACCCTCAACGTGTAGAGCTTCTTGGACATCGAACGAAGTTCCCATCTCCTCCATGACTCTGATGAAAGCATTCTCTAATCTAGCCAAATCCATCTTATCACATTAAACATAAGGTGAGCAAAATTAGGCTTATCCCCAAGGAATACTTGATTTTGAACCTTCTTGAGAGGCCTCCTATTCAATCCTCCGCCACCAGTTACTTGTGCATACGAGAGTCCCTCGTTGTTGTCCGTTTGGTGATGGACACGCTGAAAGCGTTGATGTCCATTCTCCCGCCTACCTTCTTCCCCCTGCCTCTAATTGGGATGCTTCCCATACTGGACTGTCTTAACTCCTCTTTGGAACCTTAGTGTATTCGCAAATATCTTCTTGCCATTAATGACCACGTTGTCCAGTTT